>JAKFHU010000725.1:2572120-3858181 GCA_023783475.1 Daubentonia madagascariensis
AGGATTGGCCAAAAGCCAGAAGAAGCTGCTGGATGTGATGAAACAGTAAGAGAGAAGCCCTCAGGGTTCCACTCTCTGAAATGAGTTTTTACAATCTTGGTTACAAGAGAACCCTTGACCAATGCAGGAGCTGGAGATTGCACAGACACAATGCTTCAAAAAGGAAATCCATGCGGAATCCCACAGGCATCCAAGCCTAGAGCAGCATGAGCCAGGGTCATGCGGAGAGGCTACATACCAAGGAATGGCAGGCATGCCTGAAGACACTGCCTTGCTCTGAGGAGGGATAGAGGAGTTCAGACACTCCCACACAAACCTGGAAAGGTCCCCACCGCACTGCTGTGGGCTGCTGTTGAGACTGAGTAGTGAGCAGACAATATTTTCCGGTTTCTTACCCACACCACTTGTCTGGGGGGTGAACAGTCTTTCCAGTCCCAGGTCCAAGGCACCATTTTGAGAGTTTGACACTGGGCTGCACTCTTCCCTGGTGTTGACTTTAGGCTGACCCAGCTACAGCTCCCACCTGGCTTGGGAGAGGCAGGGAAACCAGGCTTTCCAGCATGCATCTGGGATGGTGCCCACCATCCTGTAGCTGGCTGCAGTGGGACTGAGATGTGAGTGGATGGCACTCCCACCAGTATTGTGCCCACACTATTTGCCTAGAAGGGGACCCACCTTCTCTGGTCACAAACCTAAGGCACCAGTTTGGGAGTTTAAAGATGTGCAGAGCCCCACCCCTGGACTGACTTTGGACTGACACACCTGCAGCCCTGCCCAACTGAGGAGGGACAGGGGAGCCCAAACTCTCCTATACACACCTAGGACAATTCCCACTGGCCTGCTGCAGGCTCATGTGAGAATGAGAAATGAGTGGACCACACTCCCCATAGTTTTTTGTGCATGCCACTTGCCTGAAAGGGGCCCTTCCCTCTTTAATTGCAAGCTCACACCCAGCACCAATTTGTGAGTTTAATGCTGGGCTGGACCCCATCTTTGGGCTCAGTTCCAGCAGCCACACCCTGACCAGGAAGGGATAGGGAAGACTATGCTCTCCTAAGCACAAGTAGGACAATACCCACCACCTTGTTACAGGCAGCTGTGGGACTGGAGACTAGCCTGCCCAATACCTTGCAGCTACCATTGTCACTAACACAGACCATTTGGGTCCTAGTGGATGGCTCCACAACCACTACTGCCACCTTCCACATCTCAGGAGCCTGAGAACCTGCCCACACACCTGGCCTTCAGCTACAACTACTAGCTTCTGAGCAAACCACATGAAGGCTCAAAATTGGCCCCCTAGGACACACTAACACCACTGCCAATGTAAGCTGCTCTGAGGCCTAAAATCAGGCATATTCTACCCATTGTTTCCACCACTAAGGCCCAAAGACTAGCTTAGCTGGTGTTCAAGTCCTTAGCAAAACTTTATCACAACTTCAAATAATAACTGTTCTCTAAGCCGTCAAGGAAATCACAGACACCACTGACCCTGTGTACTGCCTAATAAATCATACAAAGATAATGCTACTGCAAGCACCCAAAATCAAAGCCAAAGTATCCTACTCAACCAACAACACATATACATCTTCAAGAAAAAATTCTCCCCTTCAAAAGCAATTTAAAAAAATCAGAACAAGCAACTGCTACGTCAGATGCACAGATATCAATGGAAGTACACAAGAAACATGAAAAAACAATGGAACACAACACCACAAAGTACCACAATCAAAAAGAATTCTTCATAATTCCAGATAAAGAATTCCAAATACTGATTTGAAGGACACTCAATGAGATGGAAGAGAAATATGAAAACCAATACAAAGAAATCAGAAAAGCAACTCAGGATATAAATGAGAAATTTACCAAGGAGATAGATATTAAAAAAAAAAAATCAAACAAATTCTGGAGCTGAAAAATTCATGGAAGGAAATACAAAACACATTCAAAACCTTCTAAGACTGACTAGACCAAGCAGAAAAAATAATCTTATAACTTGAACACACATCTTTTGAAATAATCCAGTCAGACTAAAATAAGGAAAAAAGAATGAGCAAAGCCTTTCAGACATCTAGGACTATATAAAGGGACCAAACTTATGCATTATGGATAATCCCTAGGGGGAAGAGAGATTTTAAAAAATTTAGAAAAACTATTTAAGGAAATAATCAATGAAAACTTCCCAGGACAAATGAGAAGATTGGACATTCAGATATAGGAGGCCCAAAGATCCCCAGGCAAATACACTTCAAAAAAGACTTCAGCACATCATATTATAATCAGAATGACTAAAGTCAAAGTGAAAGAAAGAATTTAAAAATTAGCAAGAGAATTGCATCTAGTCATCTATAAAAGAAACCCCATCAGATTAACAGTATACTTCACAGCAGAAATCTTACTGGCCAGAAGAGGAATGGAATATCACTTTCAAAGTACTGAAAGAAGAAAACTGCCAACCAAGAATTTTATATCCTGCCAGAAGAAGCTTTATAAATGAAATAAAGTATTTGCCAGACAAGCAAACACTAAGAGAATCCATCACCGCTAGAGCAGCCCTACAGGAAATGCTCAAAGATGTCTTAAATGTGTGAACAAAATGTCAGTATTCACCATCACAAAAACACATGAACATATAAAACTCATAGGTCTTATAAAACAATCACACAAAGGAGGAAGAGAAAGGAATTAAATGGCAACATGACAGAAGTTCAGCAAATCACAAAGACAAAAAGAGAGAAAAACAAAGAAACAGTTTATAAAACAACTAGAAATCAACTAACAATATAACAAGAACAAAGCCTCACATATCAATATTACCCTTGAATATAAATGAATTAAATGCCCCACTTAAAAGATATAGATTGGCAGAATGAATAACAAAGCATGATCCAGACAGCCAGGCCAGGCATCCTAGATTATCACATCTTTCAGCCTCATCTCACTACCACCATAACATGATTACATTATGTGCCTGCAGGGCAGAGCTTTCTAAGACCTGCACAAGATGAAGGGGTGCTTGGAATGTGAGATGCCTGCTCACCAGCCCTCCCCAGTGTGGCCTGCCTGGCTGCTCCAGAATAGCAAGACATACTCCAGAGCAGAGGGACATTAAGTCTGCTTAAGAACTCCATGGGCAACTCGGGACCAGCACACTTCTCCCTGGCAAGGTCAAAGATTGAACTTGGGGGATTAGAGGACAGGCCCATAGGTGAGATACTGTACCCCTAGGAATCAATCATGTTGCTTTGGGGAATGGAGGGGAGATTTGTAAACTACTCTTGGGAAGCAAGGGAGCCCACATGGGCAGAACTAAAGTG
This sequence comes from Daubentonia madagascariensis, assembly GCA_023783475.1. Classification (NCBI taxonomy): domain Eukaryota; kingdom Metazoa; phylum Chordata; class Mammalia; order Primates; family Daubentoniidae; genus Daubentonia; species Daubentonia madagascariensis. The sequence continues at coordinate 2,575,438 of JAKFHU010000725.1, forward strand.
AAAGTGCAAGGTGGGCCTGGCTGCAGAACACTCATGGAGCACCCATCCCACCACAGGAAAGCTGAATATTTGGTCCAGGGTGAGATCCTCGGTAGGGATGCTTCTAGCCTACAGCATTGCTGGTGATCCCAGCTAGTTTGGACTGCTGCTTGCAGCCAGACACTGGAAGGTGATCTGCAGGGCAAGGGAAGAGGGAGAAGAGAAAAACCCACTCCCATCTGCCAGACTGTGAATCCCAGATTACCCCTCCCCTGACAGCAGACTTTTTGGCTTGGTGGAGCTGCTTGAGCCCCTCCCTGGTGACTTTCCCCAGAAGCCTAGGAATTGACCCTTGACCCCTGCCAAGACAGCTCTTGTGGCTGCTTTTGTGGAGCCTTAACACAGGCTCACCCAACCCAGCCGTGCCTGGCGTTACTCCCCAACCTGCCTCAGCTGTGGTGGAGCACAAGGATGGAGTCCTCTGGGAGCTGCAGGGCCCCACCCATCACCTGGGACATCTGAGTGCTTCTCCTCATTGGGTACAGCTGGACACAGGTCCCAAAAAACACTGAAGCTGCCCTTTCCTGAAAGTTCCACCTTCCAGCAGGGAGGACAACTTGTACAGCCCATTACAGCATTTACTGATTCAGTCACACAGGGCTTGGCCAACTCCTACCTACAAGCACCACCTATTGACTTAGAGACTAAATTGGGTATCCAATATAATCCATACTATTAATATTAAGAAGACCACAGGGCTAGGGAAAGAGAAAGGATTTCAAAGACCTCCATCCCCCTTTGTTGACAAGAGATAATCTACCCACACATACAGTACACCACCACTACAGCCTACCAGTAACTAGCAATTGAGAAAAACACCACACTAAGGATATCTATAACCAAGGTATCCATCCAGAACCTAAGCCCCCATCAAAGCACCCACAAGCAAAGCCAAAGGTCCTTACCCAACATGGGCTACAGGCACATCCTTAAGAGGCAGGGGGGGAAAAGTTCCATCTAAACAACAACAAAAAAATTCCAACAAAAAGTGACAGCTGCTCCAGATGAGAAGGAATCAGTGCAAGAACTGTGGAAGTATGAAAAATCAGAGTGAAAGGACACCTCTACAAAGGATCACACTAGCTCTCTAGTAATAGATCCCAAACAAAATTAAAATAATGAAATTACAGACAAAGAAATCCAAATATGAATTGTAAGGAAGCTCAATGAGGTCCAAGGGAAAATGGAAAGCCAGCTCAAAGAAAACAAGAAAAATAATTCAGGAAATGAATGAAAAATTTACTAAATAGACAGATACATTTTTAAAAAATCAAATAGAACTTCTGGAAATGAAAAATTCATTTAGGGAAATACAAAACACAGTGGAAAGTTTTAAGAATAGACTAGACTCAGCAGAAGAAAGAATTTCAGAGCTTGAAGAAAACTATTTGGAATTAACCCAGTCAGTCAAAAATAAAGAACAAAGAATCAAGAGGGGCAAATAAAGTCTAAGAGAAATATGGATTATGTAAAGTGGCAAAATATAAGAATTATAGGCATCCTTGAAGGTGAAGAAGAAATACTAAAAGGTGTGGAAAACCCATTTGAGGGAATAATAAAAGAAAACTTACCTGGTCCTTCTAGAAATTTAGACATCCAGATATAAGAAGCTCAAAGAACACCTGGGAGATTCATTGCAATAAAGGCATCACCAAGACATATAGTCATCAGACTGGCCAAAGTCAACATGAAGGAGGAACTCCTATGATCCATGAAGTGAAAACATCATAACTTACAAAGGAAAACCCATCATCAGACTAATGGCATATTTTTCAACAGAAACCTTACAAGCCAAAAAGAAATGGGGTCCTATCTTTAATCTCCTTAAACAGAATAATTGCCAGCCAAGAATTTTGTAACCCATAAAACTAAGTTTTTTAAATGAAGGAGAAATAAAATCTTTCCTAGACAAGTGAACATTAAGGGAATTTGTCACAGCTAGAATTGCCCTACAAGAAACACCTAGAAGTGTGCTATACATGGAACAGAACAATCATTACCCACTAGTGTAAAAACACCCAAAAGTTAAAACTCATAGCACTTATAAAACAGTAACACAAGGGAGAGAACAAAGCAACTAGGTAACAATCAAAATAATGAGCAGAATAGTATCTCACATATCAATACTAACATTGCATGCGAACAGTCTTAATGCACCCCTTAAAAGATGTAGATTGGCTGAATGGATAAAAAAATGCAACCCAAATATATGCTGTCTCCAAGGAACCCATTTGACTTGCAAAAGTCTTATAGACTCAAGGTAAAGGGGTGGAAAAAATTTTCCACGAAAATGGAAACCAAAAGTGAGCAGGAGTAGCTATTCTCATGTCATATAAAACAGACTTTAATTCAAACCAGCAAAAAAGACAAAGATGGTCAATACATAATGATAAAAAGATCAATTCAACAAGAAAATATAACAATCCTAAGCATATATGCACCTAACACAGGATCTCCCAGATTCATACAATAAATTCTACTAGATCTAAGGAAAGAAATAAACAGCAACATTAAAATAGCCAGGGACTTCAAGATTCCACTGACAGAACTAGAGAGATCATAGGGGCAGAAAATGAATGAAGAAATACTAGACTTAAATGGGACTGAAGAACAAATGGACCTAACAGACATTTACAGAACATTCTACCCAAAAACTGCAGAATATACATTCTTCTCATCAGCACATGGGATATTTTCCAAGATACATCATATGTTAGGCCACAAAACAAGTCTCTATAAATCTAGAAAAATCTAAATCATACCATATGTCTTCTCAGACCACAGTGGAATAAAACTAGAAATCAATTCCAAGAGAAATTCTAAAAATTACACAAATACATGGAAATTAAACAATGAGCTGCTGAACAATCCTTGGGATTTTAATGAAATCAAGATAGAAATCAAAAAACTTTTGAATTGAATGACAAAGGCAACATAAGCTTCCAAAATCTATGGGATACAGAAAAAGCATTGCTAATGGGAAAGTTCATAGCCTTAAATGCATACATCAAAAAGACAGAAAGTTCAGAAATTAGTAACTGAATGTCACACCTCAAGGAACTAGAAAAAGAATAACAAACAAAACCCAAAGCCAGCAGAAGAAAAGAAATAACAAAGCTCAGAGCAGAACTAAACAAAATGGAAACCAAAAAAAAATGAATAAAAGGATCAATGAAACAAAAATTTGGTTCATTGAAAAGATAAACAAAATCAATAGACCATTAGCTAATAGACCAGCAATAGAAGAGAAAGGACTCAACTGAACAAAATCAGAAATGAAAAAGGAGACATTACAACTGATACCACAGAAATACAAAATATCATCCTGACTACTACGTAAACCTCTATGCACACAAACTAGAAAACCTAGAGGAAATGGATAAAATTTTGGAAACACACAATGCCCCAAGGCTGAATCAGGAAAAAACAGAAATCCTGAACAGGCCAATAATGAGTAGCAAGGTTGAAACAGTAATAAAAAACCTCTGACCAAAGAAAAGCCCCAGCCGAGATGGATCCACAGCTGAATTCTACAAGACCTACAAAGAAGAAGTGGCATCTATTCTACTGAAATTGTTCCATTACATCTACAAGGAGGGAGCCCTCCCTAACTCATTCTACAAAGCCAGTATCACTTTGATATCAAAGCCAGGAAATGACAACAAAAAAGGAAAACTACAGACCAATATCCCTTATGATCATAGATGCAAAAATCCTCAACAACATACTAGCAAAACTGAATCTAACAGCACAACAAAAAGATACTCTACCATGATCAAGTGGGTTTCATCCCAGGGATGATATCATATATTGAGCCAAGTATGGTTCAATGTGATGTGATGTGATTCATCACATAAACGGAAATGAAAACAAAGACCATATAATCATCTCAACAGAGGCAGAAAAAGCATTCAATAAAATTCAGCACCCTTCACGATAAAAACCCTCAACAAATTAGGCATAGAAGGAAGATACCTCAAAATTATAAAAGCCATAAATGACAACCCCCACAGCCAACATCATACTGAATGGAAAAAAGTTGAAAGCATTCCCCCTAAGAACTGGAACAAGGCAAATGTGCCCAGTGTCACCACTTCTATTCAACATAGGAATGGAATTCCTAACCAGACCAATCAGGTAAGAGAAAGAAATAAAGGGCATCCAAATGGAGAAAGAGGAGGTCAAACTCTCCCTGTTTACAGACAATATGCTCTCGTATCTAGAAAATCCTAAAGACTCCACCAACAGACTCTTAGAATGGACAAATGAATTCATCAAAGTCTCATGTTACAAAATCAATGCACACAAATCAGTAGCATTTCTGTATACTAACAACAGTTAAGCTGAGCATCAAATCAAGAATGCATTACCATTTACAATAACTACAAAGGAAATAAAATACCTAGGAATATACTTAACCAAGGAGGTAAAAGCTCTCTACAAGAAGAACTACAAAACACTAATGAAAAAAATCATACATGACACACAAAAAAATGGAAAAACATCTCATGCTCATGGATTGGAAAATCAACATTGTTAAAATGTCCATACTTCCCAAAGTGATTTACAGATTCAATGCAATTCCCATCAAAATACCAACATCATTTTTCACAGATCTAGAAAAAATAATCTAAACTTCATATGGAACCAAAAAAATGCCTGAATAACCAAAGCAATCTTAAGCAAAAAGAACAAATCTAGAGGCATCACATTACCTCACTTCAAATTGTACTGCATGGCTACAGTAACCAAAACAGCATGGTACTGGTATAAAGGTAGAGACATAGACTAATGGAACAGAATGGAGAAACCCAAAATAAAACCTTATAGCTGCAACTAACTGATTTTTGTCAAAGCAGACAAAAATATACACTGGGTAAAGGAGTTCTTGTTCAATAAATTGTGCTGGGAAAATTGGATAGCAACATGCGGAAGAATGAATCAGGATCCCTATCTCTTGCCATCACAAAAATTAACTCAAGATGGATTAAAGACTTACATGTAAGACCTGAAACCATAAGAATTCTGGAAGCAAATATAGGAAAAACTTTCCTAGGTATCAGCCTAGGCAAAGAATTTATGACTAAGACCCAAAGGCAATACAGAAAAAAACAAAAATAAATAAACAGGACTTAATTAAATTAAAAAGTTTCAGTACAGCAAGAGAAATAATCAACAGAGTAAATAGGCAACCTACACAATGGGAGAAAATATTCACAAACTATTCATCCGACAAAGGAACAGTATCTGGAATCTACGAAGAACTCAAACACATCACCAAGAAAAAAACAACCCCATTAAAAAGTGGGCAAATGACATGAATAGGCATTTTTCAAAAGAAGATAGGCAAAAGGCCAACAAACATATGAAAAAATGCTCAATATCACTAATCATCAGGGAAATGCAAATTAAAACCACAATTAGATACTATCTTACTCCAATTAGAATGGCCACTATTAAAGAATCGGAAAACAACTGATGTTGCCATGAATGTAGTGAAAAGAAACACTTATACATTGTTGGTGGGAATGTAAATTAGTACAACCTCTATGGATATCAGTTTGGAGATATCTCAAAAAACTAAATGTAGCTCAACAATTTGATCCTGCAATCCCACTACTGGTATCTGCCCAGAGGAAAAAAATCGTTATATCAAAAAAATGCCTGCACTCATATGTTTATTGCAGCACAATTTACAATTGCAAAGATATGGAATCGACCTAAGTGCCTATCAACTGATGAGTGGATAAGGAAAATGTGGTGTGTGTGTGTATGTATATAAAACATGAAATACTACTCAGGTATAAAAAAGAATGAAATAATGCCTTTTGCAGCAACTTGTATGAAATTGGAGGCCATTACCCTAAGTGAAGTAACTCAGGAACAGAAAAATAAATGCCACATGTTCTCACTTATATGTGGGAGCTAAACTATGGGTAACATGACGAACACACAGAGTGGTACAATGGACATTGGAGACTCACAAGGGGGGAGGTGGGAGGGAGTGAGGGATAAAAAGGTACCTAAGGGGTACAATTTACACTACCCAATTGATGGTACACCAAAAGCCCAGAGTCCACCACTATGCAATATATACATGTAATAGAATGCAAATTTTATACCCCCTAAATCTATTATAATTAAATTAAATTAAATTAAAAATTTTAAAAAACAATTGATCTCATGGGGATAGAAAGTAGAATGATAGTTGCCAGAGATAGCGGGGAGAGGGGGATAAAGTGGGGATGGTTAATATGTTGGTTAATGGTGCAATATGGATGGTTAATGGTGCAAAAATAGGATAAACAAGATCTAATATTTGATAACACAACAGGGCAACTATATTCAACACTAAGTTATTGTATACTTTAAAATAACTAAAATAGTGTAAATAGAATGTTGCTAACACAAAGAAATGATAAATCAATTACCCTCATTTGATTGTTATACATTGTATGCCAACATCAAAATATCACATGTACACCATAAATATATACAACTATTATGTACTTATAATAATTAAAAATAAACATTTTTCAAAAATTAAAAAACTTAAAAAGGCTAAAACTCATTTTACAAATATGTTGGTCCTACTATGATTTGTCTTTGGTAAAAATGGAGCACTGGAGAAAAAAATCATGTTAAAAAAAACTATAGTACAACTGTCACTAGGTTCTAGCCCTGTCCATTGTTTTTGAGCTTTTATTATTTGCCTGCAGTTTAGACTAAATCCTAAATTCTTTCCTGGCTACAAGTGTCCAAACTAATATTTCCAAATTCTTTTTTCATTTTTCTCACTAAAAATCACTAAAATTAAAACTACTTTTTTGCAAGCCCTGCAAGCTGAAGCTAGACAATATCATTAGAACAACTTCAAATATCAACAGCCTTTATGCCTGTTGATGTACAGATTACTCAAAGAGTTCACTGGAACACCTGATACAAACTGCAAGCCAAAAAAAATCCGTCAGATTGCCGCTGTCTACTTTCACTTCATCTAACAAATACTTCAAGCCCAAAATCTAAAAATCATTAGACACTATGTAAGTTTTCTAAATCAAGAAAGAGTTAAATATTATTGGGACTCAGAAAATATTATACTAAAATGAAGGTCTTAGAAGTAATTTCAGACGTAGGAGTCCTTTTTTTGTCTTTTTGTTTCTTAATGTCATTTTTTTTTTTTTGAGGCTAGCCATAGAAACTAGAATTTTTTTCTTTTAAGGCAGGTCATAGAAAACAGAACCCCCCCTTTTTTTTTTTAAAGTCAGTCATAAAATCTAAAAAATATTACCCCACTGGGTGCAATGGCTCATACCTGTAATCCCAGCACATTGGGAGGCTCAGGTGGGAGGATCACTTGAGGCCTGGAGTTCAAGACCTGCCTGGGTAAATACCAAGACCTCATCTCTACAATCAATCAATAAGTTGGGCATGGTGGCACATGCCTGTAGTCCCAGATACTCAGGAAGCTCAGGTGGGAGCATTACTTGATCCCAGGAGTTTGAGGCTGCAGTTAGCTATGATTGTGCTACTGCACTTCAGCCTGGGGGACAGAGTGAGACCCTGTCTCTAAAAAAATATACAAGTAAATAAAAATAAAAAATACTACTCTAATTTTTCTCTACCTTCTTGTGTAAAAATTGGCCATAAAAATATTGTCTGACCTACCTTGTTTGACTGTAGGTCATAAGACCCCCATTCCAGGGAGAGTCCTGTCCAGAAGGAGTCATACCCCGAAGGAAGGAACACATACTCAGGCCAAAAGAAATGTAGACAGATAGGCCTTTCTGCGTTTCCCCGCTCAGCCTATTAGCATTAGATCATACCCTTTTTGCCCAATCATATTTCTACGTGGCTGTCTATACTTTGTTGAACCTAAATATAAAAATAGACTATTTCCCCTAGATCTTTAGGTATCACTCTCAAGGCTCCAGTGTACATGTTAAATAAATTTATATGCATTTTCTTCTATTAATCTGCCTCTTATCAGTGATTTTCAGTGAACCTTCGGAGGGCAAAGGGGAGGCATTCCCTTGGCCCTGACAGTATAATATATAAATTTATAAAAGAAGCCAGTAGAAGAACTAAAAACAGACCTTTCAAAGTATCAGAAAAAAATATACAGAGAAAGTGAGTAAGAGGGTAAAGCAAAGACAATATATAAAGTAAAAGAAAAAATAGGGCAACATTATAAGTAAAAACAAGATAAAAAGAAGACTAAATATATCTGTTCTATCAATAAACAAATGGAATAAATGTATCTTTTTTAAAAAAATGTTTTATGACCCAATTCTTTGTTGTATAGGAGAATTACATGTCAAACAAACTCAGGATGAAGAAAGATACCTCATAAAAATGACATATCTTTTTTATTATTATATATTATTTCAATAAAAAGATGTTTGTGTTACAATGTTAGTGACAAAATAAGATGGATTAAGGGAGAACATGTACTAGGTATAAGAAATAAATATACATTCTTTTCTGAATTTGAACTATTGTGTAAATATGTATCAAGGCAGATATCAATGATTTGTCTTAAATTTGAAATAGAAAAAATTCTAAACAAAAATAGAAATATTATTTGTTAGTAATTCCCCCTTTAATTTAAAAACAGAACCTGATATTTTTTCTTCACCCAGATGCCAGAGTCAAACCTTGTACTTTGACTTAAAATGTGCCGTATAGAATTTAGCATTGAGTACTTTAACTGAGAGTGATATTAATTTGTTTCATAGTATAATTGAAATAAGCAATTCAAAAATATAGCTCCTTCTAAAAATTATAGAATCTTAGATTTGTATATTTGGGATAACTCTAGAGATATTGTGAAATTATCTTACTTCAATATTTTCTTTTTAGTGCTTTACTACACTGTGGTTCAATAGCTCACATTTGTAATTCTTCAGTCACATCACCTATATTAACTAACAAAGGCAAACTGAAAAAATGTTAATTTATTTCCATAGTATTAAATCAAATGCCCTATTTGGGAATCCACTCTTCAATTCTACAATTTTTGGAAATATAGTTTTATGGTCATTACTTTGATTTCTAAAAAGAGTTCTTAACATGACAAAATGTTATTTTTATAAATAAATTTCCCAAAGGCACACTTTCATTAATAATGAGCAAATTAAATCACGTTTGTGGAACTATTCACTGATGTTCACTGAGAAATATTAAAAATATTTAGATGAATTTACTCTAGCCAAATAAAAACCCAATCTATAGGTCAGCCCTCCCTGCTGAGGAAGAAAATTTTCTGTAGATCATATGTGAAAATCACTTATTTGTTCCTCTATTCAGCAAAAAATTACAACTAGCCCCATACAGCCATGCTGTACAACAATCAGTGCATTGCGTACAACTCATCAAGCAAAGCATTGAGCTATCTGTGATTCAAATCAGAGAACCTATTGAATCCACAGTTCTAATTACTATATCTGTAACAGGTTGCATCATATTAATAACTCTAGCACAAAGTGATTCTTAGTGAATGATGCATTGAGTATACTTAAGATCCTTTTCTTTGTTGTCTTCTTGAATATATTCTGGCAATCAATCAGGCTATTCCAGGAACACAGTCTCAAGTCATACTAAATTTTGACCAGTAGGCATTTTTTTCAAATGTTCTCAATGCAGCAGCAATGGAGCATTTACTAGAACAGTCTCACACTGTGGTTGGGTTTTGTCCTGCTATGTTGTTCCTAACAAATTTTAATTATCTAACAATTTGAGAGATTTTATGACTCTCCCATATAATTTAATAAGTCCTTTGTTTAAACTAGCTAAAGTGGATTCTGTTTGTAACTAAGAACCCTGACCAATACTGAAAATGATTGCAGGCATAATATCCTCACAGAAACCAAAATCTGGGTTTGGTTATCTGAGAGCAGAAAGACAGCAGTTAAGATCTAATAGGAAATGACGGGACACTGTGATGTAAGGCATACGGTGGCAAAATCATTACTTAAATTATCCCCTGTGCTTATCTGGAATGAAGGGCCTATTAAAGATATAGCTTTGGCAGAACTAGTGAAGAAAAGAAAACAACAAAAAAATTCTTGCAGCAATAGCACTTTTGACCACTACCAACATACGTGTCCCTAACCCCCAATTAATTATTTAATCTATATTATGTTCATATAAAAAATCAGGATTCCTTGAAGTGTATGATTTCCATGACTTGGTGTTAGAAAATACAAAGATGGGCCTGTAAAATCCTTTTGTTTCCAGAAAGCAAAAAAAATGCTTTTAAATAAGTCAGTGGAAAAGGACAAAGGAATCAGATTAAAGGTCTTCCAATGGGCAAGTTTTAATGATTAATTCATTAATAATGTAGATGTAATACAAGAGCAGGAAACTTTCATCTCTTCTGCCACGGGAAGACACAGTGTTTGTCCCTTTTTTGTCCTTTTTTGCTTTTTTACCATGTAAGGACTCCGAGAAGGCACCATCTTGGAAGCAGAGAACAAGCCCTTGCCAGACACCAAATCTGCTGGAGCCTCAATCTTGGACCTTCCCAGCCCCCAGAACTAAGCTGGGTTGATCCAAAGACAGACAGATGGCTGAAAGTGATGGAAAAGAAAAAAGAAAATGGACAACCACCATTATTATTAGCTCATCTCTTAAGAGTGATGAAGTTGAAACTGCCCTAGAAAATCGAAGCCACGAGGTTCGGTACTCAGATTCAATGGAAAACGGATCAATAATATTTTCTCTTTCTGGTATGGTATATTTCCTAACTGCCTTGATTGAAGTTTCTTATACAATATGTAGGTATAAGTTTTAATAATTTCATACTGAAAATGATTGCAGGCATAATATCCTCACAGAAACCAAAATCTGAGGTTGGTTATCTGAGAGTGGGAAGACAGTTAGCAGTTAAGATCTAATAATGTAGTAATGTAGCTATGTAATAAGATCTTCATAACCATGTAATAAGCTTAAGGTGTTATCTTTTGGGAGAGGTAAATGTGTAAAACTTTGTTACTGCTACAAAAGCATTTCATATGGCCAACTACAAAATATATTACTTTTTTAGGTTACATTTGTTAAAATAAAGCTGAACTGATGGAGTCTGGTAAAAAAAAAAAAATACAAGAGCAGGGTGAAAATAATAGAACTTTCTATTTATTTTAATATATAGGAGGATATATAGAGACATACATATAAACATATGACCAGAGACATACATATATGCATATGAATGTATTTCAGTTATATATTTCTGTGTAACAAACCACCCCAAAACTCAGTGGCTTAAAACAAGAATCATTTATTATTGCTTACAATTTTGCAACTTGGACAGAGCTAGCTGGGATGTTGGCTGGAACAGTTAAACAGGGCTGCAGGATCCCTGCTGGCTTGGCTTACGTATCTGATGCTTCAGCAGGTAACTGAAATGGCTTGAGTCTGTCTGGGCCTCTCTCTCTCTCCACATGGGTTTCTCATAATTCACTAGTTTATTCCAAACTTCTTTACATAGTGAGTGAATCCAAAAGGGAGACAACAGACGCTGCAGCATCTTTCAAGGCCTGGGCCCAAAAGTCACACAGTAAAGTTTTGACCATATTTTATTAGTCAAAGTAAAGCACAGGACCAGCCCAGATTCATGAAGAAAAATAGATTCCATGTCTTAATTATCTACACAGCATGTATGTACAGGGTTGGGAGAAATTACCAGGGGCCAGTTCTGCAGACAGTCTATTGCAGTCTGCCTTCTGGCTACAACAAATCATACCCTGCACTGACCCATACAAGATATACTCACTCCCTCCCAAGACCCTCAAAGTTTTATTAATTTGTGATGTTAGTCTTGAAATGCAGATGTTATCATCTGAATCAGACCTGGATAGGGATGAAACTCTTTGAGTGTTGCTCCTCTTGTTCTGGAGACCTAGGAAGTGAAAGACAAGTTATTTGTATCCGGATAACCAATATGCAATGGTGAGACAGGGATAAGATACCTGAGATAGACACCCCCATTAAAAGGGGAGAAATGGAAAACACATAGCAGCAACTAGTTCATAGTGCTTCTGAGATGCACCTGGGCATTATCACCAGTGTCCCCAACTCTGAAGCAAGGTAGTGTTTCTTCAATAGGGTCCAGTTCCCAATCTGTTTTTTTTCTGTAGCTTTTAGCTCCAGCAAAGTTCTTGGCCTGGGCCTCTGTGTGCTTTTTCCTGTACCAAAAGAAATGACCCATTTTTGTAGTTCAGTAGTTTTCTCAGTTTGTTTCCTACCCACAGAAACTTGGAGACCCAGAGGCCTCTTTTCACTTGAACTATCTGTGTCTATTTCAGTCTAAGTAGGTGGAGCTTTCAGCAATATGTCTTTTAAATACTCCATGGGATTTTTATGAACCTTACTGGGTTTGCTTAGTGCCCCAAAAGACATATCCATAATTCTGAAATTCTCTCTAGGTTGGACATGTCAGGCTGCTATGTGACAATGCTTTTAAACTTCTTAGGAGGACTTTTGGCTAGATGAGAGGTTGTACAAGGCATAGCCTTAAACATTTTAGAGGTCTTGATAAGAGGTCTTATAGCCACACATAACAGCACATTTTATTGGCAACATCCTGAATTTGATCTCTGTGCCATGATCATTTCTTACATTGAAAATCTTTCAAGGACAGACATTGTGAGTCCTCTTTATTTTTCTAAATTCTTGAAAATCAAAACAATTCCTTCTTCAGCTAATCTCTCTATTGCAATGCCTTATCACATGCCAGTAAAACAAAGGGGAACTTCCAATGTTATAGTTAGAGGTCTCCTTATTGGCAAGTGACATTGTCAAAAAAAAAAAAAATAGAAGTCTCCTTAGCCAAATTTAATTTCATCGCCTATATTTCCTAACTTTCATATCACTGTGACAGTGTTGCCAAATATTCCACCACTGCAATAACACTTTCCTCACTGCTGTTTTATCCGCCAATATTCATGTTCCTCCAGCTTTTCCAACAGTCCCCTGGCTGCTTTTATGGTCTCCGCCTGCTGCACAGGCATAAAAAGCTAACGTCACACATTTTCAGTTTTTGTTACGGCAGCATCCTACCTCTAAGTGTCAACTTTTGCTTGTGTTATAAAATGCTGTGTTAAAAAAACACTCTAAACTTAGTGCCTGAAAACAACCATAATTATTTAATTATTTCTCATGATCCTACAACGTAGTCCAGGCCTAGCAGGAATGGCACATCAGTTTCCAGTGATGCTAGCATGAGTGATTTGACTTCAGCTGGAGGGTGTAAGGTGGCTTCACTCCTCTGCCTGGTGCTTCGTTTCAACTGGGGTGGCTAATGGATGGGGTATAGCCAGCCTCTTTTTGTCCATGTGGTTTCTCATTATGCAGGGGCTGAGCTTCTTCACATAGTGGCTAGATCCCAAAAGCGCAGAAGCAAAAACTACAAGGCCTTTTAACACCTAGGCCCCAAAGTGACACTGCATCACTTCCTTCTCCTTGTATTGGCTAAAGTCAGTAGTAACAGGGATATCCTAGATTCAAGAGGAAAGGGAATAAACCTACCTCTTGATTGAAAGAGCAGCATGTATGAACAGGAATGGAGAGAATTTATGATGACCACTACTTAAAAGAATTACTTCTTTTAAGTACAAATATATTTTTAAAACAAATACATGTTTACTGTACTTATCTAAATCAATGAAAAGATGAAACCTAGAAAATCAAAGGCAAGCAATCCTAAGGAAAAAAATTGTACCTAGACAAGGAAGGTTAGGCCATAGTAGTTACATATAAAAATCAGGGAAATATAAGGCATAAAAATTGATCAACATTGGTAATTGTATACAATAACTAGTTTTTAAAAGGTCCAAACAGTATGTTCCAAGATAATAAATTAGCTACACATACTAAAAAGGTGAATTAATTGTGCAGGCCTAATCTCTCACATTATAGTGGATGAAATCTCTTAGCCCAGTTTTTTCTCCAAATACCCTATAATAAATAATTGGGGTACTGTTAAAAGTATTTAGAAATTAAACCATAAGATTTTAAACAACCGATAGGTCAAAAAAGAAATCACAAAAGAAATTAGAAAATATTTTGAACTGAATGAAAATAAAAACCCGACATAGCAAAATTTGGAGGATGCCCCCTTAAAGCAGTGCTTAGAGGGAAATTTATTGTTTCAAATGATTGTATTAGAATAAAAGAAAGGTTTGAAATTAATGACCTTAACCACCACATTAAGAAACTAGAGGCCCTTTTGTTACAACAGAGGGGTACGTTTGCAGTCTGTGATGAATGTATATTGTTCTTACTCTGTAAACCTGTATCTTGCTATTGATCTGTAAACCTATCTTGTCTTTCCTCAATAAACTTCGTTTCATGCTTTAAAAAAAAACCTAGAAGAACAGAAAATTAAAACTAAGGTAAGTAGAAGAAAAGAAATGATAAAAATAAAGCTAGGCACGGCGGCTCACACCTGTAATCCCAGCACTTTGGGAGGCCAAGGCAGGAGAATTGCTTGAGGCCAGGAGTTTGAGACCCGCCTGGGCAACATAGCAAGATGCTATCACTATAAAAAATAAATAAATTTCTTTTTTAAAAAAACAAACTAATTCGTGAGTGTAGCAAGGTCAGAAGATACAAGGTCAAATCTAAAGAATGAACACTTAAATATTGAAATTATGAAAACATTCACAATAGCATAAAAATATGAATTACTACTTAGGGATAAATCTAGCAATATATGTGCAATACTTGTACACTGAAAGACTGCAATATGCTGATGAGAGAAATTGAAAGACTTAAATAATGGACATACATATTGTGTTCATAAGTTGGAAGTCTCGATATTGTTAAATTATCAGTATTTCCCAAATTACTTATATATTAAATGAAATCTCAATCAAAATCTCAGCATGCTTTTTGGTAGAAGTTGAGAAGTTGATTATAAAATGTATGTGGAAAAACAAAATTGTCACAGCAATTTTAGGGGGGGAAAAACCCTCATACTACCTGATTTTGTGATTTACTGTAACCTATAGTAATCAAGATAGTGTGGTGTTGGCATAAGGACAGGAATATAAATTAATGGGACAGAATAGAGAGCATGGAAACAGCCTCACACATATATGGACAATTGATTTTTAAAATAAAAGTGAAATAAGCCAGGTGAGGTGGCGCACACCTGTTGTCTCAGCTAGTTGAGAGGCTGAGGCAGGAGGATTGCCTTGAGTCTAAGAGTTTAAGACCAGCCTGGGCAAGACAGTGAGACTTCTATCTCAAAAAAGAAAAGAAAAAAAAAAAAAGTGAAATAGAAATTCAGCAGGAAAGGATAGTCTTTTCAACAAATGGTTGAAAAAATTGGATATACATATCCAAACAATAACAAAAACTACAACTTTGATCCACACTATAAACAAAAAATCAACTCAAAATGAAGCATAGACTTAAAAGTATAATCCTTCCAGAAGAAAACATAGGGCAAAAAATCTTTGTGACTTCAGGTTAGGCAAAGATTTCTGCAAAATATGAATTACAAGAGAAAAAAATTAATAAACTGGATTTTATAAAAAGTTTAAAATGTCTGCACTTTAAGACACTGTTAGAATAAAAAGACAAGCCACAGACTAGGAGAAAATATTTGCAAAGTTTACTGATACATGACTTGTCTCAACAATTCTATTTTATAAAACTTGAAAAAAAACTGAACAGACACTTTACCAAAGAGATAAGGATGGCAAATAAACACACTAAAAATGATGTGTCATATCTTAGGGAAATGCAAATTAAAATCACTGTGAGTTACCACCATACACCTATTAGAATGAAAGTGACTAAAATCTTAAAAAACTGACAATAGTAAATACTCACACAGATACAGAATAATAAGAACTCATATATAGCTGTAGGAATATGGGAAAATAGTTTGGCAGTTTTTTTTAAAGAGTAAAACATATACCTTAACATACAACCTGGCAATACCTCCAAGGTATTCTCCCAAGAAAAATTAGAATGTATGTTTACTCAGAGAACTGTACATGAATGCTTATAGCATCTTTGTTCTTAATAGTCAAAAGACTGGAAATCCAAACTTCCATTCAGGTGGTCAGTAGGTAAACAAATTGTAGTACACCCAATAAAAAGGACTATTACTTATCAATAAAAGTGAATGAACTACTGATAAATGCAAAAACATGGATGATATCACAAAAGCATTATGGTAAATGAAAGGCATGCTCAAAGAGCAATGTACTGTGTGATTCCACTTATATGGCATTATGGAAAAGGTAAAACTGTAGGGACAAATCAGTGTTTGCCAGGGCCTGGGTGAAGGTCACAGGAGCTTTACTTGAAGTGACGGAAATGTTTTATATCTTAAATATGCTGGTGGTTACACAACTGTATAATTTGTCGAAACTCATCACACCGTATACCTAGAAAGGCTTGTCATAGTTGTCTGTTCTAGTTGTCTGTTCTCGGTTCTTGGTGTGCTCTTTGCCAAAGAATGACCAGACACACCAAAAGCAAGGCAAGCATGAAATGAAGTTTATTGAGGAAGGGCAAGATAGGTTTACAGAGCAAGAGCAAGATATGTTCACCACAGATGAAAAACGGCCCCCCCTATTGTAACAAAAGGGCTCTGGTAATGGTCTGGGGTCTTGTTTTATAGTGTCTGGATCGGGCCCTCCTCGTGGTGGTTGAGACATCACCACTGAACCACTTTGATGGACAGTTAACGATATGATCATTAGCCTTAGGTTACTCTAGGTCACTTTCCAGGTCCTATTGTGTTTGGGCTGCCTGACTAGGCTGGGGAATTCCCTGCATTCTTTTGCAGATTGGCAGGGCTTCCTCCTCCTTCCCAGGTGTGGCAGTTGCTCTGGGCAGGATTAAGGTGGGGCAGCACCAAGATGGGCACCTGCCATTGTCCCTAGGAGAGCCAGAATCCCTCACTATCTGCCTAACAGGGTGACATAAAGTTTTTAATGGGAAAAAATAGCAAATGCCAGCAAGAGAGGGTTGGTGTTTTTTTTCTGGTATTTCACTGTAAAAACAATGGAAATGCAACATATATCTCTTGCAATACTGTCTTTACAAGTTGTGTTATTTGTGATTAAAAAAAGATAGTGTATCATGCTATCTAAAAACCCCTATTCCCTTTTGAAAGATAAAGGAATAGACAAATCAAAATGTTCTATATATTCCTGTTACATACCATATCTCTGCATACCTCTTCACAAGGTATCATTATATTTCCTAAGTAGTCATAAGTTACAGAAACCAATTTTTCATTTATATGTAAGGATAGTGTATTATTTATAACAGTGGGATTAACTCTGTATTAATTATTCAAGTCAACAAAATAGATATTAAAACCCCATTACTTGGAGCCTTTCCCTGTGGCTTTAGCTCCTAGAAATGAGACTTAAATGTTTCTATATTTCTCGATTACTTCAGGTGATTTTTATCAGTCAAGTTTAAAAACTGGAAGTCAGTAAACAGACTCAAGTAATCATGAGATGATGTTAAGGCATACAAAAGTTTCCAATAATACTAACAAATCAAGTTAACAATGGCAAGACAAAGAGTTTGGTAATGCTAGCCAATTTATAGGGCATAGCATTTCTGTCTGGGATGGACACCAAAAAACATGAAAATAATACAGCTGACATAAGGCATTGTTTTAGGTACTGGGGATACAGCAGTGAACAAAATAAAAGCACCTGCCTTAATGGAACTTATATCCTAGTGGGGAGGCAGTCAATGCAAATGAACAAAATATGTAAGACCAAGTAGTGGTAATTACTAGAAGAAAAAGCAAGATAAGGGATTTAAAAATGATGGGGGCAGGGTACTACTAATTTGGAGATTTAAGATGACATTTGAGCTGAGATTTGAATTAAATGAGGAAATGAGCTTTGTGCAAATCAGAAATAAACATTCTTAAGGGAGGAAACAACTAAAAAACAAGAAGTATTCTTTTTCATTTATTTTCTTACCAAGCTGTGACTTAAAAACAAGTATTCTTTTGTGTATTCTAGGAAGGTCAATGAAAGTATTAATGGCAAGTAACAAAACAAACAAAACCAGAAATAGCTAAGAGGAGAGTGCCTTAAACAGAAAGTTGTGAATTTATTTACCAAAGATAAATGGTTTTTAAATATTTTAATATTATTGGTATAGAAGGGTTGAGTTTGGTTTTACATATTTTAGGATTAGATATCTATTAGCTATCTAAGTGTAGATGAGTTCAGGGGAGTGGTTGAAGCTGGAGATACTCAGCACAGAAACAGAGGAAATAGTAAAGCTGTTGAGAGGACAGAAGTCAAAAGTCATATTGATAGCAGTGCCATAGGAATTCCAGAAAATAAGAATTGAGCAAGAAGCAACACCTGAGCAAAGAAAATTTTAAAAAATAGTATAAACTGCAGAACACCAGAGACAAAGAAAAGATTTCAAAAGTAAACAGAGGAAAAAACAAGTAACTCATGGCCGTTCAGTTCCACAGCTCATTCTACAGATTGGAAACCTAATTAATAGTAGTCTGTAATAATGCAATTACAATGTAACCCACATTTTCTGACAAAGTATTATGTCACCAATATCCTTAGTTCATAGAATCATCGAGTTTGAGACTGTTCACACCTCTTCAGTTTAATATTTAGATCAAGATTCAATTGTAAAGTGGAATATAGAATTAAAAGTATCTCATTCATTTGGGAGTCTGAACTACCAATTTGTTCCAAATCAAGGTTGGAGAGATTATATATATATATATGTATTTTAACGGTAACGGGCAAGGTGGCTAGTGACCTTTCAGGATAGAAAATCCATCACATCAAGTCCTACTGGAGAATCCGTATAGGTACTTAGAAAAAGAAAAAAATAAATTTTTTAAAATCCTATTTTCCCGAGTAATCTCATCTTTCATCCTTTTCCATGGCTAAGATTTTCTATCCCCGGATCTTTCGTTACTAAGAATTCAAAACTTTTCCGTAATGAAATCAACCTATTAGATCCTAAAATTTTTTTTAATTAAAAATTAACAAAGTGTTCTGCAAAACCAATAACTAGTCATTGCTAGCAGAAAATATAATTTCAACTGAATTGTTTTCTTCCAAATATCTATAATTGGATGGCTTAGGAATTTCAAGAGATTTTGCCACCGTCTCACATATTTTTGTTGTTGCACTGTTGACTAGTTACCTACACTGTAATACCTTCTACCCATCAAAAATCTTGTATACAGTGCTGCAATATATGTAAGTTTTATTTGTATTTTCTAAGTCTTTAATTTAAATAATATGACTGATAGAGAGGCATCTATATTAATGCTTTTATATATCAATTCAGAAATATTTAAAAATTTTTTGCATTATTTGCTAAGTAATGAACTACTCAAAATTTTAACAACCCACATTTACCAGTTCATATTTATGTTTCAGATGAAGCTGGGAAGTCTTAAAAATAAAATCCCTTATTTAAAGATTAGTTGCTTTCCCAAACTCCCATTCCTTTTTAAAGCTGTTGTGTGTATAAAGCTATGAGTTATTTATGGTCCAAAAATCATTTTCTAGTCAGAAACATAGTAATGTGGTACAGATATAAAAATCATGCCATTTACCCCAGTGTATATTCTTGATAAATCTCATGAAAATTAATGATCTGTGTAAGTCAGCACATAACCTACTCAACCCTTTCCTTATAAAACTACAAAGATTACAAAAAGAAATTATCATATATGTAATCTACATTATATGAAATTGTAAAGGTTCTCATTTTATTAAGCCACTCATTCTGGAATTAATGAAAGAAATCAAACTCCAGTTTTCCAGTCTGAAAACTAATTGATAACATATCCTAAACAAAGACTATTTCCTTTATAAGCAAACAGGCCACTGCTTTTAGTAAGAATCATTTATTGGATATTATTAAAGTGGAAGGTTAATTGGTACAGTACTAGGCATAATCTCTCATCCTTGAAAAATTAAACATAACTGGATAAAAATAGCAAAGTAGAATGCGCATGTAAAAGACAAAAAATAAGCACATTTTATAAAGAATGTTCCCTGTTGTATCTATGTACTAATGTTCTTCTCCATTGTGTCTTAAAAAATGTGTGGCTTGTTCCTTTTCTACGTAATTGCTGACTTCTTACAAATAATGAACATACTTTCCATCAATTAATAAATGTTACATACAGTTTTAGATTTTTCATTCAACTCAGCTAATTAGTTGACTGAAATGTTCAATATTAAATGCATCACTGTTAAAAAAGTTAGATCCCATTTCCGTGTGTCAAAAAATGCAATACTGTTCTATGAAATTTATACAGTAGGATATAATGCAAATGTCCCAGCTATAAAATGATGAATTTAAAAATGTCAGTTCTGATCCACTTACTGTGTTAATATTATGACTTCATTAACCAATATGATTTTTAGTCAATATGATATTTTATCTTGTGGAATAAAATAATCATTTATACTAAATGTAGAGAACAGCAAAAAAGCTTTAAAATGTGTGCGAGCTGCAAGTTCTTTCATCCCTTTTATATTTAATTATAAATTAGATATTTAAAAATCTGAGTTATTCCCTCATATGTTATCTCATCTACCAGGGAAGAAATAGATCATCATTATTCTTCAGGGTAACTGTATCTAAAGGAGAAGGTACTGCTGTAAAGGGAAAAAAAAAGAAAAGCTTTATTTTGCACACACAGTATATATTTTAGACCTAACTTGATAAAAGGAAAATGTTAAAAAAATACATCTATGAACAAATTTCTATAGATTGCTCCCACTGCTAATCAACAGGGACAAATATAGGAATATTATAGCAATATATCCATACACTTATTATTTGTCAAAGTCAAGATTCAAATTTGTTATATCACAGCATACTTCCAAGTATGTACGCCTCATGACTTAAAAATTCCCACTGCATATAACAAAATAAAAATCTGTGAATAAATATAAGGCATCCTAAAAGAATATATGCAGGAAGGCAAGGGTCCAACAAAAATTTCTATGACCTACGATTTATTTTATAGAAAGACTCATATAGTCTTCAAAATAGATTTAGCTGCAGTGCTACAAATTACCAATATTCAACTGCTTACCAAAATATCCTTTTTCTGGGAGCGATATGTTACTTCAAAAAAAAAAAAAAAAAAAAAAGTTAAGTGCTTCAGGGAGTAAGAATGCAGCAGAAAATTACAGGAGCCCACATGTCCTTTTTCTTAAATTTAATTTGTCATATATAAGGTTTTTATATACAATCAGTGTGCATTGTAACAGTTTATATTAAAAGTCAATCAAGTTTATCTAAAATGTTAACCTGGCTGCATAGCACATTTGACATTATTGCCCATATGAAAAGGGAAAACAAATGGATTTACAATAACTTTTGGCCGTTTTGGATTCTGAAAGTGTTCATACACCTACCCTTTTAAACCAAATGCATCTGAAAAAAACGTTTCCAGAGCATGCAGTTTAGATTTTACATATTATCTCACCATTTTAAAAAACTACAAACACAATATTGACTAAAAAAAGAAAAAAAGGGGAAAAAATAACATGTATCTAATAAAATATTCAATATAAAAAGAGGACTAATGGAATTAAGTGGCCCCTTTCCCCATTTTTACATTCTAAACAATGATTCCATCAAGACAAATCATTAAAAAGTGTTATTACACTGATTTTTTTTTTTTTAATAAGAATGCCTGAGTTGGTAGGGAAAGGAACAGTCAAAAAAAGCCTGAGAAGGGGAAGGAAGTAAGGAAAGTTCATTTAATCCATTTACAATAATTTACAGCCATTTTTTTTTTCGTAAAAAGGCATAATAATAGATCACAAACAGGAAATTCCTGGCTATTTTACAGATATAAGTACAGAATTTAAATATTCAAGCTTGTGATGAAAAGCGGCAAGGTGGTCGCAGTGTACAATGTAAACAAGTAGCTTTGGAAAGTGAACAAAGTCCTTGAGTGTTTTTCTTTATTAAGAAAGAACTCTCTTTCATTCCTTCCTGAAACATGATCACAGGTCAGAGTAAAGTTCATATATAAACATAATTTAAATGGAGGTCAGTCTAAAATTACTGACTTAAAAACAGTTTCATCCAGCCTATATGGGAGGGCAGTGTTGAGGTCCCTGTAATAGTAAACATTTTCCATTTCTTTAAAAAAGAAAAAAAAAAAGTACTACAATACTTGTAGTACAGTGCAGCATAATCCTTAAATATAAAAATATTTTCTCTTCTGTTGGGATAATAGACCTTGCATCCTGGAAAGAAGTAACAATACTGCTACTGATAGAAGATCTGTTTATATCTTTCAAGTCATGTAAGGCAATTACTGTGTTGGTTTATGATATATGGCTAAAAGAAAAGTCCAGAAAGACAAAGTATCAGTTTTTGTTATGTTTTCCGACTACTCCAGGTATGCTCAGGTGTACTTTTGTGTTCAATTGAATGTTCAAATGGAGATCTGGAGCCATAAGGAGACCTCTGATCTAGTGGTGACCTAGGGCCACTACTGGAAGCTCTGTGGTCCATTTGCCAATCTGAGTGATACCTATAGTCCCTGGAAGATTTATGGTGTGTATATTCAGAACTTGACCGGTGGTCTGAATGTAACCGATGATCTGAATGAGAACGATGATCAGAATGAGATCTATCTTTTAAACTTCCTTCCAAATTTGACCTGTGGTCTCTACTCCTGTGATCATCCAGTTTTCTGTGTTTTTCTCTGTCACTGTAATATCTAATAAAAGAGAAATTGGGAATTTTAGTCAAATTAATAATGCAAATTAAAATATTACCAAATAAAATCTTATTAAAAAAGTAAAACAAAAAGAGTACTTTAAAACATACTTTTATTGTATACAAGTCCAGTGTTTCATTACAAAACTTCCTAAATTAACTTAAAAATCACTGGAAGTATATCTTTGGAAAAACTGTTTGATTCATAAAACTCAATTAAAGTGAACCATACACAGTGCACCTCAGATAACATCTAATTTCAAATGCCTGTTTTAGAGAATTAGCTTTTTATTTTATGCATCATTTGTATTAATGCATCTTAATTGTCTGGAAGTTGAAATTAAGATAATTACAACTATCCAGAATACCCCTGAAATCAGAGCCTTTTACAAACCTCTAAACAGGAGAAAATAAAAAATGCTAGAACACAGTCTATGAAATAATCTGTAAAAAGAAATTTTCATTGGTTGGTGATGCCTGCTAAAGCTTCCTCATGTTGGACTAGTTATATATAGTAAGACTTGACACATAAGTCATTATTAAGAAATTTACTCCACACATAAATATGGCAGTTTAATGAGAAGTAATCTCTAAAACGTTTGCCTTTTCCAATACAATACACTGAACATAATGAGTTTTTTTGGTTGACTACAGGTCCTTACTACAAACAATATAAATTATATTCTAAGTCTGTGAAATTAAAAATACATATTATATATATGGCTTTTCTTTTTCATTATATGCCCCTTACTAGTAAGAGCCATTCTACAAATGATGTGCTTGTAGTGTGACAGGTTTTCAGAGAACAAATTATCACAGTGAGCACAACTAAAGGACAAAAAATGTCTTCTAATTTCTTTATTTCTAATCTTCACTTTTTATTCTTCTCAGTTTTTGAGTTTGCTTTTAAGCAATGATCATTAATTACAGAAAATACTCCTTTATCAATAAAGGAATAAAAAGTATTTTGCTGTTGTTACTACATTCAAGCTGCCTACTGTTTAGAGGCTTTAAGAAACAACAATAAACAAGAAAACTTCCTGGTTTCAAGACTATCCCAGGTTGCTGAGATTACGCTCAATCTCAATGAGGTGTGCTCATATAAATTATTTTTCCCCCTCGTTTTTTAGAACATGGAATGCAAAATTTCACAACCAAATTTGAACCATTATTCTATCAAGCTTTTATTTTACTCCATATAATATTTTGAAGAGAATTTGAACTAAATATTCTCTAAAATCAACAAAAATGAATTCTACAACTCATAATTATAGAACTCCCTCCACCAAATTTCTATCTCTTATTGCGTATTTTGACCTCAATTTTATAATTCAAAAACTATTTTATAGGGAAATTCAGTTCTTAACATTAACGAAAAGTACTATATATTAAATTTTCTTAATTATACACCAACACCTTTATTTCACAAGCCTTGTTTTGAATGCATGAAGATTGAACTGGCTGATAGGTCTAATACAGCAAACATAACCAAGAGGAGACAGATACGTATAAACAAAATTTTTTAAAGTGACTATCAAGTTTACCTGCTGTCTTGCTTGTGGTGATCCCAATCACGATGATCTTTACCATTACTAAAAGAAGAATAGGGTCGTTTCCTGGAATCACTCTTTTTGTAAGAATCTCCCTGATGTCGGTCTTTATGATGATCGTGGTACTGAGATAAGTGTCTATCGGAGGAATAACTATCCCTGCTGCTATCATCATGATTTGTATTCTCTTTTAATCTTTCCACATCTGTTAGATTAAAAAAAAAAAGGCCAACTTTTGTTAATGACTTTCAAAAAAGTATGTGGCAGAACTAACTTTGCTGCTAGATAACAAGAACTCCTGTTTCAACTCCTGCCAAAAAAAAAAAACCACCTCCCTAATTCAGGCCCTTAAAGCATTTAGAAATGGTCTATAAAATCAGTGCTAAGGTTTAAAAAGGATCACTTTATTCTGAAATGTGAAAAATCAAACTGAAAAATATGGAGCCCACTCCCATCTCAGACTATACCTTTGTGACTCTTATACAGAAAGAATGATTCCAAATGACATAAAGAAAATATGTTCATTCTAACAATTATTCTATACTTTCTAGAAACTGGCAAAAGGTTGATTAATGGAAAGGAATAATAAGAAGCTAAAATGGAACACTGCTTAAAAGAATAGATTTTATAATATTTGTAGGTATGTTTTAGAATTAGAGTATTTTCTCAATATAAAGGTACTTTTAAATAAAAACAACTTAAGAACTCTTTTTATAATTTGGTTTATCTGCAACAAAACCAAAAAACGGAAAACAATTTTTAAATTTATTTTCCAAAACAGTTAGTAAGATTTACTTACCTGCATTTCTAATCACATGAGCATTCAAGTTGCTGTTCTGGTCATTGTTTTGCTAGAATAAATGCATACATGTAAGAATCTTTTAAGTGACTTCAAATACTCTTACAAAACAAGGGGCTGGAGGAATCCTTAAAAGGAAAATCCTAATCCCAAATAAAGTTTTCACATAAGAATGTACAAATATAACATTGATATATCTCTTTTTTAAAAGTATAAACTTACTGTAGTTGTGAGCTTGCAAGAAAAAAAAAAGTACAAACTATTCTCGCATGACCCTGTTAAAAGAGGTTTGACTTTGAAATAATTTGATGTAACAGAAAAGTTGCAAAAATAGTACCCTTCACCTAGCTTCTCCTAATGTTAATCTTAACCATAGTATAATGATCAAAACCAAGTAATTAACATTGGTACAGTACTATTAACTGAACTTTAGACTTTATTCAGATTTCACATTTTTCCACTAATGTTCTTTTTCTGCTCCAGGATCCAATTTGGAACCCCATATTACACTTAGTTGTCATGTCTTTTTCTGTGACAGCTTAGTCATATTTTGTAATCTTGATACCTTTGAAGAGTACCAGACTTATTTTAGAGTATTCCTCAATTGGGGCTTGTCTGATATTTTTCTCAGATTGAGGTTATACATTTTTGGCAACAATTCCACAGAAGTGATGTGCCTTTCTCAGTACACTGTATCAGAGGATTCATGATGCTGGTATGTCTTACTACTGGTGACATTAACCTTACTCACTTAAGGTGGTGTCAGGCAAGTTTCTCCTCTATAAACTTATTGTTTTCCCTTTGTTAATAAACATCACAACAAAGATGATAAACATCTCAGAGAAGATTTTTTAGACTCTACCAATATCCTGTTTTCTTGCCCACTAATTTTAGCTTCCTTCTGTGGATCTTTCCCACAACAATTATTACTGTGGTATTCTAATGGTGGATTTCTATTTCCCTCATTCCTTCTACATTTATTAATTGAATTATTTTGTAAGAAAGACTGTCTCATGATTAAGGGAAAAAATATGATGCACTAATTTACCTGAGATTCCTGCCGCTTTTTAATAGCATGCTTATATAACTTATGTAATTTTCTTGCATCAAACTCAGTAAACTTAGATACAAAAATCCACAGGTTTCTGGAAGAAAAAATAGCAAATTAGTCTGGCGGAGAATATTTAGCTTTCTCATTAAAACCGTCCCTCCCTCCAGAAACAAACATGGCCGTCTCTGGAACAAAGTCTAAGAAGATTAATTCTCATATGTATTTGTTAAAACTTCATATGTGAATAAGATGCTAATGAAACTAAACATTAAATTTTACTTCTCTTCCAAACGCCTTCATTTTATAATCTTTGTAGTGAAAAGTAGTAATCAATCCTAATTTGAAATGCACCAAGGAGATGTAAAGTAACAAATCAGGAAGGAACTCAGAGATTCATATTGTGATACAGATTATGTATATGAGGAAAAGTTATGTTAGTCTGAGTAGAAACAGCATCAGATAATATAGATTAAGCTTATAAAGAATTGTCCTAAATAATACATTAAAAAGTAATTATCATTTTATAATAGTAACATAATGGTCCCAAGAGTCACACGACCAGACACTATAAACCAGGTACAACATGGTATCTTTAGGCCTCTCTTTCCATCCCACGGTAGGAATTAGTAATTATTCATAGATTATGTTGTTCATTTCACAATGCGTATCAAATCATCAAATTGTACACCTTAAATACATTCAATTTGTAATTGTCAAATATACCTCAAACAAACAAACAAAAAGAATACTATGCTAGGGTAGTAGTCCCCATAAGACACAAATATACTGAGACTACAGGTATGGTAGTTATCTCGAAATAAATTTTAAAAGTAAACTTAGTAAGAAAATAATTTGAATGATACCTGACTGAACCAAAATCCACAGAACTGAGAAAATTCATCTAGCCTTTACATGAATTTACAGACTATCTCTAACATATCTACATTCTACAGTTAACTCACAGGAGTAAAAGGTAGGAAGTTAATAAACTGCCTTTTTGTTCATAATTAAATTATTTTTGAAAATACATTTTCTCCTACAAAAATATAGTCAGGAATTAGATTCTGGTCTTAATTATACAACCTGCACAACTGGCTGACCTTGAGCAAAGCACCAGAGCTGGGACTAGTGTCAGCACTTACACAAATTTAAGAGTGAGTGCCTCTTTCAAAAACTTCAGGTTCTAGGTGCTTCCTTTGTCATATCCCATAGTCCTAGCCCTACAGAGCTTTTCACCTGAATCCATTTCTTTCTTCTGTAAAATGAAGAATAACTGTTCAGATTTCCTAAAAGTAATACTATTAAAAGGATCAGTTAGAATGAGACATATTTGATAGACAAGTGAAATACAAACATACGTTCTAATATTTTGATCATCACTTTATTACAGTGATCTTTAAACAAAAACTAGCACTGCATTTCATTTGTTTTTAAGAAATTTGGTCCAAAAGACATATAGATATATAGAGAGAAACATCTATAAGCAATAAAGCAGATAACTGTGGTTACTGTAAAAACGTGCTTGTCAGCTGTTCTATAATCATAGGTCAGGTCTCTATCTTTAGCTCCTTTCTCTAAATGGGTCCTAGTTGAGTTTAAAGAAAACAAGAACAGAATTTTTTTTTAACTTCACTGTACTCATTATCACTCCTCCAGAAATACATCATTATACTTTTTGTTTTAATGTATAACTGCAATGCATAGAACAAAGAAGTCAATAGGCTAATAAACTGATACCAGTGACTGATATGTGCTCATTTAATGTTTTTCCTAACTTGTTTAATAGTTTGGCTTAACAGTGATTTGGCTCTGGTAATCATTTAAGTGAGGTGATTTATAAAATAATATAGCAGTTCAAATTTACCATTTTAAGATCAACTGTGTTGCTGCTGCTTCTAAAATAAAGGGGAAAATAGAAGTTTGCATTTTACACTGCTTGAGAATGTTAATTTTTATAACTTTATATACATACCCAGAAGATAAATTGCTAAATTTATTTATCAATAAATTTTGGGAGCACATCAACTTCTAAAAATATTACTGAGAGTAATTTGGTGAACTGCAAAGACTTTTTAAAATAAAATGCAAACTGAATTTTAATGAAACAGCTTTCACTATCTTATTTCATCTGTAGCAAATCATGATACATAATTAAGTAAATCACTCATGAATGAAAAGCTTAAGTTAAAGAAAAAGTTAAAAGAAAAAAGTAAAAACAATCATCCTTAGGTTACCTTTTGAAACATTATTTTGTTACCCAAACTTCAGAAGTAGAAAAATAAATTGAAACATAAAAGACAGTTACATAAATTTCTTAAATTTAACACTTCCTGAAAAGCATTACCACTTACTTTCTCCACTGCTTAATCTGTTCAGGATTTGTATACTCTGTCAGACATTCTGTGATATGGTCTCCAATTTTTATTAAACATTGTCTAGTATGCTCCAGTTGTTCTCTTTCTGAAAGGCCTTTCTCAGGCCTATCAAGTTGTTTTAAAGCTGCTTTGACAGGCCTCATTC
The DNA here is from genome assembly GCA_023783475.1 of Daubentonia madagascariensis. Classification (NCBI taxonomy): domain Eukaryota; kingdom Metazoa; phylum Chordata; class Mammalia; order Primates; family Daubentoniidae; genus Daubentonia; species Daubentonia madagascariensis. The sequence goes on from JAKFHU010000725.1 coordinate 2,604,137, forward strand.
TTTCTTTACACTTGAGAAAGGGAAAATAACAAATATATTTATTAAAACCCTGACTTCAACAAGATCTACCTACCTCTTTCAATGATATTTACATAAGTATAGCATTGTTTGATAGCAAAATAAGCAATTAAATCTCATTCACTACATTCCTCCCCCTTCAGATCTTTTTCAGGAAAGCAAGGCTTTCCATTATCATTTAAAATTAGTCTTTGTGTAAGCAAAAGCTTTGAATTTTATGTAGCATCTACATAAATGGCTACTTTTTATACTGTAACACACCATTCCAAGCAGTCTTAAATATAGAATATTAAAAGAGTAAAATATTTCAGAGTATAACAATACCCTATTATCCACTATGAGTAAAATGTAAAAAAAAATTATATAATAAAATATACTAGCAAAGCTATTAAAATCAATATAGCTAGATGTATAAATTGTCTATTCTTCCAAGCCATTGGGACAAAACAAAATGGCTAAAATGACTTTTGCTATTCTCGTATTTTGGGTGGTTGGGCAGTAGGGGGGTGGTTGACAGAGATCAACCTTTTCCTTGACCTATCCATCCCCTGGCATGCTATAAATGGATGACATATCAAAAATTATATGATTTATTGCAGTAGTAAGAACTACAACCTTATACCAAAATCATGATAGCAATATTACTAAAAAGGCAAGCTGTAGATAAAATTTATAAATATAAATGCAAAACCAAATTAAGACTTAACATTATATTCATGAGGACCAAGTTGGTTTAGTTCCAGGAACGTAAGGATGAGGACAACATAAGACAATCCAACATCATTTATTTAAAAAAAAAAAAAAAATCCTTGTACCACCACTCTGAAGGGCCACTCTTATTATTAATTAAGCGGTTATATTTGTGTGGATTTGTTTCTGAGTACTGCATTCTGTTTTATTGACCTATCTGTCCAAATCAGTTGAGAAGTTTTCCAGTTTTTGTCAGGAGTAACTTCAATAACATTGGAATTGTGTATTCTTTGCAGTTAAAACTAGCATCTAGCAAGATCTGATGCTTTTTTTAGGAGAGGGAAAATATTTAATTTCCTTTCTAATTTTTAGTGTTATTCATAGCTGTAGCTGTTCTTTATGTTTACTATTTTTTGTTCAACTTTGTAGTTTATACTGTGCTAGAAAATAATTTATTCAACATATGTTAAGTTGAGCACATATTATATTCTTGGCATTGTTCTAGACCCAGGCAATAAAGCAATATATAAAACAGATCCTGCCTTTATGGAACCTGGACTCTAGTATAAGAAAGCCAATAAATAAACAAGACAGTGTTACATGGTGACAACTGTGATAAAGAAAAATAAAGCAAGAAAAAGCGGGGAACTTCCTATCTTATGTAAGATTTCAGGGAAGGGCAATGTTTGGAGGGCAATGTTCTTCCCTCCATTCCAACTGGAGGGAAGAAAAAGGATGAATGTCCTAAAACTTGCTTGATGTGTTTAAGGAACAACATGAATGCCAGTGTGGCTGGAACCAGTGAGTAAGAGAAGTGGCAAGAGATTATGGGAGTTAACCAGATGCTGTACCTTTTAGGCTGTTAAGAATTTTTTCTCCTAAACAAGATGGAAAGTCACTGGAGAGTTTTAAGCAAAGAAGTAACACAGAGTGACTTTATTCTCCCTGTAACAATCATGATCACTGTGGTTGCTGTGTGAAGCACAAACTGAGGTATGGGCAGGGTATGAGGTGGGACAGGAAAGGTGGAAGCAGTAAAAACAGCCATGAGGCTATTGAAATAATTCAGAAAAGAGATGGCTGTGGCTTAGATCAGTGTGATAGAGCCAATGGGATTTGCTTATTGACTAGATGGGAATGGGGGAGAAAGAAGGAACTGATGACTAAAATCTATGTTAAGGCCTGAAGACAGTAATTGGACTAACACTTACAAAGCACTTATTAGGTGCCAGAGTCTGTGCTTTACTTTAAATGTACCTCACTTGATCCTGACAACAATCCTTTGCAATAGTATTTTAATCTATTTCATAGAAGAAGAAACTGAAACTTAGAACAAAATGACATCTGTCAAACCCAGGTCTAACCTCAAACCCTGTGTTTGCTTTTTTTTTTTTTTTTAATTTCAAAGTATTAGAGGGGTACAAATGTTTTTGGTAATGTGGATCACTTTTGTAATGCTTAAGTCAAGTGGTGTTCCTTGTACCTGCTGTGTTCTTTCTTGACTGCTAAGTTACACTGTCACTTAGGAAGACAATCAGTGAAAGAGAAGGAAAATCAAGAGGTGCTAAAATTAGGCAAAGATGTCAAGAAGAATGAAAGCTGAGAAAAGGCCACTGAATTTCTTAATATTCAGAGCTATTCCCAAATAAAATGGAACTCCTTATATAGGGGAATCAATCACGCCCCAAAAGCCTGGTTCCAAAGTCCATGTTTAAAACTATTCCATTCTTCATCTCTATGATACACAAAAGATCACTAATGAAGATTAATGGAGAGGAAATTCATGCATTGGGCAAGTAGGAATTTTCCCATTTCAGCAGTTACAAGAAAAAGTCAGAAGGCTGAAGAGGAAATGTGGGCTGAGAAAAGAGGCAAGAGATGCAATTTCACCTAAGTCAGAAATGGACCAGGTAGGAGAAGTAGTTCAAGTGAAGAGTTTAATGTTTTCACTTCAAAAAAGCAAAGCATACCATTACCTCCGCACCCCCATCCAATGCAGAGTGGTTTTAAAAAAAAAAAAAAGTAGAAAATGGATAGAAAAGCTAGATCAAGAACTAGCTCACAAATAGAAAGGTTACCCTTAAAAAGGAGACAAGGAATTCCAGCAGAAGAGATAAAAACTAAAGTCCAGAGGTAACGCATATGGCTCATGTAATTAAAACGGAAGATAGAAGAACAGCAGCTTTGAATGTCCCCAATATTCTCAGTGATTGGAAGGATGCCAACAGCTACAAGTGAGGAGAACGAGAAGACTGTGATAGGAACTATTATATTTAAAGAGCATGAAAAATGTCTGAAGCTACATTAGGGTATGTCATACAATCAGTAGGGAATAAATAAATAGGTTCATTAAATCAACATTCTCTAGTCAGGGTGCAAAAGAGGAGAAAGTGAGACAAGAGGATGAGCTGGGCATCTAGAATAACATAATAGGTCAAACACAAATATAATTTTAGAAGGTGAAAATTTCCATCTTTCAAGTATAGCATTTGATTAATACTAGTGATAAAACTGACTTAAGATTACACCCAAGTCTAACAAGTGACTGAAGTACATTAATTGCTCAAACTAGTATAAAAGACTCAGATTCTAGAAATCTCTAAAGAGGAAATATATGAACATATATTTATATATATTTCTGTATAATGTACAGAAATATGATACATTTATATTATATAACAGACTATAAATGTTTCCTTCAATTGCTGCCTGTAATAAAACATTTCCTAGTCCTGGTTCAAGCTCTGGAAATTCCATACCTGTCTCCTATCACTCAGTCCTCTTTCTCTAAAATTATTATTCCTTTCTGATTTTACTCTACACCTGGACTTTTTAGTCTCGATCAATCTGCTGGCATGTCTGAATTCAGTAACAATAACCTATACCACAATCATACCACTTTTTGAGCTTTGTTGAAGAGAGTACTGTTCTGAAAACTTTACATGTACCAATTCATTATCTTCACCTTTATTTCCAAACAGCAGCATTCTGACTCCAGAATCAGACTATGAACCAGATACATAACTGCTTGCTCACCCTGCAACCTCACTATAAAGTTTTCCTCAAAACTTACTCCAAAAATAATATCATAGTTGAGACTACTTTATGAGTTCTTGATTATATTCAGTAAATAAACCCTGTAGAAAAAGGCAAAGATAGTTTCTCCCTTACTTTGAGGAACATAAAAGCATGACAGCATGTAGAACCAGTATATTTTAGACCAGTGATGTTCAAAGTGTAATCCATGAACATGCGCCAGTACAGAACAATATAGGTACAGAAGCTGAGTGTGTTTAGAAACTTTTATAGCAATTTGGCTGCAATTTTATGGCTACTGAATCTAGTAATAAAACATTGTGGCTTATATTTGTATATAATTTTTTTCTTATTTCACTTTACTAGTGAAATATTTCATTCGTATTGTATTTTCTAAAAAATACTGGTCTGCAAAAGACTAGGAAAAAACTTCACCATAGACAAAAAACACTATTTTTATATATATATATAAGTAAAATTATAGATAAGATTCTGATTATTAATTTATATATATACACACAAAAAATAGGTTCAGGAATTGAAAAGTTTAAAATCCTAAAGTTGGAGGAAAAAAGTTCACTCTAAGTATTACTTACGTCCCTCTCCTGAAAGTCTTTATTAAGAAGTTTTTCCAAGTTGATTCTAAATTTAATAAGATACCTTTCAATATTTAAATTTATTGCTTTTACCAATCTAAACTGCAGTAATATGAAATTCAAACACATTTTTAAATTTAAAGCTCTAAATGATAAAATTATAATTTAAATGTTATATAAAACTAATGATCACAAAGTTTATAGCTTACAATGCTGAATGTCTTCTGATCCAACTCTTCAGATTCTTCAGATATGGGAACTGGTTCACTACTTGCAGTGATATGAACTGGAGCATCTAACATTAAAGATTTCTTAGATCTTTCCTTACTTTCAGACTTGGATTCACTCAACTGAAGAAAAAGAGAAAGTAAAAACCCAACAACAACAAAAGCAAAATGATTAACACTTCCAGAAAACAATTACTATCTCATTTTATTCTATAAGCACTTATTCTCACTGAATATTCTTATCTATTTGAATTTGCTTTTTTCCTCCAATTTTATTTGGGAAACCAAAAATACAAAAATAAAGCTACTCTGTAATGTTACCCTGTAGTTAAGGCACTTTAAAAAGTGTTGAAACCTGTTTTTTCTCCTCTCCTACATACCCACACATACTTTTGAAGAACTTAGTTACTGAGACTAATGTGGGCTGAGAGGCAATTTGGTCTCCTAAAATGTAAATACGCTGATTGTTTTAGTTTCTAAATTTTACATTATGATTTGCATACCTTTTCTTCCTTTATGTCTTTTTCTTTCTGCATAGCTTCTTTTACTTTGTTTTCTCTTTTTTCTTTAAAATCTTTTTCCTTTATATCTTTCTTATCCTCTTTTTCTTTTATCTCCCTTTTAAGTTCTTTTTTATTCTCCTTTTCTTTTGCTTCCCTCTTTTCTTCTGGTTCCTTCTTTATACAAACATCTGGCTCAGGTTTTTCTTCACTGTCTCTTTCTGTTTTAATTTTTTTATTTGGATGTTTCACAGAAGTGATTTCATCCTGGAAAGTGCAAGTATGGCCAATGTATTACTAACCAAATTTTGACATAAACTAATTTTTCTTCACATGTCTACAGATTGCATGTATGTGGATTCTGAAAGAGATAACCCAGAATCTCCCTAATTAATGATACATGCAATGTTTACCTTCCTATAAACTAAGGTAAGCCAGTCCCATTCAAATTCATAATAAAATTAAAGGAGACAGAAGCTGATTTAATTGGCAAATGTTTGAAAAGGAAGGACCTTTGATCTATGCCTCTAGTGATATATAATATCTATTGGTAGGCAAAATTCTATTCTATAAATGAGACTATGTTATCAACCATAAAAAAAAGAAGAAAAAAACTTCAATACCTAAAAGTAAAATTTCAGGCCTTAGTTTAAATTTTAAATGTAAAGGACATAAAAACACGATATGTTCCCTTTCCATAGAAAAGGCTGCTGTTCTAATACATTTTTACCTTATCATCATCTTCATCGGACTTCTCTGAAGGCAGAGAAGAATCACTCTTTATTTCCTCTTTTACTTTTATAGACTTCATTGCTTTATTCTTCTTAGCTCTTGCTTTTCTCCTCTTTGAACCTCCCTAAAAATAATTATTTTTATTCTAATCAATTCCACGGATTTCATTTTTTAAAACTTCATAAATATTAAATCTAACGGAACACATTTTCTTACTCGATCTTTATTCTGTTGTTAATAAGCTGCACCAATCTTAGAAAGTCAATAAAGGTGATATGACAAAGTATAAATGGATTTTTCACCCTCTTAGATTAGTATCACCTTTAACTGAATTCAATGGTACCAGAAATAACATTAGAAATTATGGCTTTACCATATGAAAAGATATGACTCACCAGTTTTAGACATGTATGCTGAGATAATTTAAGCTAAAATATGAATATGGTAACATATTCAAATAAAACTACTAAATTACAGAAAAATACACTTATGTAAGTTCATATTGACTACAGATGTTTACCACAGTCAAGTAAACTAGATTTGTCTTACTAAAAAGTAAACTGCTCTTTAGCATTTGAATTTTAACTTACCGCACCAGAAAGTCTCTGAGCTTCTTTTCTTGCAAGGTCTTTATTAAGTAATTTGATGAGGTAGTCCGCACGTGTCTGCAACTGTTTTGCTTGTGGCTTTTTATCAGGATCATCTGGAAGAATCTGAAAAGGCAATTTATTTTTTCAGGTTGTCTTTACTAAATAACATGAGAAATTTATTGGACAAAAAATGCTTAGCCATTTTTCAAAATATAATTCACTAACAAGTTACAATTCTTAATATTTGAAGAAATAAAAAAACTCAATGCAAAATAAATATGCCAGAGTCAAAGATTTAATCATCCAGGAAATGAATTCTAAATAAATATACCTCAAAAATCCCTCATGTTATTTCCTTTCAAAGTGAAAACAGAAAATATGAGGTTACAAATTTCTTTCAAATATACAAAACTGCATCCAGTGTTATTAAACATTACATTTCCTTAAATTCCTTTCCTCTCTCAGTAACAGTATGTTTAACTATAATACATACAAAAATTCCTAGAATACAAAATATCATCCTTCTAGAAGAGAACCCAAAGTATGCACTGTGAAGAAACTTTTATAGTGGGAATCTAAACTATTTTAATTTTTTACTTCACAGTAACAAATGACAAAGCACTAATATCTAGAGGTTCCCATTTGTAAGTGAAAAGGTAAAAATACAAAAAGATAAACAATAAGGAAATTCTAGTGTTTTCCATTTTAGGTAAAGTAAATAACCAAAACTACTAAACACCGATATTTTTAAAAAATCATAAAAGATTTTAAGAATTCTTTTTTGTCCTTACCTGAACAATAAAATTAATGATGAATAGGAACAAATATACAGTTAGATAGAAGAAATAAGACCTAGTGTTCAACAGATCAGGAGGGTGACTATAGTTAACAATAATCTACCATACATTTCAAAATAGCTGGACGAGAATAATTAAGATATTCCTAGTGTAAAGAAAAGATAAATATTTAAGGTGACGGATACCTCACAATTACCTTGATTTGATCTTTACATAGTATATGAATGTATCAAATTATCACATGTACCTAAAAATATGTACATTATGTATCAATAAAAAATAATTTTTAAAAAGTTAATGATGGAATGAAAGATTTACTCTTAACCTAATAATCTGAAGAAAAATACACCTAATGCCTTAATAACATGATTTCACAGGTAAAGCAAAATCTCACATATCATTTAAATTCAATCCTTTCATGAAAAGTAGCTTGTAAAGAAGCCAAAGTCACACAACTAGCTAGCGCCTTGGTTTCCTGATTACCAATTAAGTTTATTTCTGACATAATTTAAAAGTAAAAATTAGTATAAATTAAATTCAACATTAATGGTCAACAGAATCAAGAACTAGGTAAGTACCTTGTGTGTTAGACTGAGGTCAGGATCCATTTTAATCATTTCCCAGCTTCCATATCCATATTCATAGATACCAATTAACAAATTGGAATCATCTTCTTTGCCCCAGTCTATATCAAAATGAGCTGCCTTCGTGTGACATGGGATAGTATACCTAGCATGAAAGTTAATAATTGCTGTCAAGTTTATTATGTCTTATTAAAAAATTAATTTTGAAAAACATTAGTCATTAGAACTTCAAAATCCTATGCTTTTTAAAATTTTTATTCAAAACTAGTCAATAACACCATAAAAATTTTACATTCATATCGTAATTACTGAATAACAAAAGTTTTACAATGGAAAAAGTAAATAACTCACTGCTTTCTCTCTTCTGGATCTGAAGGAATGGATTTGTGCAAAGGTATTAATTCTTCTTCATGGGCAATGACTAGTTTGGCATTCACCTGTACTCCTGATATTCGGAATGTCGGACCCTTTACTTTTCCAAGTCTACCACCTTAATTTTTTAAAAAAGAGTATAAATAAAATATACAATGTAATCCTACAAAACACAAAGCAACATATGCTATCATTTATATTAATTAGTATTCCTTATTTATATTATTAAGAAGGCGACTGCTGGCAAATCTTAAATTTCACTACATATACACTAGTGATTATAATCTAGCAGATGTGAATTCACAAGAAGTATTTCATATAACTGCTTTATCAATTACACAAGATGGATCAATCTATTAGTACCGTCAGCCTCTAAATAAGAGTTCTAGCATGGTTGTTTTTAATATATCTGATTATTTTTATTCAGGTAGATGAAAAAAAAATAAACGTAATGAAATAATTATGTCCCAAATCAATTTTACACGTACATATTTACATTATCTTTCCCCAGCCATCTATACTAAAAAAATAGTACAAACAACAATAATTCCTAATGTTACACCCCAGCCAGAATATACCAGGGAATCTAAAGGATAGATTCTATTACCTTCAAAACTGTAATTTTGTTCTCCATTTCCTATTACCCAGAATGGCCTTTGTTTTGTAAAACATCTTTTGATGAATAGGTAATTTAAGACATAATACCCAACTCAATAAAAGCATATTTTGAAACTTTCATTTACTTCTCTTTAAATCACTCTCATTTTAATATTACCTGTTCGTTCTGTTCCTGAAGAACTATCCTTTAAAGCTTTAATACAACCATTATGTACCAATTCTCCTAGTCGTCTAAGGTCTGTTTCTGACTTATCAACTAATTCAGCATCTCGAGCAATTGCGTCTAATCTGTAACAAAATAATACACTTTTCAGGTAAATATGTTAAATAAAGTGGTGCCGTTTAAGATAAACCAAGCTTCACTCTATTTCAAGATCTAAATGTCACTCTACTGCATGCCCTATAAATTCTAATTCATGTAACTGGCATGAAACTTGTAAAAACCAGGACAATTTGGCAGGGAAACAATTCATTTATATATTCAAGGACAATAATAAATGTAACTAATTCATTACAGAGCAAATGAAAGTTTATACAGCAATTCTCTAAAAGCTTTTCACAATTGATCAAATTTTAAGAAGTTCAAAAGGAAGTTGTAAGGCTTTATGATAATTGTAAACAAAAGAATAAGAGTAAAGTCCTACAACTTATTACTATGCACCAAATAGATACTATAATGATTAATGTTTAAGACATTTTTTCATCTAAAATAATTATGCAAGTATTTCATTGTATTTTAAGCAAGTCATCTCCAAATAAAACAGAAAATATGTCTATTTTAAGGGGGTATTTTTAGAGAAAAATAGAACAAATGAGTCTTTGCCACTCTATATTTAGACAGTGGGGTTGACCACAATAATATTCAAATCACCACCAATTAAGATTAACCAATAACTTCAAAAAAATTGTCTTAGCAATTTGAATTTTAATATAGTTTGTATAATAAGAGGATATAATTAGGGAAAATTAAGAACATTTCCCTAGTTACGGAACACAGAACTGGTCAGAAGGCTAGATTAACAACTCAGCCCCTCTATAGATAAATCTGTTCCTGCTACTTTATAAGCTGTTGATGAAAAATGAAATAAAGATTGTGAAAAGTGCCTTATGGTCATAAAATTCAATTTAAACATTTATTTTTATACACAACTTCAATTATAGCTAAGACAATTTTAGAGACTGGAAAGAATTAAGGATGGTATAAAACCATTTAAAAAAAATCAATCTGATATTTGCTTGCTACAGATTCATTTTGTGAATGCCTATTAAAAGCAAATTTTAAAAAGTAGCTAAGCTGAATGCTAGTACAAATAAATAAATAAAGCCGACACCATATAACACATTCCATAATTCAATGACAGTGACAAATGTATTTACCTTTCTAGAGGGCCACCAAATTTCTTATAGCTCTTGATAAACCTACCAGAAAATAATTGTTTGGTTTAAATGTGTGCTTCACTAGCCATTAAAAAATAAATATATAATAATGTATAAAAATAAGAAATAAGAAAATACTTGTTAGTGCAAAAATTAATTAAAGCATTGTTACTAACAAGAATGAATAAACTACACTATAAACAGAAATATTAAAGCATTAAGATATACCAAGACAAGATATAATTTAACACCCAGGATGATGTTTAGGTATAAACATAAATAAAACAATAGAAGCTAAATTTAATTTTAGAAATTACTTTATTATTTTCACAAGGCAAAAAAGAGGTTCAAAGCTACCTCAAGAAGTGTCTCCAGAACAATTATCAATTATATGACACTACCTCACATTCTAAGTGCTGATAAAAGTTTACTGAATGGCTTTAATTCAGATGTATGGTATTAATTATACCAACAATGGAAAATAATTTTACTTAAGAAGAAGGCTACTTAAGTGGTTGATGGATGAGGAAAAGTATCCAGGAAAATGCTTCTTCAACTAAAGACAGAAAGTCCAGTGGTCATAAAAATACCCTTATAAAAGCTAATAATGTATTTAGTTTTCTGGTAGAAAGAATGAGGAAGAACTTTATCAGTCAGGTCTATGATTTAAAAGAAAAGAGTTACAATGGATTGAAAGAAACAAATTCGAAATACAAAAATTAACAATGTTTTCATAAATTTCACACGCAAAACTGTTACCACAAACAAAAGTAAGCTGTTTTTCCACTCCCCCTGAAGAAATATGTACATATAACCATATTTTGAACAGAAGCTACAATTTATACTGCGTGGTCAACCTTACCTCACCTCAATTCCTACTTGGACATATCAGAAATGCCTTTAACATGGTTACTTTCAAAAAGGAAATCACCTCAGTGTTAAGAAACTAGAAAAATACAGAACTAAATTATTACCACAAAAAATTAATAATGTTGGGAGTCATAAATGCAATGAGAATTTTTAATTAAAAAAATCTAATGTATAAAATATACTTTCATTATTTGAAAGGACCACTGTTCTGAACCATAATAAAAATTTAAAAATTTTAGTAGTATCAACAGTTTAGCCATGAAATAAAACATGCAAAGATTAGATACCAAACTTGTTTTTTTCAGAGTTATAATGAATATCCAAAAAACAGAACCACCCAATTCCTACTCAAATCATGTATTTACCTCCTCTAAAACTTCATATTAACTTTTGAAAATTACGGGATTTTTATACTTCAGTTTCACCCTCTAATAAAACCAAGTTGACGCAAAATGGTCTTATATTGTCTTACCGCCTAATTTCTGCATCACTAAATCCTTTAATATTCTCCCGAGGGATGGTCCGTGGTCTCCCACGTTTCTTTGGCCTTTTCCTTTCTGAGATCGAATCACTATCAGATCCAGAGTATCTCCTACTTCTACTGCGCCTCCCCTCACTTCCATTGAAACTAATCTGGAATTTGAAAACAAAAATTTACCCAAGCTTAAAATAAAAAAAGGCTTTTATCTTAAGAGCAAGGAAAAACAGTATAAAAGACAAGACTCAGAATTTTTAAAATGTTATTCAATGTATCAAAAATAATCCATAAACTAAATTAAAAAGCAAACAGAAAAATATAGCATGTTAATGAAAAAGGTTTATTAATATCCTTAATAATTAAAGCACTCTTATAAAGCAAGAAGAAAATAACCATTGTCCTTTTGTAAAAATATGAGAAAAGTTATTAACAAGCAATTCATCAAGTGAAAAATACAAAATTACACTACCTCATTGGTAATATTTTTAAAATGCAAACTAAACTAACAATGATGTACAATTTTCACAAATCTATCAACATGTCCAACACTGCTAATGGTACACAAAAATGGACGTTCATACACCTCTGGTGGGTATTTTCACTTGAGGGTAATTTGGCAATACTACAACAAAAGCCTTAAAAATTATCATTCTACTAACCCAGCAGTATCACTTCTAGGCATTTTTCCAGAGAAGATTAGAAATGTGAAGGAACACTGATAAAATCATTAACATCATAAAAGAAAAATGTAAATAATCTAAATATTCATCAAAAAGAGACCAGACAAATCATCTACACAATGTAATACTGAGAAGCCATTAAAAATCGTGTTATACAATAATTAACATTAATGATATACTGCAACGGGAAGAAAACAAGTTCCAAATTAACATGACTCCAATTTAATTTGGCAAATGATACGCATTTAAAAATTTGGAATGACATATACTGCAATAATATTAGTCCTATCTCTGGGTGGACAGATTGATTGAGTGTCCTTTTTTTCTGTTCTCCTTCTTAAGATCCACTTGTTACTATCCTAACTAGGCTGATCAGATGTTTGAAAGAAAAAATGCCAGCTGAACCCACATAAAAGCCTATTTGTAACATCCATTAGTTTTAATGGGATACATCAAAACATATATTCTGTAAGTCTTTGGAGATTTTCTAAAGCCTCGGTACATATTCTGAAGCCTGATATGCTGAAAGCTAACTGAAGTCAAGGATGGTATTTAGATCTTATTCTTTCTAACCTCTTCTTAGCCTTTCACAAGATGTAATGTAATTCTGTGCTCCCACGCACTAAAAAAAGAGATCATTTTGGGGTTTACAGAAATAAACACAAACAAGAAATGGCATATACAGTCACTTTCAGGTGAAAAACATTATGTGGCTCCACTTCTGCTTGTTATGTAGAAAGCTGGTGCTTCCCCATCCTACTAACAAATATAATCTATAATGAAATCGTAATTTTTCTGTCTAACATCAGAGAGCTAAAATACAGTGCAACCTAGCCATCTAAAATATAAGGAAAGTTTACAGGAAGAGATGGGACTTGAAGACAGTGGCTCACTTGTGAAGAGCACAGGTGGCAGAAATCAAGTACCATACAAGCAGGTAAGAGGAAGTCAGCTAAAATTTGTTTAAAGCTCAGTGTAGGCTAAGGAGAGACCACAGGACCTCCAGGAGCTGAAGACATGGGGAGAACATGCACCCACTCCCAGGTGCTTCTCCATAAACCTCCACCAAGTGTTCATGAAACAGACTAGAAACATGACAAGAGAGACTGGAGAAAATTTTCCTCCATGGTGCAAACCTGGAGAAAGGGAACAGTCAACTTTGTGGGGATAGGCAGGAAGACCCTTCTCACCTGCTGAACTGAGGGCACAGGAGAAGACCTAATGTGGTTGTAGGAAAAGAAAAAACAAAAACTCTACCCTTGGGAGAACAGCAGCAGGACAAGGACTAGAGTAAGGCAAGTCCCCCACTTGCCTCAGGCTCAAAATATAAGGAGGCACAAAAAACTCAGTAAGCAAGACAGATAATCTTGTAATGCAACATTCTGAAAAATAAAGGTTAATGGAAAAAGAAACCTAACATTAGGGGTTTTTTCCCTTTTGGCAAAAGATACAATATAACGCGGCATAGCACTGTTACTGTTATTTTAAAATTTGATATTTGTTAATTCAGGCCACAAAATAAATCTCAACTAGTTTTTAAAAATTCAAATTACACAAAGTACGCTCTCTGACCATGACAGAATTAAACTAGCAATCATTAACAAAGATACTTGGAAAACCTCTCAAATATTTAGAAATTTTAAAACACTTCTAAAAAAATCTATGGGTCAAACAGGAAGTCACAAGGGAAATTAAAAAATATTTTGAAATGAAGGAAAATAAAAACAATAGATTTGGAAGATGCAGAAAAAGCAGTGTTTAAAGGAAAATTTGTAGCATTAAATGACAATATTAGAAAAGTAAGATCTCAATTCCATATGTAAGCAAAAACAAAGAAGCATATTAAACCAAAAGCAAGAAAGAAGAAAAAATAAAGGGCAGAATCCCATGAAATTGAAAATCAAAAGTTAATGAAACCAAAAGCAGATTCTCTGGGGAGGAGGCTGGTTCTTTTAAAAGATGAATAATATTGATTAACCTCTATCTAGAATGATCCAAAAAAATTTTCAATACTAGGAATGAAAGAGGGGCATCATTAAATATCCTATAGACACTAAAAGGCTTACTAAGGGATATTATGAACAAATTCAACAATTTGGATAAAATGGACAAATTCCTCAAAAGAACTATCAAACTCACTCAAGAAATAGATATCCTGAATAGTTGTATTTCTATAAAAGAAATTGAAGTTAAAAATCTTTCAACAAAGAAAACTCCAAGCCCAGATGGTTTCCCTGACAAATACACCTATTTAATGAAGAAATAATCCCAACTCTATACAAACTATTCTCAAAAATAGAAGAGGAGGACACATTTTTCAACTCATTTCATAAGACATTACAAGAGAAACAAACTATGGACCAATACTTCACACAAACAAAAAAATAAGTCTGGGGTGAATACTGTTACATTATAGGAATATTTTTAAAATCACAGAATTACCTGTTTTGCACAATTTCTCATTCTTGGGAGCATATAAATTTCTTCAAGTTCCTTTTGTCTCTCCTCTTCTTCTAATCGTCTTCTTTGATCTTCTGGAATGATTTCCTCCCAATTCTTTGAATTTCTTTCAGGTTCCAACTCAATGTCATCCTCATCCATATTTGAAAAGTTAGCAACCTGATAAATTCCAGAATTTTAATAGAATAACTATTATAAGAAAAATTTATCCTTTTTTTTTTTCTCCTTTTCTAAGAATCCTCCTCCAGGAATGATTTTCCTTTTCCCTACTGCTCAACAAATTTATTACCACAATAGAAACAGAGGCAGTTAACCAAACAACAACAAAAAGTAATTTATACTACTAATATGCTAAATAACCTTCTGCAGGAATTCTCAAACCAGTCCATCAATAGTCCATTTAGCAAGTGCTGTAGAACAACTTAACAGTACCTAAAGAGCTGTGGCATAGACACGGAGCTCTCTGAGATCTCTGATAAATGATTTAAGCTCCCTAAGCCCTAATTTCCTCAACTCTAAAGAAAAGGATAGTAACAGCATACTAACTTTTGTTAAATTAAATAAGATTTAACTCATTTAAGGTGCTGTGCAGAGTGTGGTATATGGAAAGCACTCACTAGAGCTAACTACCAATATTAATGCCTTAAAACTTGTAGATAACTGAATGAAGGTAAGAAAATTATGCTTATCTTACATAAGAAATGAACCTAAAAATACAGTGTTTATTCTCTCCTGTTTGTTATTTAAATATGATAGCCTGAAGGCCACCTGTGTAAGAGTATCAACCCAATGGTTTAAAAATAACCTACATTTACTCTAATTATCAGTTTTTTCAAATTACCAATTAGTCAAATTAAAAACAAGTAGTATAACTTTATAGGAAAAGAGTTAATTAGACCATGCCCAGAATGAGTACCAGTTTCAGAAACCTTCACCTCTCACAAGGATTACTGAAGTCTTCTAACCTATCACCCTGCTATAGTCTATCTTTCACAAAGCAGCCAGAGTGATTCATTAAAATTATAAAAGTTTTATTCACCTGTGTCCCTGTGCTACCGTGGTACACTGCAAATGTTCCATAAATATTTATTGAATGAAAAAATGACATGAATTAATCCTTAAAAACCTTAGTCACAGAAAATGAGCTAGGATATAGAGGAAGCTATTCCTTTAACCTAAACTGGCACTCAACTTTACACTAGGTCAGTTGACTTATGCTGCCTTAGATACCTTGCAACCCTTCAGCCCTCACCAAACCAGGGATTTTTATAAATATTAGTAAATAGTAGCTTATTGCTGACTTTGTCTGACTGATCTGAGTTTTCTTATTTGTGATAATTCTTAAGTTAAGCTAATGTTAAAACTGTTGCAGTAAAAATCAGCTAAAAGGCTTTAGTCATGGAAATCTAAATAAGAGATCACATTTATTACCCAAGTATTTGAAAACATGCTATTTGCCAAGCACTATTCTAGGTGCTAATTAGGAAATAAATAACAGCCCTTCCCATCTAACTAAATGTAACTTCATAAACGATTTGGTCCCTTTCAAATCAGGTTGCTACTAGTTTGTCTGAAAAGGGAAGAAAAGATTTCATACAACATAGCAAATTTTAAGACAAAAATTATCTTGCTGATTATGCTTAAAGATTCATAAAACACTTAATGATAACTCAAGCTCCCTCAATTTATATAATTATAAAGAAAAACTAAAAAGAGAAAAGAAATCTACCTTGAACTGGGAAAGCAATTCATCTCCTACAGTTAAAGGACCTGGTTCATTTTCATGAGTTTCTGCCCTCTTCAAGATTTCATCTATATCCATTTCCTATAATTAGAAGAAAATTAAATACTTGAATCCTTCCCGCCTATCAAATAGATGACACACATTTTGAGGCAAGGTTTTTATTTCTACCTGGGGCTCTTGTTCTTCTCCTTCAGGTTCCTTAAATAATTCCTCAGCACCAAACTTTAAAATGGCTGACAACTCTTCTTTATTGAAAGGAGTAGAACTAAAAACAGGAAAAACAAATAAAAATACTTAACACTAACAATTAAAAATACAACATTTACATAGCAATTCTATTAATTATTGACACAGTCATCTTTACAACAGTTATATGAGAAAGTTAGATGACTGAAATATTAGTATACTTATTTTAAAGCTAAGGAACTTGAAGCGTAAGAATTTAGAGATTTCCCTTAAAATTACAAATCTATAGTGGTGAAACCAGGTACTAAATGTGTCTTCTGACTAGAAATCAGACCAATGCCTTCAAAAATATAAAAATTACCACACTAAATAAACTACTTCAATGATCTACTTATAGTGATGTAACATTTCAGAAAAATGAGTTTAGGATGACTCTAAAATGATATTTTTCATAATAAAGTAACCACCTTGATGGGGCAGAACCCGTGTGTAGTACTGTCTTCCCGGTTGTATCCATTCTTTGAATCACAAGATGATCTAAAACCATCTTCTTTTTGGCCCTTTCAAGAATATCTTCTTCAACTGATCCCTTTGTAACGAGACGATAAATATTCACCTGTAAAAATATGCATGAGGAAACAAATTGCAGTAAAAAGGATTTGTTTTGCTAACCTGAGTGCCCAAAAATTGCTACATAGACTGAAGCTCATCCTACATGAAGTTTTCACTAATCAAAAACAAAATGAAAATAAAAATATATATATAACAGTATGTTTAAAGCTAAAGTTCTTCAATTTAAAAAGCTGTTCTGAGAGTATGTCCTTCCTTCTTACATTTTGGTTAGGAGATTTTATTTGCTTAATTTTGTTTTTTAGTTTTTCTAAAGGAATGACAGTAATTTCTAAGTTACGATTTAGCTGGGAAAGGGTGGGGGATGGTAAACTACTGACAATCTTACACCAGATCCCTCAATTGTGATACTGTTTCATCACTCCATATAATGTAAAATTCTACGAACCACTCCCCAAGTTAAGGAAGAAGCCCTGCCATAAAACAAAGTTTTCCAAAATTGGAAAGAATTGATGTGCAGTACATCTTCCCTATTTCTCTAGGTCAGAGGTTCTATACGAAGAAGTACCACCATTTAGGGGTATTCTGTTACAACTGTGCCAGACAGTTGTACAGAAACCATAAAATGCGACCAGCTTTTTTTTTTTTATGTATGGAGAGAACCTTGTAAGCACATGGACAAAATGTAGCTAACAGAAAGATAGCATTGTGTTATTCAAGCTCTCTTTCAAAAGTTAAAATAAGCAAAGACATTTTAAAGTTTTTATATTGAATGAAAAACATTCCATTCTACAGTTACAAAGAGATCAAAAGAGAGTGAGTGGTCCTAATTAGGTATAGTTATCTCAATTCTGTCAGACTCTCTAGGTGATTCTGGTGAACTGAGTTCCTTAGCACCCTAACTGTTAAACAGCAATGACTGTGTTCAGCAATCTTCCAAAGATATTGGTTTATCCTCTAAAGGATTTTTAAATCACTTCTGAACACTAATCATGAAAAAATAGAAAGATTCCAAAATAGTAAAATAACAAAAATTAAAAATACCTGTTTTTTTTGCCCAATTCGATGAGCTCTAGCCTGTGCCTGAAGATCATTCTGCGGATTCCAATCAGAATCAAATATAACAACAGTGTCGGCAGAGGCTAAATTAATCCCTAGACCTCCAGCTCTTGTAGAAAGCAAAAAGCAGAAATCCTGTAAGGAATTGTCAATATGTAAAATTTTAATTCTTTTAACTGTGAATAGTCAAAATAAAAATAATTTTACAATTGATTTTCTGAATTTAAAGAGTATTTTAGTAGTTAAACTGAAAGGCAATTTTTAGACCTATCATATAAACCTCTAAGCAAGACCAATCAATAAGAAAAGACTCCAAAATATAAATATACACGGTAATAACAAACACCAAACTTAATATAGTATTTATTTCTGGTGAAACAGAAAAGGAATGAAATAGGAAAAAAATGAGGCTTCACCTGTATCTGTAAATTTTATTTCTTTAAAAAATAAAAGGCATACACAAAAAGAATTCTAAATGAAAGTGGGCTAACTTATTTTGAAGCCAATTAACTGTTCTACGCTGAAACAGTATTTATAAGAGTAAAATTCTTCAATGTTAACATAAAATACTGACTTTAAAACCTCATCTGCTGATCAAAATGGCTAGCACAAATAAGACTTTTTAAAATCAAACTACAGATATGATGACTAAAAATATAATGTCTAAATAATAAAATAAGGACTAAAGCAAAATTATTTATAATTTTAAAAGCATTCATACCTCTGATCCCTCAGCATTAAAATGATCTAGAGCTTGTTTCCTCAGTTCCCCTTTTATTGATCCATCTAATCTCTAGAACAAAACACATTAAAATACTGAACGTAACAGAATCAAAATGTCAAAAAGCAATTAAAATCAATTGCAAAATTAAGTATGAAAGTGCGGCATGTCCTTTGCTAAGACTGTATGAGTGGAATGTCCTTATTAGGCAATAAAACCATGCCCAGGCATTCTGTCTCCAGTCTGTGCTCCTCAGATTCTAAGACTGCTTTCCACAAGAGTAAAGCACAGCATAGGCTGTCATACTATTCTGAGACCCAGTGTAAGAGATATGTTAACAAGTACACAGCTTTTACAAATACCTGAAACAAGTTTCATGACATGATGTACTGTATTATACTCTCATATCTTATAATCTATTTCACTTTTATAATGTTGGTGAAACCCATTAAACATTCTCAGATCCATTAATAGGTTATAATCCATAGTTTAAAAAAAAAAAAAAGACTGAATCAGTGTGGTTACTGGAACAGCATTAGCATCATCTAAGAATGTAGATATACAAATTATTGAGCCCCACCTCAGACCTACTGAAGAAGAAACTCTGGAGGAGGGGTTCAGCAAAAGCCCTCCAGTTAATTCCAATGCATGCCCAAGTTTGAAAATTACTGATGTGAAGCACCATGGGCTCTAGTCAAAAACAGCCTGCATTTGAATATCTTATTCATTGATTTGACTCTTCTTCATGAACTTTTTCTCCATGTCAGTTTCCCTCTCAGTAAAATGGACATAATAGTAGTTCCTCCTTCATAGACTATAGAGGACTCGGTGAGAGAACATAGAAAACACTTAGCACAGTACCTGACATATATTGACTGCTTATTAAACACTAGCTATTATTTTCACTTTAATTATAAATGGCAATTATTTTATAGCTATTAACAAGTTATAGGCTAGAACTAACTTGCCTACTATGATCCATGCATTTAACTGATGGATTCAACTAATATTTTGGGAAGCTATCTGTCAACCTTTGCTTTGTTACTATATATATTTTAATTCTAAAAATGAAAATGAGAAAACATTTAAATAGTTTATTCTAAGTGATTTTAGCTTAAGTGAAATGGTCTAAACTGTCATATGGGACAAAGATATCTAAAGTTGAAAAAAAATTAGTGTTGTTTCTTTTCCACTAAAATAAAAATTATAATTAGTAAAAACTTTAAGAATAGTGATATATCATTTATTGTGGCACAGCCTAAACCAAAATAAAATTTTAAATGTTGCTGTCTGGGAAGTGATCTAGGAAGAAGAAGGGATTAGGGGCAGAGAATTGGTGCTTGTAAACACTTCTGGCACTATTCTTTCATTTGACCATATACACTAAATAATTCATTTTAAAACAAACCAACACAGGGCTAGGGGAAGGACAAGGAATGGAAGGACAGAGGGGATAGCTAAAGGGTATAAGTTTCTTTCTAAGGTTATGAAAATTTAGTGTGATGACTACACATATCTGTGAACATAATAAAAGCCACTGAATTGTACACTTTAAAATAGGTGAATTGTATGATATGGGAATTACATCTCAATAAAGGTGTTTATATAATCCTCAACTAATGGCAGTCTTCTACTTTTCCCCCAAATGACTACACATTTCTCAATCATGTTCATATATCACCAAACACCAGTCCTTCACATCACTCACCAGAATTGTGATGTTATATTTATTTGTAATTATCTGCTTAATGTCTGTCTCCCACACCAGACTGTAAGCTCCAACAAAGCAGTGATTACGTGTGTTGAATCCTGTTATCATAATTTTACTATTTTACTACCTGAATTAAATATGTATCATTTACTAGCTGTATATACTGAATATCTGCTATGTTCCTGGCACTGTTCATAAAATTGCTGTAAGGATTAAATAAAGTATTAGATGTGAAGTACTGAAAATAACACCTGACTCTAAACAATGTTAACTTCAGTTATATTGAACAAACTTCAATATAAATTTTGAACAGATGGAAGGAATATAAGCCTATTTTGGTCTTTGCTTTCTTCCCCAACGTATCTAGTTTTAGTCACCAAACTATGCATCAGATAAACTATGAGCACACCAATCATTAGAACCCTGGCAGTATTCACAAGGACAGCTTACTGTTTTCTTTCTTCAGACTAATTCCTAATACATAAGGCTCCCCTTTTACATCTGTCTAATCATGAAAACTCTGCCTTAGCCCAGTTTTTAAAATCTAAAGCAAGCAGAGAAGAGAAAGAATTAAAATAAATAACAATTAAAGAAAGAAAAATTGCTCTGTTGCTAAATGTAAAGTCAAGAAGAACAAAGGGAATGACAAATATAATTTTTTAAAGCAGATTTATTTCTTTAAAGGAAAAGTATTATAAAAATCTATACCTCATTTACAAAATAATTTCAAAGGTAATTCTGAAAAATGTGCTCAGGAATTAGATGAAATTTAAAACAAATACAATGAAATGCTTACTTGAAAGGGAAATTGACGATATTTCAAATATTCTGCAAGTATATCTAACATCCGCACCATTTGAGAAAAAATAAGCACTCGATTGCCTCGTTCTCTTAGGCGAATTAACAGCTTATCAAGAAGAATCAATTTTCCGCTGCTACGGATTAAGTGCTAAGAAAATAAATTAAAACTGTTATAACATGTCAAAAGAAGCAAACAACACAAATTTTTCACTTAACACTTCAGTTGTTATAATTATTTTAAATTGAGATTTTAAACTTTCCTAATGTTAGAAAACAATTTATTTCAGTTTTCAAAATTTTCTAGGACCTTCACCGTTTTGGTCTATGATTTTAGCTAAAACTTTCCTTGCCACTTAATACCTAGGTTTTTATTGTATTTCCAAGGGGAAAAATGTACTGTTTCACTTTGCTAGTTAATAGTTTCTACACTAAAGTATTTCTCCATAAATCTTAGCCATAAACTAATACACCGGAAGAAGCAGCAACTAAGCAGTCAGAGGTTTAAAATGAGCAATAAGCAAATGCATTCTAACATATTACATATTAGTCACTGATCCTAGCCCCTCAATGCACTACTATAGCTTGACTGCAGCTATACATTCACACTTCTGATTTGTCCTTCAGAAGTGCTAAGAAGGGTAAGATGAGGCCAAGATGTCCTTTAGACTACCATTTGCCAAGTCACAAACTTAGCATAATTACTATTAATGAATTTTAATTATGAATATACTATGGGATTTTTGCTGAATAAATTACTACAGTCTATGGCTTGAGAAATCTGTTTTTAGAAAACTGATTAAAATAATTAGATATATTAGAATTTTAGAAGCTTTTTTATAAAGACTAAAAAATAATCAAGACCATTATTTAAAAGCACCATTAACTAAGAGAACTTCTAACCAATATATAAAAGCACTGTAGCATTTTCAGTTATAACTGAAATAAACATTTCTAGAATTTTACTTTACTACAAAGTAATAACAATTTAAAAATTCTTACTTGTAAGGCCTCCTGTTTATTATAGAATTCATTATTATCTGGTGGTTTAATGAGGTAGCAATGGTTACAACATTTCTTTAGCTCCATCATAATGTTCAAAAAGCCTGAGGTACTGCCCTTGGAACCTTTGCTGAGGGCTTTGTAATTCCTAGTTAAAATCCATCTTTAAAAAAAGAAATCATAAAAATGATGTTTAGTAGAACAATTACTAAATAATAAAAAGGAAATTGAACCCGTGGATAATGCTCAATGTCATAAGAGGTAATCAAGGCTAAAAGATTATTTTTCCTTATCCAGAAAGAAATTTCTTTTGAAGTACTCTAGAGGTGATATTCTAACACCTTTTACAGAAATTTATGGTCATATTTTATTACCTTACTTACCAAAATATCTTGAAGACTAAATTCAACATCCATGATACATGACTAACACTAAGAGACTTACAGGTGACTGTCTCCTTCCCACTTTTCTCGACTTTTCTCAATTTCAACAAATAAAAAGTATTACTATTTTTTTAAAGAATCCCACACCAGAATTAGAATATCATCATTTTGCACTACCAAATATATTCTTGCCATAAATTAAAACCTAAATCTAAACAAGCATTTAGATCTACCTACCAATATACAGGAAATACAGGGGATATTGTTAAACTATTCCAGAGAAATGTACTATGCAAAAATTAGATTATGGAAAAATTCTACAGAATAATTGTTTTCCTCATGAAATAAATTGTAAGAAAAAAACAAAAAGAGGAACCTATAGATAAAAGACTTAAAGAGGCAAAAGGTTCATTGCCATATGAACCTTATTTTAATCCTGATTCAAGCAAACTTTTAAAAAAAGTCTGAGACAACCAAGAAAATTTTAACACTTATACTGAACATTGGTATCAAGAAATTATTGTAAAAATCTTAAAGTGGTATTCCTAGGTTTGGAATGTGCAAAAAATAAATACAAAATTTTAAAGTGGGATACTAGTATTTTTTAATCAGTTATTAGAGATACATAGAAAAATATTTATGGATGGAACAATTATATCCCTGATTTGCCTCAAAAAGATAGAGAGTGGGAGAAATGGGGATGGCTAGAGATGAAACAAGACTAGCTATGACTTGAAAAGGAAGCTGCGTGACGGGTACATGGGAGTTCATTATATTTTCCTATATTTGTGTATGTCTGAAATTTTCCATAATAAAAACCTAAAAATTATGTAATAAATATATTTTTAAATGTATGCCCTTATAGATTTTACCATAAAATATAAATGTTCCTGAGACTCCAAGTATGCATAGCAATATATCTCATTTTATGCAATTAAATGTTTAAACAGACATTGGAACAGATTTTCCTTTTTGATTCTTTGAAAAACGTTACTGTATAGATCTTGACGTAGAAAATTTACAGAAGCTATGATTTGTTAGCATTTTTCAAAAAGCAGAGGGCCCAAAATTTTGTTCTAAGTTTCATTCTCTGGCCTCTACCTCCATCTGTCAATTATCATAGTTACATAATACCTTAGTATTGTGGAAAGCCCAACACTTAAAAAAAACTCTTTACATGGTAATAGAGTAATATCTAGGAAAATGATTAATGATGTGTTAGAAGATGAATTATGATTTTGGACATGCCATTAAATCTCCCTTTGCCCCATTATGCCACAGAATAAAACTATTCTAAAATTCAAGAGTTGCTACTGCTCTAAGACACTATTTGTGGAGAAAGGAGACACCATGAATAGGACAAGGACATGGAGGGTATTTAGAATTGAATGTTCAGAACATATGCTCTGTATACAGCTTACTTGTAATATTGTTTCTGTAAAGCACTCATTTCCATTCTTAAAATCTGCTCAACCTTGGCAGGAAGAGATTTTTCCACATCTTTCTTAACTCGGCGTAACAAAAATGGCTCAAGCTCCTTGTGAAGGCTTGCATAACCATATTCTCTCCCTTTGCCATGTTCTTCTTCAAAATCTTCCCAGGAAGAAAACCTTTAAAATTTAAGAAAATGGAACAATCACTGAAAAAGTCAAATTGCGTATGAGATTTCTCAGGGTAATCATATGTAAACAAAATACCATTAAAAAAAAATACCATAGATTTTTAGTGGGAGAAAATTAGCTGAAATTAATCACTTCTAAAAATCTCCCTCCCAAGAAGTCCACTCGTGTGTGTGTGTGTGTGTGTGTGTGTGTATAGACAGAGTGTGTTAAATATAAGTAGTTGTTTTTTAAGTTTTGATCTCTTTCAGTTAAGTATATATGAAGTATTTTCAAGCATGACGGTAATTATCACTAAAATATTTCTCAAAAAATGTACTTTTATTAAAGTTATGGATCTACTGAAAAATAACATATATGTGGCTTTGGGCAAGTTATTTAACCTTGTCTAGGCTAGTTTTCCTTATTTAGAAAATGAGATTACCAGTACCCCACTGTTGTTGTTACCAGCTAGTATTAAATAAAAGAACCAGTACTGTTTCAGTTTTTCAAACAGGTATATTTTGAACATGTGCAAAATTTCAACTGCTATAATTTATTACATGTGGCTTAAGTTTATTTACAAAATTGATGCTGGGCATGGTGGCTAGTGCCTATAATCCCAGCTACTCAGTAGGCTGAGGGAGGAGGATCATTTGAGCCCAGAAGTTTGAGGTTATAGTGAACTATGATCACACCACTGCACTCCAGTCTGGACAACAGAGCAAGACCTCACCTCTATATTTAAAAAAAAAAAGTTTACAAAATTGAAAAATTCAAATATTATTACAAACATTACCTGACCCCATTTACTTTTTTCCTTCTTAATAATTTGTGATTGAATGTTTAGGGCAATAAAGCCTACTACTGACCTTATTACCTACGTTAATTATTTTTCCCACTAACTATTACCATACAAAACTATGATTAAAATTGTCTTACTTTTCTGGCATAATGAAATGTAGCAAAGACCAGAGTTCTTTGAGGGAGTTTTGTAGAGGAGTTCCAGTGATAAGGAGACGGTGATTGGATTTAAAATCTATTAGGGTCTTATACAGAAGAGAGTCATCGTTCTTTAATCTGTGCGCTTCATCAACACCTATAAATGCCCAATTTAGACCTCCAAGGAATGCCTTAAAATGAACAGAAAAACAGTTAATATTTTGAGAGAAAAAGAGAATTCAAACTTAGCCTTCCCATTTAATCTGAACTCAAATTATTAAAATGAGGCAAATTAAAATTTAAAATAAACTTTTGTCAAATTTGCAAATAAATTATTATTTCAAGATTTACTGGAATCAGGTAACTATGCATTCCTTCTATGACTAATTTAACCATTAGGACGTAATATCAAGCCAAAGATTTTACTAGCTTATAAACTGATATTAAAGGGAAAAAACCAATAAAACCATTTAAAAATTTTACAAAAGATTTTTAGCCTAAGCCCAGTAGAGGTCTCTATTAATGTCAATGTGAAGAAACTATGATACAAATTTGGAAGTGTCTTACTCCAAGTGTAGATATAATTCACTGCATGATTTTCATGAACTGTAGATCTCTCATACATAAACTTAGATTTCTGACTTAAAATAGAGACAGGCCTGATTCTGCTACTTAATAGCTGTGTGACCTTAGACAAGTTCATTAAACTCTTTGAGACTTTCTTGAGACTGACTAACTTTCTTTTCAATAAAGTACAGAAAGTAAATATCTTACAAAATAGATGGGAGAATTAAACGAGGCAGTAGCTATAAAACATTTAAAATAGTGCTTTACTGCTTCACTAAGAGGCAGCTTAATCCTGTTAGGTATCTTCCTCCTCTTTACAAATCAATAGACACTACACAAACTGGTTTCATATAAGTCAAGAGTTCGCAAGTTTTTTCTGTAAAGCTGTGGTCCCCAACCTCCTGTTAGAAATCAGGCCACACAGCAGGAGGTGAGCGTCAGGTGAGTGAGCTAAGCTTCATCTGTATTTACAGCCACTCCCCACTGCTCACATCACCACGTTAAGATCAGCGGTGGTATTAGATTCTCAAAGGAGTGCAAACCCTACTGTAAACTGCGCATGCAAGGGATCCAAGTGGCTTGCTCCTTATGAGAGTTTAATGCTTGATAATCTGAGGTAGAGGTGAGGCGGTGATGTTAGCACTGGGGAGTAGCTGCAAATATAGATTACCATTATCAGAGACGTTTGCACAATAAATGTGACACGCTTGAACCATCCTGAAACCATCCCCAGTCCGTGGAAAAATTGTTTTCCATGAAACTAGTCCACGGTGCCAAAATGTTTGGGGACCGCTGCTGTAAAGGGCCAGATTACCATGTGGTGTCTGTCACATATACTTTGTAACATCCCTTTAAATGTAACCCTTTAGCCAGACGCAGTGGCACGCCTGTAGTCTCAGCTACTCGGGAGGCTGAGGCAGGAGGATCGCTTGAGTCCAGGAGTTCTGGGCTGTAGTGCACTATGCTGATCGGGTGTCTGCACTAAGTTCATCAGCGATATGGTGACCTCCCGGGAGCAGGGGACCACCAGGTTGCCGAAGGAGGTCGGAAATGTAACCCTTTAAATCCTTTCAAAATGTAAAAACCATTCTTAGTTCAAGGGCCATAAAAAAAAATAAATAAGCCCACAAGATGTTGTTTTTTGACTCATAATTTAAGTTGTCCTCTCATTCTGTTCACAACATTTGATAAAGGAAAAACTGATAAAAAAACCAAAAAAATAGGTAATACATACCTTATCCTTCAATAAAATTTCATAAGTTGTTAACAATATATTAAATTTTAATCGTTTGGTCTGGGGATGCATCCATTCATGAGTTCTTATCTATCAAGAAATATGAAGGACAATTTTAAGACAAACATTAGGCAAATTATACTTTTTCTTAAATATCTAAAATAAAATTAAAATCCATTCATAATATACAAATAACTATGCATATAGGTTTATGTAATAAAATAGTTAATTATTCATTATATAGTCTAACACGCTATGTTGATCTTATCATGAACAGAATGTAAATACCAAGCACATAAAACCTCCTATAAAAAAATGAAGTAAATACAATTTTAATACACATCTTTCACTAAAGAAAGTTCTCATTTAACAAAACATAAGTGATTAATTCATTTAATAATATAACATTTATGGATGAAATATGATGTCTTGGGTTTGCTTCACAATGACGAGGAGGATAGAGTGGTGTGTACAGGTATAGACAAAATGAAAACTGGCAATAAGTTAAAATTGTAAAACTGGAGATGGGAACATGATGGTTTATTACACCCTCTTCTGTCTGCTTTCACATATATTTGAAATTTTCCATTAAAAAGTTAGAAGTATGTCTTGATTTCTAAATTTGTTGGTAAACAACTTACCATGTTTCTGCTGTTAATGTCACCTAAATATACCACAGCATTCATTTGAGAAGCCCATGTCTGAATTTCCCTTTGCCAGGAAGTGAGAGTAGAGAGTGGTACTACTAATAGAAAAGGTCCGTATAATTGATGTTCATGAAACAAATAGTTCAGAAATGAGATCGTCTGTATTGTTTTTCCAAGGCCCATTTCATCAGCAAGTATGCAACTATTTCCTCTACAAAGTTAAAAAAAAAAAAATGCACACAAGAAAACATTCAAACACACAAAGACCTTTTTTATATCACATGTACATGTTTATATGAAGTTAAATAAAATTAATCCAATAGGTATTACACAGAATACCATTTTTATTAGCTACAAATAATAAATGTAAAGGCATCTGGCTAAAGACTTAATCACTAATATTGTAACAAAAGTAAAGGGAGTTTACCATTTTAGGCCAAAACAGGCTTAAAGAGTAACAGTATTATATTCAATCAATTATGAAACTGAGAATGCAGTCCATCTACTAGTAGTGGAGTCCAGATATATTAAATAAGTAAAAGGTATACAGGAAGAACGTGGGTAAAAACCATAGCTAAAATGCAACCTAGAGAGTCACACAGACTCTCAAGAGCAGAGTAGGGCCACAGGAGAGGGGAAAAAAAAATGTAGAGGACTAAATGGGTATTAGAAATAACTAGGAAATATTAGAAATATTCCAGGAACAGTGGGGGTGGAAATATATATACATTCTGATTTTTAAGTTGAATAGAAACATATTTAAGAACTGCAACAATCAAACAAGTTAAACTCAAACTCCACTGAATTGTCTTCCTAGTATGTAGTAAGTATTGTTTATATAAACTAGGAAATACAAAGATCAGCATATAAAATGCAAAAGGGTCTCATCCTTTATGTTAACAAAAATCTTTTCTGAATCCTATACTTGTAAAATTCTTACTCTCAAATTAAATATATGATTCAAAATATACTTACTTGCACCATGAATGAGCAAGCCAATTTAAACCATTTAGTTGATAATCTCTTAATTCTAAACCCTCGTGTCCTCCAATATAGGATGGTTGTTTCTTCAAGGCTACAAACCTTGGCCTTTGTTTTAATACCTTTAGTAGAAATAAATGTTAATATGAAGAAATATTAAATATAAGAAATTATACTAAAAGACGAAAATCTCAGTGTGCACTATAAATTTTGAAATCTCATGTAAAATCATCAAGCTCAGAGATTCCATGACTTCAAATACATCTGAGGAGTCAAAGAATACTGTTTTCTACTACTCTAACAGAATGCACAGTAAAATATTTTGCCTTTTTTTAAACAAAAAATGACAGTGAAAATTACATTCCTACCAAAATACGTGGGTCTCACTCATTTCACAAGCAAAGGCTATGTTAAATTTGTTCATAACCATTGCTCAATCCCCGAGCTAGAAATAAACCAGACTGGCTTAGCTTCCCATTCAATTTCTGAACTTTAAATTACCATTATGAAGAATTTAATTCAATCTTGTAATAAGGAAAGAAATTCTATTAGTACACAGACTCTAAAACTATCATAATAATTTTAGATAAACTATGAAGATTTTGAAAGTATTGTGCAAGGTAATCACGGATACTTTCTTATGGCTATATTCCTCTTCTCCTTCCCCGCATTCAAAGAAAATATCTGCTGCCTTTTAAACTAAGCATATCTCTGGTTTCCAAGGAATTTTCCCTATTTGGTCTCCCCAACCCACTCCTTACAATTACGACCATCACCACCACTTTCTGACATCTTTATCATCTTTCTGACATAATACCACTCACCAAGGATAAAAGACAATGCCAACTTTAAGATCAAATATCAATTACAGGACCGCACTTCCTGCAAGACCTATCAAGCAAGAAGTATTCTCCCTTAGTCTATTTGAAATCAGGATCTAATTATCTTATTTAGGCCTGTCATACTTATAATGCATAGATACACTTTTAATAACTAAAAATGTCAAATAATACTCACTTTGCAATCTTTAAAAGGAGTGGTTTTTGATTGGTTCCTGCTAAAATACTCATCAATGCATGCTTGAAATTTTTTGGAAATGAGAGCTCCATCTTCCCAGCTACATTCTGAGTATGGAAGGCCTTGCCATTTGCAATAATAATCAGGATAACCAGCTGCTGACTTTTGATTGGAATGAGCTGTGAGATAAATCAAGCATTTATTTATTTATTTTTATATTTGATCTCAGATACATAATTCTTAGTAAAAGCTACACAAGTAAAAATTAGTCATCTAGTTTACCATACTCTATTTTAGTAAGAGCATGCAATGGAATTTAATGTGTGAGCAGTAAATTTATGACTTTTTTCAGATGATTTCAAGCATAAAAAGATAAAAGTTTAATGAGAATCAATTATTACTAACCAATTATACGTTCCACTATTTGATATTGTTTATGCAGATCATCTGTAAGTTCTTGCTGGCAATTATAATACTCCACATCTTCTGGAGAAGCATTTTTCAACCTGAAAAATTATTAATCCAGGAATAGACTTCAAACTCTCCCATAAATAACCCATCCCCCCAAACACTGTATGTAGCACAAAATCTCCCATTTTGCCCTTTTCATGGGAGCCAAGTTTGCACAATAAAGAAATTGAACAGAAATAAAGCACTATTAATTTTTAACTTTAAAAATGTGTAACATAACGTATGAGACACATTCTATATGACTGTTGTCAAGAACAGGTTTAGATATGGCTACCCTTAGGAGTTTTACCTTGAAATGGAAAACATTCATCCTTCGATATCTGCTGGGGATTGGTTGCAGGATCCCCTACAGATACCAAAATCCATGGAGGCTCAAGTCCTTTATATAAAAATGGGATAGTATTTGCATATAACCTACACCTATCCTCTAATATACTTTAAATCATCTCCAGATATAATATCTAATGCAATATAAATGCTATGTAAGTAGTTGACATACTGTATTGCTTTTTAATTTGTATTATTTTTTATTGTTTTTTTTTCATTGGGTTTCCTCCCCCAATTATTTTCAATTAGTAGTTGGTTGAATCCAAGGATGCAAAACCAGCGGATACAGAAGATCAACTATACTATAAAGTCTACAAATAGTTATTTTAGGCTATAATTTAATTCTTGATTATGTATTCTTTATTAACAAAAAAGCTTAGTAATCTTTGAACTATAAAAAAAAAGAATGGTATAGAGCACATTTACCATCTTTTTGTTTCCTGATCTTTTTTCTTGTAATTATCCAGTTTTTTCATTCCTCTAACATTCTGCTGCTTAAGGGTTTCTTCTGTTTCCCAAGTGTTGTGAATATGGGACCATCCTTTCCATTTAATTAAATACTGGATCTCTCCTGATTCCTTGTTTTTTTCAAATCCTGCATTTGGGTCACCATCTGCTTCAACTGCATAGATGGTTGTAGTAGCACCAGTAGCTGAAAACAAAAGCACAGGACCTTCCATGTAATTCTGTCATAGGATTATTTCCTTTCAACCCAAAATTTTAAGAATATGAATACAAAAATATACACTCTCTTAAATAAGTAAAGTATCTGGGGCTACAGAGACTTATGGGAAATTATACTACACATAGATAAAAGAAACTCAGAATTTTAAAACTAAAGAATTATCTCATTTAATCCTCTCAGTTTTAAATTAGGAAAAAACCAACAAGGTCAAAAGACAGAGGTACACTTGAGATCACACAGTTATAGATAAAAACCTGTAACTGGGAGACTGATAACTGGAAATTAAAATAATTAAAAACTATCTTGAAAAACTATATGCCAAGATAACTAAAAATAATGTACATATTTAAGGTGAAAGGAAAAAAATTTCAAAACCCAATTTGTGAAATTTAAAGTACCTAAATAGCAACTACTAGGTCATTAAATATGAAATGTCCGATTTCAAATCAAAAGTGTAGTTTATAGTATCTCAAACAAGAAGCAGTACAATGAATCAAAGCATGCGCCTAAACTGTTGACACTGTTCTGCCATCTTAACGGTAGCTTGTTTATGTCAGCAACGAAGAAACCTGGACAGTGAGTGGTGATGAAATTGCAAAAGACGTTTTCCACAGCTTGTTGAGAATTGAATATTTTTCCTTGCAAGAAGTGGTCCAAAGCCTGGAAGAAGTGGTAGTCAGTTGGTGCAAAGTCTGGTGAATACGGTAGATGACAGAAAGTTTCCAAGTCCAGCCTCTATAGTTTGAGTGGCATTGTCTGCTCGACACATGGTAGAGCGTTGTCTTGCAAGAGGATTGGCCTGGCTCTATTGACCAGTCTCAGCTGCTTAATTGCAAGCATCCTCATCGTTTCATCCAGTTGGCTGCAGTAGACATCTGCTGTAATGGACTGACCAGGTTTCACGAAGCTGTAGTGGATAATACCAGCGGTGGGCCACCAAACACACACCATTAGCATTTTTTGGTTAATATTTGGTTTTGGACTGTGTTTTGGCACTTCATTTTTATCCAACCATTGTGCCGAACACTTGTGACTATCAAAAAGAATCCATTTTTCATCACACATAACAATATGGTGTAGAAATGGTTCAACTTTATGTTGTGACAGCAAAGAAAGGCTAGCTTTGCGATGATTTCTCTTCTGACACTCATTTAACTCACGTGGAACCCGTCCATCCAGCTTCTTTACCTTGCCGATTTGTTTCAAATGGTCCAATATCACTGGAATTGTAACGTCAAACCTTGCTGCTAACTCACGCGTAGGTTGAGATGGATTCGCTTCCACTACAGCTTTCAGCTCATCATTATCCACCTTGGTCTTGGGTTGCCCACATGGCTCATTTTCAAGATTAAAATCACCAGAATGGAACTTCTCAAACTATTGAGGTACTGTGCGTTCATTAGCCACAACCTTCCCAAACACTTCGTTGATATTTCAAACTGTCTGTGCTGCACTGGTTCCACAATGGAATTTATATTTGAAAATAACATGAATTTTTTACTTATCCATGGTTTCACAAAAATTGCTCTAAAAAAAATTTGAAAGATAATCACAAGCCAAAACGTGCATTTGAAAGACTGAGGATGTAACTTCACAATAAAAATAAAACAAGAAATGTCAAACTGAAATGTCAGAGATATCAACTGTCAAACTTAGTAATTAAGTAAACTGGACATTTCATACTTAACACACTAACTGCCCTGTGAGTTGTATTTAACTCACACTAGTTTTGAGCCTGGAGCCTTGTGAAGCATATGTAACTCACACACTGAGCCGTGTGAACTATTTTTCAAGTTGCATATAACTCATGCACAGAAAACAATAAAAAGTAACAAATTTTTCATTAAATTAGAAAGGATTGTTTTGTTTTCAAAGTTTTAAGTCTATTTTCATAATAAAACACTGTGGCCCCAAGGAAAAAAATTTTTTTTCTAGTGTGGCAGTCAATGTGTTAATAACCTAATATTTAGGTATAGTAACAGAAAAACCCAAATATACAAGTCAGAAATTTTCTAACTATCCACAACATATGACATGGTGTCAGGTGGATATCTTCTGAAAAGAAGAAGATACTCAAGCAAAGCAAAGTGTATTTTTATAAGCAATAAGTAAAATATAACAAAATCCACCTTATTCATTTTTAAAACTGAAAAATCTTCAAGAAATACCTTATTTACTCTTGTTAATATTATTTAAATAAGGAAACAATGAATGTTTTTTAAAAAATACCTCCTTTTCTCCCAATCCTACAATCCATAAACCTTTCTATTGTTTCAAATTCCTCTTCCTCAGGTTGAGGAACGTCCTCTCCACAGACTTCCAGTAGGTCATCGGAATCTGTTTTCATTTCTTCATCTTCCTTATAGCTAACATTGACAGTTGCTTGGCGACGAGAACTTCTTTTATCATTATCATAATCCTCTTCATCATCATCATCCTCAGATGAATCAATCTGTCTCTTTTTTTGTCCAAGAATCTTCTTTCCATTTTTTGACTTAGATCTAGGGAAGGACAGGGAGGAAAAAAAACAAGTGTTTTACAGAAACACTAGCATAAAACACGATTTGGCAAACTAAATAAAAAAGAATAAATACCTCCCATAATCAGAAATTTTCACCATCAAACTGAGACCATACTATACTCACCTATTTTGAGGTTTTCTGCTTTTGACTTTATTTTTTGGCTCATAATCAGACTCCGTTTCATCACAACTGCTTTTATCTCGTTCTTCTTCAGATTCTGAATCTGAACCAGACTGAGACAGAGATCCTGACCCAGACATTTGCCAATCTTCACTGTAGATAAAATTTATAAAGTATTTTTTATTCATACTTACACAGCATATTTTGTCCCTAATAAACACAAAAATGATCAAATCTATATACTGTTGCTTTTGCTAATGCTAAAGAATATTTAGTGTCTGTAGAATAAGAGAAACACTGGGAAATATCACTTATAGATTTTTCTCTAACTCTAGAGTTTTGTTAATCATTTAGTTACACCTCAGTGAACAGCAAATAAACAAATATTTTATTCTCATTACGGATAAAACATATTATGCTAAATTAAAGAGTCCAGGGTTTAATTTGGAAAATCTTGTATAATTATTATACTTGCCCTTTCAAAAAAAAAAAGATTCTAATCTCTTCCATTTTAATTTTCTAGAGGATGTGATTTTTAAAAAACATGTCTTTTAAAACTGATTTTTAAAATACTACATGTTCATTAAGAAAAGCTTAACATACAGTACAGAAAAACGTAAAAAAAAAAAAAGGTATCAATAGTACCATCTCAACCAACATTGAACAATTACCTTAGTCTAGTTACTCTATTTTATTCCAATCAACATGTAAAGAAAAAATACTGGACATACATATTAATATTTTGCTATCACATAAAGGTCAAATGAAAGATACACACTGAATTCTTATATATACTACATCTTGTTTCAGCTATTGCTTCTGTTCCATTGCTCTGAATCTCTTACATCAATTATGACTATATGTTGAAGATATGAACATATGAAATATGACTAATGTTGAAGATTATATAAGCAAGCACGTATGATAAGATCTGCTCATGATAAAAACATAATATTTAATAGAAGCAAATTCTTTATATTTTGAGATCTTTTCAGGGCTTGCACATTGGAAGGAGCAATAGGCAGGATATATGAAAAAGGTCTCCATTTTATATTTTTATAGTGTAAGTTAAAATTTTTATATTCTTTTTTTTGGCTATGTAAAGTACTTTATAAAATTTTTATATTCAAGCAAGTCTACGCATAATTCCAAATTACTCTTGTTTTATTAAAAAATATTATTTGCTTGTACCTATGCTATGTTTAGAAATTATCAACTCAGTGGAAGAGTTAAACAGCTGATGAGACACAGTAGTTTAAAAAGTAATGACTTTGCATTTAAAAAGTAGAAGACAGATCTGAGGAAATTAATTATAATGCAACACAGCAACAGAAGATTAAAAACATGGTAACAGTAAGATTCATGGAAGATAAATTAGATGACCAGTATACATCTATTAATAGGAATACCAGAAAGATTTACAGAATAAGAAAGAGAAAATGGCTGGGAGCAGCAGCTCACACCTGTAAATCTTAGCACTCTGGGAGGCCGAGGCAGGAAGATCATTTGAGGTCAGGAGTTTGAAACCAGCCTGAGCAAGAGCAAGACCCCCTCTCTAGCAAAATACAGAAAGAATTGGCTGGGCATGGTGGCATGCACCTATAGTCCCAGCTACTCAGGAGGCTGAGGCAGCAGGATCACTGGAGCCCAGGAGTTTGAGGTTACAGTGAGCTATATGATGACACCACTGCACTCTATTTAGTCTGGGCAACAGAGCAAGGCGAGACTCTGTCTTGGGGAAAAATAAAAAAAGGGGAAAGAAGAAAGGAAAGGAAGGAAGGGAGGGAGGGAGGGAGGGAGGAAAAATATCCAAAGATAAAATGATTGAATTTTCAGAATAAAAGATAAATAGACTATAAAAGATATGAATCTTCATATTAAAGATGCATGAATCTTGTGGGAAAAATATGTAACAAATCCAAACCTAGACACAACAAAGTGAATGTGCAGAATATCAATGACAAATAGAAAAATAAGAAACAAGACAATGAAATAACATTTCTAACGAAATGAAAGAAAAAATACAAACCATTTAAATGTACATGAATTGAGAATTTGAAATAATCTTAATACTTTCTGAGTCAAGATCTTTAGGAAATTATAGTGAGTTTCTAAATAAATGCTATAGATGAAGTAAATTTAATATGTAGATTGAATAGCTATTAACACAAATAAGCAGAATCACCCAAAAATCAGTCCCTACATTCCTATGTTTTCCAAGTTATTAAGATTTTCTGATATTATGGGAGATAAAGGGGAAAGGGGTTATGGGAGATAAAGAAGTGGCATAATAACCTCAGGTGGTCACAGAAAAATAAATCCTAAAGAGTAAAGGCTTAGCCCGGCACAATGGCTCATGCCTGTAATCCCAGAACTTTAGGAGGCCAAGGCAGGAGGATTGCTCAAGCCCAGGAATTCAAGACCAGCCTGGGCAACACAGCAACACCCTGTCTGTACAAAAAATTTTTTAAAAATTAGCCAGGCATGGTGGTACACGCCTATAGTCCCAGCTACTCAGGAGACTGAGACAGGATGATCACTCAAGTCAAAGTGTTTGAGGTTATAGTGAGCTATGATCACCACTGCACTCCAGCCTGGGTGACAGAGAGAGACCTGGTCTATTGAAAAAAAAAAAAAAAAAAAAAAGGAGAAAGAAAAAAAAATTAAAGATTTACATTAATTTATAAAATGCCATGAATCAAGAATTTACAAGGCTACTTTTGGCAACAATTTTCATAAAGGAAGAAATACAAAATCATTAGGATTATCCTGACAAGAAAGTAGTCAGTTGAACAAAATGACATACTCTTTATGCTTTTTCCTTTTGACCTCACTCGATGTATCATCGGAATCCTCACTGCTAGAGGAATCCTGTAGAAAAAAATAAAGTATCATCCACTAATTATTAGAATTTAACCATAATATCAAACTTTTACTTGCTGTACAATTTAACATTTGCTTTGTGAGTAACAGTCCCTCTAAAGCCTTTTATGTAGTTTTATTTACATCATTAATTAGCTTAAAGTAATTAATATTTTTATTGAAAATTAACATAGCCAGTGAAAATAGGTAAATATCACAATGTCAGCATTTTGTATAAAACCTTAAAATCTACCATCTCTGGAGACCATTATTATTGCCTTGTATGGCCACAAGAAGAAATCCTAGTTGTTGATATGCCAAATTTTGAACTAGTTTTTTCTTTACCATTAGTTTTTGATAATAGTTTTTCCTGAATGTTTTTGCACAAACACACACGTGTGCTTACACACACAGAAGAACTAAATTATTAGTCACAGTCCAAGTCTATTCTTTTTAAAATATTATGTTGAGAATTCTGTTAATATTCTATACAAATATAATTACAAATATAATTTAATAGTGTAATATTCCCTCATTCAAACATGTGTGTGTACAGATATATGCTTGGTATATATTGTATTTAACTATTCCCTTGGATCTCACATTTAGTTTATTTCCAGTTTTGCTGTGATGAGCAAATGCACATAAATTTCCCACTGCTTATTTTGGATTAATCCCTAAAAGGGGAATTATTAAATAATGGAATATCTACACTTCAAGATTCTTGATACATATATTTAAATGTAACTATTTCCTATTTATTCTTTTAAAACACTCGTTTTCATAAATACTTGGAATAATTTCATAAATACTAGTTAAATGATTAGTCATCATGTTTACTTTTAAAATAATAGCACATAATGAAAGCTCACCTCTTCTGATCCACTATTAGATGAAGCTTGATGTTGCTGCTGCTGCTGCTGTTGCTGCTTCTTGAGCATTGCAGATCTCTGAACGGCCAGAATACTAGGGCTAGATTTCCAAAACTATAATAGAAATATGAACCAGTGAATGATGAAGTGTTGAGAAAACTGGGGGAAAAAAATTAATTTATTGAAAAATTGTACCAACATTTTCACTGCCTCAAAATAGTAACACTATTTTCCCTACTCATATGTAATACAGTATCATTGTAATATAATTAAAACAAAATGCTGAGCTTTAGTTGTATGTAAAAAATGTATAATGTGTTAAGTTTCACAGACAGAATCAATCAATATCCTCTTGGTGTTAAGTACATTATTTTCAAAAACAAAGTGATAACATGCTATTAGCACTACTCATAGTGTGGTTACCTATTTTATTGGTGTGAGGTAAAGAGGCAGAGTCAGAATATAAATCAACTATGTCACTAGCACATTGTTTTAGTTCAGCTGTCTTTTTTTATAGCAAGATTTTCTCCATGAAAGAATCTGTGTTGTTGATTTACATTCTGGCTCAAGCATCTTGTGTCATCATGGACTGGTATTCTGAGTAACACTGTATACTACCACGAAATATACACAAGTTTCAGTATATACTGTAGTAGCTTGTTCCAAACAGAACAATCCTTACCCTATTCTATCAATTATCTTTGAAGAACCTGAGTTCTATTAAATCCTGCTATGAGCAATAAAGTATCTCCTTTGAAGATCTTGAAAGCAAAGATCACGCACTATAAGGTTAACAAGTAGACCTCATGAAGACTTTAATTTTTATCTATGAGACAATGAATATTTATCAAACTCAATTTCTGCCTAAGAGACCAAAAAGGTTTTACTCATGTGTGTACTTTATACGTGCTGTTTTATAGGTACAGACCAAATCCACTCCAAGTCAAATTAGTCCACGGATACACAGCCACAAGTTTGAGGATCACCAAAAGTAAATTTTACTGTCTAAAATGTTTTTTGTTTTTTCTAAACGCTATATTGAGAATGGTATAAACCAATCCTTTAAATTTTCCCCAAAGTAATACCAAAAAATCTACCTTTCATTGGCTATTTTATTACCTCAGCTCCATCAACTTTTGGTGGTTTTGCTTGAACTTTGTTTTCTCGGGAAGTGTCTGACTCAGACTCTGACTGACTGCCCGATTCAGATCCAGAGTCAGAATCACTGCTACCTGACTGGCTACTGCTTCCATCACTACTGCTTCCAGAACTTGAACCAGATCCAGAGCCTGAAGCTGACCCAGAATCGTCATCCGACTGGCTATAATGTGAAAATAAACAGATTTCAAACAAAATTCATTAGGAATTTAATTGTTCATAAAAGTCATCAAAAAGCCCCAAATCATTAAGTTTTATTTCATATTTCAACTGTCTGTGGCCAAATAGAAAAAGTAAATTAATTAACTAATTAATTTAGTTAATCTATAGTAACAAGACATATTTGACAGATTTAGTATATTTCTAGCTAAAACATAAGCACTAAGATTAATAAGCAAAATCTACCAAGTACAGGATCCTGGGCTAGAAATTTGGGAAAGTGAGTTTAAGCCATGGTACCTACCTTTAAAAGGCTATTTAGCTTTAGTGATTATAAAGTAGGAATTGTGCAAAGATTAAATGTGTTCAAAATTCTTACAGTAACAGGTAGAAAAGAAATTTATTTGTAGTTTCTGCTTGTTTTCAAGATTACATCTCTGTACTATCATACTAGGAGAATATAATTTATTATAATTGAGCTATGATAAAACATAATTTACTTTTAAAAAATCAGTAATACTGCTTCTGTGAGAAAATCACTTAAATTCCTTATGGTTCTGTAGTATTAAATCTGAAATAGCAGCAAATTCTCATAATATTTCCTAACATCTACATATTTACATGTGAAAGCAATTAACAGTTCATTGAAGAACTATCTTTTTTTCCATTTTTAGTTCTTAGTCGAAGGTAGCCTAGAAAATGGTCTGGACTAAACAGTTTCGTAAATTATTCTTCCCCAAGGTCATTTGTTTACATGGTGTTTATATTTGAATTGTTGAAAACCAGGGCATTAAACTTCTGGTACATATGGTAGAGTCAGTTTTTGATGTAATTTCATCTGGCTTTACGAGAAACCACAGGTAACACAGTTTACGCATGTGCAGGAAAACACAATCTTCCTGTCCTCTCTGTAATTTTCAAAAATGCCACCAGATGGAGGTATTACTCTAAGAAAACAGACTGCGAACTTTAATTCTTTTTCCAGACCAAGGACTTAAAAGTTTCTGCATGGAAAGAGAGAAATAAAAGTTTGCAAAAAGACCTTTGATTCTACAAGTTAGATATGTAAACGCTTGAAGTATGAACAAAGGCTGGGCGTGGTGGCTCACACCCGTAATACCAGCACTCTGGGAGGCTGAGGCAGGAGGACTGCTTGAGCTCAGGAGTTCAAGACCAGCCTGAGCAAGAGTGAGACCCTTGTCTCTACAAAAAATAGAAATATTAGCCAGGCGTGGTGGTGCACACCTATAGTTCCAGCTACTCTGGAGGCTGAGGCAGGAGGCTCACTTGAGCCCATGAGTTTGAGGTTGCAGTGAGCTGTGATGATGCCACTGCACTCTAGCCGCGGCAACAAAGTGAGACTCTGTCTCCAAAAAATAAAATAAAATAAAATAATAATAATAATAATAAAAATAAAGTATGAACAAGCACACCCATGTTTTTAAAATCGAATGGAACATGGATGGAACTAGAGGACATTGTTAAGTGAAATAAGCCAAGCACAGAAAGACAAATCTCACATGTTCTCCCTCACATGTGGGAGCTAAACATTAAAAACAATTGATCTTACAGAGGCAGAGCGTAGAATGATAGTTACAAGAGGCTGGGAAGGGTAGTGGGGAGTTTGGGGGAGATATAATGGGGATGGTTAATGGGTGCAAAAATATAATTAGATAGATAGATAGAATGAACAATATTTGACAGCACAACAAAGTGACTATAATCAACAATAAGGTAGGGTATACTTTAAAATAACTAAAAGAATGGAACCGGAATGTTCCTAATACAAACAATGTTAAATCCCTGAGGTGATGGATGCCTCAATTACCCTGATTTCATTAATCCACATTGTATGCCTGTATCAAAAGACCACATGTACCCTAAAGACATACAACTATTAAGTACCCATAATAATTAAAGATAAAATTTTAAAAATTACAAAGTCAAAAAAAAAATCTAAAATGAAATGTTTTTCTTCATAGAAATGGTAAGCAAAAAAAAAAACCCTTAAAGGGTTATGCTAACAAGATCACTTTTGCCACTATTTCTACCCTCACCACATGGTTCTGAGGTCTGAAAACAGCACAGTACTTTCTTTTTTTAAAGCCATACCATACTTGCATCCTTTGAGAGAAATTTTAGCAAGGATTATTAGAGAAGATATTTTTCCTGACACACAGTTTTATTTTTCCTTTAACCCACTAGGATGAAAGAAATCTTTCATTTCAATAAACTTTACTGAGAACTATCATGTGTTAGGCATTGGGAAGACTGAGATGAGATAAAGTCCTCACCATCAAAAGGACTTTTAACCTTGAGACAGCCATGTAAACTGATAAAATATTCCGTGCTATGTTTAAGACAATTGATGCAGGTGTATGGGAAGCACTGAAGATACAATGAAGTTTGGTACAGGAGTCAGAGAACATTTAGAAGAAAGTGCTGTTAAACTAATTCCTCAGGAACGAAGAGTTAAACAGGATTATCTCTCTAACTGCGTATAAGCTTCTTCAGGGTACTGTTTATTTTTTCCAGCATAGTACCTAATGCAAACAGGTGCTCAATAAATACTTGAAAAGTAGATGGATGAATGATTAAATTTGAGGGCTGTCATGGGTCTATATTCTTAATTATATCTTCATTAATCATTCCAGATGCACAGCCAGTAAGAATTGCTTTTTAATAAAACAAAATTCTTAAGTGAATACAGACATCTTTCCTTTCATATTCTTCAGGCAGAAGTAGTTCTACCTGGAGATAGAAGCAACAGCCTGAGGTTAAC
The DNA here is from genome assembly GCA_023783475.1 of Daubentonia madagascariensis. Taxonomy (NCBI): domain Eukaryota; kingdom Metazoa; phylum Chordata; class Mammalia; order Primates; family Daubentoniidae; genus Daubentonia; species Daubentonia madagascariensis. The sequence continues at coordinate 2,645,880 of JAKFHU010000725.1, forward strand.
CTACTCTAAAGGTTTATTATTAGAATGTCTTTACCTTGGGTATTAGAAGTACTGTATAAAAAAGCATTTATTTTATCAAGTTGTTCTTTAGAATTAATATGCAAAGAGTAAGGAATATCTTATTTACTGCTATAGAATGATCTCTAGGATATAGTTAAGTGAAAAAAAAAACAAGATACAAAACAATGTTTATGGTACATTCCCTTTGGATAAGAAAGGGAAATATTTACACATACTCGCTTACACTTTTAAAAAAGCAACAATGGCAGCATAAACGAACAACTAATTAAAAGTGGTTACCTACATTTGGAGGGAACAGGGTACAGGAAACAGGGATTGGAATGAGTCTTCAGTTTGGAATTATATAAATGTTTTGCATTATTTTTTTAAAAAGAAAATTCAAAAAATTGAAAGAAAAAATAAATATAGAGCAAAAAAAATCCATATTTAGACATAAAACTCTGAGCTGAAGTAGGTAAAAAGTCTCTCCCTAATAAAGTAATTCTACTTCAGCCAACCGCTGCAAATGCTCTTTCTAAAATAAAAGGCTGATCATGGCCTAACTTTCCTTTGTAAGCTTTTGGTTTTTCTGAAACAAAGTTCAAACACCTGTGACACTTTCAGAAATTTGTCTCTGCCTAATTCTCCAACTTAACTGCCAGCCAGTTTCCCACTTAAACATCTAGTTCAAGTTATGGCAAACTACCTGTAATTCCCTGAAAGCCAGTTTCTCTTTTCACTTCCTGCTTTTATACCAACCATTCCTTCTCTTCTCTTCCCACTATAATTCTTGAGTCCCACCTCATGGCTAGTCCTCCAACAAATCTCTTCTGGCTCCATCTCAACCAACATTAAATTAAGTATCCTTCCTCAGCACTCCCAAAACTTCCTGTACACACCACTACCTTGGCTGTGAGCGTATGATGTAATAATGACCGTAGTGTTTTGTTTTGGTTTTTGGTATCCTACGACCACATGTTCCTTGAGTGCTGGGATTTCGACCTATTGCTCTTTGTATGTTGAGCACTAATTGAAGAACTCAGTATGTTTCATGGGTGGATGGATGACTAAATAAATCAAAGAGACATATAGGTATATATTCTTATATAAAACTCACAATTTACCACTTGGTTATTAAAAAATTTCTGAGTTCCAGCTAACATTTTAGGTAATAACCAATACTACTTATCTTTTATACAACTTAGTATCTGTACAGTACTTAAAAGTTATCCTTATTAAGTATATTAAATCTCACTAGCACAACAGTAATAAAGTGGTAATACACTGAATTCTTTTCCTCACTTTTCTTAGTTTACAAAAGAAAAACCACCATCATGTTTATCAGTACTGTGATAAAATAATATTGTCTTCTTAGGGTAAATTAAGTAGAAACACCACATTTAAAATGCAAAACAGCAATACAAATTAAAGTTTCTTTTCAAGCTTATATTTATATACAATTTCGAATACAAACTATAGAGCAATATAGGGAATTACCATGTATCTATCATCTAGTTCCACAATTATCAACTCAGACTGATCCTATTTCAAATAAAAACAACACTATTTGTAAACATCCACAATACAAGTAACATTCCTTAAAAGATCACTTATTTCCTTAACATTAAAACAACCCCATTAAAAAATGGGCAAAGGACATGAACAGAAATTTTTCAAAAGAAGGCAGAATAATGGCCAGCAAACATATAAAAAATCGCTCAACTTCTCTAATCATCAGGGAAATGCAAATCAAAACCACAATGAGATATCACTTAACTCCAGTGAGACTGGCTCATATCAAAAAGTCCCAAAACAACAAATGTTGGCAGGGATGCAGACAGATAGGAACACTCATACACTGCTGGTGGGACTGCAAATTAGTACAACCTCTATGGAAAGGAATATGGAGATACCTCAAAGAACTAAAAGTACAACTATCATTTGATCCAGCAATCCCACTACTGGGTATTTACCCAAAGGAAAAAAAGATGTTCTATAATAAAGACATCTGCACGCAAATGTTTACAGCAGGACAATTCACAATTGCAAAGATGTGGAAAAAACCCAGGTGCCCATGAATACACACGAGTGGATTAATAAAATGTGGTATATATATACCACGGAGTATTACTCGGCAATAAAAAAAACGATGAATTAACTCATCTGGTATTATCCTGGATGGAGCTAGAGCCCATTCTTCAAAGCGAAGTATCACAAGAATGGAAAAACAAGCACCACTGGTACTCACCATCAAATTGGTACTAACTGACCAATACTTATGTCACACATGGCAATAATATTCATCAGGGGGCAGGCAGGCGGGAGAGGGGTGGAGGGGATGGGAATATTCTCACTGAATGGGAGCGGGGTGCACAGTTTGGGGGATGTCCACGATTGTAGCTCTGACATGGGCAGTGCATGGGCAATATATATAAACAAAGTGTTGTACCCCCATAATATTCTGAAATAAAAGGAGAAAAAAAATATTATAATATTAAACATTAAATTAAGTATCTTAAATAATATTAAATATCCACTCCAGGCTACACCTTTAGTCTCATGATTCTGTTTTTTCCAATGATTGAATGGGAATCCAAACAAGATGCACACATTGTATCTGATGTCACTTATTTCTCACATCTCTTTCATGAAGTTGAAAGTTCCTTCTCCCTTTTTTCCTTGCAACCTATTTTGTGGAAGAAATTAGGTAGTTTTTCCTGTAGTCTTTCTTGCCTTCTAGATTTTGCTAACTGCACCCCTGTGGTATCATTTAACACACTTTTCTGTCCCCTGTATTTCTTATAAACTGGCTGTTATATAGAAAGGCTTGATCAGGTTTAAGTTCAATTTTTCTTGGCAAGAATATTTTATAAGTGATGTCGTGGACTTCTACCAGAAGGCACTTGATGTTTGGTTGTGTTTGTGTGAGGTTAAGTATGCTCTGTGCATTAAGGTACTGTCGGCATTATTCATCCATTATAAAGTTCCCCATCAGCTCATAATTAATATTTTTAGCAGCCATTGATGATCATATGGCCTTATCCATTATCTAACTACAGGCAGTAAAATGGTGATATTTTATCATTCTTTGTTTACCCAACATATCATTTCTTCATTATTAGGTGATGAGGTGGAATACTTCTATAAAGAGAAACTTCCCCTCATCATATTTGTTAACTTTGAGGTACAGTTCATAAAGAAAAGGCATTTTCATTTTTTATTATTTACAGGTTTTCAAAATGAGTTCAACCACTAGCATCCGTCCAAGTAGACCAATAATTTTTTTAAGTCTCATTATGAACTCATGGATTTGAATTTATTTGATGAATTTTAATCTACTATTAGCACCCTTGTCCATTTCCAAATTGTCTCATCTTTAGCCAACAGGAAACCTTTTATTAATTCCTAAGTCCTTTTGATAAGACCTCAAGTAGTCTTTGATAACCTACTTGTCTTTCTGGTATGACAAGATATACCAGGCTCATCTTGTATATTTCTTGCCTCAGCTATAACTCAGCCATTTCACCAAAAAGCCATACTTCTATTTAAATTGGAAATTAAATTGCAATCTGCGTACTAGGTAAACCTATCACTAGTGGACTGGTCACTGTTTTTATGAGTTTTTAATGGAATGTGCTAGGATATGTGTATTTTTAGAGAAAATACATTATGAACTCATACTAGTATTTCCAATTCAAATTTAAAATTGCTAGTTTTTTTTACTTCTTTGATTTTATTTTTATATTATCACTTGGGTTAAGTTTCTTGGTTCCAAATGACACTGATAAAATTATTTGCTTTATCTTAGAATATATACTAGTTTCAAAAATAATACCATTATTACTAACAATATGGTTACTAAAAGCTAAGATTTCTTTTTTTTTTTTTTTTTTTGGAGACATGGTCTCACTCTATTATTGCCTGGGCTAGAGTGCAGCAGCACCATCATAGCTCACTGCAACCTCAAACTCAAGGCTCAAGCTAGTCTCCCTGCCTCAGCCTCCCAAACAGCTGGGACTATAGGTGCGTGCCACCATGCCAACCTAATTTTTTAATTTTCTGTAGAAACGGGGTCTTACTATGTTGCTCAGGCTGGCCTCAAACTCCTGGCCTCAAGTGATCCTCCCAAAGTGCTAGAATTACAGGCATGAGTCATCGAGCCTGGCCTCTTTGCAATTCTTTTTGTCCTTAGAATACTCACTCCCACTGTCAAATTACTGCTTTAAAGTCAGCTGAAATAATTTATTTCTGTGTGACCACCAATTTAGTATAGTTAGGATCATTTGCTTTTTTACTTATTTTTAGGGACTGCTTTTTATCGATTTTGATTTAATGTTGCTTTATTTACTTAGATCCAACTTCAGAGCTACAAAACAAGTTATAGGCAGAAGTTCAGTGTTCATCCCTGTCTCCTCTATATTATGTCCTCTTTTCCCAAATAGTAACCATTTTTTAAAATGTTTATTTTCCCCCTTTTAATATAAGCAAATTATGAATAAGAATATGCTTATATTCCCCCTTTCATAAATACTCATTAACATATTTTATGCTTTTAAATAAATGGTAGCATATTATAAACACACTATATCCTGGAGATCATTCCATAGCAATAGATATATTACTCATTCCTTTGTGCAACTGCATACACTCCATTTTCTAGATGCACTATAGTTCATGACACTCAAGGATGAACGTGTTTTGCTTCCAATTCTTTGATGCTACAAATAGTGATACAAAAAAATGGGGCTTTGTATATATCTTTTTGTATTTATGACAGCGTGTCTTTTGATTTGCTATTTATCAACCAATGTAAACACATCCTCTTCGAAGATTTAAATTTACAATCACTCAGCACCCAGATCTTGATTTCTAAATACTATCCCACACTTAAATAAACTACAGTTCCTTTGAGAAATGGTAGATTCTAGGGCTGGGACAGGGAAGGTATAAGATGAGCCTAAACAATCATGCTGTGCTTAAAAGAAAATACTTAAAAAAAAAATAAAAGATGAGGGCATATCAAAAAGAACATAGGAAAAACAAAAAGACATGGAAGCCAACTTGAAGGGGCTTCCATTGGCCAAACCGGATTCGAGCACCAAAATAAAAAGTTAAAGATTATTACCCAGTAAATAAAACAGGAACCCTTGAGTCAGTGCTGATGACAGAGAGAAAAACTGACACAGGAGGGCTCTGATAGAACTCTGAATGCCAAGTGGTAAAAGTGGACAGGGTGGTAGTGTTAGAAAAATACCATTTCATGATCATCATAGAAAATGTTGGTTCAGGCAAGAATCATCAATGAATGTTAAATCTAGGGGGAGAGTTTGCTGAGTAAGATATTTACCTAGCCTCAAAGTATCTTCTTACAAATTGCTTATTAGTTATAATGGATAAATTAGAAAGGACAGTGAAGAAACCAGACACCCTGTCCTGGTGATCAAAAGTAGCATCACCAAAAGGGGCAGACAGACAATATAAGCCTCTAGATGTGACACGCTTGGAAGGTACAAGGATACCTGGTAGGCAGTACTCCAGCCAGGTCTGTACAGTGTAAGAAGTATGCTTTTTGCAACCTACTCTCAAATGATGCAGAAAAAATAAATATGTATTACACATATATCATGTATATAAATAATATGTAAGTAAAAAGACAGAGAACAACAGGGAAATGTGGCAAAAAGCTAAAAATTAGTGAATGTGAACAAGGATATGCAAAAAAGTTCTTGATTCAACTCTTGCAAGTTTCTATAATTTGAAATTAATTCAAAATTTAAAAAATGGTAATAAACAAACATGTTTTTCCAATATCACAAGTTTTCTTCATTATCATCCAAAGTGCAATCTCATTTGCAGGTAGTAAAATGTACAACGATGAGGAAATTTAAAAGCCACAGAAGTCCAGTGAATGTAACAGGCAAGTAAATAAACATTCAATGCCATGAAAAATAAAAATAAAATGATCTAATATATTATCAGTCAATAAACTGGCCATTTCTACTAGGCAGGTAGAACTGTAAGAACTGCATAAAACTTTTCTTCAAGAAACCTGAAAAGCCAGTGTGTAAATGAGTGGAGGGGAAAAAAAAAAGAAACCTGACAAGGTAAAAATGAATGTTAAGGAAGAGAATTTAAATGCCAATTGTATATAATAGCTGCCTCAGAAACTGCTATTTGACTAATTGAGCATGTTGTCATCTTTTCCTTAGTAACAGAAATCCCGATGTTATGGTCATCTGGGATAAAAGAATGCATAGCACAAACTCCCTGCAGCTAAGTATGGCCATGAGCTTAAGTTCTGACAAATGAGAAATAAGCAGAAGTGTTGGGCTGTACTTCCCAGGTTATTCAATGGGAGCTGACTCAGCTAGGAGGTGCTCCCTTTTTTGGCCCTTCAAAGTTTGCAGTTCACAACATGAAAAGATGGAAAAAGTGCTCAAAATTCACATCTGCACAGGTTCTTTTAGTATAAAGGCCAATATTCTTTCCCCATATTCCCAAAGTTATTCTAAGTCAATGTTCTTAATAACTTGAATGACCAGAAAAAAATTAATATTCTGTGCAAGAATGACATGAAATCAAATTTAATTTTTTTTAATTTAAGGTTAAATTTTTAAGAATTTTAGTGCACTATCCTCAATGGCTCTCCCCTCATGAATTCCATATAACTAAAATGTTACTATTCTGTATCTATGGATTAACTGAGAGAAATGCTTCTCAAACTCTAGCCCACATCAACATTACCACCTTTCCCCAATTTTTTTTTTTTCCCCCAAGATAGGGTCTCACTAAGTTGCTTGAGCTGGTCTTGAACTCCTGGACTCAAGCAATCCTCCCACCTCAGCCTCCCAAAGTGCTAGGATTCGGCCAGAACCCTCCCCAAATTTTTAATTGCATATGCCTGGACACCATCCCACACCTAATAAACCCCGTGGCAAAGCCAATACTATGACTGATTTGAGGGTTTAATGGCTTGCCTCTGTTTGTGGGATAAAATGACTACCATCTGAATTCTGCTTACCTTTCCAACTTAATATATTCTGCACTCCAACCACACTGACTTCCTTCAGCCCTTGAAGCCCATGCTCTTTCCCACTTCACGGCCTTGGTATAAGCAAGTCTCCCTACCTAGAAAACTTAATCCCCACCCTCTTCCCTAGTACCCTTACTCTACTCATCCTTCACTCCTCAAAGTTTTCCCTGACCACCTCCCCCAGACTACATAAGGCACCTGGCACTTAACACATGCCCACATAAACTAACATGACCACAGGGTGTTTTATTTAACAAGTGTTATCCCTACTTTGTAGCACTCTACCTGCCTCTGAAGATATATTTGCGAATTAATAAATGGTTAATATTTTCTCCTCTTTGCTTTCTATTTGAAAGCACCATAAAAGCCTAAACCTTCCACATAAAATTTTCTCATTCTTTCCTCCTGGCTTCTCTGCCTCTAGATTTCTTCTTCTTCTTTTTTTTTTTCCCTTCCTCGAAGTCATTTAATTTAAAACCGTTTCAGGGAAAATAATTTTAAGTAGAAGCTGCTTCTGAAGAATCAGAAAATCTGGAAACACTAGGTCTACTTTCCATACGGTCACAATTGCCTAAAACTAAGTAACACCGTTTCCTTTGACAATGCATTTACAGGTACTCTCCAGTTCACCAATCACCTTCCGCAAACAAATGTCTTATACCTGGACAGCTTCATTCATTTATGTTATCTGCTTGGCCCTTATGGCCCTTTCATTTATATGCCAATTAAGACAAAATTTTAAATCATTTAACTCCATAGCTTACAAAATATTTTCCATTTTATCTTTACAACAAAAACAAAATGTTCTTGAAGGCACACATAAGGAGTTTTCCTAGATCCTTTTCAGAGGAGGCAACCCTTCCAAGGTCCCAGTTTTAAGGACAGAATTATTAATTTTCTTAATTCCAGTTGCAGCCAAATTCTTAGTTCCAATCCCAGCCTCTTGCCTTAAAGGCCTTGTGCACCTACCTCCAAATATCCCCTTTGCTGCCATGCAGACCTTACTGCTCAGGCGTTGGGTTCCCTTTTGTTTCCAGCACATGTATGTTTTTCAAGTTCAGCCAAGGATCTCCTTTTTTCCTTTTTGCTCTATTTTATCTATCATTCTCATGTGTTTGAGGGAAGGGAGTGCTTTGGGAGTGAAAGTCCATGTTAGCTCAGCCCAACATATGACAGAATGCTACCACCTTTCTCCACCCTACTCTCCACTCAAATCAATTCTTTGAACTAAAGGAAAGTCAATCCTAAGTACATGAGAACAATGTATTCTCACGTGAATAAACAAAGATTCTTCTATATTATAGAGGAAAAAAAAGTCTTCAAGTATTCTTTGCTTTTTTATCATAGGAATTGGGAACTAGTCTGCAGTGGAACATAAAGGAAGAATGAACGACAATGAATGATATTCTAAGAAAATGGTAGCATTGGGCAGCTGCTTTCCTTACCACCAGATCACTAACAGAAGAAACCAGCCCTGATAAATCTTGGAATAGATTTAAAATGTCAAGAAAGTAATACTGTAGTGGGTGTGGGAATAATGAAGGGTAATGAACAACTCAAAACAGTAGCACTAGAAAAGAAAGACTGTTAATGTGTATTTAAACATTATATATAAATTAGACTGTACCAAAGACTTAGATCTATGATTTCTTGTTTTAATTATATTAAATAATTAATGTATCCATTTATTTACTTCTTTTGACCCTAGCACATAAAAGTTTTCTTTTTTATGTATCCCATTTCCCTACTTTTCCTTTTCTTTTTTCTTTTAAAGTGTTAGTAGTATTTATACGGATTAGATTCTAGCCGGGGGTATGGGGGGAGGATGCTATAGGATACACTGATGGAGGTAAACTGATTTTCCACAGAAATATTCTAATAGAAGATTGTGTGCCTGACAAAAAAGAGCTATACATACACAAATCAAAGAATTGTATTTACTGTTCTAAAGAATAGGGCATTCTGCACTAAATTCTCATTCTATATCTCATTTCCCTTCCCCCTTAACTATTGCTTAAGTGTCAATGACATTCAAATGAGCTTTTGGGGAATTTCTGAAAGAATTTCTTGACAGATACTTGTGGAGCAAATTTAGGGCTAATTTAGTGTTTTTGAAGTTCAACCATGAATTATTTTCTCTCAGCTCTCTAGCTCTTTCTTTTCATTCTAATTGTATTTACATCTGTAAATACAAATACAATATGTATTCACACTGGTTAAATGAGCCTCAGATTTCTGCCACACAGAATAAAAATACTTTGAGATTACTGTGAATCCTTCAAAAGTGGAGAAAGATTAAAAAAAAGAATTTTTAAAAAGTTTAAAAGATCACTGTGAAGATGAAAAGAGATGTAAAGCTTAACTGCCTGACGCATAGAAGGGGTTCAATATTAATAGTTATTACAGATAAAAACCATAGGTCTTTCTCCTGAGTTCAAGATCAGAATCTTCACCTCAAAATTTGCTTTAGGTGTTCTTTGGACCGTCATAATTGTAAGTATAAATACAGGAATGTCTATGAATAAAATCTATATGTACACTAAAATTTTCAAAACAAATTGTTTAATAAAAAAAGGAAAACATGATTACTAGTTGGTGCTACGTGCAAAAAATACTGTGCACTTTATTTAGCCATTCCCTGGTTTCCCCAGGCACAGGTCATTGTTCCAGCTCATGTTCCCACAACATTTTGCTTATATGTTATTAATAATTCCTTCATAATATTACAAATATCTTTATACACATATCTCTCTCCAAACTAAATCCTGAAAGTCACTGACTCAGGACCTTTATTTAATTTATAGACCACTATCCACTTCAGCATGACTGGAGAAACAATCTGGAAAGTAGTAGGTAATGATTAAATGCTACTCATTAACAAAAAAAATGAATTAGTAGCCAAAGGCAAGCAATGGCTTTCTAACTTTTTGGACCATGACCTATATAATACATTTTATATCACGTAGTACACACACAAGTAAATAAAACAATTTTGATGAAATAATACAATAGCTACAAAATGTTTCAGAAAATCTTTCCATCTGTATGACTCTGAAAAGCAGGTAGTTCCATTGTTTTGTCAGGCATTGACCAGCAAAAAGAGTTCCTTTCAGCATTCAAAACTACCAATCCAAGACAAAATTGTATTATAAAGTAAAGTCTTCTTAAAATACAATATGATTCTATCCCATTAAAGTCTCCAACTGAAGAAATGAAAATAAAACTGCTAGACATAAATGCTAGGAAGGATAGCTAATTTTAAAGATGATTACTGAGTCATGTTGAATCTGAGGTAAACTCAAAAGTAAATATTCTCTAGTAAGTATTCATTCAGGGAATAATCAGATGAGAATGAAGGGCTACGTATATATACATTTGAGAGTCACTGAATAATAGTTTTATAAACTAGGTATAAAATTTATTACAATATTAATGACATGATAAAAATCTCTAATTCTATAATTTATGGTTACAACAACTAGGCAAAGCTTAATGACTATTTCCCCCATTGGTATTACCTATCAGGCAGAAGTCTAACACACAGAAATTATGTTTCAAGGCCAGGTGGTGGCTCACATCTGTAATCCTAGCACTCTGGGAGGCCCAGTCAGGAGGCTCCCTTGAGCCCAAGAGTTGGCAGGTTGCTGTGACCTAGGCTGACACCACAGCACTCTAGCCCCAGCAACAGAGCAAGACTCTGTCTCAAAAAAAAAAAGAAATTACGTTTCAAAATAAGTGAGTGGCGCCGAAGGTAGTAGGTAGGAGTTAAGTTAAACTAGACTGGCCATGAGATGAAATATATTGAAGCGAGATGATATACATGGGGTTCATTTTACTACTGTCACTACTTTTGTATATAGAGCAAATTATCCATAATTTTTTTTTTTTTTTGAGACAGCTCTGTCACCCAAACTGGAGTGCAGTGGCATGATAATAGCTCACAACAGCCTAAAACTCCTAGGCTCAAGCCATCCTCCTGCATGAGCCTCTGGAGTAGCTAGGACTACAGGTACACACCACCACACCAGCGGTAATTTTTTTTTTATTTTTTGTAGAGACAGAGCCTCACTGTGTTGCCCAGCTGGTCAAGAACCCCTAGCCACAAGTGATCCTTCTTGCCTCAAACTCCCAAAGTGCTAGGATTACAGGCACAAGCCACCAAGCCCAGCCTCATAATAACATTTAAGTTAGCATAAATAATGTCTACATTTAAAAGTTCAATTTTAAAGAGATTATCCATTATTAATTTACTACTTAAAATACTATATGCTTTTAAATTACTTTAATGAACTCTGCCACAAAAAAAGTTACCAGCACTATAAAATTTTAAATAAAATTATTTGTAATTTGATATTTCATCACAGTTTGCATATACCTTTGGAAGTGTGCTGCACCTAAGAACAAACTCCCCCTACTGTGCGTCATTTAGTAAAAAAAAGTGAAATAACCAATGTAGTATATGACTGAGACACTAGGCTGCTAGAAACTAAGTCAATCTTTTGGTATAAAATACATACTACTGCCAGGGTGCAGTGGTGGTGGCTCATGCCTGTAATCCTAGCACTCTGGGAGGCCAAGGCAGGAGGCTTGCTTGAGCCCAGAAGTTTCAGGTTGCAGTGAGCTATGAAGACACTACTGAACCCTCGCCTGGGCAACAGAGCAAGCTCTAAGATCCTGTCTCAAAAATATAAAAAATAAAATACATACTACTGCACATTAGGTCAATCCTTTGGTATAAAACGCATGCTAAAACTGGAATAGAGAAAAGATTATTTAGACTTTGAGTACTCCACATACAGCTTATTGTAATTCTTTTCTTACAAATTTTCCTTTTAGATCAAACCTCTTTCTTTTACTAATGTAATTCACGATTTAGTCATTTAGAACTATGAAAACAGTATTGTAGAAGTTGGATCAAATGACGGCAATCATAATCTACCTCAAGCACAAAAAACAAGAATCCTTTTTTAGACTTGAGGAAATTTAGACTGTTAACTTCATTCACTCTTTTCCAAAGGCCCCACGCCTTTGTATAAAAACTCTGGATCATAGCACTCACTGTCCTCTACTAACATCATTTTCCTTGGTATAAAAATTAAATTACTCTTTCCTTTTGCCTAAGCCTGTCAAAATGCCTCACCATCATAAAAGCCACATTACCAGCACATTTTTAACACACATAAAATTTAAGATTATCATGGTTTTAAATGATCCCTCAAAAAAAAAAAAAACCTCCATTTTAATTTTGGGCTTGATGTGGAAATTACCTATTTTTCCTTATGATCTAACTTGTCTCCTACATTTGAACTAGCAGATTTGGGTATATGCATTTACCATATCCATCTGACACTACATATATTTTTGAAGGCTTATATCTCTTTCTTAATTATAAGCTTTAGAGAAGAAACTCAAACTTTAGTATCCCATGGTATCTACCACATAGTAGTTGCTCAATCATCTAAATTAAATAATTAAAGAACAGACATTTGTATTTCTAAAAGTATTAACCAATAGCTATTGGGAGTTATTTAAGAAAAGAGTGACCCCACTATTCTTGAGTCTTATGCCTCAGCTCTGAGAGATACCATAGACACTGAATTCCAGAAGTCAGTACTGTTTGGACCGAACTTTGCATGTCTCCAGCTGTGTGTCTGCATACTTTAATCTTAATAACTTAGATCTCAATCTATCCATACCAAAGAAACTTCCAAGTGTAACTTAACAATTAAAGTTGACTTCTGACTAAGCAGTCACCTCGCATCACAGTGACAGATAATATATTTTCAATTACAAACAGCAATTTTCTCACTTATATATAACAAGTGGATTCTGGTACAAGATTCCTGGGGTGTCTCCCTAAAACTAATGGTTCCAATCCATTCACATAGGAAGTACACTCCCATGGGTATCTCTCAATACATGTAGTGTTTATTCTGATATGCTTCCCTTTTTTCCTTTCTCCACTTGGGACTAAGCCACACAAAAACTTCAGCATAACACTGAATAACCTCAGGGTAAACAACTGCAAAGCTAGGATGTCCAACACATTCTCTTTATTAGGGGACTTGCACTTCTTTACTGGGGGACTATGACCTCTGTAAAAACCTTCCTCTCTATCACTCTTGTGAATATATATCATTTGTTCTTTCTTTCCAAACTATATCATTTCTCATCGTTATTAAGATTATAAAAGTTTACAAAAGTTAAAGAGCTCTATAAAAACTTTCCAAATAGCTCATTATATCACTCCAGTAATTTACCCTCCATTTTCTTTCACCTCACTTTCATGCCTATATGGCCCCATGAATTTGAATGTACTTCCACATGATTGTATATTTAAACTGGCTATTCCATTACTACCACTAGATAATAATAATCTTTCTTCAAGTTAATTTATAACTTTAAAACATGGTGAGATGCTAAATGACTACAGGTAAATAGCTTCACATATATGCATAAGAATTTAACATGAATACAATTCCCCTGGGAATCTTGTTAAAATAGAAATTATGATTCAGTATATCTGGGACACAGGGGAACTTTCAAGGTGAAGGATTTGTTCTGTACAGTACTGGGTGGGGGATAAATGATTCTATGCATTTGTCAAAACCCACAGAACTGTGTATCACAGAATAAAAGTAATATATGCACATTTTGAAAATTAACCCGTATGATGGGGATCCCAGAATGGAATGCAGACTGTGACAAATAAATCTAATTTTATTACAAATATATAACATAATCACACTGAAAGGGGTAGGGGAAAAAAATGAGCTAACTTGACTAACTTTGGAAAACAGTGTTTTGACCAGAAACTCCAAGGCTAAATACACAAGTACACTGTAGTCAAACACTTTATTATAGTTGGTAAATTAGTTTCTCCTGAGAGTATGGCCTAAAAATTCTGAAATTGCTTTATATATGTACTGAGGTTTAAATGCATGAACAATGGATGATGGATGGTAAGAGCCAGGTTTCTCACTATTGGATATACAGGTTATCCACTTTGTTTGCTGAGAGGGCCTAGAAGCAGTGACACTTGAATAGCAGCAAGCACATGCAGCACCCAGATCTTGGTTTCTAATACCACTCTCCAATAAAAGAAACCAGAGCTCCTTGGAGAGTAGCTGATTCTAGAACAAAAGGATGAGTGTGTAAAAGAAACATAGAAGCCAACCTGGAAAAGCTGCTAAGGGCCAAGGCTAGATCAATTTGAGCAACAAAATAACTTACTGAATTACAACTCAGAAGTATAAATTACAAATACATAAATCCATGCATCTATAAATGACTGAATAAATGGAGAGAAGAATTCTTTACAGAAATTCCATTTAATGTATTTAGATACCCTCCTCACCAGGAGACAGAGCTTAATTCTCACCCATACCCCTTGAGGATAAGCTGACACAGTGACTTGCTTCCAAAGAGTGCAGTATGAAAAGCGAAAAACAATAACTTTACAGTGGAGAAACGTGGAAAATATTACCTTGACCAAATGATAGAGATTAACATCATCAGTAATGTCATGTGGATATCATGTTCCCCATATTATGTGACTAGAGCACTTTATCTCTGTGGTATTCTTTCTTAAAAAAACCAATAACCCTAGTTTATCCTAAGAAAAACTAAGACAAATTCTGATTTCGGGACATTCTACAGGATATCTGGCCAGTATTTCTTGAGATTGTTAAGGTCATGAAAAATAAGGAAAGACTTAAAAACTCTCACAAACCAAAGGAGACTGGGGAGATTTCATCACTAAATGTAATGTGGTACTCTAGATTAAACCCTGGAATAGAGAGAGGGCATTAATGGAAAAACCAATAAAATCCAGGTAATGTCTGGAGTTTAGTTAATAGTTTAAAAGAACAATTTTTTAAAATGGCTATCAATCCAGTTTCCCCATTTGGAGACTGGGAATAATAACACTGTGTACATCACAGGAGTTTTATGAGAATGAACTGTGATAATTCAAGTAATGCCCCATGTGCACCATGCTTGGTTCAGCCAGAGTAAGAGCTCAACAATCACTGGTTGCCATTGTCATTGTTTCTAGAGAAATGAAATTTACTTAGCTTCTTGCTGGTGCGGCCCATGACACCTTCGCTTGGGGATTCCCAGAAAATAAAAACCATGCGTAACAACATCAATAACAAAAAATGTGGCAAGATGCTAAATGACTCCTGGTGAACAGCTTCGTATGTATGCATATGAATTTAATACATGCAAGAATCACTCAGGAATCTTGTTAAAATGAAGATCATGATTCAGTGGGTCTGGGGTAGGGCAGAAGGTTCTATATTTTTAATAAGCTCCCAAGTGATGCCAATGCTGCTGGTCCAAGGACGACAACCAGAGCTACAACTTTTCTATTTCTGTAGTTTTAATTTTTTCCACAAAAAAAAATGTTTTAAAAAGTTTTCTCCATGCCTTCATCACAAAGAAATTCTCTTATTTTGAAACACAGAACTGTACTATATGGGACCCACGAGCCATCAAGATCTTGAGCACCTACTTAAGCAGAATAAAAAAGGGGCAACGTCACATTAATGTCTGTCCACACATTATCTTATGCCTATATACAGAAAAGTTGTGTCTTTGATAGTTAAGTCATATTCAATTCTCTTATCCTTACTAGTTAAAAGTTTTTCTAAATACTTTACAGTAATCTAGATTAACCATAGTCCTATCCCGGGCATGGTGGCTCACGCCTGTAATCCTAGCACTCTGGGAGACCAAGACAGGTGGGTTGCTTGAGCTCGGGAGTTCGAAACCAGCCTGAGCAAGAGTGAGACCCTGTCTCTACTAAAAATAGAAAAATTAGCCAGTCGTCATGGCATGCACCTGTAGTCCCAGCTACTTGGGAGGCTGAGGCAGGAGGACTGCTTGAGCCCAGGAGTTTGAGGTTGCAGTGAGCCATGATGACACCACTGCACTCTACCCGGGGTGACAGAACAAGACTCTGTCTCAAAAAGAACAAAACAAAACAAACAAAACATAGTCCTAGGAAATTGTGTGAAAATTTTAATATGGTAAATTCTATTTGGAGACAGAGTAGTAACCTATTACTAAAGCTCTTGATAAATAGTATATTGATTTTCCAATGCAAAAGATGTGGTGTGGTCGTGGATTCAGTAGCACATACAGGATATTTGGGAAAAGAAAAAACTAACAGGGAAAGATGAAGAAAGCACATATTGAAGTAAGAAATGAGATTAGCAAAAAATGAGATGTAAAAGACTCATACTTTCCTGCAATTAATGACATCACAGGAAATTTTTACAGACAGTTATCTTAATTCAATGATTTCTAGCCATTCTAGCTTTGTGATTTCACATTTTCCTGTCTTCCTAAAAGTGTTTCTTAGCACACACTTTTGAAACTTAGAAATGAACTGACTTAAAGAAAAACAAAACTCTGAGGTAACTGCAAAGCAAGTTCAGGAAACACCACTTTAACTGGTTGCCTTTAAAAAATTTATTTAGTGAAAGAAAATAACTGATTTTGATGGCAAGAAATCCTTCTGCTATTGTATACATAAATGCAATGATTCAAAACAAACAAAAAAACAAACCAAAAAAATGCAATGATTCCCAAAATGGTGTACCACAGCAGCATTCAGCAGGACACTTACAGATGTGTAGTGAAAAATGTGACATGTGTTCCAATTAGCTTTGACTCAGTGTTCCTTAAATTTAACAAGTCATTTAGACTATAGGGCTTCTCAAAGCCTTTAATTTTTAACAATTTTAATAACTTTTAATAATTTCTCTAAAGCAAAATTTAATTTAGTAAATTCTATTTGTAAATTTCTGAAAAAGAGATTTTCATTTAGAACATATCCATTGATCATATTTCCTATTCACTCCCTACCACCACTGCCTCCCCAAAACATTTTAAAAGTTGAGATCTGGCCAGGCTCATGCCTGTAATCCCAGCACTTTGGGAGGCTGAGGTGGGAGGACTGCTTGAGGCCAGAAGCTCGAGACCAACCTGGACAAACTGTCTCTACAAAAAACTTAAAACTTAGCTGGGTGTGGTGGCAGGTGCCTACAGTCCTAACTACTAGTGAGGCTGAGGCAGGAGGATTGCTTGAGCCCAGGAGTTGGAGGCTACAGTGAGCTATTACCCTGCCGCTGCACTCCAGCCTCACAAAAGAGAGAGACCCTATCTTAAAAACAAAAAAAAAGTTGAATTCCAAAGAAGAGTCTTGAAGTGTAAAACACTAAAATAGTTTCTACAAGCCAAGGAAAGTTAAGTGAAACATAGAGTTCCTCTAAGTAAATATAAAATTTACACACATATATTTAAAACATGTATGTTATCAAACTGGTACTAACTGATGAACACTTACATCACACAGGGCAATAACATTCATCAGGGGGCGGGCGGGCGGGAGGGGGGTGGAAGGGATGGGAAAAACTCTCACTGAATGGATGTGGGGAGCACAGTTTGGGAGACGACCACGATGGTGGCTCTGACACGGGCAGAACAGGGGCAATGTGTATGGCCAAAATGTTGTACCCCCATGATATTCTGAAATTAAAAAAATTAATAAAAAAAAAAAAAAAACATGTATGTTAATATATTAAAGCAAGCATTGTTAATGCTATATAAAAAGCTACAGTGAGATAATTCTAAGAATCAGTCAACAAAGCTCTACTGCCACCTACAGATTAATTCTAAATGGTTAAGACCAACATTTTTCCCTACTTTACAGGAATTATTCAAGAGCATAATATATTTAGGAACTAAAGTGATTCAAATAAATTATCAAACGTACAAACTTCCCTTATTAAAAATTTAATCTACATACAAGTATCTATCAATCAACCAAAAATGAGCAAAATCTAAATCTCTGATCTTTACCCATAAATATATTCCTGGAGTAAATCATCATTCAAGAAAACTTTAAAATAAAAAAAAGTCTAACCAAGATTTGAAAAACTTGGTTGCAAATAACAAGACAAATCCACACAGCTAGAAATTGATGCTTTGAAATCTTCCAGCATTATCTTTAGAAAACTTAAATTCAGTTATATAAAACTTTGTGTTGAGCTGTAACTGTTGTACAGGTGCATCCTGGCCCACATTTCTTAGTAAATAAGTTTCATGACTGTCAGTTATAGCATAGCCAAAGAGACCTGTTTTCCTGTGTATTCTTCCTTTCAGTCAATAGAAAGAGCTCTCCACACAGAAAGAATAAATTTTTTTTTAGTAGAAAGGCAATTTATACCAACCAAAAATGCTGAATGACATCTTGCCTAATTCTATTTCATTTTATAAACTTTCACAAAGCAAAAAAGGAAATTCTGGAGCAAAGATCCATTTTAAAATTCTAGCCAAAAAAATCAAATTTTTCTTAAACTATCTGCAAAATATACCAACTTTAAAAGTAGAGCATATTTCTCATCTCAGTCTATATTAATATCCATAGCTATGGTAACTTTTGTTTTTTTGCAAGAAAATCCCTCTAGCACTAAAGTTCACAGTCTTTTAACTAGCCACAATCCCCCCTTCTTTGTACTGCCTTATGATAAAAGCTTTTGGGGAAGTGGGTGGGAATTGAGTATTAACAATGACAGGAGAGCAGAAGAAAGAGACAATATAACAGCAGTAAGGAAGAAAATGAAGGCAAAATAGAAGCAGGTCTCTCTCTACCTGATAAACTCCAAACAGTTGCAAAAACTAGATAACTCAATAACCACACTTCTCAGAAACCTGTATGGTAGAATTAATGACACAGAATAATTTTTAAAATATGCTTTGCAATTATTTAAAATGAATATGCACTGCAAAAGAATCCTTAAAGTAAATTTAATTTCACAGGGTTTAATTTTTTTCAAATTGGACTTATTATTCCTCCTTGTGTCAGATATGGCAGGAAAATATGTAAAAGATTACTGGAACAGGTTAAGTGATCAAAAGATACCAGCATGTGATCTCTCTGCATATCCAACTAGAGAATTTACTCTCAAGAGTCTTACTTCCTATTTTGTGGGTAGTTTGGTTCCTGTGTTTCCTCTGGATATTTCTACCTGTTTACCACTTCATTGCACACTAATAAATAAGAAAATGCAGACAATATACCTACAGAGATTTGAATCAAAGCTAAGATTCAAAAGTCTTCTAATTTAACCCCAACTCTGGTGATTCCACTGTCATCTGAAGCATTACTATATGTACTTTGTAATTAAGTAGTAGGATGAAACTTCAACATCAGTTCAATCCTTCTTCATTTTACAGTTGAGAAAATCAAATGAAAACTAGTTAGTGCAGAGACGGTGTCAACTCAACTTTTATAACTCCTAGACCAATACTGTTTCAACTAAATAATGCTGCTTTCCATAGCTGTTCCTTATTTTATTTTCTATAATGTTCTTGCTTATCCAAACAGTGCCTGTGAAAGATGATAAACTAAAAGTATATCTAGCATGGCCAGAAAATTCCAAGTCTCAGATCAAATACAAACACACTACTTAATTTTCTATCCAACATTTTTTCTTAAATCCTAATTGCCAAAACTTTCCTATTTATTGTGCATTCCATTTCTCCATCACCATAATTGTTTTAGTTAGATAGTATCCTATGTTACATAAAACATGATCTAATTAACAAGCAAATACTGAGTGCTCATTATATCAGAAACTATTTAAAGCCCTTTACATGTAGCATCTCACTTAATCCTCAGTTTTAAATAAGATAAATAGTGTAATCCCCTCTTTATAGGGGCAAAAAATCAGAGCCTCAGAGATTAAGTGATTTACCCTAATCCACAATCAATAAGAGGTAGACCTGGGATCAGTAACCAGACAGTCTTCAGTGTTTATATTCCTAATTTCTACATATAACAAGTGCATATAACTACATGGATTGCATTATTAATGTGCAGATAACTCAAAATTTGGGGGCTACATAAGAATTTAAAGAATCCTCCCATTTGAAGATGTTCCCTAACACATAAAAATGGCTTAATATCTTCTTTACAAAAACATGACCCAAGTAAGAAATCTTAACTCCTTTATAAATAATTAAAACTCCAATCTGAAAATCAAATGGAAAAGGGCTGCAATACAAATGTCCAGATCAGCGTTCTAAAACTTTCTGCAGTGATAGAAATGTTTTCTATCTGTGCTGTCCAATATAGCAGACACTAGCCACACGTGATTATTCAGCACTTGAAATGTATCTAGTGTGACTAAATAACAGAATTTTGAATAATTTGTAATTTAAATGTAAGTTTAAATAGCCACATGTGGCTAGCAGCTACCATACTGGACAGCACAGATGTACAAGACAGTGTCAGAAAAAGATGAGTGAAGAAATTTTTATTGCCTTTATTTGGAGATTTCACTAATCTCCAAATAGTCAAATAGTCAAATCAATTTAAATGTCTTTTTCACTTGCTCCAGCTTCAAATATTAACTTAAACATACACCTCCAAATAGATTTAAATAAACCAAACCTTTCTATATTTAAGATCTTCTCTGTATATCTGCATGTAAAAAATAATTAAAACCTGTATTAGAATAAAGCTTCCTAAATCAGAAACTTTTAACTACTTGGATAGCTAAGATGAATCTGAAAACTCTGCCACCTATGGGAAAAACTAAAAAAAAAAAAAAAGTCAAACATGTTTTCAATTCTCTTCATAGTAAATACTTGATAATAAAGTGCTTAATAAAGTACTCGCTTACCTTGATTCTCCACTACTGTTTTTAACACTTTCTTCATCACTGTGTCCATTCATTGTCTTAAATGGACATCAAGAAGTTTTAAAGTAAAATATAAATCTTCCCAGTTTAAAAGATGAATATAAATACTGATTCCTCCTTGAATATAAAAAAAATTCACAGATGAATTTTCTTCAACATTCACAGGTTTCCTGGGACCCTCTTTGATTCACCTAAAGAAAATATATTAACAAAGTAAGAAAATTTCCTGTAGAAAAAAGGTAAATAAGCCCTGTTTAGAACTTGTATAAATCTACATAGGCCAATTAGACTAGAGGTGGTAAGGAAGGAGTGGGGCTTTTTAACTTAAAATATCTACAATTCCATTAACTACATTCCTGATTTCTTAAACGAAGTTAGTATGCTACTGTTAATATATTTCTGACAGAAGAAATTAAAATATTTATGAAGTGATAACACTCTTAGAGACTAATTGCAACTATGCAGCGTATTTATATACATTACTAAAGCAAAATAGTCCTATGTAACATATACATATATCCCAAAAACAGAAAATGGGGTCTTATTAGATAACTTGGTCCATTAAATGAAGTAAGGGAGAAAAAAGGTTACCTTTAATCAAGCCCAACTCCTATCACCAAGAACTTCATAAACGCAAGTGAGAGAAAGTTTTGAAAATTCTCACATGGGAGGAACAGGAAAATAAAAGGTATCATATCGTCTTAACAAAAATGCATAGGTCAAAATAAACGCGTTCTTTCACAGGTAAATTGAAAATGGAGTGATAAAATTTAAATAATATTTATCCAGTTTGCACTTGCAAAGACTCCGTGAAAGAATAAAAAAGGTAATAGAATATATACTGCATCTGATTTTTTAAGTAAGGGGTTTGGGGCAAAAATAATGAACCAAGACACAGCATTTCCACCTTTCAAGATTTCAGCACAACACTGGAGAGTCACCTACAAGCCATCCACGAATAAACAAAGGAGATCTCTGGCAGGGGAGGGAGAGGAAGAAGCGGGGGAAGGAGACGTCAGATCCTTCCCCAGCCAGAAAGTACCGAGACAGCCAACTGAGAGCAGAGCTACCCTCCGACCTCAGCAGAGAGAATTCACTCCTACGACTATTTCCAGTCCACAAAAAAGGGGGGGGAATAGACTGTTACCAACTCAATCATAGCAAACTGTGCATCTGGATCAGGATTTTAACCCTCCAGACTACAGTCCGGTAGACTCTTTGCAAGAACAGGTTATCTAAAAAGTAACCATTCCACTCAACATTTATTCCTTACGTTAAATATTAATTTAAACTCTAGTCAGAGAGCCTAGCTATTAAACAATTAAGTCTTAAAAATCTAAGTACCCTAACAAACTGCCTCTTTCCCGAAAGCCCTTGTTAAGAAAGTTCATTCCTCCTTTCGTTCTTTCTTCACCTTCCCTTTCCCCCGTCAAAATGGCTTTCTCTGGGCCCTTTAACTTCCTTTCCCCTCCTTACCCCCCTTATCCGAGAAAGTCCTCCGTCTGAGGCCCTTTTTACAACCCTAAGTTCTGAAGCTCCGAGCGCACGCACCCCTCTCCGGTCTCTAAAGCGTCTCAACAATGACTGCTCCCTAAATAGTTAAACCCCTCCAATCCTCTTCTTCTATCCTGTCTTTTAGCAGTTGCTTTGCTCCTCCTAAGTTTCTGAAGCTGTACTCGAAAAGCGTTTGGGAACCTCCACGCTCATCCATCCAATGCAGCTTTGCTCCAATCAGCCTCCCTCCTGGACCTGCCCCCCTCTTCTAGGGCCTCCATCCCGGTCCCGGAGTCTCTCTTCCCGCCTCAAACTTCCCGCAGACCCGCCCCGCGCCCTCCCAGGCTCGCCCGAGCCGCCGCCCCCTCCCCCTCCCCGCCGCTCCCCACGTGCTGAGAGCCCGGGTCGCCGCAGGACCGACGCACCGGCTAAGGGCTCGCCACTAGCGGCTCTTCCCTCGCCGCCCGGCCGGCCGCAAGCCGAAGAGGCCCAGGCCGGGCAGCCCGGCTCGCGCAAAGATGCGCTGAGCGGCCGTCGGCCTGCGCTCCCCGCTCACACGCCCCCTGAGCGCCGGGCCCGTCCGCCGCCACCGGCCCTAACAACCGCCCCGGCCTTCGCCCAGCCGCTGGGCCGCCGCCTGGCTGCCGCGTCGCGCCCGCCCTCCGCCTGGCCGGCTCTTGTCCTCCCCTCCACATCCTGACCCGCCCGCCGCCCCCTTTCTTACCGGCGGACGTGCGGGCTTAGCGGGGCGGAGGGAGCCGGCTTGGGTCGGCGGCCTCCCCCGCGCCCGGGCCCGCGATCTCAGCCGCCGAGTGCTCGGACTCCGGGCGTCTCGGGGTAAGCAAGAGTCCGTGAGGGGGAGGGGGAATGGGAAAGACGCGGAGGGGAAGGGGAAGCCCCGGCCCGCGGCACCAACGCGCGATCCTCTGCGGAGTGGATCCAACAATCAATTCATTATTGAAGCACCAAAGGCGAGGGCAGCAAAAGCTAGAAGTAACGAGTCGTCGTCGCCGCCGTCGCGCGCGCGCTCCCGCTCCCGCCGCTTATCGGCCCCCGGCAGCCGCCATGACGCCAAGAGAGCGAGCGAGCGCAACCGTCTCCGTCGTAGCCGCCGCCGCCACCGAGATCGCCGTCGCCTCCGCCTCCCGCGCGACGTAAGCGCCTCTGCTCACTCCCCTTCCCCACAGCGCGCGGGGCGGACGAGCCAGCAGGCGCGCGCACGCCGAACGCTTTCTGCTGGCGCGCGGGCGGTGGGAGGGACTACGTTGGGGGAGTTGTGGGCGTAGAAAAAAGCGATTGGTGCCGGGGCGGGGCGGAGAGCAAGTGCGCGCGCGCGCACGGACGGAAGCGAGCACGCCGGCTGCGCGGAGGCCGCTGGACTCTGGCCGTAGCCGTGGCCCGCTGGTCCGCGTTCGGGTGCCCGCCCTCAGCGGCCCGGCGTTGAATTCCGGGAAGTGGGAGCTGCAGGCTCGCTCCGTGCGGGTATGGGCGCTACCGTCACTCGGGACGGTTGCGCAAGAACGTCGCGGCAGAGACTGAAGGAACCGGGTTGGAACTGGGGTGGGGAGAGACTGGAGACCGCTATGAGACTCGGGAAGCTGCTGAAAGGCCGCGCTGGAGAAGCCGAAGGGGCCTGGTCGCGCGTAGGGTCGGGGTCGCGCAGGCCTCGGCCCGCACTCCCTCGGGCCTCCAGCCGCGTCTGAGTGCCCGTCTGCAGGGGCCGGGCGGGGACTGCTGCGTCACACCGGGCAGCCTGGGAACCCAACTGTTGGGCAACTGTGGTCGCCTCTCGCTGCCTCCTACGCTTGGGCGACCTGTGACTGAGGCTCACTCGGGGGCTGACGTCCCGCACGGGCAGGGCACGTGAGGAGAAGGAGAGAAAATAGAGACCGGGTTGTTGACATCCTGTGTTGCTGTTTGATTCATTTGTGGGTGGCCTGGCTCCGAAAGGAACTCTTACAGCCTTTCCTTTCTAGGTCCTTCCCTGAAGGGCGCGGCGCTGAATCGCAACAACAAAAAAAAAGCTACTCGAGGGATGTTAGTAACTGTCTCAGTTTAACGTGCTGCAATTTAGTTGACGGTTTCTTTCATAACTGTAACTGTGGGCCTTGGTTACAACCTTTTCAGTGTGTTGGAAACACTATCTTCTTAAGCATGATGGTGTCCCGCTTGAGTGTACTTTTGAAAGCATTGTTTTTTAACCAAAATTCTTTTACACTTCGTTTATTTTTCCAGTCTACACATCGGTCTTGAATCGCTTGAGGTTAATGATAATTTTTAAAGCGTCTAATCCCATTCTTCAGTAATTTGATTTGGTATGAAGGCCCACCTTCCAAGTCAGATGAGCTTGATTACAGTAACATGCATTCCCAAAGTAATTATTTTCTCGTGTGGGAAATATTCCAGGAAATATTTTTTGTTTATTTTTTATTTTCTTGGATTACTGTAGTAAAAGTTCCAGAGAAACTAACCATTAGCAGATAAAGAATTTTGTAATCGGAAGTATAATTCAGAAAATAAAATCCTCAATTACAAGTGCACTACATTTTGTCATTGTCTTACAAAAAGAATCACTGTGTAGACAGTCTATTTTACATGTTTTCTGAAAGCACATGTCAAATCTTTTTTAACTAATTGTGCCATCGAATGTGCTAGTCTACGTAAAAGCTCTAGCAACTTTTTTTGCAGAAAAATAATCTTGCCAAATTTATAGCAAAATATTGAAATTTGGAGATTTATATTTGGAGTAAAATCGTAATATATTTTATGACTTCATAGAATTACACAGTTAAGTGGAAAATCGCAACAGTCTTGCCACTTCAGTTTTTTAAAAGTTATAGGTAATCCAAAAGGTTTTGGGTTTTGTTTTTGTTTTTATTTTTATTTTTTTGATGACTTGTTATCTACATAGTTAAATCTGCAGTTTTACTTTGAATAAACTCTCTTTACCTCTTCTTACTGGTACTAAAACAATAGCCAAACAGTTGATAATCACAACACATGACTAGCAAAAATCCCAGATAATTAACATCAACCAGGAGGTTTTTATTACTATTTAATTTACCATTTGGAAAATTTCGTATTCCTTGGAAAGAATATTACTTTTACAGAATCTAGGATGGCATTTTGTGGGTCCTTAATTCTGATATTCTGTACTAGGACTAGTTAGCAACGGATATCCATAGGTGGGGATAAACTGAGAACCACTTTTCCAGAACTGTGAAATATGTAACAAAAAGAGGATAATAACTCTTGCTCTTCTGTTAGTTTTTTGGATGCCTGGAAAAGATTTTAATTCCTTAATTATGTTCTTGTTGGGGCAAGGTGGCTCATGCCTGTAATCCTACCACTCTGGGAGGCCGAGGCAGGGGGGATCGCTTGAGGTCAGGAGTTCAAGACCAGCATGAGCAAGAGTGAGACCCCTGTCTCTACAAATAAAAAAAAAAAAGATAAAACGTAGCTGGGTCTGGTGGCTTGCGAATGTAGTCCCAGCTACTCCAGAGGCTGAGGCAGGAGGATCGCTTGAGCCCAGGAGTTTGAGGTTGCAGTGAGCTATGGTGATGCCACTGCACTCCAGCCAGGGCAACAGAGCGAGACTCTGTCTCAAAAAAAAAAAAAATTTAAAAATTCTTGTTGCCTAGAGGATTTGCATATGAGAAGCTACTAAAACAATCAAGACTGTATATTAAAAATATCCTAGAATCTCAACCTTTGACATCATCCCCCAAGTCCTTGCCAAACCAGAAGAAGATCTTTCTAAATGATTCTTAAATTTAGAAAGTCCTCTGAATAGAACCCATGAAACCCTAAATCATCTTATAGTAAAGATTTTCTGTACATTTTATGTTTTCCTAATCATAAAAAATTAGAGAAGCCATGGTTTCCAGTGTTGGGCAGGGGGCAGGGGACAGAAGTCAGTCACATAGGAAGTTCTTTTGTAACTACACATGATTGACAATTATATTCCTCCCCTCTTCTGATATGCAGAGTTCTAGGTTCTAGGTAGTGTTTGGAAAAATTTCCCGGATTGTTCTTATATCCAACAGCTCATCCACCTTGTTTATGGCCACTGTGTTAAGGATTTTGACTGTTAAATTTTTGAATCACAATAAGTTAAATTTCAAATGGAAAGTCCTTAGAGATAATACTAAGAGGAAATTATGTATAAAATCTAATAGGCATTGAGGTGGATACAAAGATTCCACTTCCTGTACTTAAAAAATTGTGTGCACACAAAGAAAAAGGGTTGTTTAAGAAGCTAACCTCAAAACATCAAATAGGTACATTGATGCTACATCACTCCTTCCCCTCACCCTCAATCCTTTATTCACTGCTGTGCAAATACAGTTGTCTGTTAACCTGTGAATACGAAGGGCCGACTATAAGGGACTGTCTCCTCTGGTTTGGCAAGGACTTGGGCGATGATACCATAGGTTGAGATTCTAGGATATTTTAATATTGTCCTGATTGTTTTAGTGGCTTCTCATATGAAAATCCTTTGGGCAACAGGAACATAATTATGGAATTAAAATCTAACCTTGGTGTCCAAAAAACTAATCCCCACATTTTGGTAAATGGGGGTCCTGGAACCAATTCCTCGCAGATACTGAGGGACGACTGTACCATCCATTTTACCTCAGAAATTTTGTATTCGTCCTTTCTTTTAAAGTCCCACTGCTAGATTTAGTTTAGGCTTCTGTTTTCTCTACATCTTGCCCTTTAGCTTACCCTTTCCGTTTCCTTCAAACTTGGAATTTAATGAAGTCACTCCCCTGCTTGTATTAATATATCACATTTGTAGGCATAAATATATAGAAACATGGATTCATATATTCCTAATATTTTAATTAGCTTTTTCACAGGCTGATCCCAGTATTACCTCTCATCATTCCTAGCAGACACTTGACATTCTAGACACATTTCTTCGTGTCCTTGGAAAGATACCTTTCATTGTAAATGGGTATAGCTCATCTATCTAACTTATGGATCAATCTCTTGTAGGTTTGTTTAAGTAAATGATCAAGACATGTTGAATTTCCTGACACAATTGTACTGACATCCTGTGAGATTTGTCAGGCAGCTCTCTGACCTCCCTTTTAGAACATGTAATTGAGCATTCTGTAGTACAGCATGTCAGTGTTTTGTAATATAGCATTTGTTTCCATACTACATTGTGAGATCCTTGAGCAAAGAGACTCTCTCTGTTCCCAGTGCATTATATTGACATTTGTTCAATAAAAATGTAAGAATTTATTGCAGACATTCTGCTAGAGGGTGGGGGGATTATAATAGAGCAAAAACAGACACTTTCAGAGTTTAAGTCTAGTGCAGGAAACAATCACACTGAGACATATGGTGCTGTGAGAATCCATAATAGAGAACCTTAATGAAGAAAGTCTCCTCTGAGGAAGTGATATGATCTAGAACTGAAGAATTAGTATGAAGTAGAAAGGCAAAAGAGGGATGTGGAGAGATTCTTTCTGGATGAAAGAAACAACATGGGCAAAAGTTCTGGGGCCAGAAAAATCACGTCAACGCCCTTCCCACTTTGCCAAGAACAGGCCTTAATTACTTTCAGTCAGAAGTGTCTGATTTGGATGGTAAATTACATGGTCACCCTAGCTATATGGGACTATAAGAAACATCGTACTGCTAGAGCAAACAGCAGCTGAACAAAATGAGGCTACATCGAGGCTAGGCCATTCAGGGCCAAAAGGCTAAGTAAAGTATATTCCTCAAGACAATGGGAAACCACTGAGGGGTTTTAAACTGGGTGGTAGCTTAATGGGATTGACAAATCAAAAAATTTAGCTGTAAATCCCAAAAAAGGATTAGAGATGGGTCAAAGTAGATAAAATATTCCTAGCTGAGTTAGGAGGCTTTGGCAGACAAATGAAATGGCATGATGGACTAAGGTAGTGTAATGGAAGTGGAAAGAAGTAGATTTGGGGGGGCAGGGGGCCAGGGAAGTAGACAAGGCTTGATGTTGTTGGATTCAGGGTTAGGAGGAGGAAGGAAGTTGAACATTTGCAACTGACTGGTAGTAACGTTCACTGAATAGTAATGTATTTGGAGACATGTAAGTGGGGAGATAATATATATGTTTGGTTTAGGACTTACTGAATTTCTGATGCCTTTGAGTCATCCAGGAGGCTTTTGGTTAGAAGTGTGGAGCTAAGAAGTGAGATCTAGACTGAAAATTATTTTTTTTCTTTCTTTCTTATTTATGTATAGATAGATAGATAGATAAAGACAGGGTCTTGCTATGTTGCCCAGGCTAGTCTTGAACTCCTGGACTCAAGGGATCCTCCTGCCTCAGCCTCCTGAGGAGCTGGGGTTATAGGCTTGAGCCACCACATCCCTCCTGGACTGAAAGTTAAAGCTGCTAAGTGTACAGAGAAGAATTAGTGTTGAATATACATGAAATAGACTTGGGAGACAGTCTAAGAGTATGCAGTAAAGAACTTCAATTCATTTTTTTGGTTAGATAGAGGAAGATGAGCTGGATAAGGAGGTCTTGCAGATGCCATATGGGTGTTGTGCTATTGAAGACAATAAGTGCTTCAAGGAAAGGGTGGTGAATAGTAGCCAGTGCTGTTAAGGAGTCATGTGAAATAAGACCTGAAAAATATCCATTTTATTTAGTGACATTATGGTCATCAGTTACCTTAATAAGAGTTATTTTGTTAGGAGAATAGGGTCAGATGCCAGATTGGAGTAGGATGTTATAAGTGATGAAGAAGTGGAATCAGTGAGTCTAAATTTCTCTTTCAGAGGGTTTGACTTTGACTTGGGAGGGAGTATGATTTGTTTGTTTGGGGGAAGGGGGTTGTGGGTTTTTATTTATTTGTTTGCTTAGGTGAAAGACTTAGGGTGTTTCAAAAACAATGGGAAATATTCTTTTGAGAGAGAGGTTAACTATATGAGAGAACAGTTAAATGTAAGAATTAGCTGGAAGGATTAGCATGTATTAATTGTTCAAAAAAATGAATATTTTAAAATTCTGATTTGGCAAAAATATCTTGTCCCTTCCCCCCACCCCAACCAGGAACTGAACAATAGATACCTCCGTTTATAGTTATGGGCTATGGGTGGTCACTTAATTGATGTGATTTGAGAGTTTCTGAGAGCCTCCTATTCCACAAATATATGCCTCATCCTCTACTAATGCTTGAAAAGTCATTGGTGGAAATCTATTTTAAAGCATATATTCCTGGGAAGAGTAATAGGTTTATAAGGTACATAGTTCTCAACCATGCCAAAATTTAGAATTACCTGAGAGGCTTCACAGTAAAAATGCTTAAGCCCCACTTCAAGAGATTCTGTTCCATTGTTCTGAGGTGGGGCCTTGGCATATGCATTCTTTAAAAGTTCCCAAAGGTGTTTCTAATGTGCCATTAGTGTGGAAAACCACTGACATCATCCTGTTAACACAATATTGACTAATACTACATTTTGTTTAGATGAAGTGTGGAAAGGCTAGGATACTTACTTATAAAACAATGGTTCTTAATGGCCACTGGTGGAGGTGGGGAGATATTTTGCCCCACAAGCAACATTTGGCAAAATCTGGAAACATTTGTGGTTGTCACAATGAGTGGATTTTGAGGAGTAGGTGCTACTCATATATAGTAAGTAGTTAGAGGCCAGGGATACTGCTAAAGATCCTATAATGCACCGGACAGCCCCTTCTCCCTCACAAGAATTATCTTGCTCAAAATGACAATAGTGCCCCTGTTGAGAATAC
Source organism: Daubentonia madagascariensis (assembly GCA_023783475.1). Lineage (NCBI taxonomy): Eukaryota > Metazoa > Chordata > Mammalia > Primates > Daubentoniidae > Daubentonia > Daubentonia madagascariensis. The sequence goes on from JAKFHU010000725.1 coordinate 2,675,869, forward strand.
CTACTATAAAGGGTAGATAGCAAGCTAGGTAGTATTTTTCAGTGAAATCTTAACAGGGTTTGGGGTTTGATAAAGGTACTAATAAAATGAGGATCTACTCTACCTCACAATTTAGCCTAAATTCACCTTTCCTTATAACCAGTAGTGAGAGCCTGAAATAAAATACATTTTGCAGAACTAAGAAATGTGACTAGCATAATAAACTGCTTACAATGTTATTTACCTTGTTAAAAAAAAAATTTACTGTGCAACTGAAACTCTTATTGCTGATGGAAGTGTAAACTGGTTCCAACCACTTTGGAAAATTGATGGGCAGTATCCATAATAGCAGAACTTATGCCTACCCTGTAATTCAGGAATTTCACTCCTGAGTGTGTACTCAAGAGAAATGAACGCATGTGCCTACTAGAAGTTTATATGAGAATGTTCATAGCAGTTTGATTCCTTATAGCCCCAACTGGAACAAAGAGAAATATATTCATACAATGGAATACCAACCTATAATAAAAAAGAAAATGCAACACACAACAACATGGATGAATCCCTCTGGCGTTGTGTTGAGTGAAATAGACACAAAAGAATTCATATTTTATAATTCCATTTATATGAAATTCAAGAACAAGCAAAACTAATTTATGATGATAGAAGTTAGGATAGTAATGACCTCTCTGGGGTTGGTATTGACTTGGAAGCGGCACAGTGAGCCTTCTGAAGTGATGGAAATGTTCTATATCTTTATCTGAGTCGTTACTTTGGTTAATATGTATGAAAAAGTTTATCAAGCTGGACATTTAAATTTTGTGAACCTTACTGTATATATATTATACCTCAGTTTTTAAAAATTAAAAATAAAAATAGCAAAGCCAGTTTTTAAGTACTTTAAGTCTTGTGTCTCAAGTGCTTGGTTAAATAACATTAGGGTTAAGCTACCTAAGATATTCTTGATAAGTATAAATAACTCTAATGCATTGTTTAGTGAAAAGGAGTATTGTATTTTGAGTTAGACCTAGCTTTGAACCACAGCTTCATCTATCATTAGCTATTTAACATTGAGTAAGTCACTTACTTGGGGACTTTTGTGACTATAGAAGAACAAAAGATAAGCAAGTTGAAAGAAGTAGAGAAAACTTATTTTTTGGATTTTATCCTTGATTCATGATCCCCCACCACTGAGAAATGTCCACACACATTCAGGGGTGGATCTCAGCAGCTATGAATTAGATGACCTAACACCTCTGGCTTTAGCTAGGTGAACAGCTAAACCCTATCTGGATCAATCAGATTGTCCTGAGAATTTAAAATTAGGATTGAGAGAAGCTTGTCAGATTGCTGATCACTTGAACTGAGGAAATATTAAGTTAGGTCAGGGCTACCTTGTTTGGTAGCAAGCAGCATGTAGAGAATCTGACAGCTGTGATGCAGAACAAGAATAATCTCAGATTACTTACTGTACCACTCAGTGTTCTAAGTGCTATAACTCTACAAAGTTGGTACAGGTTGAGTATTCCTTATCTAAAATGCTTGGGTCCAGAAGTGTTTCAGATTTTGGACTTTTTTTGGATTTTGGAATATTTGCATGTACATAATGAAATATCTTGGGATGGTACCCAAGTCTAAACAGGAAATTTATTTATACCTCATACACATATCCTGAAGATAATTTTATTTAATATTTTTTAATAACTTTGTGCATGAAACACATGACCCATCACAGTGAGATCAGATGTGGAATTTTCCACTTGTGACGTCCTATCAGTGCTCAAAAAGTTTCAGATTTTGGAGCATTTGGGACTTTAGATTTTTGGATTAGGGACACTCAACCTGTATTATTATCCCTACTTTACAGGTAAGGGAACTGAGAAACTTGCTTGAAGTAAGTGCTGAAGCTGAATAAAACCCAGGCAGTTTGACTCTAGAGTGCCTTTCGTGAACAGTGCTGACATAGGAGACACAGATATCATAGCTGCCTTGGTTCCTGATAGCTTTCCCTTAAGAAGGTTGAGTCTTCTCCCTATTTATCAATTACTTTTCATAATTTATCCTTACAATGAAATTTTGTGTCTTAAGTTAGCTCGAGTAGATTTTGGCCAATGACAACTAAAAGAGCTCTCTCAGTTTGACTATGAGTGGGATTGCAAATAACAAACCTCAGAGAAACTAAAACTGGCTAAATCAAGGTGAGGTAGGGGGTAATACGGACTTCCCACCATATGATGGGAACTTGGTTTGTATTGTGCATCGTGTGTCTTTCACCCAGGCTCTCTGCAATAGTGTTTTAGAACTCAGACTATCTAGTCACTGAGTAGTGCATTATAGAACTTGGTAGCCAAATATAAAAATGTCAAGTGTATCGGTTACTATATATGGAGTTTTGAAAAGTACATTGGAAAAGAGAGGCATTCTAAACAAGATTCCCAGATGAAAGTAGATTGAAGCAAATTTGTTAAATTTGACAATTATCGGAAGCCATTTCTGCCCATAGCCTATGGTCTGAGAATGTAAGACCAGATCCAGAAGTTATTCAATGGACATATTTAATTGCAACATAATTTTTTTTGCCACATTTTCTTTAATGTTGAAGTTTTTACACTGAATACCAGAAAGTGAAATCTTAGCATTAGGAATAATACTCTCAAGGGGGAGCAAATGATATTAAGCAACTCCAATTCCTCAGCTCTCTCCAGAACATTTTCCACTGCCCATCCCCTTTCATGCCTTACAGAAATACGATGATACCTCAACGATGATAGTGTCTATCAATAGCCACTAGGATTGGAATGCACTATGTGTATAGGGATATTACTGAAGGGCAAGCTGCCATGCCTGCTTATTCTCTTGTTTGCTTTGAGGCTAAAACAGAGAACAATGTGAGTGGATAGAATCCAGCTGTTGCTAAGAAACAGAAGTCCAGAAGAATTGGCAACTTAAGGAGAAACCTGACCCTCTAAGGTCTTCAGCATTGACTAAGTACAAAAGGAATCTCCCTAAAAGAAAATCGGCAGGCTATCCTCCACAGTAGAGCAGTTGCTTGCCATAAAACCCCAAAGTCTGCAGTAGACCCAGACCACAGACTATCTCAACCCCTCAGGCACCTCCCATTCTCCAATACAAAGGAAACTGCACCAGCCAGAAGTAAATACCCTGTCCCAAATGAGGAACCTCAGTGTCCCTACTCAGGAGTGGCCCTGAAGGACTCTATAAAAGGGAACCCAAATTGGGTGTAGCAAGATTTTCTAATAACTGGCTAGGAAGTGGATCAATTAACTCATGCCCTATAATATTTCAAGGACCTGTTATGTACTGTCCCACTCCTGCTGGATACAGTATATGCTCTACTTGAGCTAGTTAAATTTATATTGAGTCCACAGATTAATTCATGTATTTCTTGGATGCTCTCTATATGCCTATCCTCGGGTGAGTTAGGATAACAAGGAAAACAATGTTAGGATGAACAAGAGTTTTTCTCTCTTGGAGTTGACATTCTGGTTTGAAGGAGGGCAAGGAGAGAGATGAATAAGGAAATAACAAGATTACAAGTTGGGCTGAGTTTTGTAAAGGAAAGACACAGTACTGTCAGAAAGAGTAAAGAGAAATATATTTAAATGGGAAGAGCAATAGAGTAGTCAGAGAAGTCTTTGAACTGTATCTGGAAGGATGAGATGGAGCAATTATAGAAAGAACCACGAAAGTGCAGGAAGGAGAGCAAGTGAGAAGACCTTAAGGTAGGAAAGGATTTGTCACACATGAAGAATTGAAGGAGGCAGATAGAGCTGAAGAATGAGTGAAAAGTTGAGTTGGTAATAGGTTGAGTGAGCACTCGTGTACTAATTGTTATTTTTTAATTTTTATTTTGATATATTTATTTTTACTAATTTTTGTATTAACACTAATTTGAGGAAGTAAGAATACTTATTTGGCTAGAATCTCCTCTATTTGTTTCATATTTTAAGTTCTCTGTAGATCTTTATTTTTCAACTGCCTGAAATTTTAAGTAGTTGGAGACTTGGTATGACAGTTATGATGAGGCATAAATGCCTTATTTTTTTTAGCCGCTCCTGAAGCACTTATGCTTTTTGTTGAATTTTAATCAATTTGGTTTTATAGTTTCTTAATGTTATTTGTTATTGTACATCACTTGTTTCTTTTTTTTCCAATGACTAGTAAATATCACTTTAATTAGAGAAAAGTAAGTAAAAATTGTGTGAAATTATTATTTCATATATATCACTGACAAAACTTCCAGAGAAGATGGTATATGAGCCTACATAATTCATCACAAATAATTACCTGAGATAAATAGACATATATGATGGGAAGGGAAAATAAGTGCAATTACCTTTCCAAGTTTGCTATCCTATAGGTCTTCATAGTTAAATCAACATCTAATTTTAAATGACAATACATTAATAAAATAAGCCAATTAGACATTTTGAAAACTGTTCCAACTTTTTAAAAAATAAAACTATTTTTATAGGACAAAATGTACAGTCCAGTAGAACTACTATGAGGAAGAGAATGGCAATAGGATTTCTGCCTGTTTTTCATACTTCCATTTCTGCTCTGTGCCTTCTCCCCAACCCATACTCAACACAGAAACTGGGGGAGGGGGTCTTTAAAAACATAAAACAAATCATATTCCTTCATAACTTAACACCCTTTCAGAAGAATCCAGCCTGTTTTCCATTGAATCTTACAACAGCCTGCATGATCTCTCTTCAGTCTAACTTTCCAAAGTCCTGTCCCCCATCATTCTGCCCCCTACTCATTATATCCCAGCCAGTTGGCTTCCTTTCTGTCCTGAAGCCTGCCAAATTCATTTCCACTTGCAGGCTTTTGCTCTGGTTGGTTCTGTGCCTGGAATGCTTCTTTCAGCTCTTCCTATGTGGGACTACGTGTCATACTTTAGGTCTCAGGCCAGATGTCACTTCCTTAGAGAGGCCTTCTCCACAACATAATCTAAACAGGGCTTCCTCTGTTACTTTTTCTACTTACCCTGTTTAGTTCCTTCATAGTAATGATCATGATTTACAATTACCTTATTTTACCTATGTTATTTGTCTGTTGTCTTCTCCCTTGCTAATAGGTAAGTTCCCTGATAAACTGATATGATGAGACATTTGGAAAAGTTAAGGATATGTTAAAAGTCAATTTTGCAGGATTTTTAAAAAGAAGCAATTAAAAATTACTAGTGAAGCATAAAAATTATACAGAAAAGAAATAAAATCATAGTACCCTTTTACCATCTATTGTCATAATGAAGTAAACACTGATTTTAATAAATGTGGTGACGTACAGTTATTCTATTGGAGTGGTAGGGGTGGAAATGGTGTGTGAGTGCTAAATGCCAATAGTGGAAGTTGGCATTGTTGATCCAACATCCATTCGGTCTTGTCCCCATAGGATAGTGACCACATGGTCCAGCTTTAGAGTTCAGCCTGATTAACCTAAATTGATTAATGTAAATTCATTCCCCTTGCCACTGTAATAAATTTATATATGGGCAAGTCTAAGCCAGAAATTTATTTCTCACAGTTCTGATGGCTGGAAGTCTGAGACCAGGGTGCCAGCATGGTCAGGTTCTGGTGAGGGCCCTCTTTCCAGTTGCAGACTGCTGATTTCTTATTGTATTCTCATATGGCAGACAGCAGAAAGAAGCAAGCTGTCTTGGATTCTTACAAGGTTACTAATCCCAGACCACACCTAATCCTAATTACCTCCCAAAAGCCCCACCTCCTAATACCATTACATTGGGAGGTAGGTTTTCACCATATGAATTTTGGGAGGACACTTTCCAAACTTTCAGTCCATAGCAACAAATTGTAAAAATATTCAATAAATAAGATGTGGATGAAACAACTGTAAGAGAAAAAGGGGGGGTAGGTGGCATAAATATCAAGAAGGTTCAGTTTGCTTTACCACATACTGTGTACCTGTGGCCATAATAATGTGCTCTAGTAAAGATACAAGTTGACTGTCAGCTGCAATCAGGGCTACTACTTGGTTGGAATTCAATAGTCTATGGTTATTCTCCAGGATTTATCCAGTTTTTGTAGGGGGCAGACAGGTGAATTAAATAGAGATGTGATAGGGACCACCACCCAGGCATCCTCCAGGTCCTTAAGAGTGGCACTAGTCTCCACCCCACCCAAAATGTGAGATATTGCTTTTGGTTTACTCTTTTGTCTGAAGTGGGCTGGGGATCAGTTTCCAAGACTTATACTTAGCCTTCCCCGCTATAATATCTCACTTCAGGAGCTAAAACCCAATGTGGGAATTACTCAACTGTCAAGCGTGTCAAGCCCAAATATAACATTTGGGGTCTGGGGAAATGACCACCAGCTGTTTCCATGGACCCAGGGTATCCATTGTGAGCCAGGATTTGGTGAGGACTAAAATTATTACCTGGCTTCTATATGTTCCTACTCTAATGAGGAAGCCGAAATGATACTTTGGGTCTGCAAGTATCGATGTCAACTCAGACTCCATGTCTAATTTTCACTGAAGTGTCCAGAATTCCCCTTTTCCCATGTGCAGTCACCTGAGAAAATGGCCTAGGTCCCTTTGGAGAAGGACTAGAAGAATTATTACAATATATACTTGCCATAGTGTTGTGGGATCCTTCCCTCCAGGGACCTGATCACCTGTACAGTCGACAGGTTCTGGATCTGAAAATTGGCTCAGATATGGCAACTGAATGAGAGATCATAATGCTTTTTATTGCAGTAATCACTCTCAGTCTTCTCATCCACTTTTGCTGTCTTTGATTATATGTATTAGGCAGTTCCCTTGTTGCCTGCCAATATATTTTATCCTTAGGAACACTAAGTTCTATTAACCATCTCCACCACTCATTTTAGTTTGAGCCCCCTTGGCTATCACTCTGATTTTGCCAGTCATTATTATAATTGTGACTTCCCCTGACTTCTGGCAATAAACCCTGCCTCCTGGCATTTAATGTGCTTCTGGGCCCATCATTGCCATTGATATCAATAAGCCAAGCTCTGTGTTAGTATCTCCTATTGATAGTTCTGGCCATCAGAGATGAATTATCACTCAACTTCTTAGTGAAGCTGGTGCCTCTTGTACCAGTGCAATCATTCCTGATGGTCTTGGCAAATGGTGTGGTTTTTGGGGCCCTTTCCATGGAACATAATCCTCTGCATGGGCTTCTGGCCTCACATAATATATCCACTCCAGCCTACTCCCTTCCCTAAACCTTTTAATCCCACTCTCCATTATCCACCACTGGCAGTTTAGTCATTTCAGTTTCTCTCAACATGGGCAATTACTTCTAGGAACCATCCTAACAGGGAGTTTACATTATCCCTTGGGACCCTGCTAGGGTATTAAAATCTCATATCCTGAAAATGCTTCCAAGTAAATAAGCTCACCCTTTTCCAGTCTTATGTTTCAGCCTTCTTGATCAAGCACCCTCAAAATCCACTTACATACTCCTCTGTTTCCTACTAATATATCCTGGCTAATTCTTGCAGCTTCTCAGGGGTATAGATTAGGCCTAGCACTTTCCCATCTGGGTTATGCTGTGACTTAATCCTAGTTATTGGTCCGGCAGCCATGAGAGGAGATGGGATAGGTTTCTGAGAGGGCCTCCTGTTGTTTTGTTCAGGAAAGCTCTCTGCAATGTCTTTCTGCTTTGGGGGAGTACTAGCTTTTAATAAGAAAGGTTGGCAACTTCTGCAGGCCCTGAGTGTTCAGAGGAGTCTTGGGAGCCAAAATCTTTGGGGGCATCCATCTAGCTGTCCCAATCCCATATGTTAGGATCCCAAGTTTTCCAACAAAGGACTTAACCTTGGCTTCAGTTGATTTTTAATCTTCTTGACTATTAATTCCTGAGTTTGGTGTTCAAGCTTTTTCTGGTTTCCCAGAACAGGAGTTAAGGGTATCTTTGTAAGCTACTAAAGAAGCTGTCTGGCCTACACAATAAGTTTTCACTTGTTTGGTAAGAGCTCTCAGGTTTTCATTAACCTTTTGTGAGCCTGAATACAATTTTATAATAACTAGCCAATTCCATTGTCCTTTTATATATTGTACACAAACACACACACACACACAAACTCACACTCTTTTGAACTACCTGAATTTTTGCCCCTGCCAGGGCATTCCTTTGGGCATCAGAACATTCTCTCAAGTCACTACTGTGAAGTTTCAGTAATTGTGCTACCACATTTTTCCAGGGACTATCTATGCCCCAAATACCACATATGATGAGGTCTTCATTGACAGTGAGACAGTTCTGATCTAACCCCCAAACCCCATCTATTTGTTCATTTGGGTTTATAGTGTAATATGAAATAAATTTTATCTTTGTCTTCAGTTCCTGTCACAGAGCTAAAACCCTTGGAATTTCCTGAGTGTTAGGAGTGCCTTGTTATTCATAAAGAGCCTCTTTTTTTTTTTATCACATCTGAGTTTATGCTAATAAGATGACGTAGGGTGGGGCCCCTAGATAGCCTCAAGATCAGGCCAATCACTAGAAAAACCAGGTGAACGGGACTAGGGGATTGGGACTTTCAGCACTGCCCACCAGACTCCAGGAAAGGGGGTAGGGCTGGATGTCTAGCTGTATAAAAACTGTCGGACAGCCAGGCTCAGGATCATGCCTATAATCCCAGAATTTACGGAGGCTGAGGCAGGAGGATCACTTGAGCCCAGGAATTCAAGGTTACAGTGAGCTATGATCACACCACTGCACTCAAGCCTGGGCAACAGAGCGAGACCCTGTCTCAAAAAACAAAAACCAAAACAAAACCTTCGGACAACAAGATTTGAAGAACTTCTCAGTTGCTGACCATGTGAAAGTGCTGGTAGGGCGTGGAAGCTCTGCGCTCCCTTCTCCCTCATACCTGGGCCTATCCATCTCTTCATCTGGCTGTTCACCTGTATTCTTTATATAATATCCTGTATAATAAACCAACAAACAAAAAGTTTTGTGAGCAACCCTAGCAAATTAGTTGAACCCTAGGAAGGGGGTGTGGGAACCCTGTTTGTAGCAGGTCAATCAGAAGTGTAGGTAACAACCTACTACTCGCAACTGACATTTGATGTGGGGGCAATTTTTTTGGACTGAGCCCTCAACCTGTGGGATCTGACACTATCTCCAGGTAGAGTGTCAGAATCGAATTGAATTGTAGAATACTCAGTTGGTGTCTGATGGAGAACTGCTTGGTGTGGGGAAAAACCCCCACACATCTGGTCACAGAAGTGTTCCATATGTAGTGTAAGAGTAGAGGAGGGAAGACTATTTCTCCTTTTTTTGCAGGGTTGTTATGACAAAATACTGGGTAGTTTATAAACAACAGAAATTTATTTCTCACAGTTCTGGAGGCTGGGAAGCCCAAGATCAAAGCACTGGAAAATTTCAGTGTCTGGTGAGGGCCCACTTGCTAATAGATAGTGTCATCTCATTGTGTCCTCACATGGTTTAAGGGACAAGCTAGCTCTCTGGAGTCTCTTATTTTATAAAGGCACTAATCCCAATCATGAGGGCTAATTACTTCCCAAAGTTCCCACCTCCTAATACCATCACCTTGGAGGTTAGTATTTCAACATATGAATTTTGGAGGGACACAAACATTCAGACCATAACACTACCTTACTGTCTTCTGTCTCAGACTTACTCCTCCTTATACCAATTATGTCACTTTGGGTGTTCCGGGAAGCAAAAGATGACATTAAGTTAGGAGTGTAAGAAGTCCATTAGAAAAATGATAAAGGGGAAGGAAAGCATAATTGGGAAGGAAAAGCATCAGACTGTGGTGAAGATCTGACAAAATCTCAGCCAACCCAACGAAAAGCTCTAGAGAAAACATTGCCTTTTAGAGAAATCTTACATTGGGCAGCAATTACTAAGCCCTAGTACCATTCAGTCATTGGCTGGGGGCTACCAGGGAACAGGTTGCCTCCACTGGAATACTGTGGTAGATCTTGACAATGCTGCAGATGGAGGCAGTTAGCTTACTGACGCTCATTGCAGCTGAATGGCAAGTTCTATCTAGAAGGGAGATGTAAGTGGTATACCTCCACGACTGCCTCACTGATCTAGCCCAAAAAGGCTCATGGGGTGCCTGCAATTAGTAGCATAAGAACTTGATGGGGAACAGGTGTACAGCTGCAACAAGGCAGGTTGGTTGAAAGCTGTTGAAGGAGCAATTAGAACTTTAGATGTCCCCAACTCCTGTCACTAGGTGAAGGCCAGCTGAAAGCTCAGGTTTTATTGGTACACAGTCACACCCATTCATTATATATTGTCTATGGCTCCTTTTTTATTACAATGCAGAGTTGAGCAAATTCGTAAATATTTACCACCTGGTTTTTTTCAGAAAAGTTTGCTGACTCCTGATCTATGCTCTTGAGGTTATTTACATTTATCTATTGAGGTTATTTACATTTATTGTATCTCCATGATAGACATACTATATGATGGTGTGCTGTTACTTATCTCTTCCCAACTCTGCATTTAGAGGAATCATGTTGGTAGCTTGAAAATGGCCATGATAGGAGAATTTTTACCACAGAAATTAGCAAATGCTAATTTCTATTCAGGTCTTTTTCTTTTTGGACAGCTGATTGTTAAACATTTACTAGCAGCGTTTTTCACTGCATAGTAAGTATCATGGACTGAACTGTTTCCCTTTCCCAAATGCATGTGTTGAAGTCCTAACCCCCAGTACCTAAGAATATGAATATATTTAGAGCTGGTCTTTAAAGAGGTATTTAAGTTAAAAGGAGGTCATTAGAGTGGGCCCTAATCCAGTAAGACTGGTGTCCTTATAAGAAGAGGAAATTTGGACAAATAGGTACAGAAGTAAGGCCATGTGATGACATAAGAAAGCCATCTACAAGCCCAGGACAGAGGCCTCAGAAGAAACCAACCCTACCAACACCTTGTTCTCAGACTTCTAGCCTCCAGAACTGTAAGAAAATAATTTTCTGTCATCTAAGCCAGGGGTCCCCAACCTATGGTGAATTGTATAATTATTTCATTGTATGTTACAATGTAATAATAATAAAGTGCACAGTAAATGTAATGCACTTGAATCATCCTGAAAGCATCCCCCTCTCCCCGATCCATTGAAAAATTGTCTTCCTTGAAAACAGTCCCTGGTGCCAAAAAGGTTGGAGACTGCTGATCTAAGCCACCCAATCTGTGGTACTTTACTATGGGAGCCCTAGCAGACTGATAGAGTAAGTGACCTAAGAAAGTGTCAAAGTTCCTGCAGAAGTAAGTTTATTGAAATGATTTTCAAAGAGCTTTGATCTAGTGAGTGCCTGTGCCTCACTCTTTTTATCCCAACTGCATTTTGGTGACATTTAGAAAACCTGTTGGGCAGTCTAGGTGCCAAGCAAGCCTTTTGGACTCCTCAAAGACCAGTTCCCCTAGGAAATAATATGCAAAGCTCTACAATCAGGGGTATATAAAGGCAATACAGCTTTGCTCCCTTGACTTTCTGTACTCTGTTTTTTGTTGGCCTCATTCCTAAGGTGAGATGGATAGCTAGAAGATAAGCAGAAAATGCAACTGCTGGCAATCTAAAGGAGCATTTCAGGAAGGATACAATGAGCCAGCAGGGCTCCCTTTTGTTTAGGATATACTTTTTATTTAGAAAGCTCTTGAGAGAAAGGGCAAATAGCATGAATGTACCACTCCCTGGTTAGTATAATCTTTGGTCTTAAAAGTTCTCTGTGGCTTGACTTAGGATGTTTTTAAGAGGGAAAAGACCAAACTGATTGGGAAAATAAAAAGTCTAAGACCTCAGGAGAACAGAATAATCCTACAGACTATGTAACCAAGAACTTGTATGCTGCTATTGTGCAAATGTGTCCCCCAAAATTCATATGTTGAAACTTAGCTTATGGGATAGTATTAAAAGGTGGGGCCTTTCAGAGGTGATTAAGGCCCTTATAAAAGGGCTTTAGGGTGTGGGTTAACTCTTTTCCACACTTTCTCCATGTAAGAACACAGCATCCATCTCTTTTTTCCCTTCTGCCTTCTACCACAAGAGAAGGCACTCACCAGACATCATATGCTGGCACCTTGATCTTGAACTTGCCAGCCTTCAGAACTGTGAGAAATAAATTTCTATTGTTTATAAATTATCCAGTATGTGGTATTTTGTTATAGCACCACAAACGGACTAAAACATATGCCATTACCACTTTTGGAACAAGATTACCATTACCACTTTTTGAACAAGATTTACCATTACCATTTTTCAAACAAGATTTACAGTACATGTTTAACAAACAAATTAACTGTAAGTTTCTTTTATTTTGAAAATCAATAAATATGTATGGAATGCCAATATATATGTATGTGGAATTACACAAGCTATAATAAGAGAGCTCTAATGTATTTAAACATTACTCTTACATCATTAATTACTTGATAGAAAGAAAGACTTGAAGTGGTGGAGCACAGTGTTGCAATCATAGCTCACTGCAACCTGCAACTCCTGGACTCAAGCGATCCTCCTGCCTTGGCCTTCCAAAGTGCTTGAGCCCAGGAGTTTGAGACCAGCCTGGGTAACACAGCAAGACCTAGTGCTACCAAAAAACAAAATCAAAAACAAAAACAAACAAAAAAACTAGCCTTTGTGGTGGCAAGACCTATAGTCCTAACTACTGAGGAAGGCTGAGGCGGGAGGATTGCTTGAGCTCAGGAGTTTGAGGTTGCAGTGAGCTATGATTGCACCACTGCATTCCAGCCTGGGTGACAGAGCAAGACCTTTTCTCAAAAAAAGAAAAAAAAAAAAGAAAAGGCAAGAAAAAATATTTTTCAATTAAAAACAAAATTAACTGTATTACAGCTCTTTTAGAATTTGTCTAGCAAATTTTCTAGTTCTCACTGGAAGAACACCATGCCAAAAAAAAAAAAATTAAAAACTAAGGAAATAGATATGTGAAATTCTGTTCTTTTATAAAAGTTCAGCTTACGTGTAACTCTTCTGGAGCAAATATATTTACTAAAGTAAAATACATAAAGGTAAATTTCATTTAGCACTACTGACATATGTTCCATGTTTATAAAGTATGCAAATTGAGATGGTTCATTTGGCTTTCCAAATGGTTATGCCATGAGATTAATCATTTATTTCACAAATTGAACACCAATAATATTAAAAACTATTTTGCAACCAAACACAATACATTTCACAACATTGTTCAATGGCATTTCATGAAGAAAGAGCAAATTCAATACTCCCCAAATCAAAATTATCCAATAAAGCATAAAGTTAACAATGTGTCATATAATGATGTGAAATATAATTTTTTACTGTTAATAATACTAGTATAGACTATGTTGTATACTGAGTATTAGAATATGTATTTGAATAAAACAATGAGCAAAGCATCTTTATTACCTTTGTGCCACAATTTGACTCTAAACATTTCATACATATTTAATTTTTTAAAAAATGAATTATTCTAGCCCTTTTCTCAGTTCCTGGATCCTACAAGCAAGCAGAGCCAACATGCCAGCGGCCCAGAGCTGGATTTGCCACAAAACCTAGGAGACCCTGCAGAGACCCTTCGAGAAATCCTGCCTTGATCAAGAGCTGAAGCAGATGGGCAAGAATGGGCTCCAGAACATACGTCCCATCCATCCTTCATTGTCTGCCTGGACTCCCAGAAGCACACCAACTTCTCCCTCCGCTCTCAGTATGGGGTGGTCGCCCTGGGCACATGAAGAGGAAGAACGCCAGGGAAGGACAGGGTGTGAGAATGGAAGTGGAGAAGACAAGGAGGAGGATTAAGCCCACCCATCCCCTCCCGGACTGGTGGATTGTCTAGTTTTCCAGTCATGTAATAAAACAGGATCAACAATTTGGAAAAGCAAAACAAAACAAAACGAAAGTATTCTAGGGATGATGCTTCTCTATTTTCCATTCAGAATGATATTACAGGAACTTTTCTTTGAAAAAAAATTTTTTGAATGTATTAATAGATGCATTTGTATTTCATTAATAAATACAATCATCTTCCCAAATCAGTTTTTTCCCTATAATTTCAGTACCTGAATTTGAGGTCAGTAAGTGAAAAGTGCTTTCTTTTTTTCAAACAAGCACAATATATTTTTTTAAATTCTGCAAGCATGAAAGGAGCAATTCTTAAAACACATACCATTTACTAAGAAACCTGTTAAGTGTGCACGTGGTGTTGAGCAGGTTTCTAGGCAGAATAGTTAAACCATGGTGCAGTAATAGGCACATACATTCTTTGAACAATATGGAATAGTTTTCAATAAAATGTATTGTATTACTATTTCCAATAAAATTTAATGTATTTTTTAGCAGTGAAACTATTTTTAAACAAAAGCTTGCTTAGAAAATTATGAAGTGAAAGAGGTAAAAATAGAGATGCTAAGTTGAAGCTAGGTTGGGATGCAGAGTCTCTTCCATCCAGCCAGCCATCCATCCATCATCCTAGAAGCCCTGCAGGCTCCTTCAAGATCCTGATTCCCTGAGGAATAGAATTTGAGAACTGGTATAAGGAAGGTAAAAATCTGAAAGTTTGCTCCCAGTTTGTGACCTCGAGCTAGTCATTAACTCTCTCTGGTCTATAAAGTGGAGGTGTAAGATGTAGATGATCTCTCAGATATCTCCCAGATCAAGATTTCTATGATTTCAAGTTCTACCTGATGACAAATCATTCCACATCTGTCCAACCAACGCCAGAGATTTAATCTAAGTTCACAAGCAAGCCAGGCTATGCCGAAGAGGAAACAATTCTTGACTCTGCATTGTGCATTTTCTTTAATCCTGGAAGCATATTTCATTTTTCACACTGGCTACATTCGTCACTGGTCAGAAACCAAGAATTATTCCGACATTGCCTAGTTTATCTGACATAGGTAAGGAGTGTTTGTGTTGTTAGGTATTTGAAAACTCTGACTTCTAGTACATAAATATCAAATTGAACAGAAACCTGGCACATCATAGGCATTCAATAAATAGTTGTCGTACCTTGTGACTCTGCTAAAATCCACTGAATTAAACACTTCAAAAGAGTGAATTTTATGTTATGTGAATTATATCTCAATATTTAAAAGTTGTTGAGTGAAGGAATGAGTGATTCACATCGTTTTATTCTTGGATGTAGAAGTAAGGGAATTTGTTGCAATTTTAAAATACTGATTTTGGGTGCTCAGAATGAAACAGCAATAGC
Organism: Daubentonia madagascariensis; assembly: GCA_023783475.1. Classification (NCBI taxonomy): domain Eukaryota; kingdom Metazoa; phylum Chordata; class Mammalia; order Primates; family Daubentoniidae; genus Daubentonia; species Daubentonia madagascariensis. Next base: position 2,691,055 of record JAKFHU010000725.1, read on the forward strand.
AATGACAAAAGCCAAACAAATAAAATTTTTTAAAAGGAAATTTAAATCAAATACCTAATAGCACCACTTGTTGTCAGGAGACCTTAAGGATACATGGGATATATTCTTAAACTTTAAGATTTTGGCAAGTATAATAGTTATATGATAGAGTTTTCCTTGCTACTTTTTCAGATGCAAAATAGTGACTAGATCACCTCTGCTCATAAATCTTTATGGCATTTTTAAATGCTTTGTATTACACTTATATTTAATGCCATGAATTCATGATGCCTTATATAGCATATTGTTTCTTTGGGTCAATTTCTTAATGTAATGAGAGCCGTGGGTTTTCTCATTAACTGTAAAAATTTACAATGTTTGATCCGACTCATGTGAATGTAGTATTTTTATGTACTTACTCCTTTCTGAATAAATAAATATTTGTTGAGGGGGGATCTTATAAATCATTTTAAGATAAAAATATTTTGTATTTGATCTATTTCTTATCTTCACTATATAATTAACAGGAGAGGGCAATCATAGACTACTTTTAAGAATTCTATAGCTTACATATATTTTAGAGGCAAAAATCATTTGATTCTGCTTTAAAAACACTTCCTTCAGTAATGTATGCTACATGCTATTTAAACTCATTGCTAACACATTCATTTATACCTCTGATATAACCCTTAAAATATGGAGGGTCCCTAGTAACCCTCTAACCCTCCCATTTTATAGGTAAGAAAATTAAAGTCTGAAGAGCTTACATGATGTGTCCAAGACTACCTAGCCACTTGATGGCAGAGTTTGTTCAGTTTTGTCCTTAGCACCCTGCCCCCCCAAACATTTCTTAAATATGTATACATGACATAGAAATTAGCCATGTACTTAATAGGGGATTCAGGAGAGATCTGAAGAAATTTAGGCTTGAATAAAATCAGGTTTACACCTCAGAATCACTTGATAATTCAAAAAATAATTCTAAAATTGTTAATTTACATTATCTAAATTCATAAATAAACATGATGCCTTTTCCTGATCCTATTGCCTCGTTTTCATTAACTGTTTTTCTCCTACTGACATGTTAATATTTATATGCATCTTAATTCTTTACAGAATATTTGAGACAACCCAGCAACATATTTTTTAGAAGCATAAAACTCTTAGGTTTGCTTTGTACTATAGTAATAAGTTTGGATAACTTCTAAATAGCCAGGTGCAATGGCATGTACCTGTAGTCCCAGCTACTTGGGAGGCTGAAGTGGGAGGATCACTTGAGCCCAGGAGTTCAAGACTAGCCTGGCCAATATAACAAGGCCCATCTGTAAAACATAACAATAAAAAGAATCATTACTTACAGCACATTATAGTGACGTCTATGTATCTGTTAAAAATTACTCTCGGCAAAAACTTTACAGGCTTTGAATATGTCTGGCAAAACTTACATTTGTTATTATTTAGCTGTTCTAAATAATAAAACGTAGTTCCCACTCTACTACTGCAATATGAGGAAATTAAAGATCAGAAGCATGGGGAGAGACTTTTTTTTTTTTTTTTTTTAATTTCAGAATATCATGGGGGTACACCACTTTGGCCATACACATTGCCCCTGTTCTGCCCGTGTCAGAGCCACAATCGTGGTCGTCTCCCAAACTGTGCTCCCCACATCCATTCAGTGAGAGTTTTTCCCATCCCTTCCACCCCCCTCCCGCCCGCCCGCCCTCTGATGAATGTTATTGCGCTGTGTGATGTAAGTGTTCATCAGTTAGTACCAGTTTGATGGTGAGTACCAGTGGTGCTTGTTTTTCCATTCCTGTGACACTTTGCTTCGACGAATGGGTTCTAGCTCCAACCAGGATAATACCAGATGTGTTAATTCACTGTTGTTCCTTATTGCTGAGTAATACTCCATGGTATACATATACCACATTTTATTGATCCACTCGTGTATTGATGGGCACCTGGGTTGTTTCCACATCTTTGCAATTGTGAATTGTGCTGCTATGAACATTCGTGAGCAGATGTCTTTATTATAAAATGTCTTTTTTTCCTTTGGATAAATACCCAGTAGTGGGATTGCTGGGTCAAATGGTAATTCTACTTTTAATTCTTTGAGGTATGGGAGAGACATTTTTATTGACTAGTTCCTCTTAGGGAAGGGATGAGTTCCCTCAACCTTGGTTTTCCACCCAGGTTTATGTATCTCTGCCTCTAGGATATGAGTTGAATAATTGTTCTCACCAGTAGCTTTAGTAACGGCAGCAGGTATAGTCAGTTTACCAACGTATTTCTTATTTCACCAGAATACTTCTGTCATCAGTAATCATTTTTTATAATACCACACTTGCTGACAAACCAGAGATTCACTAAATACACACACACATACGCACACATACATGCATACCTGTGAAGATATAAATCAGAATCTGTAGTGGATGTGACACCCCAGTTCCAGCCCCTGAAGGACTGAGATGCTCATGCCCCCATTTATGTAAAATGTTGGCTGCTGCCTGCTCATAGCTACATTCTTCTTTGGAAATTGACCTTGACTTAAAGAAGTTGCCTCACCCAAGTTTATACCCCCTTAGTTGATGTGGGGATAGAAAGGCTTGGCCCCCTGGCCTTCATTCAGAACTTTTCTGATGGGGCTTCCGAGCTCTCACGGGTCAACGGAGACCTCTGTTGCAACTGCATCACAGTTCAACTTCTCCATCTGTCCAGCCCTCCTTCCCTTACCTCCCACAGGTCTTGTTCCTGAGAGAACCCCTCCTCCCAACAACAAGCCTCCTACATGCAGATCTCGGAGTCTCAGAGTCCGTTTCCTGGGATCCCAGCCTACAACAGCTTACAAATACGTGTACATGGAAAGGGAGGGAGAGAAAGGAAGACATTTAAATGAGTTGATTAATTTTGCCTATCACATGTGGCATAATCATGGGGGAAAGGACAAGAAAAAAAGGCTTGGATATCAATTTCATGTTCTTAGATAATACTTCTGGTCCTATTTTATCCATTTTCCTTTCATTGGATTATCTTCTTTCATTTACCTCTAATGTGAGGCTGCCCAGGCTTCCATTCTTCACTCTCTTTCCTCTCTGAGTCCCTAAGAAATCTTTTCCATTCAGGCTAGTCCTGTGAAATTAATTAGCACCTGTAAACAAATGGATTCCTAAATCTTTGGCTCCAATTCAAACTTCTTTTCTGAGATCTAGATAAGAATTTCCAAAGCCTACGTGACCTTTGAACTTGAAATTTTTGCAGACACTTCAAATTCATTTTGTCCAAAACTAAACTCATTACCGTCTCTCAAAATCACTCCCTCACACAGTCTTTCTTATTTATTTATTTATTTATTTATTTTTGTTTAATTATTATTTCTTTTTTTTGAGGCAGGGTCTCACTCTCTCACCCCGGCAAGAGTGCAGTGGCATCATTATAGCTCACTGCAACCTCAAATTCCTGGGCTCAGGTGATCCTCCTGCCTCAGCCTCCTGAGTAGCTGGGACTACAGGCATGTGCCACCATGCCCAGCTTATTTTTTCTATTATAGTAGAGACAGGGTCTCACTCTTGCTCAGGCTGGTCTCAAACTCCTGAGCTCAAGGGATTTATCTGCCCACCTCCCCTCAGCTTCCCAGAGTGAAGTCTCTCTTTTTTAATTCAAATCACTACTTATCCCGTTTCCCAAAGTAAGTTACCTTAATCATTGTTATTCTTCCCTCATATCATACTAATGATTGGTCATCAAGTCTTGAAAACTCTAATCAGAAATTTATCTGAAGTCTTTTTCTGCTTTATTCATGTCCCATCTTTTTTTTTTTTTTTTTTTTTTGGTCTGGAATTCTACCTACAGATCCAATTTTATTTCTTTAACCATCCTCCCATTTTGTTTTTCAACCTGTACCTCTCAATTGGTCTAACTCATCACATGCCACTGACCTATAAAAGAAACTGTGTCCAATGGTGTTTGCAAAAACCATTTTGGGGTCCACTTCCCTATTTCTGGTCCATTTCTTATACATATCCTGAGTCCTCACTCCATGTCTTTTACTTCTTAAAATTGGCATTTATGTGTGAATTCCGGCTCTTGAATCTTGTTTAGCCGCTGGGATTTTGACTTGGCTTTCTCTACTCCGGACCACTGCAGGTGATAGTCATCACAGTCATTCTCATACCCAGTGGTCTACAGCCCAGCCAGCCTAACATCTAACCCCTATGTGGGAACAATGGGCATTTTGCTGCTAACTGTTGATTCTAGGAACACACTCTTCTTAAAGATATGCACATAAATACATTACAAATCAGCAACTTTTTTCAACAAATATTTTTTGAACACATGTTATGTGCTAGATGCTGTTCTGGGTACTAAGGATATAACAGTCAACAAAAATCCCTATCCTCATGGAGCTTACCTTCTAGTAGGATAAGTGCATCTGTTGAAGCCCAGAGATGAGGGAGGAAAATGCTAACCACAATATTTACACTTACTCACCTGCCTGACCTAGTTTATTAGAGGGAGAGATACTGTTTGTCCTGCAGGTACCAGCATCTCCTTGCATAGTTGTCCAAGGGATCTGCAAGACATCCTTACTTTATCTTCCTCAAACATGTCTTGAGGTCAATAAGAAAAGCCACCTTCCTTGCTTAAGCAGCTGCAAATCCATATGAAAGTCCAAGACTCATAACTGGCATGTTTAGAGTGGTTGATATTTTACAATACTATACTGATACAACATAATCATTGCAGCCTTCCTCCTCCTTGGTTTTAGACTAATTGCAAAAAGAAGCTAGAGGATTGCTACACAAAAGAATCTACATCAAAAAGGACCTTGATTGCTTTGAGATTCACAGCTGACTTTCCTGACCTCTCTAAGAAGAGAATTGTCTTGCAAACGTGGAGTGAAAAGTTTTCACAAACTTTTACTTGCATTTAACATATCAAAAGCTAGCCCTGATAGCTATTGGACTTTTAAATCACCACTAACCAAAATAGGAAACACATTACATTATGACCCAGTTTGCATGTATGTATAATATTCACATATATATTTTTATATGTTATATCTATGTTATAGCTGAAAGTTTCACATACAAAAAAAATACTCATTAATTGCTATGAATTTTGATATATTCTATCCACTATAATTTTATTTCTTTTTAAAACACTATTCACAACACACTGAACTGTGATATGAGTTTTTAAAAAAAGTACTTCCTAGGGTTTTTCAAAAGAGAGGATTCAGTGAGACAGAAAAAGGAAGGAGGTTAATTCTGTTCTGCTGGAGAGGATGGGCAGTTGTGGGGGCAGTGCCTAAGCAGAGGGTCAGTAGGATCAGAGTGTCTGAATTCTTGATGTTGAGTAGAATTGATCCATGGGAAATCATCTTATGTTGCAGAATAAAATTGTATTAATGTCGGTTATAAAAAGGAGAAAGTTTTGAAGTCATGGGGAAGTGTAAGGTCACCAAGACATTGTAAAAAATAGATAAGGATGAGGCAACTGCAGAATATTTACATTCTCTGATGATAAGCATAGGATAAGCTAAAACCATAGTTGGTGTTTGGCCAAAGGACAGGCTGTAACTGACATTGCATTGTATGGGTCCCACTGTGATGGCTTGGGCAAGGAAAACCCCCCTCATGATAATGATATTGTAATAAGAAAAAAAAAATAAGAAAATGAAGTAATTGCTAACCAGTGGTAGAGCAACCTGCTCTCTAGTTAGTGTGAGCTTGAGGAAAAGACTGGGGAGCAATTGTGGGGGTTGTAGGGAGGTGGTGCCGGTGGGAGGAAAAGTTGTGTAAGAAAGATGAGAACATGAAAATGATAAATGTGGGGTAGGCATAAAACTGTACAGACTTGCATACTCAGAAAGCACTTGGGTGCCTTAGACATGTTATAATTAACTGACAAGGTTGTGTTCATTATAGATAATAGAAATTTGTGTGTCCACATTGCCTTGTCAGTTTGTCCCATCCTGCACCTTTGAGGTAACAGGTAGATTAGGCTGAGGTTTTCCTGGGCTGGATTAAATTTAGATTTTTCCATCCTTGCTTCTCAAAAGGGTAAGGGATAACAAGGAAGATCAGATAGGTTATTGAAATGAAAACATCTCATTGTCATGGTACATTTGAATATAGTGAATAATTGTATGACCCCATCCATATGGTCTTCGCTCAAATGTCATTTTTCAGCAAGACTTTCCTAACTACTCTATAATTTACCCTAAGTGGTCTTATTCTCCTGTTCTACTTTACTTTTCTACATAGCATTTATCACAAATGAACAATAGTGTGTATATATGAATAGTATAATGAAAATCTTATATTCCTATCATCAAGCTCCAATAATTATCAATATTTTACCAATCTATACTCCCATCATTTTGTTTTGGCTTGGTTTGGGTTTTTTCCTGGAGTATTTTAAAGTAAATCCCAGACATGGCATTTCCCTCTATGCTGTATGTTTTACTTATTTTGTTTAATGTCTATCTTCCCTCACTAAAATGTGAGCTCAATAAGGGCAGGAATTTTTATCTACTGTATTCAAAGAAACATTCCCAGCATCTTAAAAAAGTTTCTGGCACATAATAAGTGCTCAATAAATATTTTTTGAGTGAATGAATATGGAATCCAAAAAGTGACATTTTCAGTCTCTTGCTAGTTAGGCATTATCTTAGTCAGTTTGGGCTGCTATAACAGAATGCTAAAGATTGAGTGGCTTAAACAGCAGAATAGTTTGTTATTAGTGTATAGAAATGCAAATGATGTTTGTATGTTGGTTTTGTATCCTACAACTTCATGGAATTTGTTTATTAGTGCTAACAGGTTTGGGTTTTTTTTTTATTGTAGTCTTTTAGAGTTTTCTATATATAAGATCATGTTGTCTGCAATCAGGGACAATTTCACATCTTCATCTTCTTGCCAAATGGTTAAGGACGTATAGTTCTATGTTGAATTGAAATCATGAGAGTAGGCACTCTTGCCTTGTTCCTGATCTTAGAGATTTTCACTGGTGAGTATGATGTTAGTTTTGGTATTTTCATATTTGGACTTTATTATGTTGAGGTACTTTCCTTTTCTTTCTAGTTTGTTGAGAGTTTTTATAATGAAAGGGTGTTGAATTTTGTTAAAATGCTTTTTTTGGCATCTATTGAGATGATCATGTGATTTTTATCCTTTATTCTGTTGATGTGGTGTATCACACTGACTAATTTTTTTGTATCTGGAAATGAAATTAGGAAAACAATCCCATTACAACAGCACCAAAAAGAATAAACTTAGGAATAAACTTAATTAAGGAGGTAAAGAGCTTATATGCTGAAAACTATAAAACATTGATGAAAGAAATTAAGAAGACACACAGAAATGGAAAGACATCATGTTCATGGATTGGGAGATTTAATAATGTTAAAATATCCATACCACCCAAAGCAATCTATAGATTTAATGCAATCCCTATGAAAATCCCAATGGTAATTTTTACAGAAATAGAAAAAAACAATGCTAAAATTCATGGGAACCACAAAAGACCATGAATAGCCAAATCAATCTTTAAAAAGAAGAACAAAGCTGGAGGCATCACATTTCCTGACTTCAAAATATATTACAAAGCTACAGTAATTGAAACAGAATGACACTGGTGTAAGAACAGATACATAGACCAATGGAACAGAATAGACAGCCCAGAAACAAATCCATGCATATTCCGTCAACTAATCTTCAACAAGAATGCCAAGAACACACAATGGGGAAAGAATAGTCTCAGCAACAAATAATGTTGGGAACACTGGATATCCACATGCAAAAGAATGAAATTGGACCCTTATTTTACACCATACACAAAAATCAACTCAAAGTGAATTAAAGGCTGAAACATTTGTAGTAGTAGTTTGTAGTAGAAAATAGGAGGAAAGCTTCATGACATCGGTCTTGGCAATGATTTCATAGATATGATGCCAAAAGCATAAAAATAAGCAAACAAACACACACAAGTGAGACTACATCAAGCTACATAAATCTTCTGCACAGCAAAGGAAACAATCAACAGAGTGAAAAGGAAACCTACAACATGGGAGAAGATATTTGCAAACCATATACTGATAAGGGGTTAATCTCCAACATGTGTAAAGAACTCCTAAAACTCAATAGTAAGAAAACAGATAACAGGATTAAAAAATGGTCTAGGGGCTTGAATAGATGTTTTTTGAAAGAAGACATACAAATGGCCAACAGCTATATGAAAAATGGTCAACATCACTAACCATCAGGGAAATGCAAATTAAAACCACAATGAGATATCCCCTCATACCTATCAAGATGGTTATTATCATAGAAAACAAAAGACAACAAATGTTGGCAAGAATATGGAGAAATTGGAATCCCTGTACGCTGTTGGTGGGAATGCAAAATTGTGCAGATGCTATGGAAAACAGTATGGAACTTCCTCAAAAAATAAAAAAATAGAACTACCAGATCATCCAGTAATCCCACTTTGGGGTATGTATCCAAAATAATTGAAATCAAGCTCTCAAAGAGATATAAGCACTCCTATATTCATTGCAGCACTATTCATAATAGCCAAGATGTGGAAACAACACAAATGTCCATGGACTGATGAATGGATTAAAAAATGTGGTATATACATACAAAAAATATTATTCAGCCCTAAAAAAGAAATTCTGCAATATGTAACAACATGGATGAACACTGAGGAAATTGTGTGCTAAGTGAAGCAAGCTAGTCACAGAAGAACAAATACTGCATGATTCCAGTTATATGAGGTATCTAAAATAGTCAAATTCATAGATTCAGAGAGGGAATGTTGTTTTTCAGGGGTTGGGAGGAAGGAGAAATGGGGTGTTACTAATCAATTGGCATAAAGTTTCAGTTAAGCAAGATGAATAAGTTCTATAGATCTCCTGTACAACATTGTACCTCTAGTCAACAATACTGTACTATACACTTAAACATTTGTTAAGAAGGCAGATCTCATGATAAGGGTTCTTATCACAATAAAATAAAATTTTTAAAAAAAGAAAAAAGAAAAACTGCCTAGTCTAGCACTGATATCTATCTATATCTATTGCGACCTTGTTTCCTTAAGCTTGTAGCAGCCACTGCTCAAAGTTCTCTATCTCAGTATGCACTTGTCAGTAACCCACCATCATAGACCAATTACAGCACCAATGGTGTCCTGGAAGATCATTTACACTTGTATATACTATACAGGCCCAAAGCATAATTCACTAGAATAGAATTTGCGGAGTGATAACTGTACAATAGAAAACAGGCAAATCAAAGCCACAAAACTCATTTCTGAATTTTATGTTGGAATTGTGGGAGCAGAAGAGCTCTCTTTGCAACAGATTTAAACCTAAGAAATCTTAAGCAATTTTTCTATCATATCCAATTTTGCTGTCATGTGGAGAGCCTGTCTGAGGAGAGCCTATCTGAGACTGAAGATAATGCATAGGAAAGTAGAACCAAGATATGGCTAGATAATATCAATTGAGCAATTACTACTTTTTAATTAATCACGCAAACATTTAGTTCCACAATAACCCTTAGAAGCAGGGTTCACATTTATCATCCACAATCTAGAGATGAGGAAAATGAGGCTAAATGTCTTGCCCAAAGTTTTACAGCTAATGGCAAAGCTGAGACTTGAACCTAGGCAGTCTGGATCTAGAACCTATGTTCAGTACAATTATGCTACACTGTCTTGATATATGCCTTAACTAATAAATACATTAACTTCAGAGAGAAAGAGAGAGAGAATCAGTAGCTAGCCTAGTAGGATATGTCAATGGAAAGAGAGGGGGGAAAAAATATAATACATGAGACATTAAGGAGGAAGAAGCTTTGGAATTTTTTTCTAAGATATATTGTATAAAGAATAATACAGTGTGCAACCATTTTGAAGTCACACAGGAACTGCATTTCTTTACTTTGAAAACAAAAACCAACTAATGTTTTATCAATCTAACTGTATATGCTTCCAATAGAGTTGTCTGAAAACAAATTCAAACATTCAAGCAAAACGTAACACACTATTATAAAATAAATGCGTCAGTGGATTTCTAAACAATAACATTAAACATAAGGTTTACGAAACATCTTGATTGTAATTTTTAAAAGATGATGAGAATTCTGACACTTTTGTCAGAAGAACTATCTTGGAAAAAAGAAAATATATGCTGGAAAACATCAAGTGCCAACTGTTGCTACATAGCAAGAAGGCTACATATGTTTCAATTAAGAGAACCATTTTGATACTCCATGGCTGTTTAAAAGATCACTGGCTCTTTAGTGAGACATAAATCTTGAAAATACACACATCTTGACAACTTGAAATTTATTGGTATTTTTATGAGCTGTTTAAATGACAAAGTTTGTTTTGTTTTGTTTTTTTGAGGCAGGGTCTCACTCTGTTGCCGAGGCTAGAGTGCAGTGGCGTCATCACAGCTCACTGCAGCCTCCAACTCCTGGGCTCAAGTGATCCTCCTGCCTCAGCCTCCTGAGTAGCTGGGACTACAGGTGTGCACCACCACGCCCAGCTAATTTTTAATTTTTTTGTAGAGACAGGGTCTCGCTATTGCCCAGCTGGCCTCGAACTCCTGGGCTCAAACAATCCTCCCGCCTCGGCCTCCCAAAGTGCTAGGATTACAGGTGTGAGCCACCGTGCCCAACGTAAATGACAAAGTTTTACTTTGACATTTGAATAAAACATCTAATGTGCAATTTGCTTAATACATACTTTGTTGCAAATCAACTGCTGTAGTATAAACATTTACCGTAGCAACAAGAATATAAGGTATAAAGACAGTTTTACATAGCAGGAAAAAAAAAAAAAGAATAGAACCTAGTAGCAGATTGTCCTAAGACAGTCTGGGAAGATTTACCCCCAGGCAATATTTCATTAAGCAGATCACAAAGTAAAGGTACTAATGTTATTAAGCACTGAATAAAGACACCTAAATAGAAACTAAATATTTGTGACATACAAAATAAATTACATATTTATAATTGTGGCTAAATAAAAAGCCAATGTTGGAAAAATGCTTCTGGAAGAATCATGGCTTGCCAACTATCAAAATTGATTCTAGAGTGCTTCATCAATGGAACATGTGGGTATTTGTTTTGAAGTGATAGGTACTCATAATGGGGAAGATATACTCAGGAGAAAGAACAAAAAACCAAAGACCTAAGACAAATCATAGAACATCACAATAACTATATAATAGGAATAGATGTTCTATGTGTTAAACTCCTGGATATTACTTACCTGGAAGGAGACTATTTAACCTTATTTTTATGCTTATATAAATGTTTGGAATTTAACTTCATCTGGAACAACATTAGCACCTTGAAATTTTGTTATTTATAATCTCATGTAATTTGCCTTATGAGTTTCCACTGCTACTTGGGAGTAACCTACATTCAGTCCTTGCCTTCGAGAACATACTGCTACCCTATGTGGTATTGGAGTCCTCATTGCATATGGTGCCATGTTGGGTGCCCTGGATTTCTTTCAGTTCTACTAGGTATAAAAGTTAGCTGCTTGTGGGCAGTGAGTAATTTTCATGAACATTGTGGAGGGTACAGAATTGCCCAGCTATTAGGTTGGAGGTTGCTACAGGGTAAGGCTATTCCCTAGATACCTTGTTAGTTAAACTTTTCAGATATAGTATCAACTTCCCCAGACATGAAACTTGATATACAAACATCAGAAGAACAGAGTTCATGAAATGTTTATACCTAAGCATGGACTCTGCTGAGGGCATGTCTTTAGTTAGGTACCCTATCCCCAACCCTAGGGTATGCTCTGATCCAAAATAAAGGTGGAAACTGACAGACATAATACCTATTCACTTATTGCATGTACATATCTGGAAGTAGCTGGGCTCCCCCAGAATATTTATAGATCCAAGTCATGGTGGATTACCAAGCATTAGAAGTCACATCTGTTAGGATCTAGGATAAGGAGCCCAGACTGTGACATGCTAACTGCCACTCCAATCACACTAGAAACCATTGAGAACATGTCACTAGAGGTTTTATAGATCACAGGCAGTTCTGCAGCTCCTTTCTTTCCCAACCCTCTCTTAACCCTGATGTGCTAGTATTGCTGGTCTAGGACATTTTCAGTAGCAATAATCTCAAAACCTAGTAACTGCCTCTGTTCATGGACTGGTAAGTGTCATTACTCTCCTGGTTCCTGCAAAAGAGCTATAATTCTTCTCAGGGTAGGGGGTGTATACTTTAAAGGAGTGTGTTGACAGAAACCTGTGATAGGAATTCATGTGCTCCTCGAGCCACTTCACTGAAGCACCAATGCAATTTCTAAATGTAGTAAGACCGTAACTCAGGGATGCACTGGAATTGGACTTCAGACTGGGTGCACAGAGGTCACTGGAAGGCTTGAGGGGGATGGGGGAAGAAAGTGATCTTATGAACAAGGAGAAAAATGTGACAGATGAAAGGGGTGAAATGGGATGATGACTGTCAGAGGAAGGAATGAAGTTTCACTCCCTACAACAATATCCCTTCTTTTACAGCCGGGTGAAGAGGTGCTGCTGCTGCCATGCTAGGGGTTTCCCAGAAGGCAATGAAGAGAGAATAGCCTAATGCAAGGAGGGAATCGGTGCTAGCAAAAAATAAAGTCAAGAAATAATGAGGGCCGGACGAGGTGGCTCATGCCTGTAATCCTAGCACTCTGGGAGGATGAGGCGGGAGCATCGCTTGAGGTCAGGAGTTTGAGACCAGCCTGAGCAAGAGCAAGACCCTGTCTCAACTAAAAATAGAAAAATTAGCCGGGCACAGAGGTGCGTGCCTGTAGTCCCAGCTACTCGGGAGGCTGAGGCAGGAGGATCGCTTGAGCCTGGGAATTTGAGGTTGCAGTGAGCTATGATGATGCCACTGCACTCTAGCTGGGGCAACAGAGCAAGACTCTGTCTCAAAAAAAGAAAAAATAAATAAAGAAAGTCTGCTGTGTTATAGGTAATTTCTAGCTGCTTCCAAGATTTAACATATGGAGTGAAATCTTAAATGCTAGATGAAAGAATGCAAAAGTTGAACATAGTGTAAGGTTTCCTAGGATCCTCAAGAAAAGGAATTAAGTGCCATTAACTTTATAGATTGAGTTTTCCCAGGAATTTTCAGTGTTGAGAAAAAAAAAACATATGCTTGTGTTTGGTATTTTGTTTTATTATACATGTTTTAATTCATAAACATTTTAACACACATTCATTGTCTGAGAATTTGCTCTATGTTTCAGATATCCTCAAGATTTCTGGGAAAGAGGGTTCCAGAACATTTTATGAGACTGGATGTAGGTGTCTGTAAATTTTCTTGGATTAAGATGCTCTGTAAACAGAAAAGAGGCCATTTTCCCTCTAAAACATATTCTCCACAAAAAAAGTACTCACAAGAATCATGAATTTTGTTTTTTCTCCTTTTTCCTACAACTCACCTCCACTGCCACCACAGCAGGCATAGGGTTCTCAGGATTCCACGCCTCAAAAAGGTACTTTCAGGCTATTCTGTTGTTGGCTAAGAAAGAGCTGTAGGGCCATAATAACGGGCAATTTGTACCAGGAGGGACTTGAATTGGAAGTAACTCATCACTTTACCAACAACATCCCCATTATTGGGCCCTGAAAAAACTTGAGGACAAGTCACTGAGCCCCTTTCAAGACAGGAAATTGTCTAGTGGACTGATACCTCATTGTCCCCTTTCAAATATCTTCAACCAATTTTCCATTGCTTGTATCTAGGCTCTTTCTCATGTTGCTTCCTGCCTGTTTTCCTTATAGAATAAGGAGAGAAAGACAGCATGTTCTATTTAAGCAGTTCTGGACTCCTTGGACTCCAGAGGCCTGCTGAAGCACATAGTGCTACAGAGCACAAAAGCTAGTCTTTCTCTGCATATTCTGCCAGACCAAATTATAGCTTTCCCTGGGAGATAGCTGATTCCATACCACTTCTTTCCTGTGCTAGGTAAGTCCTTTGACTCATCAAGCACAGCTGGGCTCAGCCTATTAGATGTCTAATCTGCCCCCAGATTAAAGTCTAATCCTGCTGACCTCAACCACTCTACACCTGGCTTCTCACTCGGCATGTTTTTTTTTTTTCTGAGACAGGGTCTCACTCTGCCATGCCCTGGGTAGAGTGCCCCGTGGCATGATCATAGCTCACTGCAACCTCAAACTCCTGGGTTCAAGCGATCCTCCTGCCTCAGCCTCCTGAGTAGCTGGGACTACGAGCACATGCCACCATGCCTGGCTAATTTTTTTTTTTTTCTATTTTTGATAGAGATGGGGTCTCACTCTTGCTCAGGCTAGTCTCAAACTCCTGACCTTAAGCAATCCTCCTGCCTCAGCCTCCCAGAGTGTTAGGATTACAGGTATGAGCCACCGCACCCAGCCTCACTCTGAGTGCTGTACTTTATTTGTTAAGGGCCTACTTATTCTCTGTTTGTGCTTTACCTCACCTTTCTAATTTGAAATTTTACTCAGTTTCTTTTGTTGTTGTTTTTCCATTTGGACATTTGATGCACAGAATGAAATTATTCATAGTTCCTGGTGAATAACATAGTCTCATCATCTGTCTACACAAGGCTGGCTTCCTTCCTTCCTTCTTTCCTTCTTTCCATCCTTCATTTATTTTAATATTTTTATATATTTAAAAACTCACTTATAAGTTCACCGCAGGAAAACTAGAGCACTGGCAATGATTTACATCTACCTCTGTGGTCCTTCCTCATCCTGTCCTCTCCTGCTGTGGTTTGAATGTGTCCCCTAAAATTCATGTGTTGGAAACCTAATCTCCAATGCAACAGTGATGGGAGGTGTGGCCTAATGGGAGGTGTTTAGGTCATGAGGGTGCCACCCTCATGAGTAGATTAATGCTGCTACAAAAAAGGCTTGTGAGAGCAAGCTTCTCTCTATTTTCTGCTCTTCTGCCATGTGAGGACATGGTGTTTCTTCCCTCCAGAAGATGCAGCATTCAAGGGACTATATTGAAAACAGAGAGAATGGGCCCTCACCTGCCAGTGCCTTGATCTTGGACTTTCCAGCCTCTAGAACTATGAGAAATAAATTTCTGTTCTTTATAAATTACCCAGTCTCAGATATTCTGTTATAGCAGCACCAAACAGAATGAAGAAACAACCTATAGGATGGGAGAAAATATCTGGAAACTATATATCTGATAAGGGATTAATATTCAAAATATATAAGGAACTCAACACAATAGCAAGAAGACAAAAAACTCATTAAAAAATGAGCCAAAGACCTGAATAGACATTTCTCCAAAGAAGACACACAAATGGACAACAGATATATTAAAAAAATGTTCAACATCACTAATCAGAGGAATGCACATCAGAACCAAAATGAGATAACACCTCACTCCTGTTAGAATGGCTATAGAAAAGACAAAAGATAAGTGTTGGTGAGGATGTGGAGAAAAGGAAACACTTGCACACGGTTGGCGGGAATGTAAGTTAGTACAGCCATTATAGAAAACAGTATGAAGGTTCCTCAAAAAATTAAAGATAGAGCTACCATATGATCCAGAAATGCCACTACTGGGTATATAAGGAAATGAAATCAGTATGTTGAAGAGATATCTGCACTCCTGTGTTTATTGCAACCCTATTCACAATAGCCAAGATATGAAATCAACCAAGATAAAGAAAATTTGGTATATATACATAATAAAATACTATTCAGCCATAAAAAAGGCGGAAATCTTTTCATTTGCAATAACATGGATAAACCTGGAGGACATTATATTAAGTGAAATAAGCCAGACACAGAAAGACAAATTCCACTTGATCTCACTCATACATGGAATCTAAACAAGTAGATCTCATACAAGTAGAGAGTAGAATGGTGGTTACCAGACGCTAGGTGGTTAGGGGGAAGAAGGAGGTTTGGGGGGTGTTGGTCATTACAGTTAGACAGAAGGAATAAGTTCAAGCATGGTGACTATAGTTAATGTGTATTCTTGAAAAATGCTAGAAGAGTGGATATTAAATATTCTCACCACAAAAATGATAACTGTGAGGCCATGCATTTGTTCATTAGCTAGATTTAACCATTCCACAATGTATATATACTTCAAAACATTATTTTGTACATGATGAATACATATAATTTTATATGTAAATTTTTAAAAATAAATAATTAAAAAAAATAAAATGGCCTCAGGAAATCCTTACACATTCAAATAAGCATATATTTCTCCTTCATTTGCTCTTTAAGCACATACCCAAATCATCATTATGGAACTTATCTGACTTTGTGGTGATTATTTCTTGAGAAGCCTGTCTTTTTGAGTCACTGGGTTGTATGAGAGATGGTCTCACTCACCTTTGTTGTTTCTAGAAGCTAGCCCAGTACCAGGCCAATAGTAAATATTTGTTTTGTAAATGAATGAATGATAGTCACTGTTTAAGATTATTTGAAGTGGAAAAGTTACCAAATGTCTAGCTTGTAGTCACAGACCACATTAATAATTAGCTATAACAGGAGTGAACTTAGAATTGTTTTCTCATCTGCTTATTCTACTAAGCTCTTTTTTTCCTTATAAATGATATCACTGAATGGAAAATGATGACAAATCATGTATAAAAATAATGTAATAATCACAATATTGGTGGAGACTATAACTGATACTGAGGCTAAGGATTACATTCATTTATCTCCTCAGGGAATTCTGACTAAAATGACAGATTTGAAGAAAGAATGATGGAGGGGACGATAGCATACAAGGAATTTAAACAAATATTTGGAAGATGCAAAGCAGAGGAGGAGCAGTATTTAATTCAGCAGAGCAAAGTAAGCTGCAACCAAAGTGCCTGCAGAAGGGAATATCAAAGAAAAGGAAATGGAATTTCTTCAGGACTCTGGTAAACAATTAAAATGTGGAGGGCTCAGCTAGCGTGGAAATAAGAGGTAAGGTGGGAATGCTGAAAATAGAGGAAGGGTCTGAAAAATCTGTACACAGAGTAGTTAGACTCCCCCTTCGAGTCCCTTCTTATCCCCCACCAGGGACTAGATGTTTAGTCTCTGGATTTATTGAATTAGAGAGGCTCTGGGATTGGAGACACCAGCTCAGCAGAAGGTGACAGTTAGGGATTAAGTTCAGACACGGAAGGTGGCACGTTTGGCTCATTTGTTCTTTTCCCAAAATGCCAGCAATCAGGCATATGCCCTATCAGACAGGAGATCAGGGTATTTCTTCATGGGAAAATTGAATAGCCTCGGGATCCTTCAACCAAAAATTCAGCTGTTTACCCAGGTAATCTAGAATGAAGCTACCCAATAAGCTTTATAGTGCCTTAACCTGAAATGTAAATGATTAGCCAAAGATCTCCAGATGTTTGAAGAGGACCCCTTGCAATGAGAGATACAAGTTTAACCAACCTAATAGAGAAAAGGAACCAGAGGATATTGAGACAGTTCAAGAAGAAGAACAAAAAATATCTTTTAAAAATTAATAATATTCTCAGAGAAACGAGAAGATATTGCATCCTTGAAACAAAAACAATGTTACTTTATAGGAAAAAAATAAGATGATATATTTTAAAAACAATAATTTGGGAACCCTGCTACCAAAAAGTCTTCTTTAAAAAAAAAATGACAAATGAAAACTTCAAGAAAATAGAACAAAAACCCCCCACAACAATGGAATATAAGAAAAACAGTAAGAAAATCCACGAAGTCCACTATCTGATTAATAGGAGTTCCAAAAATGAAGAATTAAGAAAATGGAAATGAGGGAATCATCAAAGACACAATATAAAGAATATTTTCCAGAATGAAAGAACGTGAGTCTATGCATTTAAATAGCCCACCCAATGCCCACAGCAGCAAATGAGGACCAATAACAGGGCAGAACCCTGTGAAATTTCAGAACACTACAAATGAAGGGAAGATTGTTTTACTTCCAGAGAGAGAAAATAAGTAATATGTGGAGGATTAGACGTCATCAGACTACATGACCAGTAAGTATATCTAGAATACAATGGAGCAATGCTCTCAAAATTCTGATAAAAATTTTTCCATCTGTAATTTTATATTCAGCTGAACTATTCATTAAGTATAAGAGAAAACTAAAGATATTTTCAACATGTGATCTCAAAAAAAATATACTTCCTTTCCATTCTTTCTTAAGGTATTATTTGATGACTTACTCCATCTAAACATGGTAGTGAATTCAGAGAGAAATTATGAGCGCCAAGATCCAGGATGCCCCAAATGAAGGCAGTGTAAGGGAATTCCTGCATGGCAGCTTCGTATCTGCTATAATGAGTCTGGATTGGAGCAGGAGTATGGGAGACTCCATGGGGACATCAGTAGAAAAAAGTGGGATTGATGGATAATCTAACGCATTTTAACTGCCTACAAAATAGTATTAAGAACATAAGAACATTTTAAAGACTTTTCTGAGAATTTGGAAAGAATTTTTGATAGGTATGTGGGAAAATAAGCAAAAGAGTGGTAATTTGTAGCTCAGAAAAAAAAAAAAAAAAAAGAAGTAGTAAAAGGGAAAAAGAAAAACTTAACCTGAAAGAAAAACAATCATATTACACACTTTGAATCCATAGTAAATTATATTTCAATATTCATAATATTCTGAACAGTGACTACTACTTTAAGACATTTAGAGAAATTTTAGGGAAAGACAAAATAGGGGTATATATTTCCTTATCATTATATACATAGTTGATAAAGCAAAAAATTAACAATATTAGCATATCATTAAAAACTCTTTCACCTCAACAAAATGTATGAATATTTTATTTTAAATATTTTTAGAGGCAGGGTCTCCCTCTGTCACCCAGGCTGGAGTGCACAATCATAACTCACTGCAGCCTCCAACTCCTGGGCTCAATTGATCCTCCTGCCTCAGTCTCCTGAGCAGCTGGGACTACAAGTGTGCACCACCACACCCAACTAATTTTTAAATATTTCGTAGGTACAGGGTCTCACTATGTTGCTCAGGCTGGTCTTAAACTCCTGGGCTCAAGCAATCCCCCCACTTTGGCCTCCCAAAATGCTAGGATTACAGGCGTGAGCCACCGTGCCTGGCCAAAATGCATGAATATTGAAAGCGGAAGCCTTTAAGGAATAGGATGAGGAAGGTAGGAAAGGGAAGGTTGTAGTTTGCTGTATTTTGTTATAGACCTTTTTTGTTCCACTGAACTTTTAAGTTATGGGTATAAATTATTTTAATAAAAGTTAAAAAGAATTAAAATTCAAAGTATTAAAAATTACAAATTATAATCCTGTATGCACAAAATCACATATAGACTACACTAGCCCCGTGTTGGTCTGGGTCCTCCAAGGATCAGAAACCAAGATGGGATTAAACATGCAAAAAAATTAAGGTAAACACCTATGAGAGAAAAATGGGGAGTTGGGAGAGGCTGGGAGAGCCATAGGACTGCAATGCATATCTCATTCTGAGTGAGGAAAAGAGGGAAAGAAAGGAGGAAGGCAGGCAGGCAGGCAGTAAGGGGGAGGGAAGGACAGATGGAAGCATCTTTGATTGCTATGTAGTCTGGGGAAAAGTCTACAAAGCTATTCGAGAGTCCGCAAGCCAAAGCAGACCATCAGAGGAGTCCCAGCATCTCCCAGGAACAGGCCTGCCTTCCTGCTGGCTGGAAGCAGCGCATGAGAAGCCTGGCTTCAGTGCAGATGTGGTGATTGATTTCTGAGCACAGCAGTTAGAGCTCTTGATCAATTAGACTCCCTGCTATAAAAGTTCTGAGATCCACAAGCCCTAAATTGAAAATAAAAAGATTTTATGTCACTTATTGAAATAAGTGTTTTAAAAATCAAATTAGCAATTATTATTAAGTAATACTTTTTGTGTTTCAGGCTTTTCTTTTAATTTGGAAAGAAGGGATAATGTGCCTATCACACGGGAGTTCTAAAATAAAATGAATAGAAAGAAAGATAGACTAATAGATAGATGTAGATATATCTTAAATCTCATAGCGTGTCACACAGAAAATGCTATATAATGTTATATTATGTAACAATGCTACAATGAAGTAGACAAAGCTAGCTTTTACTAATGTCGTATTTTTCCCCCTTCCTGACACATGGAAGCTCCCTGGCTATTGAGTAGAATCGTGCCACTAGATTTGATGAAAGAAGTGCGAGCAGAAGTAATGCGTATCACTTTCAGGTAGAAACAGTAAAAAGCCCATTCACAATTCATCTTTTTTCCCCTACTGGTCATGGAGTCACGGAGGAGGCATCAAGACGAACAAACTAACGCATCAAAGCAATCTGCATCTCTGGAAAGTCTATGGCAGACACCTGCCCTAGAATAATTCCAGAACCTGCAGTGAACTTTGCACAAAGGGAGATACAGACTTTTGTCTGCATTTTAAAAATTTTTCTTTTTTTGCAGACACATAACCTGGACTCTTCTGACTAAGGCAGCTATTATTGTTGTTATTAATATTATTATTACTATTTTGAGACAGGGTCTCGTTCTGTCATCCCGGGTAGAGTGCAGTGGCGTCACCATAGCTCACTGCAGCCTCAAACTCCTGGGCTCAAGCAATCCTCCTGCCTCAGCCTCCCGAGTAGCTGGGGCTGCAGGTGTGTGCCACCATCCTCTGCTAATTTTTTCTATTTTTGGTAGAGACAGGGTCTCGCTCATGCTTAGGCTGGTCTCTAGTTCCTGACCTCAAGTGATCCTCCCACCTTGACCTTCCAGAGTGCTAGGATCACAGGCTCTAGCCACCGCACCCGGCCCTATCATTGTTGTTATTATTATTACTTCCAAAGACGCTCTCATTTAAATGTGACTGGATTTTATTTTTTGGAACGCTGTTTGTAAAATAAGGAATGTATTAGGGTAAACACTTATGAGAGAAAAGTGAATAGGGAGTTGGGGAAGGCTGGAAGAGCAATCAGAACGCAGGGTCAGTCTGATTCCGGGTGACGAAGAGAGGAAAAGAAAGGAGGGAGGCGGGAGGAGGAATGGAAGACCAGTGGAAGCATCCTTGACTGCTGTGAAGTCTAAGGAAGAAAATAAGGAATTTGTGATTTGGAGTAATTGTTGATTTTTCTTTTTTCATACCCACATTCACTCCATTACTATTTCTTTTAGAATCCACCTTCAAAAGATATCCCAAACCCAGAAACTTTTAAAACCATTTTTAAACCATCTTAATCTCGTATCTGAGTTTTTACAGTAACCTCTTAGCCCATCCCCTGCGTCCTTCCTTTCCCTGCCTCCAGTCTATGCTCAACACAGAAGCTAGAGATCCTTATAAAGGGTAAAGTCGGATCATATCCCTTCTCCTTCCCAAACTTCTAAAGGCTTCCCTTTTTATATACTTGCCAAAGTCTTCACAAATGCCTACAAACTCTACCAATATCTTTTTAGGGGACGCCTGTCTTGACCATCCTATTTAAAATTGCCGTCTATGTTCCCCATCTGCTCCCCGCTCCCTATCTCCCTTCCCTTCTTCATTTTTCATAGCTTTTGTCACTAGTTGAAGAGTTTACTTATTAATGACATTAATTTTATTATTGTCTGCCCTTCTTTACTATAATATGGGCTCCATAAAGATTATTTTGTTTACTGCCATATTTCTGGTAATTAGAATATTGTCAGGCATAATTAGCATTCAGTAAATATTTTTTAATTGAAGAAATAAAGATTTCTAACCAGTTAAGGCAAAGTAGTTCATTCCCATATTCATTATAAATGAAGAGGAATATATAATAATTTAAAAAGTGTATGTCCTTGGTTGTTAAAAAAAACAGAGAGCAACTTAAAAACATGTGCCATTAAGAGAGCAGATTAAGTGTTATCATTAATTATCATTGCACAGCCTCATAATATGTTTTATATCCTTTTGGGATCTCCCAGTGTAAAGAGGAGTTTTATCATGATTTTTTAAGGCACAATTTGTCACATAAAACTGCTCTAATGAGAAGAGTTATAGAATTTTATTTAAAGCTTTAATCAATCATTCTGCTGAAATGTTAAATATATCACCGTTCCTGGCAATATAAATTAAAAGAGATAAGGAAGATGCTTTTTAATGGGACACAGGTGAGTTATGACAGCACTTTACTTATACTACTTTTTTTTTCTGTTCATATTTAACTAAATTTAAACAAAAATTGAATTCAATTTTTTCCTTAGGCATAACATTTTTCTCTTGGTCACTTGTTATTCAGATTGAAAAGTTGTTCTGTTATGCCTAATATAAGAAAGTCAATATACGAAAAACCAAGCATATAAATATTAAATGAATAAAAGTTATTTGATAGCATTAATGTGAAACTTCTTCATTTTGAACACTAAATTTAACATTGCTCTTTCTCTTCTTTTGGTTTCTAAAATGTGTTGAGACATTAATGAGAGGTGAGTGAGTAACTACTATTATGACGCTGCAGTTCTCCTAGCAGAATTGGAAGCTGTTGAAAGTCATCTGCATCACACATTTATTAGGTATTTTATAAAAACTCACAATCACATAATATAATTTGGAGCAAAAAGGTGGAAAGGAACTCAGAGAACTGCATCCCTCATAAAACCTTGATGAACTGCAATAATGGTATGAACTTGTGCTAGAAATCATAAGTTCAGTTTATATAAAATAACTTTATTTTTACTAATTCCTGCAGAGTATCACTAAAGTTTGGGTTCAATGTAAAATAGTTGTGTAATATTAGTGAATTATTTTATTACATTAAAATATTATTAAGTAACAATGCAAAAAAATTCCAAATGAATCCCATTTAGCTACTTAAGGCTGTTCTGAAAGTTATAGAATTTGTGTCTTGAGTAGGCTATTTCATCACTTACATATTCCTTATACTCTCACTGCCTGTATGTTATTTCCTAGGTACTACAAAATATCCTCTAGTAATATGATGCCATTTATTTTCCTTTAGAAATAATACAATTTCATAAAGCAACTGCACAAATACATTTGGTTACAGATACCAAAAAACTCAATAAAAGCTATCTTACACCATGCAGTCGGGACCCAAAGATGACTCATTTTTGTTTGGTTCACATCAAAAAGTCAAGTAAGATTGGGAATCATTAAAAAAAAAGGTAAAGATATATTAAACATTTATTTTTACTTAAAACATGTACATGTCCATTCACTCATTAATTTTCCTTGAAGATGAGTCTGCTAATGTCTTCTTTTTGGCATGAAAAAGTACTCAAAATGGCATGATGGAATACACAAATTGAATCATTTTTGATTTCTAATTTCTGTTTCCTTAAAGTGAAATGGGACTTAATGACACTTATAAAGCAATTTGAGGGCAGCTTCTTTAGACCTTTAAAACTTTCCCTTCAATCTTTTACAGTTGTCTTGCACAACTGCCTAATTTTTAAATGACTCACCTTCATTGAGTCTTTAAAAGGCATTACATTTTAATTTTTATAGATATGACTTTTTCTTTTCTTTTTCCTTTTTGTATTCAGCCCCTAGATTAGGAGACTCTTTGTTTCTACATTCACATTTCTTTGGTTTTTGAATTTTACTAAATTATATTTAAGCATTTATTTATAATATAATAAAATGGAAAATTTTTATTAAATTTAGGACTATATCAGCTGGGCATGGTGGCTCACACCTATAATCCTAGCACTTTGGGAGGCCGAGGCAGGAGGATTGCTTGCAGCTGGGAGTTCAAGACCAGCTTGAGCAAGAGCCACACTCCCGTCTCTACAAAAAAATAGAAAAAATTAGCTGGGTGTGGTGTCACACACCTGTAGTGCCAGCTACTTAGGAGGCTGAGGCAGGAGGATCACGAGCCCAGGAGTTTGAGGTTACAGTGAGCTATGATGAGGCCACTGCACTCCAGCCTAGATGACAGAGCAAGACCTTGTCTCAAAAATAAAAATAAATAAATAATAATAATAATAATAAATTTAAGACTACATTAAAATTTTAATTTTTAGTAGTTTAATAAATATAAATGTTAAATTTAATAATTGCACTGATAAGCACATCTGTCTTAAATAGGTGGGGGAACACATATATTATCCTTAGACAGCTTGCAACTCATCTGGGGAAAATAGAGTATGAGGAGACACTAGAAAGGAGCCTATTAGTGCAAGATTCATCAAGCCATGGGCATCAGCCAATGGGAGGGAGGAGTTATGTAAATGTCAGTTGAGAGAGTTACAACTGTGACTGATTTTGTGGAATACTAGTGGGGTTTTATATACCAATCCCATTCCCATGCTTAATACTTGTGAATATCTGAAATCCAGGGTAACTAATCTTTCCAGAGTTATATTAGCATATTTAATTGATATTAAATAAAAATTTTCTAGTTTTTGGTAGATGAAGTTTTGCATACTTTCATAATGCCTACCTATCATCCTTGGCCATTTTCTCATAAACCCAAGTATTAATCTGGGCTCTTGATGGTTTACAGATAGTAAGAAAAGGTTGGCAAGAAGTACCCCAAGCAAAAGTATATTACAAGCAATTAAGAGGAAACCTAAGGCCATCTACTACTTATTCATACAGGAAGCAAGGTAGCAAGATACAGGAAACTTGATAAAAATTGAGTGAGGAAAAGCCAGATGTAATACCACATGTATTCAAGGAACTTTTAATAGTGCTTCTCAAAGGAAAGGGTCAGAAGCCTTTTTCTGTTTTCACTAGTCACATTAAAAACTCCAGCCCCCAGCATTGTTACCTACTTTTGTTTTTATCAGTACTTAATCCTCCTTTGGAAGTGAAGCAAAACAAGAAACACCTTTAGGTTCCTCAAGTGTGCAGCCAATAGTTGCCTATATTTTGTCCTCATTCTGTTAACCTACAAGGACTTAATTAACACTCAAACCTTGGGATGTTGCTGTTCCATTTAAGGGAGGTCACAGAGTATTAGAAATGCCCTAACTGCTCATAATCCTCACCACGGCTCCCTTGTATGATCCAGAGATAGGCCATGTGTTTCCCCTGGAAACATGTGAAATAGGATAGGGCAATACTTTAACTGAGATGACACAGGACAACTCTAGAAACTACACATGTGGCCAATTAAGAACTAGCCCCTTAGAATAATTGGACCCTAAGACATTTTTTAATTTGGCTAGCACTTTTGATAAATAAATACTGAATTTAAATGTCCTTGGGCTAGACACGCTTACTCTAATTTGCAAAAGGTAACTACCACTTCCCTATTTTATTTTCCTCTCTCCCCATTCCCCAATACACCTTCTGATGACTGATTTTAGGTGTAAATTTGATGGGATTAAGGAATACCTAGAAACTTGGTAAAGCATTATTTTTGGGTGTGTTTGGATGTTTCCAGAAGAGATTAGCATGTGAATGTGAGTGGACTAGGTGGAGAAGACCCATCCTCAATGTGGGCAGGCACCATCCAATTGATGGAGCTGGAGAGAACAAAAACAGGGGAAAGGCAAGTGTGTCTGCCTATCTCCTGGAGCCAGGATACATTCTCCCTCTCGTCCTTGGACATTAGAACTTCAGTTTCCTTGGCATCTGAACTCCAGGACCTACACCAGCATCACCCACTCTGCATCCTCCCTACCCCCGGGGCCAGGGTCTCAGGCCTTCAGACTACAGGCATGTGCCACCCCATACGGCTAATTTTTAAATTTTTTGTAATGACAGAGTCTCACCATGTTTCTCAGGCTTGTCTCAAACTCCTGGGCTCAAGCAATCCTCCCACCTCAGCCTCCAAAGTGCTGGGATTACAGGCATGAGCCACCACACACACCTTCCTTTTTTTTTTGGAATTATTTCTATTGTTCCCTAAGGTTCCCATTGTTTTGGCTCCACAATCCTGATTTAGGGTAGCCTCTGCTCAATAACATAGATCCTACTGTGAAGTACTTTAATTCCAGCAGAACCACGGCTTTGTTTGCTCCAAGTTCATACAGCTTTGCGCATGCAGGGCTCATTGAGAAGTGTATCATCTCTGCCATGTCTCCTTCCTCAAATCTGGCCTTTTATCAGCATTGAAATCACCTTATCCTTCTTGTGGTGATGCAGACATTCTTTTCTGCCATTCATTTTCCTGCTCTAGCAAGAATTTACTTATCTTCTACTTATTACTCCTTCAGCCCTGGCTGAGGAATAGGATGAAGAAGAAAATAGATCCTAGAGTGGAGAACCCAGAGCAGGCCAGCAGTACTTGGCATAGCTCAGTCAGAAGTTTACACACTGAGGCTTGAGTTTACTGTCTAGAGGTCAGCCAGACACCCTGGAACAGAATCCCTGTCTTCACCAAAACCATGGTCCATTTACTGGATCCCATCCTGGTGCAATAGCTTTGCTCTTCTTGTGGGGATTTAGCTGTAAAAAGTGCAACAGCCTGTAAGATTTAAGGTTATTTAGTGATCTTACCTCCCAAACCTTAGCTGTGTATTCACTTTGGTCAGCTTTACTATGCCAGATGTTGGTGTTCAGAAGTCCAAATTCTGAATCATATGTTATTTGGTTGGGCTTTGGCATCCAACACTAATGTAGTCTACTTATGATTCAATCAAGACTATGTGAGCCCCCAAGGATTCCTCTTGTCTAGGTCAGAGGCTGAAAGACTCCAAGAACTACACCCTAAACTTGTTACTACTTGAATAGAGTGAAGGGCAAGAAAAGATGAATACAAGGAAAAACGAATCATAGCAGTAAAAGATATTTTTCGCAGAGGCCTAAATCTGAAGGTTTAGGAACTAAACCTTCTAGGGCTGCAGCTGGGTTGTTGAAGTTAATTTGATTCATGAAAGCCTTATCAGGATACACAGTATCCAAGCACTGAGTCCATCTTACAACACCAGACTTGTTGGAGGTTGGCACTCCAAAAGTGCAGACTTCAGAAATACTAGGCCCACTGCTGGAGCTTTAAAATGGGTCATCACCCCAAAGTGTCCCCTAGCAAAAAAACAATTAGGGAGAAATCTAGGATAATTTATGAGTATCTTGCTAGGTGGTGGTACCAATACCCAAGACAAACAGCGTAAGAGAGAAAGCCGTTCTGTGGAGGAATGTGATGAGCTCAATTTTGGTTTGTAGCTGTTTGAATTGTCTGTGATATCCAGGAACAGATGTCTAGTGGACAGTTGGATATACTGATCTGAAGCTCCAATTACAGAGGGTTCTGGGATAGGGATAAAGATTTGTGGGGCAGAAGCAAAAAAAGTAGCATTTGAAAGCTCAAGATGATCTTCAGATCCTCTGCAACCCTATTACTCTATAATTACTACTTTTCATGTAGTTGATGACAAATTTAATTTTTGCCTACCAGTTTAAAGCATGATGTTAAAAATGAGCAGAAAGAATGTCACTCTCCTTTCGTATCTTCTGCAACATAATGCATTGATTCTGTATTTAATTGTTCTACGTAAAGATTTCCTTTTAAAGAGTGTTAACGGGTGCAGAGAAGGACAGGGAGTGGAGTATTGCTGTGAAGATTCTGATGTGAAGGTCCTCAGCAGCTCCCCTCATTCAGATTTTATACTCCGCCTTAGTATCTTTGCTTAGGAATATTTCTCATAATGGAGTTGACCATATATATTCATCATAATATTTGAAATGCCTGTTGAAAAATTAAAATTTCTCAGTCCCTTCCAGATCTACTGTATTATAATATCTCAAACTAATATTTGACACTTTCTGGCTTGATGACTATGAGTCCATTGAAGATGACTATTGATGTAACAAACTGTGTAACAATTCTCGAAATTTAGTGTACATATCAGTCACTTGGGTGCTTGCTAAAAATACATGGCCTGATGTAGTGGCTTACACCTGTAATCCCAGCACTTTGGAGGCCTCAGTGGGAGGATTGCTTGAACCCAGGAGTTTGAGGCCAGCCTGACCAACATAGTGAGACCCTGATCTCTACAAAAAAAAAAAAGAAAATTAGCTGGGCACAGTGGCACACACCTGTGGTCCCACCTACCCCAGTGGCTGAGGCAGGAGGATCACTTGAGCCCAGGAGTTTGAGGTTGCAGTGAGCTGTGATGACACCACTGCACTCTGTCCTGGGCAACAGAACAAGACCCTGTCTCAAAAAAATAAATAAATTAAATAAATAAATAAATAAATAAATAAAAATACATATTCACAGCCATTCTCCAACCCTAATTTTGAGTCAGCAAGTCTAGGAAAAGGCCAAGAAATTTGCATTTTAATAAATACCCGCAAGTGTGATTATCTAATCACACTTTGACAAATAATATTGAGTGTTTGGCTATCTGAGGGATCCCAGGATAGTTACAGAATGGAGTTTCTTAACCTGAGATCTAATTACCCACAAGGAGCCTAGGGATAAAATTTAGAGGGTCCATGAAATTGGTTGGGGAAAAATACACCTTTATTTTCAGTAACTTTTAACCAAACCTTAGCATTTAAGAAAGTTATAAATGTAAGCAACAAACCACACTAATAAGAGCAATTCCTTTAAGCTTATCATCAAGAGAAAACACAGAAATTTTCATATCACATTGGAGTTGTTGCAAATACCTTGAAATAGTTTACAACCACCACTACTTTAAAATTATGGTAGCTATTAAACCTAAACCATTAGATTCCACATAATTTACTAAAAAAGCGCACATGTTACTCTAAAATTAAATTTTAAGACATTTTGATAACTGTCTTAATAAAATTGGTTTCTTTCATAATCCTGCATATTTTTTAAAACATTTAAAAATTATTACAGGAAGAACTCTATAGACTTCACTAAAATTCTAAAAAGGTTCATGGCACAAAAAAGTTTAAGAACTTTAGTATAGAAAAGAATACCCCCTTAGTGAAATATTAGGGAAGTGTATTTCTTAATTCTATGAGAAAAAAATGCACAAATACTTATATATCAGACAAGATTCTTGTCTTAGTCTCCATTCCCCCTTCCTGATTAATTTTTCACTCTTCAATGTCTCTTCTCATGGACTACACATATTCCCTGATTTATTTACTACTCAATGGTTGGATGGTTCTGTTTTCCATCCAAGATAACAGCTTTTACTCACAGATCTCAAGCCCATTATGAACATTAATTAAAGTCTGACATCGCTTAATGAGGTAGGTAAAAACCATTATCATTTCATAGATGGGAAAATCAGGTCTAGGCAAGTTTGGTGATTTGTTCTTAGGCCACCCAAGAAATTGTGGCTCATTTCTAGAATCAATGCTTATTCCCCTCACATGCAAACAATTCTTTTTTAAATTCGCCATACACCAATCTATTGCAAAAACAACCTAGTTTTCAAAATATTTTGATGATGGAGATAATCTTTCTTAAGGTAGAAATATTTGGTGGCATCAATGTTCATATTACTCCAACCCAACAATTTATTTCCTGGGTTGTTCTCTGAAAAATAATAGATGTCTTGGTTGGAGGGAAGAAGCCCCAACTCAAAATAAACTATTAAAACCACTATCCATTTTGAAATAAAGCAGTTAGTTTCTTCTTTTATTTAGAAACTCTACACAGTAAGAGTCAGAGAGGAGCAAAATGAACATTAATTATTAAAATTCATTGACTTACATTTTGCTGTTAAGATACCACACAGTAAATAGTTATGTCTTTTTGCAATAAATTTGTTTCTCAAGAATTCATGTTGTTTTAATGGTGTTTGTGTGTCTCATCTTAATCTAACTTTTTTGTTGCTTGACCAGTGCATCCATCTGGCTTTACAGGATAGTGTGAAAAATTTGAAAATTCTTTGTGATTTGTATTTTTTTTAAATTTAATTTAATTTTTAAATTTTTTACTTTTTTTTAAGAGACAGGGTCTTTTTCTGTTGCCTTGGCTGGACTGTAGTGGCTTGATCACAGCTCACTACAACCTGGAACTCCTAAGCTCAAGCAATCCTCCCTTCTCAGCCTCCTGAGTGACTAGGACAGCAGGTGTGTACCACCACACCTGACTAATTTTCTATTTTTTCATTTTTTGTAGACAGAATCTAGCTATGTTGCCCAGGCTGGTCTCAAATTATACTCAAGCTATCCTGCCTCCTCAGCCTCCCTAAATGCTGGGGTTACAGGCATGAGCCACCACACCCAGCCATGATTTATATTTTTAAATGGTATTTGCTCTTATTCTATTGCTTTGCTAAATTCCTACTGGCCTGGCAAAGCAGGCAAACAGAAGGAATACAACTGGGTACAATTGAATAAATAAATAATTGAGAGAGAAGGGATAGCCCCTCTTTATGGAAAAATTCCAATTAATACATGTAAAAAGAATAAGGAAATTTGGAAAATTTCCATTAGGCAAATGCCATAGTGATAATTGCCACAAGCAAAACACATTGAAGGATTCTAAAATTATTGGGCAAAAAGTTTGAGAAAAACAAGATATTTGCATAGTCTCAAATTATTGCCCCTAAGATATTTATTAATGATGGGGGAAGAGGAATAATTACATGGAGAAATTTGGCAAATAGCACCGTGTTTCCTGGTATTTTAAAAAATTATTAGGACTTAAACTAAATTTATTAGCTTTTCTCTCCAGCCTTCTCTCCCTCCTGTATTTTCTATTTCCATTTAAATCATTAATAATCAGCCAATTTCTTGAGGTAGAATTCTCAGAATAACCTTTGACCTCTCCTTCACAACCCCCATCCTTCCTTCCTTCCTTTCCATAATTATTTGCCAGACACTGTATTAGTCATTGACATTATTATCAAGAAAACACAGACACAGCCCCCGTTCCTCATGGAGTTTACCGTACAGTGGAGAATACACATAATAAACATAATAAATGAATGAAATAATGACAGTATGTGAGAGGTGCCATAAAGAAAATATATAGGGTAATATGGTAGAAATTTACTGAGATGAAGGGATTGTCTGGGCCTCCTGAACTGAGACCTGAAAGATGAGAAAGTCAATGTCAAATGCTGCTGAAAAGTCAGGCAATTATCAGCATTACAATCTTTTGCTCTGAAAAAGACACTGTTAAGAGAATGAAAAGACAAACCCATAGACTGGGAGGAAACATTTACAAATCACATTTCTGACAAAAAAACTTGCATTCAGAATATATAAAGAATGCTCAAAATTCACCAATATGAACTAAACAACTCAAAATATATAAACAAAAGTAACTCAAAAAGACATGATGTTGGTAAAGCATATGAAGCATAAGAAAAGATATCCATACTCCTTATGGAAATGCAAAGTAAGATCACAATGAAATGCCTAATACACTTATTAGAATGGGTAAAAAAAATCCTGACACTATCAAGTGTTGGTGAAGATGTAGAGCAACTGGAATCTTCATGCTTTGCTGGTGGGAATGCTTTGCAAAGTGGGAATGCATTGCCACTTTGAAAAAAAAGTTTGATAGTTTTGTTAACTTAAGCAAATTTAAGCATATACTTACCATTATATACTTCATCATATACCAACATATACTTTTCAAAATGTGGCAGTCCTACTGTCACATGTTTACCCAAGAGAAATGAAAACTTACGTTCACACAGAAATCTGTACATGAATGTTTATTGCAGCTTTATTTGTAATTGTCAAAACCTAGAAACAACTCAAATTTGAATAAATTAATTATCAATTTGTGGCATATCTATACACTGGCATACTTCTTAATAATAAAAGAAGAAAACCATGATGGATTCATGCAGCAATGTGAATGAATCTCATATGTATTTTGTAAAAGTAAAAGAAGCCATGGTTTTCGAAGGTTATGGAAAAAGAAAAAAAAAAAAAGTAAAAGAAGCCAGAGCCAAAGCCTTTGTATTGTATGATTCCATTTATATGACATTCTAGAAAAGGCAAAAATATTGAGATGGAAGATAGATGAGTGGTTGCCAGGAGTAGGGTGGGGATGGGAGTTGACCCACAAAGAGGCAGCAGGAAGGTGATGAAATGGTCTTGTATATGACTATGGCGTATACACAGATCTATGCATTTGTCAAAATCCATAGAAATATAATTCTCAAAGAGTGAATTGATGTAAATTTAAAACCTGTAAATTTTTTAAAAGTCAAGCAAGATAAGGATTGAGAAATGACTTTGAATTATTAGTTATGTGTGTCATTGGTGACTGAGGAGTTTTGATGAAATGGGGCTCATTGAATCCGAATTGCACTATGTTTAAAAGGAAGTGAAGTGAGTAAATGGAAACATGTAGTGTGAACTTTTTCTAGAAGTTTAGCCATAAAGGGGAAAAAGGAGATAGCTAGATGAGAATGTGTGTCCCTAAAAGTTTTTAATTTTTTTGTGATGAGACCAGTTAGAAATAAAACTAACAAAAATGTGTAAGACCTCTACTGAGAAAATTATAGAATTTAATAGAGGATATAAATTTTCCAAATAAGTAGATATATCATATTCATTGATGGGATAACTTAATGTTATAGAAATATCAGTGTTCCCTGAATTAATTTATAAATCCAAACAATCTCAATAAAAATGCTAATAGGATTTTTTTGGGTGGACTTTGCCAAATAGATTCCAAAGTTCATTAGGAGAAGCAAATATATAAGAATGGCCAAAATAATATTTGAATATTGGAATTGTTTCATCAGTTTTAAAGACACACTATAAAGCCTGTAGTAATAGAATAAGTGTGGTACTGGTATAGGAATAGACATCCAATTTTGAGATATGAGCGTGGTCTCCTTGAGGAAAAATCCTACAACTCTGTCAATAGAGTATACTGTAAATCTTCTACTTTACCTTCCTGAAAGTTGCTTGAAGCCATTTGCTAGATTATCTTTGCACTAGAAAAAGGGAAACATCCAGATTTTTTTCTGGGATTACTAGAATATACTTAGAGTTCATGCTAATTCCCGGGGATCCCAGATATCCTTTGGTCAAATAGTCAGAGTGGGGATTTATAGAGGTTAGATGATAAATGGAGCTTTGGTCTGATTTCTTCTCACAGTTGCCCCAGTGGGTCCACACAGACAGCCCTATAGTAATTCTCTTTCTTCCTAAATTTATGGTTCCCAAGAATACACTTGAAAACCAGCAACCTCTTCACCTTGACTCCGTGGCTTGTGGAATGATGACCAACATGCTAGGAAGGGCCAAGTGGAAAACACCAGAATTACTCTGCTTGACCAAAATATAAAATCAAAAGCAGTACTGCATCCCTGAGAGGGTCTGTGGAGATTAATGTTACCATGAACGTCTTGGGGCATGCAAGAGTGTTGATATAGTTGGTGCAGATGATAGTGGGTTTTTGGAGAGTGACAGAGGATTTTCATAAACTTAATCAGGTTGTGACCCTAAATGCTGCTACTTTTGTAGATCTACCCTCAATGCATCAAAACAACAAAATCTCTGACACCTGGTATGCAGCTATTTCTTTGGCAAATGCTTTATTCTCTCTATTCCAAACAAGAAGCAATTTGCTTTCACATGTTTAGGGCAAAAAATATATTCACCCTTGCTTTCAGCTCTGTGGGTTTCTATCATAATCTAGGCTACATAGTCTGTGAAATCATGCTTAGAGATCTGTTGGGAAGCTTTAATAAGACTGGTTTGTGCCAGAGGGAGGAGATAAACCCCATGAAAACTTAGTGGGTTTCTAGGGCCCCTTGGGTCTGGGCTATACTGAGATTTCTTCTCCAAAGTAAAAATTAACTAGGTGTATCTTCCACTCACTAGCATTAAAAAAAGAGGTCTAGTGCTTTGTGGGCCTCTTTGGGTCTGGAGCCAACATATGCCTCACTTGAGTGATTTGCTTTGCCTATTTACTGAGTTTCAAATGGGGATCAGAGCAAAAGAATGCTCTGAAGCTGGTCCAGGGTACAGTACAAGCTATTCCACCATTTAGGCTGTTGAAATCAGCAGGTCTGTGGCTTTCAGGGCTGTTGTATGGAGCTTCTGGCAAACCCCCATAAGAGAATGACAGTGCATGTACCTAGGATTTTAAAACAAAGTCATGCGGACGTTCATTCTTCTCTTGAGAAAGGGCACCTTTCTTGCCACTTAGCGCTGGTAGAGATTAAATATCTGGTCATGGGACACCAAGTGACCAGGCAATCTGAGATGGCTGCCATAAACTGTGTATCTAATCCCCAAAGCTCTAAAGCTGGGCATGAACAGCAAAACTCCATCATAAAGTAATAGTAGTGTGAGATTAAGCTCAAGGAGATACTGAATCTACAATTTGCATTAGTAGAGATTCAGACTCTCATGACATCTACTCTTACTGTGTTACTGCCTCTCCTTCAGTTCACATTTATGACCTCATGGGGAGTTCCCTCTGACTGAGGAAGAAAAAATTCAGGCCCAGTTTACAGATGATTCTGCAGGATATGTTGACACAGATGGAAGTGAACTGATGCATAATTATGGTCCAACTCATGGGTGGTCTAGAATGATAGTAAGGAAATGAAATACTTCCACTGAGCAGAACTTCAAGCAGTGTATCTGTCTGTTTGTCCACTCTGCCTAGAAGGAGAGATGGCCAGAAGTATGGATCACATTGGCAGTGGCTAGTGGTTGTTGCTAGAAATTCAGGGACTTGGAAGTTATGCAACTGGAGGAACAGAGACAAGGAGAACTGGGCAAGAGATATTTAGATGTAACCTCTAGAACAAGGACAGAATATGAGGATTAGTCTCATGTGAATTCCCACCAAAGGTCACTGACTAGAGAGTCTTGCAGTTACCAGCTAGACAAAATGACCCATTATATGGATAACATTCAGCTTCTATCTTCAGCCACAGTGCCTAGTCAAGGGCTTATGAACAAAGTAGCCATGACAGGAGAGATGGAGATTATGCATGAGCTCAACAATATGAATTTACTGTCATCAAGACTGATGTGATTAATGCCACTACTGAGTGCTTGCCTGGCCAATAGCCTAGAATAGGGGTGGGGAACCTGAGGCCTTAAGGCCACATGTGGCCTTGTAGGTCCTTAAGTGCAGCCTTTTGACTGAATCCAGTTTTACAGAACAAATCCTTTTATTTTTATTAATACATTTTTGTTTGTCTTTTATATTTTTATTTTATTTTTTAAATGAACATTTTTAAAATACCAAAGAATAAAGTAAGTTTCAAGGAAATAATCCTCCCAGATTAACTGGCACAATTAAAACATTAGTAAGCCATAAGAGCTAAATTGGCAGCTGCTATGGTCATGATTTAGTTTTAACTTCCCCTGCCTGACTGGCGCCACTACCACATGAGGCTAGTTGGCAAGAGTTTATGGGGGTCGAGTACTCCAGTCTGTTATCAGCTTTTGACAACGGTGCACTGTGTTTCTGTTTGAAGTGGAATTTGTGAATAGTTGCACAGCTCAACAGTATTTTTTAATTCTGCCTGCTTAACAGCC
Source organism: Daubentonia madagascariensis (assembly GCA_023783475.1). Taxonomy (NCBI): domain Eukaryota; kingdom Metazoa; phylum Chordata; class Mammalia; order Primates; family Daubentoniidae; genus Daubentonia; species Daubentonia madagascariensis. Next base: position 2,726,344 of record JAKFHU010000725.1, read on the forward strand.
CATCATGTCAAAGAAGACCAAGAGAATACTGAAGGAAGAATACAGATTTTTTAATGAGGATTGGGAATTGCAATATTATCTTGTTTCTGCTAAAGATAAGATGATTTACTTGCTTTTTGGTACTGCAATATCAACATTAAAGAAATTCAGTGTTCATCAACACTTGTAAGGACCACAAATATTTTAAATTAGAGGGAGAGGCACAAAAATTTGTATTGCAGAAATTAAAACATGAAAAGCAAACAAAAGCAAAGATGATTCTTTCAAGCAACAATAAGACCTGGAAATAATGCCACTGAAGCAACTTATAAAGTAGCTTATGTCCTCTGGAAAAAAGGGAAGCCATTCAGTGATGTAGAAATTGTGAAAGAATGAATTGTCAAAGTTGTAGGATGCTTAGACCCTGATAACATTTCACAGTACAAACAACTGCCTCTTTCAAGGAGAACCATAACTAATTGGCAGCATGAATTAGCCTCCAACTTAACAGAACAACTTAATGCAATTCTTCAAAAGGAAAATATATATTATTCAATTGCTTTGGATGAATCAACTGATACTACTGACTCAGTGTAGGTTTTATACTTCATTTAGGTCATAACGCAAGATTTTCTTTGCTAGGAAGAGTTACTCGCTTTGGGCAGTCTTATGAATAGAACACAGGGAATAGATATCTTCAACAAACTTCCAGAAAAATGTCATGTAATTGGACTGCATTTGGTAAATTTAGTGAGTGTATGTACAGATGGTGCACCTTCCATGACAGGAAAACATGAAGGGTTTATTGCACAGATTAAAAAAAAGTATTAATAGATCCAGATACTCTCATTTCTCTTCATTGTATCTTGCATCAGCAAAATCTCTGTGCTAAAGCTATTTTAAGTGACACTTTGCAACAAATTATAAGTATTGTTAACTATATTCCTGCAAGTGCAACAGAGCATCGTCAGTTTCGTAACATGCTAAAGTTGAACCACGAGGTATTCAGTATGGATTTGCTGTATCATTCTAAAGTGTGTTGGCTATTGCAGGGACAGGTGTTAGCCAACATTTTATCTCTGTAAGAACAGATAGTTAAATTTTATGAAGAACAGAATCAGCAATGTGAATTATTGAAAGAAGATTTCTATAGGAATGCAGGATTTCTGTGTGAAATGTCAAATCAAAACTACTTGAATATTTCTTAACAAGGTAAAACTAAGTCTATATATGATATGTGGCACAAAAATCCAAGCATTTAAAAAAAGGTATCTTTTTTCAAAACACTTCTTCAAAAGGAAATTTCAGGTGAACATTTTCCCCAGTTAGCAAAGGTCATTGATGAGCAGGATGTTATATGCAAATCATGCGAATAATATGCAGCTGTCAGAGACCTACTAATAATGAAATGTTCACTGACTTTGAGAATCATGACATCACACTCAAAGTAGCTTTTCAGCCTCACCTTAGTTGATATCACCAAGGCACCTAAAGAACTACAGATGGAATTGATTGAGCTCTCAGTAGATGACATTTTAAAGTCACTGTTTGGTGCTAAGAACAATCCAATTGAAATATGGAAAACTGCAGTAGAATACCAACGCCTTCAGCAACATGCCTGAAAAATGCTTTCTAGCTTTTCAACCACTTACTGCTGCAAATCTACATTCCCCTACCTAACCCAAATCAAGACACCCTTAAGGTCACAAATGACTGATACCCATCTAGAGCATCAAGTGAAACTGAGGACCTCCATGCTGCAACCAAATATTTAAATGCTTTCCAACAAAAAGCAGACACATCAAAGTCATTAAAAGTTTAGTTAACTTTAAAATTAACAAGTAGTTTTCATTTTTTGAAATTACTAAGTACATAGTAGTTAGATTTTTACAGAATAATGTACATTTTTAAGTATATCAAATTGAAGTTTCTTGAATGACCAAAGAGCCTAAGCAGAAAATATACTAAAATACAAATTGGTAATATACATTTACCATCTTAGGTAATCCCAAAAATTGTTAGATCAGTATAATAATTTTATATATCATATTGCCATTAAAAATTATACTACTAAAATGTTTCAAGCTTATTATGTGATAGCCACTTTTCATATACTGCTGATGTGACTTCAAACCAGAATATCCAGTTATGAAGAACAATTTGATGACCTATGTCAAGAACCACAAATATATCCATACTCTTTGCTCTATCAATTCCTTTTCCAGGAATATACTCAAGAAAAGATGCTATCAAGGACATATGTTATCAAGGATATATAAGCAAAGATAATCTTCATGAAATTATAAGAGTAAAGATAGATTACAATTATTTAAGGGACTGTAAAGAGAACTAAGTAAGTTATGGTATAGCCATATGAGTGAAATATTATATAGCCAATAAAAATAATGCTTTTAAATAATTTTTAGTATGGAAATCTCAGAGTGCAATATTATATGAATAAAGTGAGATGAAAAATTGAATGCATGCTATGATTTCAATTTTGTGTTTTAAATACCATAGAAACACAAAAATGGAAGAAAACATTTTCTGTGATCATATAATAAAAGAATAAAGTAAAATATAAAACTGAATGTAGTATGAGTCTAAGTTTGCTTTTTAAACTATACAACATATTAAAAAGATTAGAAGAAAAAAGTTTGAGTCATATGTATTGTTTATATAATTAAGATACACTAAAATTAGATAATTTTTCTAACAATAAAATAGTCATTTGTGTTTTTCATATTTTACTAAATTCTTTAAGTGTATTTATCTATTGGGAGATGATAATATCATATCAATAAAAATATTTGTTGAGCACTTACACATAATTCACTGTTAATGAATATCAACAGATAAGACATAGTCTCTGTTTACATTCTAGATTGAGCAAGGGAATATGTGCATACAAGTTAACACTCACAGAATTTAATGAATTATCAGTATTAAGAGCACAGGAAATAATGTAGGAGTTCAAATTTCAAGGAATGGTTGTTTTTAAAATGGCAGCAGAGGAAGTAAGGTGTGATTGGGCTTCTAAAAAGGGACAGAAATTTTTTTAGAGGAAAAAAGTAAGGAAAGAAATAGAAGCAGGAGAAATAATATTAATAGAAGCTTGAAATTTGCTTGGCAGTTGTATTAGTTTCCTAAGGCTGCTGTAACCAAAAAAAAAAAAAAAAAAGTACCAAAAAACTGGGTAGCTTAAAACAATAGAAATTTATTGTCCTATAGTTTCGGGGTTAGAGATCTAAAATCAAGGTGTTGGTAGGGCCGTATTCCCTCTGAAGCTTGTAGGGAAATCCTTTCTTGCCTATTCCTAGCTTCCGGTGGTTTGCTGGCAATCTGTAGTGTTCCTTTGTTTATAGATGTAGAATATCACTCGGTCCTCCGTCTTCATGTGGTGTTCTCCCTGCCTTTACATCATCTTCTTTCTGTTTGTGTCTGTCTCTGTGTCCAAATTTCTCCCTTTTGTAAATTAAGGACACCAGTCATATTGGATTAGGGCCCACGCTAACGGCCTCATTATAATTTAATTACCTCTGTAAAAACTCTATTTCCAAATATGGGTGCATTCTGATGTACTAGGGGTTAGAACTTCAACATATCTGTTTTGTGGGGACACAATTCAACCCATAACAACTGTTTTATATAACAATGATTTGGGAGAAATATGAGTAAGTTTGGTGTGAGCTACTAGGGCACAGTGTAATGAAATTTGAATACCAGGCTGAGGAAATTAATTTTTTAAAAAAATACAAGTAGGTGACAGAGAGCCACTGAAAATATTCAAGAAGTAGGACTAAACTCATGCAACGCCCTCATTCTGCTGTCAAGCTCCCACTGAAATAACCGGAAAGCTTAATTTGTTTTTTGGTCTTATTTGTTTGTTGGTAATGAAACCATAACATCTCTCTTAAACAGGTAAGATATGAGGAATACAATGATAGGAAGTAAATGGTGTCAGAAGGACAGAGAAAGAACAAAGGAAGAAATAGCATGGGATGGTGCAGGGAAGATCTGTTCTGCCTAGGGGAATTCTGGAGAAGCTCTAGGCCGAATCCACACAAAACAAAACAAAACAACAAAAAAAGTGGGTCATGGAGAAATCTGCAATGTTTTATGTATAAAAGGTGCCAAAAATTTCTATGAACTGGAAAGTCTTTTCAAAATTTACACTGAAGACATTGTCCAGTGACTGTAACTATGGTGACTCATCGCATAAAACCTATAATGAGCTTAATTTTCACAGACCACATGTTGGGCAATTGTCCTTGATGTATGACTTTATTATGACATCACTCTCATTTAAGAACAACTTTATTTCTGGAAAACTCTACTCTGTACAAATTATTTATCTGTAGCCATTTTGCATGAAATCAGTGCAAAAGCCACTCATCATAATACTAAATGCCTTGTTCAGAACTCTATTAGTGCCAATGCAACTTAATTATATTCCCTAAGTTTGAGTTCTGGATGCAAGCACACACTTGATAGGGCAAAGTACAGAGTCAAGTTTTTATGGAGGCTTGACTGTCCTCCTACATGAAATGTAAACAATCAGGATTCCTACTCTCTACACTTATCTCTGGAGCAGTCATAATAAGTGGACTTTGGAAAGTCAACTAATTTTATGACTAAAACTATTTTAAATGTAATATTGTGTTTATTTTTAGGCATTGGAAAAATGCCTTCTTCCCTTTTACTCTAAAAAATTTCAGATTATTTATTAGAAATGTCACAAAATATTGGGAGAAACAGACAATGAGCAAAATTTTCAATTGCTGATTTTTTTTTTGAGACAGGATCTCTCTCTGTTGCTCTGGGACTCTGGGTAGAGTGCCGTGGCATCATCATAGCTCACTGGAACCTCAACTTCCTGGGCTCAAGCGATCCTCCCGCCTCAGCCTCCCGAGTAGCTAGGACTACAGGTGCTTGCCACCATGCCCGGCTAATTGTTTCTATTTTTGGTAGAGACAGGGGTCTCGCTCTTGCTCAGGCTGGTCTTGAACGCCTGACCTCAAGCGATCCTCCCGCCTCAGCCTCCCAGAGTGCTAAGATTGCGGGCCTGAGATTTTTATATAAGTAAGAAAACTGCTTTATATGTCCCTGTTCTTTGCCATGGGAGTTATTTCCCTGTAGTAACTTTATTACAAGAAAGGAAGATTTATTCAGATACATATTTATTTGGTAGTCTATCAGTAGTGGAAAAAAGGTACATCTATATGAATGATGATTTATTCTAACTTTCATATCTGCTTTCAAGTTATAATTGAACCTGAATCTAATTGTCCTCCCTTACTTCCTCCATCCTTTTCTTCAACTGAAAGTTTAGGGATAGTAGATATAACTATCATTTAGTCCAAAGAGATAATTTCAAATTCATGAAGAAGATGAGTTAAATAACAGGTCAGCATTGAAGACATTAATACATGGTTAAAACTCCAAGATGGTGGGACTCAGATGCAGGCCAGATGTATTATCATAAATAGTTCTGTAGAAAAAGATCCCAGTGGAGAGCAGATACTTTTTGATAGTAAGGTTCATCTATGGCAATTTAAATATTCTCTAGGTTGGCCTTGTTAATCTAGGACCTAATATGTTATATGGGTCCAATCTAAAGTAGATCTAATCTCCTTTTAAATTGCAGAACTTGCAGAACTTTCCTTCTTAAGCAGCAGAGTAAGTATTACTAAGAAAATAAAAACTAAAGAGATGTTTTTTACTACTGTGAATTGAAAAGGGAAGAATAAAGCATCTCCTCTCCCTAAACAAGAGAGGAGTGGCCAGCAATTTGGTTCTAGAGGCCTGATTTAGAACTTCTATTTCTGCCTCTAGTTTGGCAGGAGAAAAGTAAACTGGATTATCTCAGAGGAGGAAAGGATCAAAACTGGATTTTGGAGTTGAACAGATGAATGTGTTCTATCTCCACCAGGTAGCTTCCCAGAGGTGTAGAGACTGGGGGTGCACACTTCCCCTTGCTTAGCAGAGGGTGGGGGTGAGGGGGACTCTCCACAGAAGGTGCATGGATGCTGTGGTTTTGAGAATCACGGCAAAAGTTTCCTGTGCCCAGAAGTGCCATGAAGGGAGTAGGCTGCCGTTCTTCTGTGGACATCACAGGTTTAGATGATGACAGAACACAGACTAGAGTCTTTCTCCAATTTACCAGGGCAGCATCAATCCACCCCAGGGACAGCCTTCTCTCCTGCCTCTCCATGATAGCTAATATCTGCTGTTTTTACTTCCGTGGTGAGTGTGGGCATGACTCCGACTTTAATTTGATGTAGGAAAATAAAGCAATGTTATGCTTTCTATACCTGAGTATAGAGGAGATCTTTGCCCTCTGGAAGGTCAGGGCCAAGATTGTTGTTGAGATTAGATTCAAATCCAGACTTGTCCTTAAGATTCTCAAAGTTACTGATGTTTGTGCCAGAGGCATAAAGTCATTCAATATTGAGTTAAGTTTGTGTATATTACCTGGCTCTAAAATTTCAGGAAGAAGGGAGATCATTCAGAAGAACCTAAAATTTGTTATTCGTGAACTGTGGTAACGTATCTTTCTTTCATATTTACCCTCTATTCTGTCTCTTTACCTATTTATCTTATCTCTTTTTTTTTCATTTATTTTCTCTCTCATTATTAATCTCTCTCTAGACCAGTTGAAAACTCAAATATCTAAGGCCGGTGAGGTAATATAAATTAGTAAATGGGGCTGTATTGGAAGATGATAAATGGTGACTGGATATTGGTTTCAGTGTGAGGGATGAATATGAAATTGAGCAGGGGACAATATGAAGTGCACACACCCTGTCTAAGGGGAGTAATCACTATTCAGCTGTTAACCATGTGGAAAGTGGGTCCAGAGTTACCAGACTTTCACATTTTTCAAGAGAAGTTGGAAATCCTTTTTTTTAAATGAAATACCCTGCATTTAAAAATATTGGCAATTCAAATAAAAACTACAGAAATACTGTATTCCGCCTACAGATTGGCTAAGGTCAGATGGTGTGGTATGGGGAAATAGATGCTCTCGTACATTGCTGGTAGGAATGTGAGTTGGGAATACTGCTATGGAGAGCATTTTGGCCATGTCTGTCAAAGTAAAGTATTTACAAATGCACATGTTCTTTGAGTCAGCAATTCTACCTCTATGAACTTACTCTACATATATGCTTGCATACTTGCAAAGTGATATGTGCATATGGATATTCACTGTAGCACTTATCTAATCGTAAAATATTGTAAACAACCTAAATGTCCATCAAAAGGAAGCTGGTTAAATAACTTACAGTGTATCAATAAAATGGAATATTATATAGCCGTTAGGATGAAATGGATGCAGCTCTGTATGTATTGACAAGTACATTGGTAAGAAAAGCAGGTTGTAGAATAAACAGTTTATATTATGTGTTGCCATTTGTCTTTTTATTTTTTTAGAGATAGGGTCTCTAAAAAAATATGTTTCCCAGGCTGGAGTGCAGTGACTATTCACAGATGCGATCATAGCACCCTACAGCTTCAGCCTTGAACTCCTGGGCTCAAGTGATCTTCCAGCCTCAGCCTCACGAGTAGCTGGGACTACAGGTGTGTGCCACTGTGCCTGGCTTGTTCTTTTTTAATTTTTAAAGAACATGTTTATAATCTTAAAGAACATCTCCAGAAGAACATAATGAAACTGAAAGCAAGACTTGTCTCCGTGAAGGGAAATAATGTTTGGAAGGCAGCGTTGGGAAGGTTATTTATTTTTCACTGTATATCCTCTGTTACTTTTTGAAGTTTGTTTCATGTGCATGCATTATTTATTTGAAAAAATATCAAAAAAGTGTGGGACACTAATTAAACATTTTAAAAACTCTGAGTAGGCCGATTCTGAATGGGTTCCTAATTTGCAGGCTGCCCGTGGTCTGCAGGTTATTGAGATGGCCATCTCTGTTCTTGCCTGAACTCCGAGGGAAGGCTTTTGCCTCTCTCCGTGCCCGCATTTAGCATAGTGTCTTCCTCTAAGTAGTCACTCAACACATGTTCTTAAATGAGTAGGTGTACTTTTCCTCGAGTTTCACTTCTCTCGTTCTGTTTTCTTTTATTCTTGTGTTCCCTCTACCACAGCCCCAAGCTAGTCTTCCCCCAGATGTCTCCTTCTCATCCAGCCACTCTGTTGCTGCTACCACCCAAGGTGAGAACTTGCACGTGCCATTTGGAGTCTAGGGAAAATTGTGGCCCCACCTTTGGCTTCTGACAAACTTACATGAGTTTAGATTCTGGTTGCCACTTACAGGTGGTGTAAATCTTTCCTAACTTCTGAACCTATTTTTTTCTTCTGTAAAATGGAGATAAGAATGCTACTTGGCAGAATTGTTGTGAGACATATATATATATATATATGTGTGTGTGTGTGTGTGTGTGTGTATATATATATATAGTACCTTTAAAAAAGTGTTCAGTCCAAAGCTTTTAACATGTAAGTGAGCAATAACAGTTGATTTATTCTCAAAGAGGTCATTAACAGTTAATTCACTCTCAAAGTCTTAAGCAGTCACCTATCTATCAAAATTATTGTTTAGATTCTTCCATCGCAATACAGTGTAAGTAATTAATAATAGTGCAAAGAGCATTTTAATTTTAGCAGAAATTAAAACGGTAAGGCCAAAGGAATAAAACTCAAATGAATAGAGTTTAAGTATTAACTAAAAGAGAATTTGTTTGTTGTGGAGGAGGGAGCAGTTGAAGAGAGGCTTAGCTAGGGACTTGGGAACAGGGGAGTCCCCTTGATTGTGGCACTGTGGGACTATTTAAGTTAAATGTTGTTAATTAAGGCCTTGCACCCCAAGGGAGAAAAAACAATATGGGGCTACAAGTGGCTGTGTGTTAGCAAAGCTACCTCTGGAGAATTTCTGAAATTCTCTGAGGATTTCAGAATCCATCCTGAGGATGGAATCTGAGTATTCCATATTTTGAGAAATCTCCCTTGCTGCCTCTCCTGCCTGCCTGCTGCTATTATTTTAATTATAGGCAAAATACATTTATAATGCACATCAAAGGCAGCCCTGAGAGGGATAGAATATTACAGAAGAGCCGGAAATGGCTTAATGGAACTGAATAGAGGAAGATCTTACTCATATACATTGCTTTGGTGAAGAGAGCAGAAGATATGGAAGAATTTGTTAGTGTGTATAATAAAAGACTTATTTTAGCATAAATTGGCAGCCAAAGGCTACAGAGCTAAAAGTGTTCTATACAGTTGCAAATTTCTTGACCTTTCAAAAGGCCCAAAATACCCATCTTAATTCACTGTGTCCTGCAAATGATTCTTGGTTCATATTGTACAGGGTTGGAGCAGGTTAGTTCTAACAATGCCTTCCAAGTGTATGATTTTACAGTGCACAATTTTCTTCTAAGGTAATTAGAGCACTTTTGAGAGATTAACTCGTATAAGTCTTTGTACCAGCTTAAAAAGTCAGCAGCTCTATGATTTGTTTACAGGTGTGAAATGAGAAGATTAGACTATTGATGCCAGGGTCTGGATTATTCTAGCTTCCAGATTCCAATGAACATCTTGCAGAGATGAAGACCTCTGAACACAGAAAATAGAAGCAGTGTGCCTAAATTTGCTTAGAAAGTGCTGACAGAGTTAGGAGTTTTACCAGCATTTCCTGTCTCAAAAACAAGTTCTCCATTTGGTCTTCAATGGCAGTAAAACAGGGATCAGAAAGTGTTACTGTTTGTTCAAAAGCAGAAGCTAGAATCATTTCAAAGAAAGAGAGAGCAAAATTGAAACCGAAACTCAGCTTTTACCTATCTGTAGAAGCAGTGGAGCGTGTCTGCTAGGGGCTTCTAGTCCCTTATTGCAAGTGAAATTTATTAACCACAGAGGTGTCTTTTGCTTACGTCCTAAATTAAGGTATATCTTATTGTTTTTGATACTAGCCAAATCATTTTATGGGTACCAAAAACAGTTCTTAGTGGCTTTTTGAAGATTCTGGCCTTTCCACCCTGTGTGTATCCATTGGCATCACTTCTGAGAGCTTTTAGTCTGATTCAGTAATTAGACTAATTTGCACCATTAATCAAAATTCTCTATGAAATAACCCAAATTCCAATGCAAAGTAGAGAACTGCATGGTGTACAGATGTTTGCTGCTTTTTTATTTAAAAAAAACTTCATAACCTTCTTGGGCTCCAGAATCAGATTTGAAAAAATTAATCAACCTTAAAAACAAAAAACAAAACAATTATCAGGAGGTTCCATTCATTCTTCATGACTGTGGTGGACCACCCAGTATTTTAATATCCTTTAAAATTTCAAAGTTGGCCAGGTGCGGTAGATCATGCCTGTAATCTCAGCATATCTCCAATGTTGGGAGGCTGAGGCAGCTTGAGGCCAGGGGTTTGAGGTTGCAGTGAGCTGTGATAACGCCACTGCACTCTAGCCAGGGTGACAGAGCGAGACCCCATCTCTTTTTTTTTTTTTTAATTTCAGAATATCATGGGGGTACAACACTTTGGCCATACACATTGCCCCTGCACTGCCCGTGTCAGAGCCACAATCGTGGTCATCCCCCAAACTGTGCTCCCCACATCCATTCAGTGAGAGTTTTTCCCATCCCCTCCACACCCCCTCCCGCCCGCCCGCCCCCTGATGAATATTATTGCCCTGTGTGATGTAGGTGTTGATCAGTTAGTACCAATTTGATGGTGAGTACCAGTGGTGCTTGTTTTTCCATTCCTGTGACACTTCGCTTCAAAGAATGGGTTCTAGCTCCAACCAGGATAATATCAGATGTGTTAATTCACTATTGTTTTTTATTGCTGAGTAGTACTCCATGGTATATATATACCACATTTTATTAATCCACTCGTGTATTGATGGGCACCTGGGTTGTTTCCACATCTTTGCAATTGTGAATTGTGCTGCTATGAACATTCGTGAGCAGATGTCTTTATTATACAATGTCTTTTTTCCTTTGGGTAAATACCCAGTAGTGGGATTGCTGGGTCAAATGGTAATTCTACTTTTAATTCTTTGAGGTATCTCCATATTCTTTTCCATAGAGGTTGTACTAATTTGCAGTCCCACCAGCAGTGTATGAGTGTTCCTATCTGTCCACATCCCCGCCAACATTTGTTGTTTGGGGATTTTTTGATATGAGCCAATCTCACTGGAGTTAAGTGATATCTCATTGTGGTTTTGATTTGCATTTCCCTGATGATTAGAGACGTTGAGCACTTTTTTATATGTTTGCTGGCCATTATTCTGTCTTCTTTTGAGAAGTTTCTGTTCATGTCCTTTGCCCATTTTTTAATAGGGTTGTTTGATTTTTTCTTGTTGATTTTCCTAAGTTCTGTATAGATTCTGGTTATCAGCCCTTTATCAGAGGTGTAGCATGCAATTATTTTCTCCCATTCTGTAGGTTGTCTGTTCACTCTAGTGATTGTTTCCTTGGCTGTGCAGAAGCTTTTTAATTTGAACAGGTCCCATGTATTTATTTTTGTTGTTGCTGTGATTGCTTTGGGGGTCTTCTTCATAAATTCTTTGCCTAGGCCAATGTCCATAAGAGTTTTTCCAACGTTTTCTTCTAGAATTCTTATGGTTTCATGTCTTAGGTTTAGATCTGTTATCCATTGTGAGTTGATTTTTGTGAGAGGTGAGAGGTGTGGGTCCACTTTCAGTCTTCTACATATGGCCATCCAGTTTTCCCAGCACCATTTGTTGAATAGGGAATCTTTTCCCCAGTGTACGTTTTTCTGGAATTTGTCAAAGATCAGGTGACTGTATGAGGTTGGTTTTATATTTGGGTTCTCAGTCCTGTTCCATTGGAGACCCCATCTCTTAAAAAGAAAAAAAAATTTCAAAGTTAGTGACAGAAAAGAAATAAAAGTGGAGGGGATTCTCATGGCATCATGGGTGCTTAGTTAGGAGGAAGGGTAATGTGGGGGGATTGTCACACATGAGGCAAAGAACTGTCAAGAGACCAAACATGTGAGATACTTTCATACCTTCCTCAGCTGTTCTCTTTGCCTGAAACGCTCTTTTCTTACTTCTAAGTGATCTTCTCATTTACCAAGGCTCAATTCAAATATTACTTCCTGTCAGAAACTCCCTTTTATCTGTCTCCAAATCTCAGATTTGCTGCTTTCTTATTTTTTTCTGTAGCCATCTTTTTTCTTTTTAAAAATTAATTTCTTGTTCCCATAGTCTTTCTTTCTTTCTTCCTTCCTTTCTTTCTTTCCTTTTTTTTTTTTTTTTCGGGGTCTTGCTTTGTTGCCCTGGCTAGAGTGCAGTGGCATCATTGTAGCTCACTGCAACCTCAAACCTCAAACTCCTGGGCTCAAGCCATCCTCCTGCCTCAGCTTCTGGAGTAGCTGGGACTACAGGCCACCACGCCTGGCTGATTATTTCTACTTTTAGTGGAGATGGGGGTCTTGCTTGCTCTTGCTCAAGCTGGTCTTGAACTCCTGACCTCAGCAATCTTCCCACTTCTGCTTCCCAGAGTGCTAGGTTTACAGGCATGAAGCCACCGCACCTGGCCTTTGTAGCCATTTCTTAACACATTATATTATTGATTTTTATTTTTGCAGTTTTGTCCCCTGATAGGCTCTGAATTCCTTGAGGATATATGAAACATTTAACCTTGTGATTCTTGCAATATGCACATTGTCTAGTATATAGTAGATAATAAAAACCTGTTAAAGGGAGCCAATTTGGGATAGGGAGTTGGTAGCTGGAAATGACCTAAAATATTCCCTGCTTTCAAGGTATTAACCCACACATTCCTCTGTTTCTGTAGATATGTCTGTCACTGCTTAGATGATGCATGATCTGACACCTCATCTATTAAGCCATCTTCAAATGTCAGACTCTCATTTCTAACAATACTACAAAATTGTATGTTATTTTAAACTTTTCAAACCTCTTTTGCATGTTCAGTTCTTACAACAATTCTTTAAGGTTTCTAGAAGAGAAAACAGAAACTTAACGAGCATCAAGGACTTTGGACTAAAGCTCAGGTCTTTTGAACCCTCAGTGTAATTCCATTTGATCCAGAGCTTTTTTTTTTAACTTTTTGTTTTGGAATAGTCTCAAACTTACAGAAAAGTTGCAAGAATAGTACAAAGAACATCCATGTACTTCACCCAGATTCACCCATTGTTAACATTTTACCACATTTGGTTTCTCCCCCTGCCCCCATGTACAGAGAGGACCATTTGAAAGTGAGTTGCAGACATCATGGTCCTTTACTGCTAAATACATCAGTGTGTATTTCCTAAAAACAAGGATATTCACTTACATACTGTAGTGAAATGATGAAAATCAGGAAATTTAAATTAATATAATACTTTAATCAACATACCTATGAAAAGTGTGCAAATTTTTCTAATCATGTCTTTTATAAATTACGACTTTTTTCAGGTCCAGAATCGAAAAGGATGACACATTGCATTTTTATATCTTTTTAGTCTCCTTTAATCTGGAAGTGTCCCTCACTCTTTTTATTTCATGATATTGATATTTTTCAAGAGTCTGGGGCATTTATTTTGTAGAAAGAAACTTAATTTGTGTTTGTCTGATGTTTCCATAGAATTCGATCCAGGTTATGCATTTTGGCAGAATACTATGTGAGAATAATACTGTTTCCTTGTCAGTACCTCACGTTAGGAGGTACATGATATCCGTTTGTCCCATCATTGGTGATGTCTACCAGGTTTCTCCACTATAAAGTTACTATTTTTCCATTTTTATTTATGCCCAAGGGTTTTATAAAAATAAATCTACAAGGGTTAATTATTGTATAGGCAACTGGTGTGCCCCAACTCAGCCTCCTGGACCTCCTTTTACTCCAGCCATCACTGAGGCAACCATCCTCAGCTAGATGAAAACCTATATATCTCCTCACCTGTAGATATTTCTCGATTTCTGCCCCATTGTTAACTCTATGGGGCAGCTGGGATGCCTGTGGAAGGTAATAGATCTGCCCCACACATTGGGTATGAAGGAGTTAATGCTGTTGGGGCAAATTGTGATCAATTAAGGACGGACCCCAGTTGATAAATGCTGCCCTCTTCCATCCCTTGGATGCATACTTTTTTCTTCTTCTTTTAATAGATTTGGGGGTTCAAGCTGAATTCCATTACATGTATATATTGTATAGTGGTAAAGTCTGGGCTTTTATTTTTTAAAAAATTTTTAATTTTTTTTCCTTTAACTATCCATGAAGGTAGAAAAGTCTGGGGTTTTAGTGTACCCATCACCCAAATAACGTATATTATACCCAATAGATAATTTTTCATCTCTTACTCTCTCCCCTCTTAAGTCTCCGCTGTCCATTATACCACTCTATGTGCCTTCGTGTAGCCTTAGCTTAGCTCCCACTCATAAGTGAGAGAATGGTATGCTTACATGTTAACAGAATTAGTGGGCCGAGTAGGTGACAAATTAGAATACAACAGTACAAATAGAGTGACGCATCTTTCTTAGATGCTGACCTAACTAGACCTTCCTTCTTAACCCCCCAAAAAGACACAACTCTTCTACATTAATGCCACTCTAGGCTTCGATTATGCCCTTGACACTTCACTCCACATTTGTTCTCTGCCCACTTCTGCTACCAGCACAGTGCCTTCCAATCTGTCATCCCTGGGAGAATATTGCAAGAGAATGAAAAGGGCTTAGTGAAAGTGATTGCTCTGCTCAACTGTATACCTCTCTTCCTCATTTTTCTCGCCATCCTGCCCTTCAACTTTCCTTTTTCTTTCCACTGATGATTTTTTCTTTGTCCTTGCTCATTTTTCTCTGATAGGCAACTCATTCCCCTTTTGGAAAGAAAATAAAACCGAGAAAAGCTATGAGTGTTCTTTATTCCTCCTTAGTTGCAGAAAAGCTGACTCTGTCATTCTGTTTCTTAGAGGAAGGCAGAACCATGATTAAGCATCCAGTAAATAATTTAGGATACTGATGAAATCAAGGAACACTGGAAAAGCAACTTGTTAGGTGTGCTGTGGAGAGACTTCCTATACTGGGCAGAAGGTTAGATGAAAGATTCTCTGTGGTCCCTTCCAGCCCTGGGAGTTTATGCTTGAAATATCAACTTAATTAAATTGCAACGCCTGTCAACAATCAGAGGGCAAAAGTTTGCTCCAGATCTACAATCTAGCCTTATTATCTTAAGGGGGACAGAATGTAATATAAGACTATCAGTGTGAAAAGAATGCAAGCCACATACCTGCATAATTGTAGGAGCAGAGAAGAAATTGATTACATGATATTGAGCCTTATTTTTCTGTTACCTAAAAACATGTCAAAATCATACTACCTCATTATCTCAGATTTCTATTCAATTCTGTGATAGCTAAAGGTAAACACCATATCCCTTAATTAAAGGAAGAGAGAACTGTTTATGGAAGTTTTAAAATTTGATCTATGACATGGAATTGAACTGGAAGCACTTGCCAGTCTTCTTGATGCCCAGGATAGTATTTTACTGCAAAGTAATTAATCTAACTACCTTTTCTTGATTTTCTCACACTACATTAGAAAGTGGGTGCTCTTGGTCATAAACCATGATGAAACTATAAAAAACCATGTAATGAAATCTTGTGGTTTCAGTTGTCCGGCCAGTCACAGAGATAATATGCAGCAATTTAGCCACTTGCAGTGATGAACTCACTCTTTTGGGGACTATGCCAAGGATAGGAGAATAAGTAGATATGACACTGGAACAGTCCACACTATCCAAGTAAGGTAACCAGCTAAGACTCTTTTGAAGTAAAACTGAACAGGAAGTTACAGCAGATAATGCCACTTTCATCACTGGTAATTACCGGCCTTACAGTTTTAATACATGGCTGTTACAGAATAAAAGGTAGGTGGCAATTTATGCAACAGATCATTGTTTCATAGTCAGCAGTAAAGAGGGGCGACACTAAGCAATAGACAGAACTTTTTTTAAACCTGTGAGATAAAATGGGTTAAAGGTATTATTAATAGGCTAGACCTAAAAGAGCAATGTTTTAATTATGGTCTATTTTTCTCCTCCTCTCTTAAAGATAGTTCTAGTGTCAGTGAAGCATTAGTAAGAAAGGATTAGGATTAGGTTAGTAATAGAGGGAACAGTAATTGTTGCATTAAGACCAAAGAACCTTCCAAAATCTTGTTGCTCAGAGTACCAGAAGTCAGCCATTGTTCTATTGGAAGCAATAGGGAAAGGGTAGCTCACAAAAATGAAAAAAAAAGTATTTCTCAATAAGTCCACCACTTATGGGACTAGGTTAAAGTAAACTGCATAATTTCATAGAATCTCAGTTCTTCAGAAGATCTTAAATATTCAACCAATGGGCTGGCATTCTCTTTGCAAGAGCTCCACCAAGTGGTCATCCAGCCTGTGGGTGAAAGTCACGGAAAAACTGATTAGGAATTCTAAGAAAACCTCACAGAGCCGAGCAGTCCGAAGATAGATAAAAGTGAATTCTCCATCCATTACTCAAAGTCAGGTTTCATGTGTAGGCAAGACGTTTGCTTTTCTCTACCATTTGTTTTTGGTAACTTTCTTGTCCTTACTTGAACTGTGCTTGCTCTTTGACCTCATGACCCCATATGCTTTGAGTCTTCCATTTTCTCCTAATCAATCAGTCTCCTCCTGTCTTCCCATTTTTCCTGTCCAGCCCCAGACACTGGTGTCCAGTAGTTAAATCATGCTTTCAGTGTTACTTTCAAATTGTTATCTAGCCATCCTGCTTCTCTGACTCTGAAACTGAGCAGCTGAGAGTTCCTGGAGAAAAATCACACGATTGTGCCAATTGATGTCACTGTATATTGCTGCTTTCTGACCAAGGCTGAGTCCTCAGTTATGGTTAATGTGCTTCTGATCAACTGACAGTGGCCACTCCAAAGATTTGCCTCTGCTCTCAAAGCCTCTTCCCACCAGCAACTCTTCTTACACTCAGCAGATGATGATTCTACCCATTTCACCAAGAAAAACCAAAAGCAGGAAGTGAGAACTGCACCTTCCTCTCCCTCTTACTTATACACTTATTTATTGGCATTTGTACTTCCCTTTCCTGATGGAAGTGGTTCGCCACTTAAGGCTAATTTCTCAACCTGTAGATTGGGTTTGATCCCATTCTGTGTACTCAATGACTTTATTTATTTATTTAAAAAAATTTTTAATTTTATTAGTATGAAGGGGGGGAGTGAGGTTCAATTTCCTTTTTTTTTTTTTTGTTTGAGACAGGGTCTCATTCTGTCACTCTGGGTAGAGTGCAGTGGCATCATCATAGCTCACTGCAGCCTCCAATTCCTGGGCTCAAGTGATCCTCCTGCCTCAGCCTCCCTAGTAGCTGGGACTATAGGCAAATGCCATCACACCCGGCTAATTTTTCTATATTTTGTAGAGACAGGGTCTCGCTCTTGCTCAGGCTGGTTTCAAACTCTTGACCTCAAGCAATCCTCCCGCCTTGGCCTCCCAGAGTGCTAGGATTGCAGCCGTGAGCCACTGCACCTGACCTACTTCGTAAATATCTCTTGCTCTCCTCTTTCCAATATTTCTAACTACTCATTTGATTGTGGCCTTCATAGTATCTCACCTAGATCGCCACATTAGCTTCCCAAAAACCAGCATTCTTTTCATACCATATTCCGTTTTTTACAGTGTCATCTTTCTAAAATGCTAACCTGGTCTGCAAACTCAGATTCGATCCTTTTTCTTTCAGGATAAACTTCAAAACTCAACCCACACATTCTGTCTTTGGCCATTTTCCAAGCCTTGCTGATGGCCACTTCCTTACTGCTATACTATAAAACAACCAGGCTTCCAGTTGAAGGGACTAGGATTATTTTATAACCTTGTCTGGATGTAAAAATTTCTTGGGACATTATTAAACATGCAGACTCTTGGCCTGGCCCTAAACTTATTGAATTGGAATTTCCAGGAACAGAGCTTATGTCTCTACTGATTTTTATGATCAGTCCAGTTTGTAAATTACTGCTTGACTGTTTCTAGGCAGTCCTAGGCAGTCCTTTTCCTTATGTTGTTTCTCTGTTCTGCAAACTCCCTCCCTGTTGTCCTTCAAAATTATACTTAGTGTCACTTAACAGGTGACTCTCATTCTTACTTAGTGGCCCCTTCTCTGTCCTCCTGTACCACCTAGGCCTATCTCAGTTATAGTACCCAGCACACAGAAAACAATACTTGACTGACTTATGTTACAAGCGCTCTAAAACCTCATTTTTTTTTGTTTTTTGTTTTTGCCTTGTTTTATAATTTTTATTTCAAAATATTAGGGGGTACAAGTGTTCTTATTAAATGGATAAATTGTATAATGCTGAAGTCAGGGCTTTTAGTGTGCCCATCACCAGAATAGTATACATTGTACTTGATAGGTAAGTTTTTATCCCTCACCCCCTCCCAGCCTCCTCCCTTCTTAATTTCCAATGTCCTTTACAGCATTTTATGACCAGGTGGACCTATTGTTTAGCTCCCACTTATTAGTGAGAACATCCGGTGTTTAAAACTCACTATCTTTGTTTTCCTAGTAAATAAGAGACAAATAGTAGGCATTTGATAAAAATTGCTTTGGTATGTAAAAATGAATGAAAAGCTCAATATGCTTTTTGTTGTTTAGGATTTTTTTCTGTTGTTTTACCTGCAAGGTAGGCATAAGGTGAATACTATACAACTACTTAAAAACAGTCTCATTACGATGATTCCTTTAAAATGATAGTATGGAAGAATATTTTCTGATATGTGAAAATATTATGATATACTGTGAGGAGGATAAACAGACTTAGAAAATATGTATAATATGACATTTTTTGGTAAAAATTTAAAAATGTGTATATATAAAACATATTGGGAAGGTATACAATGTAATTTTAATACTCTTTGGATTATGGAATAATGGGTGATTTTTTTTATCTGCTTTCTATCAGAAGTATGTGAATTTTATAATTAAAAATATTATGATAAAAAACATATACATACTCTCTTCTTCAATCGACTTTGAAGATAGTGTGTATGTACATACACATGCACACACACTTTACACACACAACAAAATAAAAAAGAAATATTTGAGTCCTTGAAAATCTAACTTTTTAATAGAAAGCCAAAAACTATTTAGTGAAAATAAAGTACTGAACTGATAAGGAAGGCTCAGGAAAAGAGTGAATATGTAACTATCATAAAAGACAATTCTCTACTAATTAGAAAAAAGGGACAGGTATGTTTGGAAACTTAGCTATGTACACAATTGTTTACAATTTTTTAGTGAATAGTACTCAGTCAGGAGAGAGAGAAATGCTCTCCAGGGAGAATTGTTTTCTCTAGGCAAATACTAGGTGGGGACTTGAGCATCTTGAGGGTTGTAAACCAGTTAAATACAAGGTATTTGTGCTTAGGACAATTTAGGCAAAAGTGTGTTAACATTATCAGCTGCCAAAAGGAAGCAGTCTTCTAGAAGTGCATTCAAATAGGAAGAAGGAAGGGCCTAAAAAAGATTTAAGTTGAACAAAGTCTGTTATCTACCTTGAAGCTGGTGATCTTAGAAGACTTTACCCACTTTTACAGTCTAAATGTTTGTGTCCTTCGCACCTCCCAAATTTATATGTTGAAATCCTTACCCCCAAAGTGATGGTATTAAGAAGTGGGGCTTTTAGGAGAAGATTAGGTCATGAGGGAAGAGCCTTCGTGAATGGGACTCGTGCTTTTATAAAAGAAGCCCCAGAGAGCTGCCTTGTCTCATTCACAACATATGGACTCAGTGAGCTGGTGCCATTTCTATGAATCAGGAAGCAAGCCCTCACCAGATACCAAATCTGCCAGCACTTTGATCTTGGAATTGTGAGAAATAAATGTCTGTTGTTTATAAGCTATCCAGTTTGTGATATTTTGTTATAGCAGCTGGAACAGACTAAGACACCCACTTTTCTGTGTTTCTTGAAATAGTGCTTCTTATTTAATTTTCCTTACATGTTTCTGCAAATGTTAGTGATTATTAATACTCTGTAGGGAAACAAACTTTTAATAGAATAGGAATAATTGAGTGGCCTGTAAGCCACTTGTGTTCTTTCTTAACTCTGGAGAAAAGCTCTATGACATGGCCATATCTCAAAACACCACCCCTCACTGGTGTAAGCAATATGAATGACAGTGATATTGTCTTGGAGGACATGTATCAACCTTTCTTCCGTTGCCCTTATCAACCCTAACTTTGCAAATGTCCTAGGAAGAAACAAAACAATAGTTCATTTATAAATTTGACTCAAGCCCTTATATAAGAAATATCAATAAATTTAAATATCTACTTGTTTAGCTGGAATAATGAGCTTTAAATTCTATGTGTCACCTTATTTAGAAATTCCAGGTGCACTTGAAATAAATTCAAATGTAAAGTTAACATCCAAAGCACCTACAATTTAGCATAAATTATTTTTTTCCTATTGCGTAATGATTTCTTTTTCATTGTGTATGTTAGATGTCATTATTTTAAGTAAGGACTCCTGGTGAAGTTAAAACATATACTCCACAAATATTGAATGTTTAGACAATTTTTTAGGAGTAGTCCTAAACATAAATGGGGACAAATATGTATTTAGATACGATGTAATTAGTTCCAAATTAAAATAACATAAAATATATAAGGTTTATTTGTATAAATGACTTCATGCATAAAGGGTTAGTGGTAGAAAATATTAAAAACCACAATGTTCTGACAAATTTTGACTACAAAATCTTAAAACAAGTCATTGCTTGGCCAGAAAGGTTTGACATGTGACCTTTGATTTTTTAAAAAATATATTGCTTACTCTGTAAGAGTGTCAAGTCCTGAATGATCTAATATTAAGCAGCTTTTTTCTCCTTTTATGTTTCCACAAAGCTGGGAGTTATTTTGATGAGATTTAGTACCCGGAATGCTTTTTTGAACAAAGGACCTGAGTTTTTTTTTTTCTTAGCCGTATTCAGAATTAGCATATAAATGGCAAGCAATGATTTATGATCAATTAATAAGATGGAAACCAAAGTTCTATAAAATATCCTTCGTTTTTCCACTTTGATGGGAATTATAAGTTTAATCTAATAGCTTCAAAGAACTAATATAGATATACTTCTGATGTTAAAAAGATAGTAAGAATCTATTTTATGGAGTGTGATGCTCTTGTAGTGAAAATAAAAAGGCAAGGAATTGGGAATTAAACTAGTTAAAGTTAAACTAAGCACTAAATTTTGGTTTGAAATAGATAACCAGATGTTACTTACCTAAGAAAAAGTAAATGAAAGAATAGTTAACTATTTTCTGAAAGTTCCTTTAATTTAAATTAAAGAAAAATGGAAGTTTTGTGGTCTTGAGTTTTGTCTTTATATCGTATCATGTAAGCTCCCTGAGAACAATTCCCTGTTAAGGCAACACATGAGTTTTTGCACTCAGCACAGTGTTCACACATATGTGTGACTGAAGTTTCTCTCCGTTGCAGTCCTTTAGACTTTATCTCAAACTTACATTAGCTATATTGCTCACTCACAATTAGGTTCCTTTGACAGTTGGGTAGTTAATAACATCTAATAGTTGGATGTAGGTAGAATCTATATGTCTCTTTTTCCACAACCTAGGTATGAGGTGATACGTTCTATAATGAAATAAATAAAGCAAGCCTCAGACTGAATTTGAAAGTCAACAAACATTTATTAGCATGCAAACACTGATACAGTCATACTGCTCGTCTATATCCTCAGTGAAGTCCAGCTCCCTTTTTTTTTTTGGGTGTTCTGACAAGCAACTTACATGGGAGATTTACACAAGGCAGATTTGACAATATCATAGCAGCAGAATTTAGGACCAATGTGCCTGCAAAATATTTTTAGACAGTTCGTGTACGTTAAACACTAGTCACTTCACCAATGCTAAATCATTTCTAACATCTATGATGTCAATTAATAAATACTTTGGTGACTAGAGATGTAGTTGAAGCTAGGAGCAGCTACTTTTGAAGGGCTTTTGAACAGTCTTCCAAATGCTAACTAACTATCCCTGGCATAAGTAGTATTCTTACAGTTTGTAGATTAAAGTAATGTGTACATATATATTGCATTGCCTATGGTGATCTATTTTATGTGAAATAAATACAACACCCCATCCTAATACATCAGTATGCTTCTTTAAAAACACCTTACATAGCCAAAATGACATGAACATACCTAAAAAAATTATTAGTTTATTAATATCATGTAATACTTAGTCCATATTTAAATTTTTCCTATTGTCCCTTTGTAGGTGGTCTATCTGAACCAAGATCCAATCTGAAAGTGTCTTGTTCAATCCTTTGTGTCTCTTCCATTTTTCAAAAGTACCTGCTATGATGACGCTCTGACTTACTGAAGTCCTGCTGGTTGTCCTTTAAAATATCAGTCCCCAATCTTTGGTACCAGGGACCAGTTTCATGGAAGATAATTTTTCCACAGATGGTGGGTGGTTGGAGCTCAGGCGGTGATGCGAGCGATGGGGAATGGCTGTAAATACAGAGGAAGCGAAGCTTTGCTGGCTTGCCTGCTGCGCAGCCCCCCAGTTCCTAAGTTTCACGGAAGACAATTTTTCCACGGACGGGGTGGGGGGGGGGGCGCAGTGGAGCTCTGCCGCCCGGTCCCTAGCAGACCACAGACTGGTACCAGTCAGCGACCCAGGGGCTGGGGATTGCAGCTTTAGAATGTCTTATGCTGTTTGATCCCTTTCTTGTGGTGATGTTTTACTTGTTTCTTTATTCCCACTAATCTCTGTAATCCTGTAGTCAAATCTAAAGCCTTTATTAAATTCAAATTAAGCATTTTTGTCAAAATTAAAACCATAGGTTATGTTGTATATTTTACATTCTGTTACATTGATGGTCACAAATGTCTGGTTGTGCCACCAGTGGTAATATTAAATTTGGCTGTAGGATTAAGGGAGTGGAAGTCTGATTCTTCCATTGCAAAGTTATGTTTCTCAGATTGTGACCGAAATTTCTTACCTGGAACTCTGTGAATTTCCAGGTCACCAATAGCTATTTGACTAATTTTCTTTTTTTAACACCAATTGATAAGAGCTGGCTGAATCAACACTCTCATCAGGGCTTGCAAAATAGTTACATTTATAAATTTATCACTTATTTCACAGTTATTAGCTAGCTTTTTTTCCTCTCATTTAGACTGTTCCCTCTTCAACTGGGGCTATTTAATTATTCTAGACCACAGTTTCTTCTGGAAAGGTGGCATAAATGTTAATTCTTTCTTTTGTCTCTACAATTTAGAGGTAATTCACCAAGCAGGTATCTGTCTCCAGAACTCTAATTGACCCTGTCCAGTGTGGCTGCTTTATAATGCATATTCTATTAATTTTGCTTTTATAATTAGCATTGTGGTTGTGCCAAAATGGCTATCTGGGAACAATCATTATGGTGTACTGCATTTCTTAGTTGTTTCTTGTTATGTAAAGTCCCTTTAGTATCTGGAAATATACTAATCAATGTTCTTGTTCTATTCATTATATTTTCTTGCGAGGGTGTACTTGATTCATTTATTGTAATCTATTCCTGCCGGGGTATTCCCATGGTGTTCCACAATTTCTGTTTTGTCTGGATGATTACATTTGTAATATTTGTTTGGCGCTGGCATGACTCCCACAAATTAGTCATATTGCAGTGCTGATATCCCGTTACGTCCCAGTCTGCTACCACTAACCCTGTCCTTGGGTATCCAGACAGATAATGGCATAAATACCAAGGATCTGGCACATCTCACAGGAAATCATCTTCAGAAAATTTTAGTTGTAAGACTGACTTAAATTTGATAATACCTGGGTTTGTCATTATGGTATCCCCCTCGTTTGTCTTCTGGTGTTGTGCTGGAAACTGAGATAGTTTGATACATTAGTTAGGCCAGTGTAATGTTAGGAAAGAGAGTGTGGTTTGAGAGATAAGGGCCCCTGTGAAAGAAAATTACCTTGCCATCCATGTTGAGAAATTTTAAAATAAATTACAGACAATAAAACAAAACCTCCATGAAAGCAGGGACAAATGCTGCATCCCCAGAGTGAAGCTTCACACATAATAGATTTTGAACAAATGTTGGTTGAATGAATTAATTTCAACTCACTTATCTGTGAGAATTAAAGACCGTAAAGAAACACAGATGAGAGTTAGAAAAATTGTCTTGTTGAGATCTCTCTTGGCTGAGAGTCTATATTTTCTTCTATAGGAAAGTGTGTCAAATGTCTTTTGCCTTTCCTGAAGGTGTTTATAACATAAAATACTATCTGTTTCTTACTCTCCAACACTTCACTTCAGAAATATTTGGCAGTAAAATAAAGGCACTAATTGAAAAAAATTTCTGATATCATGTCTTTGTTCTTTTGCCCATGTTTGCACGTGTGAAAACTCAGAAACATAATTTTTCCCTAATGACCTAAATATATTTAATATTTAACCATGTATACTCACTAAAACTAGAGAAGACTGACGCATCCATCAGAAAGTCAATAAAAATATATCTGCCAAATAGAGCATATTGACTAGTTAACATGGTTCTTGCCTACCCTTACCCCCACCAAATTCTACAATGTTGTCTTCAGATGATTTTAATGATTTGTGCTACCATAGTTGGTACCTGGAACACCTATTTTTATAATGGTAGTTTAACTGTCAAATTAATACAAAGTTCTATGCTTGCCAGATTCTGGCCTCTAGAAAGTGCTAGAGACCCAGGACCACTCAAACTAGGCTCTTCAAATTCCCCTTTCATAGATAACAAACAGAGCACTCCACTTTTGTCTATATCTTCTTTATTTTTTAAATAAAATTAGTTAATGTCAATAAAATTGATCAGGTTTAAGCTTCCCAGTTATGACCATAAGACATGTGCATCTTTTGTTTAGATTTACTGATTGTTAATAGTTTGCCAAACTAGTTCTATCTCTTCTGTCATTTTTTTCTCTTTCTTTTCTCATTAATACTAGGGATGATGAAATTTTTTCAATGCTTTATCCCATTCATTACCATTACCAATTCATTACCACTATTATTATTTTGATGACAAATTAGCCCAGGGAGTCTCTCCAGATCAGCTTCTTTATGTTTTTGACATGATCATATTTATCCATTACATTTTAATTCCTCTTGATTTCATGTCTTAAAAGATTTACTTTCAAATTTGTTACCATTTTGCTGTTTTCCACACGCATCTCCTACAGATACAAATGATTTAGTAACTTGAAATAATTATTTGGTAATAATTCTATACTTTTAGGAAGAGATTTTTTAAAAAGACATAAAATTTAATATTCTTATATACTTTGGTAAAATATATCTTTTCAAGAAAAATTCTTCGTATTAAGTTCAAAGACTAATATTGGAGACGGTAATAATGGACCTTAAATTGGCTTTTGCTTCTTGGTGAAACTTTATCTGCAATTCTGCTGAAAACCACTTTGTTAGTGTTCACTGTCATATGAGATTATTTCTTGTGATTTTTAAATTAGATGAAATTTAATATACCTTGAGAATTATGAATCCAGCTGGAGGGTCAAAAAAAAATCCAAATGCCACAGGAACTTACAGATGAACAATCTAATATTGTTCGGAAATGCTAAATTACAGAACCTTCTCAAAGAATTTTCCTGGTGAAAGAATACTTAGGAATACATACAATGCCTAATGCTTTTCTTTTTTATAGAATGGCCTGATATATGTTACTTCTTAAGAAAACTATCACTTCTTTAATAATCTTTTCAAGATATTTTATATATGTATCACTAATGTTTTTAATTTGAAATGGAGAAAAATATATAGTTCCAGAACTGGGTTATTTTCATGACTTAAAAGAGATTTTGGGCTGGGTGTGGTGGCGCATGACTATAATCCCAGCACTTTGTGAAACTGAGGAGGGAGGATTGCTTGAGGCCAGGAGTTCCAGCAACATAGTGAGATCCCATCTCTACAAAAAATTTAAAAAATATTAGCTGGGTGTGGTGGTGTGCACCTGTAGTCCCAGCTACTTGAGAGGCTGAGGTGGGAGGATTGCTTGAGCCCAGGAGTTGGAGGTTGCAGAGAGCTATGGATGGAGCCACTGCACCCTAGCCTGGGTGACATAGTAAGACCCTGTCTGCAAAAAAAAAAAAAAAAAGATTTTTGGGTCTTTCAACCCCATGGGATATTTTTTATGTCATAAAGTAAGATTTTGCTAAAATATGCACAGTTACCCTGAAGGTTTAAGTGTAATTTCCCAGTATATCCAGGTATCCACTTGCTTTAGAATGGCCCTGGGGGGTATAGAAATTTTATTTCTAGTCTCAGATCTTTCATTAACCAGCTCTGTTATTACCTTAGGCAAATTATGTGACTAATAATTTAGTCAAAATTTTTTTGATAAAAATAATCTGAAAATGTGCAATATATTGTAGTCAATTAAAAAAGACACCTCTTGGGGATTACTTTCTAGGTATGGGAAACAAAAAGTTTGACTAGATGATTTCTAAATCATTCCCAATTTTAAATTTCTATGAATCTTTGATAATGGATCCATAATTTTATCATCTAAAGAGGGTACTAAGAGAAGAAGTACTTTCTTTTACCTACAAATTCATGTTTTGCTAGAGGTGGAGATAAAAGACAGTAGCTAGAACCACAGGATGGACATAATATACTTCTGCTAGCTCTTCTTTGCACATATCTTACAAATACAAAGTATCGCATATGCACAGCATTGCTGTGTTGAATGGTACATTGCTGTGTTGAATGGTACATACTCTGGTGCAAATGTAGGGAGGAGGATGGATGGGCAATCAGGCAATAATTCTTCTTTTGCCTTCTATATTTTTAAAATGCATTAATACTAGTTCACACCACTCTCTCACATGGAAGAGATATTAGGAAAAATATGCTCATCTGAGAGACACTGCTGCTTCCGTACCTCTAAATATCATCTCTCCAATCCTATCTCTCTACACCTCAGGTTTAACCACATCCAATTATTTTCTAAGACATTTGTAAAGTATTCACAACATTCATGACAATAGGCTATCTCATTGGAGCACCCGCTCAATCTGCCTTCAAATACATTACTGGAGAAAATGTATTCAGTTCAAAGAAGCATTATTTCTCACAAACTTTTTGGAAAATATTCCTCAAATTTTCTAACTTAGACATCCATTTACTGCTGGCTTAATGATGAAAAGGATTTAGAGAGCACAAAGCATTTTGAAGGTGAAGTGATTTAAGTGCTTGTTCTGCAATATCCCTTGTTCTTGAATGTGTTCATTCACTCGATGAATTCATAGAACCAATTTGGAAGAAGAACAATGTTTCTGCCTCCCCTAGGAAATTCCTCAAATTCCTTACAATGACAATCAAAAGAAAATCTGAGTTGCTCTTTGTGAGACATTCCTTATATATTCAGTAGCAGTAAAATTTTGATCTAGTTTTAAAAAGAAAATCACAAAATTTCCTTATTTCATCAACCTTTAAAAGCATAGTTTAGAGCTCTTCAGTAGATAAAAACACAATTAATTACAGACAGAGTGCCTAAGGCATGAGCTTTGTAATTAGAAAGACCTGGATTCAAATATTAGCTCAGACATTTGCTAGTTCTATGACTTTGGGTATTACCTTTAAGGAATCTGACCCTCAATTTCTCATCTGTAAAGTGAGACCCAGTGCTTAGTATTCTAAGTTTTAAATGCGACAATACATGTAATAAACTTAGGACAGTCCTTGGAACATAGGAGATGCTCAGTAAATAATAGCTATTATTAACTGACTGCTAATCTTTTAATTTTATCTCTAAAATTTGAGGACTATTTAAAAAGTATAACTAAAATACCATTGTCACTCCTCAAAGAAATGACCAGTGATTCCTTGCTACTAAATATTCAGTTAATGTTCACATTTCCCCAGTAGGTTTATTCAAATTAGGATCTAAATAGGGCTCAAACATTAAATTTGGTTGACATTTTTCTTAACAATTTTTAATCTATAGGTTTCTCTCCCTCCTTTTTTCTTTTTTTATTGGTTTTCATTTGTTGAGGAAAATGGATCATTAGTTCTGTAGTATTTCTCACATTCTTCTTGTTTGTTGCATCTGCCATAGTGTTATTGAAAATGTTAACTTAAAAAAAATAAGAATTTAAAATTTAACACTAACTGAAATTAGATAGTTAATTTAGCAAGATCCAACCAGACTTTAAATTCCATGAGATCATGCTTTATTACTTCTTTGCACCCTTATGGGGCC
This sequence comes from Daubentonia madagascariensis, assembly GCA_023783475.1. Taxonomy (NCBI): domain Eukaryota; kingdom Metazoa; phylum Chordata; class Mammalia; order Primates; family Daubentoniidae; genus Daubentonia; species Daubentonia madagascariensis. The sequence continues at coordinate 2,754,563 of JAKFHU010000725.1, forward strand.
TAATGATACAGTGCTAGGCAAATAATAAATACTTGTTCCTTGATCAATTACTGCTATAGTTTATTTGTCCCCTCCAAAATTCATGTTGAAATTTAATCCCCAATGTGACAATATTGTGAGGTAGGGCCTTTAAGAGGTGATTGGATCATGAAGACTCTGCCCTCATGAAGGGATTAATCCATTTGTGGATTAATGGATTAATTGGTTAATGGATTAATCAGTTATCATGAGAGTGGGACATGTGGGTTTATAAGAAGGGAAAGACAGACCTGAGCAAACACATTAGCATGTTGAGCCCCCTTGCCATGTGATGCCATGTGACGCCCTGCGCCGTCTCAGGACTCTTCAGAGAGCCTCCTCCAGCAAGAAGGCTTTCACCACATGGGGTGCCAAATCTGTGCCTTTTCAGCCTCCATAACTATAAGAAATATAACTATAAGAAATAAATTTCTTTTCTTTATAAATTACCCAGTTTCAGGTATTCTGTTATAAGCAACAGAAGGCTGACAAATACAATTACTGAAAGTAATGATTCTACATTTGACTGATATATGTTAACCCTTACAGTAGGAATAGAGTAAGAATTAGTAATTTAAGAATTTGGTCTTGCTTTTGCTGTTTGACACTGAAAAAAATCATTAAATGTTTTTGAGCCTCCTCTTGCGGGTCTATAAAAGATGGATGCTCTCCCTCATAGATTTGCCAAGGGAGTGAGAAAATACATGAATGGTAATATAAATGCTGATTAGATAATAACTGTTTTCCTTGTTGAATAAAAAGCATCAATACTGGCTGTGGTGACTCATGTCTGTAATTCCAGCACTTTGGAGGGCCGAGGCGGGAGGATTGCTTGAGGTCAGGAGTTCGAGACCAGCCTGAGCAAGAGTGAGACCCCCGTCTCTACAAAAAATAGAAAAATTAGCCGGGTGTGGTGGTGTGCGCCTGTAGTTCCAGCTACTCGGGAGGCTGAGGCAGGGGGATCGCTTGAGCCCAGGAGTTTGAGGTTGCAGTGAGCTAAGATGACGCTACTGCACTCTAGCCAGGGCGACAGAGCGAGACTTTGTCTCCAAAAAAAAAGAATGTATATAAATACAAGAATACAAATGTCATCACAAAAACTGCCATTTCAATGAATATTAGATAAATTTGTAATAAGAGTCATTTGGAGTAAAAACAATGACCTAATTTCAGTTTTAGCAAAGGCTCAACAAATGCATAGTGTCTGAACACCTGGTATGTTTAATGGTTTAAAACACAGCTCTTATATTTAATTCAGAACTCATTTATGAAAATTTCGATTCACAATTAAGATATGTATTGTACTGGGAAAACAACAGTGCATGACCAAGAAACAGTGTAGTTGCAGAATTGCAGGAATGTTGAAGCATACGAGGCAGGCTCTACTTGTAAGTTTAACTGAAGGTTAACATCTATCTACTCTCTTTGGTTTGAACTTAAGGTCTTTTTAGTAAAGGAATAATAAGCCACACATGCATACACAAATAAGTCAGAACAGTGGTTCTCATCCCAGGGAGACTAAAACTACTAACATCCAGGGTTCACCCAAGATAAATTACAAGTCAGAATTTCTGGAGATATGGCCTGGCATTTATTGCTGTTAGGTCAAAAAGCTAGAATTGTCTCCCTTTAATTTTGTCCTTAGTTAAAAATTGGGAGGAGGTGATAAAATTAGTTTTGAAAAACCACTTGAAATTTAAAAATTACAATAGGTCAGGAAGGAAGCAAAGTGAGGTAACTGTTATATTTGTGCCCTCTGTGAGCACAATTACAAACCCCAGACTGAGCCATTGTTTAGGGTTTCAGTTCCTTGAAATTGTTTCTTTTTAATCTAGAGATTACCTCCTTTTCAAGACTAGTCAACTTTGAAGACTCTATAGACAATTTAGGTTTTCTATCAAGGGTTTTTTAATATGTGAAATATCTTAGGAAAGTCACTTACTCAATCAAAAAATACTGATGAGAGATTGTTTTCATGACTCATAAAAATAATCTGATCCAAAATATCAATGTTTTTGACAGTTTTTTTTTCCTCAATAACTGTTGGAAGAGTTTTAATGTGTAACCTGCTAGAAAGGAAGTTGCCTTTGGAAAATCTGTTTCATTTTCAAGAATGATTTATATCTGGGGGTAGAAGAAAAAGAAAGTTTGCAACTTATTTCAAACTTCTCTAAGTTGTTGTGGGTTTTGGAAGTTAGAATATTTTACCATTTATCCTACAGCTTTGACTGTTTTGAGGCATATATCTTACTGCCAATATTGAAGTAAAAAGATGAATCAATTAATAAGGAAACACAATTTTTGAGATGAATTTTCCAAGTTGTGAATTTTTGAAACAACATGCAAATAAATATTCTATTAGTTTATTCTTTTGTGTTATTATATCATCATTAAACTTCAATTACTCTTTGAAAACTTATATAGCAATTAATCATTTTTCCTATTTCATTTACATTGTTGCCCAACCATTTTTCATTCTTAGTTTGGACTTAACCCAGTCTGTAGAAAAGAAAATAGATGACTTCCCAAGGTTTTCCCAAGTCTTCCAGACTTGTATTTTGATAAACTTATGACGCAAATTAATCTTGGCCACACCTTGGTGAGTTAATTCTACTGATATGTATGGCAGAACTGTAAGCAAAACCTTGTCAGTTTCAAATTACTAAAAATAGCTATAAAAGTGAAATATTTATTGAATGTTCAGGAGTATATGATCAGAAAAATACCTTTTTTTTTTAATGGCCCTATATCACACCTGATTTTTAGACTTTCCCTTCCCTACAATTTGATAGCCTTTTTATTAAAAACAAACAAACAAAATAAACAGATCCTGTAGTTTGTCAGTCATTAGCAAGTGTTAAAAAGTCCACTCTAAACCAGCATTCTAATCTTGCCTCCAATTTAAAGTTTTTTCCCTTTAGGCTCAGCCTGACACTGTTTTAGGGATTAGTGGATGGGGGCAGGATGGGGGAGGTGTTAACTGTTCTTTCAATCCCCTTATTTCAAATACTTTTCTACTCTTCTCTGCTCATTATGCTGCATCAGGCTCTTCCAGTGTATGTGTGTCTGTGTGTGGGGGGCGGGGTATGGGTGTTCAGAGGTGAAGGGTAAAAAGGGAGGCAGTAAAGCACAGTGGTTAACACCATAGTCTCTGAATTAGAGCCCTGGGGTTACAGCCCCTACCACCCACTAGCTTCCTGGCCTTGGCTATGACTCCATAGTGTCCCTTCCTCACCTGTAAAATCCCAATAGTGAGTTTGTTTCGGTAATGATTTATGGTTATGAGGATTATATGAATTCATTTACGTAAAGCATTTACTCAATAGTTGTTATGTGTTATTGGATATTTTCACTGAGTTAGTTTTTACTGAGTATTATTCTTTTTTTTTTCCCCCCTGGGATCATGTTTTGGATTTTGATTGCTCTTTACCTTGGCAGGAGTCCATTGTTAGTTCTTTGTTGTGGGATGATTTTGTGTGTTCTCTGCCTTCTTGTCCACCCACAGGGATATCTGCACCGTAGTTTCCTGTGCTTGCAATGCACTTGCTGGTTGATGGTTTCCAATCTCCCTAGCCCAGCTCTTGCTCTAGTACTAGACTAATGAGGTTTTCTTCCCAGGACAGACAGGATAGATGGCGAGTGGGAAAATTCATGCATCTAGGACCAACTAAAAGCTGGAAGTGCAGGCCATTCTGCCTGCTGGTCTCTCTTCTTGCCCTACTATGTGTTGTTCCAGTTATTTCCCACTTACAGATTCCTTAGGGCCTCAATCTGTATCTTTGTATATGCTTCCAAACACCTGGAGACAGATGTTAGAGCTCCCCCAAATACTCTCATGAATGTGCCTACATATTTTTGCCACTCAGTAAACTTCCACCCCAGTAGTGAAATATCTCCTGCTGAAATCTTTTACCTCTGAGTGATCATCTTAGGGCTCCTTTTATTTGGCTTGCTTTGGGGGGCAGTGCAGTACTTTCCTCTTCCCACAGTGGGGAAAGGGAGAGAAACCGTGACACCCTCTTCCCTGAATTCATTTCAAAGGCTCCCTCTCTTCAACGAGTCTCTAACCTTCTCCAAAGTAGTCACTGTGTGCATTTGCAGAGCTTATATTTTATTAGATAAGATATATGAAAGGCATAGTTTACCAATAATTTGTGGATTGCAGTTGTGTGGCAACATAGATTACTGCTCCCCTCCCCTCAACTCCCCACCACCTGACCCACCTGGAGCCTGATTCATATTGAGACCAAGAAAACAGGGTTTTGGGAAAACTCAAGGGGGAGGCAGATATTCTTTAGTATGATAAAATGCAAGAGATAGACTAAAAGGTGTTAATTTTGGTAGTATGAAGGAGCTAATGACTTTATACTGAGAATCTAAAAGACTGACCTCAGCAAAGATTTTTCTCTTCTGTCTTCTGCCCTCAGCAATTGAAAATCTCTGGAACAACTTGACAATGGAATGTGAAGGAGCTAAACAAGGAGAGACCCAATGACAAACTAGGTGGGTCTGGTTGAAGAGGATAGGGTGAGGACAAAAGGGATATAGAGAGGGGTTATAGAGGCTATGGGAGGAAGGAGACAGAAAAGGGCCCCTGGCAGACATATTTTTCTGCCTATATCTAGGTTGACCATATAGGGATGTCATAAATATCTTGAACATTGGAGGAGCTGGGTGTGGTACCAGCCTTCAAGATGGCCCTCAATGCTTCTAGCCTCCTGGTATTCATGTTTTTATGTAGTCTCCTCCAACATGGAAAAAGGCCGACCTGTGCAACCAATAGGATATTGTGGAAATGATGGAGTTTGTCTTTAGAGGCTAGATCATAAAAAAGCATGTGACTTCTGCCTTGCTTTCTTGGACCACTCATTCTAGGAAAAGCCAGCTTCCATGTTGTTAGGACTCACAAGCAGCTCTGTGGAGAGGTTCATAGGTAAGGAACTGGAACCTTCTTCCAATAGCCATGTAAATGAGCACTCTCAGAGGTAGAGCCTCTAGCCTGTCATCAAGCCTTCAGATGACTACAGCCAGGGCTGGTATCTTGACTGCAACTTCACAAGGAGACCCTGAGCCAACCACCAGCTAAGATTCTTCTGAATTCCTGACCCAAAGAAACTGTGAAGGCTGGGCATGGTGGCTCACTCCTGTAATCCTAGCACTCTGGGAGGCTGAGGCAGGAGAATTGCTTGAGCCCAGGAGTTTGAGACCAGCCTGAGCAAGAGCGAGAACCCGACTCTACTGAAAATAGAAAAATTAGCTGGGCATCATGGCACACACCTGTAGTCCCAACTACTTGGGAGATTGAGGCAGGAGAATTGCTTGAGCCCAGGAGTTTGAGGTTGGGTGAGCTATGATGATGCCACTGCACTCTACCCGGGGCGTCAAAGTGAGACTGTCTCAAAAAAAAAGAAACCAAAAACTATGAAATAATAAATCTTTGTTGTTTTAAGTCATTATGTGTTGAGATCATTAATTATGTGGCAATAGAATACTAATACATTGAGAGATGAATTAAACAGACAATTCACTCCAAGTTTCCACTGCCATGTAGATTCTATAGGAGTTGAACATGTTGCTTTAACCAGAGCTATTTGTTTATCCTTTCAAATTCTGTGTGTCTGCTTGACTGGCTCACAGCAAGACTTTAAGACTATGGACTATACTACTCCACCCTTCCATTATAAAGGGTGTGGTGTTCAGGTTACAATTTTACGTGCTGAAAAGAGAAATACAAGGTACAATGAAATAATATAACTTGTTAACACTGTTACTATTTATATGCAAGAGTAACTAAATACAGTTGTGAGAGACTGAATAATATGAATAAAATTATACCGTGTGCACTTGTCACAAGAATCATCAGTTTCATTCACATCTTCCTGCTGAAAATAGTTGGGCTCTTAGTTCCTCAGTACCAGTGACTTTCTTTTTCTTTTAAAGTAAACATTTATTTAAATCCATTTCTACTGTATTTTGCTATTGCATTCCCCCCCTTTTTAAAAACAAATTTTGTTACTCTTTCTTTTAATAATAGAATATTCTAAAACCCTACCTTTGTATTATACATTACAGGTTCATTTTAAAACCCAAATCTTTAAAATTGGCATTGCTTAGCAAATTAACAGTGATGTACCACAGTAGATACCTGGTTATGCTTTCTATTATTTTATGTAACAATTTGGCAATTGCATAAAAGGACATGTACCAATAATTCCAATAATTGAAACACCATTTTGAGTTCCTTTTTAAGTGAGGAAAAACCTATTAAAATTGATTTATTAAAAAAAACCTCACAGTATTCAGAAAGGCAATTTAAAAGTAGAATGATACCACTATCTCCCTTGCTCAGATATTGCTATTTACATATTTAACATCCTGAATCACTATGAAGATTTAAATACTACCCAAGCATAGCATAAAGCAAGCATGTGAACAAGATATATCTATTTATTCCTTTTTATATGGCTCTTTCCCTCCTTTCACTTTGTCATCAAACTCAGAAATCTTAACTAGTTCTCCACAGATTATATTAAGTATTAAGGAATGCCAGCTTCTGGCGCCCTCTTGTGGAGAAGTGCTCCTGGCGTTAGTCTTATTGGCAGCTCAGTTGTCCTTGGTTTAGGGAAGTCTGAAACAACAAATCATTTTGCCATTTGTTTATGCAACATGACTTGAATTTCTGAAACAGTGTGACTCACTTCTTGATCAGTTACATGATTGAGGAACCGAGATAAATGTCTATTAAAGCAAACATGAAACATTTTAAAAAAAACTCCTGCTAAAGCAATTAAATTCTTATTAAATTTTTGATTGGTTAGATGGGATCGTTGGTTCTCACTTGTATTGATAATAATTAATTGCCAGAATACTAATACTTTTATTTTTTACTTCCTTTCCAGTTGAAACTTGACTAAAGGGAAGACTTCCATTCAGCATTTATTTTCCTAGGTACAGGGTCAGGACCCACCATGGACACTGGAACCATGGAAGTCTGCCACTGCAGGACGGGTACTCGGACACAACCCTGTAATTCATCCTAGTGCCCTTCCTTTCCTGGCCTCTTTCACAACAGTGGTCTCCTCTGGCCTGGCTTTCTCAGCCTGTCCTCCACTAACACGCTAATTTTCCTTCTTGAGGTCAGGAAAACTTAATTGAGCAATCATTGAGCATTTACAATGAGCTGGAGTCTGAGTAGTAGTAGGATTAGCACAGTGCTAATGTGCTAATGAAGCTTAATGAGTTGGAGTATAACACATCCCCAGACCACACTAAGCTAGGGAAAAAATTAGGCTCACAGCAATGGTCATGTAGATTATTTCTCTGATTCTGCCTATACCTGCTTTTGTGGAACCTGCCTCCAGTTATACCCATCTCAACTACTTCTGGGAGTACCCATAAATTCCCATAAGTGCTCAAACTGAGTTCTCTGAGCCACAACACAGTTAAGTATTTGGCTTTATTTAGCCAGACTCTGGGGATACACAGGTTGCCTGGTATCACACGTTTGCGTATGCGTAAGCTGCTCATGGACTTGTGGCCGTGAGGCTGCTGCCGCTGCCTTGTTGAGGGCGGCTGTGGTTTCAAAGCAGCACTGATTTGGGTGCTCAGTATCTCTCAGACTTTTGAGCTAAGCAGCTCTCTTACATTTCTGCTAAAGTCTGCTCCCCTCAGGTCCCTGTGTAACGGTAAAACCGGGACAATGTTGCTGAGAGCAACACCGAGAGGTACATGAGGATGCAGAGAGATCAGGTTTATTAATGCCCGGGGCTCAGAGGGGACTCCTCTGCCAAATTCTGAGCACCCCCGGTCAGGGGAACTTGTCTTTTATACTTCAAGAGCAAGGAGGTGGTACAGAGCTGCTTATACCAGGAAGTGTACCCAGAAGGAAGTTACTGTAACTTACAAGGTAGCTGCTGCAAGGGGAGCTGTTTATGGGAGCATGAGCTGCAGCCGTTAGTCAGTTTCACAAGGCGACAAGCAGTCTTACAGAAGCAGATGAGCAATTAACATAAACAGGGCTATAGCTTCTAGTTTCAGGGTAAAAGGTCTTTAGTGAATTTCCATTTTCCATCACACCTGGAGAGATGGAAGGAAAAGAGAGCTTACAAGGACGAGGGGAAGTCATAGAACAAGATGAGCCACACTCAATCTATATTATTCTTCCTACTCTTTACCCAGGACATTTTTATTAGATGAAACAGTGAGCATCACTTATTTTTCTTTCTTTGCCTAAAAGCTCTCCCCACCTGCCCCCCCGCCCACCAAACAAGTCTTTGTGGCTCTGATTCATCCATTCTCCAGAAATGCTCAGACATGTCTGAGTATACAAAGAGTACAACTGAGGCTTGTGTGGGGTTCTCTCCATATTAACTGATGGTGACCAGGATGATAGTGGATGGCTGGTGGCCAGGTTAAGGGAAAAAATCATATTTAGAGGGAAAATGCTGGCAGCTCTCATATTTCTAAAATATTCCTGAAGTTGCTGTTTAGGGGACAGTATATCTCATGGAAACTGAGCAGAGTTTCAAAAGTTCTTGAAAGTATCATGAGAGCATAATACTAAAAGTTAGATGATATCACACTATTCTGTTTTATAAAGTACTCCCACTTTGTGATGTGTTCAGCAAACATTATGCCAGATTATTATAAAGCTTGTTTGTTTACAAATATTAAGGTTATAGGAGACCTAGTAGTCAAACAAATGTCTATGTAAGTAAGTAGGCGTTATCTAAAGACATTATCTATCTAGCTTGACTAGCCAGAAATCTGCATGAATACTTTTTTGTTTCTTCTATTTTTCAAGGTAACTACGTATATAAAGATGCTCCTAGCACCTCCTATCTCTGCCTTTTAGCATTTTATGGCTCAATAATACAAACCTAGAGTCTCCTGATATTTACAGTTAGGTAGCCACGAAGACAATATTGCTAAGTGGAGGCAGCCTGCCTAGTTTTGAATTCAGGTGCCCCAACTTTCTAGCCGAACCTTGTCCAACCTTCTTGGACAAGTTACCCCAGTCTTCTAAGCCTTGGCTTCTCGATATTACAACATAGGATAAATAACACTGGTAATACCTATCTCCCAGGTTGCAAGACTTCACTGAGTTCATCAATAAAACCTAGGACACTACTAGACATGTATTAAAAGCTTGATAAACTTTTGTTTTTACTAAAGCATAATAAAAATGCTCTCACTAAATATTTAAAAGTGAGCATTTATATGTCAGTTCTTCCTCAATAAAGCTGTTAATAAAAGTGAGAGAAGAAAAATTAAGATGAAAATTGTCTTACTAAAAGAAAATGCTAAGCTTGACTCCTGAGAAATCTGAGATATTTTTTCAAAGGAAGGTAAAGTTCTGGAAAAGACAGACATGAGTGCTGTGCTTCTTGGAACACACTACAGAAAGAGTGTCTGGGGACAGCATGAATTGGGGTCATAAAGTGTCCCTTCCAATGAACTGGAATCATTACTTTACTGTCTTTTATTTAGGCCAGCACAGTGCGATACGGTAGCCACTAGCCACATGTCTATTGAGCACATGAAATGTGACTAATCTGAATTAAGACGTGGTGTTAGTATAAAATACACACCAGATTTTGAAGATTTTGTATTAAAAAAGAATGTAAAATACCTTATTGGAAATTTTAAAATATTGATTACATTTGAAATGATAAATTTTGGATCTATATATTTTAAAATAAATATATTATGAAAATTAACTTTACCTGTTTCTTTTTACTTTTTAAATTGTGGCTGCTATAAAATTTAAAATTATATATGTAGCTCAAATTATATTTCTTTTTTTATTTCTTAAGCCTTTTAATTTTTATTGCTCAAAAGAAGCTTCATTTCTTATTTAGCTTTCTGACTCTGTGTTTGTGCTTTCTATACTTTTGCAACAATTTTCTGCTTTTCAATAAGGAAAGTACACTTGATCCTGTCACAAACACATTTAGCACACATGGAACCACCACAGGCCCTGCTGACATGTTTTTTTGTTTTAGACAACCACAGAAGAACTTCAGTTCTCACAGCACAAACCCCTCGAAGTCTGCCTGGGCACATACCATATGCCAATTTTGGCGCTTTCCCAACCTTTTTGGTATAAAGGTAAATAATTCTATTACCACGGGTTTGGGACAGCCTAGTTTTGTTAGAGGCTGTATTGTAGGAAAGCCTATGACGGTATGTCAAATGCTGGACCATTCTGAGTGCCTGCAGACAGCATCCCCGGAAGAGGAAAGAGAAAACTCAAATTATATTTCTATTGAACAGTGCTATGTTCCAAATACATTTGCACCTTTACTTGGTGACTCAGGATATGTGGAAATGACAGAACTTCTGGAAGAAAGAGTGAACTCTGGATTCAGACCTCCTGACTTAGGATCTTAAACAGGAATCTGAATGTCTGAATCTCAGTTTTATTTTTGTTTTTTACCCAGAATCATAGGGGTAATATTATTACCTAGATCCACAAACACAGATATGCAAAAAACACAGATTTATTTTTCCATAATTTGGAATTAATTTCTATTATGAATGTCTGTTTCATCTATTGCTGGAAACAATCTTAGTTAATTCAGGTTCACTTACCCATATACACAAAATGTTCTCTTTTTCTTGAGTAGTGCTAAGGTAAGAGGGTGAGGAGAATATGATTCTAGCTTTACCATCTATCTCTGCTGGCATCAGCAGGGACATTCTCTTGCCTGTCTGGGGTTTAGTCATCAAGGCTACTGTTTCCTTCTCATCCCCATCGCAAGGCCTCTTTGGGTACCCTAGTTCTCTTTTTCATGTCAGACCCATTCTAGGGTTTGTGAAAAAAAGTCATCCAGTTACAGAACCTGCCTCATAGGAGTGTTAAGAGGAATAAACCACATGATCCATGTAAAGTGCTTAGCACAATGCTTGATACAAACGAAGCACCTAATAAAGGTAATTATTATTGCTAATGCTGTTGATGATGCTGTTCTTGCTCTCAGCCAGCGCACTTTAGGTTCCCAGAGATCTAGTCGCCAGAAAAGAGGTGAGTGAGGGTACCATCTTCTGTTGCTTGTTTTTTAGTGGTTGAGAGTGAGGAGAGTACCTGGATACATTGGGGGGCACAAAACAAAACAGACAAAACATTGGTCTCCAATTACTCTTTGGTTTTGATCAAGAGATTAGCAAGTAGGATTAGTGCTGGGAAGACATGCGTGGATATGTGAGTAGTGGGGTGAGGACTGGTAGATCTTTTCACATTGGAGGGTGCCATGGCAGAAATAACAGGGCCATAAATATCTATTAAGCGCCTCTCATATGCCAGTATTGTGATAGGCGGTGTGGAGGATACAAAGGTAGTGGAAGTCATAGTCCATGTATTTGGAGAACTTACAATTGGATAAACAAAAAATACATATTACATTTCTGAATTAGTGATGAAGGTGAGTTGGAAGGCTGCCTGTTTCTGCATGGTCTTATGTGGTGGTGAGACTTTGGTGGGGATGTCAAAGCTCAGGGCTACTACTAAAATTTCAGATAAAGAAATTTAATTTTTTAGTACAGTTAGTGCTAACAGGGATATCGGAAACTTATTCTTTGAGCAATATAATGGGTAATCAGAATGTTGATGTATTAATTTACAGTGAAGAATGTCCCTTTCAAGAGAGAATGCTTGAGTAAAATTTAGTGACAGCTAGTACCCACCAGAAGATAAGATGAATAATTTTCATTAATACTCATTTATTGGCATTCATTTTGTCGTCTGGTGAATGTGATCTAATACTAAAGAATTACTTCAAGTATATAAAATAAATTCTTTAGCATCAAAAATGTTATCTACTAATTATACTTTAAAATATGCAGATTGGGAAAGGCTTTTTTTTTTTTTTTGAGACAGGGTCTTGCTCTGTTGCTTGGGCTAGAGTGAAGTGGCGTCATCATAGCTCACTGCAACCTCAACCTCCTGGGCTCAAGTGATCCTCTTGCCTCAGCCTCCCTAGTAGCTGGGACTCAAGGTGTATACCACCACACCAGGCTAATTTTTTTCTATTTTTTGTAGAGATGAGGTCTTGCCCTTGCCCAGGCTGGCCTCAAACTCCTGGCCTTAAATAATCCTCCTGCCCCGGCCTCCCAAAGTGCTAGGATTCGAGGCATGAGCCACCTCGCCCAGCCAGAAAAGACTTTTAATCTTAAAATTTTTATAGTTAAAATATTTCATATCAGCTTGAGGGAAACCAGTGTTTTGCAAAAGTGTGGTTTGAAAACCACTGCAAGAAATTGTGAATGCTTTAATACTACCTTGATGGTTCTCTTCCTTGCACTCTTATTTATTAAGGAGTTAAGACATGATCTGATCTTTGAATGAGGTATCAGATTTGGATTAGAATAAAGAAATATGATATATAAGCTGGAGAGTGAGTAAAGTGCAGAAGAAGGGAGATGTGCAGACAGACTTTTACTAAAACACAGAGGAATGAAGTTAGAGACTAATAGGATAAATTATCTTTTGGAGGCTAGATTTGATAGACAATATGACACTTACTGTATCGTATTAAATTGCACAGTGGCACGAAGAGAGTGATGTTTGTTGGAAAAAACCTGAACTAAAAGGCTCATAAATCTCTTAACAAGAATATTGGAATTTGGAGTAATAATTTCTACTTAGCAATGGCTGTTGCTAAGATGCTAAGTATGATATGTCCTGTAATAAAATTTATTTAAAGTTGTTTTTCACCTCATGAGTTCCATTTTCAAAATGTTAAAATTTCAGTCATAAAGGGGGATTATTTTGTGTTTAACTTCTTTAAGAACTTGTAAGAGTCACTTTACAAGCAGTTTTTTTTAAAACATTGTTTAGAGAATCAGTTATTCTGAACTATGATGTGAGGCATAAATGTCTGATTTTAAAACCCCCTTTGCCTCTCGAAGCTGTCTTTTTTAGATGATAATTTTTTAATAGGCTCTTTGAAAGAAAAGATAGCATATGCCACTAACACACCTGATGTAGAGTTATTACCAAATCTTCTGGTTTCAATAGTTTCTCCCCCTCTCTTCTAAATCTCATTTAATAATGTCAAATTGAGTTATAGAATATTAGAACTGTAAGAGATCTTGAGTCACATGGTTATGATCTCTTTGTTTTTTATTTGGAATTCTCTGAGGGATTCAAAGAAATACAGTTCAAAGTCTAGGTGCATCCTAGGGACTGTGCCAACCTTATAACTTGGCTAAAAACTCAACATTCTTTTTATGCTCCGTATCTAGAGCCAACTCCTTGTGTGTTTTTCTGGCATCTGGATAAAGATTGCTTTATCCAGTCCTTGATTTATTAATTTTGGCTCAATTTCAATAATTCATTCCCCCTCAGATGAATAGAATATGGCATATATAATTTCATATTATAACTTAGGTCAATGTATTAATACTACTTCCCACCTTCACTGTTTTTTCATTAGTGTGACGGTTAATTTCACGTGTTAGCTTGGCGAGGCCACAGTACCCAGATATTTGGTCAAATATCAGTCTAGATATTGCTGTGAAGGTATTTTTTAGATAAGATTAACATTTAAATTAGTAGACTTTGAGTAAAGTAGATTACCCTTCATAATGTGGGTGGGCCGCACTCTATCAGTTGAAGGCCTTAAGAGAAAAACACTGACTTCCACAAGGAGGAGGGAATTCTGCCTGCAGTTCTCTTTCAGATTTGAGCTGCAGCATCAACTTTTCCCTGAGTGCCGAGCCTGCCAGCATTCCCCACATATTTTGGACTTGCCAGCCTTTGCAATCGTATGAACCGTTTCCATATACACACACGTATATGTGCGTGTTTATCCATCTATCTATCTTCTATTGGTTCAGTTTCTCTGGAGAACCCTGACTAATACAATCAGTCAGTCATGATTAATGATCTATCTCTGGCCAAAATTCATCTATATTCCTACATGTTAGAGGTTAAAGTAGGAGACTAAAGTTACATTTCATAGATGAATGAATTAGTCTTCATGAGTAAAGAGAAGAAAAATGGAAACCTTAAAACAAAAAGAGAATATACTCAATATGATTTTATGATTGTTTAAGAACTCAACCTCTCAAATAGAATATTTCACAGTATCAGAGGTTAGTTACCATTGGGAGCAGATTCAGATTTTGCTTGTAAAGTTTGGGGAACTTTCTTTAATAAGAAGAAGGTATGAAACAAATAACAACTTACAAAATTTTAAAGGCTGACAAGTACTGTAAACATAACAAAATCCAGAAAGAAAATTATACTTTGGTTGGGTGTGGTAGCTCATGCTTGTAATCCCAGCACTTTGGGAGGCTGAGGTGAGAAGATTGCTTGAGGTTAGGAGTTCAAGACTAGCCTGAGCAAAAGCGAGACCCTCGTCTCTGCAAAAAATAGAAAAAAATTTAGCCGGGTGTGGTGGTGTCTGCCTGTAGTACCAGCTACTCAGGAGGCTGAGGCAGGAGGATCGCTTGAGCGCAGGAATCTGAGGTTGCAGTGAGTTGTGATGACACCACTGCACTCTAGCTGGGGCAACAGAGTGAGACCTTGTCTCAAAAAAAAAAAAAAATTATACTTTTACTAACTAATTGTCTGATATACATGTTGATTACTTTTTTCCTCCACAGTTTTTTGTGTATATTTTTGGTTGCCACTTTAGAATAGAAAGGAAATTTAATTTATAAATTTCAAACCATGTTTCTCCTTCATTAGCAACAAACTTCCATGCCAGACATCGTAAGATACATTCAAGTGGAGATTAGACCTCTGGCCTGAGCCCTTGTATGACCATAATGGGTGAGTGTGTGTGGTGCTTATGGGAAGGATGTATTTCTGAAAGCCTTACCTATACTGGGATGACTGGCAGTAACTTAAATATATATTGAAGTGGCTGCAAACCACATAAATATATCCCACAAACCCCAAAGTAAATATAGCCCTGACTTAACTTTTCCTTACCAGATTCTAAAAATGCTGCAGCCATTTCAAAAGCATCCTACCTGAGGGAACACGTGATGGGAGGAAATTCAGAGTGGAAAGAGGCAGAGATTCTAAAATAAGAAAAAATATCTTCATTTTATAAATTGTACAAAAGCATATGATTATGTGAATGTGGCCTTGGAAAGGCCCCCGGTAAGTGAGAGACCCCAAAGCTTAAGCCTCTGGCTACCACAGTTATATGACATCCCTCTCTTTCCCCACTTCAAGATAATTTTTAAAAAAATCACTTATTAATGCAAATTTATTAATATATTTTCATGCTACTGGAATTAATGTGTGAAATTTTACATAATTAACTGTAAATATTTATATTGTGAGTATGGGAACTACACATGAATAGAAATGAACTATCTTTAAATCACAAATTTGCAACGAATTTTTTAGAGCAGTGTGGTTGAATCTTACTTATAATTATGGTAGATATACAATAATAGCTCTCTTTTTTGAAATGGATTTTTTCCTTTTTACCCCTAGAAGGGCAGAATAAAGTAACAAGAAAAAAATTAAACAGGCCACCTTTTGTCAGGGGAGGTTGATTTCAGAACAAAATATGTAGTGGAGCCATTCATAGCCAGAACTGATTTCAAAATGAAATTGCCATTGATTGTCAATTGGAAATTTCAGGGCAAAAATGTTAATAAAAATGTAATGGTTTTAATGGCAACCCTAATGATGATGATGATGTTATTTGTGTTGTTAGATGAATGATTATTATAATCAATGACACTTTTTTTAGTGCATTAAGAGGTAGCTTAAAATTGGTACTTATGGGACCATGATTTACTCCCTTTTCCATAGTTCATTAAAATGACTTTGCTATTATTTCTAAATTCTCATTGCATGATAGAGCCATGCACATTTGACACAGAGAATCAGACTGATAAGAACATTAAGTCAGTTCCAATTCTGCTCTCATTATTCACAGGACTAAAGACTTTTTCCATAAAATCAGCTATTTGGCATCTTCTCATTGATTCTGAAGGAGGTTTATACATGAATGTGTTTAGGAATCTGTGGCAGATGGGAGAATTGGTGCCCCCCACCCCCAAACTGTGTCTCTCAATACTAATGCCCTTGTACAGCCCCCTTCCACAGAGACTCTGGCTTTGGTCATGTAACTTGCTGTGGGCAATAGACGTTAGCCAGGCTTATTGAAAGCTTGCACACTGAAGTTGTCCTCTTAGAAAACTCTATCATGGAACCCAGATATCATACTGGAAGAAATTCCAGGCTATATTGCTAAAGAGAAACACCATGTGGAATGGTCCTGGAGGATGTGACACCATGTGGAGAGAGAGGCCACTTAGAAGAAAACCAAGGTGCTGCAGCCAAGTTTCCAGTTGAATGTAGCCATATGAGAGACCTTAGGTAACACTACATGGAACAGAATCACCCAGTCAACCCACAGAAATGTGAAAAACAGTACAACATGGTGGCTTTAAACCAGTAAAGTTTGTTTTGTAAAGCAGCAGCAGATAATGGAGACAGGATTACAGAAAGATTTTAAAAATCATCTCATCTATATACAAAAATCTGAAAGTAATTTGAATGAGAATTATAGAAACTTATTAAACTGAATGTCCATAAAAATGACAAATATTTCTTCAGCACTTTACATGTATAGCATTATAATTTTAATAGTTAACATTTATTAAGTACTACATGTTAAATAGTTTACATTTATGCATTTTTAAAATCTATTCAACAATCTTACAGGATAGGCACTATATTTGCCCCCAATTTATAGATGAAGAAACTGAGACTTAAAGATGATAAGTCTCTTGCCCAATGTTACACAGCTACTGTACAGTGTGTGGAAGATACAGAAGACTTATACAATGCACTCTGTACAAGCCATGGAATGTACAGCCTTTAAAAAAATCTACACCCATGAAATTATTATAAGAAGAGATGATAATATTATAACACATTAAACAGTGTGGTGTTAAAGATCATGATATCTTGAATCAGAAAGACACAGATTTAAACAGTGGCTCTGATACCAGCTTTGTGACCTTAAACAATATATGTAAGCTCTCTGAATCTTGGTTTCCTTATCTGTACAATGAAGATTACAACCTATTATCCCTTCCACGGTTGTTGAGAGTGTAAACTGGGCTGTGTTGGGGCCAGCTTATACCTACTTTAGCTGGTTGTGCTCATCATTTCCCAAATCCATATTTGGGGACATCATGTTGTTAGCTTAAGTTCAGCCTTGGTGGGAGTATTAACACCATGAAGATGTTAAATCCTAATCAGCCAAAGACTTCCAGCCTGCAGTCTGACAAAATCAGATTTATTGACTGACTCATAGCAAGGGAGAGCATTTGCAGAAACTGTGCAATGTCACCCTTGACAAGAGGGAGGAGGGAACCGTGCTGTGTAAGCATTGGGTTCCTGCCAGAGGATCCTGAGGAGGGTCTAAGGAAAGGGGAGGCCCATCCTGAGTTGGTTGCTATTTTTGTGACAGGCTTAGAAGTGGGGATTAACTAGGGATTGCTTACTGTCGTGAAAGTAAGAAGGTTTAGCAGTTGGGCATCCAATTGAGAATAGCAAAGGGCGTCGAGAGGTGGCATGTGTAAGAAAACAGTAATCACTCATAGAGGGGGTCATTATGACATTTTGTGGCCATATAATCTGGGGAGAAACAATATGTCCTGTTAACTTTGGAGCTGACTTTATGTGTTTGGCCTTTCAGCCTGATTAACAGCAGTGCTGGCTCTGTTTTTCAGTCCAAGTTCATTTTTACTCTTACTAACCCAGAAAGTCTTTCAGAAATCACTCAACACCACAAGTCAGGGATTTTCATTTCATTCCTGGAGACCCAGTTGTTAATATTTATCAGCATATCACTGCTTGTTTGTTCTCATGTGTCTGTCCTTTAGGTGAGACTCCTTTCCTTTTAAGACTCAATGAACACAGTCAAGTCTCATTATGTATAACAAATGAAAGTTTACTTTCCTCCCCAAATATTTCTTAGAATCCCTGGGAAGTGCTTATGATTCAAAAATCCAGCCTTAAGTGTCGACCTTTGGATTACTTACCCATTTCAGGGCTTCTCTGAAAATGTACAAAGATTCTTGCCACTGTTACTTGACTAAAAAATGCTTAACAGAACATTCCTTTGCAGAACCTTCTCTCCAAGAAAAAAAATTCTAATTTTTACCTTACTTTATAACAGTTGCTTAAAATTACTAAAAAATGAAGATTTTCTAGTTTCAAGAAATTGGCACAGTGACAACATATATTAATATATATGTATATAAATGGAATGGTTGGTTTATGCTCATTTGCTTTTTTCCAGAACTTTCCTAACTGTACAGTGGGAATGCATGCTAGTCTAATTGATGGTAAAATTACAATACATTTATTTACCCACCCAATGCATTTGTTCAAAGATTCCCAATGCATTTGTTCAAAGATTCAGAGAGCAGTTGCAATTGTTAGGCAAAATACAAACATCCACCAGAGAACTATTCAAGGATGGTGATTTGAAATGCAAAATTATTTCTGTTCTTTTCCCTTCAAATGCTATACATTTTGGTAGGAATACGAGTTGTTTCTATAATGGATGGAAGGAAATTAAGGTAGAGAAGATCTATGATTCAAAATGGAAATGCACATACTATTGGAATTGAAAGGGATCTCAGAGATCATCTTAAAATTTTTGAATTATAGACTGGCTTGGGAATCTGAAGCAATGGCTCTTTTCCCCAGAAATATGCATATGCCCTAGTGTGTTCACACATACATACTGTTAGAGCGTGAATTTGTAAGTGGGTGCAGAAAGATTAGAATAGTTTTAAAGAAAGAAAGTTTATTTTACTTCCCAAAGGTGGGAAGGGATCCACACAAAAAGAAAGAAAGGAGAAGTATCAACGCTGAGCAGAAAAAGCTCAGGATTTTTATGGGAACAAAGAGAAGAAAGAAAAAAATAGTTATGGCTGCCAGCTGGTAACAGAAGAGGCTGTGAAGCGGCTGTGTTTGCTTTTCTGTTTTCTTTTCTTTTCCCTGTGAGGCTGGCTTACCAGGTTCCTTGAAATGTGGTCTGGTGAGAATTGGAGCAGGGAGCTCGCACCCCTGCTGTCTGCTTAGGGCTCTTCAAGGCTGTGACAATGAACGCTTAGATATACTGTAGGTTAATCATAAAGACAATGAGTTGAGTCCCAGGTGTTTAATCTAACAAAACAAAGGTCGGTTGTGCTGTGAGTTTACTCCTTTTACTTTCTGTTTGATTGATAGTTTATCTTTCTCTGTTAGCTAGTTTGTTAGCAAGGCTGTCCTTTCACATGCCCACCGTCACAGAATTTCATTGTTCTCAGATCCCTTGAAGTTCATTAATATACTCCAATCTAAGGTAAAAATCTGGATCTGGTCTGTCCATTTCCCTTCATTTTATTCATAAGGTTTTCAAGTCAAGGTGACATATCAAACTAATGGTAGATAAAATCACAAGTAAAAACTCTTGCCTTAATAAGCTGCTGTTACCCATTTCTTCTTTGATATCTTTCTTTTTCCCATGCCACCATAAGACAGATAACGTTCTGGGTTCCAAGTCTTCTAACAGGAAATCATTTAGAAGAAACTGTACAGGATGTAGTTAAAAGCACAAGCTTTGGAGTTGAGCCAGCCTATATCCAAAGCTTGTCTTTGCTTCAAACTTTAGTTACTGTTCAGCTTTTCTTTCTTTTTTTTAAAATAAATTTTATGGTATATATTTAAGGTACACAACATGAGATGTTATGGGATGCATATAGATAGTAAAAAGGTTACTATAGTAAAGCAAATTAACATATCAATCATCTTACATTGTAATCCATTTTTTTTTCTGGCAAGACAACTAAGTTTACTCATTTAGCATGAATCCTGTATACCAGTGGCCCCCAACCATTTTGGCACCAGCAACTGGTTTCATGGAAGAAAATTTTTCCGTGGACGGAGGAGAGGGAAGCAGAGTTCAGGCAGTGAAGCAAGTGATGGAGAGTGGCTGTAAATACAGATGAAGCAAACTTCCCTTGCTCACCTGCTGCTCACCTTCTGCTGTGTGGCTCCCCTACCCCCACTAACCCTGTTTCCTAAGTTTCATGGAAGACAATTTTTCCACGGATCAGGGGGAGGGTGTAGTGGAGCTCTGCGGCCTGGTCCCTAACAGGCCGCAGACCAGTATGGGTCCACAGCCCAGGGGATGGGGACCGCAGCCATATACAGTACAATTTTATTACCTATAGTCTCTAGACTTATTCATCCTACATATCTGCTACTTTGTATTCTCTGACCTACATCTTCCCATTTCCTTCCTCCACCCCCACCTCTGGTAACTACTGTTTTGTTTTCTATGTGTATTTGAATTTTTTTTTTTTTTTAGATTTCACATGTAAGTGAGATCATACAATATTTTTCTTTCTGTGTCTGGCTTATTTCACTTAGCATAATGTCCTCCAAGCTTATCCAAGTTGTGGCAAATGGCAAGATCTCATTCTTTTCTAGGGCTGAGTAATATTCCATTGTCTGTATATACCATGGTTTCTTTATCCATTTGTATGCCAACAGGCACTTGGGTTGTTTCCATATCTTGGCTATTGTGAATAATGCTGCAATGAACATGAGACTGCAGATATCTTTTTACAGGGTAGTGATTTTATTTCCTTTGAGTATATGCACAGAAGAGAGATTGCTGGGTCATATGGTAATTCTATTTTTAATTTCTTTAGAAGTCTTCATATGATTTTCCATAGTGGCTGTACCAATCTACATTCCCACCAACAGTGTACAAAAGTTTCCCTTTTCTCCAAATCCTGGCCAACATTTGTTATCTTTTGACTTTTTGATAATAGCCATCCTAACAGGTGTAAGGTGGTGTCTCATAGTGGTTTTGATTTGCATTTCCCTGATAATTAATGATGTTGAGCACCTTTTAATATACCTGTTGGTCATTTTTATGTCTTCTCTGGAGAAACTTCTGTTCAGATTCTTTGTTCTTTTTAAAATCAGTTTATTTGTTTTTTGACTATTGAGTTTATGAATTCTCCATAAATTTTGGATATTAACCCCTGATCAGATATGTGCCTTACAAATATTCTTACCCAATCTGTAAGCTGCCATTTCATTTTGTTGATTGTTTCCTTTGCTGTGCAGAAGTTTTTTAGTTTGATGTAGTCCCATTTATTTATTTTTGCTTTTGTGGCTTGAGCTTTTGGTGTGACATCCAAAAAATCATTGCTAAGGCTGCTGTCCAGGGGCTTTTCCCCTATGTTCTCTTCTAGAAGTTTTAGAGTTTCTTATATTTAATTCTTTAATCCATTTTGAGGCAATTTTTGTATAAGGTGTAAGCTAAGGATCCAATTTCATTCTTTTGCATGCGGAAATCCTATTTTCACAACACCATATATTAAAGAGACTATCCTTTCTTCATTGTGTCCTTTTGGTGCCCTTGTTAAAAATTAATCAATTGTCAATTAAATTAAATTTAATTTAATTGTCAGATTTACTTCTGGGCTCTCTATTCTGTTCCACTGGTCTATGTATCTGTTATGCCAATGCCATACTGTTTTGATTGTTATAGCATTGTAATATAATTTTAAATCAGGACGTGTGATGCCTTTAACTTTGTTTTTCTTTCTCAGAATTATCTTGGCTATTTGGGGTCTTTTATGGTTCCATATGAATTTTAGGATTGTTTTTTCTATGTCTGTGAAGAATTCCATTGGGATTTTGATAGAAGTTGCATTAAATCTGTATATTGCTTTGGGTAGTATTCACGAGCATGGGATATACTTCCGTTTACTTGTGTCTTCTTTAATACTTTCATCAATGTTTTATAATTCTCAGTGTACAGATCTTTCACCTCCTTGGTTAAATTTATTCCTAGGTATTTAAAAAAATTCCATTATACATTGGATGGATTACTTGATTTCTTTTTCAGATTTGTCATTATTTTTGTATAAAAATGCTACTGATTTTTGTGTGTTGATTTTGTATCCTGCAACTTTACTGGATTCATTTATTAGTTCTAACAGTTTTTTTGTGGAATTTTTTTTTTCTTTTACTTATAGGGTCATGACATCTGCAAACAGAGATAATTTTTCTTCTTCCTTTCAGGTTTGGATCCTTCTTTTTTCTTGTCTGATTGCTCTTGCTGGTACTTTCAGTACTATGTTGAATAGAAGTGGTGAGAGTGTGCATCCTTGCCTTGTACCAGATCTTAGTCGAAAAATTTTTAGTTTTTCTCCATTGATTATAATGTCAGCTGATGGTTTTTCATAAATGGCCTTTATTATGTTGAAGAACTTTCCTTCTATACCTAAACTGTTCAGCCTTTTTAAGCTCCTACTGCATTATTGTAATATGGAGTATATAATGGAATTAAAGAATTGTTGTAAAGATTAAATGAGATAATACATACAGAGTACTTGGTGCAATGCCTAGCATATAATAAACATTAAAGAAATATTGCCATTAAAGTTATTAACATTAAAGTCATTATTGCCATTATCATTATTATCATCATTGTTCTTGTAAAACACTGGACTCAAAGTAATCAGGTGGGGTATTACATTTTGTTTTCTTCTTTCTTGCAAGATGAGCCATTTGAAGTGCTCTGTAGATGAAGTTGGAGTCAAGACCAGAAAAGAAGTCTCAATTTAAGGTCAAAGTTCTGTCCATTCTTTATGTTGCCTTGCTCTATTTTACAGTGATGTGGGTATAACACAGCTTTGTTTTTAAATTTTTTATACGTAAATGCATTGTTGACTGAGATACAATTAACATATGATAAAATGCACAGATATTGAGTGTTTATTTCGATGAATTTTGACAATTGTGTGCATTCCTGTAACTATTACCCAAAGCAGGATATTGTTTCTCATTGTGCAGAAAGTTCCTTTATGTTTCTTTCCAGCCAAATTCTCTCCTCATTCCCGATCACAGCCACAAATTCATCTGTGGTCATGGATTAGCTTTATCTGTATTTGGATTCCATATAAATCAAATCATATAGTATGTACACTTTTGGGTTTGGCCTCATTTATTTAACAGAATTTTTTGAGAGTCATCTATGCTGTTGTATGTATTAGTAGTTTGTTCTTTTTATTGCCAAACAGTATCCCATTGTATGAACATACCACAATTTATTTATCTCCTGTCTTTGGACATTTGGGTTGTTTCCAGGTTTTTGCTATTCTTAATAATGCTGATACAAATATTTTTGTGCAAGTCTTTTTCTCCTTCACTTTTGAAGGATACCTTGGCAGGATACAGAACGCTAGATTGGTGTTATTTTTCTCTCAAAGCTTTAAATATGTCACTCCATTCTCTTCTTGCTTGTGTGGTTTCTAAGGAGAAGTCAGATGTAATTTTTTTATCTTTGTTTTTCTATAGTTAAGGTGTTTTTTCCCCCTCTGGCTTCTTTCAAGATGCCTGCCTTCCTTCCTTCCTTCTTCCTTCCTGACAAGATCTCGCTATACTGCCCAGGGTAGCTACAAACTCCTGGCCTCAAGCCATCCTCCCACCTTAGCTTACTGAGTAGCTGGGACTACAGGTGTGAGCCACAGCACCTGACTCAAGAATTTTTCTTTATCTTTGATTTTTTGTAGTTTGATTATGATATGCCTAGGGGTAGGGTTTGGGTTTTTTTTGTTTAAAAAGCATTTATCCTGCTTGGTGTTCTCCGAGCTTCTTGGATCTGTGGTTTGGTGTCTGACGTTAGTGACATCACAGTTTTTACTGCTTCAGATGTCTCTTCTGTTCCTTTCTCATTCTTCTTCATCTGGTATTCTCATTATATGTATGTTACACTTTTAGAAATTTTCCCACAGTTCTTGAGTATTCTTTCATTTTTTTTCCCAACTTTTTCTCTTTGCTTTTCAGTTTTGGAAGTTTCTATTGACATGTCCTCAAGCTCAGAGTTCTTTCCTCAGCTGGGTCCAGTCCACCGATAAACACATCAAAGGCATTGTTCATTCTGTTACAGTGTTTATGTCTAGCATTTCCTTTTGATTCTTTCATAGGCTTTCTATCTCTCCGCCTATATTAGTCATCCATTCTTTTATGTTGCCCACTTTCCCCATTAGCTTTCTCAGCAAATTAATCATAGTTACTTTAAAGTCCTGGTCTGATATTCCAACATTCTTGCCATATTTGATTCTGGTTCTAATGCTTTCTCTGTCTCTTCAAACTGGTTTTTTTTTTTTTTTTGGCCTTTTATTATGCCTTGTAATTTTTTTGTTAAAGGTATGATATGATGTGCTGGGTAAAAGGAACTACAGTAAACATACCTTTAGTAAAGTGGTGGTAGGGTGTTGGGGAGGGGAAGTTTTCTGTAGTCCTGTGACTAGGTCTCCGTCTTTCAGGGATCCTGGGCCCACGGACTGTGAACTTCACAAATGCTTCTCAGATTTCCCCCCCTTAGATGGGATAGGACAGCCAGAGGGGTTTTGTATTTCCTTTCCCCTAGATTAGTTAGGCTCTGATAAAACACCTAAAGGTTAGGCTTTGATAAAATAATTTCTCCTGAGGGTAGGACTTATTAAGAACAGAAAGCCTGGCTTATTTAAAAATTATTACTTCTCCTCTCCCTTTTCCAGAAGCAGGAGGGGATTTTTCTTCAGTCATCACTGGTGAGAACCCAGTAGAGCTCCTGCAAGTAAATCAGAAAAGTGTGGGTGCACTGCTATGACTGGGCCCTCTGGTGGTCTTCACTCTCAGCGGTCCACACTGAGCCTCCAGCACTCATCCGTTACAGTTTAGGTTTCCCTACTGCAGCCTGGTTCTGACAGAGGTTTTTGCTCTGACTGGCTGTAATTCTCTACATCTGCCAATTCCTCTCTCCAATGTTTGGGGCAGCAGTTTGCCCTGTGAACCCACTTCTCTAATGTGCCCAAGAATAGGTGTTGATTTTCAGTCTGTTCAGCTTCTTACCTGTTATGACAGAGTAGGACAACTCCCAAGCTCCTTACACACTGGACCAGAAACTGGAAGCCCGGTACAAATCCTTTTGTGGGCATGTTTTTATTTCTCTTGGTAAATACTAAGAAATGGAATTACTATAATGAAGATTTGTAGTGTTCCTTTTGTTGGCAATGCAGACTTAAGACTATATTTAAGTGCAGTTGTCTTAGCTGCTCAGGCTGCCATAACAATTACCACAGGTGGCTTAACCAACAGACATTTACTTCTCACCGTTCTGGAGTCTGGAAGTCCAAGATCAAGGGGTAGGCCAATTTCGTTCTTATTGAGGGCTCTCTTCCTAGCTTGCAGATGGCTGCTTTTTCCCTGTGTCCTCACATGATAGAGAAGAGGGGCAGGAAGAAAGAGAGAGAGAGAGAGAGAGGGAACAACCACACACTCTAGTCTCTCCTCTTCTTTTTATAAGGACACTAATCCCATCATGAAGACATCACCCTCATGACTAATCTAACCCTAGTTACCCTTCAAAGGCCCCATCTTCCCATACCATCATATTGAGGGCTAAGGCTTCAACATAAGAACTCTGGGGGGATATAAAGACTTAATACATTACAACTGTACTTTTAAGTTTTTCTTGAAATCCACCAAGTAAATGTAAATGTATATTTGGGCAATGGTTCTTAAAAACCTGCATTATCATAACATCATTGTTTTGCTGCCAACTATGAGATGTGCTGCTAGAAACTTATTATTGTAGAGAGAAGGTACCACCAAAGAAATTTTACTAATGGATTTCTTTATTTTGTGCTTTATCAAGAAGCCCCTTGCTACAGACTGTTTATGTCCCCCCCACAACCAAATTCATATGTTGAAATCTAGTTCTCAATGTGATAGTATTTGGAGGTAAGGCCTGTGGGAGGTGACTAGGTCATGAGGGTGGAGCCCTTATAAGTGGGATTGGTCCCCTTATAAAACAGACTCCAAAGAGTTCCCTCCCCATTTTCACCATGTGAGGGCACAGTGAGAGAATGGCTGTCTATGAACCAGGAGTGAGTGTCTATGAACCTCTCCAGACACCAAACCTGCTGGCATTTTGATCTTGTAATTCCCAGCCTCCAGAACTGTGAGAAATAAATTTCTATTGTTTATAAGCCACCCAGTCCATGGTATTCTGTTACAGCAAGACAGACTAAGACACCCACTCTGCTGTCCTTGGTTGGTAGGTTAACCATCAGTGGAGTTACAAGGTATTCCTGTCTTATCTGCCCTTCCACACCTATCTTTCCAAGGAGGGTAGAAAAGTCCTGGGTTTCTAAGGTCTGGGCATTGACTGTGGGGTATCAAATAATAATGGGGAGCAGAAACTGGACCCACCTAGTGCCTCACCTTGGGGCTGATGACCAGGTTGGAATTCCCTACCACATGGATATGAGTGCAGCATCATGCCTAAACAACACATGGGGGGATATTCCTGGGACCCTGGTAAATCTCTAGGGAATACTTGAAAACAAATGGGAGTAGGGGAGGGCTTTATGATTTAGGGATAGCTATCACTGCATCCCAAGTTGGTGACAAAGAGGAGTTATGACTGTTATATAACTAGTAATTATTAATGAAACAAATGTAGCAAATTATTTACATTAAAAAGTTAACCTTATATTAACATAGTTCAAGTTATCCTTTTAATATCACTTTTCTTGTTTTTATTCTACTGTTTTTATGAGAAAAGGTGCAGATCTGAGTGTCTTTGGGGATAATTTTAAATATTCATTATTAATGAGAACTTTTACATTTTGCAGTTTTGTTTGTCAACTAATCTAAGATTTTAATATAAGCAATAATAAGTATAATCTGTATCATCTGGTTGAACATTTATAACTGAGAATAGGCCCATGATTTCTATGGAGTATGTATTTGTGATTATGACTTGCATTTTACCCCGTAAAGACCAAATGGCAGTATAATGTGCTGCATGAATTAAATTCTCAGAGTATAAATTGAGAAAAGTGATTGGGGAATTGAGTCCTCTTAAACTGAAAATAGTTTAAAACTGGTAATACATGAGTTTTTCTTCTTCTTTAAAAAGAGATCTATATTTTAACTCAGCCTAACCTGAAGAAAACGCTGGTTTGTAAACTATTATCAGGATGCTCTATATAGTTATTCTTTAAGTTAGCATCTACATAAAAGTATTTATACCCCTGTATTAGTTTCCTAAAGCTGCTGTAACAAAGTATGACAAACTTGGTGGCTTAAAACAACAGAAATGCATTCTGTCAATGTTCTGGAGGCTAGAAATCCAAAAGCAGTTTTCAGCAGGGCCATGCTCCCTTTGAAGCCTCTAGGGTAGTGACTAACCTCTTCTTAACTTCTGGCGGTTGCTGGAAATCCTTGGTGTTCCAGGATGCGTCACTCCTATCCCTACCTCCACTGCTTGATGGCATTCTCCCTGTGTGTCTTCTTTTCCTATAAGGATACCAGTCGTATTGGAGTAAAGGCCCAAACTATTCCAGTGTGACCTAAGTTTCACTTAACTAATTTCATCTGCAATACCCTTATTTCCAAATGAGGTCACATTTTAAGGTTCTGGGACAGATAGGAATTTTGGAGGGATACTCTTCAACCCAGACAACTTGTGTAGTTTTGTAATAATAGCTCCAAGTGGTAGGCAGTTCCTGAAATAACTCTCAATGATCCCCACCTCCTGGCAGTCACACCTTTGAGTAATCCCCTCATCTTTTGTATGCATTGAATCTAGTGACTTTCTTCTGGTAAAAAGAGCAGGCAAAAGAGATGAGATATCACTTCGAGATTATGTTGTAAATGTCTGATTTCTGTCTTGCTTGCAGTCTCTTCTTACTCGCTTGCTCTGATGAAGCAAGCTGCTATGCTGTGAGCTACCCCATGGAGACACCTACGTGGTAGGAACTGAGGGTAGCATCTAGCCAACAGTCAGTGAGGAACTGAGGCCCTCACTCCAGCAGCCTGCAAGGAACTGAATCCTGCCAACATCCACTGGAGTGACCTTAGAAATAATTCCATTACCAGTCATGTTTTAAGATGACTTCGACCCAACTGACAGTGTGATTGCCGTCTTCCCAGATGATCCTTGTGAGAGATCCATAGCTGGAGGATCCAGCTAGGCTGCACCTGGATTCTGGACTTGCAGAAACAGTGAGATAATACTGTTGTGTTATGGCACTAGGTTTTGGGTAATTTGTTATACTTTCATAGATAATTAATACACACCCTTTAAGTTTTTCTTCTATATCATTTTCAACAAATATTATGAAACTTGGGGATATTCTTACATTTTATTTTAAAAAAGTCAGCAAGTTGAGTCTCGTGTAGCTCAATATAGCATAGCACTAACAGTGTCACTGTAAGCTTTCTATGAATGGTTTAATAATGTCAAGTGAAATTCTTGCCTGCTATATACTCTGAAAAAAATCCCAGAGATTTGATTATTAAGGTTTAATTAGAGTTGATGGGATTAATTATTATAGCCACATCAACAACTTAGTTATGCTCTGTGTTTGCTTTTAACTGAAGTGTTGGTGGTTTTGCTGTGGACATTTGAAATAAACACAAGTTTATTTTGGTTTCCTTGTTTATATTGGTTGGGTATGGTTTTGTTATTGTCTTCTGTAGATTGGAATTTATAATAATAAAACAGTTGGTCATTTGACATACTTCTGTTTCTGTTTATTTTGAAAGAATTGGAAAAGCTAATTTTTTTAACAAAGAAAAATTTTTCTGGTTTAAATTCAAAGGCTATAAACCTATAATGTAAAGACCTAGGAAAAGGAGAATAGGATATAAATGAATTCCATTTTGATTATCTAATTGTTCCTTGATATTAATACTTTTAAAAGTAATGACATTGGTAATAAATCTAATGGTATACTAGGATGTTGAAAACAATTTTTTAGAATTTTGTTATGATTTGCCATTAATTGAATCATTAAAACTCATACTGTGTTATCAATTTTTTCTTTAAGTAATAAAGCATTGATTATTTAATTTTGTAAAATTTTAAGCATTTCTTTGGCCAATTAACTCAGATTTTTGTAAGTAGTTTATTCTGAACATGTCTTTAAATTCTCTGTAGCATTATTAGTCAAACCACCTGACCTAATATTAAACTTGAATAGAGTCTCAACTCATGGATTGGGGTCCAAATATAAATAGACTTAGGAGAAATCCTGTAGAATTGGGAGGAGAAAACAGAGAAAAATCCCTTGAATTTATATGGTGAGTTTTTTTTTATTCAAAGATTTTTTTCACTTAATTTTTTGTGAGACAGGTATTAATATGCAACCGGTTTATTGTCATAACTGATTAATATAAGAACTGGAACTGAACTGCTGACATTACCCAACCCCAAATTGGTTACACTCATAATGACAATTATCACATTTTTTTCCACCCTGTTGGACTCTTCCCAAGCGCTCCCATGACCTATGCCACATTTCAATTTTGCACCCATTACAATAAAATAAATAAAATGTTGTTTCTATTTATATCTCTCTGAGACTGAACTTACTGGATATGTTAATGTAATAAGATGGAAATTTCAGAGACACCAAGATATAGAAATAAGCCAATATTACATATTTTTTTATTTTCTATTAAGTATAATACCAAAATAATACTTAGTTATTACCTGTATTGCTTCTATGACCAAAGATAGGAAACTCTTATTTGTGTAAGAGGTAGTGGGTCCCAAGATGGTGTGGTTGGTGCTGAGGTAAATGACTGGCATGTGTGTGTATACGTGTTTGGTGCCCACACCTCCAGCTGAACCTCTTCAGAGAATTTCTGGGTTACCAGTCCAGTGATCCAGAGAGGAGTGTTTTTTCCCATATGTTGCTCTTAACTAAGGCAGAGGTTTTAAGTCCAAGCTGAATTTGACTAAAACCTCAGCTCATGGTCTAGTCAGAACTGAATATATGAATTGTGGAGCCTATATATTCAATAGGGTAAGCCAGCTGTATCTCTAAACTAAAGGCATTTCAAGCGAAGGATTGGCATATGTTATTATATTAATAGTAGCTGGCCTCCAAGATGGCCCCCATGATCCTCAGCTGGAATGCATGTCCTTGTATGTCCTCTCCCACTATGATTCAGGGCTGGTCTGTGTGACCGGTAGAATACAGTGGAAGTGACTGTGTGTTACTTCCAACCTCAGGTCATAGAAGGAATTGAAGCTTTTGCCTTAGACTTCTGGATCGCTCATTCTGGAGAAAGCTGACTTTGAGGACACACACACAGGCAGACCTATGAGGAGGTTCATGTGGAGAGCAACTGAGGCTTCCTGCTAACAGCCAGGACTAACTTGCCAGATAAATTAATGAGCCGCCTTGGAAGTATTTCCTGTTGTTCTAATCAAGCCTTCTAACGACTATAGCACCAGCCAACATCTGCCTGCATTTCAATGAAACATCCTGAGAGAGAACCAACCACCCAAAGAAGCTGCTTCAAAATTCCTGACCTATAAAAACCATGAAAATTAAGTTGTTCTTGCTTAAGCCTCTAAATTTTGGGATGATTTGTCACAAAACATTAAATGCTTACTACAGTTATTTATTCTCCCTCAATATGAAGATGCAGATTTCTGACTTAAAAAGGTTACCTTTGCTGTACCTAACTTACACTAGGTACTCAAAAATATTAATTGAATGAATTAATGAATACATAAATGTAAGCAGTTGAAAATGTAGCATTGATTGAAGGTTAGCTAAAATTTCAGAAATGAATTATTAATAGCATCTTAATGACCAGAGAAATAATTCTATAATGTTAAAACATTTAGCTACATGATGTAGGAGGAGATGCATAGAATATGTGCAGTAAGACATGACTATAATCTCTAACCATATGGCAGAGATATTTATATCCACAGCAATATTATAAGAAAAATATAAGAAATAAGGGCATTTGATCTGTGGCAGAGATAGTGTGATTGTTAACTTCAGTAGGCTATGGTACACAGTTATTAAATCTAACACAAATCTAGGTGTTGCTGTGAAGGTATTTTGTAGATGTCGTTAATATCTACAATCAGTTGACTTTAAGTAATTTAGATTGGCTTCATTTAATCATATGAGGCCTTAAGAGCAAAAACTAAGGTTTTCCAAAGAAGAATAATTTCTGCCTCAAGACTGCAGTACCAATCTATGCCTAAGTTTCCAGTCTGCTTGTCTATGGATTTCAGATTTACCAGCCTCCACAATCATGTGAGTGGATTTCTTAAAATAAATAGCTGTGTGTATGTGTGTTTGTGTGTGTGTGTGTGTATAAAACTTATTGGTTCCTTTTCTCTGGAGATTCCTGACTGATACAGATAGCTATGCTCAGTGAGTATGGATGAGCTTTCCTACATTTTCTCAACCTTCCTTACAGTTAGTTTGGTGTCAAGTGACAAGATTGGACAATGGGCTGTGAGCCGAAGTGACCTGTGTTATCCTTAGTTCAAACCACTGAGGAGCCAATAAGCTTTTTCCTTTTCTCCCTTCCCAGACTGTAAGCACCTTGGAAACAGTGTGCTGAGATAATATACCTATGCCAGAGAGGAAGGCAGCCCACCCAGTATTGGACTGTGATGTGCAGGAAATTAAAATTTTGTTGTGTTAAGTGACTGAGATTCCAAATTTTATTTATTTCACCTGTTTTTCCTAACTTGACTAATACATAGTCTAAATGAAAAAGAAAATCAGGTCATGGGCATATTAATCAGGGGTCTTTTGGTTGCAAGTGAATAAAAATCCCTCTCAACTTATTTTTTAAAAAGAAAGGGCATTGAGTGGCTTATATAGTTGAATGGTCTGAGAGTGGATCTTCAGATTTAGTCATAGCTGAATCCAAAGAATCAAAAAATGTCATCAGGATTTGGGTCTAAATCTTAGTCTGACTTTCACTTTACTCTTGTTTTTGTACCAGCAAAGTCTAGGGGATGATTCTGATTCACCTCACTGGGTTATGTTCTTAACCCTGAATTGTTCACTGTAGCTGGGTCATGGACTAAACTCA
This sequence comes from Daubentonia madagascariensis, assembly GCA_023783475.1. Taxonomy (NCBI): domain Eukaryota; kingdom Metazoa; phylum Chordata; class Mammalia; order Primates; family Daubentoniidae; genus Daubentonia; species Daubentonia madagascariensis. The sequence goes on from JAKFHU010000725.1 coordinate 2,786,499, forward strand.
CTGGTCAGATTTATTCATATGCCTATTCTTAGAGATGAGGCGATATCACAAGGACTGAGAATGGGTTAAGGGGGGTTCTCCGAAGGAAAGTTGGGCTGCTGTGACCAGATGTGGAAAAGAAGTCAGGCAGGCAAAAGCAATAGATTTCCACTGCAGGGGAATAGAAGTTTACATGCCTGGTATATTAGGAAAAAGGAAGCTGGGTTGCATATGTAGAAACACAAATGTATTCACTGAATGTACTCTTTAAAACTGAAGTGTTGCGGTGAATGTGTGGTAAGTTGGCCATGCAACTGATGATTGGGAGAGTAGCTGTCGCAATGTGATAATTCATTTTAATCATAGATAAAAGAGCTGCATTGTCACATCAAGACCATGTATATCAATAATACATCTATCAATGTGCAGAAGATGTCACATCTGATTGAAAGCAATTGAAGTGGTATTACATCTCTCAAGAAATAAAAGCCAAGGGCAGGTTATTCCATATTGAAATCACACCCACAATTATTCATTATTTAGATAATAATGACACATTTAGAACTTGTTCAGAGAGCAATTAACAAGTTGACTGTTCAGCCACATCCTAATCTATTTTTCATAATGTGAATAAAACTAGTCAAATAGAAAAAAATGATTCAAATAGAAAGCTCTTTGTTTCTCAATCATATTATAGTATTTATAAGTAATAAGGTACTGGATGAGTTATGGAAATTATTGATTCTATAGAGATTATAAAGCACATGTGTGTGTATCCATTGTTGTTTCTAGTCTTGTGGTATATTCTTCCATAATTGATAAAAATAAATATTAAATATAAACACAATTATAAATCTTTTATATATGTAAGAACACACTGAATATTTGCTAAAAATTTTAAAATTTTATAAGAAATGATTCTGTCATTGAAGAGATTTAGAGAGGAGTTAAAGCAGCAGTTGGGATTGGTTGGGTGCCCTGAAGAAGAAAAAAGTATTCAAATAACCTTTTTTCCCCTTTTTTACTTTTTTTAAAGGAAAAATATTGACTATGAATATAGAAAGCAAATCTATATATTATATACATAAATTTATTTTCTTTTATGTTTATTTCAATAGATTTAGGGGTACATGAAACATAGTTTTTTGTTACATGGATGAATTGTATATTGGTGATGTCTGGGCTTTTAGTGTACCCATTAGCCGAATGGTGTACATCATACCTGATAGGTAATTTTTCATCCTTCTCCTCCTTCCCACCTTCCCCCTTCTGAGTTTCCAATGTACATTATGTCACTCTGTATGACCATGCATACGCATAGCTTAGCTCCCACTTATAAGTGAGAACATGCAGTTGGTTTTCTGTTCCTGAGATACATCACTTAGGATAATGGCCTCCAGTTCCATCCAAGTTGCTGCAAAAGACATTATTTCATTCCTTTTTATGTCTGAGTAGTGCTCCCTGGTGTGTGTGTGTGTGTGTGTGTGTGTGTGTGTGTGTGTTTTCTTTATGCACATTTTCTTTATGCACTCATTGTTGATAAACATATGAGTGCAGGGTCTTTTTGATATAATGACTTTTCCTTTGGGTAGATACCCAGTAGTGGGATTGCTGGATGGAATGGCAGGTCTACTTTAGTTCTTTGAGGAATCTCCATACTGTTTGCCATAGGGGTTGTACTAATTGACATTCCCACCAACAGTGTGTAAGCGTTCCTTTTTCACTGCATCCACACCAACATCTATTGTTCTTTGACTTTTTATTGATAGCCATTCTGACAGGGGTAGAGTGGTATCACATTGAGGTTTTAATTTGCGTTTCCCTGATGATTAGTGATGTTGAGCTTTTATTCGTATGTTTCTTGGCCCTTTGTCTTTTTTTGAAAAATACCTGCTCGTGTCATTTGCCCACTTGTTAACGTGGTTGTTATTTTCTTGCTGATTTGTTTGAGTTCTTTGTAGATTCTGGAAGTTAGTCCTTTGCCAGATGTATAGTTCATGAATATTTTCTCCCATTCTGTAGGTTGCCTGTTTACTCTGTTCATTATTTCCTTTGCTGAGCAGAAGCTTTTTAATTTGATTAAGTCCCATTTTAAAATTTTTGTTGCTATTATATTTGCCTTTGGGGTTGAAAATTGTTTGCCTAGGCCTATGTCTAGAAGAGTTTTCCCTGTGTTTTCTTCTGGAGTTGCACTGTTTTTTCATACTGCCAGGGTTCTTGGGCAGAAGCCTTCTCACCTGCAGAAGCTGTCAATTCTTATTTCTGAATTTACTTTTGCTTAGATGGGACTTTTTCCCCCCTTTTAAGGGTGAGACTGTATCCTATGTTTGGTAAGGACCTTTGGCTTTGCTTGTGGGTACTCTCGGGGGCCAAAACTCTGAATGAATTCCTTAGTTATAGACAGCCTTAGTGTTATAGTTAGTTATAGTTATAGTTATAGACAGCCTTAGAATTTTCTCAAATTCTAGTTATTTGTAGGCTGTAGTGGTAGTGCACGATGCATGTGGGCAGTTTCCCTGCCTCCTGCCAAGGAGAGATGGAGGTGTCTGGAGCCTTATCTCTTTCCCTAGCCCTGTTCACTTCTAACAGCATGAATTATTAATATTTTGGGGTGTCCAGTTTAATCTCTATGTCAGCAGGTGGCGACTGTGGGAAGAATCTGCCAAACTCTGGTCAATTGTGTCAGCCTGTGTCGTAATGGGCTGTACGAGTTGACCTCCCTGATGGTAGGTAGTGCTCGCAGGAGAGAGCCAGCTGTAGAGGTGTTTGTGGGACCTATGACCAGCCCTAGTCAATCAGGAGAAGTACTCGGATGTCCCGGGTGATGAGCAGGGCTCTGGAACTCCCAGAGGTCCCTCTATCATGCTCTACTGCCACCGAGGCAGATGGGGGGCAAAGCCAGGTGAAGCTGGGTTGGGCAGGCCCACATCTGGGCTCTCCAAAGGTGGGTGCAAGCACCGTCCCACTGGGGGTCAGCATGCAGGTCTCAGGTGGCTGGAGGAAGTTTCCAGGGAGGGGCGGAGGCACCCCTCCCGTAACAAAGAACCTGCATGGTGGGGGAAGGGGCAGTCTGGAATCCACGATCCAGCAGGCAGAAATGGGTTCCCTCAGCTTCTACTCCCCTGACCTGGCTGATCTCCCTGTGGCCTCCTGCTGCTGGTAGCAGGCTAAACCAGCTTGGCCAGTCTAAAGGAGACAGTGTTTAGCCACCTCAGGTGGTGAGCTTTCCTAAGAAGGCAAGTGTGCTTGCTCCGGCCATTCCAGGGGTGGAGTAGGGGCACCCTGCTTGTGCCATGTCACACTCCCCTCTCAGCTCTGCCCATGAGAGCTCCTTCCCCACTCTAGATGTTTGCAAATCTCTCTTCCATGCCCCTGACTGATGTGATTGAGTCCTGGGGGGCCGAGACCAGGCCAGTGGACCTGTCCTCAGGCCCCTGAGTTCAAGTGATGACTGTGATAGGGAGAGTGGGCTGGTCCTAAGCTGGCTGAGGAACATTCAGTGGGTCACCTGCAGTTACCCTGCAATCTAGCCACCGAGAAGGGCATACCCCTCTCTGTGGGAGCAGCCAGGTGGTGCAGCTCTGGGGAAGCCTGGCGAGTGTGGGGCTTGTGGTCCAAATACCCCTGGGTCCCACAGTAGACCACAGTCGTGGTGGCGAAACTTGACTTTGGAGTGCAGGAGATTTCCCGGGTTCCTGTCTCCCTCCCTGGCCCAGCAGTGGCAGCAGTAGCAGTGGCCTCAGGGCAGGGCTTATAGTACTAGGGGGAGGGCTCCTCAATTTGCTTGGGCCACAGGTGCCTGGGGTTTGGAAGCCTGTGAAACTCCACATGAGCTTGAGCAGTGTCTCTGCATGATCTCCCAGCAGCTCCCCAGGCCACTCTGGAGGCCTGTGGGGGTTGAGGAGCTCTTCTGTAGCTAAAACTGCAAAGGCCTGTGGTGGGAATGTGGAGCCCCAAGGGTCTCTCACCTACCCCTTCCCTGGGTCCAGGTCTGGGGGCTGCTCAAGGCTCTGAGCATCCCCGAGCAGGCAGTCATGCTCTTCCTTCACCATCAGTGTCTCCTGTCTCCTCTCTGTTATATTCAAGTGTTCTTTCTCCACAATCTATTCAAAGTATGGGTATTTAATGGATAGCTTGATTCTTCTCTGAAGAAGAGGCACACATCAGCTGCCTGTAGTCAGCCATCTTGCCTGAGAGTCTATTATATACATACATTTAAATATAATACATATTATATATATATTTAAATAATGTAGTAAAATCCTGAGAGAACAGTGAAATCTGGTACTTGTTAATTTCCTGCCAAGTTTCAGGATTATGTTCCTGACTTCCAATGGGCATGACAAAACTGGAATTGGTAGGATCAAAGTCTCATAGAAATTTGGAAATCAGCAGAAATTCAGTAAGTATTGCAACATATAACAAAATATAGACATATAAAAAGATTATAAATAAAAGTTTACAAAGCATCTGCTTCCAAAACAAACCACAAATCAAAACTGTGGAAACCCTGCACCTGTAGATAATTCGTTTCTTGAATCACTTTCTTCAAGAAACTTTCTGTGATGTTTTGATCTGCCGTGGCAGACTTTTTCCTGCTCCTGCATCATGCTCACTGAATTGCTATTCAAAGTATGTTAATATAATACCTACTGTGTCCTGGGTACATTATATGTATTTCCTATGCTCAGAGAGTTTAGGAACTTTTCTCATAGAAGTGAGAAGAATTCAGAACTGCCTGATTCCAAATCTCTTCTACAGTTTCCCGGTCCGCTACAGTGCTTCACCCCCTCACACATCAGGGTATTATGGTGTTCCACCCTGTTCCTATACTATGCATAGGGTCCTCATGGAACACCTTCAGCCACCTAATCTCTGGTCCCCTACATAGTTCCAAGCATTACAGCATGAATCATGCTTCTTAATACCGAATCACCTCAGGTCAGTACAGGAATCAGAATACTACCTGTGTCAGTATTCTAGTTCTCTCATACTAGCTACATGGTCTTGGACAGGTGCCTTAAACTATCAGCGCCTCAACCTGCATTCTTTATGCCTCTTATTTGCCCATGAGATCCTCTGACCCCTGCTCCCAGGTTCATGGAATTTCTATGATACCACTAAATTTGAACTTATTTTAAACTAATCTTGTATTTCAAAGTATCTTTAATACTTTTTTGTATTGAGTATAATTTTGCTATGCAATACTTGGGGGACAATAGAACTTTTTTTTCAACTTGAATGTGGATTTTAGCTCCCTACTTTTATTCTAGTCATTTTTTTAAGGGTAAGGGGGCAATAGACTACTACTTATCCTAGGGCTGTGCAGACATTCAAGTGCATGGAAAATGGAAGAAGATCCTAGTCCTTAGCCCATCTTGTTGGTTGTCATTAATATTATTCCTCATATCAAGTGATGCTGCTGTGAAGAGCTGCTTCTCTACTGTTATTCAGGTACTGCTACTCCAGAATGACTCAGGTGCCTTCACACTGGTTCTCTGTGCTGACCACAGGTTCTGTCACACAGACTCTCTCCTTTGTTTCCCAGGTCTCAGAACTTTGAGGGCAGATGCCACAGATGTCCAGGAGCCTCCATCCTCCCTAATCTCTGGCATCGGGAGCAAAGTTTGTGAATGTGCACCAGATAAGAATACCAGAAAACCTTCCTATCCTTTCACTAGTCTCCCAGAAGCTACTCTTTCTTCTCCAAAATGAGCTGTTTTCTGAAATTACTCCAGCGACAACCACTATCCTCTCCTCCCACTGGGACTGCCCAGCCTATTAACTGAAAGATGCTTTGATTCCCAAACAAAAGCCAAAAAGGGAGTAGTCCCCTCACTGCCAGACAACCTCTGTTCCTGCCCTGAAACCCAAAGCTGTTAACAAGCCCTTGAAGTAAAGCGAGTCAGAGTACAATGCCGGAAATTCCTATTTCTAAGGATCTGGGTAACTGTAATGCAATTACATTTGCATTTCTTCTGAGACTCTCATATAGGAGTGGGAATAAGCAGAAATTATTATCCCAATAAATTATCCTGCAACATTGCTTTTCACGTACATTTTAAAAGAGTGTCAATTTAAAAATCTGGAGAAAGGATGGCAAATGTGTGACTTTTGTAGTCATTGCTTTCTCCCCCACTCATGGCAGACACAACTGATTGATCATTTCTATCAATGGTCCACACCTGTTCATTCTCAACATAATGGGTAAGACAGCCAGTACTAATGAATTAGAATCAGAAATTGAGATTAGAACATGCTTGCTACCTGTTCCCAAAAGATTGTGGAAAATTCTGAAATTTAGTGATGTTGCTAGTGGTGGGGGGACATAGTGGAAAGATGAGGGGTGGGACAGAAAGCTTCATCCTCTGTAGTAAGGACCTTTATATTGTAAGTTCATTAGGAATAATCAGGCTTTGGGAGACAAATATATCCTGAGGAAGCTGATTTATTAATGTTGCAAATTACTTGGTTAAAAATGAAGTCTCTGGAAAATACATGTGTAGTGGTCTTCCTATTCTTTTACCAGTGACAAAAACTTCCCGTGAAACCAAATTACTATCAGAAAGTTAATAAACCAATTTAAAGATTAGAAAAGAGTTGGATATTCCTAAAGCATAAGGCCTTCAAGATAAGATAATACCATGAGCCCATTTCTAAAATAGGAACGTATGTGCTAAGCAGGCCAGTGAACTATTGTTGTGGATGGCCTGGTATATTAGGGTTCTCCAGAGAAACAGAACCAATAAGAGATATTTGTTTGTTTGTTTATTTATTTATTATAAGGAATTGGCTCACATGATGTTATGGAGGTCAACACCTCCCAAGATCTACAGGGTGAGTTAGCAAGCTGATAACCCAGAAGAGCCTGTGGTATAGTTCCAGTCTGAAGGCCAGCAGGCTCAAGAGCCAGGAAGAGGGGATGTTTCAGTTTGAGTCTAAAGGAAAACGCTGATGTCCTAGTTCAAAGGCTGTCAGGTAGAAGGAATTCTCTTTTCCTTGGAGGAGGGTTAGCCTTTTTGTCCCATTCAGGCTTTCAACTGACTGGAGTAAAGCAGATTGCCCTCACATTAGGGAAATCTATTAGTCTACTGATTTAAATGTTATTCTTATCTAAAAACTCCCTCATCGAAACACCAACAATAGCGTCTAACCAAATATCTAGGCACTCTGTGGCCCAATCAATTTGACACATGAAATTAACTTACACCTGGGAATTCTTTCTCCTGAAAGGACTGAACTGGAGGCAAATGAATATTATCCTTTTGGCCAGGTTTTTTTTTGTTAATGTAATGCAGACTGCAGTTTATTTTATATTAATCATATTTATTATTTTGTTTTCCTGGAAGGATTTTAGTAGACTATCCAGATTTACTACCATAACAATTACAAGTGTTACTTCAGGGTGATGCTTTTCCAGATGACTAATACTCATTTGGAATAAGCATATTCAATTTTATTGCAGAAGATGACTTTATCTAAACTTTTCTCATAATTCCAAGAGGGCAGCTTATTCAAACCCATTGCATTAATCATATGTGTTTGCAATTTATTTACTTTAAGGTCTCATGTACAGCTAATTTATGTTATTTAATGTACATATATATCACAGAAATCTACACACAGACATACCTATATACATTTAACCCACATAACAAATTTTAAAATAAAATTTCCCTGTAGAATTTTCACATACCCGTATCCTTCTTTAGGCTCATTTTTCCTTTTCCCCAATTTGTTTGAATGGTATTTGAAAACCAACTTCAGATGTTTGGAAAGCATTCCTAAAATTTTTGGCTTTTTATTTCTTTTCTGATATTTGGTTTTTTATTTATTTTGTTTTCTGATGTAAAAGACAAACAGCTGAGAAAAAACAGAACTAAATTCAATTGGCCCTGATGCAAATTTCAACTACTTGTATTACATAGCTACTAAACATACTTTTAATATTAACAGTCTTAGCCACAATCTAAATTCTATTCAATCAGCAAAACTTATAAACTCTGAAATCAAAACTAATTATACCAAGAGATTTAAATCTAGTTTAGTGGGCATGTGAACTTATAAGATAGCAAAAATCACAGGATAATTCTCACTTTTTCCAATTCATTTCTGGAAAATGCATTATAAACACATCGCATTTTCCCATAGGAACCTATAATTGTGATTACATTACCGTTCAGTTACTCACCATTAAATAAGTTATGGTTGTGACTAGCAACATATTATAAAAGAAAAGATAAAATGATAAACTTACAGTAAATTTAATGATAAAATTATTTTATAAGTGGTATCAAATTAGAAAAATGTTTTCTATATGTTTGTTGATTTAATGTAGTCTAATTTTCATTCATTTATTCAAATTTGCTTATTTAATGGCTGTTATATTCTTTGTACTGTGGAGAATATAAATGTAAAGACATGTTTTCTGCCATACATACATGGAAGAGCTTAAAAAGTATAGTAAAAGTAGCATACATTGGGCATAGCGAAGATGAAGATGCTAAGTACAACAACTTAGACAGGCTTTGGGGACTTTTTGAAATGAGCCAGGCAGCTTAAAGACTGTCCAGGGAAGTTATACTGATGGTTTGTTTTTGTTCAACTTCTTTGTTGCAAGCAGAAACATTTTAAATTATGCTGTTAGCCTTACTGTATGCTCAAATTTATGTTTGTCCTTTTAAAATTTAGACATTGCAGCACTTAAATATTTAAAAGCATCATTAAGTACTTCAGTCATGATAGGTTGAAGAGAGTTTCTTCCTATTCATCTTCCCTTTGGTCTATCTTTAGGCCTCTTTTTCCTCTTACATCCACTTCAAATATAATGGACAGCTTTGAAAAGGAAAAATTCAAGAAGAATTTGTTCAAGGAGAGACAGGCAGTCTCCCTAAGTCATATACAAATTGTTAGGAAACACAGGACTTTCTGTTGCGTTAGTTGGGAGGTCTACCTCCTTCTTTTCCTTCCCTTCCAAACCTAGAGAAGGTTTGTTAGACCAACTGTGTATGGGAATTACACACCAAGCAGGTATAGGTGATAAGAAATGAAGTTCAGTTGTCAATCATGCAGACTTAAATGAGCAAAGATAGAAAATGTACTGCACAAAAAAGAAAATTGTGCCTTGCACTATTTCCTAATTGACAATTAAAATTATAGTTCAGATTTACCACTATACACTCCAAACACCTTCTATTTTTAACAAGAGAAGTTTTTCTTTTTCTATTTTTAACAGGTTTTTTTAACAGACTTTTCTACTTTAATACACTGTATTTCATAATTACCGAGTTTGTGCTACTATCTACTCATGTGTTGTTTTTAAGTAAACATAGACATGTAGTGATTATCTTTTTTTAGATAAATGACTAATAGTTCCATTTGTTTTTTCTGATATTTGAGAAATACGTAGTTTCTCTGATACAATCTTAGGTTTGCACGTGAATTAATCACATGCCATATCTTATAATATAATATACATAATATTGAAGTGTCCTCACTAGGATGATCTTTGCGCTGTTTGGTATTAGTATAACATAGTGATTTCAATTCTGTCTCTGCCATTTGCTAACTTTGTGACCTTAGGCCAATTACATAACATCCATGTGCCTCAGTTTCTTCAATTGGAAATGCTGATGACAGGAATAACAATTCCTCATAAATTTGTTATAAGAATCAAATGAGTTAACTTTATAAAACATCTAAATAGTGCCAGACACATAGTAAGTGCAATATGCATGTTTATTAAAAAAAATGCTTTTTCTTGTTCTAAATGTATATGCAGATACCCATCTCCAAACTTCCATCCAACTAATAAGTAGACTAATTTACCTTCTTTTTCTTGTCTTTATTTCTCTTCTTCTATCTCCTATTCTCATATTAAGCTTCAGAAGGAGAACAAAATGAGAAATTACCTGGAAAGACTGGCTTGTATGTACCACCTTTTCAAACCTGAAATTACAGATTGTATCAGTTAGCATACTTTTGGAATCAAGTAATATAATTAGATTCAATCCCACTGGTTTAAATTGGTTCAAAAAGTAACTAAACTACAAAGGCAGGATGGATTTCAGGGCTAGTTTATCTCAGTGAGTACAGCTCCTTTTCTTTGCAGTTTCCTCCGCTTTGTTGCTTTTAGTGTGATGGGCTTTTCCTTAGACTGACTTGCCTTATGGTGGCAAAATGCCATTAGAAGTTCTAGGCTCTATATAATGGAACATATAGAAGACAATAGGGAGTCTGTTAAAAGCTAAGAAGTTTCTCCCACTACTGGGTATCTACACAAAGGAAAAGAAATAATTTTATCAAAAGACACCTGCACTCAAATGTTTATCTCAGCATAATTCACAATTACAAGGATATGGAATCAACCTGCCCATCAATTCATGAGTGGATAAAGAAAATTTGGTATATATATACTATTGAGTACTACTTAGCCATAAAAAGGAATGAATTGATGTCTTTTGCAGCAACTTGGATGGAACTGGAGACCATTATCCTAAGTGAGGTATCTCAGGAACGGAAAAACAAACATCACATGTTCTCACTAATAAGTGAGAGCTAAACCATGGGTGCACCAGGTATAAAGAGATATAAAGGACATTGGAAACTAAGAAGAGGGGAAGGTAGGAGGGTGAGGGAGAAAAATCAGAAATTAACTTGCTACACTACTTCAATCTAGTCACAAACTCCATTCACGTTTTGCCAATTGTCCCAATAATATGCTTTATAGCAAAAAAATGGAGTTGATCACGTGTTGCATTTAATTGTTGTTTCTTTTTAATCTCCTTCAATCGTGAATCTCAGTCTTCCTAGAATTTCATGATGTTTACAGGCCAGTTATTAGGTAGAGTACCACCCGCTTGGGGTACTTCTGATGTTTTCTCATGATTATCTTCAGATTACGTATGTGTGGCAGGAACATCACAGAAACACAGAAGTGATGGTGTATTCCTCTCATTGAATCCTATCAGGTGATCTACAATTTTAATTTGTTTCATTATTGGTGATTTTTACTTTCAACCCTTAACTGAGGTGATGTCTGTCAAGTTTTTCCACTGTAAAATTACTCAATTCCCTTTATAATTAATAAGTATTTGGGGAGAGTTTCTGTGCAGAGGTAAATTGGACTTCAGGGGCGCTCAATGCAATTTTTTTTTCTTTTTGCAATTTCTTTGATTATATATGTAAATATATAAATTACTCATTCTTTATCAAACTTTCACCCACTAGTTTTAGCATCCATTGATATATTTTGACTGAGTCAATTATGATGGTGATGATGATGATTGCCATGTTAGATTTTTCTAATTTAAGCACTCCTTCTGTATTTACTAGTTGCCATTTTAGCATAAGGTCCTCTTCTCCCTATTTATTTATTTGTATTAATATGGGATAAAAAATTCCTAGCTTATAAAATGGGTAATAATTTCTTATCATTATTTAGTTTTATGCTCACATTATTCTTGATCTGGTCAGTGGGAGTTCCTTCAGGCTGGCTTCTGTATCAGTTTGGCATGTCCCTTTCATTCACTGAGCACTTTATTACACAAAAAGTGGCATAAAAGGATGTTCCCAACTCATCTTGTACTTTCCTATCTCTAGCCCCATAATGAGACATTTCTCCAACAGGTTCTGCTTCTTTTTGTTGGAAAATGATATTTAGATCTGGGTGCTAGATGTACTGTTCTCATATAGTCTCCGTAGTCAAAGGTAGGGAAAATATTTTGGTTCGGATGGATAGCATCAGTATCAATCCAACACCAAAGCCGTCAGAGTCAATTCCAGTCTAGAGAAGTCAGAAGAAGATCTAGCGTGTCTTTCTCTATCTTGCTGCTTTAACAGAGAACAGAATTTCATTTTTCAGTTCAGCATACCCAAAATCTATTTTTAGCTTTGCTAGAGGGGTAATTCTTTTAAGCATGTAGAGGGTTTTGGATAATAAAAAATGTTTTCATGAAATGTCCAACTACATTAGTTTCCTATGGCTGCTGTAACAAATTGCCAGAAATCTGGTGGCTTAAAATAACACAAAAGTATTCTCTATCAGTTCTGGAGGCCAGAAATCTACGATCAGTTTCACTAGGCTGAAGTCAAAGTGTTGGCAGGGCTGATTACTTTTGGAGGCTGCAGGTGAGAATCTATTTTTCAGCTTCTAGAGGCCACCTGTATGCCTTGGTTTGTGGCCCCTCCTCCATCTTCAAAACTCATCTAATCTCTACTTCTCTTATACAGTCTCTGCAACCGGCCTTTTCTCTTTTTGACTCTAGCTCTTCCTGCTTCCCTCTTATAAAGACCCTTGTGGCTACTTTGGGCCTACCTGGATGATCTGAAACAATCACCTCAAAATCCTTAATTTAATCACATCTGCAATGTCTCTTTTACCATGTAAAGTAATATATTCACAAATTCCAGAGATTAGGACATGAACATCTTTGAAACCATCATCCAGTTTACCACACCAACAATCAGCTAATCTGCTTCAATTTTCTAACTATTTTTGTAGAATAAATTTTACTTTTTAGTTGTATTAATCAGAACACTTTCATTTGCAAGTGTTAGAACAAAAAAAAAAACTCAATTAGGCTCAGGCAAAAAAAGGGCTTTATTGGCTCCCATGAATGAAAGTGGTGGGGCTCTGTTCTACAGGCCCTGTTGAATCCAAGGGGTCAAACGTGTTGACGGGAAACTTCCTCTCCATCCTTCAGCTCTGCTTTCCTTTGTGTTTATTCTCAGCCCAGCTCTCCTTTCCTATTGTCAAGAGGACCACCAGGGTTCTATCCTTCCCTCTTGCAACCCCAGGACCTAGAGAGATTTTTTTTCCTCTATAATGTCAATAACATCTAGTTAATGGTTTCATTGACCCAACTTTAACGGGACTCAGTAAATCAAAATGTTTGCTGCTTTTACTGAAACTGCAACCACTTTATATATTATAATTTACTTATTCACTTAAGGTTTTCCTCAATTTCCCCTCTTTTCCTTTATCTCCCTCTGTCTTCTCCATCCTTCCTTTTTTTAACATTCTTCATTCAAAAAGAATTAGAATACTATATCTACATCATTCTTATTTTAAATGTCTCATTTAACATTTTTAAAAACTTTTTTGGAGATAAAAATAATTTAGCAAGAAAATTTGATCTGAAGGTTTATTGTGGTTGAGAGAGACTAATTTTATTTTTGTTATAATGATTTTTATAATAACGTTTTAAAGTAAATTGTTTAAAAAGTCCATTTCTTATTGTGTGTTAGTAAATCCTGAGGTGAGACTAAAATGTGTGGTTATGGAAGACCTTTAGACATAAAAATATGAAAAATACATTCATATTAAAGATATAAATCTTTTAAAATTTCACATACTGTTAGCAGTCTCTATGGTGTTGATTTCTTTGGTATTTATGTTGTTGCTTTCTTTTGTTTCTATAACTGAAATATTTATGGAGTGTGAATAGATTTGGGCCACCTGCTGATTTTTGGATAAATAACTTTACTGCTAGGCCTTTTTTAGAATTATAAAATATCAAACGTCCTACTTATTTGCAGGAATAAGCTCATGTCAAATTCAAACAAAACCAAGCTTACTTGAATACTAAAGCAGACATTTTAAAAATTCAACTTTTTAATAAGGCAAGCTTTATTAACCTCTTCCAATACTTTTGTTTTTTAAATTCCAAAGCTTGTATTGTACTTTTAGTTGGAATCAGACCTTATGAGTATTTTAATGCCTTTTAAATTAGAATTTAAACTCCTTTGCAGGAGAGAGAAAGATAAATAGATATATAGAAGGGGCTCAATCAATACCTTTAGACTGATTGATATTCACATTACAAAGTTCAAGTCTGTTATTTAACAATGACTCTTAGTTGAAGAATCATAATAAGAACTTGCCTTTTTTGTATTGTGAATATCCAATTGCTATTTGACAGACTATGACTGTCAAATACTTATATACGTGGTATAGATGCTATTATATTTTGCACAATAAAAATAATGCTTTCTTTTGGTTTAGTGTATGATCATTATATTGAAACAGTGGGACATAGAGGGAGTGTGCAATCATGAATCAACCCAATTTTCATCTCTCATTCTTCTTTAAAACCTTTCTGTGGAGCCAATTCTTCTCTTGCCTCACGGATAAAATTAAGACCACTCTCTCACTTGACATGCAAAATCCATAGAAAAAAAGAAAAAAGAAAAAGAAAAAAAAATTAAGACCAAAATCACAACTTTTCTTTTCTTTTTTGTTTTTCTCCCCTTTGCCCATGATTTTTCAAGTTACGTTTAGGTCCTTGAAGTCCCTTAGATAGCCTCTGGTCATTAATTAAAATATCATTTTCATGACATAGAATTTTCAAGTTCATTGAAGTTAGAGATTCTCCCCTTCACTATGTTGGGCCACCAGTTACGGAACGATGGGCCTGGTTAGCTTCTTCTTCCCTACTCTTGAGGGGCCTCTCAGTCCTTCTCTAGAGTTGCAAGAGGTGTGGGGTGGGTAGATATATTTATTGACACCCCTTGTCTGGCACCAATTTGTCTTGGTTTCCTCTGGCCATGACAGACGTGTAAGGTCAACTTTTACTAGCAAACATGCTCTGGGTGCTCTTTGGAGAACACCACACGTTTCTTCCTCCATTGCTAGAGATCCTGCACTTGCGTTTCCTTGATGCCAGTGAACATGCTTTCTGGCTGACTGTTTATAGTGCCTCCTCCACCCCTTAGGAATCTAGAAAGTTTACTCCCTGCTGGGTTAGCTCAGGTAGGCAGTCAATCTTCTTGGGCAGGACAATACCCGGGCCACTGTCTCATGCCAGGACCACATCGAGTCCAGTGGAACAATCTCTCTCAACTCCACCTTCAGAGAGACTGGCCAGGCATATTTATCATGTGGGAGTCTGATGTTAGGCAGCTGTGATCCTCAAACTCCAGAAGAAATATGTTGAGCTTTCTGATCAGACCATCAATACCTCTTTCCATGAGCTTCTGGGTGGTGCTAGCATGTGCTTAGTGCACCACAGCAGCCCTCCTCTTCCTAATCTCTTCTAATTTCACCTTTCCTTTTCTCTCCTCTTTAATCTCTCAGCTAGGGCCTCTGTGTGGCCCCCCAGTGATCTTGCGGTGGGGAAGCAAAAGTCTCAGGCATCTCATTTGCAAGTCCTGCTTTGGTGGTCTTGAACCTCCCCTTGGAATTTGGGACTGGTTGCCATCTATTCTCCAGAAGCCTAAACCAAATCTAAGATATAGAGTCCTATTTTAAATCCTGCCACAAGCAAAGAATCACTAATTAGTAAAGGGTAAAATCATTTCCTATTCAAGGACCATTTATTTGATAGATGAAGTATGAAGTGGGAAAATTTAAGTTGTGATAGTTTTTTTTTTCCGGGTAATTTTACCACTCACTATAAAATTTTTGTCACTTCAGTTTCTTCATTCATAATATTCCTACTTCTCTCATGATGAGGCTGTGAAGGTTATAATAGCATAAAGTGCCTGGAACCTGTGTGGGGGAATTTAGTAATTATCTAATGCCCATCCCATTATATTTCTGCCAAGCAGCCATTATATAAGTGTTACTGTCTGTACCTTGCCAATGGAGAAATTGGCTAAAATGAACATTATTTGTAATAAAAGTGTATTAAACTTGAAATGTCACTTACCTAGACCACCCACCTTCCAAAGTAGCTACAAAAGTTCTATAGGAGAAGGAAAGAACAGCTTCACCCTCCTTGAGTTTTCCTATGTCAAGTAGTCTGCTCAAGTTTTAAGGTACTTGCAAGATAAGTGCTTGATCAAATGCCATTCTACTCAACAATTAGCCACTATGGGTACTGTAGTTTTATTTTTCAGCAGTTTGTAAATAATAACAGGTGGTTTATAAACATTATGCAAAAATCTTATAAAATGCACACATGTTATCAATATTTTGTTAATAGGCTACTAACAAGCTGCAATGAAGTACTGTCATTTTAACAATTACTTAAGTAGAATGGAAGTCATAAATATTATAGACATACAAATGTTAATATGTAACTCCAAGATCACATTAGAGCTTTTTAAAAATTATATATAATACGTAGTTTAGTATGCTGTGGGATTTGTACCCTATTTCTAAAATTTGACATTTTGTATTGAACATTTACATGTGCATACCTTTTAAGCCAGCCATTGTGCCTGTAGAAATTTATCTTTAAAAAATAGGTAAGTGCAATGTGTGTGTTTGTGTGTGTATTATTGCATCATTTTTTAGTATAAAAAATCAGAAATACCTAAATGACCATTGGTAGAGATTAGTTGAATAAATCAGGATAAATAGATATAATGCAACACTAAAAAACCACTCATAATTGTTGTATATCTCTATTTATTCACAATTAAATAATTTTCCAATACACTATTAATTAGGAAATGCAGTTTACAAACTGATACAGATCATATTATTCCATTATTACAAAAAAATAAACATTTTTATATATGCCTTGAAAATTCGGAAGACTATACACTAGAATTTTCTGAGTGGTGGGATTCCTTTAATCAGTAAATATCCACCAGTCCAGTTGAATAAGAGCCATGTGGTCTAGTTAATGGACTGAAAGGTCAGGAAGTGAGACAGTTTTTCAGATTTGACTCTTGCTTTTTCTGAAGGGAAGATCTGTATGCCGACTGACATTCTACAGGCCCACTTTTATCCTGTAGATTTTTGTTCATCTGTTTCAATCAATAGTCTACAGTTGGTCGTAAGGAAACACGTGGAAATCAAATCAGTGGAACCTCCACTTGGTTTCCTCTCCTTTCTAACTGAAACTTCAGCCTTTCTGTTTCCTGGCAGTGGAACACACTTGTTCGCCTCTGCAAGTGAAACAATGATATGTTTCAAGTTTGTTCTGGAACATCTTTATCCCTTTTTCTTTTACTGTATTTTTACCTGTAGCTACTATTAAAGTTAAAACCATATTTTGATACATAATGCATCCCATTATCTCACATGATTATTGAGAAGATGGAATTAAACATGATTTGAGTAAGTGCTGTTGATCTGAGTGATCAGAGGGTTTGGAATTGGCAGCAAGAGTGAACAAAATGTAGAATGATGGTCAGAACAGAAAAGGAAGTGAAAGGGGGTTTATACATGAAACTGGGGTTTAGGAGAATTGAGACTCAATGCGTGATATGCATGAGGCCAAGCGTATCATGGAAACATAGTAAAATGCTGAACAGAATGTGAATCTTGAGATAAATAGGCCTTGTTTTGACATTTTTCTCTGCCACTTATCATCTGTGTAACCTTGGGTAATTAACCTCCCTTGGCCTTAGTCTCCTCAAGTATAAAATGGAGATATCTATGCTGTAAACATTGAATGAGGTAAATATATTATAAACTTAAAGTGCTTGTAACAAAGTGGACATTTGATGGACCTTAGGGTGGTGGTAATCTCTGAGATGGCACCCTATGACCCCGTGTCTTGGTATTTACACCCTTGTATAGTTCTTTCCCACATTGTACCCTAGTGGTCTGTGTGACAATAAAATACAACAGAAGTGTCACTTATGAGATTAGGCAATAAAAAGATCGCAGTTTCCATTTGGGGTGCTAGTATGCAATCTCTCGCTTGCTTTCTCTCTCTCTCTCTCCTTCTCTGTCTCTCTCTTTCATCATTTGCCGTGGGGGAAGTCACATTGTTGAGGAACATAGGGAGGCCTGTGTGGTCAGGACCTGAAGCTTTCTGCCAATAGCCCTGTGCTTGAGCTTGGAAGCAGATCCCCCAGACCCGATCAAGCCTCAGATTACTGCAGCCTCAGCTGACACTTTGATTGCAGCCTTGTGAGACTGTGAGACATCCTGAGCCAGAACCACTGAGCTAAGCTGCTTCTAAACCCACCCGAACTGTGAGATAATAAATATTTCTCCTTTAAGCTACTAAGCTGGGATTAATTTGCTATGCAGGAATCAATAACTAATACATGTAGCTATCATTTTGAAGATCTGGGAAGTGACGGTTTAAATTTAAACTAAGTTGGGGCAGTGGTAGTGGGTGAGAATTTTAAGTGGATCCGGGGGTGAGAAGGAACACGAAGGTCTGGTATTCTAAGTCAGTTATACTTTGCCAACTATTGGAGGGCTCTAAGCCAGGGCTCCCCAACTGGTAGGCTGGGCATTAGGTATAGACATATAGATATTGATTCCTCTCAGTCCTTCAGGTGGTTGGGTGATGTCTGGGAGGCTGAATTCTTGGAACTGGTCACCTCTTGAGAAGGCTCCTTTTTTTATGCCTATGTGCCATACAATAGTATTTTCTAAATGTGTAATCATGTAAGAACAGTTGGACGGTACCAGCGTTTACAAGGCCAGCATCTTTGCTTTGGTTATGGAGGTATGAAACAAATAACTTCATATAAAATGTGAACTGTGAAGGTTGGACTAAGTCAGAACTTTGTTTTTTTTTATTTTTATAGATTTAGGGGGTAGAAGTTCAGTTTTGTTACATGGATATACTGTATAGTGGCAAAGTCTGGGCTTTTAGTGTACCCATTGCTTGAATGGTGTACATTGTACACAATAGGTAATATTTCACCCTTCGTCCCCCTCCCGCCCTCCCACATTTTGGAGTCTCCAGTGTCTGTTATTCCACTCTGTATTTCCATGTGTACCCATTGTTCAGTTCCCACTTGTAAGTGAGATCATGTGATATTTGACTTTCCGTTTCTGAATTATTTCACTTAGGCTAAGGGCCTCTAGTTCCATTCATGTTGCTGCAAAAGATATGATTTCATTCTTTTTTATGGCTGAGTAGTATTTAAATATATATATATCTCTACACCACATTTTCTTTACCCAATCATCCACTCATGGACACTTAGGTTGATTCCATATCTTTGCAATAGTGAACAGTGCTGTGATAAACATACAAGTGCAGGTGTCTTTTTTTTTTATTTTTGGGTGTCTTTTTGATATAATGATTTGTTTTCCTTTCAACAGATACCCAGCAGTGGGACTGCAGGATTGAATGGTAGTTCTATATTTAGCTCTTTGAGAAATCTCTATGCTATTTTCCATAGAGGTTGTGCTAATTTACATTCCCATCAACAATATATAAGTATTTCCTTTAAATCTTCGCTAACATCTGTTGTTTTCTGACTTTTTAATAGTGGCCATACTAAGTCAGAACTTTTAAATCTAGGGTTCAATGGTCCCCCAAAATCTATAAATGGGGATTCAAAGATTCTATAAACAACATATAATTTTATACAAAATTGTGTGGGTGTCTGCTGCTGTGACATGATGTTTTTTCACTTATGAATTTTTCAGAGGACAAGTTTTATACCATTTAGCAGATTTTCAGACAAGTCTATAACCCAAAAGAGATTAAGGACCACCAGAATACCTACTCTACAAGACTCCTTCCACCTTTTAAGTTTTCAAAATTCTAGATCTAACAGAATTGTGCTGTAGGAGGTCTTTGTGTGATTCAAGGTCAGGCCGAGTGCCTGTAAAATCCTGGGCTTGTTCTTTTGGAGCCAATTTTTGGGATTGTTATGTTTTCACATAATGTGGGGTTAAGAGCATGACATCTGGATCTACATTGCATGGATTTGAACTTGACTGAGTGACCTTGGAGAAGTTACTTGATATCTCTGTGCCTCAGTTTCCTCAATTATACTAGCAGTAGTACTCATTTCACAGGATTGCTGTGATTATTACATGAGCTACCCGATGTCAAGTGCTTAGAACTGTGCCTGCCTGGCACATATTTAGTGCTCAATGATGTTACACTATTGTCATTATTGCTCCTGGCCCCTGGCTCCAAAGTTCTTTCTAGCAGCTTGAATTCTTGGAATGAGGCTTGGATTAGGTGTTCCTGGATCCATAGCAGGACTGGGTTATTGTGGCCCAGGGCTCCAACCCTGCTGTCCTTTTCCTTTCTCTTGCTTGAGGAGATATCCCTTTGGAAGATGAGCTGTCTTTGGTAGTTATTTGTTCATCTCACCCTGACTTGGTGAGAACAGGCACAGGCTGTTGTCCACCTCTGTAGGTCTCAGATTTTTTATTGGTAAAATAAAAGCATTAGGTTACATGACTTCTAAGGCCCCTTTAAATCATAATAATCTATGAATTTATAAATAATAGGATTAGTACACAGGTGAGTGATAGTGGTGAAGTGGAATGAAGGGTGACCAGTGCAGTTGCATTTTCAAGCTTTAAATAATTACTCTGGACATTTAGACAAAAACTTGGCTTTCAGGGATATCTATTACACATGAAAAATCTCTAGTTTCTAGAAAATTGAGAAATATCTGTGATTATGCTCATAACATTATATTCAATTTTATACTAAATTCCTTGGTCTATATGGTGAGGCTGTGTCTATATCTACCTATATATCTATACATACATGTACATCTATATATATATCTATGTGAAGGTATTGTGTTAAAGAAAAATTAAGGCATTATTCATAAACAAATTTAATTGGCTTTACAACATTAATAATATAAAAAATGATATTTTCATCTAATATTTTCATGCATTTTTTTCAAAAAGTAAAGCAACTGTTTGCTTTAATTACTTTGGAAATTAAAGGCTCAAATTGCTGAAAATGTGGAAGACCAATAAATGAAGTTTTAGGAGGGCAATTAAAGGATTCTAAGTAAAGAGGAGTATTTTAGATTAAGTAGATAACTTCACAGCATTATCATAGTTTAAGAAAAAAAAATGCTATAAAGCTACCAGCAGAGGTCCTCAGTCCCATAGTTTATCGATTCTATTATGGTTCTGAAAAATCTCTCTGTAATGTATAGCAAACTGGTTCCAGTGGCTTATTTGCTTACTTCAGATAACTAATCACAATAAATGGCTTGCAGGTTTAAACTAGAAATGGAAAATATAGATTTAATTAAAAATACAATTAATATGTATAACGGTTTATAATATGTTGGAAAACATTGCACACATATAAAAGAATGAGGGAGTAAATGCGCAAGTTAAATGTTTTTAAATCAGCAGTTTTCAGAATATTTCAGCAGATAAAGGTGAAGAACGTTGAGGAGAGGACAAAGCCATCACGTACGGGTCTCATTTTTTATCTTTTCAGCTTTGTTCTTTTCTCGGTTGGAGCTATTGCTTTACTTCTGAAAGAAAAATAAAACACAAAGGTTCAAATAGGATCTTGTCTAGGTAAACATCCTGAATACTGTGTTTTTTCATTAAAGATACATTTAAAAAGGAAATAATACAATCAGAAATAGAAATAACTAATGGGAGTTTATTGCTATCTGAAATAATTAGGTAGAGTTTTGAGTTGCCAGTCTTCTTCATTCTTATTTCTTTTTGTCTTTATACTGAGATATCATTGTAAATTCTCTTAAAAAGAAATACTCAACTGGATGACCACCAGAGAAACTTGGTGTATTAGTCCACTTTGCGTTGCTATAAAGGAATCCTTGAGACTGGCTCATGGTTCTGCAGACTGCACAAGAAGCATGGCACCAGCATCTGCTTCCAGTGGGGGCTTCAGGGAGCTTCCAATCAAGGTGGAAGGTGAAGGGGGAGCAGGTGTGTCACATGGTGGGGGAAGGAGCAAGTGAGAGGGACATGGTGCCAAGCTCCTTTAAACAACCAGCTCTGCCTGATGTAACAAAGTGAGAACTCGCTCACTATCTTGGGGAGGGCACCAAGCCATTCATGAGAGATCTGCCCCCATGACCCAAACACCTCCCACCAGACCCCACTTCCAACACTGGGGAATCAAATTTCAACATGAGATTTGGAAGGCAGCTATGCTCATCACTATACCACCAACACACTTCAACATGAGATTTGAAAGGGTCAAACATCCATACCATATCACTTGGGCATCTTTCTTGATAGAGCTTACTAGTTTCCTGGGGTTATATTAGGGTTAGTTGACAATATGTGTAAGATATCAGAAACCTATATTTGATCAGAAAAAGAAAGTCAAAATTTAAGACAATAACCAGAGCTCAGTCTTTCTGGGTCCCGGTTTCTTAACCTATCTAATTAGTGCCTGGAGGATGTGGTCGTGTTTGTGGAGATGTGTCAGGGAGGACAGGCCAAGGGGGGTAATTAAATGAAATGACATAGACATATATACTAGGAAGACTGAGTAGGTATCATCTTATGGCTCACAGGCAATATAATGGCAATTAGTTAAGGAGGAAGAAAAGATTCTAAGGAGTGAAATTATGATAAGTAACATCAAAGTAAAAGAAAAAAGGAAGGCAATTCTATGCAATTGTCTTCTCACTCTTTTGAACTCTTCTTGAGGTTATTCGCTTTTCTTTTTTCCTGATATTCTCCTTTCTCTCTCTCTCTCTCTCTCTCTCTCTCTCTCTCTCTCTCAGTGGCCACTGGCTTTCTTGATAATTAGAGAGTCTTTAGAATTCAAACATAGACAAACCAATAATGGGGATGTGGGAGCCATTCTTGGCCTTTCTCAAAGGAGACTTGAAGAATCTATGAAAACTAAGCAGCCTTTCAAGATTTTTAAAAAAAAATTCCTACAGAGAAGTGGTGGTTAGCACTTAATTAAATTTATGATAGCATCTAGAGCAAATCAACATCTTTGGAGGACTTGTTTACCTTATTCTCGTTTATCCCTTAACCAGCAAGAATGAACCAAGTGAGAAAGGCTTGTAATGGTAATAACCAAAAGGTCTGCTTGTTTGAATGAGCCCATTTTATTTCTAAAAAACAGCCTCTCAAGTATTTTCAGTGCTACAAAAAATGATTTGAGTAACTAATTTTTACTTACAGAAAGATATAACGTTGCATAGATATGCAAGGGTAGTTGTCACAGGCTTTAGTTTTACATAAAGATGTTTGGGATATATACAGTGTTTTATTAATTTTAAAGTTGCATGTATCTAGCACAGTATCTTCCCAGTGCATTAAAAATATTTCCAGGAGTATATAATTTATTAATCCATGCCTTTTTATCCTCATAAAACACTATGTTTGCTATTATTTATTTGAGCCATTCTATTATACCCAAGATTTCCATGAACACTATTTAGACCCCTGGATAGGAGTAAACATCTCTAAAATATTTATTTGTTGCCCAAGTGAAAAATAATAGAGTAAAATTATTATACAATATATTGCAAATAAACACATCAGTTTTATATACAATTTAGATCTTATAGTTTATCTAACTATATTATAAGACATTTAAAATAACATTTCATTAGATTTGGGAGTGCTGATATATTATTTTGCAATCATATTCATATGTGTTCTTAAATTCTTCCCATATAAGAAATAAACCTATACATTTAATGGTTTAAATTGGGGGATTACACTTTGTCCAAGTTGGGTTTGGTGTTTTTCTGGGGTTTGGTAAAGTTGAAAGGGTTGGAAATTACTATTCTCATTTTTTTCTCTTTAAGCAATAAGTGTCTTATAACATGGATTCAAGAAATTTCATCCTCTACTCACCACCTAAACTGAAGCAATATAAATCAGATGACTCAGATATAGATAAAATCTGAGGTATTTGTTGCTCAGGAGTCATGGATGCTCTTCCTTTTCTTCTTTATCTCTTAATTAGTGGGCTTCTAATCTACTGTGACATCTCAAAGGAAAAGAAATGCCAGTGGTGCAGACCAGTGTCCCGAAGGGACTGGCATTGGGAATACACTAACCACGGGTCAGGGTGTGAAGGGAGCCACCTGTGTCTTCTTCCTCACACATCTAAATGCTGCAAGACATACCTAAGCCCTGAATGTAATAGAAATACTGAAATTAGTTATAAGAGGTGAGATCGAAAACATTATTTTCTCTTGGTGCTTGAAAATATACTCATGGGGTACAACCTTTTGTTTTAATATATTTCAGAGCCATTTTTTCACTCGTTTACTCCCTTTTCATTCCTAGGTGACGAGTTACTCACATTCTCTCAATTTTTCTCACCTCATTAGTTTTTGGTCTTGCACATGAAATATTTTAATCATGACTACTTCTTTTATATAGAGAAATGTTGATGTGCTCAGGTTACGTTGTGGAGCAGAAGAGGCGAAGGGCAAAGGAGATGGAGAGAAAGCTGGCAGACAGCTTCTTCCTCAAGGCCTCCAAACTGGCAAAGGGATGAATTGGTTCCTAAGTCCCCATATTAGGGTTAGACCATGGCGTTCCAAAGACAACGTGATTGATGGTATCGAGAAAACTTGGTCTTCTGGTTATATTAAAGATATAAATACATTTTAAAATTAAATTTGAGTTTTTGATTTTCACTTTAATACTTCCATTGATGGGCAAGAAGCATTTTTCTGAAACTAAACCAAGCAAAACAAAGCAGAAAACACACACACAAAAATTACAACATTTTATAATTATGTTAGAAATTTTTACACTGAGATAGAGGCAAACATCTTAGGCCAGTCTCTAGTCCAGATGATGATGGTGATGATTTTATCATATTTTCATGTCATTCTGTCAGTAGCTCAACACAGACGTGTGTGAATAAAGAGACTGTATTGCTCTTTAGATAAAGGGACAATTTGTAAATCTTCTCCTGCTCCCAAATTATTTTTCCTATTTGGGCATTTATTATTTCTATTTTGTGACAAAAATGGGAATGATCTTCTTCTAATGCCATAATAACTTTGCCAGGATGGAAAAAGGGTTAAATCAAAGAAGACATCTGTTAAATATCAAATTAGATGTAGTAGTATAGGAGAGAAACTGGCTCGTAGGTATATCTAGTCCATTGCTTCTGTTTTTATTCAGATCTTGTTCCTAATATATGGCAAATAATGGCAGTAAGACAGAATCTCCTTCACAGCACACATGTGTATGTGTGTGTATTTGGGGAAACTGGGAGGGGGTTGTTCTGCCCTATGATCTGACTGTTTTGGGCTGTGATATAAAGAAGAACTTCAGAAAAAGAAGGTCCTCGTAGCAGTAAAGATGGGAAGCTTATACATTATCAGTCCATATATTTTCCCCTCTCCATAGTTTTGCTCTTCTACCTTTGTCTAAAATATATGAGAAATTACCTGGGGCAGAATATTGATGACTTTGTTTTTTAAGTTGATTATTTTTCAATGCTATGGCTTAAAAACAATTAGGGTTGACAAGGGGCTGGTGGAAAAGCCTTATTTGTTTATAAGCTCTTTTTTTAAGCTTTCCTATTCTTTGCATTTTGAAATACATGAGGATAAATATTCCCCCCATTCTTAATTTTTTCTTGTCACTTAAATGTTAAGTCACCATTAATATAGAAAATATTTTATTTAGAATTTCATTAATTATGAATTTACATTAATTTGAATAGGGGCTTAAGTGAAATTTACTTTTATGTTTTTAATAAAAAAAGTTGTCTAAGAAATTAACAGTAAGTGAAATTTCAATGGCACGTCTACCTAATTAGGTAAATGAATTGTTTTCAGCCAGCTTAGAAACACTCTAAACATAATATAGTGTAATTGCTATTTATAAGTACATAAATTAGATTTCAGTTACTTCAGTAATTGAATTAAAAATCATTCCTGTGTATTCATTATAGCAGGACTTTAATGTCAGATAGCTGGTTAATATATACAACTGGAATAATAAGGCTGTACACTTAAAATTATGTTATATTTACAATTCGATATATAATAATGGGCACTTATTATTAGATAAGATTTTTCTTACAATTAATAAAACCTGATAAAGTTTTACAGTATCAGTTTTTTTAAAGGACAGTAAAGGATAAGGAAGACTTTGAAATGGTTAAAAGATCAATTTATTATTTCATAAGCTTCTTAGAGTTAGAAAGGTTACTTTAGAAGTTACTACTACATGGTGCAATATAATTTTAGTAAAAGATTAAAAAAAATCTCTAGATAACAGTAGTGACCATGTAAGTATTCTAAAGTAATTGCTGGAAATGTGGGTACTTTGATTATTTTTAACAGAAAATATTGTGCAGTATAAAAATAGTATTGGCCCATCAATACATGAGTGAATTAATAAAATGTGGTATATGTATACCATGGAGTATTACTCAGCCATAAAAAAAATAGTGAACTAATACCTTTTGTAACAACTTGGATGGAACTTGAGACCATCCTTTTAAGCGAAGTATCGCAAGAATGGGAAAACGAGCACCACATTTACTCACTACTAAGTTGGAACTAATAGATCAACACTCATGTGCACATATGGTAGTAATTCAACGGAAATCAAGCAGGTGGGAGGGGACGGAGGGGATGGGTAAATTCACACCTATCGGGTACAATGCACACTATCTGGGTGACGGACACACTTATAACTTTGACACAAACTGTACAAAAGCAATTCATGTAACCAAAACATTTGTACCCTTGTAATATTCTGAAATAAAAGTAAATAAATAAAAAACTAAGGAAATCTGAAAAAAAAGTATCAACTTTGTAGTAGTACAAAAATGGTATAATAGTACAAAATAGTATTAATTAACCTTGTGGCTGTAATTGAGTTACCAGGCATCTCTGAGTCTCAATTTCCTAATACATAGTACGAAGAATTTGGACTGAATGATCTGTAAGATTACTTACATTTCTAAAATGACCTATATATGATATTACTATCACACAACCTCAAAGAACTTTAGTACCATGTAATCTTGAAAAGTGTATTTATTTAAAACAGCCAGACTTTTGGAATATGAGTTTACTTATAGGTTCATTTTTTAGACAAAAGCATTTAATTTTGAGGAAACTACTGAGCTTGCCTGATTGTTATCATTCAAGAAAAAGCTACTTTATTTCCTGGCAGAGGAAATAAAATGTTATCTGGAAGTTTCATTCTGTTGTTAGCACTCACATTTTAGGGACACCTGAAGAAACCAAAGTGGCTTTTTACTATTGGTCGCAGTTGGTATTGATGGTACCAAACGATGTAGTCAGTTATTTGGAGTGGAATGTTCAATACTTGCCTTCCTACATGCAATATTTTAAAAACCTTACTTGAAAGAGAAGTTTATTTTTCATATAGGAGCTGGTGATCCATTTAAAACAGAATTAGGTTCTTGTTGTCATGGCAACACAGGATTCCACACTCCTGCTTTTCACAATGTATATTTCTCTGAGTCATGTTGTTTATAAGTGTTTTACTCATTGGTGGTAGTGCGTGGTTACTGGCATCAAGAAAATAGGTGACATCTATGGTGCCTGTCAACTTTGAATTTCTAAGATACTTTAAGCATTCCAAAGAAAGTGATTATATTGTCTCTTTTAGTATGGAGGTGGGATACTAATTTTACTTCCTATATTAATCAGTGTATATAATGCTAGTGGTTGTAACAAGCAACTCCTATATGTCAGGGGTTTAGCACAACAAAGGATTTTTTTTCTTGCTCATGTCGTGTGCACAGGGCAAATCTCTACCGAAAGGTGACTTGTCTCTGCTGACCCTGAGAGGCTGCTGGGAGTCCTCCACTGGATCTCTTTCATTTGCCTGGCTAAGACAAAAGAGAGAAGGCAGGTGGAATAGCACAAGTTGTTTTATGGCTAGCTCTGGAAGTAGCACACATCAATTCTGTACACAATTCAGGACCCGATCACGTAGCCCTAAGTAACTTCAAGGGAAGTAGGGATATGTAGTCTTCCCAAGGCCCAGAAAGAGAAAATGGGATTGGCAAGTGGTCTGTCTCTGCCATAGTGCCTTTTTGTTTACAAATATTTTATGTTTAATTGGCATATCTTTGGGGAAATTAAATCTCTCTACTTAAAATTCACTTTGAATGATGAACAGGTGGTAGCTGATGTATTAATTTAAATTTATCCTTGTTGCCTTTTCACGATAGACTTGTTCACTTTTTCTTTCCTTACAATTTAGGGTATTCCGAATTTAACCATTACGTTTTTATTTTTTGTATTTATTGCTTCCTTAGGATCTCATTTTAATTATCAAGCTTTTTGCTTCTGTTAAAGAGAACTCCATAACTTACAAAGTAATAATCATGACAGGCCTTTTGTAATTCTTTAGAGGCCAGATGAATTTCATTTGAAGAGATTGAAAGTCAGTTATTTTGTTCTAAAATATCACTTTTAGTTTAATAATCTGGTAATTAAAAAAAAGGTTCTTAATGATCCTTTTGCTGTTCCTTTCATCTGCAGTGAGTATATAGCCATGTGTGACCAATTAAATGTGTCCCCAAATTCTTTGACACTTCTCCAGTGATAAGTTGAGGCTACGGCCCCTCCCCTTGAATCTGTGTGAGCTCTGTGACTGCTTTGGCAATAGAAAATGGAAAGGTGATGCAGTGCCAGTTTTCAGGTCTGTATCTTAAGAGAATGACAGTTTCCACTTCTGTTCCTTTGGAATAGATGCTCTTGGAATGAAGGCACCATACCATAAGTCTTAAAGTCACATGTAGAGGCTATATATAGAAGCCCTGGATAATAGCTCCAGCTGACGTCCCATCCTGCAGCCAGCATCAATTGTCAGCCATGTGAGTGAGCCATCTTGGATGTTAGATGGCTTCAGCCGCAGGTACTTTCTAAATGCAGTCAACAAGAGATTTCCAACAAAACTGTCTGGCTGTTCAAGTCAAGTCAGAAATGTGAGAGATCATAATAAATTGTTGTTTTATGTGACAATAAAAACCTGGAACATCATATTTTTCTTTATTAAAATTTTACTACTAAAAGGCTTCCAACACCATTACAAGTTTTTACCAACCTTTCAATATGGTTGAACCATCTTGGGATTTAGAGAAATAAACATGAATCATACTTCTTTCCATCTATCTGTGTATCTATCTACCAATCTGTTTATTTTAGTTGCAAGCTAGCTGCTAGCTGGGACAAGTTTGTGGAGTAATATTTGAGTCTAAGTGACATTGCCAAGGACTGGGTTCAATACAATATATTTTTCAAGGTTGGCAGTAGGCAACATCCTCACAGTTTGCTGGGTCATAATCATCAACTAGAATTCTAAGAACATAATTTAGTCTGAGGGAGGATCAAATTCAAAAGTTTGCCCCTGGTGGCAATGTCAAAGTACTGTACAGTTGGTGGGAAAGCTTTATCTTCAGCGAATACTGCACACTTGAAGCTGTGCAAGAAATAGGGGATACAAACATTGTTGGTCAAATAATGTGCATGCAGGCAGGTCAGGCTGTGTGTAGGTTATAATGAGCTGTATCCTTATATTGTATAACTTGGAAGGCCCAGTAAAGATCAGATTACCTTCAGTAGTTCCTTCACGGCCCCGCCCCCAAGAACCGAGCCTTATGGGCCAGCCTTATGGGCCACAGCGTCTGGCCTCGGTCTTCCTTGACACCGTGCTGCTCTACGAGGGCCCCGGGAGTGCCGGGGAGAAAAGGGCGGTTGGCTGGGTCGTAATCGACCTGGGAGAGGCCTTTACCAAATGTGGATTTGCTGCAGAAACTGGTCGGAGATGTATAATTCCTAGTGTGATAAGAAAAGCTGGCATGCCTAAGCCTATCAAAGTTATTCAATATAATATCAATACAGAAGAGTTATGTTCCTACTTAAAGGAATTCATCCACATCCTGTATTTTAGGCATCTATTGGTGAATCCCAGAGACTGCTGCGTTGTGGTTGTCAAGTGGGTATTATGTCCTTCCCACTTCAGAGAGACACTCACTTGTGTTCTTTTCAAATAGTTTGAGGTTCCATCTGTCTTGCTTGCTCCAAGTTATCTAATGGCTTTTCTGATGCTTGGAATGAACTCTTCCACGGTCCTGGATTGTGAATATAGGGAAAGCCTGGTGTTACCTGTATATGAAGGAATCCCAGTACTAAATTGTTGGGGAGCACTCTCCTTAGGAGGAAAAGCTCTTCATGAGGAGTTGGAAACTCAACTTTGGAACAACGTACGGTTCACAGAGGTGCTGCTAAAGAACAGAGCATTCCCTCAGTGATGGGTTCAGTACCAGAAGGTGTCTTAGAGGACATTAAAGTGCATACTTGCTTTATTAGTGATCTGAAGCGTGGACTAAAAATCCATTCAGCAAAGTTTAATGTTGATGGGAATAATGAGTGTCCATCACCACCCCCAAATGTTGACTATCCATTAGATGGAGAGAAGATTTTACATGTTCTTGGATCAAAGATTCAGTTGTGGAAATTCTTTTTGAACAAGGTGATGAAGAGAAATCAGTTGCCACTTCAACACTGGATTCCCTTATGCAGTGCCCAGGAGATACCAGGAAGCAACTAGCAGAGAATTTGGTAGTCATAGGTGGCATATCTATGTTGCCAGGATTTCCCCACATATTGCTTGCAGAAATAAGGTATTTGGTAGAAAAACCAAAATATAAAAAAACACTTGGCACCAAGACATTTCGAATTCATACTCCACCTGCAAAGGCTAATTGCGTGGCCTGGTTGGGAGGAGTTATTTTCGGAGCGTTGCAAGATATACTTGGGAGCCGTTCGGTTTCAAGGGAATATTATAATCAGGCAGGTCATATACCTGATTGGTGTTCTCTCAATAACACACCTTTGGAAGTAATGTTTGATGTTGGGAAAGCTCACCTGCCTCTGATGAAGAGAGCATTTTCCGCTGAAAATAAAAGTTTGATTAAAAAAAAAAAGTACTTCCTCCATAATGGAGTCTGAATCCTGAAATGCTACCATTACAGATTCACTCTTTTGTCTCCCCAATTGTCCATTACAATGTGAATATTCCTTTGGACACTATTACTTGGAACATAGGGATTTTCAGATATATTCTTTTTTTTTTAAGGGGAGAAGAGCCTTTAAGGAGAATTGGTGTTATTCTTGGGAAGATGTTGAGCATTGAAATAGAGAAAAAGAGATGTCATATATTTCATACTTCATAATTTTATTTGCGCTAATGCTAAATGCACTATGTACTTAAAATTCTATGTATGCTGTGTTCTGCTGGTGTCCTTTGAAGTCATATGCTCTTTGACGCAGGCCCATATATTGAACATATCTTATAAAGCAATAATATAAGTTAATAGCATTTATTAAACTTGTTAACTGATAAGCATTCTTTTTATCAGACCTACTCCAAGGAATACATAAATTTTTGGAAAATGACAATGTGAATTCTGAATAGGACATGATAGTGTTTTCTTCAATAGGCACATGCTTAGAATTATAATTCTTTTGGTAGTTCCTTAATGTGTTATGTATAAATGGAATAATAACCCAAGAGATCAGCTTCTTCAGATAGTACAGCTAAAGCGACTTGACTGGCGGACTGCTTTTTGTCTCACTTTTCACCTACCCATTCCATTTTCTCGTTCTTTGGGAGCATCTGGCCACCGAACTTGAGACCGTATTTTCCAGAACCTTTGGTCAAGGGTGCTCACAGACTAAGTTATCACCAGTGGAATGGGAATAGAGGTGATTTGGACAATTTTTGCCTCATTTGCCTAAAAATAAAAAGTATTCTGGATTTCCTCTCTTTTTCTCCTTCTTGTAAATAGGAACATAATGTGCTTGTGAACCAGCTTCAACCATGCAGATGAGAGTAATACCTCAAAGGGGTGGTAAAGCAGTAAGATGAAAGGAACCTATGAGCATGAAGGACCTTGTGGATCAAAGCCACTACAGCAACCTCAAACACTCCCCCTGAGAATGCTATATGAGAGGGAAGTAAATTATATCTCATATAAGCCAGTGGTTTTTTCCTCACTTTGATAAAGCAGCTTAGCCTTTTTATTGTAACTGTTATACTTCACCTGTTACGATTAAAATAAATATTCTCTTCTATGTAAAAGTTCAGCAGGTAGCCTAGTGTATGTGGCTGTTAATTGTCTCTGTAATTCAATGATTTTAAAAAAAATTCTGAAAATGATGCAGTGGGTTGAATGCTGTCTTAAATGTAATCACAAAATACTGTATAAATTGACCTAATGAACATATCTAATTTAGGATGTAAACCAAGTGGGAAGGCATCAGATTTCTTCCTGTCAGAATATTCCTTATTTTTGTTGTTCACTTACTTAAAAATTTCAAGGTATTATGGGGGTGCAAATGTTTTGGTTACATGGATCACTTTTGTAATGCTCGAGTCAGGGTTAAAAGTTGTCACCCAGATAGTGTTCATTGTACCTGTTAGGTAGGTTTTCGCCCATCCCCTCTTCCCCTCCCCCGTTTGATTTCCTTTGAGATTTACTTCTCTCTGTGCACATGTGTGCTCATCAGTTAGTTCCAATTTAATAGTGAGTAAATGTGGTGTTTATTTTTCCATTTTTTAGATACTTCACTAAGGATAATGATTCCCAGTTCCATCCAAATTGTTTACTTATTTCTTTAAAACTTAGATCTCTATAGCTACTTGATAAGAAGCTCTTTCATTCACTTATTGTGTTCTTACTTTGTTTTAGGTACTAGAGAAATCAAAGAAGCATTGGCTGTCGTTGAAAGGAGCTCATGCCCTGTCTGTCTTGATAAGCATCATCTCCCAGAACTCAGAACAGTGCCTACCGTGTAGGGTGCTTGATGAATATTTGAAGACTGAATGAATACAGTTGGTGAGAAAAGATACGTACAGCAAAGTTTAATAACACAAAGCACTACTGGAGTGACAAATGGCCATTAACGTAAGAGCTATGGAGTGTAGAATATGAGAGTCAACATTAAAGTAGAAGCTCTGAAGGATGTATAAAATTTAGCTGGAGAGAGTGTACATTGGTTCCTGGGCAAGGGACAGATAGTATGCACAAAGATAAAGGCAGTATAGATCAGCTCTGTCCAACAGAACTTTCTGTGATAATGGAAGGGTTCTTTAGCTGCACTGTCTAACAGGGTACCAACTAGCCACATTTGGCAATTGAATATCAGAAATGGAGCAAGTGCAACTGAGGAACTGAAATTTAAATTTTATATAATTTCAATTAACTAAAATCCAAATTTAAATAGCCACATGTGGCTAATGGCTATCACATTGAAGAGCACAGGAATACATAATTCAAGTGGTAAGAGTATATGAACAAAAATTTAGATATTAGAATGAGCCGGGTGAGATTTGGGGTTAGCAAGCTAACTCAACTGCCCGAAGTGGGAGTTTATGTTTGGGGTTACTGAGATACGAGATCTAGAGTAAGGGTGCAGAAAGGTCTTCAAGTCTCATTTAGAAATTGCCAAATTTGCATTGGATTTTCCGTGGTACTGTTTCAATTGTACACACACACACACACACACACGCGCGCGCGCGCCTGCATGCACAGCCTTGAAATGGAGCTATTTAATGAAAGATATTGAGACACTAAAGGAGTTAGTCAAGACTTTTAAAAACTGCTCTATATTTTCCTCCTTTTTAATTCACATAGTAAAGTGAGAAAAGAATTATATACTAGCTTTTAGAAAGTATATAATTCTGAGATTGTGTGCATCAAAACACCTAAATTCCAATTGAAAGGGTTTTCCTAAAATTATTTATCTCATGGGAAGCCTTGACATGCCAGCCTGCACCATTCTTTCAGTCTGTTTATTTTCCAGGAAATTGTAATGTGAAAAAATAGAATCTAAAATGTTTTCCCTAATCCTAGTATAATTTATTTGGCAGTCGTATATTATTTCTGTCAACCTTTCCAAGGAGATATTCCTGATCATTAATGATAAGTGCTGGTAGTTAATTATTTAGTGAATACAATTCTGAAGTACATCACAGCATGTTCAATTTTGCACATGTATGTGAGAAGGAGAGAAGTGACTGGGAAGGGAACATGGAGATGAAGAAAGGGAAGATAAGAAAAAAGCAGGACAGAGGATACATTACTTATTTAATGGAATATTTAGTGTATTGAATATTTAAGTCCATTTTTTCTATTCTCAAGATGCACACAAGTGGTATGGAACAGTGGCACGACTTCTCTAAACTGTGATGAATCTCTGTCCTACCTGTCATGGTGTATTGCATGGCATAAGCAATGCGCAGTCTCTGTGAGATGGGAAAATAGAAGTGGATGGAAAATATTTTTTCTTCCAGATATCAGGGTCATTTTATGAGATGTAAAGACAGAAATGTTTCTGGGAGGCATTCTGTTCACTCCCAGAGAGCTTTTATCAATCTACTATAAAAAGCCAATTTCTACTTCCATATGTGTGAAACTCCTATTGAGGACAAAGGTAAAATACACATCTGGATCCAAAGGGGGATGTTTTAGCTTGAATTTTCTAAACTAAATTCCAGCAGGAAAAAAGTTAACATGAAATATTAAGCCCAAAAGATTCATTCCACACACAGTGATAGCTCTATAACATTTCTTTCCTCTGCAGGAAACTTGATCCACACTGTATTTGTTTTGAATTGCTCTGTCTATCCATCTCACCTCCAAAGATTACCTTTATTCCCTTATGTAGCACTTTAAGAGAAAAGGTAGAAAAGAAAAGGACTAACACAAAAGCTGCTAGGAAACTTGAATTTTTAATATGCAGCTATTTGTTTCACTACTAGATAGTAACAGTTGATTAGTTTGGGGCAAGCTATTAAATTCTTTGATATTCATAATTAGCAGTCCTAGATTGGGCATAATGATCCCTGTCAATTGTTGTAAAAGAATTCAATAAGGATTTTTGTGTTGCTTTTTTAAATAGAAAATATATATGGTTTAAGCAAAGCCTCCAGACTAGCTTCTATGCCCTTTTATTTGTAATCTTGCTTTCATTTATATTAGAACTTGCTTTTCATTTATATTTCTAGTAGTTATTGGGTACTTTGTTAAAGATATTCTACAAGTCCCATTATGAAGAAAAGTTTTGTGATTGGAATACAGTTACTTCCTTAAAAATGGTAAGTGGACTTTTGGTTTATTAAGTAATTTTATTTATCAATGAAACACACTTATGAATACTTAATTGATTTTCTATGTAGAAATCTACCTCCCACTGGGCTGAAATATTTGTACTTCTTTAGAATATAAGTAATTTAACCCCCTGGCTACAAAAGGCTTAATAATTGATTCCTTAGCAGACAGTGCATCTCTCATCTGTGAGGCCATTATAAAGAAGGCCATATGGAAGCTAAAACTGTAAGATAAGGTATTTATGAAATACCTCATAGTTTTACTGTCCATTGTTTGTTGTTGTCTAGATTCATCATTTAATTGTGGTTGCAAAATGGTGATTTATTTTTTCCTTATTAAAATTTGTTGTAAACAAATCTTATAGAAAAGTTGGAAGTATAGTACAGAAAACTGTTTTTTTCTTTACTTTTTTAAGTTTGCTGATGATGTGATGCCCAACCATTTCCTAATACTTTCATGTGCCTTTCCTACAAACAAGGGCATTCCCCTATATCTACTACTCAGCCATTAAAGTCAACAAATTAATATTGACACATTACTATTATCTAATCTCAGACCCCTTTCAAGTTTTGCCAAATATCTCAATATTGCCCTTCAGAGAAAAAGGATCCATTTCAGGATTATGCATTGTCTTTAGTCAACAGGCTTCTTCACTTGCCTCTGATCTGGAACAGTTCCTCAGTCCTTCATTGACTCTCATGCCCTTGGCTCTTTTGGAGATTATAGGCCACTTATTTTGTAGTATGTCCTTCAAGTTGTGCTTGTCTGTATTTTGGGATGATTAGATTTAGGTTATGCATTTTTGGCAGAAAGATCAGAAAAGTGATATTGTGCTCTTCTTGTTGCATCTTGTCAGGTAGCTCACGATTTTGATTTGTACTATTTCTGATGATGTTCACTTCAACTGCTTGATTAAGGTGGTGTCTGCCAGACTTTTCCACTGTGAAGTTATTCCTTCTCCTTTTGTAATTACTTAATATTTTGTGTACAGGAATTTTGAAACTGTAAATATCCCACCCTTTGTGAAATTTTCAATTTATGTATTTAATTTATAGCAGTATGGACTCTTAGTCTCCTATTTTATTCAATGGGTTATAACCCATTACTGTCATTTTTACTTTGTGCTCAAATTGACTTGGCCAGTCAGAGTCTCTTGAAAGTTGGGTCCTGTGTCCTTTTGACATGTCTCCACTATTCCTTGAGCACCTACCTATTTTTGGATACCATGAGATGATCCAGGCATATTTTGACCTTTTATTGCCCAGCTTTAAAATCAGCCATTACTCCAAGGAGCCCTGGTTCCTTTTTGTGGGGATTACTACCAAGATCTGGACACATGGCATACCCCTTGCTGTGGAAATGTCACTGTTCCCAGGCCCTCTCAGTGGACAGAGCTACATACACACATATCTATACACATATATACACGCATATTTATATCTGTATTTATTTCTATATGTATCTCAATATTTTGAGAATTACTCCAACACTTCCATTGTCATCTAAGGTCACAGGATTTGTTCTAGTTTTTCCCTAACTTTCTTCTCCAAGAGGTATTTCTTTTTTTGGTATTTATTTTTAATTGATAAAAAAATTATATATATTTATCATGTACAGCATGCTGTTTTGAAATATATATACATTGTGGAAAAGCTGAATCGAGCTAATTAACATATGTGTTACTTCACGTACTTATCTTTTTTTGTGGTGAGAACACTTAAAATCTACTTTCTCAGCAATTTCCAAGAATATAAAACATTATCTATAGTCACCACGTTATACAATTGATCTCTCGAACTCATTCCTCCTATCTAAAATTTTGTATCCTTTGACTAACACCTGAGAGATATTTTTAAGAAAAGTAATCCTCTTGTATGTACCCAATTGTTCATCACCACCAAACCCTCTTCCTGCGCAGATGCTCTCCTCCCCACACTTGGGCTCCAACATACCAGCCAGTCTGAGCACCTGCCTGGATACCTTCTTTATCCTGCCCTAGCTCTGACACCCCTTGTGAGGCCATCCTTCCACAAGAACACCTTTCTTGCCTGCTTGGGTCTGACTCTCCATGCCTCCTCACCCTTGGTGGAGAAGCTGCTCTCATGGTGTTTGTGCTCTGGCTGCCCATGCTGGGCTAT
Source organism: Daubentonia madagascariensis (assembly GCA_023783475.1). NCBI lineage: Eukaryota > Metazoa > Chordata > Mammalia > Primates > Daubentoniidae > Daubentonia > Daubentonia madagascariensis. Next base: position 2,823,340 of record JAKFHU010000725.1, read on the forward strand.
CCCACTGGGTGATGTCCTCTTCACTCCGTTCAGGCTCTGACATCCTCCTTCGTAAGGATGACTTCCTCACAATGCTTGGGCTTGACTCCCTGCAACAGATGTTTCACTTGCATGGAGTTTGTGTTTTGAAACATCTTGTTTGGACTCTGACATTCCAAATACAGCAGCCTTGTTATAGGAACATCTTTCTTATTGTGCTGGGCAAACTTTAAGGGGGTCTCTATGATCTATGTCTCCTGGCATTCATTTCCTTGTCCATACCCTCCCCTTGAGTATGGGTAGGAACTGTGACTTGCTTTAAACTAATTGAATATGGCAAAGATGACAGGATATATGTGATTATGTGAATCTGACTGCATAATTATGTTATATATGCTATACAAGATTGTAAGGATATCCTGCTGGAGGCTATCACCCTTGTTTGCTATAAGGAAGCAAGTGACCATGTTGGGAAACTCTGTTTGAAAAGGAACTTGGGAGGTGAAGAACGCCAGCGGCTGCCTGCGAGCACGGACCGCTCACTCCGAAAACAGCATTGCGAATGACAGAGAAACAACGCCGAACGCCCAGCCCAAGAAAACAGGTACAAAATTTTGACAAAGATCGGAGGGCGCACGGAGCACAATAGAGCCCAGAGCGCGGGAAGGACGTGCTCGCCAGGTCCGCGCAGCGCGACCTGCCCCCCAAGCGGTTACGCGCCTCCCCATCCACGCATTCAGGGACAAGCCCAGAGTTGGGACAGAGCGGTTGCTCGGGCCGGCGAGCCCTGTGGAGTGGAGGAAGTAGCCGGAGCCAGACACAACTCGCAGCTACAATATACAGAGACTGCCGAGGGCTGGGGAGGAACTGGGCGGGGACCGAGATACAGCTTCCCGGGACAGTGCGCGGGAACCCGCAGGCCGGCACTGCGCCACTAGAAGTCAGCGGGACTGGGCCCAGGAGTTTATTGGAGAGCGGGACACGCCCTTAGAGGTTGCTAACAACTACCGGCGGAGAAAAACTGCGCTCCCGGCGCGATCGGAGCCTGGCTGTGCGCCAGGCTGGCGGCGGCCGCCATCTTTACAGCCGCCCACGCGGAGCTGTGAGCCGCGTCTCTAGCTCCGCCCCGGCCCGGGGCTCTTCCGCTGGGGCGAGACAGGCTTTGCCTGTGGTGGCCAGGGACAGCGGCATCCGTGGGTTCCAGGTGGGACGAGATCCCGGAACTGTAGCGGTGGGACCTTTGAGTATTGGAAACAGTTTGCAGCTCGTCCATCTGGTTCTGCTACCCCTGCTCTGGCCTCCGACAACTCCGCTCCATGCCGGTCCTAGTGCCCGCCCCTCAGGTCCCAACCCTCCTGTACCCCAGAGATCGATCATTTTGAAGGTTGCTGGCCATAGTGACTCATTTGGTATAACTGCTGGTTCCCATGACAACCAAATACCTCAAGAGCCACAGGCTGAACCAGAGCAGCTCCCCATAATCCTGCCCACTTCAATAGGGAATTTCGCGCCACCCAAGAGCGCTTCCAGCGGCCACTACTCCCCCCTCCCCGTGGGAACATCCCCCCCGGTGAAGACTGCTGGGGATAGAGACGGCCACCCGCCTCGTCTTGGGGTCTAGTGGTGGAAAAGGGGTGCACAATTGGAGATCCCCCTATCAACCAGTATCACGCGGAGTCACACATCAGAAGGGCAGCCACACGTGGCTAGATGAGCAACCTCTGAGCTGTGTAGAATTTTCCCAACTCAGCTCTCACACTGCAGCCAAAAGAAATTGTGTTTCTACCTGCACCTCAGGAGGAGCAGTGTCAAAGTAACCCCTAGCAGCTACAAGGCCCCTCCCAAAGCACGGGGCTTTTGCATACACCAACTGGGGAATCAGAGTCTGCCACGGACATAACAGAATACCTAGCTAATAGGGAGCGGAGGATTCATATCCTCAAGTACAATCCATTAGCTCAGAGCCCAAGCTGGGAGGTCATTCTCACCACACTCCACTGGGAAGAGGAGAAGACCACAGGTCAGAGTTAACTCAAGATCCACCAAACTTGCTAAAATACACCTAAAGCAATACAGGCCACTACTTCTCTCCCTGGCTTTGCCAAGGAACAATAATTGTGGGCCTGGTGACAGGACCATAAACTAGCTCTAACACCCCCAGCTCTCGACCAAGAGGCCAGATGAGAAAAAACCAGCGAAAGAACTCAGGGAACATGAAAAATCAGAGTGAAAAGTCACCCCCAAAAGAAATTATCAGTTCCTCAGCAATGGATACCAACCCAAATGAAATGGGTAGAATGACAGAAAGGAATTTCGTTTATGGATTATAAGAAGCTCAATGAAATTCAAGAAAATTGAATCCCAGCACAAAGAAACCACAAGAAAAATGCAAGAAATGAATGAAAAATTCTCCAAAGAAATAGAAATATTACGGAAAATCAAATAGAAATCCTAGAAATGAAAGAAGCATTCAAGGATCTACAACACACAGTGGAAAGCCTTAAAAATAGGCTGGACCATGCAGAGGAAAGAATTCAGAGCTAGAAGACAGCTCCTATGCGCTAAATAAATCAGCCGAAGAGAAAGAACACAAAACAAGAGGCAGGAAAAAGCATACAAGAAATGTGGGATTATGTAAAGAGGCCAAACATAAGGATAATAGGTATCCCTGAGGGAGAGGAAGAAAATTCGCATGGGCTGGAAAATTTATTTGAAGGAATAATAGAGGAAAATTTCCATGGCTTAGCCAGAAATCTCGATATCCAAGTACAAGAAGCACACAGGACTCCTGGGAGAGTCAACGTGAAAAGGCATTCACCACGCCACATAATTATTAGACTGACCAAAGTAAACACAAAAGAGGCACTCCTCAGAGCTGTAAGACGAAAAAATGAGGTAACCTACAAAGGGAAACCCATCAGATTAACTGCAGATTTCTCAGCTGAAACCTTACAAGGCAGAAGGGAATGGGGAGACATCATCAATCTCCTAAAACAAAACAAAGGTCAACCCAGAATTCTGTATCCTGCCAAACTAAGCTTCTTATATGAGGGAGAAATAAAGACGTTTCCAGATAAGCAATCACTGATAGAATTTGCGAAATCCAGATCGGCCTTGCAAGAAATGCTTAGACCTGCATTATACACTAAACAGAGCAACAGACACCCACCTATGTAAAACTATGCAAAGGCTAAAACCCCAGAAACCAGATTCCACAATGATGCAAGAGGTAAAACAAAAGATACTACCCAACAGAATAATCAGAAATTTACCCCAAATATCAATTCTCTCAATAAATGTAAATGGCTTGAACTGCCCATTGAAGAGACATAGGCTGGCTGAATGGATTAAAAAATACAAACCAAGTGTCTGTTGTCTTCAGGAAACACACCTTACACACAAAGACGCATTCAGACTCAAGGTGAAAGGATGGAATACAATTTTTCAGGCTAATGGAAACCAAAAGAAATCCGGAGTAGCCATCCTCATTTCAGATGACATAAACTTTAAAGCAATAAAAGTAAAGAAGGACAAAAATGGACAGTATATAGTGGTGAAGGGAAAAATTTCACAAGAGGATGTAACAATCCTAAACATTTATGCACCCAACACAGGAGCACCCAGGTACATAGAGCAAATGCTGCTAGATCTAGACAACATAATAAGCAGGAATGCCATAATTGCAGGGGACTTCAACACCCCACTGACGGAACTGGACAGATCCTCCAAACAAAAAACAAATAGAGAAATAAAAGACCTAAACAGGACTATAGAACATTTGGGCCTAACAGATATCTACAGAACACTCCACCCAAATAACACTGAATATACATTCTTCTCATCAGCCCATGGAACTTTCTCTAAAATTGACCACATCCTAGGCCACAAAACAGACCTAAACAAATTCAAAAAAATAGAAATCATACCATGTGTCTTTTCAGACCAAAGCGGAATAAAATTAGATATCAATTCCAACAGAAACTCACATCTTCCTCCAAAAACTTGGAAACTAAACAATCTATTGCTGAAAGATTATTGGGTCAAAGAGGAGATTCAAAATGAAATCAAAAGATTCTTCGAACTAAATGATAATGGGGACACAAGTTATCAAAATCTGTGGGATACAGCAAAAGCAGTCCTGAGAGGAAAACTTATCGCCCTAAATTCCCACATGCAAAAGACAGAAAAGTCACAAATCAGTAAACTAATGAATCATCTTAAGGAAATGGAAAAGGAAGAGCAAAGCAATCCTAAAACCAGCAGAAGAAAAGAAATAACCAAAATTAGAGCAGAATTAAATGAAATCGAGAACAAAAGAACAATACAGAAGATCAATGCAACGAAAAGCTGGTTCTTTGAAAAGATAAACAAAATAGACAGGCCACTTGCCAGGTTGACCAGAAGCAGAAAGGAAAGGACTCTAATAAGCTCAATTAGAAATGAAAAAGGAGAAGTCACAACCGATACCATGGAAATACAAAACATCATCTTTGAATACTACAAAAATCTCTATGCCCACAAACACGAAAACGTGGAGGAAATGGACAAATTCTTAGAAACACACTACCTCCCTAGGCTCAACCAGGAAGAAACAGAATTTCTAAACAGACCAATATCAAGCACCGAAATTAAAGCAGTAATTAAAAATCTACCCACAAAAAAAAGTCCCGGACCAGATGGGTTCACACCTGAATTCTACCAAGCCTACAAAGAAGAACTGGTGCCTATACTGCAGAAATTATTTGAAAATATCCAGAAGGATGGAATCCTCCCAAACTCATTCTACGAAGCCAATATCACCTTGATACCAAAGCCAGGAAAGGACACAACAAAAAAGAAAACTATAGACCAATATCCCTTATGAATATAGATGCAAAAATTCTCAATAAAATCCTTGCAAACCGAATTCAATGTACATCAAAAAAATAATCCATCACATCAGGTGGGCTTCATTCCCGAGATGCAGGGATGGTTCAACATACGCAAATCTATAAATGTAATTCACCATATAAATAAAAGCAAGAACAAAGATTATATGATCCTTTCAATAGATGCAGAAAAGGCTTTTGACAAAATCCAGCACCCTTTTATGATAAGAACTCTTAACAATATAGGCATAGATGGCTCATTCCTAGAAACTATTAAAGCCATATACGATAAAGCCACAGCCAATATCATACTGAATGGGGAAAAATTGAAGGCATTCCCCCTTAAAACTGGCACCAGACAAGGGTGTCCACTATCTCCACTTCTTTTCAACATAGTGCTGGAAGTCCTGGCCACAGCAATTAGACAAGACAGAGGAATCAGAGGCATCCAGATAGGGGCAGAAGAGGCCAAACTTTCACTATTCGCAGACTATATGATATTATATATAGAAAACCCCAAAGATTCAACCAAGAGATTACTGGAATTGATAAATGAATTCAGCAAAGTCTCAGGATACAAAATTAATACACACAAATCCATAGCCTTCATATATGCTAATAACAATCAAGCCGAGAAACAAATTAAAGATGCAATACCTTTCGCAATAGCAACAAAGAAAATTAAATATTTAGGAATATATCTAACTAAGGAGGTCAAAGACCTATATAGAGAGAATTATGAAACACTGAGAAAGGAAATTGCAGAGGATGTAAATAGATGGAAAGCCCTACCATGCTCTTGGATAGGCAGAGTCAACATAGTAAAAATGGCTTTGCTACCTAAATTAATTTACAGAATCAATGCAATCCCTATCAAAATACCAACATCATTTTTTGCCGATCTAGAAAAAATAATGCTATGCTTCGTGTGGAACCAGAGAAGACCCCGTCTAGCCAAAGCAATCTTAAGCAAAAAGAACAAGTTGGGAGGCATCTGTCTACCAGACTTCAAACTATACTACAAGGCTATAGTAACCAAAACTGCATGGTATTGGCACAAGAACAGACACATAGACCAATGGAACAGGACTGAGAACCCAAATATAAAACCAACCTCATACAGTCACCTGATCTTTGACAAAATCCAGAAAAACGTACAATGGGGAAAAGAATCCCTATTCAACAAATGGTGCTGGGAAAATTGGATGGCCATATGTAGAAGACTGAAAGTGGACCCACACCTCTCACCTCTCACAAAAATCAATTCACAGTGGATAACAGATCTAAACCTAAGACATGAAACCATAAGAATTCTCGAAGAAAACGTTGGAAAAACTCTTATGGACATTGGCGTAGGCAAAGAATTTATGAAGAAGACCCCCAAAGCAATCACAACAACAACAAAAATAAATACATGGGACCTGATCAAATTGAAAAGCTTCTGCACAGCCAAGGAAACTATCACTAGAGTGAACAGACAACCTACAGAATGGGAGAAAATATTTGCATGCTACACCTCTGATAAAGGTCTGATAACCAGAATCTATACAGAACTTAGGAAAATCAACAAGAAAAAATCAAACAACCCTATTAAAAAATGGGCAAAGGACATGAACAAAAACTTTTCCAAAGAAGACAGAATGATGGCCAGGAAACATATAAAAAAGTGCTCAACGTGTCTAATCATCAGGGAAATGCAAGTCAAAACCACAATGAGATATCACTTAACTCCAGTGAGATTGGCTCATATCAAAAAATCCCCAAATAACAAATGTTGGCGGGGATGTGGACAGATAGGAACACTCATACACTGCTGGTGGGACTGCAAATTAGTACAACCTCTATGGAAAACAATATGGAGATACCTCAAAGAATTAAAAGTAGAATTACCATTTGACCCAGCAATCCCACTACTGGGTATTTATCCAAAAGAAAAAAAGACATTTTATAATAAAGACATCTGCTCTCGAATGTTCATAGCAGCACAATTCACAATTGCAAAGTTGTGGAGACAACCCAGGTGCCCATCAATACACGAGTGGATCAATAATATGTGGTATATGTATACCATGGAGTATTACTCAGCAATAAGGAACAATAGTGAATTAACACATCTGGTATTATCCTGGTCGGAGCTAGAACCCATTCTTCGAAGTGAAGTGTCACAGGATTGGAAAAACAAGCACCACTGGTACTCACCATCAAACTGGTACTAACTGAGGAACACTTACATCACACAGGGCAATAACATTTATCTGAGGGCGGGGAGGCGGGAGGAGGGTAGAAGGGATGGGAAAAACTCTCACTGAATGGATGTGGGGAGCACAGTTTGGGAGACGACCACGATTGTGGCTCTGACACGGGCAGAACAGGGGCAATGTGAATGGCCAAAGTGTTGTACCCCCATGATATTCTGAAATTAAAAAAATAAATTAAAAAAAAAAAAAAAAAAAAAAAAAAAAGGAACTTGGGAAGCCACTAGGAGTTGATGGTGACTTCCTGACAATAACCGGCAAGAAATTGATGTCTTCAGTTGTATTGTCACAAAGACTGAATTCTGCCAACTATGTGAGTGAGCTTGGAAGTGGATCTTTCCTAAGTTAGATGAGACCACAGGTGCAGCCAACAGCTTAATTTCAGCTTTGTGAGACCCTAACCAGAGGACCTAGCTAAACTGTGCCTGCACTCCTGATGCACAGAAACTGAGACAGAAAATGTGTGGTTTGAAGTCTCTACATTTGTGGTAATTTTTTATGCAGCAATAGATAACTAAAACACTTATCCTGCCTAGGACATTCCATTCTCGAACGCCATAGGTCTCCCCCAGCCACCAACCTGGGTATCTACTTGTAATGCCCCACTTAATGACTTTAGGCCTCAATTGGTGAGGAAGGAAAGAGCAGAGAAGGACATGAAAGGGAAGGGAAAGGGGGGGACGTGAGAGAGAAAGAAGAAGAGCTAAGAAGGTGATTTTCTAATTTGGTCATTACTTCTATACTTTTTTCTTAATTTTTTAAAAATTAAAAGTATTACCTCAACTACTTTGTTATCTAGAATACTATTTGTACAGGAAAAGAATAAAACATGTTCAAATTTTTTCCCTTTATTTATAAATCTTCAGAATAAAGAGTGGGTACCCTAGCAATATTCAATGGTGGCCAAAGAGTTTGATTTTTTAGAAAATATAATTATGAACTCATAGAATTTTGTCTTTATATTTGAGTTTGACATGTCTCAATTTATTGTTGTCATTATTCCTTTTGATGTTTAAATTGTTTCATTTTTTGGATAATGTAAGCCCCTTTATGTTGGCTCTTGTGTCCTTTTGACATTGACCCCTCTAGTCTTTGGTAGCTTTTTGTTTTCTGGTACAGCAATATGATCCAGTATATGGTATATACTTCCTGTAACAGATATGAAATTAACCAAAAAGCCCAGTCAGAAATAATATTTAGAAACCATAATCTGGATGCTAGGGGTATTTATTGCTACTGGGTAGTCATTACTTTCAGGCCTTTTCAGTGGGCACAGTTAAGAAATATATAAAGGCCATTTTTTAAGAGTGAAATATCATGGATTTCTACTGATATCTTCAGTTCAAATTCAGAATTTACAAGTACCTGGAGTTAGCCAATCTTGAGATTATGTCCTTCGGGTTGCCAAGCCTGCCCAAGACTTCTGACAGCAGCCACACGTTTGGAGGTCCCCTGGGCCACCCTGTGTTCAGATCAGCTGGCTACAAATTCAGAGTCCCCATGAACTTCCTCAGGTTTGAAAATTTGCTGGAATGATTTAAAGAACTCAAGAAAGTGCTATAGTTATGATTATGGTTTTATTATAGCAAAAGGTACAAATTAGAACCAAAGGAAGAGACACGTAGGGAGAAATCTGGGACTGGGAGGGATCCAAATATGATGCTTCTGTGTCCTCAATGACATGTCACTCTCTCAGCATTGATGTATGGCAATGCATACATGCCGTATTGCCAATCCAGGAAGCCCACCCAAACTTTGGTGTCTAGAGATATAATTGGGATTTTATTATGTAGGCATAACTTATTGAATAATCACCAACCTGGTTGAACTCAATCTCCAGTTCCCTTCCTCCCCTGGAGGTCAAGCTGATATTATATGGCTCAAAGCCCCAGCGCAAAGCACATGGTCTTTCTGGTATAGCCAGTGCCCATCCTGAGTCATCTCATTAGCATAAGCTGTCTAGAGGCCAAGCATGAGTCACATGGTTAGAATAAACTATAAGTGTGGTCTGAGGGGCCCCCCCGTGAAGAGCGAAGGCACTTTCATCATTTGGGAAATCCTAAGGATTTAAAAGTTACCTCCCAGGAGTTGGGGCAAAGGCCAGATCTCTCTTTGGGGGAACCTAATTTTTTACTACACAACAAGGTTTTACTTCATGCTTTTGCTTTATAATCACATTATTTTTATGCTAAAACTCTTAGCTCAGATTCAGAGATACAATTATCCCTGGTTCAAAGAACTAAGGAGCTAGGAAATGCAAGAAGGCCACCAATGAAATGTTAAAACAAAAAAATGAGGCCACAAATGAGTGCCATAATGTATGTTATAATGTAGAAGTGCTTGCTTGGCGTGAATGAGAATGGCCATAATGGTTTAATGGAAAAGGCAGACTAGAGTAAGCTGAACCGTTGTAACAAATGGACCCCCAAATGTAATGGTTCGATGTGTTAGAAGCTTATTGCTTGCCCGTGTAACAGTCCAGGGGCCTCTTGGTTGACAGGGGGATTCTGTTCTACACACGCAGTCATCAAGAATCCAGGCTAGTGGCGGAAGTTCCAGGTTTAACACACGGATTCCAAAGTTGATCTGAGTATCAACACCCCGGTGTTCTGGTATTAGGAAAGAGCGTGGAGCTGTGAGTGCAGAGCTTTGCACAGGTTATGCCCGGCAGGGGCCTGTACCATCTCCATTTCCGTTCTATTGGCTGGTGCTCATTCTTAAGGCCCCAGCTGACATAAAGGGAGACAGAAAAATGTGGTAAAGATATATTCCCAGCAGAAAAGCAGCAATTAATTTGGTGGTCAGTTGGCAGTCTCTGCCACACAGGGCTTGAGTTGAATTGTGAAGGTGAAATATGATTTGGGAGAAAAAGGGGAAAATATCTGTGGGGAAGTTGGAGATACAGAGAGCAAGGAAAACAACAGTTAAGTCACACAGTTGTGAAAAATACATTGTCTGAAAGAGCTAGTGATGTGAGTCAATAGATTGTTCCTTAATTCATATGGATTTTGAAGCATTTTCTTACAAATCAGTTTTTCCAACTAGACTACAACCTTCCAGCACAATATCTGGCATATAGTGGGTATCCAATTAATGCTTATAAAATCAGGATGTTAATGTGGATTACTTAAACACTTAGTTTGAATCAGAACAATGCTCCCTTTGAGGTGTAATTTATCTGTAATTTTCAGGACACATAATTTATAAAAGAGATCTAATCAACCACTCTAATACACGTGTTTTCTTTTTTCAAGCAGAGACATTAGGCATATTTCAAAGTTATCTTACCTTGAGCTTATAACTGCCAGCTATCTTTTCACAGCGTTTTTTTTGTTCTTCTGTTTATATACATTGAATTCATGCCTTTATGAGAGAGGTCAAAATTATGTGCATATTCTTGACAGAGACTGAAATAAATTTTATTTACAGAAAACACAGGTTTTATATTTATCTATAGTGATGTAAGATACCTTTAAAATGGTTAGACTAGTAATGAAGCTACTCAAAAGAGAAAAAAATATAGAGAATATGGGAAAATGGTAAATGATTATGGAAATATGTGAGAGCTAAATCTCTTATTCTTTTTTATTCTTATCTTTTTTCTCTAGCTAGAACATGAAAAAATATTCTGAATGAAAGTAGTCATTTTATTTACCACTATTTTATGTTTACTGATAAGAGCTTTTTTAATTTGTACTCAGTGTACAGAATTTAATAATAAGTCATAACAACACTAATAATTTGCACTCTGAGTACATTGCTTGGCTTACTTCTTAAGGATCTGCAAGTATGTAGGAGAAGATATTGCCAGGGAGAGGAATGACTGAAAAAAAATTTTGTGTGCTGCTTGCTTTGTGCATCTGATTGAATTCATTTATGAATGGGGAATTTCATTTGGGCAGACATAGACAAGGCTGAAAACTTTGAGCCCCCGAATACCTCTGAACCACTTATGCTGGTAGAGGCAAAATCTCCTCTTTATCGGAAAGAACCAGCCTTACCCTGCAAAAAAGCTTTTGATGGCAGTGTCTGTTTTCTCACAAGGAGAAACTTAGTAACGTAAGACTTCCTCTCACCAAGGCTGAACTGACAAATGCTACTGCTGTGTACCCAACAGTGATCCCTATTTCAGAGACAGGGTTAAGTAGCCTCTCCAATTAATATAAGGTTCTTTGCAAAATCCGTGTTTCATTGTCCAGACAGAAGTGCTGGAGGGGCTACAAATGCCTGGGTCCCACATAACAACCTCCATATAGGAATCACACAATTTTTCTTCCACTGGTGGTAGTATTGGTGGAATGGGGTTGGGGGTGTGTGTTGAGTTTGTTGGTGTCACAAGTTTGTGAGGCTAAACAACTTAACCTTGAAGGTTTATTTGTTTTTGGATTAAAAAGAAAACTTTTGAAGTCAGTGCTGGATTGCACTTTCTAGCCCAGTACTCCATAAACTCAGACAATTTTGTCAAGTTTTATTTATTTCTCTTCATAAATGCTCTCATTTTTCTGGTTGTATCCATTTTTTTCAGAGTTTATAACACTTAATAATATTCTAAAATCTTGAAAATTGCAATTTTGAAAATCAAAGTAACAATTTCTGGTGGTCCTTCAAAGTTTATATGTTTTTTGACATACAGGTGAACTTGGGATGGCTCCCTTAATACCTGACCTTTTATATGCATAAACTTGAAATGCCTGACCACTAATGGTGAAAGCCTGGAGGTATTAAAGGATAGATTGTACTCATAGCTCTAGTCAGAGACCAGTACATTCATTGTGCATACCAACAGAAGTTTGCAGCCCTTAGAAACTGGATACTTCCTAACATACCAGGGACTATTCTCTTGTAGCTCATATTTTGGGGATTTGTGCAAGTCATTGACCTCTAAGTTTAATGTACTCTTTTGGAAAATTGATGCCAGGTAGAGTATTCATAAAGGTCAAAGTAAAATGGCTCCAACAGTGGATGAACAATATATCCCCTAGTGCAAATGTCCTGATAACAAGTACCAGACTCTGTATTCTCACGGAACCACTTATGGTTTTCCACAGAGACATTGTTCTCTTACTCTTCTGTTCTTTTTGCCGGAAATATCCTTCCCTTTTCCTTTTTGCAGTTTCCATCCCATGGAAAACACTCCCCAATGGCTCTAATCTGTCATAGGTGTTCATCCAATGTGCCCTCATAGTGAGTATCTACTGTCTATTTTGCAGTTGACTACCCCACAAAATTATATGCTTTTTCAGAGAGGGGACTGTGCTTATTATACCTGAGTCAGTGTAATCATGAATATCGTCTTTGTTGTCTGTGAGACCTGGGTTCAGGTTCCACTTTTGCTATTCATAAGATGCACGACCCTGAATAAGTTATTCATACTTTTTGACTTTCAGTTTCTTCATTTGCAAAATGAGAAAAATAGTATTAACTAACATAAGTGTTTTGAGGATGAAATTTACATACTATATACAGAGCACTTAGCACAGAGCCTGGAGGCTATTACATGGTCAATAATTGTTATAGACTATTCACAAGTATAGAATAAATCTTTCAACTCCCATATATAACTATTGAACTTGGATACTTAACAAAAGTAGAACAATGTAATTATCTTGGATTATTGACCCACAGGAAAAAGTGTTAATCATGGAGCAAGAAACAATTAAGAGCAATGAGTAATATCTGACAATCAGTTTTGGTTGCTATGCTATTGCAAACATTACCCACTCAAATACCACATTTGAGTAAGTTACAATGTTGATATAAATATTACTTTCAGACTACTGAAATTGGAGATTGTTATTAGGCTGGCCTGATTAATAAGGATATCACCAAGAGAATAAAGTCCAAGCTCATGTTAATGGCACAAATTGCTTTTCATGGTCTTTCTTCTGTCTTCCTCTCCTAAACTAGCTCTCTGTGAGCTTCATTCCACAGTTTTTGTCCCCTGTCATGAGCAGTTTCATTGCAAACACCCTCATCCAGTAGTTTACAGTCTTCCCAATTTACTTGGCAAACAGTCTTCTTTCAAGATCCAGATTAAAAGTTATCTCTGCTGGTAAGAATTTTCTGATAATCTAGTTTATAATTTACTATTTTGTTTTTTGTGTTCTCACCATACCCTATAGGTTTTCTGGCACATTTCTTCACAAGGATAGGTCTCTATACTAGACAGTAAACTACATGAGGGCAGACCCTGGTATATAGCAGGTACTCACTATATGTTTGCTAAGCAAAGGAACAAATGATGTAGTATTCTAAGTATATCCAAGGGACAAATAGTAACCACAATGCTTACATTTTAACTTCACTTGTTTTCCATGTGCATTAATAAGCAATTATCTATTTGTTATATTTTCAGAAGAGTCCTTAAGTTTTTAAATATGCATTTTGATATATAGGTCAGTGTACTGGACTTAAATGACCTGGGAAGGTAATCTTTAAAGAAATAGCAGGAATGAGCTTAGAACATTTAAGAGTCTCTTATTTTAATGGAGAACTTATTCTCTCTTAAACATGACACCTTGTCCAGATGACTAATGTAATAAAATATTAGGAGAGTGAAAATGAAAACAGAATTTCCATGCAAGGGGAACTGGCCAGTATCCGATTTGTCTATGAAATCACTTTATATAATTTGGACAATGTAAGCACTCTGAATTAATATTTAGGACAGTCATTCAAGCCAAATTATACCAACAGTATGAGTGACTTATTCTTAGCTCAAACTCAGGTGAATACTGCCTGAGCGAGACCAATGGCAGGGCTAGAACATACTTATCCATCCTGCTCAAAATGAGAGGCAACAAAATGGAGCCTCGTCTTAGCCTGTTTTGGTTGCTTCCTGTTTCTCACCTGTGTTTGAGGTATAGGCACCTTCTTATCCTCCTGACCTATCTTACCAGTCCTCTCTGCCTTGATTGTACGAGGGAAGATGAGTTATGGTTGCCCTTCCTAAAACATTTGTGTAACTTCTGCCTGCTCCTCCCCTGTCCAAGGAATTGTTCAGATATGAAGACTGGGACCTGAATTGAAGTCCAGCCTCATTAGCAATGTGATATCGGGAAAGTTTCTTAAGCCCCCTGAAGCACAGTTTCTGCCTTTGCAAAATGAAATTACATCTCTTTACAAGGTATTTGTAAAAAGCTAGTGGTAGAATGCACATAAAAGCATTAAATGAACTGCAGAACACTATGCAAAGGTGAGTTTAGTGTTATAAATCTGTGCTACACTGTGAGCACCAGTAGGGCACAGGCTGTGTCTTCTGCATCTGTAACTTCCTAGTATTTTTCTTTTAGTGGTGGTGCTGATAGAGGGACCCTGCCAGAGATAGAATGTGAATATGGGACATGTCATGTTCCAGTCCTCTCAGTGGACAACCTTTGGGTTATGAGTCTCTCAGTAGAGCCAAATTTTCTGTGTAACTGAGGGTTTAGTCTTTTAAGTGTCAACATTTCCCCAATATTTCTTGATGAAAGTATTTTCAAAATATATTTAATGGGGAAGGAGCTAGTGAAGAAGGAGAAATGGGTTATTTATTGTGAATAGAAGGAAATATAAAATATGTTTTGGCTTTACCTTATTGACTTTTAACTTTTCATTTTTATTATTAATTCAGCAACATCATTATTAATATTAGTTATACTCTGCTGTAACACTGTGATAACTTCAAAGAATATGCTGCATATTGGGTTATTTGCCTTTATATCAAATAATTCCAAATTGTTTTTCATTTTGGAATTTGATTTTTTAAAATTAGTTTTTATTTTTTCCTCCGCTGTCACTTCCCTTTGCTATGGTAGAATACCTATATTCACTGTTTTCTCCTTTCTATTTGCTGCTTTCTCATAGAAGTCAAGAAAAAGCCTACGTAGTCCAAATAAACCCATCTGCCTGTAGGCCTCTATCAGCAGAGGACATTCTGGGACTTGGAGTGCTCCTAGTGACACCATTAACTTCCCCCCACCCCACCATATACTCATAGCCTTGTCTCCGCAATGTGTCTCAGGACAGTCAGGACTAATAATCAGGACAAGAAGCCAACGTCTCCCAGGTCATCATTAATATCCTAACCTTTAATCGCCTTTTGGATCCATCTTTCACCCCTGCCCCATTTTCTGAATGTCCTCCAATGTGCACTCCGGAAGTCATGTTCAGTGAAAGAATCAAAACTTTTCTGAGGCTGAATGAGTGACTATCAGCTCATACTGAAAAGAGAAAAAAGAGCATCCCTGCCCTTAATCAGGCTGAGAGGTCAGACAAGGACAAAGCCAGCTACAAAGTCAACAGGACACAGTATTTCTGCAGAGGTCATGCAGCAACTGTAAAATGCCATAAGGATTCCCTCTTTGAATGCTAATTGCTTAGGATGGGCAATTGCTAAACCACCTTTGCTTCATGACAGCTCCTAATCCCTAGTCAATCCTTGCTTTTCCAAATTCTACCACAGAAACAGCAAACCAACCACGAACTGATTCCTGCTTCCCTTAGACTCTCCTCAAAGTCCTTTAGCAGGAACCCAAGCCTTACAAAACATGCTTTTCCCTTCCCTCTTATTGAAAGCCGCATTCCAGGTTTCCTCTGGAGTGCCTTCCCTTGCTGCATCAAGTCAATAAATCTGATTTTGTCAGACTATAGGCTTGTTCCTCCCGGTCTTTGGCTAATTAAGCTTTAACACCAATCACTGGTAAATTTCCCTTTGTCACTGAATGCTTTTCTGAACATAACATTAGTGTCATGCTCTAACTGAAGCTGAACCCTTCTTCTGCTGCAGCCCTATTAAGTGGTGGCTGTATTTTTTTTCATGCATTTGCTGGGCCAGAGGATGGAGTGTATGTCTTCTTTCCTGCTTCCAAATCACCGTTTCTTCTTCTTCCTACAAATGCTAAGCTTTAAATCTTATTTTAGCAGACTATATTATTGTCCCCTTTTGTTCCCTGTTGCAATCATCTATTGCCACCATCTGCCCCACCTCCCCCTCATACCTTTTATTCCCTGAAGTTTTTGATTCCTGGCTCACTGACACTCTTTACAACAATATTGCTGCTATAATTCTTGGTATTTCAGTGTCTGCGTAGATGATGCTTCCAATATCTTGGCCCTTCAGTATCTTTACCTTCTTTTACCAATGATTTTTGTCCTCAGACAAGCCTAAATCTTTCACTCCCGTGGCTGTGTCTTAGGCTTCATCAGTACATATAATTTAAATACCTCCATAATCTCAATTTTAAGCAACGCTTTCTCTGAATACCACCTTCTGTTTTTTTTCTAGCTCATATCCTCTGATATTCCAATGCCCGTAATCTTCCAATCCTACCAAGTATGATTCTACCAGCTTTTTAGTGTCTGTGACCACCTTTGTGTCCTCAATTCTCTCATTTTTTTTTGACCTAAATGACCTGGTTTATCATTATAATGACTTCTTTCTTGAACTTGCAAAGCAAAACAATATTGTTTAAGTTAAACTCTCTCCCTATGCTGTCTGCATAGCTGAACCTGGCTGGAGCAAAACACACAACCATACAGTCTGATATTATATATTTTTATGTTTTTAGCTTGACAAATTACTTTTTTTATTTTGATAAAATATATGTAACATAAAACTTGCCATTTTAACCATTTTAAAGTGTACAGTTCATTGGCACGAAGAACATTCACATTGTTGTGCAACCATCCCCACTATCCATCTCTTGAAATTTTTCATCGTCCTAAACTGGAATTCCGTGCCCGTGAAACAATAACTTCTCATTCACCCCTACCCCCAGCCCCTGGCAACCACCATTCTATTTTCTGTTGCTATGAATTTGAATATTCTAGGTACCTCATATCTTATATTGTATGAGTCATATCTATTTGATCATATAGTATTTGTCCCTTTGTGACTGGCTAGTTCACTTAGCATATTGTCTTCAAGGTTCATCTATATGATAGTATGTCTCAGAATTGCATTCCTTTTTAAGGCTGTATGTGTAATATCAAACTTTGCTTATTCATTCACAATTGCATTTTAAATTTGTGATCACTTATCTCCACCGTGCTCCAGTGGACCCTCAATGCTGCCGGACTGTCTCACTCTATTCCCAAGTCCATTTTACTTTCTCACTGTCATGGGCTATGGCTTCATTCTGTTATTTTACACCCACCAAATTTCACTCTCAGCTGTTGATCTTGCTTTCTATGCTACTGAGAAGTTAGGAGCAATTAAGTGAGAACTAGAATATTACACTGCTGTATATATCTGCCAGTGAACATTAGTAAAGACATATGCTGCCTTTCTACCTGTCAGTGTCCATCGACTTCACACCAGCTGTCATCCCTTTTCCTTACTACTCAAGGTCATTGCTGTAACCATCCGCTCTTTCTTCTACATCATCAGCTTTCCTCATTTGTTAGATCTTTCCCATCAGTACGCATCATGCTGGAACTTCTCTCATCTTAAAAACAATAACAAAACAACAACGACAAAACTCTTCCTGACTTCTTTCTACTACCACCAATTTTCTTCCTTCCCTTTGTAGTAAAACTCCTTGAAAACTTTCTGTGTGTTTGCTGCCTTAGTTTCTCTTGATTCATTCTAATCTGTCTTTTTGCTTCTACCACTCCAGTGAAACATCTCTTATCAAGGTCACCAAATAGTTCTTCTAAATAGTTAAATCCAATGAACACTCTCAGACCTCACATTACTTGATCTATCAAAAGCATTTTGCAGCTCTGATCTCTCCCTTCTCTTTGATACATTTTTTTTTTTTTTTTGCTTGGCTTCCAGGACAACTACTTCTCTTGTTTTTTTTCCCTATCCCACTGACTTCTTTTTATAGTTCTCTTTGATGTATTTTCCCCTCATTTCTCTGATTTCTGAATGATAGAAGACCCAGGTTCCAGTCCTTGGACCTCTTTTAATTTCTCTATACACTCAATTCTTAAGGAGTCTCAAAGATCTTAATGAGTCTCATGATTGTATGTTGATAATAGTCTAGTAACTACCATATTTATATTTCCAGGATGGTCTTTTGCCAGAACTCCAGATTTATATATTTAATTGGCTACTTGAAATCTCTACTTACATGTCTGATAGTTTTCTCAACCTTATGTTCTAAATGGAGCTCTAGATACTTTTTCCCCAAATCTATTGCTTTTATAATCTTTCCCATTTTACTAAACTGCAACTGCATTTTTTCTGGTTGCTGAGGTAAAAAATCTGGGAGTCATCTTTGATTTTTCTCTTTCTTTTATAATCTATATCCAATCTGTCAAGAAATCTTACTGGCTGTACCTTCAAATTATAACCATAATCTGACCACTTTACATAGTTTCTTCCTTCACTTCCTATAGGACTTTACTCAAATATCACTTACTCAGTGGAAGTCAAGATAGGACCCATTGGACCCCTCACCTCTATCTGCCACGGTCTCTATCCCCCTTTCCTGTTCTGCTATTTTTCTTTAGCCCTCACTGCTATTTATTATACTGTATATTTTACTTATGTACCTTTTATATTGTCTGAATCTTCTCCCCCACAGAAAAAATAAGCTCCACTAGAGTAAGGATTTTTGTTTGTTTTGTTTATTATTGTATCCCGAATGCTTAAAACAGTGCCTGACATGTAGTTGGAATTTAATAAATATTTGCTGAATGAATAAATAAAAAATTAGTATTGAGAATTTTAAAAAGTAAGATATTTAGAGTTATGTATATAACAAGAACAAATAAACCCTTGATTATTATCTGCATGGTTTTCTTGTGAGTAAAATTTTAGTTTTATGAAGTAGCAGCTGAATAACAATAATAACAACCAAGTGCTTATTATGTGCAGAAGCCATCCCACATGCTTTATTCACTTCTTATTTAAGAAGTACAACTATAAGAAGTAGCTATTATTATCTCTGTTTTAAAGATGAAGCTAAGCAACTTGTTCAAAATCACCTTGCTAGCAAATGATTGTGCTGGGTTTAAAAATCAGTTGCATCTGACTCCAAAGTTCAACGTTTTTTTTCACTATAATATACGGGTTACTTTTTGGCTCTTCACGGGTGTTTTGGTTAATGGAGGTATTAATGTAAGCAATAAACTAGGCAGAAAAATGGAATGATACACCATTAAGCCTATTGAGTTCATAATTTTCTTTATTACAGAAACTTCAGTGTAATGCAATTTTAATACCATCTTTATTTGTGGGGAGATCTGAGTAGCCAAAATGTAAGGCAAGCATTTTTCTCATTCTAATTGAAAATTAAACGTTGCCCTGTATCAAAAGTTGCATGCATGTAACGTCAGAAACAGGTGTGCATGACTTCTTTTAGTGTAATATTTGGTTGTTAAAAATGGAATTTTGTTTGGTTTGAATATTCTTCTTGCATTTAGGAGGCAATAAAAAAGCCCTCCTGCAGCTAATTTAATAACAGCAAATTCTCATGGATGTAATGCAAATATCTGCTGTAAGGCAAACTTGCTTCATATTATTTACTTGTTTCTGCATTCATTTCATTGATTGTACTGTAATGGGATGCTGGGCTTTTAACAATGGAAGAGAAAATTGGATAGGTACATGTGAGAGAAAATTTGTGGGCCATTTGTCCTATATTCTGACCAGACATAGTGATTTTTTGTTTTGAGCTTTGTAACTCATTCACATTGGGACTATAATAAGCAACCTAGATCTCACTCAATTTTCCAGATGAAATTTGGGACGATTTTTTTTCTTTTGACATGTTTTTAGTTATGGGATAAAATATGTTGATAAATTAATCTACTTTCATGTATAAAACTTCAGTTTCTAGATCAAGGAAATTGTTCACTGTAAATCACACACAATTGAATAATTCAATGGTTCAAGAACTGGGTCCTAGCTCCAACTATTACATTTCTTAATATTTTTGTGCCTTGATTTTTTTCCTCTGATAACTGAGCACAATCCTTATTCTGTTTATTTTATGGATATATTGAAACTTCAATGAGGTAAAATACGAGATACTTTGTAAATTGGAATTCCTATGTAAATGTAAAATGACAATGGTTTTGCTACTATTGTTATGGTTTAAAGGGATTATTAAATGCTTTATCAGCTTTATACTTTTTCCAGGATGAGCGCAGTGGCTCACATCTGTAATCCCAGCACTTGGGGAAGCTGAGGCAGAAGAATTGCTTGAGACCAGGAGTTCAAGAGCAGTCTGGGCAACATAGGGAGACCCTGTCTCTACAAAAAAATTAAAAAATTAGCCAGCCATGGTGGTGATCGCCCGTAGTCCCAGCTACTTGAGAGGCTGAGGTGGGAGGATTGCTTGAGCCCAGGAATTCGAGGCTGCAGTGAGCTATAATTGCACCACTGCACTCCAGCCTGGATGACAGAGTGAGATCCTGTCCCCCCAAAATTTAAAAGTCTTATTTTTGAGTTGTAAGAATTCTTACATGTTCTGGATATAGTCCTTTATCAGATTTGTGTTCTGCAAATATTTTGTCCCAATGTATGGCTTGTTGTTTCATTAATAGTATCTTCTGAAGAAAAAAGTTTGTAATTTTGTGAAATCAAATTATTCTTTTCTAAGTGGTAGTTTCTTTTGCATGGCTGTTTTGCTTTTTTGTTTTTGTTCCAAGAAATCTTTGCCTAACCCAAGTTCAAAAAAAAATTCAACATTTTCTTCCAGAAGTTTTATAATTTTAGCTCTTTTATTTAGGTCTATGATCTATTTTGAATTAACTTTTGTCTAGTGAGGTAAGGGTTGTGGGTTTTGTTTTTATTTTTACATATGGATATCCAATTATCATAGTGCCATTTATTGCAAAGATTTTACTTTCCAAATTAAATTACTTTGGGGCTTTTGCCAAAAATTAATTGACCATATACGTGTGGGTTTATTCCTTGACTCTCTATTCTGTTCCATCAATCTAAAAAAAACTTTATACTTTTTCCAAAAATTGATGGTTTTGAATTATAACATTCACCTTTTTTGAGTCCCAAAACAACAAGTGTTGGAGGGGATGTGGACAGATAGGAACACTCATACACTGCTGGTGGGACTGCAAATTAGTACAACCTCTATGGAAAATAATATGGAGATACCTCAAAGAACCAAAAGTAGAATTACCATTTGATCCAGCAATCCCACTACTGGGTATTTACCCAAAGGAAAAAAAGACATTCTATAATAAAGACATCTGCATGTGCATGTTTATAGCAGCACAATTCACAATTGCAAAGATGTGGAAACAACCCAGGAGCCCATCAATACACGAGTGGTTTAATAAAATGTGGTATATGTATACCATGGAGTATTACTCAGCAATGAAAAACAATAGTGAATTAACACATCTGGTATTATCCTGGATGGAGCTAGAGCCCATTCTTCGAAGTGAAGTATCACAAGAATAGAAAAATAAGCACCACTGGTACTCACCATCAAATTGGTACTAACTGATCAATACTTATGTCACACATGGCAATAATATTAATCAGGGGGCGGGCAGGCGGGAGGGGGGTGGAGGGGATGGGAAAACTCTCACTGAATGGGTGCGGGGTGCACAGTTTGGGGGATGACCACGATTGCAGCTTTGACATGGGCCGTGCATGGGCAATATATATAACCAAACTGTTGTATCCCCATAATATTCTGAAATAAAAGGAGAACAAAAAAAAAAAGAAAAAAAAAAGAAAAAAAATAACATTCACTTTTTTTGGTTGTTTTTTATTTAATGCAGAATTTCCTGGAGTAGAAGGTATGCCACTGACGGACTTAAACTATAGCACTGGTAATAAGCAACATCTTAACACTTATTCAGATTACTTTTTCTTTTTCATTTTTATTTTTGTTTGTTACTAAAATAATGTTAATATTTACATAGTTTTTTTGTAGTTATAAACAAGACAATAATACACATTGAGTGCATGTATTTTTGCATATTTGTATAATGCAATCCAAAATTTTCTCATTGAAATAGTATTCACTTTACAAAACTTTTGCCCAGAACTTTTCTGAGTTAAAATGGAAGACCCTTTTTGTGGACTCTCCAAAATTCTTCACTGTAATAATTTTAAATCTACAAGAGGATCATCTGAATGTCACATGCCACAATGTATGCAAGTACTGAAACATAATTAATTGTATCAAAAAAGAAAAACAAAAAATAATAAGACTTTCTGTTAGTAATTTCTAATTTCATTGTATTGTGGTCAGATTTGTATGACCTGTGTCTTTGGTTGTATGGACCAGAATATGGTCTATCTTAGTTAATGTTTTGTTTATACTTCAAAAGAATGTATGTTCTGCTGTTGTTTGGTGGAATGTTCTGTAAATTGGATCAGTTGGTTCGTAGTGTTCAAGTTTTCTATATCTGTTTTATTTTGCTAGGACTTAGAACCACAAACTGAGTATGTTAAACTGATACCAGGGTGTAGGCAGGGCTATTTCCTTTGAAAGTGCTAGGGAAGGATCTGTTTCAGTCCTTTCTCCTAGCTTTTGATAATTCCTTGGCTTGTGGCAGCATTAACTCCAATCTTCACATGGTGTTATTCCTATGTGCATGCCTCTATGTCCAATTTTTCTGTTTTTATAATCCAATCAGTCATATTGTATTAGGGAGGGGCCTATTCTACTCCAATATGACCTCAATGTAACTGATAACATCTGCAATGACCTTATTTCCGAGTGAGGTCACATTCTGAAGTAGTGAGGGTTAGGACTTCACCATATTAATTTGGGAGGGGATATAATTCAATCCATAACAACATACCTACTGATTTTTTGTGTACTTTCATCTATGTTTTTGAGAGAGAGGTATTGAAATCTCCAGCTCTAATTGTGGATTTGTCTATTTCTGTGTCTCCTTTCAGTTTTATCAGATTTTGCTTCATGTACTTTGAAGCTCTATTATTGGGTGTATAAACTCTTAGAATTGTTATATCTTCTTCATGAATTAACTCCTTTATCATTTGAAATAATCTTCTTTATCCTTATAATATTTTTTGTTCTGAAATTGACTTTGTCAAATATTAATACGGACACTCAAGGTTTCTTTTGGTTTGTGTTAGCATCTATCTGTCTATCTTTATATAGATTGGTGAAGCATGGATTCTTGGAAATATCTTGTCACACAAGCCCTGTAAAGATTTGATACGCAATGTACATCTCCTTTCTGTGTTAAGAAACCTACTAATCTCACTTAGGGGCCTCATCTATTATTCTGACCCAGGCAGCATACATGTGATGGATAAAGGACGGACCTGGGAGCCATATGAAATGTCCCAGACATCTCCCTGCATTGACTGTGCTTCTTGATTTTGTGTGCTCTTGACATTATTAGTGAAGTTTGATAGTGAGTAAGGTCTTTGATTTGTGGGAGTCTGATCCTTTTGACAATCTGATCCTTTGTGTTGGCTCATACATGTAAATACCTGCCAGAAAGAGAATTTAAAATTTTCTATAACATTTTGATTTCAAGGTTTCATTTTGCTTGGTAGTAGCTGAGGTAGAAGGATTGAGGAATGGTAGGGGAATATAGACTCGCCAATTAAAGATTTATTACTCTCTTCAGATTTAAAACATCTGCGTAGTTAATCTAAAACTGGTAATAGTCATTCCATTCAAAGTCCTAATTCTTATTAAGTCTGTTACTCTTTTCCCCCTTCTACATTCTAACATGGGTTATGGAGGTAGGATGTTTACTTGTCCTCACTGAGATGAGGGAAGGGTGATTTGTGTACGTCAGAGTCCCTTGCTACTATCTGGGTTATCTCTTGTCTTGCCCAGTCAGTATGCATTTGCTGGCATATGTTGCTGTGTTTTGGGCTGGTGACATTCATCTTCTGGTATCTCTGCAAGGCCAATGATTAGGAGTATGTTTGTCTTCATCTGCTGACCTGACCTCATTTTGGAACCTGGTGTTTCTGCAGGTTCTTTGAGACTCAGCCATGCCTTCCATCAAGTGTCAAGCCTTGAGTCACTTCACCTCTCACCATGTCTCTATGCCAGACCCACTGGCTTCAACTCTTAGCCACTTTCTTGTCCGGAACATGTGTGAATGCCTGAATATTTTTCTTTATCTATGGAACCAAAGGAGTCTCTTAGGGAGAGATGCATTCTCCAACCCTCTTTCTGCCCAGTGTTCCCCACATGGTTTCTATTTTGCTGCAGTGGTTCCAAAATATAGCAGATGATTTTCTCTTAGAAGTTTAATGGTAAGTGGGGCAAAAGCCTGTCTAATTTAGGCAATACTCTATCTCATGCTTTGATGCCATTGCCTCTTGCTAAATGGTCTCTGAGGGAGTAATAAGAAGCCTGACATTCCACCTTTTTCTCTACTCTTGTCACCTCTTGCCCCTTTTAGCTTGTCTTTGACCATCTCCCTCCTTGTTTTGTTGAATGGGAAATTCTTTATGACATACAATTTTTCTTTCTTATTCCACAAACTAGTCAACCCACCATCAGCTTCCTGGTGCAGTAAACCTCAGGGCTAATACCTAATGACTGAGTCGTGTAGGGAAATATGAATTATGGGGTCATGAACCATATATTCATTTAATATTTCCAAAACTATTGTCCCCATTATGCAAACCAAACCAGCAACAAATGGAACCTACAGAAAATAAGACAGTATTCAGATTTTGCTGATAATATTTCTAGGGATGTTGGAACTGGATGAAATCACAGGAATGAGTTACCACCTATTGAAAAATTGCCTAGAAGGAGAGGCCAGACGATGGTGCAAAGGGTAGGGTAATTAAATGAGATACCAGGGTTTTGCTGATCCCCTCTATGCACAAGGTACTTGTCATAGCTTATTTCATTAAGCTTGTAAATTAGATTTTTTAAAACCTCTTTTATATTTGAAGAACCAGAGAAGAGAGTTACAGCTAAATGAGGTGAGGACAGTATGTGGCACACAGATTCCTATTTCGTGAATCTTAAACCTGTGTTTTATCTACCGAATCCTTTTATAGGTGCTAGAAAAGACCTAAGGCTCAGTCTACAAAGACTACAGGCAGTCTGTAATATACCTCACTTGCACCAATGCAAAGTAATACGGAGGAGACAGGCTGTTACGCTCTTTGTGAATTTTTTTTTTACCACTTAAGTTATGCCTGTTCACACCTTTTTTCTGATTAAAATCCTGTCAATAGACACATAGGTAGGGACACTATTCCTAAGTGTTGCACATCTCTAGAAAAACAAACAAACCTGTAAGTGAGATAAAGTTTAGAATTCATAAAGGAGATATCTATAAAGATACATTGGCGTTTTGGGGGAAACAAAGGGAAACATTTTTAGCAACAGCAATCTTGGATGCTTGAAAATATGGTACTACACAAACTTAAATTGGACTCAGCAATTCTTGAGACTTTGATCTAAATCAAAAGTGTTTGGATAGCTTATAGATTTTTCTTCCCTGAAACTGTTGGAAGCCATAGATGTGAAAAGAAATTTCACACAGGTATGATTATCACAGCATCAATAAACTGTTATCTCTACAGAACAGCAATAGACAGGTCAGTGTTTTGTGGGACCACGTTCCTCAACCTTAGAGATATCAGAAGCTGGTATAAGAAAACTGACCTCAAAATATGGAATATTATAGGTGTTAAATGGTTCATAAGGAAGTCTCACCAACACAAACTTTACCAAGTCACTTAAATGCAAATAAGATGGTTTTATATTGAATGGCTTGGAAAAGGGAGTTTTTGCCTTTTCTCTACTATTTTTAATTTAACAAGAAAATATAGCCACAACTAAAATGTCGCCATCTGAAGCAATAGCTTCCACATTTTCCAAATTGCACTTATCAGTAAGACATTTAAAAGCACACATCTCCAAATAGTTATTTTTATTAAAAAAAATTATTGTACATCATAAGAAGTGCACACTAATAGAAATATAAGCACAAATAAAAATAAAATAAACAATATTGAAAAATTAAAAAATTTAAAAGTATAACAAACTTTTTGCTTTCACTGAAAATACTAGTGTCATTATTAATAGAAACAGAATACATTTCATTCTTTTTGAAAAATTTGGATTAACACTTTGTGATCCAGTTATTTGAAGGTCTTATTCTAAGGTGAGTTTATTTCAGTACTGGCTTTTAATAAGTGTCATAGCTGATAAAGACAACTCACACAGATAACACCAAAATAGAAAAAGATGTATCATTGGCTATGTTTATTAATTGTAGAATTCATGAAAAAAATCATCTATTAATTTTGCAAGTTTTTAAATTAAAAAGTCTAAATTTGCACACTTCTTTTTAAAAAAGGAACTAGAATTATTTTATTTTATTATTATTATTATTTGAGACAGGGTCTCGCTCTATTGCCCGGGCTAGAGTGCAGTGCCATCATCATAGCTCACTGCAACCTCAAACTCCTGGGCTCAAGCGATCCTCCTGCTTCAGCCTCCTGAGTAGCTGGGACTACAGGCGCACACCACCACGCCCGGCTAATTATTTTTTTTCCATTTTTTGTAGAGACCAGGTCTGCCTATTGCCCGGGCTGGTGTCAAACTCCTGCCCTTAAGCGATCCTCCCACCTCGGCCTCCCAGAGTGCTAGGATTACAGGCGTGAGCCACCATGCTGGCCTATCATTACTTTTATTAGTGATCAGTCATATTGACAAAAAGAGAAATTAAACTATGTCAGTTTTAACATTAGATTTCTTCTGCCCTACCTTGGGTATACAGAGGGATTAAAAGCAAGGAAAAAAATTGAAAGAATGAGACAGCATCAGTAATATCAGTTAAAACTTTTGAGTCATAAGTTAACTGCTATCTACAAATCTATGTATGTGTATTTTTTTTCCAGTTAGTAAATTCTTCCTAAATCTTCCAGTAATTGTATAATCAATGTGGCTATTTAAAAATTTAAAGCTGATAGAATCCATAATATTTTTTAAAGAGATTGGACTTAACTCTGTGTTTTTTTTTTTTAATTTATTTTTTAAATTTCAGAATATCATGGGGGTACAACACTTTGGCCATACACATTGCCCCTGTTCTGCCCGTGTCAGAGCCACAATCGTGGTCATCTCCCAAACTGTGCTCCCCACATCCATTCAGTGAGAGTTTTTCCCATCCCTTCCACCCCCCCCCCGCCCGCCCGCCCTCTGATGAATGTTATTGCCCTGTGTGATGTAAGTGTTCATCAGTTAGTACCAGTTTGATGGTGAGTACCAGTGGTGCTTGTTTTTCCAATCCTGTGACACTTCGCTTCGAAGAATGGGTTCTAGCTCCAACCAGGATAATACCAGATGTGTTAATTCCCTGTTGTTCCTTATTGCTGAGTAATACTCCATGGTATACATATACCACATTTTATTGATCCACTCGTGTATTGATGGGCACCTGGGTTGTCTCCACAACTTTGCAATTGTGAATTGTGCTGCTATGAACATTCGAGAGCAGATATCTTTATTGTAAAATGTCTTTTTTTCTTTTGGATAAATACCCAGTAATGGGATTGCTGGGTCAAATGGTAATTCTACTTCTAATTCTTTGAGGTATCTCCATATTACTTTCCATAGAGGTTGTACTAATTTGCAGTCCCACCAGCAGTGTATGAGTGTTCCTATCTGTCCACATCCCTGCTAACATTTGTTATTTGGGGATTTTTTGATATGAGCCAATCTCACTGGAGTTAAGTGATATCTCATTGTGGTTTTGATTTGCATTTCCCTGATGATTAGAGAAGTTGAGCACTTTTTTATGTTTGCTGGCCATCATTCTGTCCTCTTTGGAAAAGTTTTTGTTCATGTCCTTTGTCCATTTTTTAATAGGGTTGTTTGATTTTTTCTTGTTGATTTTCCTAAATTCTGTATAGATTCTGGTTATCAGCCCTTTATCAGAGGTGTAGCATGCAAATATTTTCTCCCATTCTGTAGGTTGTCTGTTCACTCTAGTGATCGTTTCCTTGGCTGTGCAGAAGCTTTTCAATTTGATCAGGTCCCATGTATTTATTTTTGTTGCTGCTGTGATTGCTTTGGGGGTCTTCCTCATAAATTCTTTGCCTAGGCCAATGTCCATAACAGTTTTTCCAACGTTTTCTTCGAGAATTCTTATGGTTTCATGTCTTAGGTTCAGATTTGTTATCCATTGTGAATTGATTTTTGTGAGAGGTGAGAGGTGTGGGTCCACTTTCAGTCTTCTACATATGGCCATCCAGTTTTCCCAGCACCATTTGTTGAATAGGGATTCTTTTCCCCAGTGTACGTTTTTCTGGAATTTGTCAAAGATCAGGTGACTGTATGAGGTTGGTTTTATATTTGTGTTCTCAGTCCTGTTCCATTGGTCTACGAGTCTGTTCTTGTGCCAATACCATGCAGTTTTGGTTACTATAGCCTTGTAGTATAGTTTGAAGTCTGGTAGACAAATGCCTCCCAATTTTTTCTTTTTGCTTAAGATTGCTTTGGCTAGACGGGGTCTTCTCTGGTTCCACACGAAGCATAGCATTATTTTTTCTAGATCGGCAAAAAATGATGTTGGTATTTTGATAGGGATTGCATTGATTCTGTAAATTAATTTAGGTAGCAAAGCCATTTTTACTATGTTGACTCTGCCTATCCAAGAGCATGGTAGGGCTTTCCATCTATTTACATCCTCTGCAATTTCCTTTCTCAGTGTTTCATAATTCTCTCTCTATAGGTCTTTGACCTCCTTAGTTAGATATGTTCCTAAATATTTAATTTTCTTTGTTGCTATTGCGAAAGGTATAGCATCTTTAATTCGTTTCTCGGCTTGATTGTTATTAGCATATATGAAGGCTATGGATTTGTGTGTATTAATTTTGTATCCTGAGACTTTGCTGAATTCATTTATCAATTCCAGTAATCTCTTGGTTGAATCTTTGGGGTTTTCTATGTATAATATCATATAGTCTGCGAATAGTGAAAGTTTAACCTCTTCTGCCCCTATCTGGATGCCCCTGATTCCTCTGTCTTGTCTAATTGCTGTGGCCTGGACTTCCAGCACTATGTTGAAAAGAAGTGGAGATAGTGGGCACCCTTGTCTGGTGCCAGTTTTAAGGGGGAATGCCTTCAATTTTTCCCCATTCAGTATGATATTGGCTGTGGGTTATCATATATGGCTTTAATAGTTTCTAGAAATGAGCCATCTATGCCTATATTGTTAAGAGTTCTTATCATAAAAGGGTGCTGGATTTTGTCAAAAGCCTTTTCTGCATCTATTGAAAGGATCATATCATCTTTGTTCTTGCTTTTATTTATATGGTGAATTACATTTATAGATTTGTGTATGTTGAACCATCCCTGCATCTTGGGAATAAAGCCCACCTGATTGTGATGGATTATTTTTTTGATGTACATTTGAATTCAGTTTGCAAGGATTTTATTGAGAATTTTTTCATCTATATTCATAAGGGATATTGGTCTGTAGTTTTCTTTTTTTGTTGTGTCCTTTCCTGGCTTTGGTATCAAGGTGATATTGGCTTCGTAGAATGAGTTTGGGAGGATTCCATCCTTCTGGATATTTTCAAATAATTTCTGCAGTATAGGCACCTGTTCTTCTTTGTAGGCTTGGTAGAATTCAGGTGTGAACCCATCGGGTCCGTGACTTTTTTTTGTGGGTAGATTTTTAATTACTGCTTCAATTTCGGTGCTTGATATTGGTCTGTTTAGAAATTCTGTTTCTTCCTGGTTGAGCCTAGGGAGGTAGTGTGTTTCTAAGAATTTGTCCATTTCCTCCACGTTTTCGTGTTTGTGGGCATGGAGATTTTTGTAGTATTCAAAGATGATGTTTTGTATTTCCACGGTATCAGTTGTGACTTCTCCTTTTTCATTTCTAATTGAGCTTATTAGAGTCCTTTCCTTTCTGCTTCTGGTCAACCTGGCAAGTGGCCTATTTTGTTTATCTTTTCAAAGAACCAACTTTTCGTTTCATTAATCTTCTGTATTGTTCTTTTGTTCTCGATTTCATTTAATTCTGCTCTAATTTTGGTTATTTCTTTTCTTCTGCTGGCTTTAGGATTGCTTTGCTCTTCCTTTTCCATTTCCTTAAGATGATTCATTAGTTTACTGATTTGTGACTTTTCTGTCTTTTGGATGTGGGAATTTAGGGTGATAAGTTTTCCTCTCAGGACTGCTTTTGCTGTATCCCACAGATTTTGGTAACTTGTGTCCCCATTATCATTTAGTTCGAAGAATCTTTTGATTTCAATTTGAATCTCCTCCTTGACCCAATAATCTTTCAGCAATAGATTGTTTAGTTTCCAAGTTTTTGGAGGAAGATGTGAGTTTCTGTTGGCATTGATATCTAATTTTATTCTGCTGTGGTCTGAAAAGATACATGGTATGATTTCTATTTTTTTGAATTTGTTTAGATCTGTTTTCTGTCCTAGGATGTGGTCAATTTTAGAGAAAGTTCCATGAGCTGATGAGAAGAATGTATATTCAGTGTTATTTGGATGGAGTGTTCTGTAGATATCTGTTAGGCCCAAATGTTCTATAGTCCTGTTTAGGTCTTTTATTTCTCTATTTGTTTTTTGTTTGGAGGATCTGTCCAGTTCCGTCAGTGGGGTGTTGAAGTCCCCTGCTATTATGGCACTGCTGCTTATTATGTTGTCTAGATCTAGCAGTATTTGCTTTATGTACCTGGGCGCTCCTGTGTTGGGTGCATAAATGTTTAGGATTGTTAAATCCTCTTGTGAGATTTTTCCCTTCACCACTATATAGTGTCCATTTTTGTCCTTCTTTACTTTTATTGCTTTAAAGTTTATGTCATCTGAAATGAGGATGGCTACTCCGGATTTCTTTTGGTTTCCATTAGCCTGAAAAATTGTATTCCATCCTTTCACCTTGAGTCTGAATGCGTCTTTGTGTGTAAGGTGTGTTTCCTGAAGACAACAGATCCTTGGTTTGTATTTTTTAATCCATTCAGCCAGCCTATGTCTCTTCAATGGGCAGTTCAAGCCATTTACATTTATTGAGAGAATTGATATTTGGGGTAAATTTCTGATTATTCTGTTGGGTGGTATCTTTTGTTTTACCTCTTGCGTCATTGTGGAATCTGGTTTCTGGGGTTTTAGCTTTTGCGTAGTTTTACATAGGTGGGTGTCTGTTGCTCTGTTTAGTGTATAATGCAGGTCTAAGCATTTCTTGCAAGACCGGTCTGGATTTCGCAAATTCTATCAGTGATTGCTTATCTGGAAAGGTCTTTATTTCTCCCTCATATAAGAAGCTTAGTACGGCAGGATACAGAATTTTGGGTTGGCCTTTGTTTTGTTTTAGGAGATTGATGATGTCTCCCCATTCCCTTCTGGCTTGTAAGGTTTCAGCTGAGAAATCTGCAGTTAATCTGATCGGTTTCCCTTTGTAGGTTACCTGCTGTTTTCATCTTACAGCTCTAAGGAGTGCCTCTTTTGTGTTTACTTTGGTCAGTCTAATAATTATGTGGCGTGGTGAATGCCTTTTCACGTTGACTCTCCCAGGAGTCCTGTGTGCTTCTTGTACTTGGATATCGAGATTTCTGGCTAAGCCATGGAAATTTTCCTCTATTATTCCTTCAAATAAATTTTCCAGCCCATGCGAATTTTCTTCCTCTTCTTCAGGGATACCTGTGATCCTTATGTTTGGCCTCTTTACATAATCCCACATTTCTTGTATGCTTTTTTTCTGCCTCTTGTTTTTGTGTTCTTTCTCTTCGACTGATTTATTTAGTGCATAGGAGCTGTCTTCTAGCTCTGAAATTCTTTCCTCTGCATGGTCCAGCCTATTCTTAAGGCTTTCCACTGTGTTTGTAGATCCTTGAATGCTTCTTTCATTTCTAGGATTTCTATTTGATTTTTCCATAATATTTCTATCTCTTTGGAGAATTTTTCATTCATTTCTTGCATTTTTCTTGTGGTTTCTTTGTGCTGGGATTCAATTTTCTCTTGAATTTCATTGAGCTTTCTTATAATCCATAAACGAAATTCCTCTTCTGTCATTCTACCCATTTCATTTGGGTTGGTATCCATTGCTGAGGAACTGATAATTTCTTTTGGGGGTGACTTTTCACTCTGATTTTTCATGTTCCCTGAGTTCTTTCACTGGTTTTTTCTCATCTGGCCTCTTGGTCGAGAGCTGGGGGTGTTAGAGCTAGTTTATGGCCCTGTCACCAGGCCCACAATTATTGTTCCTTGGCAAAGCCAGGGAGAGAAGTAGTGGCCTGTATTGCCTTAGGTGTATTTTAGCAAGTTTGGTGGATCTGGGGTTAACTCTGACCTGTGGTGTTCTCCTCTTCGCAGTGGAGTGTGGTGAGAATGACCTCCCAGCTTGGGCACTGAGCTAATGAATTGTACTTGAGGATATGAGTCCTCCGCTCCCTATTAGCTAGGTATTCTGTTATGTCCGTGGCAGACTCTGATTCCCCAGTTGGGGTATGCGAAAGCCCCGTGCTTTGGGAGGGGCCTTGTAGCTCCTAGGGGTTACTTTGACCCTACTCCTCCTGAGGTGCAGGTAGAAACACAATTTCTTTTGGCTGCAGTGTGAGAGCTGAGTTGGGAAAATTCTACACAGCTCAGAGGTTGCTCATCTAGCCACGTGTGTCTGCCCTTCTGATGTGTGTCTCCGCGTGATACTGGTTGATAGGGGGATCTCCAATTGTGCACCCCTTTTCCACCACTAGACCCCAAGGCGAGGCGGGTGGCCGTCTCTATCCCCAGCAGTCTCCACCGGGGGGATGTTCCCACGGGGAGGGGGGAGTAGTGGCCGCTGGAAGCGCTCTTGGATGGCGCGAAGTTCCCTATTGAAGTGGGCAGGATTATGGGGAGCTGCTCTGGTTCAGCCTGTGGCTCTTGAGGCATTTGGTTGTCATGGAAACCTGCAGTTATACCAGATGAGTCACTATAGCCAGCAACCTTCAAAATGATCGATCTCTGGGGTACAGGAGGGCTGGGACCTGAAGGGCGGGCACTAGGACCAGCACAGAGCGGACCTGTCGGAGGCCAGAGCCGGGGTAGCGGAACCAGATGGACGAGCTGCAAACTGTTTCCAATACCCAAAGGTCCCGCCGCTACAGTTCCGGGATCTCGTCCCACCTGGAACCCAGGGATGCAGCTGTCCCTGGCCACCACAGGCAAAGCCTGTCTCGCCCCAGTAGAAGAGCCCCGGGCCGGGGCGGGGCGGAGCTAGAGACGCGGCTCACAGCTCCGCGCGGGCGGCTGTAAAGATGGCGGCCGCCGCCAGCCTGGCGCACAGCCGGGCTCCGATCGCGCCGGGAGCGCAGTTTTTCTCCGCCGGCCGCAGCGG
The DNA here is from genome assembly GCA_023783475.1 of Daubentonia madagascariensis. Classification (NCBI taxonomy): domain Eukaryota; kingdom Metazoa; phylum Chordata; class Mammalia; order Primates; family Daubentoniidae; genus Daubentonia; species Daubentonia madagascariensis. The sequence continues at coordinate 2,856,655 of JAKFHU010000725.1, forward strand.
CAGTTGCTAGCAGCCTCTAAGGGCGTGTCCCGCTCTTCGTTAAACCCCTGGGCCCAGTCTCACTGACTTCTAGTGGTGCAGTGCCGGCCTGCGGGTTCCCGCGCACTGTCCCGGGAAGCTGTATCTCCACTCCGTCCCTGCCCAGTTCCTCCCCAGCCCTCGGCAGTCTCTGTATATTGCAGCTGCGAGTTGTGTCTGGCTCCGGCTACTTCCTCCTCTCCACAGGGCTCGCCGTCCCGAGCAACCGCTCTGTTCAACTGGGCTTGTCCCTGACTGCGTGGATGGGGGGTGCGTAACCGCTTGGGGCAGGTCACGCTGCGCCGACTGGCGAGCGCGCCTTCCAGGTCGGGCTCTACTGTGCTCCGTGCGCCCTCCGATCTTTGTGAAAATTTTGTACCTGTTTTCTTGGGCTGGGCGTTGGGCGTTGTTTCTCGTAATTCGCAATGCTGTTTTCGGAGTGAGCGGTCCGTGCTCGCAGGCAGCCGCTGGTGTTTTTCACCCCCTTCCCTGGGAGCGGTGTGGTGGGAGGACCCTATCACACCGCCATTTTTGTACATTCTCTCTCTGTGTTGTTTTTTATTATTTGGGAACAAAGATGATGTTTATTGTTCGTTTGACAGATTTTTATTTGCAGGGTTATTTGAGGGAGTCAAAATTAAAGAGACTGTGCATTCTTACAGGGAGAATGTGGCTTATAGTGAGATTAAGAATATTAAGTATGTTGTTTTCCTTGGTTGCCGTTTTTTTTTTAACAAAATAGCTTTATTGAGTAGATAGTAATTTACATATCATAAATTCACATATTTTTAAGTGTACAATTCAAGGATTTGGGATCAGTACACAGAGTCATACAAACATTATTACAATCCAGTTTTAGAGCATTTCCATCATCTCAGAAAGATCCCTTGAGTTCATTTGCAGACAGTGCCTACTTTTACCCTTAGCTTTAGGCAACCAATGATATGCTTTCTGCCTCCACAGATTTGCTTGTGTGGAAATGGCACATGTATGGAAATGGCACTTATACCACATGAAGCATTTTGCATCTGGTTTCTTGTACTGAGCTTGATGTTTTTGAGGTGTGGTTCATCTGTGTTGTAGCATGTATCAGTATTGTGTTCCTTTTTTTTTTTTAGAAACAAGAAACAAAGTCTTGCTCTGTCACCCAGGCTGGAGTGCAGTGGCATGATCATAATTCACTGCAGCCTTGAACTCTTGGGCTTAAGCCAGTGGTCCCCAACCTTTTTGGCACCAGGGACCGGCTTCATGGAAGACAGTCCTTCCACAGATGAGGGGTGGGGTCGGGGGTGGAAAGTCGTTAGGCACCTTCTCTCTCTTTGTTCTGTCTCGTTTGTTCAGATAAACTCAGGTCTACAAGGTTTCTACTCTGGCTCAAACTTCCCTTTTCTTGAAAGCCCTTGAGGAGAGAAACCAGGTCTGTCAGAGGCATCTTCTGTAGATTACTTTCTGTGTGCTTTTTGTTATTTTTTTGTCACCTTCTTGGCATCCAGATTACTGGTTTAGTATTTATTTTCTTATGTGCCTTTGATCTGAATACTTTCCTGATTTCAGCAAATGTGAAACCTTAGTTAAAATAATTGTTTTTCTAGTCCTATCCCCACAGTTTTGTGCAGGTTAGGTTAAGTCCATTCACTATCAGATGAGTTGATCTAGATGTTTGACAATTTTAAGACAATGAATCTTAAATTTACTCAAATTGTTAAAAAGTATTATCCTTTAATTGATACACTATCATTAAAGAATAATTAATGTGACTATTTTAAAATGAATGGGCCCATATATTATTTTCCAAATTGACTAAACTTCTCAACTTCCATCCCAGAAGTAGAGTCTGGATGGCCCTTGTAATTATAACATTATTTATATGGGGACTGTAAAACTGGCTGGAACATAGTTTAGTCATTAGGTGAAAGAAATTTCTCTTGCAAATGCTAAATTCTGGTCTCCAGTTTAACTATTCTGGAAACTTTCTACAAACTTCCACAATGGGTGTATTATCCCCCATTTGTCTTTATAGATCTATTTTTTACTCTTCTTCATCCTGCTTTGTGCCCTAGGAAGCTGATTTATATGAACTGTGTAACTAGTTTTCTTGCTCTCTGGGTTTTAGTTGAGTTTGGCCAATCGGAAGCCCTGGCCACAGAGGGTGATCTTTCTGTCTCTCTTTTCTTCATGACATAAAAAGAAAAGTCTGATCTGTGGCTACTGCTCTTTCTTTTCTTGTGAAATTTGTTGCTGCATCTGACATGTTGAATGGTTGGCCCAAAATTCTTTCTTGTAAAGAAGTATCATCCATCAGGAATGCTACTGTCATTTCCTATCAGGCAATGATTATCTTCCTGTTGCTGCTTCTCTTTTTTTTTTCTTTTTCTTCCCCACATATCTCCTTTTTTATATTTTAAGGTGTCCTATACTATGTACATAAAATTATTTATTATATTCTGTGCTTGGGCTTGCATGGCTTTAGCTCATCAGGGAATGTTGCTCTGATGTCTGATTGCGTATTATTTTAATTGAATGTGTAAAGAAGATCCTTCCTGCTTCAATTTTTACTAAGGCATCAATACAATTGATTTCAGATGCCAAAGTGAGTGTGAGCTCTAGGTCCTCATATTCAGAAGTGACAGAGAAAACTGTCAAGAATCATATTGCTGACTCTTGGATCTTTTGGCCAGATCAAGGATATAGAATAAGGTCAGAGAATAGTGGGAAGGCTTCGTGAGAAAATTTTCTTGTAGACAGTTGTTGTCATTCTGTGAATCCCAACCTACACCCCAGACCACAGTGGTAAATGCAAATTCGGGGTACTTCCTGACTCATGCCTGACAAAGCTACTGTAATCTATGATAGCAGGATGGAAATCAAATTTTACCCCAAATTTTAAAATAATATGAGAATTGTGAAAGATTTCTGTAGACCAGAGATAAATCTCACAAGACAGAGCATGCTAGAATAGATCTGTTTTTGGTCTTACCCAAAAGAGAGAGTAAAGGGACTCCAGTGGTGAGTCTGTGTAGAATGACAATGAGGAGCAGTCCAATGAAGGAACAGAATACCTCATCCATGCCATGGGATTTGAAGTCAGAAGTGTCCAGTGGAAGAGCCTCTAATAGGCTCAAGAAAGCATCCACAGTAGAAGGAATCAGCTTGAAATATATGCCATGTCTGTTATGGCCCTAGTATATAATACCTTTTAAATTGTTCTATGTGCATATAATGTTCTCTGTTTGTATAACATAAAGTTAGGAATAATACTTTATCCTTATTAATAATTATTATTTTCCTTTACGCCACTGATTTTTATTTATTTGGATTAACATAAATAATCGTATATTGACACCTGTCAGTGAAATTGTATTTCTTTTTAGATATCTTTGCATCTGATAAACTTTGTTTTATAACTTGATTTTATGTGACTTGTTGCATGAATGTTCAAAACTGCCATATCTCAACTATAAAAATGACTAAATCCCAATAGGTAATTGATAAAGGACATGAGAAGTCCATTTATAAAAATGAAAAAATAAATGGCTCAATGCAAAAAATGTTAAACCTGATTAATAACCAAAAACTACATTTTAAAGTGTTTATTAGAAAATAGCCTTTCAACAAATATTGATCGAGCATTTATTTTGTGCCAACCACTGTGCTAGTCACTGGACATATGTGAGTGATATCAAATATGGCCCTCATTCTCATTATGCAGGTAGAGAATAATAAAAGCTAATATTTTTTGATATACTTTTATTTCACCATAAAATTAGCAAGTATTAAAAAATTATAATGCTTAATGCTGGTAAGGATGCATTGTGTGGACATTCTTGCAAACTGGTTGTCTAGTAATCGCACTTTTTAGAAATTTGTTTGGCAATATATTTAAGAAGATATAAAATGTCCACACTTTTTAACCCAATTGTTGTATTTCTAGGACCCTTTGCTAAGAAAATAGTAAAAACATAAAAGTTAAAAGTGTGAAGAACAGTTTTTATCACAGCACTGTTTGTAATAGCAAAATCATATAAAACTCAAATGTTCAGTAATAATGGAAGGTTATATTATGGAATGCAATGATTCTTGAAATGCTTATCATAAATATATAAGTAAAGAGTAAAATATAAAATTGTATATATAATATGATTTCAACTATATAATATACCTGTAAAAAAAGATAGAAAGGAAACACATTAAAATGATAACAGAAGTTAGAATATAAGCTTCCCTTGTGGTTTAGATGCAGGCATGTAGCCTTGCCTTCATTTAGCAAATGCCTTGTTCAGATTTAAGTTATAAAGAGAGTGAAGGAGGCACAGTGAAGACTACATTCTAATGAGGGCTGGGGAGCATGGCAAAGAGACTATGAGCTTTCAGAGGGGGTAGAGGCAGGAGACACAAGTCAGGGCAGATTGTTCCATGAGCACCAATTGTGGGCATCAGTGTCTGTGTCCCAGGACAGTAGTAGTAGGGTGTCTACTGAGCAATGCAGGTATATACATTTTTTTTGTTTCCAATTTGGACTCTGTAGCTCTCCTAGAGGTTCTATGAACTATCTAATATCCTTTAGTAAATTTATTTCCTTTTTAAACTAGTTAGGCTTCTGTTTGTTACTAACTCTGTTTAATACAATAAAACTTAGCCTACTTATTTATAATTTATTAATTCATCAAATATTTATTCAGTACCTACTGTGAACTAATTTATGTTCTAAAGTCAATTTTATAATACAAATATAAAATAGGATAATGAAATAGAGAGTAATGGGGGAGGGAGAACTATTTCAGCCAGGACTCTTGGGAAGAGAAGGAGGTGACATTTGGATTGAGGCATTACTGATGAGAAGGACACATGTGGCAGAATTCTAAGATGCTCTACAAGATTCCTGGCCTCTAGCATACATATACCTTCTTCCAGTTATTCAGTAAGTGCCTATCTAGATACTATTGTGATGGAATTTTCAGATGTAATTAGGATCTTAAGTCAGTAGATCTTAAGTTAGGGAGATTATTCAGGTGGGCCTGATCTCATCACATGAGTCCTTTAACACTGGGCCTAGAGGTCAGGGTCAGAGGAAGGAATTTAGAAATTGAAATAACAGAGTCATTCTCTTGCTGGCCTAACTGGAGCATTTAATGTGTTGTAGAGAGTGCCACCTGGCAGGGAATAGCAGACAGCATTTAGGAGCTGAGAACAATCTCCAGTCAACAGACTCTAGGAAAATAGAGACCTCAGTCCTACAACTACAGGACCGAATTTGCCAATAGCCTTGGAAGAGTGTCTTAGGCCTTAGATGAGATCACAGCTTGGCTGATGCTTTGATTTTATCTGTGTGATGATGACTGGTGAGGAGTCATAGCACTGAGTACAGTAAAAAATGATTGGATTTGAGGGTAGAGCTGATAGGATTTGCTGCCTAACCATATGCCATTTATAATAATAATAATAAAAAAGAGTTGAGATGGACAAATTTGGAAGAAAATTGAGAAAAGTCTATGGCTTTGTCAACTGTTTCCAATGTTTTAGTAATATATCACATTGGAAACAAAATAGGATTGGTGCTTGTATCACACAGAAATTTGAAAAAAAAAGAGTTGAAAGGGAGAAATCAAGCATGGCTCTCAAGAGGTTTTTGCTTGAGCAACTTAGTGAATGGTGGGCCTTGTACTGAGATGAAAAGACTTGCAAAGGAGCCAGTTTAGGTGGAAGGGCAGAAGTCAAGTTATATTTTAGACCTATTAAATTTTAGATGTCTATCTAAATAGAGATGTCAAGTAGAAGCTGGATAGATGAGTTTATAGCTTAAGCAAAGAAATTAAGTCTGGAGATAAAAATTTGAGTATCATTGCCATGAAAGTGAATTAAAAAAGATATATAGGCCCAGAATGGCCATCACAATACTGAAGGAGAAGAACCAAGTTGGAGGACTGGCACTATCTGACTCCAAAACTTACTATGAAGCTACAGTAATCAAGACAGTGTGGTGTTGGTGAAAGAATACACAAAAAGACCAATGGAACAGTAGAGAGCCCAGAAGCCATCAAATGTAGTCAACTGATCTATGACAAAGAGACAAAGGCAATTCAATGGAGAAAAGATAATTATTTTCAGTAATTGGTGCTAGAACAACTGAATATCCACACCCAAAAAAATAAATCTAGACACAGACTTTACATCCTTTATAAAAATTAACTCAAAATGATAATAAAACACAAAACTGTACAACTCCTAGAAGAGATCATTGGAGAAAATCTAGATGACCTTGGGTTTGGCAATGACTTTTTAGATACAACACCAAAGGCACAATCCATGAAAGAAAGAATTGTTAAGCTGGACTTCATTAAAATTTAAACATTACTGTGCTGCGAAAGACACTGTCAAGACAATGAAAACACAAGCTGCAGGCTGGGAGAAAATATCTGCATATGACATATGTAATAAAGGACTCTTACCTAAAATATACAAAGAACTCAAGGCTTAACAGTAAGAAAACAAACAACCCAATTAAAAAAAGGGCTGGCCGGATGCAGTGGCTGGCACCTGTAATCCTAGCACTTTGGGAGGCTGATATGGGAGAGTAGCTTGAGGCCAGGAGTTTGAGACCAGCCTGGGCAACATAGCAAGACCCCACCTCTACAAAAAATTTAAAAATTAGCTGGGCATGCTGGCATGTGCCTGTAGTCCCAGCTACTCAGTGGGCTGTGGCAGGAGGATTATTTGAACCAGGGAGTTTGAGGTTGCAGTGAGCGATGATGATACCACTGCAGTCTAGCTCAGGCAACAGAGACAGACCCTGTCTCAAAAAAAAAAAAAAAAAAGACCGAAGACCTTAATAGACACCTCACCAAAGAAGATACACAGATGGCAAATAGCATATGAAAAGATGCTCCACAGAATATGTTGTTAGGGACATGCAAATTAAGACAATAATGAGATGTCATTATGCATATACTAGAATGGCCAAAATTCAGAACTGTGCCAACGCTAAATGCTGACAAGGATTTGGAGCAGCAGGAACTCTCATTAGTTGCTGGTGGGAATGCAACATGGTACAGCCACTTTGAAAGAGAGTTTGGTGATTTCTTATAAAACCAAACATACTCTTACCACTCTTACCAAGCAATCTTGCTCCTTGATATTTACTCAAAGGAGCTGAAAACTTATGTCTACACAAAAACTTCCACATAGATGTTTAAAGCAGCTTTATTAATAATTAACAGAACTTGGAGGCAACCAAAATGTCCTTATTTAGTGCTAAAAATAATTGTCTACCAAGTCATGGAAAGACAGTTAGGAAACTTAAATGCATATTACTAAGTGAAAGAAGCCATTCTGAAAAGGCTACATACTATATGATTTCAACTATATGAAATTCTGGAAAAGGCAAAACTATGGAGATAGTAAAAAGATCAGTGGTTACTAGGGGTTCAAGAGAGGGAGGAATGGGTAGTCAGAACACATAGAATTTTTAGGGCAGTGAAACTATTATGTATGATACTATAATGGGGGGTACATGTCATTATAAATTTGTCCAGACCTGTGGAATGAACAACACCAAGAGTGAACCTTAATGTAAACTAGGGACTTTGGGTGATAATGATGTATCAATGTAGGTTCATCGGTTGTAACCAATGTACTACTCTGGTGGAGAATGTTGATTATAGAGGAGTCTATACATATGTGGGGACAAGGGATATATGGGAAATCTCTTTACCTTCTGCTTAATTTTGCTGTGAATCTAAAACTGCTCTAAAAATAAAGTCTATTAACAATTATGTACAGTTAAGAGCCTCTGAGGGAAGTAGGTCTTTTTGCTGCTTCTTAGTAATTGATGGAACTGGCACATAGCCCTAATTGTTGTCAAACTTCTTAGAATGTGAAATACTTGATACCAGTTTGTCCTCAACTTCAGGGCCAAGTCATTTACTTTTGAGCAAAATAAAAGTTTTATTCAAAATTCATTACATGAGTATTGTAGGAATCAATTTAAAGCCACTTCCCACCTTTAGTATTCAATATGTTATTTTTTTAAGGCAGATAATATAATTCATAAATCCATTAACCATGCACAGATAAACTGCAATGCATTTGGCTAAGTTGTAAACTAGGGTACACTACAAACCCATTACAAACTGCCAAACCCTGTGGTTTTCGGAGCCCCCACTCTTTTCTCCTGATACTTAGAGTATCCTCTGTGACTGTGATCATTTGTCTTGTGGGCTAAGTGAGAGAACCAGTGCCTAGTGATTTATTAAATATTAGTTGAGTTTATTTTGTTCCTCATTTTTAAAATAAAATAAATCTAAATGAAAAGTGTTGATATTTTCTTTCTGCAGGCCTATGGATCGTCTTTCTCATCCCTTAGTGAGCACAAATACAGAGAGAGAAAACAGGCAGCAAATGTGGCTGAGAGATCACGTAAAATGAGATCAGAGAATTATTCACAGAATTTAGCAACAGTGGAGGTATTGGTGTCCCTTTTGGAGCCCTTCCGTGGAGCGGAGGGAACAAAACACACTGAATGGAGAAAGTGTGGGAAGAGAGAATAAGACAAGTAGAATAATCACTTTTGAGAGGGGAATTTTTTATGAATAGAAAGTAAATAAATGTACCAATAGCTAGGTGGGGTGTGAGAAGGTCAAGGATTTTATTTTATTTTCAAAGATGTGTGAGATACATGTATGTATCTAACTTCTATCTTCTGTCTATGTAACCTATCTGCAAAGCAGTTTTAGCTTCCAATGATTCTCTATAGCTTATGTCATGTTACTGAGAGGATCATAGTAGGCAGGAATAACCTTCTAAAATAGATCAATTTTAGTTTCGAATGATGTTGAACTAGGCTTTCTTATAAGTTCTCATTTTTCTTCACATACTTATAACTTTCAAATAAATTACTGTTTTGATATAGCCCTTGGATGGTTTGATCACTCTCAGGGGCAAGAGCAACTTGGAAAATAAGTATCTTCCTTCGTGCCAATAGCAGGCTGATATTACCATGACCATGGCATGATCTCAGGAACATGCCAACATTGTTACTTAACTACTGCTAGAAATAATGGTTTATGTTGGCAGACCCTCCTGAATGGTAAAGTGGCAGTATGAAATATACCAGTCCATGGTCAACTGGCTTGGGGGCATTTTCCAGCTAATGGCAGTGAAACTGACACGAGGTACTGTTATGAAAAGGCAGAGAGAAGAAATCCAGAGACTGCCCTTCCCTGTGGAGGTGGATGCCTATAACAGCTGCTGTGATTTTTCCAAGTTGTAATAATTTCTCCTGTGTTCCAGCTACAGAATTCAGGTCTGTACTTCATTTATTCACTTTAATAAATCTTAAACTGTTCACAGACACCCTGGAAGTCTCCATTTAGATATTTGGAGTCACTGGGAATGCTCATATGATATATAGTTCACACAATGGAAAATTGACAGATTATACAAATATGGCACTAGCTTGCATCATACGCTAACCTAGAAATTAAACCTGCAATTTGAGTCATTGTAAGATCTAGAAATTGCTTTGCAGATATTTCAAAAAGCTTTACAGTGCTGTTAAAAATACACCAATTACTATGCTGTAGAGGCAATTATTGGATAGAAAGAAACCCATTTATTGCTTTAAGTCAGCAAGAAAAGTGATAAAAAATCAACATGATAATAGAACTAATGTATAACTTGGGAATGAGCTTCTGAAACCCATGAATTATAGTTTGCACAACTTTTTTTTTCTTTTTTGCCTATTGTTGGTTTTACCAGTTAATGCATATTACCAAAAGAAGGCAAAGGGAGGAGAAGGAAATAGAACAGAAGTTGAATAAATAGCAAATGGAAAAATGTATTGCTCTTTAGATGCATATACTTTCATATAAAGGATATACTAAATGTACCTTTATGTGACCATGTCAAAAATTATTAAACTTTTCAAAATTCTAAGACCTCTCATTGTGATTTTATAATACATATCTAAATTTAATAAAAGATATCGAAGTGAATATATCTGTGTACAACTAAATGTTTTGCAAGCCCCATCTGCTGGCTTAGTCATTTTAAACAGCATTCAAAATAGCTGAAATCCTTGGACAAACTAAGAAGGACAGATGCCTCCTTGAAGTTTATTTTAATGTAATATGACCAGAAGCTAAGACTAAATCTCACTTCATTGTCTTGTTATTGCCTATTCAAAACCTTTGCCTTAACAGAACATCAGGCATAGTACCGAATGAAAATAAGGACATGGTACGCTGCTCCCAGAACATGAAGTGGAAGACTGTTAAAAATGAATGCATAATAGATTAGATTAGCCAATTGAGGATGCCATCCAAGAAAGGGTTTCTAAATGTGTCTCTGGGAAGCTTGGGGTTACTGGGGTGTAGAATCAAGGAGGCGTGACTGAAGTGTGAATGTCATTTAAGAAAGCTAAAGCCTCAATCAGCTGTACTGTATGGCAGCCAAAGGAAAATGATATTAACAGATAGGGAGAAGGTTTGTTGAGAAAAGAGGAGCTCAAACTTTTTGTTTATCTCCATTCTGAAAGGGGAGAGTCCTTATCAGTGACACAGGCATTCTGATCTTCTTGCACATGCACCTCTATATCAAGAATGGAGGCTCTGGCCATCCCAGCTCACTGGCTCATCAAGTGCTGTATCCTCTCAGTTTGACTCTACAATTGTTAAGCAATAGTCTGTGGATTTACTTTTAGAATTTCTGTTAGGGAGATAGTAACAGATCTTCTCTCCCCCAACATTAAATAAATTAATTGAATAATTCAACAAATAACTATTGAGCATCTATTTTATGCCTAGCTCTTGATCTATATTACTCAATGAAATAAGCATAGTTGCTGCATTCTTGGAGCTTATAAAATATTCTTGCCCATTAGTAGTTATTTATCATTATTAGAAAGAAACTTTGACATGTGTGATTTATTTAGACTCTTATAATTTATTACAAGTTTGTCGTCCTAACTTGGATTACTCTGTGAGCATTGACTAAAAAAGATGTTTTGGAGATGCAGGTGGGAAGAGGATTCTTGACTGTAATGCCCCCAAATGGTTGCGCAGAACACAGCTATTATCTGCATGGCCAGCTTGTCACCTTTGATGACATCTCTACCTTGTTTCTTCCTACCTGAAACAAATAATATTTTCAGAAGTGGTCATGAGATGAGATTTCAAATGAAGCATGTTAAAAAATGAAAATGGTCTTCATGACATTATTTCTGAGTAAGTTAAAGGTGAGGGAAAGGTATTGATATTCAGTTTTCTTATACAAAATAGAATGAATACAAATAAGTCACATTTTAAGTGATCTAATTTGGTTGAAAAAGATACATGTTATTTCTCCATTTATAAAATCAAAACACATGCTTGCAGCTCTGACTCGGGCAGTGCAAAGGCAATATATGTAACCAAAATATTTGTACCCCTGTGATATTCTGAAATTAAAAAATAAATTAAAAAAATATATTTTTCTTAATTCAGCTTAATATCTCAAATTATTTTCATTTTCTAAGCATGTAAAAGAGAGTTAAATATTACATATTGAACAAACCATATTGAATTAAACTAGAAAAATAATGATGAAAACTTCTTAGGAAAGCAAGTAAATAGTAGATTATATTAGGGTTTGGAGTCCTTGATACCAACTTAAAATATCAAAAACTAAAATCCTTGAGATCTAATTTACAAGGATTAGGGTATATATAAATAAATATAAAAATGCAAAAAATGGTTATATATACTCTTTTCAAGAATTATTCAATTTTGTGATCTCTCAACCTTGAGAATAGTATCTATTCAGTAATTTTAAAATTTGATCCTTTAGATATAAAACGAGCATGAAAAATATCTTAGAAAGCACAGCCAAATTGGGACTATTTAATTTAATAGCATAGGTCGGTGTTAAAATATTTTTTAAAAGTTTGAGTTCAAATATTTAAGTCTTAAATCTCAAATTTTATACTTAGAGGCATCTATAAAAACAAAATTCTTATTCTGTAGCTAGCTGCTTGGAAAGGTCTATGCACAAATATGAAAGGACTTTAGAATAATTGAGTTAGATCCCTATAGTTTCCTGATAGCTGCACTTTCTCTCTGAATTCGCTTTTTTTGCTTTGATTTCAACAACAGATCCCAGTTCATATTGTCCTTAGGGCCACCATGCTGGTGACTTGGGTGTTCTGGTGTGATGCTCCATGGCATGCCTGGTTTGTCTTTCCTCTGTCTCTTCTCCCTCACTCATCCTGTCCTTTCTTCCTCACCCTTGGCACCGGGATGACCTCCTCTCTTTGCTGTTTATTTCGGTTCCTAGCCCAGATCAAGTCACGTTTCCTTTTAGAAGTTTGCCTGATCCTATTAACCCAAATTATTTCACTTTCTTTGATTGATTTCTGTAGGATTTTAACAAATTAGTAATGATTTAGAATTTGGCATAAGTTGTTGTACCTGTTGATTTACATGTCCTATCTTCTGAAATTGAATAAAATATTAACCAAGATTTGTTCTACCAAATTATTCTTGGAAGTGGTGGCCTCAGGAATCTGGACCTGATGAGGGGTGACCTGACTCAAGATTTCAGGACATTCCTCTGCTTTCCTCAGAGATTTCTAGATTCTAGACTAAGTGGTGCTTTGCAAACTCCACTGTATCCCTTAGAGTTGCAAAAGAATCTTCTTGTTTTATAATAGTTTTACATATATCTTGTTCTAATAGAGCAATATTATGACATGGTAATATTAATTTTATTTTGGGGATATGATTAAATACTACTTATCAATGATAATTTCTGTGTTTATAATCCACCTGCAATTTTTCACTTGAGGGGCTGTGGTATAATTAGTGAGGCAGATAAAAAGGCTAGAGGTGGGAAGAATGTTAAGAACAATGTTGGGGCCCCAAAGAGTTGCTATTTCTCTCCCTAACAGTACTGTTATGGCACAGATTCGTTTGGTTTTAAGGGTGCCCCATAGCCTGGAGCATATCACATGCAGTTTGAGTCCCCTGAAAGCAGAGTGGAGGCAAGAAGTTAGGTGAGGCAGTTTGTCTGTGAGGTGATACCAGGGTTCAAGAGTGAGGGAGTGAAGGGAGTAACGAAGAAAAGAGGAAAAGCCAGCGTAGGTGCATTGTAGAGATCGCTAGCTCAGGCCGCAGGGCCTGGCCCCATGAGTCTACCCAGGGAAACAGGAGGACATAGCATTTGTCTAGCCAGGCCTGTCCTCTACTGCTTGAAGTTTGCCCTGGGGCACGTTTGCCGAGGTGTCCTTGCCCCTTCTGGGTTTTGTGTGCAGGTGGGTTGTGTGTGTTCTCTCAGTGGAAGAGAAGATTCTAGTGCTTGGTAGGAAGCTGGAAGTGCTAGGTGTCTGAACTCTGTCCGACAATTGTGGGCTAAAGGGGAATGTGACACAAGCCCAAGAGGCGTCTGCTGTGTATCTCATTGAAGAAATCATGTTTTCAGATTGATGCCTCTGAGAGGGAACTGGCCCAAGAAGGTACATTTTGGATGAGGGAAGGATTGAGAGTAGTGGGTTTTAATCCATTCTCTTTGGAGGGGTAGGAGTAATCTAAAGGAGTAACTTTAGATCTTCAATCTCTCACCTTAATTCAACCAAACAGGTTTGATCCAAGTTTGTCTATTATACATATTAAGCTTCTGAGTGAGGTTTTGTTCTGAAGCTAAGAAAGGTTTGAAAACCACAAAGTATGACGATTAAGTATGGACGTGGGCTATGCCACTTAGCAACTGTATGAACATTGGGCAAGTTATGTAAGCCTCATCTTTCTCCTTCTTTGACATTTTCTTACCTCATAGGCTTGTTGCAAAGATTATTTGGGCCAATGCACAAGGGCCTGACCCAGAGTCAAACCTGTCATAAACCTGATAGAAAGCTTTGAGCAAAGGAGGGCAAATGGACAGCCTGGGAACCTGAGGGACAGAGTGTCCAGGCAGGCAAAAAGGGAAATTGACACTATACTGTTGGGAGCCACACAGTTTGCCTGGGAATGGCACTGATTATGGGTGTCTAAGCATTAGAGATATTGAAGAATTTTAGGCTTGACAAAGTCAATGTTCATAATTTATATGTACTTATAAACTGAAAAATGTGCAGCCTTTTAATAATACTATTGGATTCAATTGCCCTCTTCAAATATTAGAAACATTTTAAAGATAAAATCTCTGTACATTTCCTTGTATAACTGTATGTTTATAGCTGGTAGAGATAATTTCTTTTAGTGTATGTTGATGGTTATGCATTCAGCTATTCCATAATATTTATTAAATCTTTTTGGCTTTGAATATGTATTTAGCACATTCACTTTCATTTTATGTCAATTGTAATCCTATCTGAATGAAATTGGAGAATAAATTAATATTCTACATATGCAAACTCATTTGTACAAAATGGCTAAGAAAAGACATTATTTTTTGAATACTGAAACCAGACATGAATATTTAATGTTGCTTTAAAATTTTTATTCTTCTAATTTCATCTTTGAATGTTCCTTTTATTTTTCTTATATTTTGGGATGGTAGCCATAATTTATATTCTACCTTTCGTGTATTAATTATATTGTAAGTTTCTTTTATAAGGAAGTACTGCACTATTAAATTTAAAGGAAATTATTAAATATGTCTTTCTTAAATGGAACAATACATATAAAATAAATTGGTTTTTAAAGTATGTTTTCATTAGATAGAATAATATACATATAATAAACCATTTATTCCTATAATTAGGGATGATTTTATAAATATTGAAGACCTGGGTTGCTGGTTGATACAAAGTTCCTCACTCTTCTGCACTAACTATCATAGAATCTCATATAATACATTTTGCTACTGCATACATACATCTAATCTTTGTACTTTTTTTATATATAGTATCTCACTAATACATCATTCTATGCAGTAGGGGTTATTTCATCCATATTTAAAAGAGCAAATAATGTCACACACAATAAAATAATTGACTCAATGTCACATTGATAGTATGTGACAATGAAGAAATTTGAACCTACATCTGTCTGACTTCTAAGAAATAACTGTGGTACACATCTCTAAAAGAGAAGAGATTAAATTTGAAAACCAATTTCAATATTTTTTGAGGTCATTTTGTTACAGCCATTCAAACTAAATATCCTCTTACTTTATTTCCTGCTAACCCAGCTGATTTATTGTTAGTATAAAAAGAAATCTTGGACCATTTATTGATAGTATATCAATTTTGTGACAATTTTTACATGGAACATTCTAAGCACTTATTCATTTTGTGATCTTTATTAAGTATCTCCTGCATCAAGACCTGTGTAATTGCTGGGAATATAGAGAAGAAGACATATATTCTGCTATCCAGGATTTCATAGTATAGCAAAGGATTCGAAAGTAACCAGACCACTGTACAGTAGGTGGCAAACCCTGTGATAGAGGAATAAGCATGATTGCCTGATGTATACAAGGATGAGACAAACTATGAAAAATTATTTTCCAAAGGCAGCAATAATGTAATGTGGGTGGTTCAGCACTGTCTGGTTGAGGGGACCCATGACTGTTCTGAGGGGTGTCACTGTGGGGCATTCATGAAATTCAGGAAAATAATGGGGCAATAATTCATGTCACTTCTCCTGGCTGATCCAAGGGCAGTAATGGAAGGCACTCACCAGACATCAACTAGAACACCTAAGATGTCTCTTTATCACAGGACAAGTGACAGATGATCTGAAGGCTTTGCTTCTACTTGCACAGATTTCCCTGCTATGGGCCAAGGGTGGGGCTGGCAGTCTCTTATTGCTCATTTCCTTCTTCCAACCTACTGTCTTCCCCGACCCGCATGAGGTTTAGTAGCCTTGTCTTAGGTCTCACGACCAGTCCAACTTCTTTTCCCCTCCCAGCCAGAAAGACTGTCATCTGGCCTCTTGGAGAAGAAGCTTGTATGGCTTATCCTCATACTCTTTCTAGACTATTTTAATGACAAAAACACACCAATGCCAAGGTTCATTGAGTGCCTCCCCTCAGACTCAAGCAGCTTTTTTTCTGTCAACAAAGACATACGTCTTACAAATCAAAGGCTTCACATTCAAAACTCTTGTTTGTGATAATGGTTTCAGAAGCCTATTTTGTGGATGTTTCTGATGGATACTAAAAATAAAAGGAAAGAGATACAGTATTACAAATATTTCTTTATTTTTTATTTCATGAAAGTAATTCCTGTGCATAGTTTATAAAATCTATAAAAAGTTCTACAAATTTTAGGATGAAATACAGTAGTCCCCTGCTCCTCCCCTCCCCACTTCCAAATTTTTCTCTGTAGATGAAATCATTTTTAATATTTTCAGCTAGATCTTTTGGTATTTACCTCTATGTTTCAAAATAACACCCTTGATTGTCAGTTCTACATATCGTAATAGGTAGAATAATGGCCCCCAAATATGTTTACATCTTAATCCCTGGAACCTGTGAATGTTATGTTCCATGGCAAGGGGGAGTTAAGTTAGCAGATGGAATTACAGTTGTTAATAAGCTGGCCTTAAAATAAGGAGATTAGTGCATGTTCTCACCCATATGTGTGGGCTAAATATTAAAAAAAATTGCTCTCATGGAAACAGAGAGTAGAATGACAGTTACCACAGTCTGGGAAGGGTAGGGGGGATGGAGGGATAAAGTAGGGATGGTTAATGGGTGCAAAAATATAGTTAGATAGATGGATAGATAGAATGAACAATATTTGATAGCACAATAAAGTGACTATAATCAACAATAAATTAGAGTATACTTTAAAATAACTAAGAGTGGAATTGGAATGATCCTAACACAAAGAAATGAAAAATGCCTGAGGTGATGGATACCCCAATTACCCTGATCTGATTAATTCACATCGTATGCTTGTATCAAAACATCACATGTACCCTAGAAATATACACAACTATTATGTACCCATAATAATTAAAAATGAAAAATTTAAAGGAAAAAAAGAGATTAGGCTAGGCACGGTGGCTCACGAATGTAATCCCAGCACTTTGGGAGGCTGAAGCAGGAGGATCACTTGAGCCCAGTAGTTTGAGGTTACAGTGAGCTATGATCTCGCCACTACACACTCCAGCCTGGGTGACAAAGTGAGACCCTGTCTCTAGGAAAAAAAAAAAAAAAAGATTGTCCTGGTGTGAGGGAAAAATAGAAATTCACTAAAAACCTTTTACCCTGAAACAGACAAGTTGTAACCCTATGTATGTTAATTGCTTAATCTGCTTCTGTAAGACTGCTTGTCGCACACCCACAGGAATGTTTGTGATACTGATGTTATAAAGAAAGAAATTGAAATTGACTAATGTCTGCAGCTCTTGCTCCCATAAACAACTCCCCCTTGCAGCAGCTACCTTGTAAGTTACAGTAACTTCCGTATGTTTACACTTCCTGGTATAAACCGCTCTGTACCACCTCCTTGCTCTTGAAGTATAAAAGACAAGTCCCCCTGACCAGGGGTGCTCAGATTTTGGCGGAGGAGTCCCCTCTGAGCCCACCGGCATTAATAAACCTGATCTCTCTGCATTCTCGTGTACCTCTCGGTGTTTCCTTCGGCAACGTGACTCCAGCTTTTGCCGTTACACTGGGTTATCTGGGGGGGCCCAAGGAAAAGGTTCCTTTAAATGTGGAAGGGGCAGGCAGAAGAATCAGTGTCAAAGTGATATGTTGTGGGAAAGACTCCTCTGGTCCTTGCTGGCTTTGAAGCTGGAGGAAGGGGGCCATGTGCTCAGGCAGGGCGTGGGGCAGCCTTCAGAAGCTGGAAAAGGCAAGGAAAGAATTTTCCCCACAACTTCCAGGAAAGAGCACAGCCCTGCTGCACATCTTGGTTTTGGTCCAGTGAGACCCACTTTGTACTTCTGACCTCCAGAACTGTAAGATACTAAATTTGTGTTGATTCAAGCCACTAAAGTTGTGGTAATTTGTTTCAGAGCAAAAAGAAAGTAAAACAGGTATTATTAGTGCATTTCATACTATAAAAGATAAGGATTTAATTTTCTGTCATTTTCCCATCTTAATTTTTCCACTAGAGTTATGAAATATTGATTTTATCCAAATTCAGCATTTACATTTTAGAGCCATTGCATACTTTTCAAGCTGAACACTATCATGTCTTGGACAAATGCTAATTTTCCTTGCAGTGATTGCCTCAGTTTTTTGCCTGCTTTGTTTTTGAAATTCTTATCACCCCAAAGTCTCTGCCTGAAATATCACTCTACTCTCAAGCCCTTCATACACACTGAAAGAACTGTGAATTTTACTCATTTATATTTTCTTTGAAGTGTCTTGGTTTAAAACTTTTGTTCTTTGTTCCAATCTGGACCACATGCTTTCTGTGTCTACACTCATCCTGGAATCTTCTTTTACCCTCATACTGAGAAATCCTGTCACTACTCTCTTTTGGATCTCCCGTTACTTGAATCCATGCGTTCCTCATTTTTTTCTTATGTTAGTAGAATACATGCTGCAGTAGCTTACTGTTAAAAAAAGGGAAATAGTTTTTTGAGACCTGGAGTGCATGAAATGTCTTTATGCTACCTCATGTCTGACAGATACTTGGCTGGTTATAGGAATCTATATTGGAAATTTTTTTTTTCATAATTTTGAATGCATTACTCCAGTGTCTGCTATATTTTGGTATTACTGTTGAGAAGTCCAGTGCTGTCTGATTTTCAATCTCTTTTGACCTGTTTTTTCTTTACCTCTGGAGGTTTTAGTTCCCTCTCTTTATTTCTGCTTTTCTGAAATTTCATGATATGTAAGTGTTACTTAGGGAATTATTATTATTTTGGCTCTGGGGACATGTCCTTTGGCTTGGGGAATTTTCTTTTATGATTTCTTTGATAATATCCTTGTCTACATTTTTTTCTAGTCTGTATATCTAGACCTAATTTTAGTCAGATATTGAAAGTCCTCCAATAATCTAATTTTTAAGCATTTCTCTCCTATTTTCAATGTTTTTTTCTTTTGCTTTGCTATCTTGGAGATCTTAATTTTATCTTTCAACTCTTCCATTGCATTTTTATTTTTCAGTATTTTTTCTTATTTTCTGGAAGTTTAATTTTAAACATAACTCATTTGTATGTTTCTAAATAGACCTTTACTGAGGTATAATTTATATAGCATAAAATTCACCCATTTGTGTTTTACAGATGCAATTCTTCATTCTCTTTCTGAGGATGTTGATTACAGGTTTTTGAAATTTTCTCCTGTTTTGTTTTTTTCATTATCTTTGTTTTCCTCTGACTTTCTTTGTTGTGTGTTTGCTTTCTTGGTTTTATTTTTTCTTTCTTAGAAGGAGACTTTTCTCAAGTCCTTGGAGATTCTTGGTAATTTCTAAGTGTGAGGACCTAAAAAATCGATGGGAAGATTCAGTTCTTGAGCAGAGCTTGTGTAGACACGGGCTTCCCTCTCGGGTGATTAGGAGGGAGCTCCCTATTTTGTTGGGGGATCCCTGACCCTCCATACCTCTGTATTTTCTCTTGAGCTATCAATTTCCCAAGAGAAGAACTTTCCAATCTCCTGGTTGGGCAGGGAGTGGGAGTGGTTAAGTCCGGCTGTCTGCGTTCTAGGAGTCCAGTGGGGCAGGAGCCTGATTCAGCAGGTTTTCTTTCATCTAATTCTCTTGTTTCCAGTGTGTTCTCCTCCTCTCATCAGGGCCTGGCTCCCTGAGTCCAGAGTTCTTTGCTCCAATCTCCAGCCTCCTAACAGGGTGAATCAGGGAAGTCACCCGACTGCACGGGTGAATGTGGGATTTAGGGGTCTACTGTTTCTCACATAGACTTTCAACTAATCCTCTTTCCAGTTTCATCTTCACTCCCACCTTCAGAAGTACCAGATCCATCCAACCCCTGAAACTTTCTGGAGTTGTGCAAAAGAATAAGCTTCTCTCCCTGCCCCTCAATCAATAAGCTTTCAGCTTGCTTTCGTCTGCTGTGTTTGCCTGTCTCCTTTGCTTTTAGTCCTTAAATAATGATATGGGACACACATACAGAAAGGAGCATGAAGTATACATGTGTAGTATAACAAATAATTTTAAAGTGACAGCAGTTTAATCACTATTTGGCTGAATAAATAGTACATGAGCGGCTCCAAAAAAGTCCCTGTATAGTACACTGTACTTCTACTACCCTCTCCTTTAAAGGCAACCGCTCTCTTGACGTTTTTGTTAATCACTTTCTTGCTTTTATTTGTATTTTTACCATCTATGAATGCCTCTCTAAGCAATATATTGTAGTTTTCCTTCCTTTTTGAGCTTAACATATATGGAAATAGATCATACATAATCATTTGGGTCTTCTTTGCTGAGTATTATGATCATTAGATTCATTCATGTTGTTGTGAGTAGCTGCAATACATTTCATTCACTTCATTGCTGTGAGAGTGTGTTTGATTAGACTAAAATTTTCAAATATTCTGTTATTGGTGGGCAATTTGGACTTTTTCATGTTCTGCTGTTTATCTTCCAAAATTCTGTTAGCTTCTCTTTCTGCTGTTGCCCTCTATCATTTTCTTTAGGTGTATATCAAATAAAATCCCGTATGTCTTTTTCCCTTTTGGATGTTTTGTACTTTCATTTTAGTTTAGTATGGTGGGTGGGAGTTCATGCTGGGAGGTAAACTATGTTTTAATGAAGCTGGGATTATTATATTAAGATATTATCTGTTATAGTAGCTATGGAGATTATTTTAAAACATTTTTATACACTTGAGTTCTCTGGTCCCTTTTGCTGTCATAAACACAAACCGACAAAGTTAGGATAATGTTGAAACCAAGTTTTTCAAAACTTAAAATTATGATTTCATTAACAGAGATATCTTACTGTGTTTGATGAAGGGATTCCACTGTGCAAAGAGAGTGTAAGTAGCAGCCTCCGTAAGACAGAGGGCAACCATAAACTATTTAACGTTTGCCTTGAATTTGTAATGTCTTCTAATCCTAAAGTATCCTTTTTCCTTAATATTCCCTTAAGAAACATTACCTGAAATGATCTTCTGTCCATGAAGAAATACACATTCTGCAATGACAAGTGTTCACAAAATTGGACATTTTGTTTCTCTCTTTTTGCTATTCTCTGACCTGCAGTGCATTCCAATATTTTCTGCTTTCAATGAACAGGCAGTTCTTTGTTATTTTGATCACTGGACCTCAACAGAGAAGGGAATAAGAAGTGGCCAGTGGGTATTCTGGCATGGATATTAATGATATCTGAGTACAGACCCAGACATAATAGTCTTAAAAATTGTAGAAGATAGTTTATTGTTCTAGGCAGCGGCACACAGCAAAAAGGAGAGCATAGGTAATTAAATACAAGCGATATAAACATACACTTTACTCTTTTGTTGCCAAATATAATTATATCACGTATGTTATAAATTGAAAGTTTTATTTTGAAAAGAGCAACCTTATTATTTCTAAAGCATTTTAAAAACCCCAGTCATGACCTTGATGATTACACAGAATAAGAGAGCTATATTTGAAAGAGTGTTTTTCTGTGTAAGGAATGTTTTTTACTGGTTCATTAAAATCACTGTAAAGCATTTTTTTCCCCTCTGAGGTTATATGGGATAATGATAAATATACCTGTCTTGGTCATAAGCGTCAGTGGTTAACTGGAGAATAAGCATGAACTCCAGAAAATGTGATATCTATTATTTATATGATTGGATGTTTTTTAATTAAAAAATATTGTAAACAAATAAAGAAAAAAAGCAGATACCTTAAGGAAGAGGAAATCTTATAAACTAGAAACTTGACCTAGTGATGTAATGGTGTTGCAAAGACCATTTTTCTGGTGACTTCTGTTGTCTGATGTGGAAAGGAAGATATTGTCCTGTTATCTTTTATTTACAGAAAAATAGGGTTACATGGAATCATGTTACTTCTGTATGAAAGACAGTCATCACCTTTCTTTCAATGGATAAAGAATTCTTCAGAATTTGGGGATGATTTTTCTAAAGCAGAAACCTCTTCCTCTTGGAATATTTCAGATAACTCTAATAAGGTCCCTGCTGTAGTTCAATACTTGGTTATTTTCTTCTTCTTTTTTTTAAATCTCTTTTTCCTTCTCTCTTTTTCTTTCTTTTCCTTTTTTGAATAAATGGATCCAGCATTCCTGTGGAGAACAGAAGGTGGCACTCTTCCTTCTATCTTGTGATATTTTCCACTTTAGTGTTTATTTTAATTCTTTTCTTTTAAGATTCAGAGCGGCACTCTGTTGGCGAGTTGATTGTTTCTTTGTGGTTAATGACCACTTTTCCACTTATCAAAAGGCAGGGACACATTCCATGAAGTGTAATACTGAATGTGAGGCACCAACTGTCATTGGTAATTCAATAGTAAACAGCGGTTAAAGTTTGACAAGGTCTCTTACAGTTTACTTGCCTGTGTGAGGAACTTGTCTCTTGAATGATTTTTTCCTCATTTTGTTTTATAGATATGGGGAGTAAAAAACATTTAAGTATATGAGATTACTTGGAAAAGATTTGCTATTACCACTTCCACGTGCTCTGAAAGTGGTAGCTGATTAAATGAGCATATAGTGATGTAATCTGTGACCTTTCAGCCAATTCTAAGGCTCAAATTAAACTTCTTTTTGAAACTTAAATCTTATTTTATTTTCTTGTACTTGGTGTCTAATCTAGGTTAGTTTATGTCTGTAAAGTTGACATTACCACATAGATGGCAATAAAATCAATTTGATTGCCTTACTTTGTATTTATGTTATATGCTTTTCCAAGGGCATGAAAGAAGTTACACATATTCATCAGTTATTGTCTAAAGGATGTTACCTAGTTAGAATTAATATATTCTATTTCTTTTTTTGAAGGAGATCTCTTTTATTATGCATATAAAGCAGGCCCAGGTTTTCCTAGTGATACCTACATTTTAGGCTTCATTGTCATATAATTTGCTTCATTTTTTATATTATCAGCCCCAAATTAGTATATTTGAATTATAAACATCACTGTGTCTTGTTGCTAATGTAAACTACTAGGATATATATGTGTTAGGAAATTGTTGGTTATCTAGATTGGAATCATAAGACTTGGTTCTATTTTTAATATTCTGCCTGACATCAGTGTAGAGTCCAAATCCTGGCTCTGCCCAACTCTTTAAAGACATGGTCTTTGGAAAACTGTCCCTAGCTAAAGATCGTTAGGAAGCTGTGTGGTTTCTAAGAGCTGTATGTGCATCTACCACAAGCCTGCTTTCATATCCCATGTCATTGCTGTGCTATTAATCATAGCACTCATTTTTTTTTTTAGCTAAACAATTCAAGACTTAAACCTTGCACCCTTGTAAAAGTACATCAGTTAAGATTGCAAACCAAAGTTCACAATAAAAACAAAAGCAGTGTTTAGTTTATTTTTATAGGAACTAGATAAGAACCAATGAGATTTTTTTCTGGGTGGTAGGATACTAGCCTAGGCAGAAATATAAAGATAATACCTTTGAGTAATATGCCTAAAAGTTCATGGTTGGTAAGATATAGGAAAGGAACAACAAAGTGTGGTTCTAATAACTATGACCAGAGAGAATTGCTTGGATGTCATGATAGGCATCTGTTTCCTACCCCTACTTCCTGCATTGATAAGCTATAGAAAGAAGAGTTCACAGAAATCAATTAAGATGACTGTGTTCTACAGACCTATCACAGAATCTAGTCCTGGAGAATAACAAAGAAGTATAACTGAATCTTTGAATTTGGAAGTTGAGAACTACAGAGTCCAGGTACCACTTTGTGACTTTTCATTATATTGGGCTCTGGGGCATCTATATAATGTAAGCATGGATTATCCCCAATTAGAAGGCAGTGATCTGTTCTGCAGGGACTTTGAAATCAGTAGGTTTACTTCAGGCTGTATTACTACTAGTCTGAGTACACTTTGCATGGGGCTTGCAGGAGTAGCCCTCAGATATAAGGTCATAAACCCTAAGAAAGCTTCCTTACAGAAACCTTGATGTTCTACAGTAGGGATAGGAGTTAGCAAACTTTTTTTGTAAAGGGCCAGATAGTTAATATTTCAGTCTTTCTGGGCTAAAAGGCAAAACGGAGGATATTATATAGGTACTTGTATGACTATCTACAATGTAACCATTTAAAGAGGTAAAAACCATTCTTAGTATGCTATACAAAAGTAGGCAGCCAGCCTGATTTGGCCCACGGGCCGCAGTTTATTCAATCCCTACAGGATTCAAACACTGTATGCCACGTCTACATTGTTTTTGATAATTCAAGCTAGGATCCAAATATTTGGTTGGTTGGTCAGATATACAAGAACACCAGTATTCTTAGAGTTCTAATGTTTGTTTGAATTATATAGAAGAATTGTGGCTGATCAGTCAGATTAAAATTTTGGTTTGGTTGATTTGCCTGCACTAATAAAGCCAAATTTACATCTTACAAACGTAAAGGCAGTTCTTCAGCAATCAAGTGGCATTTATTTAAATTATTATGGAAATGCCAAAAGTCCCACTAGAGACAAGGAATCATTATAGCAGGTAGTTTCTGATGTTTTATAATTCTGTGCTTGGGAAAGAACCTGATCTAGTTTAATAAGTTAAATAAATCAGTCAGGAAAATATAAATGCTATTTATTGAAAAGGGAAAATATAAAAGTATAGCTTGGTGATAAATTTTTTCTTGCAGTTGCAGAGGCTCTTTAATGATTCCCTGGTCAGTACTAAACCTTTGAGAATTTGCTTCCCACGTAATTTGTAGGAAAACTGCCAGCAGATGGGCTAAAGGCCTTGTCTAGCAATTGAAAAAGTTGTTAGCCCAAAAGGAAATCAGGTCACCCAATCAGACAAACCTATTCTCTTGCGGCTGTAAACAATTGCTTCTCTGAGTGGTAGATAATCATCAGGACACATGGGTGCTTTTAACTTCTTGCTGACCTCTAGGAAAAGTTCAGTAAATTTGGTATATTATAGTTGGAGTAAATTTTCCACTGTTTATATGTCTCATAATTTGTAGAAAAACATCATTCTTTATTGGGAAATAAAGCTTAGAATTATCAGGTTTTAGTTGCCTTACAGAATTCCCCTGGCTATGAGCTGTTGCCCATCTTAGGTTTGTTACCTATAGGAGATGATGTTGCTCTCTTGACAGTGGTTCATGATATCAAGATACCTTTCCATTAGTTTTGTCCTGGGCATGCTCCTCTTCATGCACAGGACCTGAATCCAGTATATGATTGGAATTTCTGTTGTAGGTGATATGTAATTAGTGTTTTTCGTTACTTTTAAATTTCACTTGTATAATGAAAAAGATATGAAATTTAGTTAGGAACAAATGACACAAAAGTTTAGCAACAAAGAAAGCACACTCAGAATTTTTGTAGATCATAGACACACAATTATAACTTTAAAAAGTGATAAAGAAGTTTGTTCTGATTATATTTATCATTTATTGAATTACTCAGTAAACATGTTTCAGCCATATTATTTTTATTTATATATATGTTTTAGCTAGTACTTCTTTACAAATTATCTTGGTATGACTGTGAGATACCGATACAAGGTTAAAGTCCTTTGAAATAATTATCACCGTAAATATACATTTTATTTCGGGAAGAACCTGTAAACCTTTCTCAATAATTGACAACTAACAAGTTTTCAGTGTTGCATAACTATGTTCACTAAGTTAACTATCATATTGCATCAACTCTGAGAGGCACATTTTCTTATTTCCACTTTTTAACATCTTTGGAATTGGGATGCATCCTATAAGTGATGGTGTGTTATAGTAAAATTGGCAGTGCAGAGCTGCATTAAATGACAGTGCATTTTAAAATTAATGGTGTCCTAGATTCAATGAAATAAGCTATTTCTGGAAATATCCCAGGAAGGAACAAGGAAATAGAAAAAAAATCACATAAAAGAACAGGAACAATCATCATTTGGGGACATAGAGGTCAACTAAACAACAATGTGAAGTTAAATTTATGCTTAAAATGAGTATTCATTGGTAGTTTATTTTATGCATTAAGCTAGGAAGTTAAAGAATATTAAAAAAGTATATAACACCATTCCTGGTCTCTGTGAAATTAGAATATATTTTGGCAGAGTCAAGGCAAAGAAATATGACATAGTAAGACATATATTGTCTAGCCCTTTTACAAATATTAAAAGGATAATGTTTATGTATATGTCTCTCGGTGTATGTATATATGCATATATATGATGATAATAGAATACATATATTAAGCATATATATCTTGCATTATGTATATATAAAAACACCACTGTGGGCTAGATTAGTTGAACCATTTGGAATCATCATCATTATCACAGCGAACATTGATTGCTTGCTATAAATTGTACCAGGAAGGATATAATGTAAGATGTAAATTAGAGGATCCTGAAGAAAGGCTGGAAATTACTCAGATTACAGGAGTTAGTACAAAAGGGTGTTTCAGATGGGAAAAAATGGCATCAAAAAAGATTTGAAGTCAGTTACCGGAGTAAACTATTATAGTGGCAGTAAGATATAATTTTACAAGATTCAAGACTAATGCTGGAGCTGAGGTTGGCTAATAGGCTAGGACTAGATGGCAGGGAAAACTGCATGCCAGGGTAAACAAGGCCGTGAGATACCATCAAGGACATTTGAGTTAGGGAAGGATATCTCGATCTTGAAAAAGACTTCTCTTGCCTCTGCTGTTTCTTCTAGCTATTAGTCTACTTCTTCATTTGCTGTCTCAAAAAAAGTCTCTGTGTACTCTGTAAATCCATGTCTTATTATCTATCTACTTAACTTCATACACTTTGCAGCATGGCTTTTTTTTTTTTTTTTGAAATTCCCATTCTGCTGGAACCGATCTCTCAAGTCTAATTATATCTTTGCTATGGCTTCATCTTGCTCTAAGAAGGGCATGACACCGTCAATTAATTCTGTCTCCTTGATTGATCACCTTTTGAATTTTGTAGCAATGCTGTCTCCCAGTTCATGTTCTATCTTTATGACTATTCTTTTAAAATCTTCTCTCACTTTCCTGTTCTTCTCATTCCCTTGATGTAGATTTTTCTGAGGTGAATTTCAAAATCTTTCTTCTCCCCTTTGACCTAACCTACATACAATGATTTTGATTTACTTCCCAGGGGTTAAAAATTTATCTCTAGTCCTGACTTTTCATCCAAGTATCAGTTTTGTATTAATAACTGCCCATATGGACATTAATTTGGATAGTTCTTAAGATCAACATGTACAAAACCAAAATGTTTCATTTCTTTAAATATTCAGCCACAACTGATACCCAAACCAGTTTCTCTTGATTTCATATTTCTACTTTTAGTACTATCTCTATGTCAGTCACACAGGTTAAATATTTTCTAATGGGAGAAAATATTTGCATGCTATACATCTGATAAAGGGCTGATAACTAAATCTGTATAGAACTCAGAAAAATCAGCAAGAAAAAATAAAACAACCCATTAGAAAGTGGGCAAAGGACATGAACAGTAACTTTTCAAAAGAAGCTAGACTAATGGCCAAGAAACATATGAAAAAATGTTCAACATCTCTAAGCATCAGGGAAATGCAAATCAAAACCAAAATGAGGTATCACTTAACTCCAGTGAGATTGGCTTTTATATTGTACTAGCTCACACCAGCTTAGTCATCATGGCAGAAGCCCTTCTTATTATGTGGGTCATGTGCCTTTCCTGAATCAGTTATTTTGGTTAGATAAACGGAATCTGCTGACTAGGAGATCTCTGCTTATATTGAGGGTAAAGGGGGGATAGTTTGAGTTCTACACAGATGATAAAGACTGATATATAGGAAAAAGTGGTTCCCCAAAGCAAAAATTTCCCCAAAGTACTATTTCCAGATGAAGGGTAGAGTGAACATTGGGTAAGTAAAAACTATATTGTTCCTTGAAAACAGTAGATGTTTTTTTCCCCCTCTGGACGGAAATTACCAAAGAAATTTTCCTTGATAAGAACTTTTTACCTAGCTCCCCTGGTCTCCAGAGATTGTGTGCTGCTTGTATTTCCGCTTTCTCCTCCAGTATTGCTAAGAGGGATTGTAGGGAGGCAGATAATTCTATGGTTTCTATACTGTTGTGTTGTCCTTTTCCTCTCTGTTCTACAGTTTTTTCTTCAGGTAACAGCATTCCTAAGTTGTTCACATGTTGATGAATTGATTCACAGTAATAAGACTCCGAGGAGACTGATTTGTCAACCAGTGCTCAGCTTATTTATAAAGGAAGATCCGTCTAGTGAAATCTATAACTGGCACAAGCTGTCTTCTCAGCACAACACTTTTTTGACATCAATATATGTGGGAAACCCAATCTGCTAGTAATGGATGGCTTTGGCAAGCACAGGATCGGCCAGAGCAAAAGGAAGTGGATGGATTTAAGGAACATCTCCTTTAAGTTGAGATAGAGCCTGAAGGAATTATGTTTCTCCACAATAAGGACAGATCCAAGTGGTAATCAGTGTCTTTCAGAGCAGTGTCTTTGCTCCCCAGGCCAGTTCCTGGTAGATGTCGGTAAAGTTTTGCTTCTCTCTTTCCAAGCACTCCTGTTGACCCTACTGGACTCTTATTTTCTCATTTCCCACCCCGCCAGGACTGATGCTAGGCAAAATTGGGATGCAGACACAGTTATCTTAGCATGTCTTGCAAAATTTTTTCATAGTCCCCTTATTTTTTATTTTTAAACTTTTTATTAAAGTATAATATACACAAAGGAAATCATACATAAATGGACAGCTTGTTGAATTATTAGAAACCAAACGCATCTGTAAATAGCACTGAACTCCTATTTCTTTTAAAAAATTACAGGGTACAAGTTGAATTCCATTACATGTATATATTGTATAATGGTGGAGTCTGGGCTTTTGGTGTACCCATGACCTGAGTGGTGTTCATTGTACCCCACAGGTAATTTTTCATCCCTCTTCTGATATCACCATCCCCCCTTATGAGTCTCCAATGTCCATTATACCACTCTGTGTGCCCTTGTCTAGCCATAGTTTAGTTCCCACTTATAAGTGAGAACACGTGGTATATATTATTCTGTTCCTGAGTTACTTCCCTTAGGATAATGGCCTGCAGTTCCACCCAAGTTGCTGCAAAAGACATTATTTCATTCTTTCTTATCACTGAGTAGTACTCCGTGGGGTGTGCGTGTGTGTGTGTGTATATATATGCGCCACATTTTCTTTATCCCCTCATCAGTTGATGGGCACTTAGGTTGATTCCATATCTTTGCAATTGTGAATTGTGCTGCAATAAACATATGAGTGCAGGTATTTTTTTGATGTAATTATTTCTTTTCCTCTAGGTAGATATCCAGTAGTGGGATTGCAGGATCAGATGGTAGATCTCAAAGAACACCAAAATATTTTCCATAGAGGAAAACATTTCCTGATTTCTATAGAGGTTGTACTAATTTGCATTCCCACCAAAATTGTATGTGTTTCCTTTTCACCATTACTACACCAACATCTATTGTTTTTTGACTTTTTAAATATGGCCATTCTAATTGGAGTAAGATGGTATCTCTTGTGGTTTTAATTTGCATTTTCCTGATGATTAGTGATGTTGAGCATTTTTTCATGTTTCTTGGCCGTTTGTGTATCTTCTTTTGAAAAAATGCCTGTTCATGTCATTTGCCCTCTATTTAAGGGGGTTGTTTTTTTTTTTTTTTTCTTGATGAGTTGTTTGAGTTTCTTGCATAGTGTCTGGATATTAGTCCTTTGTTGGACACATAGTTTGTGAACATTTTCTCCCATTCTGTAGGTTGTCTATTTAATCATTTGATTATTTCTTTTGCTATGCAGAAGGTTTTTAGCTTAATTGAGTCCCATTTGCCAACATTTTGTTTTTATTGCACTTGCTTTTCGGGTCTTAGTCATAAATTCTTTGCCTAGGCCAATGTCCAGAAGAGTTTCCTGAGGTTTTCTTCTAGGATTTTTATTGTTTCAGCCTTTAATCCATTTTGAGTTAATTTTTTATATGATGAGAGATTGGGATCTAGTTTCATTCTTCTGCTAGTGGCTCTCCAATTTTCCTACCACCATTTATTGAAGAGGGTGTCCTTTCCCCAGGGTATGTTCTTGTTGACTTTATTAAAGATCAGTTGGCTGTAAGTTTGTGGTTTTATTTTTGGGGTCTCTATTCTGTTCCACTGATCTATGTGTCTATTTTTATACCAGTACCTTGCAGTTTTGGTTACTTCAGCCTTGTAGTATAATTTGAAGTCAGGCAATGTGATGCCTTCAGCTTTGTTCTTTTTGCTCAAGATTGTTCTGCCAATTCATGTACTTTTTTGGTTCCATATGAATGTTAGGGTTGTTTGTTCTAATTCTGTGAAATATGACATTGATATTTTGATTGGAATTACACTGAATTATCTGTAGATTGCTTTGAGCAGTGTGGTCATTTTTACAATATTGATTCTTCTGATCTATGAGCATGGGATAGTTTTCCATTTGTTTGTGTTGTCTATGGTTTCTTCCATCAGTGGTTTGTAGTTCTCCTTGTAGAGATCTTTCACCTCTTTGGTTAAATTTATTCCTAGGGTTTTTTTTTTTTTTTTTTTTGCAGCTATTGTAAATGGGATTGAGTTCCTGATTTGGTTCTCACCTTGGTCACTGTTGGTGTATAGAAATGCTATTGATTTTTGTACCCTGAGACTTTGCTGAATTCTTTTATCAAATCTAGGAGTCCTTTGGAGGAGTCCTTAAGGTTTTCTAGGTATAAAATCATATCATCAGTAAAGAGAGATAATTTGACTTCTTCTTTTCAATTTTGTATGCCTTTTATTTCTTTCTCTTGCTTGATTGCTCAGGCTAGGACTTCCAGTACTATGTTGAATAGAACTGGTAAAAGTGGGCATCCTTTTCTTGTTCCAGCTCTCATGGGGAGTGTTTTCTGCTTTTCCCCATTCAGTATGATGTTGGCTGTGGGTTTGTCATATATGGCTTTTATTATTTTGAGGTATGTTCCTTTTATACCTAGTTTGTTGAGGGTTTTTATTATGAAGGATTGCTGGATTTTATCAAATGCTTTTTCTGCATCTACTGAGATGATCATATGGTTTTTGTTTTTAATTCTGTTTATGTGGTGAATCACATTTATTGACTTGCTTATGTTGAACCATCCTTGCATCCCTGGGTGAAACCCACTTGATCCTGGTGAGTTATCCTTTTGATGTTCTGTTGGATTCAGTTTACTAGTATTTTGTTGAGGATTTTTGCATCTATGTTCATAAGGGATACTGGTCTGTAGTTTTCTTTCTTTGTTGTGTCCTTTCTTGGCTTTGGTATCAGGGTGATACTGGCTTTGTAGAATGAGTTATGGAGGGTTCCCTCTTTCTCTATCTTTTGGAATAGGTTCAGTGGGATTGGTATCAGTTCTTTGTACATCTGGTAGAATTTGGCTGTGAATTCATCTGGTTCTGAGCTTTTCTGTTGTTGTTGGGAGATTTTTTATTATTGATTAAATCTTGCTACTCATAATTTGTTTATTCGGGAGTTGTTTCTGTGGTTCAATCTTGGGAGGATGTATGTTTTTAGGAATGCATCCATTTCCTCTAGGTTTTCTATTTGGGAGCATATAGTTGTTAATACTAGTCTCTGATGATCTTTTGTATTTCTATGGTATCAGTGGTAATGTCTTCTTTT
Source organism: Daubentonia madagascariensis (assembly GCA_023783475.1). Classification (NCBI taxonomy): domain Eukaryota; kingdom Metazoa; phylum Chordata; class Mammalia; order Primates; family Daubentoniidae; genus Daubentonia; species Daubentonia madagascariensis. The sequence continues at coordinate 2,888,323 of JAKFHU010000725.1, forward strand.
TCATTTCTGATTGTGTTTATTTGGATCTTCTCTCTTCTTTTCTTGGTTAGTCTAGCTAGTGATTTATCAATTTTGTTTATCTTTTCAAAGAACCAACTTTTTGTTTCATTGATCCTTTGTATTTTTTTGGGGGGTCTCTACTCATTTAGTTCTGCTCTGATATTTGTTGTTTCTTTTCTTCTTCTAACTCTGGGTTTGATTTGTTCCTGTTTTTCGAATTTCTTGAAGTATGATGTTAGGTTGTTAATATGTAATCTTTCTACTTTTTTGATGTAGGCATTTAATGCTATAAACTTTCCTCTTAGCACTACTTTTACTGTATCCACAGGTTTTTGGAATGTTGTGTTTCCATTTTTGTTCATTTCAAAAAATTTTAAATTTCTGTCTTTATTTCATTGTTGACCAGTGATAGTTCAGTAGCATGTTGTTTAATTTTGATATATTTGTATAGTTTCTGAAGTTCCTTTTTGTATTGGTCTCTAGCCTTATCTACTGTGGTCTGCGAAGATACTTTTTAAAAAAATTTCAGAATATTACAGGGGTACAAATGTTTAGGTTACATATATTGCCCCTGCACTGCCCGAGCCAGAACTACCAGTGTGCCCATCCCCCAGATAGTGTGCACTGTGCCCATTAGGTGTGAGTTTACCTATCCCCCCACCCCCTTCCCACCTGCCTGACACCCGATGCATGTTACTTCCATGTGTGCACATAAGTGTTGATCAACTGGTACCAATTTGATGGTGAGCACATGTGGTGCTTATTTTTCCATTCTTGTGAGACCTTGCTTGGAAGAATGGGCTCTAGCTCCATCCAGGATAATACAAGAGGTTTTAGTTCACCATTGTTTTTTGTGGCTGAGTAGTACCCATGGTCTACATGTACCATATTTTATTAATCCACTCATGTATTGATGGGCACTTGGGTTGTTTCCACATCTTTGCAATTGTGAATTGTGCTGCTATAAACATCCAAGTGCAGATGTCTTTATTATAGAATGTCCTTTTTTCCTTTGGATAGATGCCCAATAGTGGGATTGCTGGATCAAATGGTAGTTCTACTTTTAGTTCTTTGAGGTATCTCCATATTACTTTCCATAGAGGTTGTACTAGTTTGCAGTCCCACTAGCAGTGTATGAGTGTTCCTATCTCTCTGCATCCCCGCCAACATTTGTTGTTTTGGGATGAGAAGATACTTGCTATGATTTCAGTTTAAAAAAATTTTTAAGACTTCTTTGGTGGCCTAAAATGTGGTCTGTCTTGGAGAATATTCCATGTGCTGATGAAAAGAATGTGAATTCTGTAATTGTTGGGTGGAATAGTCTGTAAATGTTTGTTCAGTCTATTTGGTCTAAAGTCCAATTTAAGCCCAATGTTTCTTTGTTGATTTTCTGTCTTTCTAGTGCTGTGAGTGGGGTATTGAAGTCCTTCATTATTGTGTTGCTGTCCACCTCTTTCTTTGAGTTTAGTAATATTTGTTTTATGAATCTGGGTGCTCCGATGTCGTGTATATATATTTAGGATTGTTATTTCCTCTTGCTAATTGATCCTTTTGTCATTATATAATGACTTTCTTTGTCTTTTTTTTTTTTTTTACTGTTTTTGATTTAAAGTCTGTTGTATCTGACATAAGTATAGGTACTCCTGCTTGCTTTTGATTTCCATTTGCTTGAAATATATTAGTCCATCCCTTTACTTTCAGTCTATATGTGTCTTTATGAGTTTCTTATAGGCAGTGTATAGTTGGATTATGTTTTTTTAATCCATTCCGCCAATCTATATCTTTTAAGTGGAGCATTTAACCCATTTATGTTCAAGGTTGATATTGATATGTGAGGTTTTGTTCTTGTCATATTGTTAGTTGATTTCCAGTTGTTCTGTAATTTCTTTCTTTCTTTCTTTTTCTCTATCTTTTGTCTTTGTGGTTTGCTGAACTTCTGTCATGTTGCCATTTAATTCCTTTCTCTTCCTCCTTTATGTGATTGTTTTATAAGACCAATGAGTTTTATATTTTTATGTGTTTTCATAATGGTGAATACTGACCTTTCATTTCCATGTTTAAGTCTCCTTTGAGTATTTCCTATAGGGCTGGTCTAGTGGTGATGAATTATCTCAATGTTTGCTTGCTGGGAAAGACTTTACTTTTCCTTCATTTATGAAGCTTCTTCTTGCAGGATATGAAATTTTTGGCTGGAAGTTTATTTTTGTTTCAGTACTTTTAAAATGCCATCTCATTCTCTTCTGGCCTGTAAAGTTTCTGCTGAGAGGTCTGCTGTTAGTCTGATGCGGTTTTCTAATTCATGGCTAGATGTTTTTTTCTTGCTAATTTGAAAATTCTCCCTTTCACTTTGACTATAGTCTTTCTGATTATAATATTAAATGGTCAAGTCCTTTTTGCAATATATTTCCCTGAGGATTGTTGGGTCTCCTGTATCTGAATGTCTAACTCTCTTGTTAGTCCTAGGGAATTTTCATCTATTATTTCCTCAAATAGGTTGTCTAAACTTTTTGATATCTCTTCCCCCTCAGGAATACCAATAATTCTTAAGTTCAGTCACTTTATGTAGTCCCAGACATCTCAGAGGCTTTGCTCATTCTTTTTTCCTAATTTTTGTATGACTGAGTTATTTCCAGAGATCTATCTTCAAGTTCTGAGATTCTTTCTTCTGCTTGGTCTCATCTGTTTTTGAAGGCTTTGAATATGTTTTGTATTTCCTTCAATGAATTTTTAAGTTACAGATTTTTTGTTTGGTGTTTTTCTTATGATATCTATCTCCTTGGTAGATTTCTCATTCATATACTGAATTGATTCTCTGATTTCTTTATATAAGTTTTCAGATTTCTCTGCTATCTCATTGAGCTTCTTCAGAATTAATATTTGGAATTCTTTATCTGTCATTAAGAGGAGTTCTTTTCTATTGCGACCCACTGCTGGACAATTGTTGTGGTATTGGTGGTGTCATATTTCCTTGCTTTTTCATATTTCCTGTATCCTTCATTGATATCTGTGGATCTAATGTGGCAGTCACTTGTTCTGATTCTTTGAAACTGCTTTTGAAGGGGAGAATTTTTCCTGAAGATGGTTATATGTTGTTGGTTGAGTAGAACACTTTGGCTTTGACTTTTGGGCCTGCAGTAGTGTAATCTTTGTATTATTTCTTAGATAGTACACAGGGTCAGTGGTATCTGTGATTTCCTTGGTGGTTTAGGGAACAGTTATTAGTTGAGGCTGTGGTGAAGTTTTGCTGAGGACTTGAATGGCAGATGAGCCAGTCTTTGGGGTCCAAGTGTTGTCAGCAGTGGGCTGAGTATGTCTGATTTTAGGCCCCAGAGCAGCTTATACTGTCCTGAGGGCCAGTTCTTGGGCCTTCAAGTGGCTTGCTCAGAAACCAGTAGTTGGAGCAGAGGCCCAGGTGTGTGGGTGGGTTCTCAGACCCCTGAACAGCTGATGTGAGTGAAAGGTGGCCACTCACTGGGACCCAAGTGGTCTGTGTTGTATTACTGGTAGGTGAAATGGATTGGTCAGGCTGATCCCCAGTCCCACAGCTGCCTGTAACAGTGCAGTGGGTATTATCTTAAGTGTGCTTAGGAGAGCTTGGTCTCCTCTGTCCCATCCCAGCCAGATGGTGGCTGCAGTCACAACCCCTTGACTTGGTCCAAGGGAGGGGCATGGCCCAGTATTAAATTCTCAAACTGGCTTTGGGTGTGGGTTTGCAATCAAAGAGGGCAGGGCCCATTTCAGGCAAGCGGCATGGGCAAGAAACTGGGGAGTGCTGTCTGCTCACATCTCAGTCTCACAGGAGCCTACAGCAGGGCAATGGGAATTGTCCTAGGTGTGTGTAGGAGATCTTGGGCTCCCCTGTCCCTCCTCAGTTTGGTGGGGCTGTGGCTGCATCAGCTCAAATTCATCCTGAGGGTGGGGCACTAAAGTGGTGCCCTGGGCCTGAACCCAGAGAGGGTGGGGCTCTCATCAAGCAGGATGTGCTATCAGAAATCTGTGGGGAGTACAGTTCACTCAAGACTCAGTCCTATAGCAGATGGCTTCAGGATGGTGGGCACTGTCCCAGATGCATGCTGGATAGCCTGGTTTCCCCATCTCTCCCCAGCCAGACAAGGGCTGCATCTGTTTTAAACCCAAACTCAGCCTGAGGGCAGGGCACAGTCAGTGTCAAACTCTCAAAGTAATGCCTTGGACCTGCCACTGGAAAAGCTGGGGCCCCACCCAGGCAGGCAGTAGGGGCAAGAAACTGTGGAAAATGCTTTCTGCTCATGTCTCAGTGTCAACAGCAGCCCACAGCAGGGAGATGGGGACCATCCCAGGGGTGTGTGGGATCACCGGGGCTCTATCCCTCCTCGGAACCTCACAGTGGCTGCAGGTATGCCTGTGGTATCTCTAGGCTTGGATGCCTGTGGGATTCTGTGTGAGTTCCCTTTCTGGAACAATGTCTCTGTATAATCACCAAGCAACTTCCTATGTTAGGCCTGAGACCTGCGTGGGTCGGGGGGTCCTCTTGTAGCCAAGATTGTAAAAGCTCTTTTTGGTGAGTGGAACCCTGGGTGCTTCTCTCTTACTGTTTCCCCACATCCAGGAGCTTCTCCCAGCTGTTAGCTAGTCCCCAGCCAGAACCCTTTCCTTACCCTCTTTTGGTGCTTCCCATTGCTTCAGTGGTGAATCACAGCATTCTCTCCTAGACAATCTGTTCAGAGTGTGAGGATCTGCTTACTCTTCTGGTTCTTTTTTGTGGAGGAGGCACACTCTACCTGTGTCTAGTCGACTGTCTTGATCCTATCTCCTATTCCTTTTTATTAACTCCCCTTTCATATGTGATCTACTATCCTTTGATCTCTTCCTCACTATATTTTTGTTTTTTAAAACAAAACCATAAAGCAATAGCAATGCTTTACACAAGGTGATGAATTGATGAAGGTAGAATATCATGTACATCAGAGAAAATAAACTGTGCAGAATTGTACAGTTTTTGCTTTGGACTAAGTATGGGGAGATTTGAGGGAAACAAAATTCAATAAGAGTTGGAGAAAAATTTCTGTAAAAGTTGGGAATGAATCTTGAATTAAGGGTAGAATCTATCTATTAGAAGGCAGGGGGAGAAAGAGTAGGAGTGAGGGGAATAGCATGGTGTGGCATAGTGTAGAGTAAACAGGCAGGGGGTGTAGGTCATAGTATAGTAAGGAACAAAGTTTCAGGGGTAGTGAGTCCAGCAAAGGAAGCATTAAACACAAAGAAGAGACTATGGATTGAATCATGGCTTTCAGCAAGAGTGACAGTGATAGACATACATTAGAAATAATGGTTTGATATGTTAGGGACTTTGAGAGGAAAGAGTTATGGTTGGGAAGAACAACTAGATTGTTGCTCTGCTGAGGGCATGGGTTGATTTTGATTTGAATTATAGGAATGGAGAGAATGGACAACTCATAGATATTTTTAAATAGGTACCAACAGATTTAGGTTACATAGTGTATATAGGGGGGTAGATATCAAGAAAGTCAAAATTAAATAAAATGTCACAAATCTGGAGAATTTGGTTGCTAAGAAGAGCTCATTTGGAGAATAAGAGGATTAAGTTTGAGATCTGATGTGTTACATAGCTGGTAAGACATAGAAGTGAAGGACTCAGGTAGGCAAATGAAAATATGAGATGAGTATTCTGAACACAAAAATGACAACTATATGACATAATGCATGTGATGGTTGGCTTGGTTTGGCCATCTTGCAATGTATATATGTTTTAGAACATCATGTTGTACACAATAAACATATACATTTTTATCTGTCAATTAAAAAAAAACCTTAAAAGCTAAAATACCAAAAGAAAGGAAAATATCAGATAGGGGTATAAGAAATACGTCAAGATTGGAGAGGCATTGGGGAGTTATATGTGTGGAGAATTATGAGAATAAATAAGCCACCATTTGAGTTGTGAAATGAACAAAAGATAATATCCTAGGCTTTGGGTCTACACATATAAGATGGGGTGCCTTAAACATAAGAACTAAAGGAATAAAAATTTACTTAACCGTTTCTATATGCCATGTACTGTTCTAAGTGTTTCAGGTGGGTTTGTTCATTTAATCTGCATTACAGGAAAGGAAAGTGAAGCACAAAGAAAAACCAAAGTGCAGAGATTTGGAAATCAAGGAATTTCAGGTTTGACATTTCAGCTAAATGCTACAGAAAAGTTAAATATACTGAGAATGATCATCATTGACATTTGAGGTAATAGTTTCATTAATATCAGTACAGAAAATAAATTTTAGCAAAAGAAGTGGAAAGCATTTAGAAGCAGCAGGAAGGGAACCTACGTGCAAAGAGTTTGACAATGGAAGAATAAAAAGAGCGTGAGGGTGAAATTAAAGAGTTTTAGAAAAGAAGTTCTAATGTAATTAAAGGGAGATGAGGGAAAATTATATAGAAGAGGATATTGCTGGTCCATGAAAAAGGGAGCCATCATAAAAGGGATATATGGGAATCTAGTGTATGCATGAAAGCATTAACTGCAGGAATAGGAGCTGTTTTTGGTTAGTATTATGGGATGACAGTGTGAGAGAATGTAACAAAGTAATCCCGTGAGGACTCCTTGCATGGAGAGCTCACAAAAGGACTTATACTGTCTTCATTAAATAGAAAACAGAAGCAGGCCATACTGGGAATTAAAGGAATGAAAAGTATTATGGAATGAAGGGAAGGGTAGGCAGGAGAGAGGAAGCTAATATTTTATAAAAATGTACTCTGTGTCAGGTAGTGTGATAGGAACTCTGAAAAATAGGACTGTGAGTTTTTCATGCATCAGTTTTGCAAAATTAAGTGGTTTCCTTCAGGTTATTTATGCTATTTCAGTATTTATTATTTTACTTGGCACAATTTGTCCTTTTCCCTCCTCTTCTCATATTTGATTTTATTTCCCATTGACTCTAGGTTGGCTTATTTTATTCTGTAAGAAGAATTCTGCTCAGGGTGAATTCCAATTTGGATGTTCTCTGTGTAAACATAATAATCTCATGTACTGGCAATTTCCCTGTATTTGAAGCTTGCATAAATATTCATGTTTTTGGGTTCTCCATCATCTGTTGAGTAGAAATCTTCAATCTCCTTAATGCAATCTTTAAATTATTTTATGTCTGTTGAAATGTTCATGTTTTGTGGAGACGTAGATGAGTTTCTATTCTTAGGCAGACTAAAAGAACTATGCTTGCAGAAATAAGAAAGAAATAATAAGTTTATTATGTACTTGACAGAATTTTACCTGGTGCCTTTATCATCTTGAATATGATAGAGTATTCAAGGGCTTTTTTCCTCTTCGGTAAAATTATGCTGAGTTATAAACATACAAAAGACTTCATCGCTATGTAGGTACATTCCTATTTGTCTTCTTTCACCCTTTTGGGCTGGCTGTTGAGCATTGGTGCTTTTCATGTATTTGAGCATTAACAATGATATAAGCTACATTGAAAACATGTAAAGGTTAATGGTAGGGGGTCTGGCCTTCAAATATCAATGGAAGGATTTTTTAATACTCAATGACAGCTATGTCTGCCTATTTTGTCTCCTCTAAGCCCTGGAAAGCAAATTCCGAGGTTAAATTCCTATTTTTGTTTCTGCACAGGTTTTTTTCCCTGCTATTACCACCAGTGATTGCTTGCTGTTATAGATGTACCCAGAGTCTTCAACAGCAATTTAAAGACATTTGTTTTTGGCCATAGGATTATAAGTGTTTGTGAGGATGACTATAAATCCATTAACAAATATCCTAAGAGCACATCCTACTGCCATTAGATCAGCAGGAGCATTTTTCTTAGGCAAGGCACAGAAATTTTAAAAAGTTTTTCTGAAATGTATTAGAATTATGAATCTGGGCCCCTCTTCTGAAGATTCTTGTTTAATATATCTGAGAAACTTCATTGAGTATGTGTGTTTTGAATAATCTCCCTTGCTGATTTTGAGGAATTATAACTATATAAGTGAAGTTTTATATTACACATTTCAGAATTTTAGGATACTTTTGTAAATACAAAATTATAAACTTGAGGTACTTTATAAAGTTTTCCATTTATCATGATGAATTTCTTTACTTAGGCAGTTAAATTGCTTGTACATTGATATAAAACATTTTCCTTATCAGCATTTTTATATGTGTTGCTTTCTGGAATCTACTCACTGGGACTTTTTCTTTGAATCTTTATTTACAATATTAAAAATAAGCATTATAAGAAAAAGTAAAACAATTGCAATAGATAGGGTATAAGCTGAGTTGCTGTAATAAAGCAAGCCAAAAGTAGTGACTCAAACAAAGTAGAAATTTATTTCTCTCTCATATACCAGACCAAAGGTAGGCAAACCATCCAGGGTAAGTAAAGGTCTTTGATCTAGTAGGGCACTGAAGGATCAGGATCCTTTTGTTTGATTATTCCACTATTTTTTAGGATGTTCCCCTTTTCTGCATGGACAAAGCTATCTCACCAGCATCATATGTGCATTCAAGGCTATAGAAGAGGGAAAAAGAGATGGGAATTCCTAATAAGAATGTGTGGTCTAGAAGTTGAAATCGTCATTTCTGCCCATTTCTCAATGGCCTAAACTTAGTCATATAACCGTACCTTGCTGCAAAGGAGGTTAGGAAATAGAGCGCCTTGCTCACAGGCCATTAGGCCCCTGAAATTCAACAAGTTCTATTTTTTCAAAAAACAAGGGAAAGATAGATACTAGGGAGTATTTGGTAGTCTCTTCCAAAACAGGCAAATTAATAACAATCCATGGACTGGAAATCTTGAAGAAATGAGACAATCTAAAATCGTCAGGGGTAAAGTAGGGAATTTTATAAATAGTGAGAAGCTTCAGCTCAGCATTAAGATAGTAATACGTTTATCAGATCTTTTATTGGTAGGCTATTTGCAAGAGACAATGTGAAGAAGTAAGGTTTTTTTTTTTTTCCCCACAAGCTTGTGGACAAAATAACAATGCTTAAAGGTAAAGTGAGTAATTTTACATCCCACGCCTGCACACTTAGAGGGGACTCCTCAGGGCTTAACATTCACCACCTCATTTTTTCCCTTCACTCTGCCAATGTGCTGGACTCTGCCTTCATTGTGCTTCCAATCCATCTGCATTCTAATCACTAGGAAGTCTTTGTAGTCTTCTAAATTCCTTATAAAGGCAGAGTGACAACTCTGACAGTTTAAGCTTCAAAACCCAGTACAAATTTCCCACAAAGCAATACCTACAGTTAAAACAGTTTATCACTTTACATGAAGGAGTCATGCTCAACCCTATAATGAATTTTGAAAGCATGTTCCTTAAAGCTAGCAAGTAAAAAAGATTGTAGATAAAAACACAAATATAATTCAATAACATGCATCTTTACCTGTTTTATTTTTTTTTCCCCCAAATAGTGCTATTTTCACTTTATTTTCTTTTGCTATAGCTATTGGAAATGTCCAGGGATTAGAATACATATATATTCTCCATAGAATATAACATGATTTTATATTCATTCTTGTAGACTATTAGCTTTAATGGCTGCAATAGTTTCTTCTTTCATTATTCCTACCTTATGGACACATGCAGGCCCAATACCTCTAATTTAGGATTTATATCAACAGTAATATGATTAATAAAAAACACTTTTTAGTTTACATTAAAATACTAATTCTTGGTGTTTGGGTCACTTGTTTCTCTCTGCTGAAATTGGCTGGAGGAAAGACTGTAGCCAATGTGATATTTAAGTCTCCAATTTCCTGCTCAATGTTTAGAATTCTTGGCTATAACTCCTCTTCTTTACCCTCCTCATAACCAGTTTACTCCTCACAGTGAAGACGGAGAAGGGCAAATGCCCCATGTTAAGCAGACATTTCAAGCAGACCGAGCATGAGGCTTATTGATATCCAGCTGATCTCTTTCATTTCAATTGCACATTGCATTTAATTATAGCAGTAGACACCGCACAGCTCACAAAGATGGATAACTTGATTGCATTTTATAATCTTCTTGACTTGACAAATGTTGGCAAAGGCAACACATTAGTCTCACTATCTAGGGCATCAAATGTCATGGTGATAATGGAGTTTGGGACCACGTGTTTCCTTTGGTGACAGGCTGCCACATGCTGTTCTGTGGTTTTAGACTAGTACTCGGAAGGTTGCAGAGAGGTGAGAAGTATAGGAATCTGTTCCTGAGGTGTCCTGAGGCTCAGAAGAAAATGACGTGAAACAATTCTAGCTCTCACTTTTTTTCTTCAATCAATTCCCAGCTGGGCTGTGACAGAAGGCAGATGATAAGAAAAGAGGAGAGCAATAAAGTGCACCCACTTTATAAAAGAAGTTTCCCAGAGGGAAGGAGAGTGGGGAAAAAAAAAAAAAAAAGGAACAGAGCTTGCTTGGAGGAGGGAGATTACAGTGAAATCTTTAAATATTCTAAACATCAGCAGTAACAGCTGTTAAGGAGTTCGAACAGGTGTAACGAGTTTTGGTGGAAAAGGACTTCACTGTAGACATATACTCTTGCTACATTATCCAGTATTCATGTCTTTGTCAATGAAAAAACTGCCTTGGTGAGTTGAAAGTAAAGACACAAGAAACCTTCCCAATTGCCACATGAACTTCCTGTAGTCATTAAAAAGGCAGTTTGATTGCCACATAAAACAAACAAGAAAGCAAGCAAGAAACCAAGATTGGGCAACAGCCTGCCCAATCTTAACTTAGTTAAGAAAAACTAAGAACGTATAATTTTACTTTATTCAGTTCTGAAAGTTATGTGTATTTTTTTTTGTAATGGCTTTATAGATGCAGGTCATGTCACAACAGCTGGATTTTACATGTTTTGAGGGGAAAGGCTAAGGTGCTTTCATGTCCCCCATAAACGGAAGCCTGGGTGGACACATAGTTATGACTGATAAGGCCAAAGTGTAAAAATTTAGGAAATCATGCCATTACAAACAAATCACTTGCATTTCTGTCATTCTCTGTGGTTTACAAAGCAAAATCAGATTGAGGGGATATAAAACATTTTTCCATAAAACTTTGGAATAATGGAGTTACATGTTAAAGCTTAAAGAGTAATAACAACAATAATAGTAATAATAAGTAAATAAAATTAGGTTAAGTCATATTTAAAGAGAGTTAAAACAATATTTGGAGAATATTCTTACAAGAGAAACAGGAATATTTTCACCTTTTTATTTTTTTCGTAAAGTGATTTTCTATAATAGTATGTTCCTGTGCAAATTAGAATGTTAGGAACATAGATCTGAAAATTCTGGGTTTCTTGGGGAAGCAACTCGTTGGCGGCTATTTTCTCTAACTCTTGGTAGTACAAATGAACGACCCCAGCTTACAGAAGATAGAAAAAGGAATAGAGAGAAACAATAGAAGATTTACTTTCAAATATTTACATCTACACTCCAACATGGTTAAGAATATTTTGCATTTGGTTTGATGATGGCAGACTTACAGGATTTAAGAAAGTAGCTAAACTGCTGTTCACTTGATTTCTATTTAAATATTAATTATACTTCTTCAGGGTACTCAAGGTCTTTGCTGGAGACACAGGAAAGGCTTAGCCTCTAATTCAAGGAATTATAGAGTGATGACTTGATTCTCTTTTTGGCTCCATCTCTTCAAAAGGTTTGGGAAATGCACAGTCCTAGACACAAGCAATAGGTTCAGTAACTGCTTTTTTTTGTGTGTTTTATTAGCTATGTTCAAAGACTTATTTTGCACCATGAACACAGATTTATTTTTGTGGGCTACAAGGGTGTCAGCCTTCTATCTCTATATTTACTCCCACACCACTTACTAATATCACACTGAATAAATAACATTTTCTACAATTGTGGCCCCTGCCCCAAAGAACCACACAAAATATGGATTAAAGTTGAGGCAGAGCCAACTAATATGTATATACCTCATGTTTAACTCTTATTTAGAAATACTTAATTTTATTTCAGTGTTTGAACTTATGGTCCAGTGATTGTTTTCTTAACGGTTATGGCGATTTTGAAAGAATGTATTACATTCCTAAGGAGAAAAAGAGACATTTAAGAGCTTTATATTATCACTGGGAGGAATCAGAAATAGAGGTAATTGAGAAATTAAAATTATATTTTGAAAGCAAAAGTTTTCTTTTTCAAAAAATTAGCTTATCAGGCAATTCCTTTAGTATTAAGAAAAAGATTTGCCAATAGAAAGAGTTTCCTGGTTGATTTTCAGACTTTTAGATTTTACCTTTCTATGTTTTTCATCTTTATTAATCTCCAGAAAGATTTACTAGTGGGCTGGGCTTTAGATCTGCAAATACGATGAAGTGATAAAGCTAATATAATGCAAATCCCACAAGACCCAATGATGACAGATAAATGCCAGGTTTGTGCTAAAATATAACAAAAAAAGCTTAATAAAACCATTATTGGGGGAAAATTCCAATTTTTCAGGGGTAAGAATCCAATTTTGCACATTAGTTTTTTTCTGTATAATCGTACATTGTAATATGATTGTGAATAACAGTACTTAAATGCATTTCTTAGTTCAACCCATATTTTTTTCTTAACCTTGAAACCTTTTATCTTCTTTAGAACCCCCATTTGCTTATTCCATTACACAAATAACCTCTCATGTTTTCTTTCAACCAAGGTTGAATTCTGACCCTATAAAAAGTGTTCTGATAAATGCCTATAAGAAAACAAAACACAAAGAAGTTTAACATCTAAATGTAATGATGGGACAAACTGACCGATAAAAGCATATACCTCAATGTATTTTGGGGAGAAATAAATTGCACTACTCATAATGTTGCAGTACCACATACTGTGCAGAGCCACTGGGGTCAGGAAGATGCAGTGGTCATAATGAAAAAACATTGATTATGCATGAGTCAATTCCCTTATGTTGTGTCTGGAAGATGTTGCACTTAGCAGTAGGGGACTAGTGGGAATAAGAGTTTTAAGTTCTTTTTCTGTAACCTTAAAATAAATCAGAAAATCAACCGGATTGTCTCACATAGCAGAGCTCCTTTAATTCTTATAACACATCATAATTTAATTCTTTTAAATTAATGGACACATATGTTAAACCGACTGACAGAAAAGCTTTCCCAGAATCATTTTTGAACCCTTTATAGCCTGATTTATTCTGGGGTCCCTAGAAGCCTATTTTTAGCAATGGCAAAAAAAAAATATTTTGAGTTCACTAGGACTTAGGGATACTTTGTGGTTATTCCTATTTGGGATAACCACATAGTTAGAATGGTTTATTCTAAGTTGAAGCATCTTGCAGGCAAGGATGGTATTTCATGTTTTTAAACTCAATTACTTGCCTAGTATGAAAAACACAGTGAATTTTCTTGGCTTTGAGTATTTACCCAAAACCCTATGTGGGAAGTTCTCCTCCCCATCCCTGCCTGTCACATCCCTCATGGCAGCCTAAATGCTACATCCTTCAGACTCTTTCCTGACCTAATCTCAGCTCCACCCAGAAGGCTCTCCCTGCTTAAAATTTCCATAATTTCTTCAACATCCTTTTCTTACAACACTTAGAACATGTTGCCTTGCATTATGGTTATTTGTGCACATATTTTTTTCTGGATAGCATTTCTAAACAATTAACTCATTCTTACTTCATCTCTTCCTATTTCCCTTCTCCTTCTCGCCCATTCCAGCAGCAAGGTTGTCAGGTAAGCTTTGCCTCCAGGGAAAGATGTAACAGAAGGGAAAGCACATACAAAGAGATCTTCCTGACTTTGGATTCCAAAATTAAGCCCTCAGGGGAATGGAGTGAATTTCGGAATTTAGACAAAATATTAAAGGGGTTGAGGAGGAAGAGATTTTCCCTTTCCATCAGAGATTTATCTTGGGGTTTTGGGGCGGGGTGGAGAGTGAAGAGCAACAGAAGGGAAGTGATTGGAGAACAGATGTTGCTGCTTCTGGGATTGGGCCCCTGGAGGCAGAGAGGGAAGGGCTTGCAAAGGGGTCTAGGTTGGTAAATTCAAGGAGATTTCAGAGTTTGGAGTGTCCCAGAAGGAAAAGAATTATTCTTTTGTTCTCAAGTAGTAGTAAATAGTTGGCAATGGAGAGTAAGAGTTTTAAGTTCTTTTTCTGTAACTTTAAAGCAAGAGGCTGTGAGGCTCTCCAGGCTTGAAGAAACCCTAGGACAAGAAGCAGGGGCATCTTTGTTTGCTATGTGCTTAGATTAAGGATTAAGAAGAAGATGATATGATGGATGATTCAGGAGAGAGTGGACAGAAGGTAGAGAAAACCAGGTATTTATTTCTGTAATTCCCTCTCTTTGATGCCTTTGTGTTAACAACTTGTAAGCGCACCCTGAGGGCCGTTCAGACTGTAATGTTAGGCTAGCTAAAGGAAAGCCATTTTGCTTCCAGTATGCTTTCGGCTTGTTCTGTCTCAAAGGTTTAGAATTAATCTGCTGCTTGCTTACACAGCTGCCAGGCACAGGATTAGAAAATGACCTTGAGGAAAAAACAGATCTAGAGTGCGGAACAGGCCAACCTCGGACTGCTGATGACAAGATCCACCAGACAACCTAGTGTTTGCTGATAACTGTCCAATAAGTCATGATGACTTGCACAATTTGTTTTTGGCCACGAACCCCCTTTACCTTTTCCCTTTGTAAGTTGCTCAGTAAGCAGAGAAAGATGTGATGGTCCTTGAGACAATAGTCCACCATCTCCTCAGGCTGCGGTGCTTGAATAAACCACCCTTCTTTCCTTCACCCACACTTGCCTCTGGTGTTTGGTTCTTGGGTGGCAGGCAGCCAAACCTTCATTCAGTAACAAACTTAGATACAAGTTCAGATAAAAGACTGAGGGACGAGGTGGCCAGATAACTGATTGAAAGTAACTTTGCACCGTCCCATTTGAAATGGAGGAAAGAGTAATTTCAGTTTCAGCAAAAAAACAGAAGACTGTGTTTTGGGGACTTTTGGTTTACTTGGGCTTATGGGTTAAGGTTCATGTCTTCTTATCTAATTTTAAAAAATATCAAACACTTATGATGTACCAGATTCTCTTCTAGTTGTTCCCCAATTGTTAACTAATTAAGCCTTATTATACCTCCATGAAAAGGTACTATCTTTGCCTTATCCCCTTATTTTTAAATAGACAGAGAAATTGAAAAACAGGTGATTATGTAACCTGCCCAGATAGGAATAGGCAAAGCTGGGATTCAAATCTGATTGTATGTCTCTGGAAGCTACTCCTGACCACTGAACTCTTGCCTTTCACGCTCAGTGACAATTTTCCTAAGGGCAGGGCTATATTTCACCTCTCCTTGCTTCACCCAGAGTCCCTGCTACACTCTTTTGCTGAGCACTTGTTGAAATGAAACACCTTTAGCATCAGGGATGGTCCAAGTAGACAAGGGATACTTAGTAAATACATTAAAAAAAAAAACTTGAAAAAAACCAAGAAACTTGGGAGAGTGCCCAAGTCTATGGAGGATGCGTCATGCTGTTTTCTTTATCATAAACCACTTGCACTCTGGCATGGAGATCTGCGATGAAAGGCTGATCAGAATTTATGTGTGTTAACTATACAGCAAATAACATTTTTCTTGACATTTTATTTTTTGTGGAAAGCTGTTTTGTATATTGTAGCAAAGTGGTAAGTGGTGCCATTAGACTTGAGCTGGAACTGTAAGTGAAAGTTAACAAAGCAATAAATACCACAGTGGAGACACATTTGATGGATGAGATGAATGTCTGTCATGTGGACTCTCTTATGTCTCAACACTTCCAGCTGTCTGTTTGGTTTACTTTAATTTTTTGGTGGCCTTGGATGTTTGAAGAAATACAGTGATTAAGCCATCAAAAACACCTCACTAAGCAGTTCCAAGCTGCCTGTGGTCAGATATTGTGGTAAGTCATCTTTTATTCTCTTAGGCAATCAAATCAAATAATTAGCTTAGCCTATCAAGGTGCAAAGCCTGAACTAATTATGACTTATGCCAGTTTTGATTGATAGGACATATTTTCAAACAGATTAGGGCCAACTGTTCTTCATCTCCACTGAGGATGAAGCAAGAAATTGAGCTTAAGTTGCAGCCATAGGATTTGAGTTAGATAGAAGGAAAAAGCTTTCAGATACAGAAATGTGTGGCTAGGAGCTTTGGGGGAATTTCTTCCTTGAGGTCTTAGTTCATTTTCTGCTGCTATAACAGAATGCCTGAGACTGGTAATTTATAAAGAACAGGTTTATTTCTTAAAATTCTGGAGGCTGGGAAGTCTGGGATGGAAGGGCCTGCATCTGGTGACAGCCTTCTTGCTGTGCCGTGCCATGGCAGAAGGTGGAAGGGCAAGACAGCATGCTTGAGTGCAAGAGAGAGCAAGAGAGGGACTAACTTGCATTTATAACAAACTCACTCCCAAGATAACGACATTAATCTGTTCATGAGCCCTCAGCCCTCATGACCTAGTCACCTCTTAAAGGTCCCCCTCTCAACACTGTTGCATTAGGGATTAAGATTCCAACACATGAACTTTAGGGGACACATTCAAACCATAGCATTCCACTCCTGAACCCCCAATTCATGTCCTTCTCACATGCAAAACATATTCATTCCATCCCATCAGCCCCAAAAGACTTAACTTGTTCTAGAAGCAACTCAAAAGTCCAAAATCCAGAGTTTCATCTAAATCAGATATGGATGGGACTCAAGGCATGATTCATTCTTAGGCAAACTTCCCTTCAGCTGTGAGCCTGTGAAATTAACAAGTTAAAAGTGGTAACGGGTCTCCAGTCTAAAACCTAACAGGGAAAACAACATTATGTCTTAAAGCTGGAGAATAATCTCCTTTGACTCTATGTCTTGCATCCTGGGCACACTGGGGCAGGGATTGGGTCCCCAAGGTCTCAGGCAGTCCCACCCCTATGGCTTTGCTGGAGCCACCACCTCATACCAATTAGAGTGGCTATCATCACAAAGACAGAAGACAGCAAGTGTTGGTGAGGATATAGAGAAAAGGGGACGCTTGTACTCAGCTGGTGGGAATGTAAATTAGTACAGCCATTATGGAAAACAGTATGGAGGTTCCTCAAAAAATTAAAAATAGAATTAATATAGGATCCAACAATTCCAATACTGGGTATATATCCAAAGAAAATGAAATCAGTGTGTCAAAGAAATGTCCACATTCCCATGTTCATTGCAGCACTATTCACAGTAGCCAAGATATGGAATCAACATGTGTCCACTAACAGATGAATTGATAAAATGTGGTATATATATACGATGGAATACTATTCAACCATCAAAAGGAAGGAAATCTTATCATTTGTGACAACATGGATGAACCTAGAGGACACAAAGTTAAGTGAAATAAGCCAGGCACAGAAAGACAAATACTACATGATCTTACTCATGTGGAATCTGAAAAAGTTGATCTCACAGAAGTAGAGAGTAGAATGGTGGTTACCCAGGAGTGCAGTAATTGGAGGGGGTGGGCTTCGTATCCTTGTTGGTCAAAGGATGCAAAATGTCAGGAATAAGTTCATGAGATCTATTGTATTAATACAACATGATGACTATAGTTAATAATATATTGTATTCCTGAAAAACGCTGAAAGAGAATATTTTAAACTTTCTTGCCACAAAAATAACTGTAAGGTAATGCATGTTAATTAGCCAAATTTAGCCATTCCACAACGTATATGGTTCAAAATATGTGCATGATAAATATATACAATTTTATCTGTCAATTAAAAATTTCCTGTATCCTTGCTATTCAAAGGATAGTCCTTAGAACTGCAGCATCAGAGTCATCAAAAACCTTATTAGACATGCAGACTCTCAGGCTTTTGCTAGACATACTGAATTGAAATCTGCATTTTAACAAGATCCTCAGGTGATTCATACTCACATTTAAATTTAGGAAGCACTCTTCTACGGAAATCCTTTGTTTTCCCTTATGACACAATGCCACAGGTGATGTCCTTAAAGCTTACCTAGTATGATAATAGCAGAGGTGGAAACTGGACTGAAATTCACTTTAGGGGTTTTCTGAAATTGCTTGCACTTTCCCCCTAATTTAGTATTCTCAAACTGTAGCGTGCATCAGAATCACTTGCACGTGTTCAAACACAGACTATTGGGCCCCACCCCCATAGTTTCTGATTCAGTAGGTCAGAGATGGGCATGAGAATGTGCATTTTAAAAATGTTTTTGGATGATTATGGTGCTGCTGGTCCAGAACTGCTGCTCTGGAATCAGATATTGGCTCCTAATTTACTTTGGCTCTAACTAATCCATATTGCAAAACCTAGCCAAGGCAGCATTGGAGAGCAGAGGGAGCAACTCTGCTACCTCTGGACTATGTGGCTTTAACCTCTTGTGCTTTAATCTTTTTGTATGTCAAATGCAAATGAAATGAGATACAAAAGGATAAAATGAGGTAATACATATGTACAAAATTAACATAGTTTCCGGCATGCAGTTCCCAGTGTGTATTATTCACCTGATTCTTCTCCCAATGGATTTAATTACATTTTAAACAATTGAACATTACCTGTTCTCACTTTCATCTCCCTCTAGCCTTCATCCGATTCAACTCGTTTCATTAAATCCTAAACTCCAGCAATAACAGACTCTTTGAGAATTTCCAGGTCCACCACATTTGTTGTGTTTGCATTTTGTATATGCTTCTGTCTTTGTCCTCCCCTGACTTTCTTTTATTGCTACTCATAATCAAGTCATTCTGCAGTGTCCAGCCCCGCAGTCTGTGCTAACCCACCACCCCTATCTACGTAGGTTTTATTATTCTCCACTCTATGTTAATAGCGTACCTTGTCCACTTTTGTATCGCTGAACGTGTAACATAGCATTTAATTGATTAGTTTATTTAACCATTTATCAGTCGTCTTTTTCTCCAAGATACTCTTTTCTTTATAGCAGAGTCACGCCTCACTCATTTTAGTATCCTGAATGTCACCGACTGAGTCAGTTTTTCCCTAAAAGTTGGGATTCTTTCCTGCCCGTTGTTGCGAAGCCTATAAACGCAACTGAAAGTGAGCGTCAGGCAGCGCAAACTTTATTGGTTGGCCAAGGAATGGAGAAGCGGGAGCATGGCTCACAAACCAACTTCGCATCCTGTGAGAGGTGAAGGGGTTGAAATACAGGTTTTCTTTAATGAAGGCATTGGGAGGAATGAAAAACTGGGACAGGAATATTCAGGTCGTTTCTAGGAATGGGTGGAGAAATCCTTGGAACCAGAGTTTGTCCTCCTACTGTCTTGGCTGGTCATCACTATGGTGATTGTCAGCTGTCACGGTGCGGTGGGAGTGTCGTTTAGCATGGAAATTGGACTACAACGAAGTTAGAGAGTCTTCAGAGGTCAGGTAAACTGCCTTCTTGGATCCCACCAGTTTTAGCTGATCTGGTCACAAGGGGAACCTTTTGCCGCAGGTGTCCTGTTTCTTAAAGATAAGCAGAATTAGGGCAGGGGTAGAAACTGAGCTATGTCACCTAAGCATTACACTGGGTATCATGAACGTAAGGAAGGGCCATGTTGCTTGGTCCACATTAAAGGATCCATGGATTGCCAGGAACAGAAGCAGCCTGTATGGTATCTTCTAATTCCTTGTTTCGGTTTCTCCGTTGGCAGCTCAAGGGCAGGGAGATTCCCAGGCTGAGGTTTTGATGAATTGGCATAGAAGTTGCTTTCAAGGAAGATAGGATAAGATCACCCTTTTTTTTTTTTTTGCTTCTCTTTTTTTTTTTATTTCAGAATATTATGGGGGTACAAACACTTTGGTTATATATATTTCCTATGCATTGCCCAAGTCAGAGCTGCAATTGTGGACATACCCCAAACTGTGCACCTCGCACCCATTAGGTGAGAGTTTTCCCATCCCCTCCACCCCCCTCCCACCTGCCTGCCCCTGATGAATATTATTTCCATGTGTGACATAAGTATTGATCAGTTAGTACCAATTTGATGGTGAGTACCAGTGGTGCTTGTTCTTCCATTCTTGTGATACTTCACTTTGAAGAATGGGCTCTAGCTCCATCCCGGATAATACCAGATGTGTTAATTCACCATTGTTTTTTATTGCTGAGTAATACTCCCTTGTATACATATACCACGTTTTATTAATCCACTTGTGTATTGATGGGCACCTGCATTGTTGCCACATCTTTGCAATTGTGAATTGAGATCACATCCTTTAAGGTAGAGAATTCTGTAGATAAATGTAGTATTGAACATCATATTCAAAGATTATATAATAGTTGAAATAGAATCCATGGGATAGTAAATATAAAATTTGTTAATCTACCCATGCAAAGTATCTCTAAAACTTAGATGTAAGTTTAGTAGAACTGATTAATTTCTACATGTCTATTATATATTTACTATGTACTTATCCACTACTGTCTTTTATTTGAATTTCCATTAATGAGACTTATATCCCTGAATTGCAAAAAAGATGAGTTTGCAGGTACTGAAGAAATTACAATACCTTTTTTAGAGTTAGAATGGAATGTGGACTGTTAACAGACTTGCAGAACTCTCTTAAATCTTTTAACTTAACAGACAATGTAAATTCTGTAACATAAGCATATGTATGACAGACTAAGAGCTTTCCACTGTGCACAAGTTATGATAGCTATAAAATGTCTTAATAGAAACAGCAGTGAAATGGGATTAGACATTTTAGTTGTGGTCTATCTGATTCAAGACTAGTTTTAGAATTTTTTTGAAAGTTGGTAAAATGCCTAGAATTCTTGACTGAAAGGGGCTAGAGAAAGCATACCTTGCCTCAGAAATAAATGGTTTCACTGTCCTTTTATTCTTTATGAATTAGGAAAATCTTATATATTTTTAATAAGTACTTATCCAACTGATAATGACCTTAATTTTTTATTAAGTACTCTGTAATTTCAGATGAATCTTTCTTCATAGGTGCTTCTTTTTGAAAGAAATAGTTACAAATCAACAAAACTATCTATAAAAAATACTATTTTTTCACTGATTATTCTTTTTTAAAGTTGTATTTTGTTGTTATTTTTGGTAGAAGGGTATAAAGGGAGTTCTATTCTGATTCTTCTTTAAATATGGATTTGGAGATAGGTCTCATAGGAAAAAAAGTCCACCAGTAATCTGAAATAAAAACTTTGGCTAAGGAAGGCAATAAATGCAGATCCAAATTATGAATTACTGAATGTTGTAGCCCTTTATAGCACTTAAATGTCTTTGAGGCACTTACCTTCCTTGATCTGCCATTGCCTAGCACTCTAAAGTCTTCCAAAACAAATCTATACAAGAATCAGCCAAAAGGAATATCTCTATTTGTATAGCATTGCTTGTTTAGGAAATGCAATGAGAAATACCCAATTTTGTCAGAACAGTGGTTCATCTATTTCAATAATCATTTATTCATTCTGTTAGAGCCAAGTCTGTGATTGCTGAATTTGTTTAGAACCATTTAATGAATATTGCATTAGGCTTTTTACATGTTTGTTTTGTTTTACTTTTTTTTTTAGAAGAAACCACATAGCTACTCATAGGCACAATGTCCTTCCCCAGTCCTGCCCGTGTAAACGTGACCCCAAAGACAGTTTATAGCAGGTGCATAGATAAGCCTTCTAAGCATGCTCACCCATCCCATAACATTCTCGGAGGGAGACAGAGAAGAATCACATAGAATACTAAGAGGCTGAACATGAGGATATGTATATTAATACCACTGCTGTGACCTTTAGACCTAATGAGGTAGGGTCAGTCTTTTCTGAGTCCCTTGGATAATTTCTGGACTGTTATAGTATCATCATTGTTCTCTTCTTTGGCTTTTTTTTTCTTTATTCTATTTTATTATTTCTCAGCTATGTTACCTATATTTCTCAGTGTATTTGTTCTTGAATTAACTGCCCAGTTTTTTCAGTATTTTGATAAAAGTATTATACTTTATCACTTTTAACACCTCTTCTTTTTTTTTAATTTCAAAATACTACAGGGATACAAACATTTAGGTTACATATACTGCCTTTGCACCGCCTGAGTCAGAGCTACAAGCGTGTTTGGCCTTTTGTTTGTATCCCTCCTAGTAACTAAGTATAATTATTCATACTTCATCTACAGAGTCAGTTTTTTCCTTTTACTTAGGGCAAATTAATTCCATAAACCAATTTTCAACATAGCAGGTTGTTTTAACTGTATATATCTGCTATGGGTCAGGCACATATTGGGAATTGAGGATTCGAGGAGGGTTAACACACTGACTCCTTGCCAAGGAGCTGAAGGTCAAGTGGGGAGAAGGAAAAGCAAACATTCTATGGTTTAGCAACAAAAGTGTGTCTGATGAGCTTTGGGAGCACACAGGGAGAGCACCCAATCATGTTACTGGGACAGAGAAGTCTTTCTAAAGGAGATGATGCCTAGACCAAATCCTTAAGAATAAGTAGGAGCCAGTCAGGTAGAGGAATGGAGGAGGGTGAACATGCCCTGACAGAAGGAGAAGTATCTGAAAAATATTTGTGGGAGAGAGAAAGAGAATCAACACACTTGAGGCATTAGAAGCAGGTCTATATTGCTAGTGCAAATGTTGTGTAAGGATAGTGGCAAGAGATAAAGGTAGAGAGGTTAACAGGAGTCTGATTATTAAGGACTTTGTACGCCATGTCATGAATTTGGACTTTATCTTGAAGGATTTTAAAGATGGCAGACATATGAGCAGATTTTTTGGGTTACAGCTTTATTGAAGTATACAATAAACTTTGTACATTTAAAATGCACACTCTTAAGTTTGCTCTCACATACACACCTGTGAAACCATCATGACAATCAAGATAATTATTTGCATTTTGGATAGACTGATCTAGCACCAAAATGGAAAATGGATTGGACACAGGTATTCCTGGAATCAGGGATAGCAATTGGGAGGCTATTTTCAGATAATGAATAATTCACTGAAGTAGTGGCATTGAGACTGGAGGGATGTTGGGTTGGAAGATACTAAAGCGAAATCAACTTGACTAGGTGATTCATTGGCCTAAAAGATAAGAAAGAGAATGAAAGTTGAACTCCTAAGTTTATGCCTTGGTCAATTGAGCAAATGGTATTTGTTTGAGATGAGGAATTCACAAGGAAGAGGAAATGATGAGTTCAGTTTTGGACCTGTGTTTAGGAAGTTTGAGCTGGAGTCATGGAATATCAGCATAAAAAGAGGAGGATGAAATGATTCAGCAAATGTATTGAGTAAGAAGGAGTGGAGAGAGAGGTTGGTGGATAGCCAGGAAAATGTGAATACACAGATTTAGTGGACAGAAATGACATAGTATTTGCACTTATGTCAGTAAATTCCCTTGACTTCTGAGACATTGTAATTTTGTTTATTGTGCCTCTTCTTCTGTACAGTTCTTTGTTCTCATGTCCTCTTGTTTGCCAATCACGGCCGTTCATTTCACAAGTTAGCTCTGTCTCTGATAGGTAGGTTCCCCAGGCACGCCAGTAAAAACACCCTAATTCATTATTAAACATTAAAATGATACGAGTTTACTTTTTAAGGCTCTAATACTGACGTAGACAAGTTGCTTTTTCAATCTTGCATTTTCTTTCACTTCTTGCCATAGGTGGCGTTTGCTTTGGCTTCTAGATAAAGGTGTCCCATTCATTTCAGATAACTGATTTCTGTTAGATAACCTATTTTAACCTTAATTAAAAATTTTACTTTTAAGACGGGAAAATCTGGGGAAGTCACTGGAATAACTGTTTAAAAAAGAGTCACAGTACATGGCATTTTAGATTTTTGGTATGTATGTTAAGAATTGTGTACAAGTTGAAATGTCTGTGTGTTATTCCTCAACACAACCAATAAAATCTCAACTATGAAAGGAAAAAAAAAAAAAGGAAGAGCTGTTAAAATTTTAATTCCAGAGGGCAGGGTCTTTTTGTTTGAGGTAAATCCTATTCTTTCCTTAAACATTTTCCAAAAGATCTCTTAATTACTGGTACATTTTTACTCATGCCAGGTTTGCCGACAAAGTCCCTTTTTCCTTGTCAACTTCTTGTCTTGATGTTTGGAGAGAGATGGTGTTGGGTGAGTAATTCATTATCCTCATAAATAGATGTTAACTGAGTCTGATCATAAAAGACATGTAATTGTGCGCCGTGTTAATGAATTTGGACTTTCTCTTGAAGGATTTAAATAGGATGGAGGTATGAGTAGATTTACTTTTTAGATAGATTGATCTTGCAACAACAGACAACCTTACTAATTTTTATCTTACAGGGAAAGGAACCTGGTTATAGAACAACACTGATTGATAGGGCTTCTCTGTGTGACTAATACTGTGTGCCTAAATATAGGTTTCCTGTACAATACCATTTGAGAAATTTTTTCTTTCTGCAAAAGACCAGCCTACTCCAAAGTATTTCTCTCATGAGGCTGTCTTAATTTTCTCTTTTTATGGGTCATAATTTTTGCCTTTAACTATATAGGTTATGCAGTATACTCCAGTAATGCTTACCCATAATAGGCATTAGATAAAAGCTTACTAAATGAATAAATGATACACTGCTGTCCCTGTATTCTCTAGGACACCAGAGTGACATAGTTCTCCTAAAGAATTAATGCTTTTTTTCTCTTTATATGGTAGAATGTTTTTAAATTTAACCCAAACTAGAAATAGATATGAATTTTATAAACTGGCACAATTACTGAAGTTTTATAAGTAAAATTATAGTAATGTTTAGTGGTCAGAGGTGAAAATGTGGGTTATTTTCTTGAAAAATGTGTTGCAACTCAAACTCTTCTACTGGTACACGGTTACATTAGTATGTTTTTTCATCCTATTTTTAATAGCCTTTGTACTTTCTAGGTCACTGTCTGTAACCTTAGCAAACTACTTTGGAAAATGACATTTCTACCTTTTGCCCTCCCCAAATTGATGGTACTGAATTTTAAATTAGGGATTATACATCTTCTGTGAGAGGAGTTGTGCCAAATATGAATGCTTAAATTGAAAAAACTCTCTTTCAAGAAGGAATGGTTTTCATATGGTAATCAGTCCAGTTCTAAACAATCAAAAAGCAATGGTTATGCTTGTAATTGCCTGATTTCATGAATATTTATGACTAGTCATTACACTCATTTACTATTTTGTTCTCTAGGTGATCTAGAATAACATTTACCATTTCCCTCTGGTAAAATAAGTTACCTTGTTAAGCAAGGACAACTTGGTATTCAGGATAGAAACTCAGTGAGTGACATCTGGTTCTATTGCCAGGTTTACTGTAATTCTCTTTCTTCTAAATGAAGATCATATAGCAACCTTTGCTGCAAAATCATTGCTTAGCCCTGCTTTCTTTTCTTATCTCTTGCAAATGCTTCTCATTACAATCTCATATGAAGTCAGGCATGTTTTAACCTAATCTTTCCCCTTCCTTTTAGTGAGAGACAGATAGAAAGAAAATAGAGTAATACAGTTAAACAAGAATAAGAGTGGCAAGATATCAGTGAATTTCCCTTCACATCTTTCTAACTCCATCATAGAAAGTCATTTTAAGCATACTGGGAAGACACTCAAGATTTGAACAGAAATTAAGGTGATTTCCTTTACCCCATTTTAAGGCAAAAGGAGAGAATATTTTTGAAATTGCAGAAGCAAAAGGATCAAAGATTACACTCATGGATTATAAAGATTAAGTTTGCTTCAATCATGTAACTTTGGTTCAGTTTAAGTAAAGGAAAATACATTCATATCATTGACAGTCCCAGGTTTATTGTATACAGTAAAAGATCATTTAAAAAAAGTTGGGTAAATGATGTAAGTATAAACTTTAGTATTTGTGTGCACAGGTATGTATTGCACTGCTTGTACATGTAGAACAATTTTTCAGTGTTTTGTGCATGTGCGTGTATCTGTGATGTTTTCTTTCTCTGGCCTAGTGCTTTACAAACATTTCCAAAACAAGAACATTTTAAGAATATTATGAAAAATAATTAAAATCCCATCTTGTTGTAGTTGTACTTTTCATATCCATTAACTGAGAAAATACATGGGAATGGTGAAAAAATTTGTAACAATTATATGTCATCCAAACACAAACTAAGCATATGAATAACCTTAAGCCACTTAATCCTTACCTCAATTGTATTATTATACATACAGAGTCATCTCTCCATATCTGCAGGGGATTGGTTTGAGGACCTCCCTCAGATACCAATCCTCAGATATTCAAGTCCTTGATATAAAATAATATAGTATTTGCATATATCCTATGCACATCCATTTGTATACTTTAAATCATCTCTAGATTATTTATAATACCTAATACAATATAAATGCTATGTAAACAGTTGCTATAACATATTGTTTAGGGAATAAAGACAAGAAAAAAACTGAACTATACATGTTCAATACAGATGCAACTATCCATTTTTTTTCCCCTGAATATTTTCGACCTGCAGTTGGTTGCATCGGTAGGTGTGGAACCTGTGGATACTGAGGGCTTACTGTACTCCTTTTTCATATGAGAATACTGAGGTACAGAGAGGTTTATAACTTGCTCAACACCACACAGTTAGTAAGTGATGGTGCTGGAATTCAAACCCAGGTTGATTCAAAACTCTTTCCTTACCTCTACACCATACTATTACTATAAATTAAGTAGTATTTTAAAAGAATATTTTATTCATTATTAAGTATTTACATATATTTATAAAGCAGTACATAGATGTGAAAAATGATTTGTTTGGTCCATTTGCAGACAATATTTAATATGCATATGTTTTAGTGTGTCCTTGTCTTATGTTTCAATTTGTTCTGGCTAAACCTGAATGGGATCTACCACAGGGTCAAATATACTTCCAACCCTGTATCAAATATTTAACACACTTTAGTACAAACTATCATTTGGCTGGAAATCTGCGTGTCTAGACAGGGTAAGTTTCCTAGTCTCAGTAAAATTGTGAAATGTGTGAATTTCTCCTTACCATCCTCTCAGGTTTGCCACCTTTCTCCTTCAGCGCTTCCTCCATGGGTATTCATTATCTTTCTTTAATCAAACTCTTAAAATTATAAACTTACCTACAATTACTTCTAAATGAAAGGAAGTATTATTACTTTGCACCATGGAGATTTTCATTTTAACAAGAAAAACTAAATGAATATAGCTTTTAGACAGGTTATCAATCAATGTGAAGAAACACTTTTCTTTGAACCAAGCTTCCTCCCGTCTTCCTTCCAGGGCTTCCTTCTTTCCTCCCTCTTTTCCTTTTCTCTCTGCCTTCCTTCCTCCAATCCCTTGTTTGTTTTCCTGCAAACAAGTGGAATTTCTCCATCTCCTTGACATTGAACCATGTAGACCATGATCCACCTTGACATCAGGGAAGGTCAAATTTACCCTGTCCTAACTTAAATTGTGATCTGACCTGTTCTGTAATGAAGTCTCTAAGACACTAAAGGAAGTAAGGCACCGTCCTACTCCATTCCCGGTTCAGGCAGGCAATCAAAATATGGCCCCCAACTATGGTAGGCAGACATCTTTCAGATTTTGACAGTGTGTCAAGTATAAGTGCTAAGGCTACAGGCAGGTGAGATTCTAGCTGGAGAAGGTGATGTTTAAAACATCTTGACTGTCTTTTGTATCTAGAAGGATATTTTGCAGGCTCTGGGAAGACATAAATGATAGTAATAGAACTGACTTGTCACAAGGTATTGTTGAGGAAAAGTGTCAAGCCTCGAGATGATTAATGATGATGTTTAAAGAAGTCTGCTGCTAAGTATAAAAATAAACTAAAATGTGAATGCTAGGTAGTAATTGAGGCTACACTAACATTTTAAACTCCTAGATAAGTGTATCTCATGTTAAGTAACTGGAAAAATGTTCACCAAGCAAATTCTAACATTCAGTCGCATAATTTAGAAAGATGAAGGACTTAATTGATCTTGACAAAATGTCATCTTGCACTTGCAGGGATTTGAGCATTCTAAATATTTCATGTAGATGGGTAAATTATCCCTGCTGGCAGAGTTATACTATTTTAGAAATGATAACCTCAAACAGAAAAAAACCCAGTATATTTCCAAGTTAACATTTAATTGTGACAAATAATTTTCCAATGTAAATGAAGAAGCAAGTGAATATAAGTCTTGAAAAGCTAATTTTCAGCTTGAAAAAACATGAATTCTAGTAACCTTTCTACCAACTTCACATATACACCACTTGCTTTAAAATAAATGATATATATACATAACTAGAAATTGTAAAATTACTCTGGAAAAAAGTATGTGATGATTAATTTTATGTATCAACTTGGCTGTGCCATGGTGTTCAGATATTTGGTCAAACATTACTCTGGATGCTTCTGGGGGGGGGTGTTTTTTGTGTATAAGATTAGCACTTAAATTGGTGGATATTAAGGAAAGCAGATTTCTCTCCATAATGTGGGTAGGCCTCATCCAATTAGTTGAATTAGTTGAAGGCCTTAGGGAACAAACACTGACCTCCCCTGAACAAAAAGGGATTCTGCCAACAGTCCTCAGACTTGATCTGCAACATTTTTCTTTCTGGATCTTCAGCCTGCTGGCTCACCCTGCAGATTTTGGACTTGCCTCCCTCCATACTTGTGTGATCCACTTCATTTAAATAAATCTCTCTCTATATATACACATATATACATCTTATTGGTTCTTTTTCTCTGGAGAATTCTAATATGAAGTGATATTTCCATATTTCCCTTGCTTAAGTTTCTTTCTTATTGAAATACTTTTCTTAATTATAAAGTGACTATTGATATAAGATTATGGTTTATTGTCTTAGATTATTATGTTGTTTTTCTGCCACATTGCCCCTTTGCTTATTTAAATAACATAATAACTATTAATTCTATAACAACTTAGTTTTATGGCCTGTAGGAAGCTTTAGATTTTTAGTAATAGTTAAGACATGCCTTTTCCCCTATGTTTATTTTCATATAGGTGTATATTTTCATCTATTTTTGTTTTTGCAAGTAGGAAAAAAGCCCAATCTGATTATTGTGTAGAATACACAGTCAACCGTTATGCTAAAAGTTTTGTTAATAGAAAGCCTATAAAAGTATAATAGGTAAAGGTAGCATGGTTTTTCACAATCTCATGTGAAAATAAAAATATGCGATGCCTTTCTAAGATGCCCCACTGCCTTCCCAGGGTAAATCCCTTGGTCTTTGGTATTCCCTAACTTTGTAGCTGACTTTTTTATATGAAGCTCTGAAGTCCCCTATAGGACCTCACAGTAGTGAGACTTACTGTATCCTTTTGTCAGGGTGGAGACTCACAACAGGATCACAGCTGCCCCTGAGTGGGAAAAAAAAAATGGGAAAAAATGCTAAAATTCATATGGAACAACAAAACGCCCTGAATAGCCAAAGCAATCCTGAGAGAGAACAAAGATTTTCCTCAGAAAGAATACTTTCTGATTTCAAAATATATTACAAATCTACAGTAATTAAAACAGTATGGTGCTGGCATAAAAACAGATACATAGACCAATGGAACAGAATACAGAGCCCAGAAATAAATTCATGCATATCCTGTCAACTGATTTTTGATGAAGATGCTGAGAATAGACAACGGGGAAAGGTTAGTCTCTTCAACAAATGGAGTTGGGAAAACTGGATCTCCACATGTGAAAGAATGAAATTGTCTTATACCATATATGCAAAATCGACTCAAAATGGATTAAAGACTAAAACACAAGACTCCAAACTGTAAAACTCCTAGACGAAAACATATGAAAAAAGCTTCTAGGTATTGGTCATGGCAATAATTTCTTGGATATGACTACAAGAGCACAAGCAAAAAAAGAAAAAATAGACAAGAGGAACTACATCATACTAAAAAACTTCTGCATAGCAAAGGAAGTAACAGAGTGAAAAGGCAATCTTTGGAATGAATGGGAGAAAATATTTGCAAACCATATATCTGATAGGAAAAAATATAAGAGAATCCTACAACTCAATAGCAAAAACCAAAAACCAAAAACAAAACAAAAAAATCCCTGATTAAAAAAGTGGGCAAAGGACTTGAACAAACATTTATCCAAAGAAGACATACAAATGACCAACAGGTATGTGAAAAGATGTGCAATATCATTAATTATCAGGGCAATACCCATCAAAACTACAACGAGATATCACCTGACATGTGCTAAGATGGCTAATATAAAAAAAACCAAAAGGTAACAAATGTTGATAAGGATGTGGAGAAATTGGAACTCTTGTACAATGCTGGTAGGAATACAAAATGGTGCAGTAGCAATGAAAAATAGTATGGAGGGTCCTCCAAAAATATAGAACTACCATATGATTGATACCACTTCTGGGTATATATCCAAAGTAATTGAAATCAGTGTCTTGAAGAGATATCTGCACTCCCATGTTCATTTCAGCACTATTCACAATAGCCAAGATATAGAAACAACCTAAATGTTTATGGACAGATGAACGGATAAAGAAAACGTGATAGATACATACAATGAAAAATTATTCAGCCTTAAAAAAGAAGGAAATCCCTCCTTGTTTCACAACATAGATTAATCTGGAGGACATTATGCTAAACCAGCCACAGAAGGACAAATCCTACACAATTCCAATTATTTGAGGTATTTAAAATAGTCAAACTCATAGAAACAGAGGGTAGAATGGTGGTTGCCAGGAGCTGGGGGAAGGGGAAATGGGGAGTTGCTATTCAGTGGGTATAAGTTTCAGTTATGCAAGATGAATATGTTCTAGAAATCTATTGTGGAACATTGTGCCTGTAGTTAACAATACTGTATTGTGTATTTAAAAATTTGTTAAGAGGTTAGATCTCATATTAAGTGTTCTTGCCATAATTAAAAAAAAATAGAGGTCTTGGAAGGAAGTGGGAAGGGGGAATAGTAGAGCATCTTCAAATGTAGGGAGAGAGCACAGGGTTCAAAGTGGAAGTAAGTAGATCTGCAGTTGTGGGTTCTGGAGTCACAGGGGACCTGAGAACCAACTATGGTAGTGCTCTAGAACGGTGGCAGCACTGTAAAGCAGTTAGCTGTGTGGTTCTCCTGGAGAGGAAACTGTAGGCATTGATTTCCCAAACTCAACAGGTTCCTTTATTCCTTGCACATGGTAAGGAAAAGTTGAGAGCTCCCTAATATAAGGAACTGTTAAAAGCTTTGAAAATGAGAATGTCAGGGAAGATCATGATATAGTGGTGGTTAAAGAACTTTTTCCTTTTTTTTTTCCCAGCACTGCACAAGCCTCCAGGATTTTGGTGTCATCCTATAGGTGTACAGGGCAATAATAACTGTGTGAGGTTGAATTTCCAGCTATCCTGGTTGCACAGGGGCTAGGATTCAAGTTTAATTTAGTTGAATGAGATGACAGAAGTGAATATTTTTGAAACATCTGAGCTTGTGGCCTAAGATTGAATACTGAGTGAAAGAAAAAAAAATTCAATCTTTTAATATAATAAAAATACTCTTATTGAACACCTGCTATGCATTTGACACATTTTAATGAAATGCAGTTGGTTAAGATCAAAAAGTTATGGACTTATCTAGTACCATACAGCGGATAAGTGTCATGGTTGAGATTTTTAGCCCACATCTGAGTACACTTAGTGGAACTGGGGCTGAGTAGGTAGCCAGGGAAGCTTCCACCAAGGAGAATTACTGAATTTTTAAAACCACTGATAACAGAAGATTGAATGTTAAATTAGGCAATTGTTTCTCCCTGGAGAGTTTCACTCCTTTTTTTTGTCTTTAGATAAGTGCACTGTTGAATTTTTAAAATATGTTTTATGGAGGAAGGTAAGCAAAGGAAGACACTGAGGAAAGAAAGTAACTTCTCATGAGGATACCTGCTGACTTTGGGTTTGGGCTCCAAAATCTTTGGGCAAAACAAATTATAGAAAGCAGTAACCTATGATTCCATTGCTGGCTGAATGATATGGCTCAGGGAAGTGGTTTATAATTAAATCTACTAAATCATGGCTGAGTTTATTTAGCTCTGACCTGTATTAACAAAGTACACAGCAAAAGAGTGTTTTAAAAATAGCTCCAGGTTAGTATGTAGCAGCAGAGCTAATGAGAACGGACTTTGTTTGAGGACAATATTCCCAAGAGCTTTTTGGACGCCATCTTTGGCAATTTACCACTTTTTAAAAAAATGAGTGTTTTTCTAGAAAGAAACAATAATTGGAGTGTGTATTTCATCGTACAATATGGCAATTCTTCAGTTACTTTTATGGATGAGACAGTTAGTTGTCAAGCCAAAAAAAATGATTTTAGATTTCTTGTGAGTCCTCATACACTCAATTCTAATCTGAAGTGCCAGATTTTGTAGTATACTTTGTCATAAATTTCTGGTATTGAACATATGTTCAATCTTACAAGTGTCAGAGGGGAAGGATGGTTTAAAAAAAGAGTAGAAGTTTGAATCTTTTTAAACTTTTAGTTTTTCTTTTTGGTGACTTTTTCAGAATGAAAAATATGTTTATGAAAAAATAGATTTCTACATTCAGATTCAAACTAGAATTTGACCAGTTGTATGCCAGACATTATCCTAGGTAATTTAATTAAATATATAGCTACAAATCTTTAAGTTTAGAATATTAGCATTCCAAGGAAATGGAGAGATTTTTTTCCACATCCTTGTTTTACAGATGGGACTCAGGTCCATAGAATTCAAATGGGTTGAGTATCCCTTATATTAAAAATGATTGGGACCAGAAAGTGTCTCAGATTTTGGATTTTGGAGTACTTGCATATACATAATGAACTATCTTAGGGATGGCACCCAAGTCTGAACATAAAATTCATTTATGCTTCATGTACACCCTATACACACAGCATGAAGGTAATTTTATACAATGTTTTATTTTTTTAAATTTTTAATTTCAGAATATTACGGGGGCACAAACGTTTTGGTTACATAAATTGTTTTTGTACTGTTTGAGTCAAAGTTATAAGTGTGTCTGTCCCCCAGATAGTGTGCATTGTACCTGTTAGGTGTGAATTTACCCATCCTCTCCTCCCCTCTCCCACCTGCTTGATTTCCAATGAATGTTATTTCCATATGTGCACATAAGGGTTGATCGATTAGTTCCAATTTAATGGTGAGTACATGTGGTGGTGGTTTTTCCATTCTTGTGATACTTCACTTAAAAGAATGTTCTCCATTTCCATCCAGGTTAATACGAAAGGTATTAGTTCACCATTTTTTTTAATGACTGAGTAGTACTCCATGGTATACATATACCACATTTTATTAATCCATTCATGTATTGCTGGGCACTTGGGTTGTTTCCATATCTTTGCAATTGTGAATTGTGCTTATACAGTATTTTAAATAATTTGTGTATAAAACAAAATTTGTGTACATTGAACCATCAGAAAGCAAAAGTGTCACTATCTGGACACCCATGTGGACAATCTATGGTTGTCTGGCATCACCATGATTCCTGACTCTGAATGTACATGCTTCTTACACTTATTCACACATGAGCATTATATTTATGTTGATCTAAGGAAAGCTTGGCATGTGGCTGAATGAATGAAGTCACATTTGGGGGAAAGTACATGGCATAAATGTTATTTTTGATGACAATTTCAGCTGTAGAATGAGCAGAACAGTTGTCAAGAAATAACAAAATCTTGCAGTCATCATCCAATCTAGCTTCACTGAACAATAATGCCAAAACAGCGATGTTTCATCAGCATTATGGACTTGTTTTGGCACCAGATTTTCATCAGCGATGACCTTGGCAAACTCATCAATGAATTTCTCTGCTGCTTCATGATCAGTAGATGTTTTGTTATCACAAATCTTTAAAAATTTAGTGCTGTGTCTCTTCTTACGGTTCTGCAACCAGCCTGTTGAATGTTATAGTTTGCTTCAATTTTATTCATTGTGATCAATCTTTGCTTGTTTCATGATTAGCATACCATTAAGTGGCACGTATTCACTCTGACAATAATGGATCCACTCTTTCAATACATGATGGAGATCTTCATTTTTAGCTTTATGTAGTATTTTCCTAGTTTTCATTTACTTCTGTTCATCACGTTCAGTATAGAACTTCAACAGTTTATCCTTCTGTTTCTTCAGGTCATATATGGTGGTTGTTTCAACACCATATCCTATAAGACATTTCACATTTACATTTCTGTCTGGTATCTCCAACAATTTGACTTTCTGTGCTATAGATAAACATAAATGCTTTCTCTCTCTCTTTTTAAATTACTATTACTCATAGGGGTATCTGTAGATTTTATTTTTTTGTTTTTTGTCATTTTAAACAATATCTGCTGCAGAGTAGAGAATAAGCAAAAACCCCACAGTGAGTAATGCACATAAGTCTTAGCCCCATGTGGGGCATCATGGGGAATCTGTCATTGACACATCTGGCCTGCATATGTGCCATTTTATGACCCTTTGTGTGCATGCTTGTGTGGGAGAATCTGGGCTTGTGTGGAAAAGATAGATTACAGCTTAAGGGGGCTGGGAGAGTCTTTTTTCCCCTTGGGGACACTGTGCCTGTATTTTGACTGATCCATTACATGAGGTCAGGTGTGGAATTTCCTCTCTGGCATCATGTTGGTGCTCAAAAAGTTTCAGGTTTGTGGGTTTGGGGTGTTCAACATGTACCTGTAGTCCAGGATAGCTAGTTGTGTGGCCAGAACCCAAATGCCTGATTCTCATGACAATCAACTTTCTGTTGTATCACACTTTCCATAGAAAGATCCTCATAGTTGTTCTCAAACTATCAAAGAGGATCTACATGAAAAGAGAATATACTCTACTTTCAGGTCTCATTCCTGTTCATAATCAGGAACAAATAGTTTTACATTTTTCAAGGAAATAATTAAAACGTGATAAGTTAAAAAGTTTGTATT
Organism: Daubentonia madagascariensis; assembly: GCA_023783475.1. Taxonomy (NCBI): domain Eukaryota; kingdom Metazoa; phylum Chordata; class Mammalia; order Primates; family Daubentoniidae; genus Daubentonia; species Daubentonia madagascariensis. Next base: position 2,923,191 of record JAKFHU010000725.1, read on the forward strand.
CAAAATGTTATTTAATTTTGCAAATTTATTTGATTGAAACAAATAGGCCAAGTAAAGTTGGCTTTTATAAAAAGAAAGCCCTGATTCTGTGAATCTCTTTTGGGAGGTTAAGCTTTATGAGACAGTATACAATGAACTGATCATGCACTTATAGTCATGTCTTCATCTATTCACAAGTATCTGTACAAGTATCTGGAAAAAAGTGAAGGCAGATATTGAATAGAATAAAAAGACAAAATTCTAAGCAGGTTTTGATTGTAATATACAATACATATTGGTGCCTAGCCAGGTTTTTTTGTTTTTAAATATAAGTAGGCACATGGATATTTTATTAAAATGATTTTATACTAATATGGGAGGAGAAACAATTTGATAGAAAGTAAGTGACATATGAGTAAAATCTCTAATGTTAAACTCTCTTTGCACAGTCCTAGTAACTCAGCAATAAGAGTTACTTGGACTGGTATTTGGTATTTCTAAAAGTTATGTTGATTTTTAGCCCATACAAATGCTAACCTAAGTGTTGGCAAATTAATTGTGTTATTCTGGCATCCACTCAGGTAATGAGGTAAACATGCTGGTACCTGATGTAAACATGGCTAGACCATGCTAACTTGGCCACCTCTGTGCCTATCTTGATGGATACCACATTTGCCATTTAGTTAATATTGAGCATTTTGTTGAACGCATATAATTCATGTTTTTTCCTGTCTAGCCTATCTCAATAAATTAGTTATGAAAAAAATTTATTGCTTTACTCAGAAATCCAAAAAAACTTTGTACATTTTTGTTTAAGTAGCAGATACCCATTTAAGCAATGTATGAGATTCTTACAGATTAAGAAATATATATTATTGTTATACTTATAAAATTATACTAAAAAAGTGAGGCAAAGGTATTTTTAATATTCATCAGAATCATGACTCTTAACACTTTTAAAACAATTTTTTATTCTATCCTCAATACTCTTCTATAATATATCAGCTACTGTGTTAGATCTAAGTGAAAAATGGATTTGAGGATGTAATATATTCAGATTTGCATAGATTAATACATGTGTAAGAGACTAATTGGTTTCACATACCTAAAATTCCATTTTCCCCAGAATAAAAATATATATTTATGTAATGTCTTATTGTTCAGGGTATGTGTTGGCATTGTATATGCGGGATAAATGCCAACCAGATGGTCTTTGGCAATCTAGCAGAAAGAAAGCTGAACTGCACTTGCTTCATATATATATGATTTAGCAGCCATGCAAAAGGCACTTCATTTGAAAAGTGAAGACAAATATATCTAAGGTATAGCTCACACATTCCAAGTGAACACCCCAGGCTGTCAAATTCATTATATAAGAAGTGCCAAAAAAATCTTACAGTTATGTTTATATGTTTGCTAATGTTGTGTTTTAGCTAGATTACCTTCACAGCAAAAAATAAAAAACACAAAAAACCAAAACTCAGTTATGCCAAATCGTTTTCATTTAAAAATATTTTACAAAACGGATACTTGGATTCCAGAATAAAACATTCTTCATAACTTCATTTGAAGCAAGTTTTTGCACAGTGATATTTTTACTCCATATGTTATTAACTATCACATAATAGTTAATAAGAAAGTAAAGGAGGTAACAGAAAATGTGCTACTTCAGGAAATAGACTCTTAAGTTCTAGTGCACACATCATTTTGTTTATAATTTATTATTTATGTTAGGACCTACATTGACTTTCAAATTTTGTGACAACAAAATATAAGGGATTAGAGTGCAAAGTTTCTGTGGATGCCTAGATTTACAAGATTCAGCCAGGCATGTGCTCTTTAGACAAGAAAATGAAATTTAGGATACTTATAATTGTGGTTCTCATACTTTGGTATACATCAGAATAACCTGTGATGTGTACTTAAAAAAATATACAAAATAGATTCTGAAACAGTGGGTTTGGGATGAGGCCGGGAAATCTATGTTTTTAATAGGCCTCCCCAATAATTCTGATATAGGTCATCCCTATTTGAGAAGTAAGCTCAAGTAGGTGGTTAGTATGTTTCTTTGCTCATGTTCCTTTAATATCAATTGTTTTAATTGTTCTAGAAATTTTGTTTGCTTGCTTGCTTTAAATAGGAACCATAACATCATAAAATAGGAGGAGAGATAATGTTTTCCTGATTAAAGGAGAATCGTATACTTGGATAAAAGATAAGTAGGCATCAATGTGAAAAACTCTCATGTAAACTGATGAGCCTGACAGAGCCATAGCTAAGCAGATAAGACACAGATTTTGAAATCAGTGGAACCTGTTTACAAATTCAGGTTCTGATATGACTAGCTGTGTGATCTTGGAAGTTATTTCATTGTGCTAAGCTCCCATTTTCTATTACTTATATTTGTTATGGTGACAGTAATTCTGGAATAGATAACCCTGAAATTTCAGTAACTGAACACAATAAAAATGTGGTAAAGGAGGGTCTCCACACAATTATTCAGGAATCTAAGCTGACAGTATCTTTGCCATCTAACAGTGCAATCATCAGCAAGCAGCTTCAGAGGTCACCCATGGCATTGACACGTCACTGGCAATTGAAGAAAGAGAGAGAATGGAGGTTCTTACTGGTTCTCACTGATTGTGGAGGTGTAAAAATAGAAAATCAGAAGATAGTCCTCTGCATGACTTGTAGTAAGCTGGCCTTAGTGACTTTATTCTGGTCTTCATTTGCCTTGTACATTACCCTTGATGTGACTTCTACGAGATAATCCTTTCCAATTAACTGAGTGAGAACGAAGAAAGAGAAGAGAGAGCAATTCCAAAAAAATGAAAGATGTGTTCAATTTGGAGCATTCAAGTTTTGACAAGGCAGAAGGATATTAAATTGGAGATAGCTTCTTGGCAGTAATGTATGTGCTTTGATGCTGAAAGAGAGGCAATAGGAAGATCATATACACGTGCACAAACACATAGTCACATACTTAAATGTAGTCAACATGTAAGTAATACTTGAAGTGATCACAGAAATCAATGAGATCAGATATGAAATGGGTGCACATATGAGATGGGTCAAAGATCCTAGGGAGTAGCAACAGTTCAGTGGCGGGGATGGGAAGAAAAGAATTGAGAGTCACGGAGAGAAGTTCCAAGAACAAGAGGGAGTCAGTGCTACAGAAGATCCATTAAGACATCAGGTTTTGGCAGTTACAAGATTAGTGGTGATCATTGCACATACCTTTTTCATTATGAAATTGAAGTAGAAACCTGATTGCAGAAGAGACGAGAAACAAATTGTTGGGGTTATGTGGAAACAGAGACAGAATAAATTCTCCTTTGAGAGACTGATGTTGAAGGAAATAAAGTAATGGGACAGAAGACTGAGAAGTAGATGGGGTAAGAGAAGATTATTTTTTAATGTGAGAAGATTTCAATACATATGACATTGAAGCTACAGATGTACAGGAAAATTTGTTTATTCTTTTCTTTAAATTTAATCTGAATCCAAGTACCCCTTCTACCTGACTGGTGAGGAATTCAATGTGTCATTGTGTGACTTCCTGCCCCCACACGTCCAGGGTCGAGCAAAGATCCCCAAGTGGGGCACACGATGTTTTTCTGATGTTGGAAATTCTCATTCCTGTTGTCAGGATCCCTAAATGGTCCAGCCATTCTCCTGTGTGGTCCTGCTGCTCTCTCCTTCAGGATTCTTCCAGAGAACGGAGCCCAGGTGGGTCTCTGGTTCTGTGATCCTTGAGACCTGCTCAACACCATCCTGCTTTGCTGAGTTCTGCTCACATGTGCCACCCTCAAACACACCCTTCCCGTTCTTCCCTTTGTTGGGTAATGTAATATAAGCATTTCAAGACAGGAGGAGCCTTTAACTTCAAAGAGTTATGATAGCTGCCCTGCAAGGACAGGAACATATAAGGCAAAGGATTACAAATGAAATGGGGACCACTGGATGAGTAAACACAGATCAATGAATTCTCTCATCACATGTATTTATAGTCTCCTTGGAATGAGACATTGGGAAGAAGAGGCATTTGGGACATAAGGAGATTATTGCTGGAGCAGGAAGAAATGGGACCAGCAACACAGGTTGAGAAGACATCCTTTCAAGGGAAAGAGACAATTTTGTATTTGAGGAGAGAAGAGGAGAAGGTAAATAGTGAAGTTGAGAGAGTTCATGTCAGATGGTCTTAAATATTTTTATTGAAGCATTGAGTAAAGTATGTGGTGGTTTGAAAATTTGGGAGGACAAAAGCATTGCAATGCAATGACAACCAATGTGTCTGAGGTTTTCAGAGGGTAATTTTATCACTTAGTGGCTCTTTGACTTCAGACTCAGGTAGTTATATTAGGAACTGGGGTTAAAAATACTCAAAGACTGAAGGGAAGCCTTGATGTTCTTTTAAGGTTTGTGAGATTTTGAGGGTGTGATGAATTTTATCCTAGGCAGTATAAGAAAAGCAATCAAAAAGATTTTAAGGGGGAAGTGTAGGCTGGACATGCATGATAAATTATAACAACAAAAATGTGTCATGGATTATGTGCTGTCACAGTTTTCTCCTTTCTCAGCTTCTTCCCCTTTATTTAGAAGAGGTAGCTGTGGGAAATAAATGCTCAGTGAGGTGCAGGATGCCACTAGCTTGTGCTTGGGGTTCTCTATGTCTTAGATGGCTGAGAGGCAGGGAGATTGCTTTATAAAAATAACAGCTAGAGCAATGCATTCTAATGATGTATTAGATGCAAAAAATACTCCTAATTTTTTCTTAGAGGGTCTTTTCTTTGTTTCATCATTAATTGTAGTGGATTTACAACAAAACACATACATCCCTTGTACAAGTTTTTGCAATGTTTTAGCTGTGTGGTATTTTCTAAACAAAACAAATCATATATTTATATATGCTCATTGTTATATAAAGCTATCTTGTCTTTGACTGTATAAGGTGGTTAAGAAAGACATGACTTTTAGTTACCTCCAATTTGTAGTAGTATTACTGCATATCTATTACCTCAAGATTAAAATTTAAGCACGTATGGTCAGTTCAGAAAATTGTAGAGAAAAAACTGCAGCTCATAAAGAAAAGTGATAGTCTTACATTATCTCTAGAGACACCACATTACATAGGTGTTATAGTAATACAAAAAAGTGGTTGCAAAATATTGTATTCTGCCATATTTTATTAGCATCATTACTTCATAATTGCTTTTATACATTATCTTCATTTACCTTTCTATATATATTATTTATATTCTATTTTTTGTTAACCTGGTTTATTCAAATCCTAAGGTGAAAAAAATCACAATTTTTCCACCCACTCCACCACTGCTGTTTTGTTTGTTTTTTATAGCATTGATAAAAAAGATTTACTTCTGTTAACCTAGATACGAAGTAACATTTCAGTACAGTTTACGGCAGATGAACAAATTGAGGCTGATGATAGTAGATGACTTGTCCAAGGACACACAGCTGGGAGGTAGCAGAGTTAGGATGAGAAAGCATTTTTTCGGATATGCCTTCAATATCTCTATTTCAAAATAAAAACAAGGGGTCAAATTGGATAAAATGTCAATAGTTTTAGCCTGCTCAGTTTCAGGATATATTTTCACCATTTCACAATTATAGTTAATACCTCTATCAAGGACAGGTTGTTACAGAATAATAATATATTTGATAAATGCAAAACAAGTAAACAGGTATTATAATGAATTATAAATAAGGTAGTGAAAAAACAAGACTCACAACCTTATTAAATGATAATAATGATTCCATGAAATGACTCAGGTAAAATATGTTTATGATTTTTATTATTTAATACTCCCTACACATCCTAAACTACAAGGTGTCAGAAGAAAGAAAGATGTAGAGATCTAGCCCCACAATATCATTATTAATAACAGATTAAAAAGTAGATAATAAAAACTCAATGAATTTAAATGAGTTTTAGTCATTTGTGGATGACCGCAAGTGTTTTATGAAATAACAATAGCATGTAGCTGGTTGGGAACTTCTCTTTTAGCTTTCTTTTCCTTTTTTGTGATAGAAAGTTAAAAGCCTGAAGGAGAGAACTTTTTTTTTTTTAATCAAAGAAATAACCCTGAGACATTCTCCTGACTTCTTTCCTTTTCTTTTCTGCCTCTGATCTTTCGCAGTTTGCAAGAGCTACTAAATCCACTTTCAGATCTACCACTAATTGGTGCCCTCGTTGGCTGCCTTAGTAGTGAGGCCAAAGATTAAGTGGTTGTGAAGACCATACTTCTGTCCTATTTTGAGCATTGCTCTGTTGGTCGAGGCTGAATTACACTGACAGGATAAAGTTGTCAAGACAATCACAATTTTCTCAACTCTGCCAGCAAAGTCCCAACTGCATTAGGAAGCATTATAGGATGTGGACTACTATGATCCCAATTCAGGGAATGGAAATTGGAAAAATGTGCTCAAGGAAAAATACTCTTAAGTTATTTTGATCCCGGTAAGCAAAAGAAAAGAGTTCCTGGTAATGGATAAGTAAGGATGAGACTGGCAGGCAGGGAATGAATGCTTTTGGTGTCCCTTTTTTGGGAGAGGCCCTGCAAGAATGAAGTATACAAACTACCCAATGACATTTCACAAGCATATGCAAGCCTTCCCAGAACAGTCGATAGGTCTTAAAAATGTGGACTAAACATGAGTGAAGAAGCTACAAAACAAAATGAGATATAAAGAGCTGTTAAAAACATGTATGCTGCTGGGAGTGGTGGCTCACACCTGTAATCCTAGCACTTTGAGAGGCCGAGGTGGAAGGACCCCTTGAGGCCAGGAGTTGGAGACCAGCCTGAGCAACATAGCGAGACCCTGTCACTACAAAAAATAATTAGCCAGGCATGGTTGCACACACCTGTGGTCCCAGCTGCTAGGGAGGCTGAGGCCGGAGGATCGCTTGAGCCCAGGAGTTCGAGGTTGCAGTGAACTGTGATAGCTGTGCTGATGCCACTGCACTCCAGCCTGGGCAGCAGAGTAAGACCCTGTGTCAAAAACAAACAAAAAACCCAACCCTCCCTCTCCCCATATGCTCAACAGAACTACATAACTTTCAAGAGAAATACATAACTAATGACATACTTAAACATCCTACCGTGGGTGCTCTGAATGAAAGGAAAAATAAATAGGAATAGAACCTTACAAAGTTTGATGATAATGATGATGTGCCATGAACAACCAAATATTTAGAGCCACGCTTTTATGAGAGAGAAGAGAGGAATCAGGAGAGAAGAGAAAGAAGAGACGACAGAGGCAGAGCGCAAGGGTATGTTTGGGGGATACTGTATCATAAAATAACAGCGCAGGCTCAGAGTTGGAATAATCGTGGCATCAGGTGTCACCAGCTGCATGAATTCAGGTAAACCATTTAACTCTTTGGTACCTTCTCTTATTTGATAATAGGGATTCATTAATCCATTTATGTCTTCAGCAAATAGTAATTGGTTTCCGATTATGCACTAGGCTCTGTTTTAGAAACTGGGAATGCAGACGAAGTCCTTGCTTTCATGAAGCTTATATTATTCAGGGAGAAGGCAGATAATGAAAAAAATAAACATAATATACCAGGTGATGAAAGAAAACTGAAACAAGTTTGTGCGTAGAAAGACAGTGATGGTGGTAGTTGTGTGTGGGTGTTATATCTTGTATGGATGGTTAGGGAAAACCTTTCTGTGTCTAGATTGGAAGGGGATGGCGAAGCATATCATGCAGATATGTGAGGAAGAATATTTCAAGTTGGTTATATAAATATAATGTTCTTCAGCTTACTTTTTTGCTTGTTAATACCGTAGGCACCTTTCCATGTCAACACACATAGATCAATTTCATTCTTTTTAGTGAGTGAGAGTTTTTAGTGTTTTTCAATGTAGAGATGATATACATCTATATGCTGTATTGATGAACATTTGGCTATTTTCAATGTTTGGCTGGTACAACTAATATTGCAATGGATATATCACTCTACATAAAATTTGTATCTTTTGTATGCTTCTTTAGCATTAATTTCTAGAAGTTGAATTGCCAGTTCAGTGGACTCGTGCATTTCAAATTTGGGTGGACATTACTAAATTGCTCATTGAGCCATTGTCTTCTTGATAACAAGCTTTTAGCTTTTGAATCTTTCTCCAAAATACTGAATTGCTTTCTTGATATTTCAGGAATACCTGATTTCAATTTGTACTTAAATCACAACCTTTCTGGTTTAATTTCTTACTAATTCTCTTACTCAGTTTTTCCTATATTAAAGAATTTTCGTTGTCTTTCTTATTCCCTGCTGTCAGAGATTAAATAGTTAGAATTTAGATTAGTTTTCAAGGAAAAGAGAATACATATTAAACATAATTAACAGGAAACTCACTTCTAAGGTAGATTAAATTGTTCTGGTACTGTTAATTAGGAATGAGGTAGTGTTTTTCACTAGAACATTACAGTTTCAAATTTGATACAGATTTGGTTGTAGCCTTTATGAAATCAACTGGCCTTATTGTTGTGGTATTTGTAGGAGAGCACAGTTTTAATCATTGAAAAGTAAAAAACTATGTAAAGAAATTGCACTAGATTTTGCCTTTCTCTTTCATATCTCTCAAAGAATCAAGCTTAATATTATGTGGCTAGACTAAATGTAGAAATATTTTTCTTTTGAAAAATTTATAAAGAAATTTTGATATAACAGATCTCTTTTTTTCCCTAAGTCCTTGTGTGTATAAACAGGACTTCAAACACAATGACAAGTCTGTCATTGCCAGCACTTGCATAATGTAGAGATATATTAAAAATTAAATTCCTGTTAGTTTCTTTTTCTTTCTTCCCTTTTTGTCTCCATTCATGTAGACAAAGCTTCCTGTTTTTAGTATCTGTTCTTTTCCCCTCTACCAGAAAGGTAGGTTGGGTAGTCATAGAGAAATGTCAGAGCTTTGGTTTCTCTTGTTTTATAACTTCTTTTCTTGCTCTATTCTAATGACTCTTTTATGTTCCAGAATTTGTTGGTTGGCTTGCATTGGATGGGCCCTTCAATTTGATAGGTCAAGTTTTTCTAAAAGTAAACATTTGTTATGTCACAGTTTCTGTGGGTCTGGAATTCATGTGTGGCTCAGTTGGATGCTTCTGATCCTGACTCTGTCTCACGGCTGAAATCAAAGGTCAGTTGAGGCTATAGTCATCTCAAGGCTCGATTGGATGAGAATATCCTCCCAAGCTTATTGTGAACTGAGCAGGCTAGCCTCAAATCCTTACCAGTCACTCTCCTTTCTCTCTATGGGCGTTTTACGTAGGGCTTGTTCCACATGGCAGCTTGCTTTCCAGAGTGGCTGGTTTCCATGCTGTCTCGGATTCTGTGTAGATGCTAGTTAAGCCAGTAGGTCTGTCATGGTGGCAGGTAAGGTAACCCTGCAGCAGAAGACAGGGTAGGCTGTCAGGCTAGAAGGCTGAATGGAGGATGTTGCAGAATACAGAGGGGCCTCTAGCCAGGGGGAGGTAAGTCAGAATGTGTTAGAGAGCGCTTCAGGCCATGAACAAGCCAGGAGCAGCTCCACTTGCCAACTAACTCCCGATTGCTAGCAAAGATGATCCCCACGGACATAAGAGCATGCCAGCCATCATGTGCCCAGTGACTAGCACAAGGGCAGGAAAATCCTTGCCCCAAACTTTAGAAGGATATCATGGATGCTAACCCCATACTTCTATATATCATTTGAGGAGGGAATCAGAGGTGAGAGGAGACTATGAGAAACTGAACATCTCATATAGGGAATGTAAATGTGGCCTAACCTTTAATTACATCATACAACAATTTTAAACAAAGTGAAGAACATACAATTTCTCTGAGTATCTGAGCTGAAGTTTGAGCTCAGTGCCTGAAGCACCTTTATCATAGGCCTCTATTAATTATTTAGGCCACAGCCAATTCCCTTTGGTTTGAAAAACTATTTGACTTCTCCTTCTCCACTTGAATTCCCCTTTTTGGTTATTGTTTCTGCTCTTCCTGCTTCTTGAAGGTTCTGAGCTATCATTCTTTTGGATTCCACTTTGCCCTCTGAAACACAAGTCCCTGGATATTCTTTCCTGGTCTAATTATTTTGGTTGGGGAGGAAGTAGGAAGAGGCAGAATAGCTTCATGGTTCGAGATCCCCACATTCGTACTTTCCAGATCGAGACACTATTTTACAGGGATTTTCCTTTTGTAGAAAAGTATAGTAGGCTGGATAATGGTCTCCCAAAGAAGTCCATTTCTTATTCTCTGGAATTTGTGGATATGTTACTGTTGGGACTCTGCAGTTGTAATTAAGTTAAGGATCTTGATATGTAGATATTATCCTCGATTGTCTGGATGGGTCCAATGTAACCACAAGGGTCCTTATAAGAGAGAGGAAAGAGGATCAGGGTTAGAGAGAAAAGATATAAGGACGGGAGCAGAGGTCAGAGAGGAGAGAAGATGCTGTGCTACTGGCTTCAAAGATGGAGGAAGGTGCCATGAGCTTAGGAATGTAGGCAGCCTCTAGCAGTGGGAAAAGACAAAAAAACAGATCCTCCTCTAGAGCCTCCAGAAGGAACTGTGCTGAAACATCTTGACTTTAAGCCAGTGAAGCTGATTTTGGACTTCTGATCTCTAGATCTGTAAGACAATAAGTTTGTGTTGTTTTAAGCCATTATGTTTATGGTTTATTATCACAGCCATAGGAAACTATTAATAATATGGGAGGTATGTGGGATTTGTTTCTTTTTTTACAGATTAGTATCTACAAGGACTGATAATTGTTAAATTCCCACTGTTGAATACCTGGACCTTTCAGAGCCACCTTTAATAAAAGTGGGAAGAAACTAAGCTCTCCATTTATGGCTTTGGGCTTTAGGGATCAAGATGGGAATGCTTTCTAGGCCTTTCTGACACCTTTGCCTCTAAAGATCCTGGACATGGGAAGGAAGAGTCCTGAAAATTCTCACAGCTTATTCATTCAAGAACTAAGAGTTCTGCTTTCTTTCTAAGGTCTTAAGTATTGTTCTTTATCTAGAAACTTTGATAATTATCTTGGAGTTATCTGGAAAAATTTGTGGGTAATTCCTAACAAAATGAGCCAATAGCTGCCTATATTATGTGAATTTCTTAATTATCTTTATCTTATTATTTTATTTACATTATTTAATTAAGGTAAATAAAGTCCAGAAGTAAATGTTGGAAATTAAGTGCTAACCATGTATTGCTAATAAAAGTGACAATATTTGCTAATAAAAATTATTCAACTTAGGCAAAGAGGAGGAATTTAGAATGAACTTTGTAATGGAAGGTTCTGTGTGAGGTGAAAAAGTCACCTTGTATCTTTAATCTTACTTAGCCTCATTTTGTCTTCTACAAAGAGTAGAATAAAATGACCTCTAACAATTTTTAGAGCTCTGAAAATTGTTGATTTATGCATTAGTCGTTGCTCAATCTGTTAAAAGAAAATTCTATCAAGAAAGTAAGAAAAATTGGAATGTAAAAGCCCTTCTGCTCTAATGAAGTCAGGTGGCACTATTAAGACGTTAATAGAAGCTTGGAAAAGCCATTTAACAATTCAAAATATCCTCTCCATCCTTGCCTAGTTCAATTTCCATTATTTGAATATTCATGCAGTGACAATTCCTCCCAACCATCCACAAGGCTCAGTGCCAAGGTAGTCAACAATCTGGTTGACTGTTTTTGTCTTTTTAAAATTGATCCAACAAATTTATTTTCAGTCATTCTTACCATCTGCTATATAATTGTGGGTTGGGGAAAGGACAATAGACATCTCATAGTTTTAGTATGGAAATTCTACTTAGAGGTATGACAGTGGTCATATTGGCAAAAAGCCATAAAAACAAGTGCCACAGTTGTCAAGAAGCCAAGGTCCTCACAACTAAAACCATAACATTCTAGCGTAGTAATCACTCATTCACCTTTTCTCTCATTTCTTCGTATTTGGTAGTGGAATTCTCACACCTAAGCGAAAAGACAATAATGTAGCACATTTACATAGTCCTTTTACAGTTCTCCAAATACTATCACATATAATATCTAATTTGATCCAATAAAAACTGCTGTAAAATAAATTAAACAGCAACAAATATAAGCCCAAACCTAATCTTTTCTTCCAGACTGAGGAACGTAAGTGGTTTTAGTGAAAATCAAAGGAAGTGATATTGCAGCAATCAATGGTCATGGAAATCAAGTATTAGTGGATCTGCATGGGTTAGCAAGGGAAATGTGAACAGAAGTCTGAAGACTGTTTAAAATATTTCACAGCTTCTGTAAAATTGACAATCACACTGAAGAGGTTCTCTGATCAGAACTTGTTACTAAGGAAAGAAAAATGAAAACTTTTAGGCAGAATGATTATTAAGGTAAAGACCAACTCACAATTAGTGTAAAGTACTGGAGATTTACTTGAATAGGGGTATAGAAGAGGGAAACAACTGGTGAAGACTTTTTCAGGCCAAAGCTAAGGGTGGGACTTATAAGGGCTATAGCCATCCCTTAAAAAAAAAGTGATTGGATTTTTAGTTCAGAATTGGTTGGTTAATGCAGAATGTGGCATGGCTGATTGTTGAACCCCAAGTCCCTTATTTGATCTAGATAGTCACAAGTTCATCATCAGTCTGTTTTTAGTGCTGATTCTAACCAATTTTGTGGAAATCCATCACTCTGGTTTCCTGACTACTTCTCTTCCACTTTCCCGGATTGAGGTTATGTGGTGGGTAAGTACACACACATAGTGTCAGGCTTAGAGAAAATTTCTCTCATTGTTCCACCAATAACCATGATAAAAACATGTGCATTTACTAAGTATTTAATACCTTTTTCATGTATTCATTAATTCTAAATTGGGTGCTCTCTAATTTCAATATTGTATATTGCCTACTTAGTTCTTCTCTATCACATGAGAGAGTGGGCAGGAAATGATTTATCAACAATATCCAGAGTTATCCTTTTCCATGATATGCTAGACAGCATTTCTACAGGAGTATCACTGTAAAGATCTATTGTCAGTTTGGACTCTAAGAGAAAGACTCTTTTCCTGCAAAAGTGCTTTAAATTCAGATAATAGGACAGAAGACTGTGTATGCTTGAGAAGATTGTGTGAACCAAGCACAGAACCAGTGTGGGGCTGCAATCTGCACATTAAAGGTATAGAAATGATATTCAAAAACAGCACTTTGAGTTAGTACTAAGCAAATTAAGACTTAATAATATTGGTCTTGAAGCAGGAATACATATTCCTATGGTGAACCAGTTGGATTTGGGACAACAGCAGTATAGAACACATGGAAGAGATTCTAGATGGAGCAGCATGGACCTATCCTAGCCATATTGGCTAAGGGTTACTACTAGTCCCTAAGTGAGGAGGAAATATTGGGTTATGTCAGAGCTCATAATTTATCTTTTATTGTTTTCAAAGCATAAAAGCAACACAGTTTTTGGGTGTTTATTATTGTGTAAGTATATATAATAAACAGCATATAATTATCATTTCAGAATATGGGTTTAGTTGTTCTCCACAAATCCTTTTGACACCTAAAAAAACAAATCCAGACTTAAAGGTTTCCTTCCACACATATTTTGAGATTTAAGACATTCTTGGATGTAAAGATTTCTTGATGATTACCAAAATCAAAATTCTAGCTCCCAGATTTGGCAAAAATAGTGAAAGGTTGTACTTTTACAAATCTGCTTCAATAAAATATATTTCACTCTAGATGTACTTCAGTTTTCAGCCCATTGCCTTAAATATTATACAGCTTGAAATTATTATCTTTATTGTATAACCTGTCTCTTTACCTACCCCCTTCCTCTCCCAGCCACTGCACTATTTCAGCCATTAAGGTCTCTCTAATCAGCCACTGATGTCTTTTTAGTTTCTGCTTAAAAATTCCTTTTTTGATTCCTTTTTCTCTATGTGACATCTCTTCTTGGATAAATGGGGTGCTCAAGCTTAGTTTAGCCTGGTTTTCAGAGATTTCAGGTAGACATTGAAGTGGAGGAGAAGGTGGGCTGGCCTGCAGATGCAGAGTTAGTGCAAACTGACCAAGAATGTCCCAGGCAGGAGCAGCGTGGGCTACAAGTTCATGAAGGAGTTCAGTGTGATGGAGCCAGACAAGGATACTCCATCATATAAAACCTCTTACTCCACCTTGGTTGTGCACTGTTGCTGACGCTTTGCTGTGGAAACTCCTTCCATGAACTTGAAATTTGATGAAGAGTATTGTTTTTTTCTACATTATTCTAATTTTAAAATAAGACATATTCATCTATTACTTATAGAATTAAAAATAAATATAAAGGAATTAATACAAAATTAAAAAAAGAAAAAGATGAGGAAATAGGAAGTAGACTGTTGCAGACCAAGTCTGGAGAAAACCTAAATAAATCTTGTGAGATAACATTGACCTGAACTTGAGTCCTGGAAATGGAAAGGTAAAGATAGGAACATATATTGTAAGAATTATGAGAGTCACTGGTGAGATGTGGTGACTGACGGATAGAGAGGTGGTGAGGACGACACGCAAGGCTCTTAGCTTGAGCCCATCAGCAACACAAGAAGAGAGGCAAGTCTTGGAAGAAAGTTCATGAGTTCATTTTTTGAGCATGTTGATTTTGAGAAGTCTGCAGGCCCTCCAAGTGAAGCCGTCTAACAGGAAATTAGATATACAGTCATGGTACTCAAAAGACCTTTGAGCAAATGACATAATACACGAACAGCAGCAATAATAACTACATCATTTACTGATTTGCTTACTATATTCCAAGCTTTACACCAAGTACTTTCATTCTATTCTTCTGCCTCTCTCTATGCTCTTATGCCTGTTTCTGATGTCTTGCACTGTGTTTTCCCTGACTTCTTATTTATTTCTACTAGTGAGCCATCTGTTTCTGGTCTGCAGTTGCAACCTTTTTGGTTTTTCAATGCTGCTAGACTATTTTCCCCCATTCTTTTTTGGTCATTTTAGTGGAATTTCTGGATGGAGGGGAGTTAGTTGTGCATCAATTTGTCTTCTTGGAGTGGAAGCCAGAAACTCTGAGTTGAGGCATTAATCTGCTTGCTAGAAAGTTTAGTCACATTTTGAAGCGTATCAAACTTTTTCAAGGAAGGGGTCATCATTTCATCGAACCAAATTATACTGTGGTGTAGCCTGAGAGAGATAAAACACTACTTTAATAAAATGTTGATTTCTCAGCTGTGGTGAAAAAAACGATTCTAAACAAAGTTTAAGGTCACGATTTTTCCCATTTCTTTTCATCCTTCTTCTTCTCTTGCCATCAAAAGACCTGACAGTAAAGAATTCTTTAAAAATGAAAAAAATATAGAAATAATGTCTTTATTAAAAATTTAGAAAATATGGAAAAGTGCAAGGAAGTAAACCATCCCTAATCCTACCACCCAGACAGAATTACTGTAAATATTTGGATGTATTTAACTCTAGTTTCTTTTTGAATAAATGTGCATGTATGTATTTGTGTATGTATACATGTACACACATATTTATAAAATTAAAGTATATGTGATATTAATCCCTCTTTTTCCACTTAGTTATATATCATAAGCGTTTACCCCATATATTTATCTTTTTTGTCTTTCTTGTTTCCTTTTATTTTTAGTTGACATGTAATAATTGTATGTATTTATAGGATACAGAGTGATATTTTGATACATGTATACAATGTGTAATGACCAAATTAGGGTAATTAGCACATTCATCACCTTGAACATTTATTATTTCTTTGTGTTATAAAAATTCAAAATCTTCTCTTCTAGCTTTTTAAGACTACACAATAAATTATAGTTACTCATATTCATCCTCCTGTGCTGCAGAACCCCAGAACTCATTCCTTCTATCTAGCTGTATTTATCTTTAAGAACTTTTTTTGGTGGCTTGTATTCCATTATATTGATGTTCCACAATTCAATTAGACTACCATTGTTAAAAAACAGATTGTTTTCCATTTTTATCTTCCTAAATAAGTCTGCAAAAAACATGCTTATAAGTAAATCTGCATTCATGTTTCAACAAATAAAATACACCAAACATTCCCCAAAGGGTATGAGGGCAAGCTGGCTGCGGCATGTCATCTCTGTTGATCACCAGGGTATTTTAGTTCCTCTGTTTGGCTCGATGTAAGTCCCACCTGAACCTCCCTGCTTCGTTTGACATTGCGAGATAAAGAAAATTGTTCCTTGGCTATGGCCTTGTGCATAGCTGCGTGGGGTTGGTAACTAATCTTCGAAGATGGCCTCCTAATGGACTATACCTCCAGATATTCACACTCTTGTGTAGTTGGGCATCCACATTGAATTCGAGCTGTCTTTGTATAAGCAGCAGAAAGTAACAGAGGAGATGTTGTGTGAATTTCAAGGTTAGGGTACAAGAAGCCATGCAACTTCTTTTTGGATTTTTGGAACATACACTCTGGGGAAGTAAGTAAAAATCAAAAAAGAATTCCAACTATGCTGAAATTGTCATATTGTAAGGAAGCCTAATAGTTATAGGGAGTATGAGAAAGATGCTATTGATATTGCTTTGTTTTCTTCTATATTTGGAACCGTATACCAACTGGATTTTTGAATTTTTTGTTTTGGCTTTTGGTGAAAGGAACACATAAAAATTCTGTCAATGGTGGACAGACTGTGGGGATTATCTTTGACCCCCTTGTGAAACAAACAAATGAACAAAATATTTTTTAAAAAATTATGAGCCAGAATATTTATCATGCTCATCAGAGTAATTGGTATTCATTTATTTACTAACATTTATCTAAATGGTTGAGCAAAGCTATACTTCAGGTACTAGGTAAGATTATTAATTGGTAAATTCTTAATCAAACAAGGTCTGAAACTAACTGTCTTTCCTACAGTGACAGTGAGCAGCATCTTCTTTTTCTCTGTAAATTAAGTCATCATTATCAATTATGCTGAAGTTAAGAGCTGGATACTATGTCTGTTTCTGCACTGTAGGAGCATTTTATAAAGGGAAAATGTGGGCAGTAGGGGCAGAGCAAGATGGCTGATTAGAAACTTCCAGCAATCATCCCTCCATATGAACACTAAATGCAACAACTATCCACACAAGCAAGCACCTTCAGCAAAACCAATAATCAGGTGAGTGTTCATACTATCTGGTTTTAACATTCTGTCAAGGAGAGAGGCACTGAGAGGGCAGAAAATCTTGCATTGCCTATGCCACTCTGCCCCCACCCCTCCCCGGCAGTGCTTTGCCAGAACACCAAGTGGAGAGAGAATCTGTGTGCCCATGGGAAGGGGTAGTGAAGAGATTGTGGAACTTTGCACTGGAGCTCAGGACTTCTCTGGCACAGAGGAACATAGCACAGGGCAGAATTCTGCTGGTGCCCATGGAGGGAGCATTTAGACCAGCCCGACCAGAGGGAGAAACCCGAGTTCTGGCTAGCCCCATCATAAACTGACAAAAAGAAGCCTGAGGCCTGGACTAAATTCGTAAAGCAGTTGAGCCACAAAGGCTGTGTAGTCCTTGGGCAATGTTTGCGGTTGTGCTGGCTCAGAGCCAGTAGACTTGGGGTGCACATGACCCAGGGAGACAACAGCAGTGGTGGCCAACCCAGTGCCTTTGTCACCCCTCCCACAACTACAGGCGCTGTGGCTCCGGTAGAGTCTTCTTTCACTTGGGGAAAGGAAGAGGAAGAGCTCAGAGGACTTTATTTTACAATTTGAGTACCAGCTCAGCCACAGTAAAATAAAGTACCAAGCAGACTCTTGAAGCCACTGAGTTCAGGCATTGGTCCCTGGAAAACACTTCTGGACCCATCCTAGGCCAGAAGGAAACATGATGACCTGAACGGAATGACCCAGTCCTGGTAGGATTCACCACTTGCTGACTAAAGAGTTCTTGGGCTTTGCATAAACATCAGAGGTAGCCAGGCAATAGTCACCACAGGCTTTGGGTGAGACTGGGCTGGCTTCAGGTGTGACCTAGTGCTGGTGGACATGAGGAAGGGCCCATGTCACTCCTCCCCCAACTCCAGTAGCCCAGCATAGAAAGTGAGGGAAGACAGTGAGAGACTTTGCCTGGTAATACATGGAATTCGATTGTATCTTACCCAAATCCACCAAGGTGGTGCCACCAGGAGTCTGCAAGAGTCACAGCATGACTGGGCTTGGGGCACTGGTATAGCTGCAGTTACCAGAGACTTGGACTATAACACTCCATTCCATTTGAGTGTCAGGAAAGCCTTCTCAAGAAGGATGGGTTCAAATAATCCCAGATTGTGAAGATTAAAATAAATACCTACTCTTCCATGCCCAGACATTGACGGACATCTGCAAGCATCAAGAACATCCAAAAATACATGACCTCACCAAACAAACTAAATAAGGTACCAGTGACCAGTCCTGGAGTGATGGAGATAGGTGACCTTTCAGACAAGGAATTCGAAACAGCTGTCCTGAAGAAGCTCAATGAACTTCAAGACAACACAAAGAAGGAATTCAGAAGCCTATCAGAGAAACTTAACAAAGAGACGAAATAATAATTAAAAAAACCCCAGAAATTCTGGAGCTTAAGAATTCAACTGAAAAACCGAGAAATGCATCATAGTCTCTCAACGGCAGAATTGGCCAAACAGAAGAAAGAATTCCTGATCTTGAAGTCAGGCTATTTGAAAATACATTCAGAAGAGAAAAAACAGAACAAAAAAAAAAAAAAAAGAAATGAAATGCCTACAAGGTCTAGAACATAGCCTCAAAAGGGCAAATCTAAGAATCATTGGCCTTAAAGAGGAGCTAGAGAGAGAATTGGGGTAGAAAATTTATTCAAAGAAATAATAATGGAGAATTTTCCAAACCTACAGAAAGATATCAATATTCAGGTACATGAGGGTCATAGAACACCAAACAGATTTAATGCAAACAAGACTACGTCAAGGCATTTAATATTCAAGCTCCCTAAGATCATGGATAAAGAAAAGGTCTTAAGGGAAGCAAGAAAAAAGAAAAAAATTACATATAAAGGAGCTCTAAAACATCCTGCAGCAGACTTCTCAGTATAAACCTTATATGCCAGGAGAGAGTGGCATGACATGTTCAAAGTGCTGAAAGAAAAAACCTTGAACCTAGAATATTATATACTGCAAAAATATCCTTCAAACATGAAGGAGAAATAAAGACTTCCCCAGAAAAATGAAAGTTGAGGGATTTCATCAACATCAGACCTGGAGTTCTTCAATCTGAAAGAAAAGGACATTTATGAACAGTAAGAATTCATCTGAAGATATACAACTCACTGGTAACAGTAAGAACACAAATACAGAATACTCTATTGCTGTAATTGCAGTGTATAAACAGCTTATATGTTGCATAGGAATCCTAAAAGATGAACATCAAAAATAACTACAATTTTTTGAGAGATGATAGTATAAAAAGATTGGATGGAAACAACAAAAATTAACAAGTGGGGGTGATGGAGTTAAAGGGTAGAATGTCTTCTGGATTTCTCTTTGCTTGTTTATTTGTTTGTAAACAGAATTGTCATATCTTTAAAATAATTGGTTATAAAATGTTTTTTTGCATGCCTCTTGGTAATCTCAAAATGAAAAACCTACAACAGATACACAAAAAATAGAAAGCAAGAAATTAAAACACACTACCAGAGAAAATCAGTTTTATCAAAGGAAGGAAGGAAGAAAGAGAGGACCATAAAACAACCAGAAGCTAAATTATAACATTGCAGTAGTAAGTCTTATCTATCAATAATAACATTGAAAGTGAATGGACTAAACTCTTCAATCAAAAGACATAGAGTGAATGAATGGATTAAAAATCAAAAGCCAACTATATGTTGTTTTCAAGAAACCCACTTCACCTATAAAGATACACACAGACTTAAAATAAAGGGATGAAAAAGATATTTCATGCAAATGGAAAGAAAAAAGCAGGGGTAGGTGTTCTTCTACCAGATAAAATAGATTTCAAGACAAAAACTATAAAAAGAGACAAAGAAGGTCATCATATAATGATAAGGGGGTAAATTCAGCAACAGAATATAACAATTCTAAATATAATATATATGTACCCAATACTGGAGTACCCATATATATAAAGCAAATATCATCAGAGCTAAAGAGAGAAATAGATCCCAATATAATAATCGTTGGGAACCTCAACACTCCACTTTCAGCATTGAATAGAACATCCAGACAGAAAATCAACATTTGGACTTAATCCAAATTTCAAAAGAAACATTTGGACTTAATCCAAATAGACCTAGTGGATATTTACAGAATATTTCATCCAACAGATGTAGAATACATGTTCTTCTCCTCAGCTCATGGATCATTCTCAAGGATCAACTATATGTTAGACCACAAAACAAGTCTTAAACAATTCAAAAAAATTGAAATGATATCAAGTATTTTCTCTGACCACAATGGAACAAAATTAGAAATCAGTACCAAGAGGAGTACTGAAATGAAAAGTGGGTCAATGAAGAGATTAAGAAGGAAATTTAAAAATTTCTTGAAACAAATGAAAATGAAAACACAATATGTTAAAACCTATGGGATATGGAAAAATCAGGAAATTTTATAGCATAAGGGCCTACATCAAAAAAGTAGAAAAGCTTCACATAAACAACCTAATGATGCTTCTCAAAGAACTATAAAAACAAGAGCAAACCAAAGTCAAAATTAGTAGAAGAAAGGAACTAAAAAAGATCAGAGAGGAAATAAATAAAATTGAAACAAAAAAACACAGAAGATCAATGAAACAAAAAGTTGGTTTTTTAAAAAGATAAAACTGACACACCTTTAGCCAGATTAGTTAAGAAAAAAAGAGAGAAAACTCAAATAAATAAAATCAGAGATAAAAAAGGAGACATCAAACTGATAACGCAGAAATCCAAAGGATCATTAGCGACTACTATGAGCAACTACATGCCAATAAATTCAAAAACCTAGAAGAAATGGATAAATTCCTAAACACATACAACCTACCAAGATTGAACCAGGAAGAAATCCAAAACCTGAATAAAGCAATAACAAGTAATGAGATAGAAGCAGTAATAGTCTCCCATCAAAGAAAAACCCAGAAATCAATGGCTTCCCTGCTGAATGATATCAAGTATTCAAAGAATAACTAACACCAATCCTACTTAAACTATTCTAAAAAATCAAGGAGGAGGAAATACTCCTAAACTTATTCTACAGGGCCTATATCACCCTGATACCAAAAACCAGACAAAGACATAACAAAAAAAGTAAACCATAGGCCAATATCTCTGATAAACATGGATGCAAAAATCATAAACAAAATATTAGCAAACCGAATTCAACAACACATTAAAAAGATTATTTATCATGATCAAGTGGGATTCATCCCAGGGATGCAAAGATATTTTAACTTATGCAAATTAATGTGATACATCATATCAACAGAACGAACGACAAAAACAAAATGATCATTTCAATTGATGCAGAAAAGCATCTGATAAAATTCAACATCCCTTCATGATAAAAACTCTCAAAATATGGTATAGGTGAAACTTACCTGAACGTGATAAAAGCCATATATAACAGACCCACAGCTAGTATCATACTGAATGGGAAAAAACTGAAAGCCTTTCCTCTAAGATCTGGACCAAGACAAGGATGCCCACTTTCACCACCATTATTCAACACAGTACTGGAAGTTCTAGCTAAAGCATTCAGACAAGAGAAAGAAATAAAGGGCATCCAAATTGGAAAGGAAAAAGTCAAATTATTCTTGTTTGCAGACAATATGATCTTATATCTAGAGAAACCTAAAGACTTCACAAAAAATCTATTAGAACTGATTAACAAATTCTGTCATGTTGCAGGATACAAAATCAACATACAAAAATCAGTAGCATTTCTACATGTCAACAGTAAACAATCTGAAAAAGAAACCAAGGATGTAATCCTATTTACAATAGCTGCAAATGAAATAACATAACTAAGAATAAATTTAACCAAAAAAGTGAAAGATCTCTATAATGAAAACTACAAAACATTGAAAAAAATTGAAGAGAACACAAAATATGAAAAGATATTCCATGCTTATTGATTGGAAGAATCAATGTTGTTAAAATGTCCATACTACTCAAAGCAATCCACAGATTCAATACAATCCCCATCAAAATACCAATGACATTGTTCACAGAAATAGAAAAAATAATCCAAAAATTTAAATAAAACCACAGAAGATCCAGAATAGCCAAAGTCATCCTGAGCAAAAAGAGCAAAACAGGAGGAATCACATTACCTTACTTCAAATCATACTATAGAACTGTAGTAACCAAAACAGCATGGTACTGGCATAAAAACAGATTGGAAGTTCAGTGGAACAGAATAGAGAAGCCAGAAATAAATCCACACATGTATAGTGAACTTATCTTTGACAACGGTACCAAGAATATACTGTGTGGAAAGGACAGTCTCGTCAATAAATGGTGCTGGGAAAACTGGATATCCATATGCAGAAGAATGAAAGTAGACCCTTATCTCTCACCACATACAAAAATCAAATCAAAATCGATTAAAGACTTAAACCTAAAAGTTCAAACTATGCAACTAGTGAAAAAAAACATTGGGGAAACAATTCAGGACATTGGTCTGGGCAAGGACTTCTTGAGTAATAGCCCCAAAGGACAGGCAACCAAAGAAAAATTGGGCAAATGGGATCCCATGAAGCTAAAAAGCTTCTATACAGCAAAGGAAACAATCAATAAAGTGAAGAGACAACCCACAGAATGGAAGAAAATATTCACAAACTATCCGTCTGACAAGGAATTAATAGCTCCAACAACTCAATAGGAAAAAATCAAATAATTCGATTAAAAAATGGGCAAAGGACTTGAATAAACATTTCCCAAAAGAAGACGTACAAATGGCCAACAGGTATATGAAAAAATGCTGAATAATATTAGTCCTCAGAGAAATGCAAATCAAAACTACAATGAAATATCATCTCACCTCAGTTAAAATGGCTTTTATCAAAAAGACAGGCAATAATGAATGCTGGAGAGGATGTGGAGAAAAGGGAACCCTCTCACACTGTTGGTGGGAACGTAAATTAGTGCAACTACTATGGGGAACAGTATGGAGGTTCCTCAAAAAACTGAAAATAGAACTACCATATGACTCAGCAATCCCATTGCTGGGGATATATCCAAAGGATGGGAATTCAGTATATTAAAAAGGTAGCTGCATTCCCATGTTTATTGCAGCACTATTCACAATAGCAAGATTTGGTTTCAACCTAAGTGTCCATCAGCAGATGAATGGATAAAGAAATTGTGGTACATGTACACAATAGAATATTATATAGCCACAAAAAAGAATAAAATCCTGCTATTTGCAGCAACATGGATGGAACTGGAGAACATTATGTTAAGTGAAATAAGCCAAGCACAGAAAGAGAAATCTCGCATGTCCTCACTCTTATGTGGCAGCTAAATATTAAAAACAATTGATCTCACGGAGACAGAGAGTAGCATGAAGGTTAGCAGAGAGAGGGTGGAAAGAGTAATAGGGAGAGGGGCATAAAGTGGGGATGGCAAATGGGTGCAAAAGTATAGGTAAATAGATAGAGTGGCCAATATTTGATAACACAACAAAGTGAGTATAATCAACAGTGAGTTAGGGCTCACTTTAAAATAACTAAAAGAGTGGAATTGGAGTATTCCTAATGCAAAAAAATGATAAATGCCTGAGGTGATGGATACCCCAATTACTCTGATTTGATTAATTCACATTGTATGCCTGTTATCAAAACACCACATGTACCCTATAAATATATACAACTATTATGTATCCATAATAATTAAAAATAAAAAAGAGAAAAGGTGATTATTGTCCATGAACTGATTAGAGAAGATAAGATGAAACACCAAATAAGACCTTTAATAAGAGTGAAATTATTTCGAGTCCTAAGCAATGACCTGTTGACCATGCCTTGAATAATATAACGGGTGGAAAGAAAGTTTAAAGAAACTCTGGAGGGTGAGAAGCAGAATAATCAGACATCTAATGAAGAAAGCACGTTTTCTAGGAGAAGTAAGTGTAATGGGAGATCCAGGAAGATGTTAATGAAGAAGGAGCATTTAGATTTGGCAAGAGAAGTTACCAGAATTCTTGTAGTGTAGTGGTATGGAGATTGCAAAAAGAATAAAGTCACTGTTGTCCAAAAAGCACGTCACAGTACATTTCATAGTGTAACTTAGGAAAGAGCTCATAATTTTTCTTTTCTTTTTGCTCACAAGGGGAACACACTGTGTTTTGTGTTAGCTTCTAAAATTTCTGTAATTCTGGCATGTTTATTTATTGGCCCTTCTATTCCTGTTTATAAACCTTTGTCCTGAAGCCACCCCACCCTACAGCTGAAGATAATAGTTCTTTCTTGGAATTATCATGGCAGAAATGCATTCTCTCACAACATATTTTTACTGTCTTCTTAAAAAGAACTAGATTTGAAAAATAGACTAATAGGGTATGCAAATCAAAGTTAGTCATAATAAGTTAAAAATAGATTTTGTGATTCTAATAATTTTATTAATGCTAGATGCTGAGGACAGCTTCTCAGAGGTGGTAAAGAAAAACGGTAGGTTATGAGAACCCTATGAAAAGTAGCACTATGACTGAGAAACACCTGCTGGCAGAGTTCAAGTTGCTTCACATAATGAATATTTCTTATGTAGCCCTGTTTTTAGTTACCCCTCTTGATTTTCACAGGTTCTAATACACGAATATTATTCTTGGCTATAAATCTATTCTTTTTACAGATTAGATTTATGATATAGACTTAGAGACATAGACTTCATTTTGCTTTCTCCATAATTGAACCTTTTAGATTATTGACTTAGTCTAGTTCTGCTCATTGATTATCAGTACAGATTTTACAAGGATAGAAAGTATAAGCCACTGGTTTTGATTTTACAAGTTCCTGACTTATGCTGGTCATGGATAGAAAAGTATAAGCCATGGACTTATGCTGGACAAGGATAGAAAGTATAAGCCACTGGTTTGATTTTACAAGTTCCTGACTTATGCTGGTCATGAATTTGATGTTATGTGAGGTACACTGCATAGTGTAGGCCAAGACTGATACTTATATGATACAAAGATGGTCCCTTTCCCCTCCTTCCTTGCGCTGCAGACGTGTCTAAAAGTGACAAACATTTTTCTCAGCGATTTAAGATGTAGCTTCAGAATCCTTCTCAACACAACATTTCACAGAGCTGCTGCCAATCAAAAAAAGTTGATAAATAAATTAAAACCTGAGAATTGATTAATTTTCTTATAATCTATCAATGTCCCTTCAGGTAACTTAAATTTCTCCTTTCCTTCCTTAAATAGTAGAGTTTTGACCTGTGTTGTATATGTGATTACTTTACTTTTCTTATGTCCATATATAGGGGCTGATTGGCCAAATGTAAATGTTTAGATATAACCTTCCAATTTCAGAGAGAAGCTTAAAACAGGACCAAAAAATCAACAAATTTTGTTTATTTATTTGTTTTTATTTGTATAAATTTATAGGGTACAAGTGCAATTTTGTTACATGGATAGACTGTATGTAGATATCTAGATATCTTAAGATAGAGCTCTCAACAGAGGTTTTATGGCAGGCTGTGGTTTAATTTTTGATTCTTGTTTGTCTTGAGGAACTTTACATGCAGTGTGTGTGCGTATTTAAAGGTGATAGAAGGAGAATTACAAGGCAACTTAGAGAATGAGTTACCTACTTTGATAAAGAGTCTGGGATTGTATTTTAACAGGAAATTATTTAAAATTATTTCTTCAGTTAAAAATTTTGATTTTTTATTGCTCATGTGAATGTACGTGGTACTTGAAAATGCAAAAATCAGAAGATAGTTATAGGAAATGTGTCAATAAATTATGATATTTGTCATAAAATTAGAGCTAAAATTGCTTTGTGAGTGTGATTAGAAGTAAGTTTTCATTCATTTAAATATAGCTTCTGAACTGAAAAGTTTATCTAAATTAAAAGTCTGGAATTTAGGGTTGGGAGAAACCTTAGAAGATATCTGACATTTTATTTCACAGGTGAGAAAACTGAGGTCCAGAGAACAGAATTAACTTCATGAAAGTCATACAGTGGATGTCAACAACAAGGAAAAACCCCAGTATTCTGATTTTCAGTTTGGAGATTTCTAGTATATCTTCCTATAATTGATTTAATTTGCTACTCCCCTTACTTTGGCTCTAAAAGGGGTTTCTGTGTGAGGTGTCTTGTTTTCATGGGATATGTACAGGCAAGGAATAACATTAAGCCATGCCATTGAGGATAAAATTGTGTTAGATAACTTTTCCTACAAAACATTTTTTGCATGGGACTTAATTTTTTTTCATATTGTATTCTAAATTACTTAGTAATTTTAAGTCAACAAACTGAATACTCGTGGGTGAATTTTATTTTTTTTCTAGGCAGAGCTGAAATGCGTGAAAGTACTGATTTCATCCCAAATTCATTTTTTACTCAGAAAAAAGCATTGAGTTACTAGTTAGATTTTGCAGGCTTTTGAGATGTTCCTTTTATACACATGATACAAAGGGAGCAATGGGATATTTACTGGATTCACAAACAATTAGGATGGAAGGGCTGAAGACTAGGGATAGAGGCTGTTGACTACCTTGCATTATAGTACAATTTACATGATATACAGCAATACAGTAAGTCAGGAGACGCTTAATACATTGTATCTGGTGATTATGATAATGATGAATAAGCTTTCTATTATCTTTTGGAAAGATATTTGATTGTGCCCCAAAACGTGGTAAGGGAAGAAATATTCCTATTCCTTGGTGTTTAGAATTGCTAAAATGTAGCAAAAACCCAACCTGTCCTTCAAGGTAGTTTGAAATATGCCTTCTGCTGTTTTCACTTCCCAGATATTAACTGTCGTTGAGTATAAGGAAATGTGGTACAATTACTCATTTGTTCCCAGTGGCTTATTTTTAGCACTTTAAGCATCAATGGATCCCTGCCTTCAGACATTCCTCCTATTTGTTTCTTTCCCTTATTGTCAGGAGTCTGACAATTGCTTGCCTGTGCATTATTAACCTTGTGCTCTTTCTTCCGGAAGATAATAAAGGTCAAACATCCCCCTAGACCAGTGAAGTATTTTCAGATCAATAAAGCAGGATTCAAATAGCTTAGAATGTAGAACTTTTTAAAAAGATGCAGCATTTCATCTGCCAAAAGATTGTGAACACTGGAAGGTTTTTTTGGTTGGTTGTTTGTTTTTGTCTCCGACAACGTTGCCTCACACAAGGCAGTTTATTTGCCTTTGGGGGTTATCTAATAAAATAAGAGAAGAAATATTACAGTAATTGAATCTTGAAGGCACAAAGCTTGCATCATATGGACAGTCTATTGGTCAATCAGAAAAAAATCTCTATGATTGAACTCATGATGTTTTGCTTTATAGAGCTGTGACCCTTACAGGTAAGCACTTATTAGGTGACAGTTTAAGAAATGAGGCAGTTGGTGGTCATCCCTAAGTAACTAGACTATGAAAAGCTTTTATATTGTTTGCCATTATAAAAATCAAGCTCATTTAAGATATGACGTGTGGCACTTTTAATGTTTTTTCTTAAACAGTTAAATGTAAAAAAGACCAGTATTTCTAAGTTTCCCAGCAACTTTTTAATAGAGATTTATTGTAAACAGAAGACTGGAAACTATCAGGTTCTAGTCCTTTTTTTGTTTTCAGTTTTTAAATTTTATGTGCCTTAGTCCATTTGTGCTGCTATAACAAAATACCATAAACTGGATAGCTTATAAATAACAGAAATTTATTTCTTACATTTCTGAAGGCTGGGAGATCCAAGATCAAGGCAGCTGCAGATTCAGAGTCTGGTCAGGGCCACTTCCTGGTTTACAGATGGCACCTTCTCGGTGTATCGTCACATGGTAGAAGGGGAAAATAAGCTCCCTTGGGTGTATTTTATAAGGACATGACCTAACGTTTGCCCTCATGACCTAATCAGCTCCCCAAAGGTTCTATCTCCTAATACCATCACCTTGGGGATTAAGATTTCAACATGTGAATTTTGGGGGGAACACAGACATTCAGACCATAGAGTTATGTTTTACTAGAAGTTCCACCAATAAAAATTTCCACTGACATTAGTGTTAGTATTCATGCATATCTGTACATAGTATATTATAGACTGATATTACAAACTTTGTCCTAGAAAACAGTATGTGTCTGTAAATTTTACTTGAGAAGTGTACAGGCTAAAACATCTGAAGAATCACTTGATTCACATTAAAAATTGATTAGCTAAGAATAGAAAGATGTGGAATTAGAAGACATAGATTCTGTAAAATTATAAAATGGAAAAAAAACTCCATTAAATTCCATGTTCTTAGGGTGACGTGAGACTAATAATCACATGCATTTGTTATCTTAGAAGTCTCACGTAGAAATATGGGTACAATGGCATAAGTCAAACATTGTAAACTTACAACTGCCACTTTATTTGAAGTAATATACCCTAGGGGTATATAATTAGTTAAGATAAATCAACTTAGCATGTTGCTACTAAGTGTAAACTAGGACAACTTATATAACTTCTGTTCATAACTTATATTCATAACTTTTTAGTTTATAAATCACTTTAACATGTTACTTCACCTGTTCCTTATGAAAGGTTAAAAAGACACTATTGAACTTTTTAATTCAATTTTTTAGTGTAATAAAATATATATAACATAAAATTTACCATTTTTAACTATTTGTAAGTGTACAGTTTAGTAGCATTAAGTACATTCACATTCTTGTGCAACTATCATCAGTATCCATCTCCAGAACTTTTTCATCTTTCTAAACTAAAACTTTGTACCCAGTAAAAATAACTTCCCATTTCCTTCTCCCCCAAACTCCTGGCAACCACCGTTCTACTCTCTGACTTTATTAATTTGACTACTCTAGGTGCCTCATATAATGTCCTCACAATGTCTTCAAGGTTCATATATGTAGCATGTGACAAAATTTTCTTGCTTCTTAAAAATGACTAATATTCCATTGTATGTATATACCACATTTTTAAAATCCATTCATACATAGATAGACACTTAGGGTGATTCCACCCTTTGGTTATCGTGGATAATGCTGCTATGAACATGGCTGACAAATATCTCTTTGAAACTCTGTTTTCAGTTAATTTGGGTATATCCTCAGAAGTGAAATTGCGAGATAATATGGTAGCTGTGTATTTAATTTTTTGAGCAGTCACATTCTGTTTTCCAGATTGGCTACACCGTTTTACATTCCCATCAGCAATGCAAAGGTTTCCATTTCATTTTCTCCACATCATTCACAACACTTGTTATTTTCTGTATTTTTTAAAAAATAATAACAATAATAATGGGTGTGAAGTAGTAACATTATGGTTTTGATTTGCATTTCCCTAATGATTGTGATGGTTAGCATGCTCTTTATGTGCTCACTGGCCATTTGTATATTTTCTTTGGAGAAGTGTTTGTTCAAATGATGTTTTTCCCATCATTTAATCAGGTTGTTTTGTTGTTGCTGTTGTTGTTAAGAGTTCTTTATATATTCTGGATATTAATCCCTTAATATATATATAATTTGCAAATATTTCTCCCATTCTGTGTGTTGCCTTCTCACTTTGTTGAATGTGTCCTCTGATACACAAATTTTTTAAATTTTGGTGAAGCCCAATTTACCAATTTTTTCTATTGTTCCTTGTGTTTTTAATGTCATATTCTAAGAAATCATTGTTAAATCCAACATCATGAAGACTTTCCTCATGTTTTCTTTAAGAGTTTTATAGTTTTAGCTTTCATATTCAGGTTTTTCATACATTTTGAGTTAATTTTTGTATATGATGTAAAGTAAGGTTTTGACATTTTATTGATGGAAAACTTAGACTCTGAGACTTGAAATAATGCCTTCTAAATTGGTAAAATTTCTTGTTGGATAAGTGATAGAACCATGAGATCAGTCTAAGGTTCCTTCCTTCCTCTTCCCTTTCCATTTATTTCTTTCTTGATTTCTTTCTTTCTTTTTTAAAAGCCCAATATGGTCCCCACCAGACCAAAGTTTAAGTTAAAATTTAAAGACTTGGAATATATAAACTCTAAGTTTCCTTCTATTCTAGCATTCTAAGCTTTATTTTCTTATATAATAACTCTTCTTCTGCAGGTTGTTGGGAGGAGGGCCTGTGCACAGTCCTGGGTGCATTCTAAGGAGCCATGCTGTGGAAAGTCTTGCTTGATTAATGGGGCAGTCTTGAGGCTTTTGGGTACTTGGTGGCAAGGCTGCTAAAAATCAAAGTGACCCCAAGAAAATGGCTCATCCCCCAGACAAGGTAGAAGAAGATAGTGAAGATGAGGAAAGTCAGACAATGAAGAAGATGATAGCAGTGGAGAAGAGGTTACCATCCCTCACAAAAGAAGACAAGAAGCCTACCACAACTTTAGCAAAGAAGGTGGTGGTTTTCCCAACAAAAAAGTGAGCCGTTGCCACACCTGCCAAGAAAGCAGCTGTTACTCCAGGCAGCACCCACATGGCCAAGAACACAGTTACACTAGTCAAAGCAGTCATGACACCTGGTAAGAAAGGAGCTAAGCCAGGCAAAGCATTGGGAGCAACCCCTGGTAAGAAGAGAGCTACCACCCCAGCCAAGGGGGCAAAGATGGCAAGAATGCCAAGAAGGAAGACAGTGATGATGAGGACAGTGAGAAGGATGGTGATGAAGATGAGCATATGGGTGAATTTGTGCCAGGAGTAATGAAAGAAGCTGCTGCCCCTGCCTCAGTGGATGATGATGATGAGAATGACAAAGATGAAGATGATGATGAGGAAGATGACTCTGAAGAAGAAGCTGTAGAGACCACACCAGCCAAAGGAAAGAAAGTTTTTGCAAAAGCTATTCTGTTGAAAGCCAAGAGCAAGACTGAGGATGGACAAAGAGGAGGATGATGAGGACAAGGATGACAAAGATGATGAGGACAAGGAGGAAGATGATGATGAAAGTAAGGAAGAAGAGTCTGTCAGAGAAGCAACTGGAAAACTAAAGAAGGAAATGACCAAACAGAAAGTAGCTCATGAAGTCAAGAAACAGAAAGTAGAAGCCACAGAACTAACTAGTCTTTCAATCTCTTTGTTCAATCTCTTTGTTAAAAACTTGTATTAGTGATCTTTTTGCTAAAAATGATCCTCTTGTGTGGATGTTAGAATTGGTATGACTAGGAAATTTGGCCATGTGGATTTTGAATATGCTCAGGACATGGAAAAAGCCTGGGGACTCACTAGTTTAGAAGTCATTGACAATGAAATTAAACCAAAAGGGAAAGATGGCAAGTGAGAAAGATGGCTGACCAGAGACACCAGCTGCCAGAGTGTCTCAGTAAGGAGAAGAAGTTTTAGATGAAAGAGTAAAAATGAGCAAACAGACAAAGAGAGATCAGGTGCAGATCTGAGGGAAGGGTGCCAGAACCTTCAGGAGGCTCCATAGGAAGAAGTTGTGGAGCAGAACAGGAAGGAGCAAGGTATCAGCAGAGATCAACACTTGAGAGGCTCGGAGTCCAGCAAGAAGGGTAGGTGGATCATTTTTTTCTCTTTCACTTGCATCTCTGACAGTGGCTGGGTTCTTGAGCTGCTGGAGAGACTTTTTGCCCACATGAGCGCAGAGGATGCTGCCGCCAGTAAGCTGGGAGCTTCTCGTGGACAGGGCATCAGGCTCCCAGCCCCACTTGAGTGGCCCCTGTCTCCACAGACCTGAGCTGGGACAGCAGGCACCGTATTGCTTCTCTACCCACCATACACCTTGTTCTCCCTAGGGGGCTTCAACTCCTCAGGTTTCTTCTTGCTTTCCCCCACACAAACATTTCCCAACTCTGGCCCAGACTGCAGGAGCAGTGGATCCTGGGTGATCTTTGTGACTCCAGTTCCTGGACATTCTGGATGGGTGGCCTCCTGGAGTGAGGGGTGGACATGACCAGAGTGCTAGCTTTCCTCCATTCAGACCATTTCTCTCCCTTTCCCCTCCTACACCTCTAGCTGCCGAGAGAGACAATTGTGCCATCAAACTGAGGCTTCTACAGAGAGTAGGACTCAAACCTTTCCTCTTGGGGCCCTGCAGCAGACTGAGGGGTGGTCAGACTGTGAACTCCCTGCCTGCTGGCCCCCTCTGGTGCTGCTTTCCTGGTGACTCCATGAGAGTGTGGCATGCCTGTAGGCAGAGAGACATTGAATCTGCTTGGCCACCCAGTGGGCAACTTGGGAAGAGCATGCTTCTCCCTGGCATGGTCAGGGATTGATCTTTGGGGACCTGAGGACAGGCCCACAGGCCAGGTCCTGTACCCCCAGGTCTCAATCGTGTTGCTTGGGGGCACAGAGGGGAGATTTGTGAACTAATCATGGGAGGTGAGGGAGCCAGCATAGGCAGAACTGAGAGGAGAGTACAGTGTGGGTCCTAGCTTGTGGGCCACCCCTCCTCTGACAGGAAGGCTGTGCTTTCTGCTCAGGCTGGGATCCTGGGCAGGGAACCTCCCGGCCTGCATCACAGAAATGTGGGAGCTTGGCTGGCCTGAGCTCCTGTCTGCTGGCAGATGCTGGGGAGAAACTGCAGAGCATGGAAGGGCAGAGAGGAATGAGGCCTGCTTCAGACTGCCAGATTGTGAATCTCAGTTGGCCCTGCCTTCACAAGCAGAGATGCTGGTTGGGTGGGCCCGCTTCAGACCCTCCCTGGTGGTTTTGCCCAGAAGCTGGGAGCAGACCTTTGATCCCTGTTGAAACAGCTACCTTGTCAACTTCTGTAGAGCCTGACAGTAAGCTCACCCAACCCAGCCCTGCCCAGCTGCACTCCGACACTGGCCTCTGCTGTGGCAGAGAATAAGGACTCATCTGAAGGTCCAGGACCCCACCCACCACCTGGGGCATTCCAGTGCATCTCCTGAGGGGCTAGCGCCAATCACAGGACCGAAAACAACACTGCAGCTTGTTCCTTCTGGCAAGCAGCACCTACTGACAGGGAGGTCAGTTTGTATGCCTTTCATAGCATTAACTGACTCAGTCATACAAGGTGTGGTTCATTCTCACCCACAAGCACCACCTACTGCCTCAGAGATTAAACTGGGTGTGCCATTACAACTCACACTGTTAAGGAAGACCATAGGGCTGGGGAAAGAGAAAGGATGTCAAAGACCTCTATCCTCCCTCATCAGAGAGTCAGGGAATCTGCCCACTCACATAGTTCACAACCCCTGCAGCCTACAAACAACTAGCAACTGAGAAAACCGCAACACCAATGATATCTATAACCAAGGCATCCATCCAGAACCTAGATCACCATCAAAGCACCCACAAGCAAAGCCAAAGATCTTTACCCAACATATGCTACAAACCCACCTGTATGAGTGAGGTGAGGGGAAAAAGCCCTATCTAAACACAAGAAAATCCAAAAATAAGAAGCAACTGCTGCTCCAGATGAGAAGGAATCAGTGAAAGAACTCTGGAAGTATGAAGAATCAGAGTGAAAGGTCACCCCCAAAAGGGAACACCAGCTCTCAAGCAATGGACCAAAATCAAAATATTGAAATGACATATAAAGAATTCCAAATATGGATTATAAGTAAGCTCAATGAAATATAAGAGAAAATGGAAAATCAACACA
This sequence comes from Daubentonia madagascariensis, assembly GCA_023783475.1. Taxonomy (NCBI): domain Eukaryota; kingdom Metazoa; phylum Chordata; class Mammalia; order Primates; family Daubentoniidae; genus Daubentonia; species Daubentonia madagascariensis. The sequence goes on from JAKFHU010000725.1 coordinate 2,956,861, forward strand.
AAGAAACCACAAAAATAATTCAGAAAATGAATGAACATTTTACTAAAGAAACTGAATTATTAAAAAAATTGAATAGAACTTCTGGAAATGAAAAATTCATTCAAGGAAATACAAAACACAGTGGAAAATCTTAAGTATAGACTAGACCAGGCAGAAGAAAGAATCTCAGAGCTTGAAGACAACACCTTTGAATTAAACAAGCCAGTCAAAGATAAAGGACAGAGAATTAAGAGGAAGGAACAAAGCCTACAAGAAATATGGGATAATGTAAAGAGGCCAAACATAAGAATTATAGGCAACCCTGAGGATGAAGAAGAAAACACAAAAGGTTGAAAAACCTATTTGAGGGAATAATTGAGGAATACTTCACTGGTCTTGCTAGAAATTTAGATATACAGGTACAAGAAGCTCAATGAACACCTGGGAGATTCATCACAAAGAGGCAATCACCTCTACACATAGTCATCAGGCTAGCTAAATTTAACATGAAGGAGGAACTCCTGTGAACCATAAAGCAAAAACGTTAGGTAACTTACAAAGGAAAACCCATCAGGCTAACTGCAGACTTCTCAACTGAGACCTTACAAGCCAGAAAGGATTGGGGCCCCCTCTTCAGGCTTCTTAAACAGTATAATGGCCAGCTTAGAACTTTGTATACTGTAAAAATAAGTTTCTTATATGAGGGAGAAAGAAAGACTTTCTCAGACAAGCAAATACTGAGGGAATTTGTCAAGAGCAGACCTACCCTGCAGAATGTACTCAGATCTGCATTATACATCGATCAACACAGTAGAAACCCACCAGTGTGAAATGACCCAAAAGCTAAAGTTGAGATCCCATATAAAATAATGGCTCAAGAGGTAAAACAAAGCAATAAGGTTCTATCCAGCAGGATGAACAGAAATGCATCCCACTTATCAATACTTTCAATAAACATGAATGGCTTGAATCCCCACTCAAGAGACATAGGCTCGCTGAATGGATAAAAAAAATACAAGCCAAGTATCTTCTTTCTTCAGGAAACACATCTAACCCACAAGGACTCATTCAGACTCAAAGTGAAGGGATGTAAAAAAATATTCCATGCAAATGGCTATCAAAAGAAAGCAGGTGTATCCATTCTCATGTCAGATAATCAGATAACATAAACTTCAAATCAACAATAGTAGAGAAAGACAAAGGTGGTCATTTTGTAATGGTAAAGGGAGAAATTCATCAAAGACATAACAATCCTAAATATTTAAGCACCCAACACAGGTGTACCCAGATTCATAAAGCAAACCTTACTAGATCCAAACAAAGTGATAACAACATCATAATTGCTTGGGACTTCAACACCCCACTGACAGAACTGGTCAGAACCTCCGAGCAGAAAATAAATAAAGAAACACTGGACTTAAATGGGACTCTAGAGCAAATGGGCCTAACAGACATTTACAGAACATTCTACCAAAAAACTATTCAGTAGTAGTTTCTTCTCATCAGCACATGGAACATTCTCTAAGACTGATCACACCTTAGGCCACAAACATGTCTCAACAAATTTTAAAAAACAGAAATTATACCATGTATCTACTCAGACCATAGTGGAATAAAATTAGACATCTGCTCCAACAGAAACACTCAATTCTACACAAAGTCATGGAAATTAAACAACCTACTGCTGAACGATTATTGAGTGAAGGAGGAAATTAAGGTGGAAATCAAGATTCTTTGAATCCAATGACAAAGGGGACACAAGTTATCAAAATCTGTGAGATTCAGCAAAGGCAGTCCTAATGGACAAATTCATAGCCTTAAATGCCTACATCAAAAAGAGAGAAAGATCACAAATCAACAATCTAATGAATCATCTCAAGGAACTAGAAAAGGAGGAGCAAACTAATCCCAAACCCAGCAGCAGAAGAGAAATGACTAAGGTCAGAGCAAAAATAAATGAAATCAAAACCAAAAAATTATACAGAAGATTAATGAAAAAAGAGTTGGTTCTTTGAAAAGATAAACAAAATTGATAGACCTCTCACTACATTAACCAGAAATAGAAAAGAAAGGACTCAAATAAGATCAATCAGAAATGAAAAAGCAGATATTATGACTGATACTGCAGAAATACAAAATATCATCTGTGAATACTATGAAAATCTCTATGCATATAAACTTGAAAACATTAAGGAAATGGACAAATTCCTGGAAACACATAACATCCCAAGGCTAAATCAGTAATAAATAGAACTCCTGAAGAGGCCAAATAGGAGCAGCAAAATTGAAACAGCAATAACAAAATTTTCTGATAAAAAAAAGTCCTGGACCAGATGGTTTCACAGCCAAATGTTATCATACCTACAAAGAAGAATTGGTACCCATACTGCAGAAATTATTTCATAACATTGAAAAGGAAGGAATCCTCACCAACTCATTCTATGAAGCCAATATCACCTTGATACAAATGCCAGGAAATGACACAACAAAAAAAGAAAACTATAGACCAATATCCCTTGTGAATATAGATGCGAAAATCCTCAATAAAATTCTAGCAAACAGAATTCAGCAGCCCATCAAAAACATAATCCATACAACAAAGTGGGCTTCATCCCAGGGAGGCAAGGATAGTTCAACATACGTAAATCCATAAATGTGATTCCCTACATAAAGAGAAGCAAAAGCAAAGATCACATGTTCATCTCAATAGGTGCAAAAAAAGCATTCAACAAAATTCATGATAAAAAATTCTTAACAAAATAGGCATAGATGGAACATACCTCACAATTATAAAAGCCATATATGACAAACCCACAGCCAACATCATACTGAATGGGGAAAAGTTGAAAGCATTCCCCCTCAGAACTGGAACAAGACAAGGATGCCCACTGTCACCACTTCTATTCAACATGGTGCTGGAAGTCCTAGCCAGAGCAATCAGGCAAGAGAAGGAAATTAAGTGGATCCAAATGGGGAAAGAGGAGGTCAAACTATCACTCTTTTCCAGTGATATGATCTTATCTCTAGAAAACCCCAAAGATTCTGCCAAGAAACTCCTGGAATTGATAAATAAATTCAACAGAGCCTCAGGTTACAAAATCAATGTACACAAATTAGTAACATTCTTATACACCAACAGTCAAGCTGAGAATCTAATCAAAGATTCAATAGCTTTCACAATAGTTACAAGGAAAATAAAATACCTAGGAATATATTTAACCAAGGAGGTGAAAGATATCTATGAAGAGAACTACGAATCACTGAGGAAGGAAATTGCAGATGATGTAAACAAATGGAAAAACACATCATGCTCATGGATCAGCAGAATCAACATTATTAAAATGTCCATTTTACCCAGAGTGATTTGCAGATTCAAAGCAATCCCCATCAAAATACCAATGTCATTCTTTGCAAATTTAGAAAAAATAATTCTATGCTTCCTTTGGAACCAGAAAAGAGCCTGAATAGCAAAAGCAACCTTGAACAAATCTGGAGGCATCACCTTACCAGACTTTAAGCTATACCACAAGGCTATGGTGACAAAAAAAGCATGATACTGGCACAAAAATAGAGACATAGACTAATGGAACAGAACAGAGGACGCAGAGATAAAACCATCCACATATTGCCATCTGATTTTTGACAAAGTGTACAGCAATATACACTGGGGAAAATAATCACTATTCAATAAATGGTGCTGGGGAAACTGGATAGTCACATGTAGAAGATTGAAACAGGATCCATATCTCTCACCACTCACAAAAATTAATTCAAGGTGGACAACAGACTTACATCTAAGACATAAAACCCTAAGAATTCTAGAAGAAAATGTTGGAAAAACACTTCTAGATATTGGCCTAGGCAAAGAATTTATGAAGAAGTCCCCAAGGGCAATCACAGCAACAACAAAAATAAATAAATGGGACCTGATTAAATTAAAAAGCTTCTGCACAGCCAATGAAACAATCAACAGAGCAAATAGACAACCTGTACACTAGAAGAAAATATTCACATGTTATACATCCAATAAAGGGCAAATAACCAGAATCTACAAAGAACTCAAGCAAATCAGCAAGAAAAATCAAACAAACCCCATTAAAAAGTGGCATAAACAGAAACTTTTCAAAAGAAAACAGACTAATGGCCAATAAACATATGAAAAACAGCTCAATCCTCAGAGAAATGCAAATCAAAACCACAATGAGATATCTCCTAACCCCAGTGAGAATGGCTTTTATCAAAAAGTCCCAAAACAATAGATGCTGGCATGGATGTGGAGAGAAAGGAACATTTATACACTGTTGGTGGGACTGTAAACTAGTCCAACCTCTATGGAAAATAGTGTGGAGATTCCTCAAAGAACTAAAAGTAGGCCTACCATTTGATCCAGCAATCTCAGTATTGGGTATTTACTCAAAGGAAAAAAAGTCATTTTTTTCCAGAAGACACTTGCACTAGAATGTTTATTGCAGCACAATTTTAAATCACAAAGATGTGGAATCAATCCACGTGCCCATCAATTCATGAGTGGATTAATAAAATGTGGTATATGTATACCATGGAGTACTACCCAGCCAAAAAAAAGTGAATTAATACCATTTGCAACAATTTTGATGGAACTGGAGACCATTCTCCTAAGTGAAGTATCACAAGAGTGGAAAAACAAACACCACATATACGCACTACTAAATTGGAACTAACCCATCAGCACTCATGCACAGAGATGGAAGTAAAATTCAGTGGAAATCATGCATGTGGGAGGGGGGAGGAGAGGATGGGTGAAACCATGCCAGGTACAATGTACACTATCTGGGTGATGGGCATACTTATAACTTTGACTCAAGCAGTACAAAAGCAATCTATGCAACCGAAACATTTGTACCCCCATAATATTCTGAAATTAAAAAAAGAAATAATTTCTACACACAAAAAAAGATGGTAAGAAAGATTGAGATGCTAGAACACTTTTGGCCAATAATGTCCCTTATAAAGTCACTCAGGATGAGTTAAAAGGAGTTTTTGAAGATGCTGTAGAGATCAGATCAGTCAGCCAGGATGGGAACGGTAAAGGGATTGCTTAAATTGCATTTAAGACAGAAGCTGATGCAGAGAAAACCTTTCAAGAAAATCAGGGAATACAGATCAAGAGGCGATCGATCCATTTCCCTGTTTTACACGGGAGAGAAAGGTCAAAGTCAAGACTACAGAGGGGGAAATAAACATAGTTAGATTTGTGAATCAAAAACTCTTGTTTTAAGCAACTTCTCCTACAATGCAACAGAAGAAACTCTTTAAGAAGTATTTGAGAAGGCAACTTTTATCAGTGTCCTAGAACCAAAACGGCAAATATGAAGGGTATATTTATAAAATTTGCTTCATTTGAAGATGCCAAAGAATCTTTAAATTCCTATAATGAAAGAGAAATTAAGGGCAGGCTATTAGGCTGGAGTTGCAAGGACCCAGCGTATCACCTAATGGAAGAAACCTGCCATCTAAAACAGTCTAAGGATAATGCTGAAAAGATATTAGAGGAGTCATTTGATGGCTCTCTTCATGCAAGGATAGTCACTGACTGGGAAACTGGATACTCCAAAGTGTTTGGTTTTGTAGACTTCAATAGTGGGGAAGATTCCAAAGCTCCCAAGGAGGCCAGGGAAGATGGTGAAATTGATGGAAACAAAGTTAACTTGGATCGCGCCCAACCTAAAAGTGAAGGTGGTTTCAGGTTTTGTGGATGAGGTAGAGGAGGCTTTGGAGGTTGAGATGGTGGTAGAGGCTGAAGAGGCTTTAGAGGGGGAGGAGGCCTCCCAGGTGGTGGAAGAGGAGGCCTGAGCCGTAAGGGAAGGAGACAAAGTTTGAATGGTTTCTTCTGTCCCTCTGATTTTTCCTCTTCCACTTGAAAGAAAGGACTCTGGTTTTTACTCTGTTACCCGATCAATGACAGAGCCTTCTGAGGTCATTCCAAGACAGTATACAGTCCTGTTGTCTACTGGAAATCAGAACAGATAACATTTCAAGGGCAATAACCTGTTGGTTTTAACTGACTTTTTAAACAGATGAGTTGTAGAGCTAACCCTTATCTGTAAGGTTTGAATTTATATTGGTGTGGCTTTAGGACAAATTAAAAGTCAACATTGGTGTCAGGAAAAAAAAAAAAGAACTCTCCTTGATATCCATTATAATTTTCTTTTGGAATTTTATTCTAAGAAAACTTTTTTACTAAAAAATGTAAATCTACTATTTTCTCATTACCTAATGCTCCCAAATAGTTTTATTCCTTATGCTCTGATAAGCTTCATGACAACAATTCCTCCTAGCTACAAGTTTATCTGGAAAGTCTGCTCAGATCTTAGTAAGTGACCTGTGGAGAAACTGTTGGGTAATTTCCATTATAAGGTTGTTTGAGTAGGAGATTTAGAAAAATACCTCAAGAAAAAAAAGCAAAGATGCAGCTCCTTGCAAGCAAGGAAAAATTATGAAAGTGATAAGTGGAGAAAAGCTTTGTGTATGAAAGGATGCTTTCATTAAAGCACTGACTTTCAAAAGGTAGAATTTTGAGTAGTAATCCAAGGTATTTCTGAGTCAGAGATAATGATGAATCAGGTCACCTAGAATTTTGGCTTTTATTCTGAGTTGTAACAAAAAGTAATGTGAGGTCTTCATAAATTTGGAGAGAAGACTTTCTTTCTTATAAAGGGTTACAACCTGCAGATTGGGAAGTAAGCCTCGGGCCAAAACTGGAGACAGGCACTTTGACAGAGGGAGGGGTAAGACAGGAATTTATGCTGAATAGGTTGGTCAAATATAAATATTCAACAGGTTATAGGAGGAACTATGAATATTCATGAAAGAGGGATATACCCATGTGTGATAAGCAAACATGCATGTTACATATAACCCATGTTCACTTTGGGGTGGAGACTTAACATTTAAATGTATTACAATTAGGTCCGATATGTCAAAAGGTGAAGCAGGGACACAAAGGCAATCCAGTGTACAGACTCCGTAAACTGGCCAGAACCAGTTCATGGTTGGTGTTCTCTTATCAAGAGAAAGTTACAGAAATCAATTTTTTGCCCAAGCAAAGCTATAATTATGGCTTTTGGACGAAGGGGGCTCAGTTAGTCAGTGCCTGGTAGTTGGTGAGCTACAATTGCTTCAATATTGCTTATCTCAAGGCAAGAGCTTGTTTACCTGCTAGAGAAAAAGAAAAAAAAAAAACCTTGTGGCAATCAGAACATAGTTTATTCTTTAAGTGTAGGGATTCATGACTTAATCCTTGCCTTAGGTCTGGTTTATAATTTTGTATCTTATTGCCATAAAGAGTCCATTCTGTCAGCGTTATTTTAACATTAATGCTGGTCAGTTGTGTCTAAACCACAGAAGGGAGGGAGTATAATGAGGCATGTCTGGCTTCTCACCCTGCATGGCTGGGAACTCAGTTTCTAAGGTTTTTCTGGGGTCTCCTGGGCCGGCCTCCGGTCAGGTGGGGGGCTTAGGATTTTATTTTTAGTTTGCAGAGGTAAGAAATCACTGCAGGGTTTTGAACTGAGGTGTGACATATCTGACTTCAGTTTAGAAAGGATTTCTCTTGCTGCTGTATTGACAAGACCAGGGAGAAAGGTGTGGAAGTAGTGAAACCTGTTTGAAATCCAATGCAATGCTTTAGGTATGAGATGATGGTGGCATGGACCAGGAGGTAGAGGGTAGGTGATCAAATTCTACATATATTTTGAAGGTAAAGCCAGCAAGATTTTTTGCTGGTCTGGAAAGCAAAAGAGAAGGGTCAAAGTTGACTTCAAGTTTTTTGGCTTGAATAGCTGGAAGAAAAGAGTCGACATCAGTTGAGGTGGGAAGACTGTAGACAGAGCAGTTTTGAGGAGAAAGAATAGGAGTACAGTTTGGCACATGTGAAGTTTGAGATATCTATTGGTCATCAAAGTGGAAATGTCAAGCAGGTAGTGGAAATACGAACTAGGATTTCAGAAAAGAGACCAGCATTAGATATATAAGTTTGGGAATCATTGTCATAAAAAAAATGGAAGGGAAAGTGAAGGGACAGTAATTAGAGTAGTTAGAAAAAAAAGAACAAAGACTGAGGCCTGAGGTACTCTAACATTAAAAGTTCTAGAAAATAGAAGAAATCATCTAAGAAGACTGAGCTCAACCAATTGTTGAAGAGACCATTTTATTCTAGAATTTAGGTGAAGGAAGTATAACTGTATTTCACACAGTTTGGGCTGCTATAATGAGATACCATTGACTGAGTGACTTATAGACAACAGAAATATATTTTTCACAGTTCTGGAGGCTGGAAGTTTGAGTCTGGTGACAGCCTGATAGGGTTCTGGCAAGGGCCCTATTCTGGGCTGGAGATTGCATACCTCTTGTATCCTCACATGGCAAAAAGTGGGCAAGAGAGCTCTCTGGAGTCCCTTTTACAATAGAAGGGAAGTAATCTCAGCCATGATGGCTCAATGCCCATGACCTAATTATCTCCCAAAGGTCCTACCTCCTAATACCATCACATTGGGGGTTAGGATTTCAACATATGAATTTTGGGGGAACACAAACATTGAGTCCATAATAGTAAGAGAAGTTCATGTTTAGTGGTGGAGGTTAAATGCAAGTTGTAAGGACAGAGGGAATTAAAAACAACAAGTACAGACAACTTTTTAAAGGTGTTTTGCTGCAAAGAGCAAAAAAAAAAAAAAAAAAAAAGGATAGGTAGCTAGTGGGGGAAGTGGAGCCAAGAGAATATTTTAAAGATTAAAGAAATAACAGCAGTTTGCATGTTGATGGAAAGAATTCAATAGAGAGGGGGAAATTGGTGCAGAAAATAGAGGGACTATTGCTGCAGCAGTGTTCTTGAGTAGGCGAGGAGGTCTTTGAGAAGTCATGGGATTGGCTTCAGATAGAAGCAGAGAGTTCACCCATAACAGGAAAAAAGGAAAGGATATGAAGGTACAGATACATGTGAGTAGATGTGGAACATTAGCTTTATTGAAGTTCTCTTTTCATTGCTGAATTTTCTCAAAGAATTAGGAATCAAGGTGATAAGCTTAGAATGAGAGCAGAAAGAGGCATTAGATGTTTGAGAAAAGAGTAGAAGTTACACAATAATTATCTAGGAGATCAAATTAACTAGGGAAATATGGCATAGTGGCCAGATGTTTCAGGGGTCTCCAAGACTACCCCTAGGTTAGATGATTCATTAGGAGGATTTACAGGACTTACTATGTTAGTCTGTTTTGCATTGCTATAAATGAATACTTGAGACTGGGTAATTTATAAAGAAACGAGGTTTATTTGGCTCGCAGTTCTGCAGACTGTGTAAGAAGCATGGTGCCAGCATCAGCTTCTGGTGAGGGTTTCTGGGATCTTCTATCAAGGCAGAAGGTGAAGCGGGGAGCAGGCATGTCACATGGTAAGAGAAGGAGGGGCCAGACTCTTTTAAATAACCAGCTCTCACATGAACTAATAGAACTCACTACTGCTGGGAGGGCACCAAGCCATTCATGAGGGATCCACCCCCATAACCCAGAAACCTCCCACCATGTCCCATCTCCCACACTAGGGATCAAATTTCAACATGAGATTTGGAGGGGCCAAATATCCAAACCATATCACTCAGCATGTGATCATACTCATCACTAGGATTTATTATGGTGAAAGGATACAAAGTAAGATTAGCAAAGTCTGTAGCAAAATAGGTACAAACTTCTCAACCAGGTACTTTCCCAGTGAATTCACATAAGACATGCTTAATTTCTTCAGCAATTGGTTGTGACAACACATGTGAAATGCTGTTTACCAAGGAAACTCATTAGAGACTCATTGCTCAAGGTTTTTATTGGGGGCTGGCCATGTAGGCATCTTCTGCCCAGTACATATTAAAATTCCAGAAGGAAAGCAGGTGTTCAGCATAAACCATTTGTTTGCACAAACAGTGTAGGCCCAGCCAGCCATATTTATCAGGGAATGGTTGGCACCCTCCTTAAGTCCGAGTTTCCAGATATCAGTCAAGGGCCAATTTTGTAAGCAGGCCTTTCTAAGGATAGCAACCTCAGGTCTGCTGTGTTAACTCTTTTCTGCACACTAGGATATTATAAGGGTCCGCTTGAGGGTAGTAGTCACCATTGTAAAGTAAGGATGATCAACATAGTTGTGTTTTTTTCCAGCTACTGTCAAACATAGAAAATGCAGAGTTGGTTTAACTTAAGCAGCAGTGTTGCCAGTGAGTACAATAAATCAACAGAAATGCAAGAGAGTTGAGGGTGTATGAAAGCAAATTCTTATAATCTACTATAAAACTTAAGCTGAGTAGTGAGAAGGAAGAGAACATGGATGGGTTGATGGACCGTGGGAGGATAGAAAAATTGAGCATGGGGGTCAGAGGATTGTTGGAGATGGAGAACTAGGTTGAATAACTTAGAAGACACAGTATTAGAAAGCTCATAGATTACAATCACCAAGAATTAAGACAGGAATGGTGTTGGAGAGAATGACAGTAAGCCAGGAGCCGACGTCTTTGAGGCAGAATGACTTGGGAATTAGTTGACGGCAAAACAATGAAGTGCAGGGGGTGAAGTGTTCGGTAACATGAGATTTAAAGTCGGGGGTGAGAACGAACCAATGAGATGAGGAGCAAGGAGGACACATACTCCACCTGCAAGCCCAGCACATAGGAGAAAATCAGCCACCACTTTAGAGGGATGAGTGAGAAGCAGAGTCCTCAGGGAAAGCCAGGTTTCTGCTATATCTGGTCCCCAGCCCCCCTCCACCCCCTGGGTCCGCAGCCCATTAGGGACCAGGCTGCAGAGCTCCACCCCCTTTCCCCCCGCCCCCCACCGTCCATGGAAAAATTGTCTTCCGTGAAACTGGTCCCTGGTGCCAAAAAGGTTGGGGACCGCTGTGCTATATGCAGCAAGAAAGTGAACAAAATGCTAAGAGAAGATGATGAGAATAGAGACTTTTGCTGATGATGAACTTTAATTCCTGAAGGCACAATGGAAAAGTTTGAATACAGGTATTTGTGTGTGGGGGGTGGTGGTGGTGAGGAAAAGTGATCGTGTTAGAGCCTTCTGGGAATTGAAGTATGGGAGATGAGGCATGATCTAAGCATCCGAGGGTTCTTGTGTTGACTGATATAAACAGGGACAAATGGCATAATGACATTGGTCCTAGTGAATTCAAGGAAGTTAGTGGCTATGAGTTTTGGAGGTTAGTGAGGAGCTGATATGTGGGATTTTCCGGATGCCTTTCAGCAGAGCTGAGGAAATCTGAGAGAGTGGAGTCTTGTTCTTGAACACATGACCTGATGGATGATGGAGCCAGAAGCTGTAGAGTAGGAGGATCATTGTCTCAGGAGAGGAGTTCTTGGCCCCTGCTGGGGGAAAGGTTGCCTTACAGAGTCTGCTGATCTCTGATAAATTTCTCAGACATGGATAAACTAAGGTGTAACTTGGATCTTTATCCATCCTTGGTTCCTCAAACTTTCTTTTTTTTAAGATAAATGATAATACTTGATTTATACAATAGTGACAGTATAGGTCTGTGTCATAAACAGTTTTTGAGATGAATTTGAGAGTCTGAAATACAGATAGAGAAAAGCAATAAAAAAAGGAAATTTCCCTGTTTTCAGCTCCTTGATTTGTCTGGAGACAGGGTCATCAAAGAGTCTTAATCAAGTCAAAAGCTTGAAAGAAAAAGGTAGAAACAGAAGATACTAGTAACTTGGTAGTGAGATTTTATGTTCAAATATAAATTATTCATGTGTAATTGAAAAGCAAAATATAATGAACTCTATAACTGTATCAGGTAAAAAAATTATATAAGAGTTCTAAACAACTAAAGCAATATAAATGGACTTTTGAATTTTTTTCTGTCTCCTCTATATTCTTTTTAGAGAAAAAGGAAGGTTGTATTTTTAGAGAATGGGATATTTTTCTTATGTTTTAAATTCATCTTGGCCATAAAAAGATACTATCTTTCTAATGAAAAGGATTATTTACACTTTGTATCTACGTACATTTTCTATCACTAAGGTTAGTGTAGTGTAGCTGTAGTATTTCCCATCTTATTTTCTATCCCATGAGGGAGTGAAATTTGGATCTAAAAACAACTTCAAGATTGGACAGAACAAAGTTTTTATTTTACATAATTCAACCTGTGCATATTACTCCTCTATTTTATAATATTTTTACATTATACCCAATCACAAAAACACTATAAGAATAATTCTAGGAACCAAAATATAGCATTGATCTTGTTTATTTGGTCTGCTTCCAAATGTTCCATTTTCTTTCCACTGAAAAACTCATTACTGTGTAACTTTTAATAATTTTTTAGTGAAGAGTTGCATTGCTTTGCAGTTTGTCAGCATCATCTGAAGGTGTGGACTGGGTTTTTAATTAAACGGGTGACACAAGCTGGTGTGATGGCATTTGGGGCTGTGGTTTCCGCTCATTATTGATTACTCCATGGTTACTTTTGAGAATTTCCTTAGGCCTCCAGAAGACACTGAGCTTAGAGTTGGAGATTCACAGGTATGGATGACACCTAAACCCTTATTAACAAATTATGGGTTGTTTGTGAAAAGGGGAATGCTGGGCTGAGAAGGTAAATGGGGGTTTGGAGGTGGCATTAGGTGGACTCGGATTTGAATCCTGATTCTGCCACTTACTAGCTGTGGACATGTTACTTAACTGTTCTGAGCCTCAGTTTACTTATCTGAAAAATGTATATGGTACAGCATTGTTGTGAGAGTTAGAGATACTTTTTGTGAGGTTCTAGCTATATGGTATGTATTCACTATTTATTATAAAGATTTTTATTAATCATATGACAATGTACTGAATTTCTCCTCAAGTTGAGATTTTCCTGTTCTGTTTTCCTTTTGTTTTTCATGGGAAAAAAGGTCATTTATTTCTCTCTTCTCTGTTTAAACCTTGAGCATAGCCAATTCTATCCCCTAGAGTACATCTCGTTCATGGCTTTTCTGACATTTGGATTAAAGTAGCTATTTATGATGGCTCTGAGCTTCTTTCATATGTAGGAGTGTCAGCTGGAGGGTTAGTCAATGTGGCTTCTCTAATGTGATGTAACAACCTGTTTTTTTTAAAGCCAAGGCTGTCATTTGATGACAGTATCACATTTATGAATATTCTCATTTGCTTTTCTGGTAAAGACATGTGACAGCTAATTCCATGATTTTCATCCTAAAGGAATAAATGTCTTCAGTTTGTTACAAATTGACCTTTATTCTCTATCTAAAGTGAATAGTGAATGCTGTTAGTTTTGAGATTTTTTTCTGCTTGAAGTTTTATAGGAAAAAGATCAGCAATATAGTGATTTTTTTTTCTGAGCCATAAAAGTATAGTAGTTTCATTGTCTTTTTGTGAGAGATGAAGAGAATGGTTGCCAGGAAACTAAAATGAATCTTAGGGTACTAGATGGAAAAAAGAATATCTCCTGCTAGCTACTAAAACAAAACCTGCAAATAGAAAATATTCACAGCAGCATTCCCCAATGGCTAGAGCTTTTCACTTGGTTGGACATAGCAATAAAATTTGTCCAGAAAATAAAGCCAGACATTTTACGTCTACACATATTTTGGGGATAAAGGACATTGAAGCTTCCTTTTTCAAACTCGTTTTAAACCCATGAAAGAAAAAGCTTCAAATTATTGTGGCCCCGAACTTGCCTATATTAGTTGTTCAGTATCAGGAGGTTTTTATCCACCCTGCTCCCCGGGGCCTCCCTGCCAATCATTAATTTTTATTGTTTGTATTTTTTTTATTTCTTTGTGACCACTGATGTTTTTCAATGAGTGGTTTCAGAGCTGACTACGTGACTCCTGTCTACAGCTTGTAGCTTCCATTGTGGTACTGCAGATTATTTCTTATTATTTTTAGTTTCTGTTGGTCTATAGATCAACTATAGTGTGGTAAATGCTATTTCATCAGTTCTGTTTTTTCTTGTTCACAGAGCTCATTAACTTCTGAGGAATGCTCAGGGCTTTCTCTATATAGGAAAAATTTAATCCTTTGCAAAATATATATTGGCTTTCAAAGAACTTTTACCTCAGTGTTCCCCATAGGAACTTAGTATATATTTCTCAGGACTCAAACTCAAATGCCTTCATAGACCAGGCAGGTAACAAATATATAAAGTGAAGGCAAGGACATAGAAAAAAAAATGAAGAGTGAAGTCTGGGATAACAGAACATTATATGACTTCTGTAAATATGTGCATGTTAATTTTTTTTTTTTTAAACACTGTGCTTAACCAAAGTAACCACTCCTGTCCCCATCTGGTCAAATCATTGATGACATATGTTGCTTCAATTTAATTCTTATATTAACTGACTGGGAACAGATTTTATTATTTCCATTTTACAGATAAGAAAATTGAGGCTCAGAGAATCTAGATAATTTGTCCAAGGCCATACTGAAGCTCAGGAAGCAGAGATTTAAATTCACATCCTCTGCAAATTAGTACAACCTATGGAAAGTAATATGGAAATACCCCAAAGATCTAAAAGTAGAACTACCATTTGATCCATCAATCCCACTACTGAGTATTTACCCAAAGGAAAAAAAGACATTCTATAATAAAGACATCTTGAATGTCTTTATAGCAGCACAATTCACAATTGCAAAGATGTGTAAATGACCCGTGTCCATCAATACATGAGTGGATTAATAAAATTATAATTAATAAATTACTAATACTTAAAATAATTAATTAATAATTGATAAAATGTGGTATATGTATACCATGGAGTACTACTCAGCCATAAAAAGCAATGGTGAACTAACACGTCTTGTATTATCCTGGATGGAGCTGGAGCCCATTCTTCAAAGTGAACTATCACAAGAAGGGAAACACAAGCACCACATGTACTCACCATTAAATTGGTACTAATCGATCAACACTTATGAGCATATATGGAAGTAACATTCATCAGGTGTTGGGCAGGTGGGAGGGGGAGGAGGGGATGGGTAAATTCACACTCATGGGTGTGGTATGCACTCTCTGGGGGATGGGCACTCTTGTAGCTCTGACTTGGGTGGTGCAAAGGCAATATATGTAACCAAAGTGTTTGTACCCCTGTAATATTCTGAAATTTAAAAAAATAATAATAAAATCACACCCTCTGGGTCCAAATCTTATGTTAATTCCCTCTGTATAGAGCGGCTTCCAAAACTGTGAACACACTCGGAAATTGATAAACCAACTCATTCATCCAAAAATTTTTTATTATGTGCTAGGGAATATTCTTATCACTGAAGAGGAAGTAGAGAATTGACCAGAAAAAAACTTCTTTTACATCAGTGCTTAGAATACTCCTTAGAACATAGAGTTATAAGGCAAGAGATTCTTAGCCTAGATTCTGGCATTCATTACAACCGGGGACTCCCTGAAATTATGTACAGAAATTTCTTGGTTATGTGTATTTCAATGTTTGTGAAGAACTAGAATGCAGGTAGAAGATTTATAGCATTAATAATAAGATTTTTTTTTTTTTGAGACAGAGTCTTGCTCTGTCACCCCGGGTAGAGTGCAGTGGCATCATCATAGCTCACTGCAACCTCAAATTCCTGGGCTCAAGTGATCCTCCTGCCTTAGCCTCCCAAGTAGCTGGGACTACAGGCACGTGCTTCTGTGCCTGGCTGATTTTCTATTTTTAGTTGAGACAGGGTCTTGCTCTTGCTCAGGCTGGTCTTGAACTCCCGACCTCAAGTGATCCTTCCGTCTTAGCCTCCCAGAGTGCTAGGATTACAGGCGTGAGCTGCTGCACCCAGCCAAGATTCTTAAAAGCAGTTTATAGTCTCCAGATTTGAAGAAAACAAAGTTAAAAATTGCTGGTCTAAACTGTTGTTTTTTTCCTTTGTCTCATAGCACAAAAGGAGGCTACTGATGAAAATTACATATAAAATATACATTATGAATTATAAATTGGAGGATAATTGGCATTTTTAAAACATTGAAAACACGTACTTTAAAAAATGTTTGTAACCAAATATTTCATTTGTTACAATGCATTCTTACAAGAAAACTTTCCTTTTACTTTTAATTTTTAATGGTTAAATTTTCCTATGTTATATAATGTCTAGTCTAAAAGACTATATTAAAATTATATTTACTTGATATTTTTTTCTTTTGTGTATTTCTACTACTATAGAAATTTGTGGAAATACATCTACCTATTCCCCATTTTTTTTGTCCAATATATGTTGAAAGGGAAGACATAACCATATGAATTTACTTTTTTGTTGTTTTATGTTTTTATTTTCCATCAGATGATTTTAAAGAGCATATTAACTGGTACTTTAACTTGGAACATAACTTTTAAGATCTAAATTAAATGACCACATACCATATAAATGAACTTATTAAATATTTCTGGGAGATATTTATCTGGAAAAATTAAAAGTCAAAAATATTCCCTTTGATAGAGAAATACTTATTACAGTGAGCAACTGGTGATTTTAAAATGTTTGTAAGAAGCAAATACCCCTTTCAGTGAAAAAATAAAAATAAAAAAAATTCATAAAGAATTCATGGTGAATTCTGTAAAACATACTGCATTTTTGTTGTCATATTTCTCATTGCAACTGTTGGAAGCTATCCAAATCCTCTGGTTGGATATTACTGTTCAAAGTTAATGAATAGATCCAAATATATATGTATTCAAAACTGCTCATAGGCCTTCTAATATTCTGAGCACAACCTGTGCTGATTTTTTGCCTCTTCAGAGCAAAGGTAATATTTGTCACAATGTGAATATCTTTTAACTGCTGCAAGATAAATAAGAGCCTCATGACATGAAATTTACTTTCTGTGATCCTTGAAATACTACTGGATACATGGCATTTGCTTATGTTTTAAATGCTTAGGATTTTATTTTTTCCCTACATGCTTTAAAACTTCATGATTATCAAAAGTGTTCTTTGGGTTCTATCTGACTCCTGTTTCTTCCTCTGTCTTGAAGCAGCCTCTTTGACATGTCATCCATCTTCTTTGCTTGAGGTCCCCAGTGTGAATTCTGCAAAACTAACAATGAATAAACTGTAGGCTACTAACCTATGCCTCACCAACCAGTTTACTTATTAAATTTTATTCTCCTCTGTTTAGTTACATAATTAATTCTATTTATTTATTTCTGTTTGTGTACCCAACATAGATTTCAGTCAGTCTTCCTGCTTATTGGCATCATTATAAAGTCATGCTCTAATTAGAGGGAACAATCAGTGTATTGTAAACCACCTGATTATCCCAAGCAATCTTCTCTTAATGTATTTTTCCTTTGCCTTGGTGCAAATGTAATTTATTGCTCATTTGTCATAGTTTGTTCAGATTAGATCTCCTGGTTTTATTAGCCCCCATTGTTTATTACCTGACATGTTTGTCATTTAGCATATGGATTTTTAAAAAAAATTATGTTTTAAAAATTGTAAATTAGTCAAGTGTAATGGATTGAATTTTGTCCCTCAAAAAGATAGGTCTAAGTCTTAACCCCTGGCACTATGAATATGACCTTATTTAGAAAATGGTCTTGGCAGATGTAATAAAAGTAAGGATCTTAAGTTGAGATCATTGTGATTAGGGTGAGCCTAATAAAAGGTGTGATGGTGTCATTATAAAAGAAAGAAAAGGAGCCAGGTGTGGTGGCACATGCCTGTGTGCCAGCTACTTGAGAGGCTGAGGTGGGAAGATCACTTGAGTCCAGGAGTTCAAGGCCAGCCTGGGCAACATAGCGAGATCCTGTGCCTAAAAAAACCCAAATAATAGCAAAGAAACAAATAAAAAGACAGATGAGAAGATGACACAGGGAGACACAGGAAAGAAGGCCACGTGAAGATAGAGACAGAGGCAGAGATTGGAGTGATGTGTTTATAAACCAAGAATCATCAATGATTTCCAACAGCCACCATAAGTTAGGAGAGAGGCATTAAACAGATTCTCCCTTGGCACCTCCAGAAGGAACCAACTATGCCAACACCTTGATTTTAGACTTCTGGCCTCCAGAACTGTGAGAGAATGAATTTATGTTGTTAAAAAAATTGTAAGGACCTCAATTACTTTTAGGATATAGGTTGTAACAATAATTACTCTGGACTTGGCACTGTCTCTGGAATTAACCGCAGAAGATATGATCCCTGGAGCACAAGCCCCCAGAAATGTCTCCCCACATGGGGATCTACCTGTGACTTGGACAAGAAGAGTCTGGAGTGCTAAGAGTACAGGCATAGAGCATTCTGACTTTCCTCCCTCTCAAATCTTCTAGTATTTAAAGACAATATTGTCTGAAATTAGTAAGGGCCTGGATAGAAGGGTAGATGAAACATCCAACCTGCACCTGCTTAAAAAGCAGCAGAGATTCACTGGCATTTTTTACAAGATTCCCTGTGTGCAGCTCTCCTGTTTTTTGTTTGTTTGGTTTTGTAATGCAGAATTTAGAGAGTCCTTGCTATAATCTTTGATTATAGCCTTTGTGAATTTATGGGAGCTTTCCCCATCTCTCTCCCTATTCCTTGCTCCTTTCTTTAACCATAAACAGACTTTATCCTATATGCTCAGGACCTGAGATTATAGCTCTTCACTAACATTGTGGCTTATCCGGTCCTGTGAAGAAATGCTTCCTATTGGCTGCTTCAAGCCCAGATTAGAGCTGCATCCTGTTCTTTTCTTGTTCTACCCACTACTTTTGGTCTTACTGCCCTCAGAATTCCTGGAATATTGAGTTGATTGCTTGAGTCCCATGCCTCAGTTTACTTTGATTCAACTCTTAACTCTAAACTGTGGCTTGCACCCTGGACACAACTTACTCTTAGCCCATTTTGTGCCAGAAGTGAGATGAGGTGAAACTTCAGTCAACCAGTTTTGCTAATTATCAGGCTTTCTAGTAAAAAGTTATATTAGAAGATGATTGAATGTGTTGGATAAAATAAAGTTTGGTATTTATATGGGAATTTCCATTTCCATGCATTCTATATCCTCCATTATTGAGGATAATTGTAAGCTGCTAGTAATAACAGTAATGAGGTATATAAAAATATGAGATGCAGTAGAATGAAATTAAGCCATATCTGTTTGCCAAATGATGTACTTTTGGTGTTTCAGTTAAGCTTAATGCATCCCAAATAAAGTTTTTCCAAGAAGGTGTTAAAACCCTATGGTAGTAAAAGGTATTGGGGAAACAGAATTTTAGCAGAGGCTAGAAATCTTTAGGGAAGGGAATGATGAACGAAAAGTCTTTTTCTTTCTATTAGTAAATGAAGTATATGAATGAACTTTAAAATCATGGACAAATTGTTGCCTATTATTTTAGAGGTCTCAACAAATTGATCACCATTGAGGAGAAATAAAAGCATAACTCAAAATCTTTATTTCTGGGTAGATCTGACTAGCTTTATGCATCAGGAGCAAAGATTTTAAACAGTCTTAAGTCTGTACAAAGGGAAGTACTCTAAGACAGAGTTGAAGCAAAACATGGCTTTATAGTGTGTATTATTTCTCACTGGTCAGGTGGTAAAATATGACATGTTAAAGCTATTTCCATCCACCAATCTATGTGAAATTGAGAAAAGTGTTATATGAAAGGGCAGTGTTAGGGGCTTTGTGTATTAGTGGTCAAACATCAAGACTAAAGTGCTGGTTTAACCTTTCGTTACAAGTTTCCTAAGTGACATCTATTCCTAAATGGCTATAACTTTCATGTAGATGAGTTTTTGAAGCATGAAGCAAACTTAATTATTTGTCAATTTTATGATCTGTGATTTGCTTTTGACATCCAGACCTTTTGTTTTGGTGCTAGTTGCTAAGTAGCAAACATGTCTGTCCTATAGGTTTGGAAGAATGCAGAATTTACCATGTAAAAGAATACTTCAGCATGCTGATTTTTCTTGTACCTAAGGAGAAACCTTAATGCACTGAAATAAAAATGTTTATTAGATCAGCAGAAGACCAATTTATACTCCATCCTTTCTATCATGGGAATACATATGTGTGATCCACTAATGATTGGGTCATAATCAGTTTCTTTTTTTGAAGGAAAAAAACAGCTTTCTTTTTTTTTTATTTCAAAGTATTATGGGTATACAAATGTTTTTGGTTACGTGGATCGCTTTTGTAATGCTCAAGTCAGGGTTCCAAGTGTGCCCATCGCGAATGTTTATAGCAGCACAATTCACAATTGCAAAGATGTGGAAACAACCCAGGTGCCCATCAATACATGAGTGGATTAATAAAATGTGGTATATGTATACCATGGAGTATTACTTGGCAATAAAAAAAAACGGTGAATTAACACCTCTGGTATTATCCTGGTTGGAGCTAGAGCCCATTCTTTGAAGCGAAGTGTCACAAGAATGGAAAAACAAGCACCACTGGTACTCACCATAAAATTGGTACTAACTGATCAATACTTATGTCACACATGGCAATAGTATTCATCAGGGGGCAGGCAGGCAGGAGGGGGGTGGAGGGGATGGGAAAACTCTCACTGAATGGGTGTGGGGCACACAGTTTGGAGGATGTCCATGATTGTAGCTCTGACATGGGCAGTGCATGGGCAATAAATATAGCCAAAGTGTTGTACCCCAATAATATTCTGAAATAAAAAAATAAATAAATAAAAATTATTGAAATAAAAAGAAAGTGTGCCTATCACCAAGGTAGTGTTCATTGTACCCATTAGGTAGGTTTTTGCCCATCCCCACTTCCCATTTCCCCCCCGCTTGATTTCCTTTGTGATTTACTTCCCTCTATGCACATGTGTGCTCATCAGTTAGTTCCAGTTTAATCGTGAGTACCTGTGGTGTTTGTTGTTCCATTCTTTAGATACTTCACTTAGGATAATGGTCTCCAGTTCCATCCAAATTGTTGCAAAAGGCATTAAGTCATCCTTTTATATGGCTGAGTACTATTCCATGGTACACATATACCACATTTTGGTAATCCATTCATGAATTGATGGGCATTTGGGTTGATTCCACATCTTTGCAATTGTGAATTGTGCTGCAATAAACATTTGAGTGCAGATGTCTTTTTAATAGAATGTCTTTTTTTCCTTTGGGTAAATACCCAGTAGTGGGATTGCTGGATCAAATGGTAGGTCGAAATTTTAGTTCTTTGAGGAACTTCCATACTGTTTTCCATGGAGTTCATACTAATTTGCAGTCCCACCAACAGTGTATAAGTGTTCCTTTCTCTCTGCATCCATGCCAGCATCTATTGTTTTTGGACTTTTTAATAAATGCCATTGTGACTGGGTTAAGGTGATATGTCATTGTGGTTTTGATTTGAATTTCCCTGATGATTAAGCATTTTTTCATACATTTATTGACCATTTGTCTATCTTCTTTTGAGAAGCTTCTGTTCATGTCTTTTGCCCACTTTTTAATGGAGTTGTTTGATCTTTTCTTGCTGATTTGCTTGAGTTCTTTGTAGATTCTGGTTATTAGTCCTTTATCAGATGATTATCTTGTGAATATTTTCTTCCATTCTGTAGGGTTCTGTTTGCTTTGTTAATTATTTTCTTGGCTGCGCAGAAGCTTTTTAATTTAATCAAGTCCCATTTATTTATTTTTGTTGTTGCTGTGATTACCACTAGGGTCTTCTTCATAAATTCTTTGCCTAGGCTGATATCTAGAAGAGTTTTTCCACCATTTTCTTCTAGAATTCTCATGGTTTCATGCCTTACATTTAAGTCCTTTATCCATCTTGAATTAATTTTTGTGAGTGGTGAGAGATTTGGATTCCATTTCATTCTTCTGCATGTGGCTATCCAAGTTTCCCTACACCAGTTATTAAATAGGGATTCTTTTCCCCAGTGTATATTGTTGTTTATTTTGTCAAAGATCAATTGGCTGTATGTGAATGGTTTTATATCTGAGTTTTCTGTTCTATTCCATTGGTCTATGTCTCTATTTTTGTGCCAATACCATGCTGTTTTGGTTACTATAGCATTATAGTGCAGTTTGAAGTCTGGTAATGTGAAACCCACATACTGCATCAGACTGAATGGGGAAAAGTTGAAAGCCTTCCTACTAAGAACTTGAACAAGGCAAGGATGTCCACTGTCACCACTTCTATTCAACATAGTGCTGGAATTCCTAGCCAGAGCAATCAGGCAAGAGAAAGAAATTAATGGTACCCTAATTGGGAAACAGGAGGTCAAACTATCACTTTTTACAGATGATATGATCTTATATGTAGAAAATCCCAAAGATTCCACCAAGAGAGAACTGATAAATAAGTTCAGCAATGTCTCTGGTTGCAAAATTAATGTACGCAAATCAGTAGCATTTTTATACAGCAACAACAATCAGGGTGAGAGTCAAATCAAAGACTCAGTACAATTCACAATTGCTACAAAGAAAATAAAATACCTTGGAATATACTTAACCAAGGAGGTGACAGACCTCTGCAAAGAGAGCTACGAAACACTGAAAAAAGAAATTGCAGATGATACAAACAAGTGGAAAAATGTATCATGCACATAGATAGGTAGAATCAACATTGTTAAAATGCCTATACTACCCAAAGTGATTTACAGATTCAGTATAATCCCCATCAAAATACCAATGTCATAGTTCACAGATCTAGAAAAAATAATTCTACACTTTGTGTGGAACCAGAAAAGAGCCTGAATAGCCAAAGCAATCTTAACCAAAAGGAACAAATCAGAAAACAGCTTTTTTAAAATTTATTTTTTTTAAAGAAATCTCACATTCCCCTTCTAAATAGCAGTGTTGCTTATCTCTGACAAATTCAGTCCCATGGCTTTAGAATAGATATTCAGGCTGATCAAAGAGAAGAAATTGGAAAAAGTGAAAAATGATTTAATGGTAGTATTCCTGGAAGCACGGGCATATCTAGAAGCAGGACTCTGATCAACATTCTCTGGAGACATGAAAATGTGTGAAGTGAGCTAGACCTGGCAGCTTGATTTTGTCCTCTGCTATGGGCATGTCCTTGATTTGATCAGTCTTTCTCTGCTAGATTTCCCCAGGAATGAAGTCTTCAGGCTTTTATGTGTTTCCTTTCAAGTGAGAGCCATAGGTGTGACGCATTTTGAAAGCTGTAGTAAACAGACTTCTGGTTAGAGGATGAGAGAAGACACACAACTAAACTTTGAAGTGATTTTCTGTCAAACTACAGTAGTTAGTTGTACCAGCAGCACAAAGAACCATCTTTAAAATCCTTTTATACATGCTAGGATGGGGAAATTCCTTTCTAGCATGGAAGAAATCAATTATGGTGATATTGATGAGACTATCACTAGAACAAGAGGCTCATGAAGGTAGGGTTTTAGCTGTCCTCTTGTCCCCAGTGCCTGGCATGAAGTAAGGAACTCCAAAAATTTTTGTTGAATGAGTGATTAAATAAAATGAGATCAGAGATATATCAATTGTGTTTTTGCAATACATTTAAAAAAATCTTGCTATTTTTCTTTCTCTAACTGTCCTTAACTCTTACATAGGTGATATTTTAAATGAATGAGAGGTAAATCTTTTAAAATATAAAAAGTTATAAATTATAGATATGAATCCTTATTTTATGTTAGATTTATAGATCTTATCTTTAGAGCAGTTAGAACTCAGGGCTATCAGACACTCATACATGTGAAGGATATAATTGTGACTATCTTTAGGGCAATAGTATAATATAGTGGTTGTGTAGACATTAAAAAATATGCAGTGAAGCGGAAGGGAAAAACACAATTCTTTAGGTAATTTAGGTGCCCGAAAGCAGCTTTACGTAAAACTGCCATGTAATTCAATCAAAATGTGCTGACTTGGTCTATCTGTGTAATTGCTCCATTTCCGTCTTTCTTATTGTGCTGTTAGTCATAAACAAAATGGTTTTTGATTATCATGAAGACTATTATAAAAAACACAAATAGCACTATGAGGTCATTATGTATGCCAAAGTTTTGTGTTCTACTTAGTAAATTTCCTCCAAGGTTGGTTTATCTATTCAGGAGACTCTAAATGATTGAGAAATTTTATTGATACTGCATCTACTTTAGATATTCCATGGAGTGTTTGGGTGAGCTATTCAGTTCTTGGCACTTACAGAGCTCTGTAGGGGGCTGTGGAGATTCACAGTGATTGATACTGGCTCATATAAACGTGAGGTTGTCGCGAAGACCATTGACTTTGGCTTCCGATCCACAGACTTGATTCTGTTATTTGGAGTAGACTACTTACTTATAAGTTTGAGTTTTATCATCTGAAAAGCTATCCCTGAAACAAGCTTGACAGTACATACTCAGTGAGGTAAATTTTATAATTAAATAAGGGAATACTTAACGACTGCCTTTAGGACGGGGACATAGTCTTCTTTTTCAGCTTCCCTGCCCTTTTATTTTTGGAAGAATTAATATACATATTTTTATTATAAATAATTTTTTTAACTGGTGGCCATGGGCATATACTTGGTGTAGTTGTAATTCCTTTGATTAAAATGTCTGTGTGCAATTTTTCTAGAACCTATGAATAATAAGAATTAGATTGTGCCTTTTCCTCAAAAGTTGTATGAACAACTTTCCTGTGAAACATCTTGATGTATCAGAAAGATCACTGATTTTGGAGGCAGCATACTTCATTACCCACATGCTAAGTGACAGAGGGCAACTCATGACATCACACAGGCCTAGTTTTCTTGTACATGAAAAAAAGAATAAAAATACCTGTTCTACATGATGTAGGGGGTAATTCAGAAGATTAAGAGATATGTGCAAAACTATATGTTAACCTCAAGCCACAGCACAAATATAAAGACAATTAAATAAAAATAATATAATCTGTGAGATCTCCTTCCTAAAACCAAAAAACATGATATTCTATATCATTCTCAGAAAATTTCTTCTTCTGAAGTGTTATTTAGTTGATATTTGGTAGCAGAGGACCAATTAATGAATGTTACTACTAAGAAAAAAATTAGCAAAAGGATAAATATAATTGGAGATTTTAACATTGCTTCTATTTCTAACAAATTAAATGGTCAGAATAAAATATAGAAATAAAGGAATTGAATAAAATTAGTTTCTTTCGATCCTTGAATACTCAGCTTAAATGATGCTCTCTCAGGAACATTACTAAACTTCAAAAAGTAGTGCCCCCACATGTAATTCTATATTTCAGTCCTGAGATATTTTCTTTATAAAATTTTCTGCCTTGCATTATTATTCTGTTTTGCTGTTTTGCTTGTCTCCTACTAGAAAGGGCTAACGAGGTAGAGCTATATCATTCTTGCTTATTCTAAGTGCCCAGCATGGGAACTAAAACATGGTAGTTACTGAGAGCATATTTATTGAATGAATATAATAGGTAATATAAAGTGAAAAATTAAGAAGAGATGTTAGATAGTATACATATCTCAAAGGATACATGAAAACAATGGTTATTTTTCTGTATGGTTAAGAGTGTCAGAAATTTTTATTTACTTTTTGTTTTGATTATTTGCATTTTCATATTTTCTACAGTGGGAATGGATTACTTTTTTTTTTTAAATACACTACATGTCAATCCTGAGGGAAAGAGCCAAGAGCCAATAACACATTAACTACTATTCAGGAGAAACCATTTTTTTCTACTTATGCCATAATCATTAGATGACTCTAAAGAAGGGGATTGGCTATGAGCTTCACTAACTAAAAGTTTTTATGGGTGAAGAAACTCAGAGGAAACATATGACAAGTGGGGACTTATAAAATTTAAAAGCCATTCATACATAACATTTGGTAAGAGGAATGAAGGGTAGGTGCCTAGATGCCAGTGTTAGTTTTTATTTTTTCGTGGTAAAATTTACAATAGAGAAATTCCTATCAAGAGTCCTTTTATATAAATAATAAAGTGAAAACTCAGCAAGGTAGGGTGATGTTATCCAGCCTTTAGTTGACTTCTGTTTTTGTTTAGAGGCAAAAAGAACTGAATGTGTTCTACTGAAAGAGAGAGAAATATTTGAATATTGGTAGTCATGATAGCAGAGTAATTGTAGAAAAAGATTAAAAGGAAGAAGAACATAGAATGAGCACATGTACAGGAAAATGCTTGAATGAAAGGTCTTTCCTGTGGAATGAGGTTCCCAAGTCTTCTGTCCCCCAGTAGCAATCTAGCCTAAAATTTTGTTTATTGTTTTTAGAGGGGACCCTTCTTAAAGCACATACGTATTACCTTGGAAGAATAAAAGTTATGTTGTGCAAAGGTGCTTGTTGATTAATTAGAAACTCAGGGCTGAGTATGGTGGCTCACGCCTGTAATTCTAGCACTTTGGGAGGCCACGGTGGGAGGATCACTTGAGGCCAGGAGTTTGAGATCAGCCTGGGCAACATAGCAAGATGCTGTCTCTACAAAAAAATTTAAAAATTATCCGGGCATGGTGGTGTGGTAACTGTGGTCCCAGCTACTCGGGAGGCTGAGCTGGGAGGATTGCTTGAGCCCAGGAGTTCAAGGTTGCAGTGAGCCATGATTGCGCCACTGTGCTCCAACATCCACGACAGAGTGAGACCCTGTCTCAAAAAAAAAAAAAAAAAGAAAAACCAGAAACTCAGGCTATTCAGAGAAGAAACACCTTCACTGAAATGTTTTTTATAAGGTATACATGATTGCAAAAGACCCTGTTGAAGTCTGAGATACTAAAGCAGGTTTGTATGGGGCCTCTGGGACTATGAAAGAATCTGTGAGAGAGACAGAGAGATTAGCAATCTTTGAAAGGAAAACCAGTGGTGCCTCAGTTGAAACAGCTTTATTGAGATATACTTTTCTTACCATAAAGTTAAGCCATTTAAAGTGTACAATTCAATTGTTTTAAAAATATTTAGAGTTTTACAACCATCACCATAAGCTTATTTAAAAATCACCAATTTACAAATTTTTAATAAAAGATATTTATTGAGTGCAGCATCTTTATTTATTCAGTAGTTTTTCTCTGTGGCTAAGAAATATTTCAGGAAATTTTGGTATTTCATAAATTTTTAAAATTTTTATTTCATTGCAGTAAGAACACAACATGAGAACTACACTTTTAACAAAATTTTAAGTGTATAAGACATTATCGTTGACTACAGGAACAATGTACAGCAGATCTCTACAGCTTATTATTCATCTTGTTTGGCTGAAGCTACTGATTAGAAATTACCCATTTCTTCCTCTGCCTAGGCCCTAGTAACCACCATTCCACTCTTTGATTCTATGAATTGACTATTTTAGATACCTCACGTAAGTGGAATAATGCAGTATTTGTCCTTCTGTGACTGGCTTGTTTCACTTACCATAATGTCCTCAAGAGTCATCCATATTTTCAAATATTGCAGAATTTCCTTCTATTTAAGGGCTGAATAATATTCCATTTTATGTGTATACCACATTTTCTTTATCTAGTTATCTGTTGATGGGCATTGTGGTTATTTTCACATCTTGGCTATCGTGACTAGTGCTGCAATGAACATAGGAGTGCTAATAGTTTCTCGAGATCTTGATTTTAGTTCTTTTGGATGAATACCCAGAAGTGGGATTTTTGGATTACATTGCAGTTCTACTTTAAATTTTTTGAGAAACCTCCATACTATTTTT
Organism: Daubentonia madagascariensis; assembly: GCA_023783475.1. Taxonomy (NCBI): domain Eukaryota; kingdom Metazoa; phylum Chordata; class Mammalia; order Primates; family Daubentoniidae; genus Daubentonia; species Daubentonia madagascariensis. The sequence goes on from JAKFHU010000725.1 coordinate 2,984,430, forward strand.
CACAGTGGCCAAACCATTTGTAGTCTCACCAATAGTATGCAAACATTCTAATTTTTCCTTGTCCTCACCAACACTTCTTGTCTTTTGTTTATTTTTTTGTTAATTGCCATCCTGACAGGTGTGAGGTGATATCTCATTGTGGTTTTAATTTGCATTTCTCTGATACTAGTGATGTTGAACAGTTTTTTTCATATGCTTGTTGGCCATTTGTATGTCCTCTTTAGAGAAAGATCTATTCAAGTCCTTTGCCATTTTTAAATCAGATTATTAGTTTTTTTTTAAAAAATATTAAGTTGTAGGAGTTTCTAATGTGTTTTGGAGATTAACCTTTTATCAGATACATAGTTTGTAAATATTTTCTTCCATTCCATAGATTGCCTTTTCCCTCAATTGTTTCTTTTGCTGTGCAGAAGCTGTTTAGTTGGATGTAATCTCGCTTTATTTTTGTTTTTGTTGCCTGAGCTTTCAGTGTCATATCCATGAAATCATTGCCACATCCAATGTCATGAAGCCTTCCCTATGTTCTCTTCCAGGAATTTTATAGTTTCAGTTCTTATGTTTAAGTCTTTAATTCATTTTGAGTTGATTTTTGTGTATGATGTAAGATAAGGATCTGATTTTATTCTTTTGCATGTGGATATCCAGTTTTCACAGCCCCATTTGTTGAAAAGACCAACCTGTCCCTGTTGTGTATTCTAAGTACTCTTGTGAAAGATCAGTTGACCATTTGTGTGTGTTTATTTCTGGGGTCTGTATTCTATTCTGTTGATCTACATGTCTTCCTTTATAACAGTACCATACTGTTTTGATTACTGGAGCTTTGTAATGTATGTTGACACCAGTAAGTGTGATGCCTCCACTTTTGTTCTTCCTTCTCAAGACTGATTTGGCTATTCACGGTCTTTTGTACTTCCATATGAATTATACAATTATTCTTCTATTTCTGTAAAAAATGGCATTAGGATTTTGTTAGGGATTGCATTGAAACTGTAGATGACTCTGGATAGTATGGACATTTAACAATATTAATTCTTCCAATCCATGAACACAGGATTTCTTTCATTTCTTTGTGTATTCTTTAATTTCTTTCATCAACATTTTGTAGTTTTAGGTGTACTAGTTTTTCACATCTTTAGTTAAGTTTATTCCTAGTTATTTTTTTCCTTTTGGTGATATTGTAAATGGGATTGTTTTCTTAATTTCCTTTTCCAATAGTTTTCTGTTAGTGTGTAGAAAATCAGGTGATTTTTTGATGTTGATTTTGTATCCTGCAACTTAACTAACTTATTAGTTCAACAGTTTTTTAAACAGAATCTTTAGGGTTTTCTATATATAAGATAATGTTGCCTGCAAACAGAGACGATTTTACTTCTTCCTTTTCTATTTGTATGCCTTTTATTTCATTTGCTTGCCATATTACTCTAGCTAGGAATTTTAGTACTATGTTGAATAGAAGTTATGATAGTGGATATCCTTGCCTTGTTCTTGATCTTAGAGAAAAAGTTTTCAATTTTTCACCATTAAATATGATGTTAGCTGTGTTATTTTCATATATGGCCTTTATTCTGTTGAAATTCATTTATTCTATTTCTAGTTTGTTGACTTTTTACCATGGAAGGGTGCTAAATTTTGTCTGACATTTTTTTCTGCATCTTTTGAGATAATCAAGTGATCTTAATCCTTTACATTAATGTGCTATGTCACATTAAATGATTATTGTGTGTTGACCATCCTTGCATCCCATGGATAAATTCACTTGGTTATGGTGTATGATCCTTTTAATTAGCCCTTGGATTCATTTTTCTGGTATTTTGTGAAGGATTTTTTGTCTGTATTCACCAGGGTTACTGGCCTGTAGTTTTTTTGTGGTATGTTTGTTGGACTTTGTTACAGGATAATGCTGGCCTTATAAAGTGAGGTTGGAAGTGTTCCCTCCTCTTCAATATTTTGGAAAAGTTTAAGAAGGATTGGCATTAATTCTACCTTAAGCATTTGTTGAATTCGCCAGTGAAGCCATCGATCCTAGGCTTTTTTGTTGTTTCTGTTGCAAGGTTTTGATTACTGATTCAATCTCCGTATCAGTTATAGGTCTGTTAAGACTTTCTATTTTTTCGTGATTCAGTCTTGATAGGTTGTATGTTTCTAGGAATTGATTCATTTCTTCTAGGTTATCCAATTTGTTTGGCATAATTGTTCATAGTAGTCTGTCATGATCTCTTGTATTTCTGTGGTACCAGTTGTAATGTCTCTTCTTTCATTTCCGATTTTATCTATATGAGTCTTATCTCTTTGTTTCTTAGTCTAGCTAAAGGTTTGCCAATTTTATTTTTTCAAAAAACCAACTCTTAGTTTTATTGATTTTCCTATGGTTCTCTATTTCTCATTTCATTTATTTCTGCTCTAATCTTTGTTACTTTCTTCCTTGTGCTAACTTTGGGCTCAGTTTGTACCTCATTTTCTAGTTCCCTGAGGTGTAAAGTTAAGTTGTTTATTTCAAATCTTTCTTCTTTTTTAAATGTAGGTGTTTATTTCTGTAAACTTTCATCTTAGTATTGATTTTGATGCATCCCATGATTTTTGGTATGTTGTATTTTTGTTTTCATTTGTCTGTAGGTGTTTTTTAATTTCCTTTTTGATTTCTTCTTTGACTCAATGATAATTCAAGAGTGTATTGTTTAGTATACATATATTTGTGAATCTTCTTCTGCTATTGATTTCTAGTTTTATTCCTTTGTGGTCAGAAAAGATATTTGGAGTGATTTTAATCTTCTTAAATTTGTTAAGATTTGTTCCGTGACCTAACGTGATTTGTTTTTGAGAAAGATCTATGTATGCTTAAAAAGAATATGAACTCTGTTCCTGTTGGGTAGAATATTCTATATATGTAATGCTTTTGGGTCCATTTGTTCTATAGTGCTGTTCAAGTCCTCTGTTTCCTTATTGGTCCTCTGTCTAGATGTTTTCTCCATTATTGTAAGTGGGATATTGAATTCTCCTACTATTATTGTATTGCTCTCTATTACTCCCTTCTGTCAATGTTTGCTTTGTATATTTTGGTTCTCTGTAATTGAGTGCATGTATATTTATAATTGTCATATTTTCCTGGTGGATTCACCTTTTTATCATTACAAAATGTGATTCTTTGTTTTTTGTAATAGTTTTTAATTTAAAGTCTATTTTTTCTGATATAAGTATAGCCTCTCCTGCTCTCTTTTGGTACCACTCCTATCAATAATTTTTTCCATCCCTTCACCTTCAGCCTATGTATGTCCTTAAATCCAAAGTGAGGTTCTTGTAGATAGCTTATAGTTGGGTCTTTTTTTAAAATCCATTTAGCTACTTTATGTATTTTGACTGGAGAGTTTAATACACTTACAGTTAAAGTAATTGTTGATAGGGAAGATTTACTACTGTCATTTTGTTAGTTGTTTTATGTTAGTCTTGTATTTCTTGTGTCTGTCTTTTCCTCTCTTGATGGCTTCCTTTGTTTTGCTGATGTTTGTACTGATATGCTTTGATGTCTTTTTCTTTCTTGTAACATCTACAGGTATTATTTTTGTGGTTACCTTTGGGATGACATAAAATATTTTATAGTTATAACTGTCCACTTAAACTAACAACTAAGATCAATTGCATACAAAAACTTTGCACTACTCTCCCCCCAACATATATTTTGTTGTTGTCATCACAATTTACATCTGTTCATATGGTGTATCTTTTATAATATTTTTTACTTAAAGTCATTTTTAATATCTTTGTCTTTTAACTTTTATGCTAGAATTAAATGATTTATCTACCACTACAGTATTTTGTATTTGTCTGCATATATACCTTTACAGATGAACATCACACTTTATTATGCCATAATGTTGCTATTTAGTGTCCTTTCATTTCAACTTGAAGAATTCTTTTTAGTGTCTCTTGTAGGGCAGGTCTAGTGACAATAAACTCTCTCAGCTTTTGCTTGTCTGGGAAAGTCTTTATCTCTCCTTCAGTTTTGAAGGACAGTTATTATGGGTGCAGTATTTTTAGTTGGCAGGTTTTTTTCCAATATTTTTAACCTATTATCCCATTCACCTCTGGCCTGCAGTTTCTGCTGAATAATCTGCTGATAGTCTCATGACAGTTCTCTTGTATTTGAGACGTTGCTTTTCTCTTGCTGTTTTGAAAATTCTGTCTTTGACTTTTGATAATGTGACTATAATGTGTCTTGGCGTGTATTTCTTTGGCTTTTTATTTGGTACCCTTTGATCATCTTCATCTGGAGGCTGATTTCCTTCCTTAGATTGGGGAAGTTTTCAGCCAGTATTTCTTTGAATAAACTTTCTGGTCTTTTTTTCCCTCTCTCCTTCTAGAACTTCCATAATGTGTTTTTTGATTTGCTTGATGGTGTACCATAATTACCTTAAGCTTTCTTCACTTTTTTTAAATTCTTTTTTTTTTTCGTCTTCTGACTGAATTATTTGCAGTGAACAGTCTTCAGGTTCACTGATATTTTCTTCTACTCTTGAACTCCTCTACTAAAATTTTCAGTTAAGTTGTTGTCTCCAGCTCCATGATTTCTGTTTGGTACTTTTTAATATTTTCTATCTCTTTATTAAAATTTTTTACTTGGTTTATGTGGTTCTTTTTTTGCCTTTGGTGAGTACCTTTATGACAATTATTTTGAATTCTCTGTCAGGTAAATCATATAGCTCTGTTTCATTAGAGCTAGTTGGTTTCTGGAAATTTATCTTGTTACTTTGTTTTGAACATGTTTGCCTGGTTCTTTATTTTCCTTGACTCTCTGTGTTGATGTCTGCACATTAGACAAAGCAGGCACCTCTCCCCATCTTCAAGGACTGACCTCATACAGAAGAAGACTTCCACAAATCAAACCCTCTAGAGATTCTTAGGGCCCGTACCAACTATTTTCCTCCCTGGGAGAAGCAGGCAGCTCTGATTTTTGTCTGTTTGCTCTGTGCTGAGCCGGGGTGAAGGGGGAAGGTATGTCATCTACCACACCAAGGCATCATCTCTGTTATTCCATGAGTGGCTAGACTGTACCAGACTCATCAGAGCTTCAAGACTGAGGAGACAGATGATAGTTCCTTGGGAAGCCTCAAATAAACTGGTGTGCTGGGCACATGGATCAATTTTTTCCCTTCCTAGGGGGAAGCTGAGAGCTGGGAATTTTTTTGTCTGCTCAATCTGTGCTGAACAGAGGGAAAAATTAATAGCTGCTGCCTCTGTTCTCCCTTGGCTGGCATGACTGTGATAGACCCATCAGAGCTCTATAGTGGCACTGTAGAAGCTATTCCTCTGGGGAGCCCCTTCTACCTGGAAAAGCTGGGGTGATGGATGCATGAACCAACCACTTCCCTCCCCTGAGTGAAGCTGGGAGCTGGGGTTGATTTGATTTTGAACCCCTCTACTGAACTTTTCAGTTACATTATTGTGTCTCCAGCTGATCATATGGTGCTGCACTGGGGCCAGGGTTTTGGCAAGAGGGCATCTCGTATCTCCCTACTGGCTTCAGTGAGTGTAGTTTCACATTATTCCAAGGAGCAGAAGACTTTTAGTTAGTTTCTGCTTTTTTGCAAAGGCAATCTGTCCTGGAATTGTTGCTGAGTTCGTATGTTTGTGGCATCACTCCTAGCCCATATTTTTTAGGAAAGTCTTCTCTAAGTAAATGCACTTAATTCAATTTTTGTTTTGTTTTTTAAGTAGTTGATATTTTCTCCTTCAAGACCTGGTATAAAATTGAGGCTATGGCTCCATACTTTGTCCTGTGATATGTTTGAAATTAGATAAAATATTTCAGATGATAGTTGACTGTAATAGTAAGTTCGCATGACAAATGATAAGAAGCCAACACATGTAATCTACAAGAAATATGGCAGTGGAATTTAATTTGAAGTATAAATGATAAATAACCCACAAATAATCACACCAATATGAGAGATCTACAGGAAACCTGATGATCTACCAACTAGAGCCATGAGCCAAGAAAACATTTATTATATCCTTGAATCTGTTCATTTAATAAGGCCATGTAGAGTCATAGCACTTGACCTTAAAAGTGCTCAAGTAGCAAGCTCCATATTTTATTCCTGTTCCTTTATTTTTCTGTATAAAATCACTGCATATGTGTCTGCACTCTTTGTACTCCCAAGAGAGATGTTAAATCATTATAGGTCAATGGCAGCACTTGTACTTCAAACAAGCCCACAGATGGCAGAGTCCTAGTCTAATTCCCCTGCACTGCCAATGCTGCAAGTGATGACTAGATATGGTTTTCTGCTTCCATTGTTTCTGATTTAATATTTGATGAGTCTCTGGGCACTGTGTTAACAACTTCCTGTGGTCTCTTTAAGGAAACCAGCATTATAGATTATACTTGTTTTGTATGTTACTATGCACACAGCTGGCAGCCACAAGAAGGCAAAATTTAGGTAATATTCCTTCTTCATTTAATTCCTTCTGCAGGTGTCATTTCTGCATTTTAGCCATCTGGTATTCTGCAGAATAGCATCTCAATAGCAAAATTTATTCAGATATACAAGCTGAATAAAAATATTCTCCCAATAAAAGTATTAAAATGGCTAACATAGCAAATACAATATTTTGTATATTTATAAACCTTGGCTGGAAAGGACACTTATGAAATGATGCTCATATTAGGCTATCTTTCTGGTTATGTCTATGAAAAATTGTCTGTTCCAAAGGAGTATCAGACCTGAAAATCAAAGATATTGCTATTTCTTCTGTACCCCTCTGGAAAAGCATTGGTGGGTGGAAATGACAGATAAAAGAATTTCAATCTTTTGTTATAAGATATTAAAGTATTAGTTGAAGTAGGAGAACAGCTTTTTTTTTTCATTTTTTGAAATTAAAAATCTCAGTGTGAAATAGGTCTATATGGGAGGGTGATAAAGGGAGAAGCAAAGAATTTATCCAATCTTTATTTTACATATAAAAAATATAATCCATTTCACATACTTAATAAATGGGAACACCTGGGCTAGAACACAGAATTCAGCCTCTTGTCCTTTCTTTTACTTCACTCTCCTAGAGATTAGGTGTAGAAAAAATTTTTAGAGGAAAATGCATGACCATGTATCATCAAGACTCAATATAGTAGAGACAGCATATGCAGTTGGAAGTACCTTAAATTCTCTTTGCCTCAGTTTTATCATCTGTAAAATAGTCCACCTCCTAATATAGAACTGAATGAGGCAATATATCTATAGTACTATGTCAATCCCTAGTCAATAAATTTTTTATTTTCATTATTCAATTAATGTCGGAATTCTGTATGAAACTTTGACAGAAAGAAAGTCTTACAGAGATTTTTTTTCTGGTATCTAGTGAAAAATGCAGGTTGTGCTTTGTAACCCAAGCCTCTATGCCTTGCTTCTTAAAATCCCTACACATCCCTTTCATCAAACCTGGGATGTTTTAGTCACACCTTTCCCATAAACGGAAAGGTAAATTGTAGCTTAGCCCAGTTTTGCAGTTCCTTTATTAGGGAAATTGGGATAAAAAGAAGTGTCTTATACAGTTATTTTACCGAATGATAAAAGTGAATGTGAAGCCAGAGGGCATAGTCTCCTTACTCAAAAAAAAGCCCCACATATTGCAGTGATCAGCCAAGGAATCTTCTGCAAACACCATTTCTCCCCCAGCATTTTTCTGACTTAAAAGCAAAATTAGAACACAATCATGTATGATTGATACCATTACAAGTTCTGTTTTCTTATGGAAGATTAGTGGCTCTGTGGGGCTATAAGACATACGCCAAGGAAACAGCAGCCCTCGGGCTCAAGTCCCTTCCATTCCAATGTACTGTATGCAGTAGATAATTAGAAAATGACAACTAAATAAGCTCTTCCTCTTGGAGACTGCATAGTGAATTCATTGGGTAAAAGTACTTTGAGGTGTCAAGAAGTCCTGGGGCAAAATCCCTACTCTGACATTTATTTTTTAGTTATTTGGGCACTCAAGTTTCCCTATGCACAGTGTCACAGGGAGGACTGTAGTTTTCTGTAAGATAGAATAGGGGCTTATGATTTCACAGTTTAATCATGACAGCTTATAGCAATTCATATGCATTATTTTAGCCACTGGTCAAAAGTGCCAGATAATATGTAGATAATGTATTAGGAATTATGTGTGTATTTTACCCCATTTTTTCCTTTCACTTTGTAATGTTGGTGGAGTAGTACTTTGTGCCTGTCAGTCACCTTTTTTCTTTCTAAGCTATTACCAGCTCAGTGAAAAAATGGGGGAATATATTAGCATTTATATAAGATTTTTTATTTACTAAACACTTTAGTAAAGTTTATATTAGTTTTCTTTCCCTTACCTCAGTGTGTTAACTTGTATTGCAGTATTTGCATATTGCAGCTTGGGACACTAAAACACAAGAAGGTTACATAAGTGGCCTCAGGTCACACTGAAAATTAATGGCAGAGCTGAGATTAACTCTAATTGTATTTTAGGATTGGTTTACTGAGCACAATATCTTCTTCAAATCAACTAGAGCAAGCCTGTCATCACTGAGAGGAAGGTGAGCTTATCAAATTTCTGGCAAATTTAAAAGCTTATTTTTATACAAGTAGTCAGTGAGCCTAATATTTAAAAAATCCTGACCATATTTCAGAAACATCAGGTCAAGTACAGTCTGGGCAAGGATTTAAAGTGTTAGACCTTTCTTCTGAGCTTCAGGCCCATATTCCAATTGCCTGCTAGATTGAGTTATCTACTAGTTGGGTATCTGATATATTTCCTAAAATCAATCTATCTAAAATGGTAATTTCTGTCTAAACCTGACCTTTCTCTCACATTCCCTATCAACATGAACCACTGCTAAAATATTTATTAATAAACTAGAAGGCTGGAGTCATCCAGCTCCTCCTTTTTCCTCAATCCTAAAATATTGGTGATCAGGAGCTGGCAATTCTGTCTCATTAACATCTCATATCTAGCCTCTCTCTTTAATCTCTGCTGTTACTGATTTAGTTGAGGCTTTATTCATTCGTTCCTGTACAATTGAAATACTCTTCTAACTGGTCTCTGCCTTCAAGATTCCAGTATCCATTCTTCACATTGCCACAGAATAATCATTCTAAAACACAAATCATATTACGTTACTCCTGTGCTTAAGATAATTCAACGACCACTGTAGAGTGGCCTAATTATTTAACATGGTGTAAAAATCCTTTTGTTACCTACTCACCTTTTGAAACCACTCTAGCCCATATACAAAATACACCAAACAATTGCAAGTTCGCCATATACCATGTTCTATAATTCTCTCATGTTCTTGAACTTGCTGCTCCCTTCATTTTATCTACCAACTCATATTTTTGAGCCTCAACACAAATATCACTTCTTCTCTGAAGTCTGACCTTCCAATAAGAATTGATGTTCATTCCTTCTATGACTAGAACGTTTCCTGCATATAATTCTATCTTAGCACCTGTAACGTTTTTATGCACATACACATTCCCCTACTGTCCTCCTCCTACCACCTCTCTATACTAGATTCCCAGCTCTGCAAGGGCAGAAACTATGTATTATTAATGTTTGTATTTCTACAACCCAGTACAGAAATTGGTTTCAGGTTTATTCAACAAATTGTTATCTGAATAAATAAAAGAATAAATATCCAACAAAGGAAAATTTTACAAATTCATGGTGAAAAGTCTTCTAGAAATTAATCTTGAAGTGAATCTAAAAATGTAAAATAAGTCTATAAATAAAAAAAATTATAGAACTTGGGAACTTGTATCTACCACTTAATAACTAAATAAACCAAGATAAGTTATGTAACCCTTGTGAAGCTTAGTTTACTCTTTGTAAGTTAGGAATTATAATGACTGCCTTGTAGGATTTTTATAAGGTAAGGGTAACCTTCAAATAATGCATATAAAATACTAGCACAAAATAGATACTCTGAAAGTAATACATTTTGGATTTTCTTTTGTGTGTAAAGGTATAACTTGAGAAACATATCAGTTTATTCTGAAACAAACCAGTCTCAAAGAGATCAATTCTTTCACTGCTGTGGTGAACACTATTGCACTGGAATGTCATTTCTATGAGGACAGGGCCTCTGGCCTATTTTGTTCTTTGCTGTATCTTCAGCAACCACCACCACTAAAAAACATGGAGATATATGGATTCATCACACATTCAGGAATGACTGAGAACTTGTACTATTAAATGTTTATTCAGGCTATTTTACTAATTAGACCACATGTGGTTTGCAGTGTTATTTTGCAAATACTTATCATATGCACTGGGTAGTGTTTGTCTAACATTATCACAAATCCAAAATAAGTGGAATCCCAATGAAAGTAGCTTTACTTTTTATTTAAAGAAAAAATATTTTTAAAAGATGACATTGTTTATAAAAGTTCATGGCCATGGTCACAAATAGATATTGAATGTTACACTGTAGAAATTAAATAATGAAACATTAAAAAAATTAAAACTTAAGCTTTTAATAAAGAATGAATGTGGTATTTCTATATAACAAATAACTCATGATATTTAACTGCAATGTTAGAACTCTTTAGGAATAGTCTCAGTATGACAAAAAAGAAGATTTTCATAACATCATACAAAATTATTGATTTAATTTCTACTATAAAAATAATTTTGGACTCTTATAGATTGCACATACAAGTGAGATCATGCAATATTTTCCTTTCTGTGTCTAGCTTATTTCACTAGGTCTAATGTACAATGTGAGGACTACACTTAATAATACTGCATTGTATTCAGGATTTTTGCTAAGAGAGAAGATTTTAAGTTCTCTTGGCATGCACACAAACAATAAGGTAACTATTAATATATGAGATGTTAAATAAGTTAATTTTCTTGACTATAGTAATCATTTCACTGTGTATATCAAAACATGATAGTGTATATCTTAAATACAGACAATAAACAAATAAATAGGAACTCCAGAGCCAAAAACAAGAATATCTTTCACTTCTGGCCTCACATTCTGATTTTGCTTAAAAAAGAGTTGGCAGAAAAAAATGAAAATAATCTAGTAGGCAGAAGAAGGAGCTCTGTTCTTGTTTCAAAGAAATAATTAGAACATGTTAATGAAATTAGCTTTTCTGTATAAATGATTATTGTAAAGGTATTTAAACCATTTTAAATTCTTCAGGAAAAAAGACCAAAAGATAAAGAAAACCCAAGCTGTTGATTGGTTATTCCCCACAAGTTGATTTGTATTTATACTTCATACATCCAACCTATCATTTCTCTTGTTCTAGATTTTTCTTTTAGATATGTTAAGTCAGCAGTCCCCAACCTTTTTGGCACTAGGGACTGGTTTCATGGTTTCATGGAAGACAATTTTTTCACGGTGGGGGTGGGCTGTTTCGAGATGATTCAAGCACATTACATTTTTTGTGCACTTTATTTCTAGCATTATTACATTGTAATGTATAATGAAATCATTATACAACTCACCATAATGCAGAATCAGTGGGAGCCCTGAGCTTGTTTTCCTGCAGCTAGATGAGCCCATCTAGGGGTGATGGGAGACAGTGAGTGATCCGACAGGAGACGGAGCTCAGGTGGTTTTGCCAGCGATGGGGAGTGGCTGTAAATACAGATGAAGCTTCTTCCCCTTGCCGCTGCTCACCTCCTGCTGTGCTGCCAGGTTGCTAATAGGCCACACACCAGTATCGGTCCATGGCCTGGGGGTTGGGGACCACAGTGTTAAGTAAAATAAATAATTGTGGTTACTAGAAGCCTAAGTTTCCTGAGGTAATGTAACTGAGGCATGGATGGACATCATTAGTAATATCAGTTGCTAAGAAAACTTTCACCTCAATTCAATGTGTGTACACCATCTAAAGAAAACTAACAGCAAACAACTTTAAAAAGTGCCAAATTCTGGATATTTATCATAAGAATAGTGGTAAAATGGTGAATAAAAGTATTATAAAATTTGTACTTTCTGGGTATAGAAGCTTTCATATTAGAAAGTCTGTTGATAGAAAATTACATCTTTGATTTTTGACATTTTTTAAAAACACAGAATATTGTATATGGGACAGCTTATTACCTACATAAGGGATTAATGTAATTTTTATGAATTATTGCTGCTGCTTTTTGGGGACTCTATTATGTCAAATAAATTAATATAAATAAACATAAATAAAATACAGAATATTAAATGTTTACACAAATAGTACATACTACTAATGTTTCTATTATATACAAGTTAAAAAGTCTAAGACTATCTTGAATTTACTTTTTAGGAACACTGGGCTTTTGTGGTTTAAGACATATAAGTAAATACTATCCTTTTTTCTAGAGTGAAAATATTTCATAGAGGATACAGACTTTTAGAAGAGAAATTAGTGAAGCAAAATATTGCTAAACTATGTAGGGAAAAGAGGAGGGGTTCTTGGCATAAATTTGCCCTCAAAAGTAATATTCGATGGTCCATTTAATGTACATATATTTACTGAACACCTACTATGTATCAGGAAATCTTTAAGGTACTTGGGAAAAAGCAGTGGACAAGAGCAGATCGGAGAACAGAGATCATAAAACATAATACTATTAACATATAAGGAGTCACTGGTGAACCGCAGTGTTAAATATCAGAGAGTTGGGATGATTAAGTATATAAATTATATATAAAAATCTATACATTTAAGATCATAGAACTCAGAAAACAAGATCTTAGCAATTCTTTTGCAGAACTGATAATTTACTTGAGGTCCCCCAGACTCTAACATCTATGCTTGTTTCTGGATACCTTGGTACCACATTCTTTGCAACATTTATTAATAATCTCACTAGCAACTCCAATATTTTTGAAGTGAATAATTTTTATCATCTATAATTTGGTTTTCTTTTTTGTGCTTGTTTTATTTATTCCTATTAGACTGGAAGCTCCTTAAAGGTAGAGATCATGTTATATATAAATATGTTTAAGCTCAATCCATGCCCCTAGATGACAATAGGCTATATCACTTGATGGATCAAATACAATATTGGAAGCCAATTGATCATCATGATTTCTGATAAACAGATTTCTCTTCCTAACAAGTATGGGAAGAGAACTCTTTCTAAATGTTTAACTTCCCAAATTCTTTTTTTTTAATTGGCATTTGATAGTAGGAAACATCCATCTGCAGCTACTATTAGCTTGTTGATTCATTTAATCTGAGAAAGACAAACCAAATAAGTGGCCAACATTCCATATATGGGTAGACAAAAGACATACTGGGGAAACCTTTAGGGTTCTTCAAGCAAGATAAAGCAAAAATAAAACATCATTAAATGTTACTACCTGTAAACTCAACAATCAGTCCATAGATCACCCTAGGTCAATATATATATTTTTTTAATGTGCAGTGCTGCCTGTTGCATGTTGAGGTCACATTCTTGTGCACATGTTTGTCTTTCAGAGCTTTTTTTTTTTTCCCCCATGTTTAAGTACTCTTTATTAGTAACTATTTTAAGAGGAAAAATTTATTTTTAGAAATATATAAAGTAAAAAACCAAATATATGAAGTATTACACATACATAAATTTTATAATAACTATCAGTTATCCCTATGAAGCTTTACTTACATGATATAAACTAACTAGCTGTAGCCTTAAAGATTATACTCAAAAAAGAACTATAAATAAAAAAAATAAAACAGAACAAACAAAAAGAAATACTTGGAGATTATTGTCTTTTCTGTGTATATTTAAATGTCAGAAGTTAATTACTTTGCTAAACTTTTGTAAATATGTGTCATGACTCTTCTAAAGTTTTTTGCCAGTCTTGGTATCTCTCTGGGTCTAATTTCACTATTCTTGAGTGAGTCTAAGGAAGAACAAAAGGAGCAAATATTTCGTGAAAAGAAAGAAATGGTAGATGAATAAATGAAATAACAAGTCAAATTTCTAGCTTTCAGGTGGATTAGGGAAAAAGGAAGTCTGAGATAGATAATATATGTAAAACTTGTATTCTGCCTTCTCTTGAAAGATCAGAAGATCTTGCCATATTGGCATGAATTTCTTCAGGGGAACCGTTGATTTGGAGTGAGCATAAGGTAACCCTTGAATATAGAGCCGGAGCTGTAGATTTTGCTACAGATTCTTCCAGTAATCTCCCCGACTTGAATTGGAGTGAAAATTACGAGCATAATTGCTCATTTTTTCTGTTTATGGCAGAGCGATTTTTTTTTCTTATACAAGCAAATTTTTTCTCATGAGAGAGGAAAAATTATTTCAGATTCACGTCTCTGTGAAAGTTAAGGTAATAAACTGAGATGGAAATTTATTCCGAGAAAAATGGGAAATAATATATTTATTTCCCTACACATGTCTCAATTTGATTACTTTCATTACTTACCACTGTAAGCTTTTGGTCACCCAGGGTCTATCCTGAAGTTGCCTTTAGTTCGTTCTAAGAACGAAGGCCAATTGGTTATCACATTCTGCCAGTACTTTTTTATGTTGTTTGCATTTGTCTTTTTTTTTTTTCCCTAACCTCAGTGTCACCAGTCTTTGTTTTTTAACGTCAAAACTGACTGGTCTTCCTGCCTCTTATCTTTTCTCTTATAATCTATCCTATGTAATTTAGTCAGATCAATCTAAAAAATGCCACTTTGATCCCATAAGTCCCTTGCCTCTTCTTTGAAGCCCTTCACCCTAATGGCTTTAGTCTGTCTTCACATCCTGATCACACCCACTTTACTTCACTATGGGATCCCTTCTTTAGCTTTCCCCTCTTAGTGCTTGGTGTATACCCATGGCCTTTTTTGAAGCCTTCTTCCTTTCTATTTCTACTTAAGTGTGACTTATTTTTTTAGACCTAAATAAAATCTCACTTCTGCAAAGCCATCCTGAATTAGTCCAGTTATTAGTGATTTCTCACCTTTTTTAGGTCTTAAATTATTAATTTCCTCTAACACTTATTTGCTGTGGGTCATGTAATTTATGATATTTTTGGTTAACTTCTCCAAGTCTCATCTTTATAGAAGATACCAGAAACAAATTCAAGCCAGCAATCATGTCTTTTATTTCTTATTATTCTCCTGAGTGAAGTTAAGATATTCAATGACTTGTAGGTATTCATTGTGAGAAATTTGATTGGGATGTAAGTATCATGGGAAATTTTTAGAAAATTTCCTTATGGGGATTTAAACCCCCTATGGTCTTTCAACGTAACAGTTTTTCATTCTTAAGGGAACTGAGAAGTTAATAACTTTTTCATCAGTTGTTAAGTAAGATAGCCCAAGGTCACTCTTGACACTGAGGGAGCATAAATTACATATGTAAATACCACACTGTTGTTTGTAGATCCTGCTGGCTTTAAAGGAATGTATCCCTCATCTATTATAGGAGACATCTATTTATGATCTAATAAACTTAACTTGGGTGAGCAGCCTAGTTAAGGTCTAAGATCTAAGGCAAATAACTTATTGTCTAACCTGAAGCCCTTTTAGAATGAAGGGTGGCAAATTATTAACAGATGGAATACTGGGACAACAGGTGTAAACCTAGCCTTGTCTGGATAAACCTGGATACACGGCCACCACAGATAATGCCAAAGTGAAGAGGATTTCATATTTAGATATAACCCCATTTATTTCTCCCATTAAAAAAGTTAAAGAACTGCTTTTTGTTTCTATTTCATTGTGGATGGCTGCTTCTGAAATGGCTGGCAATGGGTACCTGCCTCCTGGTATTCATGCTGTTATGTAACCCCTTCCCCTGTGTGAGCACTGTACCTAGGGACTTGTCTCTAATAAATGGATTATGGCAAGAGTGGTGGATTGTCACTTCCAAGATTAAGTTCTAAAAGACTGTGACATAATTAAAAAAATAATAATGCTGGGTGTTGTTTCAGAATATGTATTTATCATGTTAATAAAGCTTCTTTTTTCCCCCAATTTATTAGGAGAGTTTTAAAAAAACAAAGAATGAATGTTGATTTTTATCTTCAAAAATATGGCTGTGACATTTGTCTTGCTCTTGCTTGTTCTTGCTCTCTGGTTCTCTAGCATCATCATTTTGATGAACCCCATCAGAGACTTGTAGGGGAGACATCAAGGGAATCCTCTAGCCAACAGTTAGCAAGTGTCTGCCTCCTGCCAATAACCACTTGAGTGAAGTTGGAAGCAGATTGTTGAGGCTTCAGATGACTGCAACTCAGCCAACACCTTGATTGTGGCCTTTGTAGGAGATCCAGAACCAGAGGACCCAGACACACTTGATTCTTAACCTGCAGTGTCTGTGAGATAATTAATACTGTTGTTTTAAGCCACTGAGTTTTCAGTAATTTGTTAACTAGCGATAGAAAATTCATAAAATAGCAGTGACATGAAATTTTTCTATATGGAAGCTTGACTCTAGGCTGTGTATATGTGTTTTGGATCTATCATCTTGTGGAAATCTCTTATGAATTCTAATAATTTGTCTGTAAATTGCTTTAAGTTTCTCTCTAGACAATCATATTACCTACAAAAATGTCATTTTTTTCTTTTCTGATTCTCATACGTTGTACCTTTTTTCTTTGTTTTAAATTTGATAGGACATTTTCTATAATGTTGAATAGAAACAATAAATGCTTGACACTCTTGTTTTATCCACGACTTAGAAGAAAATGCTACCAAGATTTCATATTTAAGGCTGGATTCCTGTAAGTTTTTGGGATGTAAATTTTTAATAAGTTAAGGAAGTAGATTTCTGTTTCTTGTGTTTTATAAAAATCATTTTTATAGTATTGAAGTTGGTCCAAATGCCTCTCTTGAACCTAAGATAATTATTTCTTTTAATGATAGATATTTTATCTACTATTTAAGTTTAAAAATATAAAATATTTATGAATTTCTTATAATTTTAAATCATAATACAATAACTCAGAGGATATACTAAACCATATGCAAATATTTATTTATCAATGGTTATCTTCAGAGAGAAAGATATATGTGTTTTCTATTTTTATAAATTAATAGATTATAGAAACTCAAGTTTATGGTTTAGTCATCAGCAATTTTCTCTCCTATGAATACATTGGTCAACCAAGATAATCAGTCTTATACTCACTAAGGATTTTATAGAAAAGCATTTGCTTGCCAATCCTGCAATGTGATAAGGTGAGTAAATATCTTCTTTCTTTTTAATATTTTTAAAGACTTACTGCTGCTGCAGATGAAAGTTAACCTAAACCATGTCATGTTTTCATTTGTTAAAACTTGTTTGTTTTAGATAAGGGAGATTAATGCAGCTATAAGCATTAATGCAGTTTAATTCACTTAATAAAGGAAAGTTCTTCAAGTTTATAAAGTAGCTTAGTTTCAACTTCGTAATTTCATTAGCAGAAAACACAGCCATTTTCTACTACCATAGCACTTATTATTTATTCATCCAGGATTGCTCTAAGAAGATGGCTTACCTTCCTTGGGGATATTCTCCTGATAAAAGAGTGCTTATATCTAGGTGGGCATGGCAATAACCATGAAAGTTTATACTCTGCTCAATATACAATTTGAAAAATTTCCTAGAGAATTTTTTTTAGCAAAGAAATCTAATAACATAGATAGAAAAGCAATTACAGAGTAAAATCATTTGTAAACTTTCTTAGTATTACAAAGCATTTACCATGTGCAGAAGATTGCAATGAACTTATGGATATTTGACAACTGATTTTAATAACTAGCATCAATTAACTAAAGCTCTAAGAAGGCTAAAAATGTTTGTTCTTCTTATAAGCATGATTGAATACCAAAGTTTCAAGGAGTGAGAAGTGAGTTTGACTTATTAAGAAAGAAGTGAGTTACATTTCTTCCTTTCTAGAGCATAGTTAACTAACAATTACCCTTTGTTTTCAAGTGGATTCATAGAGACACTAAATTGCATGCACATATATTGTAACAATTTGTTTCTCTTTGTGAACAGTCATGTGCTAGTAATTCTGACACCTCCTTAGAAGTTATCCTCCCAGAGAATTACCTGGGAATGGAAGTGGTGAAGTCTCAGATAAGACCTATGATGGATAAATAATTTACAGAGAAAGAAGACATTGTACTGGATCTAGTGTCTATTTCCTAGTCTCTTTCTTTGTGGGAATTTGTAAGTAAAAGGAGGATGATCATATGGGACCCTCCAGTGTCTTGTTGCTAAGTTCAGCAAATCATTTTTAAGCATCTGCTAAGTGCTAAGCACCTTACTCTTTCCATTTTCCTTTCTGTGCTATTCTTCAACATGTTTTCTACATAATTTACAATTCCCTATGAGAATTCATCCAGGTCTTAAGAGTGTGAGATTATGGACAAAAGTGTGTAAAAAGGAAATAAAATGTTAATAACACGAACATGTGCACAATACATTCTTTATACAGAGGTACCTAAAGCTATGTAGTTTCATGTGCAAATATTGTAAGTATATTTTTCTATCTCAACTTAATCTCTATTTTAAGTTCCTATGCTGCCTAATGGCAGAAAACTTAATGTCGCTCAAGTCTGTGTTCTCCAAATTAGATCCATTTTAAATTCAGTAAGCAGAGTTTTCCCTTCTCCTGCCTTCTTCCCTGGACTGGCCTAAAAATCTGAGGGGCTAGGGTCAATCATAGCATTGGGTAGAGGGGGACAGCTGGTCCTGTGTTGATGCCTCTCTGTGACTGTTTCTGATCAAGTTTCTGTCTTCTTGCCTGGGTCCACAGCTTATGCCATGTTTTAGTGTGGAGTCATCTCTGCATGATTATGATATTCTTTCAAGTTCTCTGGTTCTCAATATTGTGCACAATTCTTGGCAACATGAGAAGACATGTGGCTGCATCTCAAGCTGAGTGTGGACATGTGTGGGCTGACTGAACCTGCCTCAGTTCCACCTGCTTATGCATCCCATCTAGCCACTGTTTGATTGCCTGCCCTGCCAGAGAAAGCAGGGAATTCTTTGTGAAGCAAGAGGGACACAGGCAGAGAGTCTGTACGGTTTTGGATTCTCATATTTATCTGGAGTTCATTTATTTTTTTTCTTGGTTTTAACATCAAGAATTTAACAGTTTTGTTCATGGTTCTACTAACAACTGTCACAATGGTGATCTTACATCAACTGGCCAAAATAAAGTAGAATCACAAGAGGAAGGACAGTATGAGAAAAAATTAAAAAAAACCCCACGTGACTTATGCTTTACAGTGCTATCTAGCTACACTGAGGGCATTGAGTATAATGGTTAAGCATATGGGCTTGGAAACAAAGTGTTGAGTTGAAGTTTTACAGCTTGTCGTGTGACTTTGAGCAAGCAATTTAGTTTCACTAAATCTTTATCTGCAAGATGTAAATAATGGTAACAGTACCCATGTCATAGAGTTGTATTAAGTGATATATTATTTAATACATTAAAGCACTCAGTACAGGAAAGGGTTGCTCATGGCTTGGCATAGCAATGGGCAACATGTAGTTTTCTGTCTCAACTTAATCTCTATTTTATATTCCTATGCTGCCTAATAGCAGAAAATATAATGTCACTCACTTCTGGGTTTTCCAGATTAGATTCATTTTAAATTCAGTAAACAGAGTTTTCCCTTCTGCCTCCTTCCCTGTCTGGATGGGATACATAAGCAGGTGGGACTGACTCAGGCTCAGTCAGTCCACATATGTCCACACTTAGCTTCAGAATCAGCCACATGTCTTCTCATGTTGCCAAGAAGCAATTATAATAAATTAATCTACTAAATTAACTTATTATAATTTGATAGGACCCTCATGATATTATATTTTTCATTACTATGCATTTTTCAGTTTTTTCCCTATTTTCTTCACCACTGAGATACTTATTTTTATAATTTCTTTCTCCTATTCATTGATTGGTACACAATATAAATCTACTCTATGATATATTGTATTTTAAAAGGTAGAAGAGTGGGGGAAATGGACAAATTCTTAGAAACACACAAACTCCCTAGGCTCGATCAGGAAGAAATAGAATTCCTAAACAGACCAATATCAAGCATTGAAATTGAAGCAGTAATAAAAAATCTTCCAATAAAAAAAAGTAGTGAACCAGAAAGGTTCATGCCTGAATTCACCAAACCTACAAAGAAGAAATGGTACCTACACTGCAGAAATTATAAAATAACGTCAAGAAGGATGGAATCCTCCCAAACTCCTTCTATGAAGCCAATATCACCTTGATGCCAAAGCCAGGAAAGGACTCAATAAAAAAAGAAAACTACAGACCAATATCCTTTGTGAATACAGACACAAAAATTCTCAATAAAATCCTAGCAAATTGAATTCAAATGCACATCAAGAAAATAATTCATCATGATCAGGTGGGCTTCATCCCCAAGATACAGGGATGGTTCAACATACGCAAATCTGTAAATGTAATTCACCATATAAATAAAAGCAAGAACAAAGACTATATGATTCTCTCAATAGATGTAGAAATGCTTTTGACAAAATCCAGCACCCTTTTATGATAAGAACTCTTAACAATATAGGCATAGATGGCTCATACCTCAAAATTATTAAAGCCATATATGATAAGCCCACAGCCAATATTATACTGAATGGGGAAAAATTGAAAACATTCCCCCTTAAAACCGGAGCCAGACAAGGTTACCCACTATCTCCACTTCTATTCAAAATAGTGCTGGAAGTCCTTGCCAGAACAATCAGAAAAGAGAGAAGAATAAGGGGTGTCCAAATGGGGGCAGAAGAGATCAAACTTTCACTCTTTGCTGGTGATATATTATATTGAGAAAACCCCAAAGATTCAACCAAGAGATTACTGGAATTGATAAATGAATTCAGCAAAGTCTCAGGATACAAAATCAATACACACAAGTCAGTAGCCTTCATATACACCAATAACAGTCGAGCCAAGAAACAAATCAAAGATGCAATACCTTTCACAATAGCACCAGAGAAAATTAAATATTTAGGATCATATTTAACTAAGGAGGTGAGAGACCTATATAGGGAGAACTATGAAACACTGAGAAAAGAAATTTCAGAGGATGTAAACAGGTGGAAAACCCTATCATGCTCTTGGATTGGTAGAATCAACATTGTTAAGATGTCTTTACTACCTAACGTGATTTACAAAATCAATACAGTCCCTATCAAAATACCAACATCATCTTTTGCAGATCTAGAAAAAATAATTCTACGCTTCATGTGGAACCAGAGAAGACCTTGTCTAGCCAAATTAATCTTAAGCAAAAAGAACAAATTGGGAGGCATCAATCTACCAGACTTCAAACTATACTACACGGCTATAGTAACCAAAAGAGCATGGTACTGGCACAAGAACGGAGACATAGACCAATGGAACAGGACTGAGAACCCAGACATAAAACCATCCTCATACTGTCATGTGATCTTTGTCAAAGTATACAAAAACATACACTGGGGAAAAGAATCCCTATTTAATGGTTTTGGAAAAATTGGAAAGCCACATGTAGAAGACTGAAACTAGATCCACACCTCTCACCTCTCACAAAAATCAACTCACAATGGATAACAGACTTAAACCTAAGATGTGAAACCATAAGAATTCTAGGAGAAAACATTGGAAAAACTCTTATATACATTGGCCTAGGCAAAGAATTTATGAAAAAGACCCCCAAAGCAGTCACAGCAGCAACAAAAATAAATGAATGAGACCTGATCAAATTAAAAAGCTTCTGTACAGCCAAGGAAACTATCGCTAGAGTGAACAGACAGCCTACAGAATGGAAGAAAATATTTGCATGCTACACCTCTGATAAAGGGCTGATAACCAGAATCTATACAGAATTTAGGAAAATCAACAAGAAAAAATCAAACAACCCCATTAAAAAGTGGGCAAAGGACATGAACAGAAACTTTTCAAAAGAAGACAGAATAGTGGCCAGCAACATATAAAAAATTACTCAACTTCTCTAATCATCAGGAAAATGCAAATCAAAGCCACAATGAGATATCATTTAACACCAGTGAGATTGGCTTATATCAAAAAGTCCCCAAACAGGAAATGTTGGTGTGGATGTGGAGAGATAGGAACACTCATATGCTGCTGGTGAGACTACAAATTAGTACAACCTCTTTGGAAAGTAATATGGAGATACCTCAAAGAACTAAAAGTAGAACTACCATTTAATCCAGCAATCCTAGTACTGGGTATTTACCCAAAGGAAAAAAATACATTCTATAATAAAGACATCTGCACAATTCACAATTGCAAAAATGTGGAAAAAACTCAAGTGCCCATCAATACATGAGTGGATTAATAAAATGTGGTACATGTATACCATGGAGTACTACTCAACAATAAAAAACAACAGTGAATTAATACCTCTGGTATTATCGTGGATGGAGCTAGAGCCCATTCTTTGAAGTGAAGTATCACAAGAATGGAAAAACAAGCACCACTGGTACTCACCATCAAATGGGTACTAACTGGTCAATACTTATGTGCACACATGGAAATAATATTCATCAGGGGTCGGGCAGGTGGGAGAGAGGTGAGGGGATGGGAAAACTCACACCTAATGGGTACGGGGCACACTGTCTGGGGGATGTTCATGATTGTAGCTCTGGCTTGGGCAGTGCATAGGTGATATATGTAACCAAAATATTTGTACCCCCATAATATTCTGGAAAAAAAAGGTAGAACAGTTATATAGGTCAACAATTCAGTTGAAACTTAGACCCTAATGACTGATAATACTATTGTCTGATAGGCAATGAATTGGGTGCCACAATTCAGCCCTGAGAAAAACTACATAGTATTTTTGCTTTAATAGGTTTTTGATATTCCAGGGTGGATAAAAATTGAAAATCTTTAAAATCCTTGAAATAAATAAACTAGTACAAGTTAAAAATGGCCACAGACCTCCCCCACTGATTTTGAGGTGCTTCATCAAAAGCATATGACTAGAAGGTCAAAAGCAACTCATAGGTTTGAATTGAAAAGCTTTACAAATCTCTACAGCCACATTAAAGTTCAAATTAGTTCAAACTTAAAATTTGAAATCAATGTTTCTGTCATGTCCTGAGTTGGGGAAGATAGCTTTTTCTTTAGTTAGATGGATTAAGGTCACAGTAGTTGCTACAGCAAAAAGAACCCAGAATGGATAATGGGTCAGATGTGAGTGATTATTTTTCATGCCTGTAAATTACAAAAGAGATGTTTCTGATAGGAGAATGGCTTTATTTAAAGCAGTGATTCAGGAGCCCAGGCTCTTCTATCTCATAGCTCCACATCTTCGACATGTGGATTCCAGGACTGCTGTGTGTCTTCTGTGTCCTGATGAAGGCCATCATTGTCAGCACAACCCTTTGTATCCCTCAAGGAGAAGTAAGACTGCTACAATCTCAAAGAAGGATTTTAAACCTTTTATATAATGTATTTTGGTGGGATGTATATACGCTTTATATTTATCTGGAGGTCTTTCTTTGATTCTTCTCCTATTTTTCTTTAGCAAGATATATTTTGTGCTTCTAACAAAATGTAGTCAAGTCCCCAAGCACAGGGTTACATTTCCTCAACTCATTATGACATTGGTTTGAAGCTATGTTCTTATCAAATGATCCATTTTTGGATTGCTCATTTTACTGAAATTATTTGCTAGGAGTATCTAAAATGACTATCTAGTTGAAAGGGTTTCTGTCAATTCTTTAAATTATCTAAAGATTCTATTTAGAAAATATTTTCTCATCTGTTTTTACTGGATCTTGAAGAATTGTAACATTACATTAAAATTTATTAGGCTTAGACATCTTTAACTGGAAGGAAAACACCCAGAAGCTGAGAAGCATTCTCTGTGACAAAATGAAATAAAGAGATTTGCTTAGAAGATTGTGGCTGAATAACTTGTCTTTGCCATGGGTGTGGTTAAAATAAATCCTGGCAATAAGGCAATGTGTTGGTAGTAATATAGAAGTCTCTGAAAAATGTGGATGAAAGAAAGCATACAGAAATAGTTAAGGCGTAGAACAGAAACTTTATGCACTGGATTGTATCTGAGTACTGAGATATTTAAATTCAAATGTTAATTATATAATATAATTATGTTGCATGCTTATTAGAAGTAAATTTCTAATTAACATTAATCCTCTTATGTTTATATATCATATTACTTTAATTACCTTGGGGCTATACAATATGATACATTTTCTTTACTTAATCTTTGTCATTTTGGTAGGAATCATCATTATTTTTTTTTTCCTTTTCTCTTCTTTACCTACCTTCAAACTGAGAGTTCTTAACTTGATAGTTATATTTATACTCCAAGAAGAAAATATTCACTAGGAGAGAGTTTGACTTATGCAATTTGATCGCTCCTGGGATATTCAGTTTGAATCGTGATGAATTAGGTAAGAAATATTCTAAACAGTTATTGAATGCCCCAAGCTATCTGATATAAGAAAAAATGAACTCTATTAGAACTACTCCTGCCACCTTTAAATAAGATGCTCTCCTGTTACTATACTTCAACTCCCAATTTACTTTTGGATAGTAATTTTTCTCAGAAAATTTCTATGTTTTTGAATTATAGCAAGATAAAGGATTTTATTGATTCCATGTGACACCTCAAACAAGTTCTGTTTTTTTTAAAATTTTGTTTGTTTTTTCTAAAACGAGCATAGATTATGATGGACATCTAGTGATACAATATTTTCCAAACTGTTTGATGGAATAAAAATGACAAAATCGGTCAGGAATTATGTCCCAGATACTCTTCTAGATGCTGGGAATACAGCAGTGAAAAAGCTAGATGGAGATAAGGCAGAGACAGCTGTCTTCAAACCTGAACAAAGAAAGAAACTCACTTCACATATGGGAAATCCAGCAAGGCTAGGCTTTCAGTTACAAACCTTAGACCTCCAAACAGCTTACCTTGTATTGTTCAAAATAAAGCTCTCATAATCCTCTATGGATGCTCACATCCAACATTCCATATAATCTCTCTCCCCCTTTCTCCTAATCATGATGACATCAACATATCTTTAAGTAGCAGTTGTCATATAGAGCAGACATAATTGAAAATCTGTGCTTTACAGAATTATTTTCTATAATAATGGCTCCTAACCTTTTGGGATGTAAGATTCTATCTCTTTAGTTTTATATGTTTATTTTGAAGGAAACTATCTACAAGTGAAATAATATTTTTTAAAATGTCAAGGAATCATTTTGTTTCTTAGCATAAAAAATAAAAACTCTGGGATACAAAGAAATATGATGGCAGAATGCAAAGTCATGGATGGGAAATATTTGTGTCTTCAGCCAAGATAAAGGTTCTATGTCTTATGAACAGTAATGAGTTTGATACTCATTAGGTAGGTCTGGAGGTCAGTGTCATGACAAGTTTTAGAAAATGAGAAATGAGAAGCTTAAAATGAGAAAATTTTAATTTTCTCTCCTAATTAAGAACTCCTTCTATGTATCAATTCAGGTAAAGTGACTTTTAAACAAACTTCTATGCTCCCATGGGAGAGGAGGAGGGAGAGAAAAAAGAGGAAGAGGAAGAAGAAGAAAACTACAAGCAAAGAATTAGGTGAGACAAAGGAAGAATTTCTTGAGGGAAGTGGCGATTAAATACTGAAATAGTCAGTCACCTAAGAAAAGTTGTGATATCACTGTGTCTTTGACAGTCTTTAAAAATCAGGCCCTATCCACATTTATTGTAGGTTCAGGTTGGAAGTTGAACAAGGTGTCCTGTCAAATTCCCTCCCTGATCTGTGTTAAGTCAGCTAGATGAAATTTTTGGTTTAATATGATGTTTGATATTCTCAAAGCGGAATCTTTTAGAAAATTTTCAGCAGTTCTAATTATTAATACTGAATTTGTGAGGGTTGAGAATGTTTCTCTTTTGAGATTAGCTTTCAGAATATAACACTTATAAAAAAATTTCATATGAATAAGATTTTAATAATCAAGGTGTAAGATTATATTAATAATTTGTTATGTTTCATATGATGTCTACCTGTTTTAGGCATACTTTAATGATATAAAGCTGAACATACAAACATTTCAATTGAAAATGCATTTTAAAATAATAAATGTAACGTAATAGAGATTATAATTAATATATTTTTCTTTTATTGTGCCATGATATGTATACTCTGCATTTTTATGTCCATAGTGTATATACATGATTATATGAAATAAATTTTTCATATGCATAATCTATTCAGTGTTTTTGTAAGTAAAATTGTCAAAAAGATCATTACTATTTCATTTTCTTGGAAATCTTCCTCTAGTATAGACATAGGATGTATTCAATGAGGTTTGGGGTTGAAATACACACACTATATATATACACACACACACAAATAAAACAAATAAAATTTATTTACAAATAAAATTTATTTTGTAATAAATATTGAATGAGAAATCAATAGAAAAAAAGAGCAATTATTCGAAAATTGCTTGGAAATTACAGTAATTGGTTGAAAAAAATGGCAAACACACACACACACTCTCTATGCATTTTGCTAGATTTCACCAATTGTTCTTCCTAGAAAGATCACACCAATTTACCCTTTCACAAATAGTTATATGAAAGTGCCTATTTCTTCATATACTGATAATAGTAGGGGACTTCAATACCCCACTTTCAACAATGGTCATATCATCCAGACAAAAAATTAATAAGGAAATATTGGACATAATGTTTTAGACCCAACAAACATATAGAAAACATTCCATGTGACAGCTGCAGAATATACATTCTTCTCAAGTGCATGTGGAACATTCTCTAGGATAGATCACATGTTCAGGCACAAAACATGCCTTAGCAAATTTAGAAGATTGAAATCATATCACATATCTTCTTTTACCATAATGATATAAAACTGGAAATCAACAGCAGCAGGAATTTCAGAAAATTCACAAATACATGGAAATTAAGTAACATGCTCCTGAGCAACCAATGGGTCAATAAAGAAATTAAGAGGGAAATTTAAAAATATCTTGAGACAAACAAAAATGGAAACACAACATACCAAAACTTATGGGATGCAACAAAAATGGTTCTAAAAGGAAAGTTTATAGCCATAAGTGCCTACATCAAAAAAGAAGCAAGATTTCAACTAAACAACTTAACATTACTCCTCAAGAAACTAGAAAAAGAAAAAAAAAAAAACCAACTAAGCCCAAAGTTAGCATAAGGAAGGAAATGATAAAGATCAGATCAGACATAAATAAAATATAGACTAGAAAAATAATACAAGAGATGAACAAAACTAAGACACACCAAATTGATAAATCTTTAGCTAGACAAAAAAGAAAGAAGGCTCAAATAAAATCAGAAGTAAAAGAGGAGACATTACAACTGACACCACAGAAATACAAAGGATCATAACAGAGTATCATGAAGAATTATATGCCAACAAATCGGATAACTAGAAGAAATAGATAAATTTCTGGGAACATACAACCTACGAAGAGAGAATCATGAAGAGATAGAAATTCTGAACAGATAAATAATTAGTAAGAAGATGGAATCTGCAATGTAAAGTCTCCCATTAAAGAAAAGCCTAGAACCCGATGGTTTCACTATTGAATTCCACCAAAAATTTAAAGAACTAATACCAATCTTTCTCAATCTCTCCTAAAAAACCAAGTGGGAGAAAATACTTCCAAACTCTTTTTATGAGGCCAGAATTACAATGACATCAAAGCCAGACAAGGACATTACAACATAAGGGAATTACAGGTCAATATCCTTGATGAACATAGATGCAAAAATCCTCAAAAAAATATTAATACTAGCCAACTGATTCAACAGCACATTAAAAGGGTCACACACCATCACCAAGTGGGATTTACCCCTGGGATGCAAGGATGGTTCAAAAATAAACAAATCAATAAATGTGATACATCATATTAACAGAACAAGGGACAAAAACCGTATGATCATCTCATTAGATGCAGAAAAAGCATTTATCCTTTCATGATAAAAACTCTCACCAAATTAAGTATAGAAGGAAAGTACCTCAGCACAATAAAGGCCACATATGAGAAGCCCAGAGCAAACATTACACTCAACAGTGAAAAATCAAAAGCCTTCCTTTAAGACCTGGAACAAGACAAGGGTGCCCATTCTTGCCACTTCTATTCAACATAGTATTGGTGTCCTAAAAGGCATCCAAAATTGAAAAGGAAGAAGTGAAATTGTTACTGTTTTCTGATGACATGATCTTATATATAGGAAACCCTGAAGATGCTATCAAAAACCTGTCAGAACTGATAAACAAATACTATAAAGCTACAGGATACAAAATCAACATACAAAATTCAGTAGCGTTTCTATACACTAACAAACAATCCAAAAAAAAAATTAAGAGAACAATCCCATTTATAAGTAATTACAAAAAAATACTTAGAAATAAATTTAACCAAGAAGGTGAAACACCTGTCCTGTACAGTAAAAACTATAAAATGTTTATGAAAGAAATTGAAGAAGACACAAATAAATGGAAAGATATACTGTGTTCATGGATCGAAAGAATTATATTGTTAAAATGTCCATACTACCCAAAGCGATCTACAGATTCAGCACAATCCCTATCAAAAGTCCAATGTCATTTTTCATAGAAATAGAAAACCCTAAAATTTATATGGAACCACAGAAATCCTTGTGAGTTTCTTTGACAACCAAGACAATCATGAATAAAAAGAACAAAGCTGGAGGCATCACACTACCTTATTTCAAACTATATCACAAAGATATAGGAATAAGCAGCATTGTTCTGGCATAAAAATAGACACACCTACCAATGGAACAGAATAGAGAGTCCAGAAATGAATGGACACATACATAGTCAACTGATTTTTTTACAAAATTACCAAGAATAAACAATAGGTAAAAGATAGTCTCTCAATAAATGGTGCTGGGAAAACTGGATATCCATGTGCAATTTAATTTTTCTAAATGAAATTTGACCTTTATCTCACATGATATACAAAAATCAACTGAAATGGATTAAAGATTTAAACAGATGACTGGAAAATGTAAAACTACTAGAAGAAAACACAGGGAAAACACTTCACAACATTGGTCTGGGCAATGATTTTTTTGGATTTGACCCAAAAAATACAGGCAACAACAGCAAAAATAGATGAATGGGATTATAGAAATCTAAAAAGCAAAGGAAACAGCAAAGGAAACAGAAAACAGCAAAGGAAACAATTAACAGTGTGAAGAGACAACCTACGGATTAGGAGAAAGTGTTTGCAAATTATACATCTGACAAGGGGTTAATACCCAAAACATTTAAGAAACTCAAACAACTCATTAGCAAAAAACCAAAAAACCCAGTTAAAAATGGTGAAGGCAATAGACAGAGTAGACATTTCTCACAAGAAGACATACAAATGGCCAACAGATAAATGAGAAAATGCACAACATTGCTAATCATTAAGGCAATTCAAATTAAAACCACAATAAGTTAGAATCTCATACCTGTCAGAATGGCTGTTATCAAAACAACGAATGATAGCAAGTGTTGGCAAGGATGTGAGGAAAAGAGAACCCTTGTGCACTGTTAGTAGGAATGTAAATTAGTACAGCCATTATGGAAAACTGTATGAATTTTCCTCAGAAAACTAAAAGTAGAATTACAATATGATCGAGTAATCCCACTTCTGCATATTTTCTCAAAAGATTTGAGGGGAGTTTGTCAAAGAGACGTCTGCATTCCCATGTTCATTGCAGCACTATTCACAATAGCCAAGATATGGAATCAACCTGTGTCCATTAACAGATGAATGAATAAAGAAAATATGGTATATAAACACAATGGAATACTATTCAGCCTTAAAAAAGAAGGAAATACTGTCATTTGCAGCAAGATGGATGGAACTGAAGGACATAATGCCAAGTGAAATAAGCCAAATGCAGAAAGAGAAATACCACATATTCTCACTTATATGTGGAACATAAAACAATTGAATGCATAGAAGTGGAGAGTAGAATGGTGGTTACAGAGATTGGGAGATGGGGAGGTGATGGTACAAAATCTCAGTTAGACAGGAGAAGTAGGTTTTTTTTCCTTGAGATTTATTGCACAGTGTGGTGAATATGGTTAATAATAGTGTATTGTATGTTTCAAAATTGCTAAGAATAAATTTCAAATGTTCACACCACAAAAAATGATAAATGATAAATGTTTGCAGTAATGGATATGTTAATTAGCTTGATTAATTATTCTACATTGTATTCATAACTCATAACATCACTTTGTATACTATAAATATTACTATATACAATTATAAATTGTCAATTTACAATAAATAAAATTTTAAAAACTTTGAGCACTTTTGTTGCCCACAACATCACTAATTCCATCTGAAAAAGTGTTAAATAAAAAATCTTGTGTATCAGGGAAAGGCAGTAGAGGCCTTTGATATTTTTTTGCTGAACATAATTAGCTTTCCTGCTGTATATAACCCATGATCTGTGTATTTTACATTTCAAAGTATTAAAGATCTTCTTCACTTCCTACAAGCATCTAGAAAAAAAAAAAAGAAAAAAACATATTAAAGATCTTCTATTTCATTCTCCAAACACAAGATTTAGATCTACTTTGCCCTTCTGAGGCAGATAATTGCTTCAATCACAAAAAGTTCTTAGATAGTTGCCTGAAAGAGTCAATGTGCTGTTTGAACTTTTTTCTACAGTCCCAGAAATTAACATGACAAGAAGCATAACAAAGACTGACATGAACACAGGTTCATATGATTTTTCTTTGACTCTCAACTAATTATTAATATGTATTTTTTGAATTTTTGTGTATCTTTTAAAAATATAATTATTTGAGCACTTAATAGACAATGTGAGATGTGGCAACTGCTTTACTCGGTATCTTATTAACCTTAGCCACAGTCATGTGAGGTAGATAGATTATTATCCTCATTTTATAAATGACAAAACTGAGGCTCAGAAAGACTAAGTAACTTGCCTAAGGTTTCCTGCTGAGTAAATATTAGAGCTGTAATTGAATCCAACTCATCCCTTATACTGAAATCTATGACGTTAACCACTATAAGATTTGGTCTCCCCATTCTACTTAGTAGAAGGAAGTGAATTTTCTACAAAGGGCAATTATCAATTCATAAATATGATGCTATTTTCCCTTTTATTTGTTAATAAAGCATTTTTGCTGACAAAGGTAAATGTAGATCGTGTCAGGACTCTCAGCTGATCATCCTTTTTTCCTAGACGTAGAGAGGTGGGAGCTGCTGCAATTTATAGTGCAAAAGAACTTGTCAGCTGCTTCCTCGGATGGAGAGTCTGGCATTGGTCAAATGTCAGGGAACTGAGAGAAAGGAACTCAACATCTGTTCTTTGTTCTATCTCTGTCTGTTTTATTCCAGTCTCTTCCTTTGCAAGTCTGATTCTTACCAAAAAACCAAAAAAATTATCTCATAGATTATAAAAAAATTAAATACATAATCTACTCTTCAGTCTTTTAAAATATTAAAAGTATGTTAAAAGTATTAAAAACTGAAATAGTTTTATCAAGACAATGATAGATAATTATATAATATTTGGGTTGTGAAATATTTTGATAAATTTTCGGGGGAAACGTTGGTCAGAGAGAGAAACCTGTTATATAGGGGAAAGAAAACCCATCAAAGAGTTAGGGTATTAGATTAAGGAAAAACTCTGCAGGTCAACCAGGACTTGAGGAGCTAGAGTGAGACTTTATGGAGAGAAAGATAGTAAAAATGAGAAAGCGAGAGAGAGAGAAAATGGTAAGAGAAATCAGGGAGAGGAATAGCATGATCTCCATCCCTTGACCAAAGAGTAAAGGCAATGGAGAACCCAGAAGTAATCTGTATTTAAAAAGTTAAGGTTTTTGCTCAAAGCTGTGCTCCTGTAGTCTACTAGCTACCTGTTCTGTCAAAAGGAACCCTACCTCATGGTAATGGTATTATAATTAAGTAAACTATTTTCAAATGAATGAAAAAGTAGTAAAAGGTTGTCCACCAATCATCTCATTAACTCCACTTTGGAATTAATGCAGGATGATCTGGGGTGGAATTTGAGAAGTTTTGTGTCACAGAAATGAATGATGCTTCAAAGCGGAGGAATGTGAATAAAAGGGATGACTTGAATTTGCACACTTAAGAGTGTAAGGTTCTTCTGGCCACTTGTTTCTCCAGTTGACCCTAGTCAAGCCAATGTAATCAACATGGTCTTCTTAAGTAAATATGTGTGTAAGATGAGTTATGTAATTACATCTTCATTGTCTTGTTGGACATACTGCTCACCCTCACTACCTGAAAGGAACCCAGGATTCCCTGGAGTAGAAAAGGCTAATTTTTCTCATACTTGTGCAAAGATTACAAACAATGTAAGCAGGCTAGGTCAACCTGCCCTTGGAGCTTGGCCTATTATTTGTAAAATGCCTATTCATTGTGACTTCTACCTTTCTGCTGGCCACAGAATATACTCTTTGTAGTTTATATTATAAAAAGATCACGTTGCATATTTTTCAAGGGGAATAGAACTGTGACCAAATATGTGACAAAATTAGAAAGTAAGTTAAATTCTCATTAAGAGACTTAAATTGTAAACAAGTACATCCTACTCAGGGACCCTTCTTGGTTCTCATCACTAATGAGACTTTATTGACATGCTTGTCCTTCATTCTTGCTCCTTCCCTGTACAAGACAGGAGATACATTTCAGTATCTGAGTTGTGATTGTGGCTGCTGGCTTCTTCCTTGTTCTTATGGACACAGTATACACCAGTCCTTAGGGAAGATTAATTTCTTCTTCACTGCAGAGCAAGACTGTCTAAAAGCAGGGTTATTTTATTTATAAAATAAATTGCAATATTTGTTGAGACTTGGGAATAAAAAGCAACTTCTGGAAAGATTGTTTAATACTGTGGCTGATTAGAGCTTGTGTGTGCTTGACCTCAATACTCTTGGAGACCAATATATCCACCAAAAGCTGAACAAATAAACGTGCTTAATTTGATTTCTTCTCTAAGTAAAGAAATTGTGGTGCTTGTTGATAGGAAGTTTGTCTCCTGTTGCTCTTTTAACTGGTAGAAAAAATGGATGGCTCCTTATTCACCTCTGCTTCTGCAAAAGTCTTATCCCCTCTGCAATCAACAGAATGATTTTTAGGTATGTAAGTGCTGTTAATCAAAATGTAAAACTGTCAGCAACAGAAGGGAAGGGAGAGAAAAAATAGAGAGAGAGAGAGACAGAGAGAGAGAACAAATGTGTCAGCCAAATGAAAAGGAAATGCCTAGTTGGGCAGAAAGTTTTAATGGAAGTAAATAAATACAGGGGAAACAAACAAAAGACTACTTTTTCTACTGCCCTGTACACTCGTGGTAATGGCAATAGTCCACAGTAGACTAAAAAGATGAAAGGAAATGTCTGCCAGAAAGTTTAGGTCCTTTGGATTGAGGATGAAAAAAAGCCTTTGGGGAGTACATAAAGTTCTTCAAAGGCTGTTTTATTCTGAATACCAAACAGGCTCGCTGGACAGATTCCATTCAGAAGTGCTGAGAAAAGGTGATGTTGGCAGATGCCAAATAGATGTCTGGGAAGACAGTGCTTACGAATGAGTGGTTCATCTCAACTAATGCTGTCCATAATATCCTTCTTCCTTGAGCTGGGGTTGGGAAGGTGAAGACATAAAAATTCAAATGCACACATTTCAAAAATTTAATTTTTGCCTTGCTATTACTATGCAGGCCTGTGTTCAGAACCAAGGCCTAGTCATTAATCCTTCCTAACCTGTATTTTGGCATTGCTGCCGTCTATATTTTAAAATGCCTCAATAACATTGCAGAATTTCATTATCACCATTTATGGATAGAATTCTTTATGGCATAAAGTGCTTCAAATGAAGTCACTTGGGGTTGAAAAATAAATTGCTAGTTATTATAACTCATTTTTCCTTAGTGTTGTATTTTCTAAGGTTGTCACATTTTACTTTATACTTATTTGTCTCACTTGTAGCAATTATACAGAGTATGCTTTATGCCTGAGGACACACTAACTCACCATTTAAACATATTTCTAGGTCAATTAATATTATTTTAAATCCCTAAGCCACAGAGCAGACAGCCCAACTACTTAAATTGTTCAAGGGATTCATGGAAAATGAAGACAATGAAGTTTCTACTATTCTCTGCTCTTTCAGTTAACCCATTTATTACTCTACTTATTTAAAATACTAAGACATAGCCTCTACTATCTTTTGACTAATACGGTAGAAATTGGTAATGCTTTTTGGTGCTTTAGTTGTGCTTGTTTTGTAAGTAAAAATAATTTCTTAAATAAAAATGTCCTGAAAGCAAAAATTAATTATAGAAGACGTACTTATTTCTTAGTAAGCTGTGAATCATTTAGTACATGGTTTAATCCTAGAAATAAGCAAATATTTGTAGTTGTGTAGGTTTATAGGTAAAAAAACCCTTCTATTACTGAGGAATCAGATTCTCTTCTCCTTGGCATATATTAATTCAGTGGAACTCCACATGTACTTAAATCTAGAAAACAGATGCAGAATCTGATTAAATAGTAATAACACTGGTTTGTAAAAAGTAAACATGCCCAGAATAATTTTAACTTGAAGGTAATATACCTCTTTTAATGATGCTGATAGTGTTCATAAATATCTCTGTTTATCATCATCTATTATCTATATATATTAAATTCTGTTTAAAAACTGTCTTTTGAGCCAGATCATGTGCTACACAAGAAAATTAATCTTATTGCATTATAGGCATACCTTGGTTTTTACCCCAGATAGTTAATGCCATTCTTATTCTTGAGGCGTGTTTCCATATGGTTTGGCTGTTTTTAAAATGTTACATTTACTTTCAAAATGAGTGAAGCCACTGGAAAATTAAAAGAGGAATTTCAAGTGTATTTTCATTATGGTCTCATGAACAGCATACACAGGTACCATTAGGAAGGACCCAGTAATGGTTCAGGATATTGGGTTTTGTAAGTCTCTTTTCTAAAGATTCACAATTCAAATTTATTTTTCAGGCACTAAAGAAAGACTGATTTCTAGAATTTTTGTTTTAACTACTGAAATACTCAACTTAAGTGAAAGTAATGTCTCTGAATAAAATAACACACAAGCAACCCTCATGAAAAAATAGAAAATGTCTTTTTATTTACTACTTTATTTCCTTTGTATCTTCCCTTTAGAATCTCATGAGAGAATGGGCAGTAATGATGCTGAGAATGGTGCAGGGGTGGACAGAGCCCCAGAGGCCCTAAGTACTTTATCAAGACAGAATAGTGTCTCATCCACACCTAATACCATGTGAAAAAATTGCTAAATTGTAAAATGTGTATAAGAAAGTTTAGAGAGTTATGATTTCTTCAAGATAACAATTTCAGTAAAAATATACTAAAATGCCAAATATTTTCAGTTCTTTTTTTTCTCATATTTTTGATGCTTCTGGTTTGTTTTTACCCTAGGATTCTTCTGCTTGTCTGATCAGCCACCTCTTTAGGGAAGGAATTTGGGTAAAGCCAACATGAACTTCAGTTGTCTGCTCAAAGATCCCTCACCATCTAGAAACAAAGTAAATACACGTGGATCGGAGAGGAAACTAATTATTTTTTCAGAATTGTAAAAGGGCAAAGTGTCTTAATATGCACCTATTTTTGAAGTTTCTTGTGAAGATTTTAAAGAATGCTGAATGGTTGGCAATATATAACTGAATCATCAAAAACTTATTATTGCACAATGGTTGTCTTTGTTCAAACACTGAAATATTCCTTGGGGAGTGGCTTCAGGGGAATATCGGATTCTACTTTTTTATTTCACATTTAGAATTTAAAATGTCTATAAGGTGTCCAAACCCTTGTATTAAACCTAATAATCTCAGAGTAATAAATACAAACACTTCTATAATTTTTATATTTACTTTCAAAGGAATTATTATCACTGCACAGAGTAAATTCCATGATATTTATAAAATATTAAAAAGATGGCTCAAAACTGATTATAGAAGCCAAAAAAAATTAAAAGGAATGATACTTGATCTGGAACTCTATGCACTTATTTACAAAAACATAAAATCTGTAAAATTTAAAAACCCAAAGATGCAATTGCACATTTCCCAATTAACTGTGGAAAAACATGACCATCAAAAGATTCAGTTTCAGGTTGATAAATGGTCAAAACAATTTTGAACGTACATTGAAGTTACGTTTCTTGAAGTGTACTGGACACTTACTGTCCTTAGCAATATTTGAGGAATCCTGACTCCATATGCTAGTTTCAGAAGAAAAGATAAACATTTTAAACATCCATTTCAAATTTAAAATATAAGATTAATTATAATTTTCACAGAAATTCTTGGACATTTTAAATTATTTTTAAACAGTGGATATGTATTAATGTTTTTATATGAAATGTTATGTTATTTTATATGAAATGAAATGTTATGTTATGTTTATATGAAATGTCTAATATGTTAACTGTGTTGTAGTTTGCTAATATATTTTCATATCATTTGTGTATTAATGTTTTTGTTGATAATTTTTTATTGTTTTGTTGTACTATTGTGCTAACTTTATAGCCATGATTTAAAAACATGTCAAAATGACTCAAATGGACTCATTAAAGCACAAAAGAACTGCTAAAAATGGTATCCGAAATACTACAACTCAGAATAACCTTTGTAGTATAAATAAGGAAAAGGTCCCCTGCAAATTTAGATGTGAATCTTTTTGTTAGGAGAATCACATGCAGTGTAAATGTTCTAGTGTGCTGTTTTTGCAACAATAACCAAATAGAAAAAGATCAAGTACTTAATAAAATGACATATGATTGGATATTAGATTTTGTTAGCAGGCAATCTACTTGTCCTGAGTCCTGAGAACATTGTATAAAATTAGGTTAAAAAAAATCTCATGAGCCATTAAAGCTTTGCATTATAGAAAGCACAGTGAATTTTTTGGTAAACCCAATTAACTTTTCTTCCAGAACAAGTGAAAAATATTTCTTTTCTGTTTTAGACCTAAGCTCTACTGGCATCATTCAAAGTTTTACCTTTGCATAAACACAGTTACAATTTATACTATTTTCAAGAAGATTGTAAATATAGCTACCAATAAATAAAATGACAAACATTTTGTTTAGAGAGAAAGTAGAATGAGCATCTGATTAATAAGATAGCATATATCTGTGTAATTATCACCTGTCTTCTAGGTAGATATTTCACATCTAAATTGCACAAAATTAGTAATGTGCAGAATATGATTTAATTCTTGGCATATGAAGGAAAGAGCTTTTATGACTGCTGTTTTCATGTAACAGGAAAAGATTGTAGTAAGTTGTGATGTAGACTTGAAAAAGTTATTATTGGAGTTAGTGTTGATGGAGTCCAATTACATATTTAGCCAGAAAGCATATTGCTACAAAAATTAGGCTGCCAAATCATACTAATATTTTCTCTTCAAAGACTGTAGTGACAAGGCATAAGGGTGATAGTTGATTTGGGGGAATGTATTTCTAAGCCTACCAACCTGAAAAACAGACATGATTAGCCTTGGTAATCCAAATGCCTGAATGTCCTTTTCTCACAAACTTTCATTACTTTTCTGCTAACCCAAAATAGAGGAAATGATGTGATAAAAATAATATATTTTATGCACTCTGTTTGAAGACCAATTGTATTCACCCAAAGATACAAAGATGCTATGAGTCATTTCTTTCACCTTACCTTGTACTTTAGAGTCACCATCAAAAAGTTGGGGTCAGGCAGTGGGCATAAGGCAGTTGTTAAGGGGTACAGTGCTGGGAGCAAAATGGGGCCACACAGCTTTGAAAAGCCATATAAGATAGAACAGATGTCATTCAGCATGTCTCTTGCTGATGATTCATTTGGGAAACAAATAGTGAAATTTGGGTGTATGATTAAACTACAGTCCCTGGCATAGATGGCTGTTCAGTACATTTAAGAGGAATGAATAATAAGAACACGGCTACTTTCTCACATAGAACAATGGGGCCAAGGGGCAAGGTGTTCATGAGAGTTTATGAATTGGCAGATGATGGCTAATTTGTCTGACTCCAATGCCATTAGCCTTAACCACTATGTGTTAGAGTGACTTCAATAAAACATGCACACGAGAAGCAATGGATGATTATATCATTTTGCTAAGGACACCAGAATTTAATTTTAGAGGAAAATACAGGTTTACAATGCTATAAAACTTGAGAAAGTTGTAGAAAACTGTCTGTGTCCAGCCTACAGTTGTAAGAAAAAATAATTATTAAGCCAAAGGAGAGCCTGCTTTCAAATCTTGTTATAGGAAAAAAAAACCAGATCACATCAAGACTTCCATTCCTATCCATCACTATATTACTTTTGATAGAGTTTGTATAGCAATGGAAATATTACATATTACCTTGACACTTTCTGAGTTATTTGTGAGTTTTTTCCACATTGGATAGAAAAATAATTAATATGTAGCATTATGGTAATATGATGGGACAGTAATACATAAACTGAAATATTCTTTCAGGCAATAAATATTTCTAATTCTTTGTCTTATATTACTAAGTGCATTTTTCTTGCAATACTTAGGAAATAGAATTGGCTTTCTTAGGTATAAAATCAGGAAGCTGCAGTCCAGCAGAGACTTTTGAACACAAACTGCACATCCTATCCCTCCCTAGTCCCCACCTTGAGAATCCTGATTTGGTAGGTCTAGTGTAGGGCCCAGGCAGTTTGCACATTGAAAAAATTTCACTAAGATCTGTTTTCAGTTATGAATCACTTAATGAGATAATTCCAAAATCTTATTATAGCTCTAATACTATATGCCTCTCACTTTCGGACGAGATACGATTGTATTACTTCTCATCTTTTCCTGTTTGCAACTTATCTTCAAACTTACTCTTACTTCCTACATCTTCCTCCAAATTTTTATCTATCTATTCCTTATACTTCTAATTAAATGACACATTTACTTATAGCCATATACATATATAAAAAGAGTTTATATAATGAGAATGTGTGTATATATTTGTATATGCATAGTTATATTTATATAATGGACACACTTATATACATACATGCACTTATACAAGAAGCCTTGCTTATGTCATCCATATTACCGTATTACTTATCCTTTACTCTCCCAGACACAGATGTCGAAGGGGAAGGATTATATGTTATGCTAAGGAATATACCAAAGTATTCCAAGGGACCACTTAGGGAAATAAAACCATTCAAGGACTTGTTCAATGCTGAAAATGTTATCGATGTCTAGGCTTAAATAGTGTGCACCTAAATTGAAATAAGTTATCTTTACTGACGATGTTGCTCAAATATTTCTTAACTGTCAGAAGTAATAATATAGTTTTTATTTTATGAATATATTGTAAAATTCTTCTTTCATTATTACTTTTTAATATTTGCACTATTATTAATGTGTTCTTTGAGTAAAGTCCAATGCTTTTCCCAAATAATCTAGATTCCTAAAAATATTCCATAAGCATATGACTTTACTTTTGTAATTTACTGCTGGTAGCTCAGTTCTTTACCCATAAATTTAAACATATAAACTACTCATTTTAGTGCTGTAGTAAAACAGCTTAATAGTGGCATAATGAGACGTTTTCCATATAAAGCACTCAGGATGCTAAAAAGTAGTTTGCACTTTTCACATTCTTCTTAGTATATGTTTATGTGCTTTCAATGATGTTGAACATTTTCAAACCATTCTCCCTTATACAAGTTCCCTTCAATAATCTCTTAAATGCCAAATCTTGTAGAGTAGTAGGCTGTAGTGCAGTTTTAACAGACATCTTAATGACACCACAATCACTAATAACTTTGTCTCTCACATCCTTCTTGGAATCTCAGAAGAAGAGAGAGAGAAATTGTAATAATCCAAACCATCCTCTTTTCATATCACTAAACGACTGCAGTCTCCATGAAGTCTTGGTTGACAATGTGAAGATGAGAGAAAACAGAAAGACAATTATATGCTATTTATAGGATATAAAAAGAACTTCAATGTTATGTTATATCTTTCTGATGAGATGCAGAATTTTTACTTAAAGACATATCTGGGAGTTTAAAATGATAAGTAAAATGTTACATTTAAAAATAATATTAAAAAGCTTAATTCATTTTGCTGAGATAAGATAATATAAATACTGTTTTATGTTGATAGCCTTTTTAAATTTTATTATGACTGAACCCAGTTTTTATTTAACCGTCTTAACCTCATCTCCCGCAAAATTATGTTCAATGATGGTCAAATATCATTAGCTATATCCAGCTCATTTATGCTCCCTACCTCATTTAAATGATCAATTTTAGAAATATTGTCAAAGATTCCTTCAAGCTTGCTGACTCGTTTTCGGCGATTGATGATGCTAGAAATGTTGATATTTTTATTCAGTGTTTTACCTCTTCATGCGTCACT
The DNA here is from genome assembly GCA_023783475.1 of Daubentonia madagascariensis. Classification (NCBI taxonomy): domain Eukaryota; kingdom Metazoa; phylum Chordata; class Mammalia; order Primates; family Daubentoniidae; genus Daubentonia; species Daubentonia madagascariensis. The sequence continues at coordinate 3,024,834 of JAKFHU010000725.1, forward strand.
GAGATTGTTGGAATTATATAAATCATCATCACTGGCAGTTGAAACACTTTGAAATCAATGAACTGTTATTACTATCTCTTTTCCATTCCCTTACTATTCTTAATAGCTTTGTTCTCTCCTGGGCTCCAAATGGTGTGTGTTGAACCATGTCAAAGAATCTTTTTCACTGTCATGTGTTTTTACCTTAATGAGTGGATAGGTGAAATGATTCCAGTCTGATTACCTGGATTTGAATCCTGGCTCTCCCAGTTCCTCACTGTGTAATACTGGGCAAGTATTTCCACTTCCGTTCCTTAACGGGCATGATGGGATCAGTAGTGACACTAGTCTCATAGGGATTACTAGAGTTAAATGAATCATTGTGTGTAGAGATCTTAAAATAGTGCCTGGCATAGCTCTCAATGCTACACAACTACATTATGTGTTTGCCTCTAAAATGATTTGAAAAAAATGATTTTGGCTTTCCTTATTAAGCAGCATTTACGAATCACCTAATATATTATAAACACTGGCTAGTGCTGAGAATACAACCGGAATGCAACACAGATGGTCTTTACGGTGCTGAGAGTTAGAGTCTAATCAGGGGGCACAGACAATACAGTGTTCACCCACCATTGTGGTAAATATTCTAATCGAGAAAGTATAAAGTGCTAATTGAGGGTAATTATCCCCAAAGTGAGCATTAAGGGAAGGTTTCTTGGAAGAAATTGGGCAAATTGGAAACCACTCAGTATTTTTGTTCCAAATGATCCAGCAATAACATTTTTGAATAGTTAATATATTCAGCAAAATAATTCAAACAATTATTCAATGGTGAATCTCTTCCAGATTCCCGGAAAATGTAGTTTTATCCTTATGCCATCAGATTTAATTATCTCCTACCCATTACTGTTGCAGTTATCTACCAACAACCGGGTTACTCTCCAATTTCTTGAAGATTTTTATTCTTAACTCACTCTTTCTATATCTGACTCATTTCTGTTATTTCTTAATGATTTTATATTCACCTATTCTATGTTGACCTCTATAGGCTTTGCCATTACCAACAAAACCCCTAAATAATCTTAATCTCAAACTTTCTAGTATGTGATCACCACAGGCTGTCTTTCCAGCTCTAGGGCTCTGAACCCAAACAGTCTTTAATCCCACTGGGACTACAATCTATTTATATCTTTATCTTTTTTCTCTTCCTCTCTCTTCTCATATCCTCAATTACCTCTTTGTCCAAATTAAATTCCATGATATATCATTATAATCATTCCTTGCTAACACTTCAACTTCTTTGCCCTGCTCTCATTTTGTCATAGTCATCTGGCAAAACCCCAACTCTAGTTAAATATATCTCTCCATATGTGGAGATAAACACACATGCATACGGTTTAAAATTCATCACCATTAATCTACTGTGGTCCTTTAATTCTTATTGGAAATCATACTGTATTTTCCTAGTTTATTTATGTTCACACTTGCCTGGCTAACCATTTCACATCTTTTTTATTAGTTATTTATTGCTGTGTAACAACTTATTTAGTAATTTAAAGCAACAAACATTAATTATATCACAGGTCATGATGGTCAAAAATCTGAGTGAAGTTTAATGGGATATCTCTCACAAAGCTGCAAACAAGGTGTTGGTCTGGGTCAGAGTCTTCTGAGGCTTTAGTGGGGGAGGATCTATTTCTAAGCTCACAATTGTTCACAGGCTTCAGGCCCTCTCTGGCTTTTGGCAAGAGACATCAGTTCCTTGCCATGTGCACTCCTCCAACAGCAGGTCATTACTTGGCAGCTTGCTTTAGGGCTGTGAGAGTTTCAGAGTAAGGGGCGGGGAAGAGATAGAGAGATACAGATAGAGAGAGAGAGAGAGAGAGACTAAAGTCACAGTCCTTTCATAACATAATTTTAGAAGTGATATCCCCTTATTTTTGCCATAATCTATTTATTAGAAGTGTCACTAGGTCTAGCTCACACTCAAGGGAAGAGATTACGCAAACGCATGAATACCACGAAGCAGGGATCATTGACAGATATCTTACAGGCTGTCTCCCACACCTTTCTCTCCCTTCTCAGATTTCCCAAACTTCCTTTTCCCATCCTTACTCTCATTTGATAACTTTTATTTCTATTGTTTGAAAAATTAGGGACAACCATAGAAGACCTCCATAGGCTGCCATCAAATTATTTACCTGCCTTTATGTTGTTCCAATATTTTCTTGTTTCTTCCATGTTCTATGGATGAATTGTTTTTGTACACTTAACCTAAGACCAACCTCCAACTTGTGCATCAGACCACATGCCCTTTTGTGGATTTAAGAATATTGCACCAAAAATTTCCCCCTCATTTTTCTGTAGCATCAAATCTTTTTTCTTGATTGAATCAATCCCATCATGGTGTAATTTCTTGCATCTTCAAAACTCCCTCTTGATTACACATTCTTTCTAGCCACTGACCATTTCTGTACTTGCTCACTTGAACACTAATTTGAAAAATGTGTTTCTATTCATTATCCCAATTCCTCTCTTTCTATATAATAATTGTATTGCACCAGCACTTCCAAACTGTGCTTGTCTTTTTGGAGTTTTCCTTTTTTTTCAGTGGTGTTCTTAATAGCAGAAATTGTGTTGTTATAATTCTTCATGTAAGATAGAAAAAGCAGATGGATATGGGCAGTTCAAGAATTTCAAAATAAATAACCAAGAAACCAGAGGTGTGTAATCTTTCTTCAGTGTATGTGGCTCCTGTAAAATACCAAGTTTAGCTTCTAAGGTGGAACATTTTCAGTTTACCAATGATAGAATGTTCATTGAATAGCAATCAACCCTGCCCATGAAGTAAATGCAGTCTTTGTGTTCCATGATGTGATGACAACTTCCTCTTTGAAAATTTTCTTATTCTCTTACTTCTGAAAGAGATTTAAATTTCCCAGCTGAAATTAGTTGTGAAAAATTTAGATCCCTTTACACCCTGGAGTGAAAAATATGTTCATTCTTAAATAAAACTCTTTTATCCACAGTGCTGCTAAATTAATGCATACATAAAACACCCACATCCTGTTCTTTCCCATATTGTGTTTACCAGGGATTTCTTGGAAGTTATTTAAAACTGGGAATTGGTCTGCTATGTTTTAAAGATGTTCAGATAGTTTCAATCTTCACAGGACCGAAGAAGTCTTTCTATGGGTCAGGCTAATGCTATTGAGTCAATATACATGACCTCCTTGAATTTTTGTGCCCCAAATATCTGTATAAATAGTCATTTAAACAGAGTTCCAAGGCAACAAAGGCAATTTCCTTTACTCTCCTAGCTAAATATCCAGTTAAATCTGGATATTAACAACATAAGGTTAGATTTATTACCTCCTGTACAATCACAGCATTCTTATTGCAAAAAACAAGAATAAAAACAGAAAACTTTTATTTTTTAAAGGAACAACCTATAACCGAGAGAGTGAAATGGGCATTGGAAAGGGATGTTACTAACTCATCATTTACAATGATCTTTATTTTATAGCACTCTTCCATGCCAAATAACATCTCTCTAGAATTCTGATTCCTCACTGCAGTACTTTTAATCCTGACCCACATGCTATAGTTTGTGTTGCGGAGCTGCTCAACACTGATGAGCTTTTGGTGTTAAGAAATAAATCATTTTTAAAGGCCCAGTAGGACCTGTTCTCCACTGAGAGAAATACACACTTGAGGGAAATTAAAAATGCACAAAAACGTGGCAAATAGATGTAAGAAAATAAGCAGGAGTATCTGGAATCTACCACTGTTGACAATGTCCCTTCAATTAACCCCTGAGAATGGTATCATTTTTTTACATCTTGAAGGAATAGTCTTTGTTTTCAGTGGAGTTCCCCAAAATGCAAGGAGGATTTGTTTACTGTACAATGACTCTGAATAAATGCACTTGTCTTGGTGCTTTTTGTGAATATTGATTTGCTCAGATATGGCTTCTGCCATCAACTGCCCTATTATATCCATTACTTGATTACTTACCAGCCACTTTCAGTATTTGCCAATGGAAACATATATGCAATAGCAACAAAAAAGGGCTGGGACAGTGCTGAATTAAAATCTTGCGTATTTAGTACTCTGCTTAATATTCCAGTTCAGCATTCAAGTGAATTGAAAATCTTAGCAGAGTTAATTTCAGTCTTTCTAAGAAAAGAGAGTTAACATTTTTTCCTCTTTTGGTCTTCATGCTACATATCATTAAAGCAACAGTACATTCCATAATAATGATGGTAAGAAATTCATTTTATTTAACATATGATAGATATGTTGATTCTTGACAGAGTAAGGTTGAAAAATATTAACTTCATAAATAGTTGCGAAAAAGGTTTTTGGTGAAGCTCTAAGCACAGTGAGGTATGCACTAATAATTTAATTATAATTGCAGAATCTTTCCTCAAAACGTACAGACTTCAAAGGGGGACAAAAATGTAAATTGATTTTATATTACACAAGGCAGGAAGTGATGTGTCACAGAGAATAAAGAAAAGACGATATCCTGAAGTGGTGCTCAGTGAAAGTTCTATGGAGAATGGTTGGTAATTTTGAGCAGGACCTTCAAAGATATATTTAATTTGAGCACATGGCTAGAGGGATGGGAAGTGGTGGGAGAACATTCCAGACATAGAAAAATGTCAGAGAAAAGCACAGAAGATACTAAGACATAAAAAACATGACCCAAAATTTATTTGGTTAGATTGTAAGGTGGGAGAAATGAATTAGTATGAGATAATTTTGAAAGAATGGGTTGAAGCCACATTTGGTCAGGCCCTGAATTCTAGACCAGAAATTTTAAACTTTACTCTGTAAGCACTGGGGCATCTGCAATTTCTTCAGTTCCTTAACCCTTGCCTTTCCCAGCTTCCCGAGGCAGTATCAATTGATGGGTATCAACTGATGGGTGCAATCCTGACCCAGCCTCAACCCTGCTCAGAGTGGAGGTGTATCAGCACCCTGTTATCATCATTTGATAGCAACTGGAACCATAATGTGTTGCCAACTAGATCTTGTGCTTGGCATGGTGTATGGGCTCTGGGGCTCATGTAACCTCACAGTTGTAGCAGTCCCTATCTTGTCAGATTGGCTGGTCAAACTGCAAAGAAGTCTTTTCAGTTATCTGGGCAAACATCTCACTTTCTTTTTTTTTTTCTTTTTACTTTTTTTAAATTTCAAAATATTATGGGGGTACAAATGTTTTTGGTTACATGGATCACTTTTGTAATGCTTGAGTCAGGGCTATTAGTGTGCCCATCACCCAGATAGTGTTCATCACTGTTGGGCAGATTTTTGCCCACATCCTCCTCCTTCCTCCCCCCTGCTTGATTTCCACTGAGTTTTACTTCCACCTGTGCATGTAAGTGCTCACTGGTTAGTTCAAATTTAACAGCAAGTATATGTGGTGTTTGTTTTTCCATTCTTTAGATACTTCACTTAGGATAACGGTCTCCAGTTCCATCAAAATTGTTGCAAGAGGCATTAATTCATCTTTTTATATGGCTGAGTAGTACTCCATGGTATACATATACCACATTTTGTTAATCTACTCATGAATTGATGGGCACTTAGGTTGATTCCACACCTTTGCAATTGTAAATTGTGCTGCAGTAAACATTAGAGTGCAGTTGTCTTTTTGATAAAATGACTTTTTTTCCTTTGTGCAAATACCCAGTACTGGGATTGCTGAATCACATGGTAGGCCTATTTTAGTTCATTGAGGAATCTCCATACTATTTTCCATAGAGGTTGGACTAGTTTACAGTCCCACCAGCAACGTATAAGTGTTCCTTTCGCTCCACATCCGTGCCAACATCTATTGTTTTGGGACTTTTTCATAAAAGCCATTCTCACTGGGGTTAGGAGATATCTCACTGTGGTTTTGATTTGCATTTCTCTGATAACTGAGCAGTTTTTCATGTGTTTATTGGCCATTAGTCTATCTTCTTTTGAAAAGCTTCTGTTCATGCCCACTTTTTAATGGGATTGTTTGATTTTTCCTGCTGATTTGCTTGTGTTCTTTGTAGATTCTGGTTATTAGCTCTTTATTGGATGTACAGCTTGCAAATATTTTCTCCCATTCTGTAGGTTGTCTATTTGGTCTGTTGATTATTTTCTTAGCTGTGCAGAAGCTTTTTAATTTAATCAAGTTGCATTTATTTATTTTTATTGTTGCTGTGATTGCCATTGGGGTCTTCATAAATTCTTTGCCTAGGCTGATATCTAGAAGAGTTTTTCCAATATTTTCTTCTAGAATTCTTTTGGTTTCATGCCTTATATTTAACTCTTTTATCCATCTTGAATTAATTTTTGTGAGCGGTGAGAGATATGGATCCTGTTTCATTTTTCTGCATGTAACTATCCAATTTTCCCAGCACCATTTATTGAATAGGGCTTTTAATCAACACTGACATCCTTCTAGATTGCAATATGCTTTTCAGGTATCCTTAAGCCCTCCTGAATGCTTGTAAGTCTCTCTTTCGGAGAGGTAAGTTACTATATCCTGAACCTCCTGTAACAGGTTGGAGACCTGCTATAAATACAAAGAAACCTGACTCTGAATTTTCACCCACGTAATTCTGCTCCTTCAGTCATATTATGTTCCCCTGTACCCCAGCCTCTTGAGAAATCTGCCTAAACCTTGCTTCAGATTACCACACTCTTGCATTCGGCCTGGCAGTTTCAACTTCCCAGATACCCACTCTATGGGCAGTTAATGTAACTGCTTTTGAGTTCCAGCTTTTGCTCTCTACTTGCCAACCTAGGATTCTGTGGCCCCACCATACATCATGCTAAGAGGGATAGAGAAACCAATATGTATATCTGATTATAGCATGGTTTCTGTGAGTAATTTTAAGTAAGAATTTTTAAACTATTGGTATTTCTATTGAGAAATGTTAAGTATGTAAGTGGCAAAGATACACATAAGCAAAGTAAACATATTTACAAATCTGAGAAAAGAGGATGGTTCTGGGCAAGAAGCAGCGTATCAAAATTGTCAACTACAAATAACAAATAGTGTACTAGGATTTGACTATCCCATTAAGAAATCATTTTTTTAATATTATAGGCAAGTGTGAAGAATTATGTGGAAGATAGCTCCTCAGTTTTTACATCAAGGATGATTTACCTTGCATGGCAGGTTTTCTGACATGTAAGTCTACTATTTGTATCTCTCTGAGTTTTTATTTTTTAAAATCTTCTATAGTGAATTCACATAATACTATTGTTTTATTTTTGGATCAAGTTAGAATGTTTCAATTCATGGCAATGACCATTCTTCAAAATCTTGTTGAGCAATTTCTGTACAAACGATTGATCAGTTTGAGTAAAAATTTTATATGAAAAAAATTACCTTTAAATGAGGTTCATTCATGAGATGGTAAAGTCACCTATATATTCTTTACCTTTTTTTAAAGTGTCTTTATGGCCATCTTTGAATTATTAGATAATCTGTTTTCAGCATTCCTCTCAATTGAGATAATTGCTTCTCATAGGGTGTCCTGAATAAATAAGGAAAACACACACAGAATGTGCATAGCTTTATCAGAAATCAGTTAGGCTCAAGGTGAAAATAGTTTATGCTTTGTAATATAGCCTTTATTACTACCTCCAATAAAATAAGCTATTACAGTGCCACATCACTAGAAGAGCGTCAACTCTATCCAATTCCAAGTCACTGAAATGCCTCATTATTAATCAGCTTGTAGTACAGCACAGGAAAAATAATGCATTTTGTCTAGCAACTTTAGAGCATTTGTTTTGTATGTCCACGTACATTCTAATATGCAATATGAACCACTGCCATTTTCGGGGAATTGCTTTCTTACTAGCACAATAGCTACACACTGAAGTAAGAATTGATAATAGCTGTGTGAATACAGCTTTATGGTGATAGTCTACCAAATAGCAGACTCATAAAATTTGGGGCACAGGAGAATCATAGTAGTTCCCAATTGTTGAGTCTTGAGTGACTAAAAATTCCTAAAAAAAGGTATTAGTAATGAAATAGGTAAAAGTGCTACATAAAAGTTATTTTTTAGACATGTAGGCATGTTATATATCAGTGTCATTTCCTAAAGTCTCTGTACCATTTAAAGATGATACGGGTTTGTTTGTGATGTAGTCTTCTGTCTTTTCATAAAAAAACACAATTTGAGATAGCAATTTGCTAATTATGCTTTTGATATGATTGCTGTAGTCATTCAGCCGATATAATTTAGAACCCATAGAGGGTTTTTTGGCATATTTTATTTGTATTGGCCATCCTCATAGGACAAATTCAATATTTATTTTGATCACTAACCTAATGCAATATTGTCATGAAGAAATTTCATCTTTTTGCACAAAATGAACAATGTTTGCCTCAGTGCTTAACATTTTTCTCACTTCTATGAAAATAACAATGTTCATAATAAAAATTTTAAACAGTACAATGAAAAATTAGTCTATCTCTCTCAAGAGACTTCCATCCTACTCCCCAGAAGTAACCTTTTGTATCCTTCCAGAATGTTTCCAGGCATATACACAAACATATGGGTACATCTTATTTTTACTGGTAGGATAAAATATACAAACTGTTCTGTCATTTGCTTTATAGCTTGGAGTTTTCTGGATAAACATAAAAAATCTACTTCATTATTTTAAACATATATATACACACACACATATATATATAGTCTTCCTATCTATATGAATGTTCACATTTTATTTAACAAATTGCCCATTGAAAAAAGTTAAAGTTGTTTACAGGTCTTCTTCTTCTCCTAGTATAAACAATGAGGTAAAAATAATCTTCTTAAACATACATCTGAGTTATGCCCAAATATACCTGTAGGGTAAATACCTCAAGGTAGAATTAGTGAGTCAAAGGGTATGAACAGTTTACATTTTGGCAAATTCCAGTTTATAGAGATTTTACCAATTAATACACCCACCAATAATATACAGGAATAAATATTTCTTCATACCCTTGACAGTACTGTGTATTCTCAATCTTCTTCATTTATTCAAAAAATATTTATCATTACCATTCTTTTCTTGCTTAATTTTCTTTCATAGCATTTATTACCATCTGACATTATATATCCACTTTTTAATTTGCTTGTTATCTGTTTCTTCTCATTGAGGGGAATTTTGTATAATTTTTTCACTACTTTCTCCCCAGCATTTAAAAGCATTCCTAGAACACATTGTGTGCTCAATGTATATTTATTCAATGAATGAATAAATGAATGAGCTCTCTTTAGGACTTAAACCCCTATATAAGATGGCACTTTGCAGAACTTTCTCTTGTGACTCTGAGATTTGTGCCTTCTTAGAAGGCAATTTTTGTCTACAAATTTACTTTTTAAAACTACACAATTTTTCTTCTAGTACTTTCAAATTGTTTCACAATAACAATTATATTTTTGTCTTTTGAAAATTTCAAAATTAGAAATGAAGTAGAAATCTGGCTTTACTTTCTCTTAATCACTACACAGCAATTTTAAAAAACTATTGTCCTTACTGAATTAATTGCTATCTTTACAGTATACTAAATTATATGTCCTGGGTCTATTCTAAGACTTTCTATTTTGTGCCATTGATCTGCCTATCAATTCTGGTACCATGTCACGTTTCTCTACTTTAACTAATAACATATTTTATTAGTTAGGGCTACTTCGTTCTAAATGCTATTATTTCCTTAGGACTTCTCTAATTTGTTGATTCAGACTGAGTTTCAAATTGCTTGTCATGTTTTGACAAAATGATATTTTGAATAAAATTATAATATATCAAATAATTTATGGAAAATTCAAATATTATATACAATATTGAATTCAATAAAAACTTTCCATTTGTACAAAACTTCTGAGTATCTACCCAAAAGAAAAGAAGTCATTTTATAAAAAAGATACCTACACTCAAAAGTTTATTGCAGCACAATTCACAATTGCAAAGATATGGAAACAACCTAAGTGCTCATCAATTGATGAATGGATAAAGACAATGTGGCATGTGTGTATATATATATATATATATATATATACACACACACACCATGGAGAACTATTCAGCCATACAAAGGAATGAAATAGTGTCTTTTGCAGCAACTTGGATGGAACTGGAGACCATTATCCTAAGTGAAGTATCTCAGGAGTGGAAAAACAAACACCACATATTTTCACTAAAAAATAGGAGCCAAATGATGGGTACACATGGGCATAAGGAGGTGTTAAGGATATTGGAAACCAAGAAGGAGAGAGGCTCAGAGGGTGGTGAGGGATGAAAACTTATCTATTAAGTACAATGAACACTATCCCAGTGACAGGCACGCTAAAAGCCCTGACTTCAGCATTATAAAATTCACCCATGTAACAAAAACTCTTGTACTCCCTTAATATTTTGAAATTAAAAAAAATTTATTTAAAATTTTTCACACATTTCTTAATTTTATTACTAGGTATTTACTGTTACTTTTGTACATGAAATGTGTTGTCAATATATTTTCTAGTAGTTGTTTTTTGTGTGCAGTCCTCCTACTAAACTATCCTAGTTTATCAGTTGATTCTTTTAGATTTTCCACATATATAATCCTATCATCTGAAAATAGTGATAATTTTACCCCCTTTGCAGTTTTCCTATTTTGTTTTCTTTTAAAAAAATTTCATTATAGTGTGTAGAAGTACTTTAAAAAACTGAATTAGAAATTATATGAAAATCAAATTAAGAGTTTTATCTGGGCTCTAAGGCAGGCTCCATGTTATCAGTATTTATGAAAAATCAGAGATTGATATCACATCCTTCTCCTGCTTTCAAACTAAATCTATTCAAATATTTTCTAAACGAGAGATTAAATTTCTAAATTTTGAGTTTTCAAGAAAACATGAGATAATGATTAAAACTCTTTGAAAAAAATATGATACTGGCATAAAAACAGACCAATGGAACAAAATAGAGAACCTAGAAATAAACCTAAGCGTATACGGTCAACTAATTTTCAACAAAGGCAACAATAAGACACCATGGGGAAGGATGGTCTCTTCAATAAATATTGATGGGAAAACTGGATGTCCACATACAGAAGAATGAAATTGTACTCTTACTTACACCTTACACAAAAATTGACTAAAAATGGATTAAATATCTAAATCTAAATCCTAAAACTGTAAAACTCCTAGAAGAAAACGTAGGGGAAAATCTTCTTGACACTGGTCTTGGCAATGATTTTTTTTTTTGGCAATGATTTTTTGGATAGGACAAGAAAATCATAGGCAACAAAAGCAAAAATAAACAAGTGGGACTATATATCAAAGTATAACACTTCTGCACAACAAAGGAAACAATCAACAAAACGAAAAGGCAGCCTACATATTGGGAGAAAATATTTGCCAATCATATACTTGATATGCCAATCATATACTTGATTATCATATACTTGATAATATCCAAATATATAAGGAACTCACACACCTCAATAGCAAAAAGCAAAAATAATTAAAAAATGGGCAAAGGACTTGAATAGACATTTTCCCAGAGAAGACACACAAATTGCCAACAGGTAAACAATAAACTACTTGATACCACTAATTATTAGGAAAATGCAAATCAAAGCTACAAAGAGATATCACCTCACACCTGGTAGGATAGCTTTTATCTAAAACACAAAAAAATAACAATTGTTGGTTATTTCTTAAAAGAGTGTGAATAAAAGGGAACCTGTGTACACTGTTGGGGGGAATGTAGATTGGTGTGACCAGTGTGGAAAACAGTATAGAACAATTAAAACTGGAACTACCAGAAGTCCGTCTTCTGGGTATACACCCAAGGGAATGAAATCATCACCTAGTAAAGATATCTGCATCTCCATTCTCATTGAAGCGTTATTTACAATAGCCCAAATATTAAAACTACTAAAATGTCTGTTGAAAAAGGAATAAATAAAGAAATTGTGGTATATGTACACAATGGAATTTTATTCAGCTTTAATAAAGAAGGAGCTCCTGTGTGGCCAACTTAGCCCTATGCTTCTGCCAACTTCTGAGTCACTTCTATATTTATTAGTTGGAATTATACTTTAAGAAATAGCTTTCTGACTAACAGATCAAGATGACTAACTAGACACAGCTAGCAAGTGCCTCATCCATGAAGAGGAACCAGAAGAGGAAGCAGATTCTCACATTTTAAACAGATAATCTAGGAGAGAATGCTAGGATACACCAGGGAAGTGACAGGAAGCACCAAAAGTGGGTAAAAAGAGGGTTCAGGGCAACTTGCCCAGCCAGAGACTGACTAACACCTGGGAGAAACTCCTGGATATGGTGAAACAGTAAGAGAGAAGCCCTCAGTGCTCCACTCTTTGACATGAGATTCTACAATCTTGACTACAAGAGAACACCCCAACCCATGCAAGTATTGGGCCTAACATAGGGAGCTGCTTGGAGATTGTATGGAGACATTGTTCCAGAAAGGTAACTCATGCAAAATCCAACAGGCATCCAAGCCTAGAGCAGTGTGAGCCTGGCGTCATTCTGAAAGCCTAGTTACCAGGGAACTGTGGGCATAGCTGCAGCCACTGTGCAGCTCTGAGGAGGGATAGAGGAGGCCAGGCATCCTCAAGCACTCCCAGGAATGTATCCACTGCCCTTCTGTGGGCTGCAGTTGAGACTGGGACGTTAAGTGGACAACATTTTTCACAATTTCCTTCCAGAATAGCCTGCCTGAGAAGGGCTCCTCCCTCTCTGGCCACAGGCCCAGGGTGCCATTTTGGGAGTTTGAAACTGGGTGTTGCCCTGCCCTCAGGCTAAATTCAGGCTGACCCAGCTCCACCCAGCTGAGGGAAGCTCAAGCTAACCTATGTATACCTAGGACTATTCCCACTGCCCTGCTACAGGCTCCTGTGAGATCAAGACACAAGCAGATGGCACTCTCCTCAGCATTTTGCCCAGGCTGTTTGCCTGGAAGTGGCCCCACCCCTCTGGTCACAGGCTCAAGGTGCCAGTTGGGAGTTTAAAACTGGGCAGCACCCTGCCCTTGGGCTGAGTTTGGGCTGACGCAGCTGCAGCCCCACCCATCTGAAGAGGGATAGGCAAGCCCAAGCTCTTCTACCTACTCCTAGGACAATTCCCACCACATTGCTACAAGCTGCAGTGAGACTGAGACACGAGCCAACAGCATTCCATCCAGCATATTGCCCATGCTGTTTGCGTGGAAGAGAACTCAACCTCTCTGGTCACAGGTCCAAGGTGCTATTATTGGGAGTTTATAGCTGGGCAGCCCAGGAAAGGACATGGAGACAAGGACCTCACCACCTCTAACCATTTAATGCTGTGGACATAGCCACTTCTGCTCCCAAGCATGAGCTTTTGGTATGTGTGAGCTGCAGGATGTCAGGGAGGGTACACCTCCAATAGTATTCTGCTCACTGTGCCCAGGTTCTGCATGGAAGGTGCAGCTCATTTACCTCCCTTCATGGACAGGCAGTGTTTTTGTAGCTGTCTCAACTCAGGAATCTCAGCCTCTGGGTCTCTATGTCATTAGATTCATAGCTAATGCTCCCTAACACTTGGACCACATCAGCCTTGGGGTACTGTGGGATCCTAGGGGAACTGTGGGTCTCCCAGAGCTTGGGCATTTAGGGCAGGCTGCTTCCAGCAGAGGGGAGGGTGCAGCACACCAGAGGGACCCTTAGGACAAAGGGGACAAGAGCACCAGCTCCCATAATTTGGGGCCTTCTCCTCCTCCACTCTTCCCCCAGTCACTGCTGCTGAGGCAGGAGTGGCTGTTTCTGCTCCAAACTGGTGAGGGTTTCACAGGGGAAGATTAAGCCATGGCACCTGGGAGTGACTGCCCCACCTCTGATAGAGCACCTATCACACCCAGGATTCCAAGGAGCTTGGAACACACTACTATTCCTCTAAAAAGCTATAGCAAGTGGTTTTGTGGTCCCCAAGACTAAAGCTACTGCCTCCCCTGAGGGAAAATGGGGCTAGTAGTCCTGTCCCCTAGCTGCCTGTCTCTTCTGGGAGGAGCCTATTCTCCCTGGAGGCAAGTACCTGGCACAACCACACCTCCCTTGCCAGAGAATTTCATCCACAGCCCACAGCCAGTGTGGTAGCCATGCACATAGAAGATTGAGCTGCCCCTACCACACCTGTGGCAGGTGGGTGAGGGCATGATCTGAGAATCTGGGCACTTTTGTTTTCCTCATGGACAGAGACTGCTGTCACTGCTGAGAGAGGGAGGTGTGAGTGGCATAAGCTTCCTGCAGCTGCCTACCTCTGCTAATCTCATCAAGAGGGTCCCGCCCCTCCTATCACAGGCTCACAGTGCATCTGCAATTCTCCTGCCTCAGCATTTTTATGGAGCAGGAGAGCACCACACCTCTAACTTTCTCCGCTGGTGCCTGAACTAGGGGAGACTTGAAGGTAAGTTTGCTAGCCCAGTCTCAGTCTTGTGCCACCAGGACTCAAGCACACCATATAGGGGTGTGGGATCTGGGGATCACCACCACTGGCACCTGAACACACTCCCAGAGATATGAGGTCCAACTGACCCAAATTTCCAGCAACACCACAGTGGCCACCTACCTGCATGAGCTCAAAGGCAGTGCACCTCTCCCTCTCTACACTGAGCAGCAGAGTTCCCAGTAGAGGGGAACAAGTGAACCGCAAATCTACCTATTTGGAGCTGAGGGAAGAAGTTTCAGATGAGAAGGAACCAGCACAGGAACACTGGCAATATGAAAAGCAGGCTCTTTTGACATCCCCAAAGGATCACACTAGCTCTCCAGCAATGAACTCCAAGCAAAAGGAAATTTTTGAAATGTCAGATATGAAATTCAAAATATGGATCACAATGAAGCTCAATGGGATCTAGGAAAAAGTTAAAAATGAGCACAAAGAAACCAGAAAAATAATTCAGGACATGAATGAAACATTCACTAAAGAGATAGATATTTTTAAAAACACCAGAACTTCTAGAAATGAAAGAGTCATTTAGGGAATTTCAAAATACAGTGGAAAGTCTTAACAACAGACTAAATCAAGCAGAAGAATTTCAGAGCTTGAAGACAAGGCTTTTGACTCAACCCAGTCAGAGAAAAATAAAGAAAAAAGAATCAAGAAAAAATTAACACAATTTCCAAATTGGGAAAGAGGAAGTCAAAATATCCCTATTTGCCACTGATATGATATTATGCCTAGAAAACCCTAAAGACTCCTCGAAAAGACTGATAGAATTGGTAAATGAGTTCAATAACATCTCAGGTTATAAAATCAATGTTCACAAATCAGTAGCATTTATATACACTAATAACAACCAAGCTGGGAATCAAATCAAGAAATCAATCCTATTTAAAATAGCTGCAAAACAAAGTAAAATACCATGGAATATACCTAACCAAGAAGGTGAAAAACCTCTACAAGTAGTACTACAAAACTCTGATGAAAGAAATCATAGACGATGCAAATGGAAAAGCATTCCATGTTCATAGATTAAAAGAATCATTATTGTTAAAATATCCATACTGCCCAAAGTAATCTACAGATTCAGTGCAATTCCTATTAAAATACCAACATCATTTTTCACAGATTTAGATAAAACAACCCGGAAATTTGTATGGAATCAGAAAAGAGCATAAATATCCAAAGCAATCCTAAAAAAGAACCAATCTGGAGGCATTACATTATCTGACTTCAAATTATGCTACTAGGCAATAGTAACCAAAATAGTATGATACTGGTATAAAGGTAGACATATAGACCAATGGAACAGAAGAGAGAACCCAGAAATAAAGTCAAACACCTAGAACCAAATGATCTTTGATAAAGCAGTTAAGAGCATACATTGGGGAACGGACACCCTTTTCAATAAATGGTGCTGGGAAAATTAGATAGCCTTATGCAGAAGAATGAAACTGGATCACTGTCTCTCACCATATATAAAAATTAACTCAAGATAGATTAAAGACTTAAGTGTAAGACCTGAAGCCACAATAATATTAGAAGAAAACCTAGGAAATACTATCCTTGATATAGGCCTAGGTACAGAATTTATGACTAAGACTCTGAAAGTAAATACAACAAAACAAAAATAAATAAATAAATGGGACTTAATTAAACTAAAAATTTCTGCACAGGAAAAAATATAATCAACAGAGTGAATAGAAAACCTATGAAATGGGAGAAAATATTCACAAGCTATACTTCTGACCAAGGCCTCATATCCGGAATCTACAAAGAATTCAAACATTTAAATAAGCAAGAAAAAACCAAACAACCCCATTAAAAAGTGGGAAAAACACATGAACAGATTTTTTTCAAAAGAAGAGAAACAAATGGCCAACAAACATATGGAAAAATTTTTAACACCACTAATCATTATGGAAATGCAAATTAAAACCACAATGAAATACCACCTAACCCCTGTCAAAATAGCCATTATTAATAAGAAAAAACAATAGATACTGGCATGGATGCAATGAAAAGGGAACACTTATACACTGTTTGTGGGAATGTAAATTAGTACAACCTCTATGGAAAACAGTATGGAGATTTCTCAAAGAAATAAAAGGAGATCTACCATTCAATCCAGCAATCCCACTACTGGGGATCTATCCAGAGGAAAAGTTGTCCTATGAAAAAGACACCTGCACCTGCATGTTTATCACAGCACAATTTATAATTCACAATTGTAAAAGATATGGACCCAACCTAAGTTCCCATCAACTAATGAGTGGATCAAGAAAACACACACACACACACACACCATGGAATACTACTTAGCCATCAAAAAGAATCAGATAGTCTTTTGCAGCAACTTGGATGAAGCTGGAGGCCATTATTCTAAGTAAAGTAACCCAGGAATAAAAAAACAAATACCACATGTTCTCACTTATAAGTGGGAGCTAAACAGTGGGTGTGCATGGTCATACAGAGTGACTTAATGCATATTGGAAATATAGAAGGGGGAAAGGTGGTAGGCAGGTGTGGGATGAAAAATTACCTATTGAGTACAATGAACACTGTTCAGATGATTGGTATATTAAAAGTGTAGAGTTCTACACTATGCAATTCAGCCATGGAACAAAAAACCACTTGTACCCCCTGTATATATTTAAATAAATATTAATAAAAAGAGAAGGAGATCCTGCCATTTTTGACAACATGGATGACCCCAGAGGACATTATACCAAGTAAAATAAGCCCATCTCAGGAAAAAAAATACTGCATGATCTCACCTATATGTGAAATCTTTTAAAAAAAGAAAAAGAAAAAAAGGAAATACATAGAAACAAAGAGTAAAATAAAATGGTGGTCACCAAGGATAGGGGAAGGGCAGGGAAATGGGAAGATGTAGCTCAAATGTTACAAAGTTACAGTTAGGATGTAAAATAGGATGAATAAGTCTAGAGATCTAATGTACAACATGAGGACTGCAGTTAATAATATTGTATTGTATACTGGTAATTTGTCAAGAGACTAGATTTTAAGTAGTCTTATCACAAACAAAAAAGAAAGAAAGGAAGGAAATAAGGAAGGGGGAAGGAAGGAAGGAAGGAGAAGGTGGGTAGGAAGAAAGGTAACAATATGAGATGATGGATATGTTTATTTGATTGACTGTAGTAATCACTACATATATGTATATGAAGATACGTATATCACTACATCATATTGTACACCTTAAATATATACAACAAAATGAAGTATTAATTATTAATAATGAAAAAAATAAAGTACATTTTTTAAGTTTCAAAAGAAAGAAAATATTTGAAATTCTTATAAAACACTATCAGAAGTCATCTTTGATAGAGATAGAATTCCTAGTAGAAACATATCATAATTGTAAGAGCCACGTGACAAAAGTTTTTAAAAAATCTACAAGCAAAGAACAACCACAAGAAAGCCTTAATACATAATTGTGTAAAAACTCAGTGCTAGTTACTATGTTTGTGTCTCACTAGTGTTTTCAACACAGATTTTCTTTGGAATAAAGTTTAGATCAATGGTAACCAAAAACCAAATGCAAACTTTAAATGCTCAATTCAGAATTGTAAAAAATAACTTCAACATTTTAATAATTTATTCTATAATCATATTTTTTTACCAAAACTATTGTCCTTATGAAAGTAAGAAGGTACATAAATTTTCTACATGTAGTAGTTAGTTGTAGCAGCCTTTCTTTAATGTATGTTTATTTATAATTCATACAAGTTATTTAATTGCTCTGCATTTGAATTTTACCAATTTCAAGGCTAGAATATTAAATCAAAATGATGCTTGGATAAAATACTTTTTTTTTTAGAAAGTAGTAAGGGTCTTTATTGTCAAAACAAGAGATCATAACAGAAGACACAAATGAATTAATTGTTTTGATAATTTTTAGACTCCAGGGTGTCTCTATGGAAGGGTCAGCTCCTTATATACTGATGGACAAGATATCATCCAAAAAAAAAAAAAGTATTTGAGACAGTGCTCAAGACAATGACTGAACATGTATACAGTAGGAACAATAAAAAGGAAGTTCCCTTATTTCCTTCCCTCAGTAAGATATGTGTTGCATAAAGGTATGAGGCTCATTTTGGTGACAAATGCTTTCATATAGCAAATTTTGAATTCCTCCATACCCTGCTTCCCTCAAGTTTCAGGCCTTGACCTGAACAAGGAAATCAAAATAAGGTGATACTAGTTTACATGAACCTCAAGACTATAATCTAACTGTAGTTACCATCTTTACTTTTAAAAAAGTTTAACATCCATTTATTTATCTATACCAAATCAGTAGACTGAATTTTCTTCCTTAGGAAGTTTTCAACCAAATTGGAGTTAAATTAACCTTACTTTCAAGTGCAAGAAAGGGTATGAAAGACTAGTGTTTGTTCTGTGATACATAAAAGAGAAGCATCCATCCAACATTACTGGCCCAAGAGGTAACACACGAAGAACTGGCTATAGGACAAAGTGCTCCATTAGGTCTACCAAAACACAAGAAGATGCCATTTTCAGCCTGGAAAGAGGGGTCCCTGCCAAGTATGGTTTTTAACTATACCCAGGTCACAAACAGATCTTAGACTTACATAATTTACAAGGCTAGTACACGGCACCAGCACAGTTGAGAGCCCAAATTTGTCTAAACTAGTCAGTGATCACCTCTATGCTATGATTTGTCAATGATTACATTGATTGTGGTAAAGGAATCAAGAAACCTGGGTTTCAGAACAGCAGAAACATTAATTACCTTGTAAGCAATGATCAAAGTTCTTGTCTAGGTTAAATGATGCAAAAATAAGTAATGAGGTCCCCCATATACAAATGTTGAGATTATTTAGTCTAACTTTAAAGCAGTACAAAATGGTTTCTTCCATACAACAAGGGCAAGCTTTGCACTAATGTTTCTCAAAAACCAATTATGTCTCCAGCTCTAGCCTCAGTTTAGGACGTTTTTAAAAAATATACCTTTCCTATGTCAGAACTATGGTAAAAGGGGAATGGGGCAGAAGAAACCCTCTGTCCAGAATCCCTGGAATAGAAAGAGCTCTTGAAGCCAGTGAGCATGAACACATTCAAGTCATGGAGTTTGAGATTATGGGTCCATGGCAGTTGTTTCTTCCCTTCCATCACTGGGATGTCCATCTTGGATGGCTTGAAGGTAGCTGGATATTCAGTCATTCGGGTGGCCTGGACACAGATCAGTTCCACTGGAGAAGGCTCTGGTCTCCTTGGTAGGCCTGGTAGCAACACCACCCAAATCATACTTCTGGAGGAACCTTGGTCCAAAGAGACTCCATTTATGATAAGTTTCTGTCACTTACACTCACTTCCAGAATCCATGGTGCTAGGATTTGGGTCAGGTAAGGCTGTGGAAGAACCAGAAGTGAACCAGCCTCTGGGCCTCTGCTTGGGAGAATAGTGAGGGGTGCTACTCAGGGTGGACGGGGCCGATGCAGGCTGCTTCTTTCTTTTGTTATCTCTCCACTCTGTAGCTTTAGTTTGTGCAGTGCTTCTGCCACTCAAAGGTGCTTGGTCTCCTCAGTGGTGAGGGCACTGCACGGTGTGTAGCCAGCATCTCTCAGCCCTGCTTGCCGATCAAAACACTGAATGCTCTCCTGGATCTGTTTTGTGATCAGAGAATTCATGATGACATGGGTAGCTTTAGCCTTCATCACTGGGATCTTCCTTCCTCAACCTTGGCAAGGTGCAGATATATGCTTCCCATGTCCAGTGAGGAGGAATCATGGGTGTAGGGTCCTCAAGGGCATCATCATAGCTGAATGCCCGATGGTATATCCCGATGGACAGGGACATCTTCCCTAGAGGCCCACTAGGCTCAAGAGCAGGTACTTTTGGTTATCTTCAAGCCATTGAAAGACTAGTATCTAGGTGCTTTTGCTATATGGAATTCCAAGCTGAATTGCTGCCACCACAGTGAAATTATGTGATGACTATGCTAACAGACAGATGTTAATGGGGAACATTGTCCTGCTGCTGCAAATTATCAAAGCTTCCCAGAAAGAATCCATCCTGAGGTTCTGTTCTCCAGCTGCTGTTATGGTGCTGCCTGCAGCCCAAAGTCCCCATTAAACTGGCTTGGAGGACCTATGTCTCCCGAGAGGCTGTGCCACAGTCTAGACCCAAGTCATGGTGAGAGCAGTGGCAACATCAAAGGTCTCCTGGACCCACCAGGGAAGCTGGCTGATAAAATACATTTGAAAGTTGTGATATATGTTAAAAAGTACAAACTAATGTTATTCAAATTAAAGTTTTTATATTCCATCAATATAAGTTCAAAGAGATAATTGCATGTTCAGAAGCAGTTAAAATTGCTGGCCTTTTGACCCCTTTACCAACTTAGAGTGGGAATACTACAATGCACATTTTATATGTTATTTTAATGATTAATGTGGAAGAAGACATGATAATACAAACAGATGAGACTATATGGTAGATATATTCAAGAGTTTCCATTTATTGATCCAAGTACTTAGAAAATTTGTTTATTTAAATACAACACAGAGCACATTTACCTAACTTACATGGCTGGATATCTTATTTTTCATCCATGAGTTCAACCAGAAGAAAATTTCATTTAGAATTGTTCATATTTGCAGTATTGATGATATATACTGTGTGTGTGCATAGAAATTTTTTTCAGAGATAACAAATCCAAATAATTAATATCTTCAAATTGGGAGTCAGAAAAAAAGTGATTTTTCTATACCTAAAATTGGTGTGACTTTAGGAAAATTACTCAGCTTCTTGAAACTTCAGTTTTATCATATAAAAACTGGATAATAGAGCCAGTATTCTCATTCTAGTGCTGCTATCAAGACTCAGAGGGATAATACTGCAAAGTTTTGAGCATTATACCTTATAAGATAGTGTATTATATTTAGTAATAGTAGTAATCATCATAATTTTCACTTTGCACAATGTCAACACAGAAGGAAGTAGGAATATACGCATGTGAAATTCAATTCTCTGTTATGTGAAATGGTTGGACACATTTTCTTTGTCTCTCATACAGACACATAGACACACATAGACATACATCCACTACAAATCTACAAGTGGTTAGCAATAGAATGAGTTTTCTTTAATAGTAGATAAGACTTTCTGCTGTAGATGGTAATTGCATTTCTTCTTGTGTCAATACAGTAAGAAGGAAAGCTATTACCAGTCTCAGTTTTCTGATATGGCCAAGTAACTTCTCCATTTTTATCTAGAAAGTTTCAGGCTGGACCGTACTTGATGTTTCTCAGGCTCTCTGATCCCTCTGAACACTTGCCTCATAGTGATATTCATATCACTGTGTAGGAAACTGAAAAGATCATAGCTCATCAGCTAATGAGGGTCAGACAAAGAAACAAACAGATGTCTGAAACTGAATTAGGGAATCAATATAAAATATTATTGCTCATAGAAAAAATGGGGGGATTTAAAGGTGAAAGAAATTGAAGTGCAGAAGCAAAAGGGTAGAAATTAGATTATATGCAAAGGAAAAGAGTGATAGTGACTAAAAAGTTTCTTAAAAAAAAAAGGAGGAAAGGGTAAAAGTAAAAGACTGTGACAGAAAGTAAGCCAAGGAAGCAGACGCCATAAGAAAGCAATAGAACAGATTCCCGGCAAGAGGACATTCATAACGATTATGGGCTTTCACTTCATTGGTAAAGTTATGGGTTCTGAGCTTTTTTTTTTTCTTCACAGTTTTCCTACTATAAACTGTGCTTTGATTTCATTTTTTGAATTCTCAGTGAGAGCCAGAGGCATTCAGCAGTGGCCACAGAGATGGTAAATGCAATTAAAACATTGTTAAATGGATTCTGAGAATTACAAACTCTTAGGATTAGAGTAGATTTAAAAAGAAAGTTATTTTGTCGTCGTTAAATGCCTTTAGTTTAGAGCATTTCTTCTGTTCTCATGCAAACTAAGACTACTCTGCTTAGGAAATAGACTTCTGAATGGATTTTAGTCAGCTAAAATCAATGTGCAGTGCAAACACAGGATATATTAAAATGATGTTTTATGCTGGCATTCAAAGGGCTTAGCATTCAACCAGTTAACCTCAGCAAACAGAATTTCAGATAACTTAAATGACACTACATTATGTTCATGCTGCCCCTTGAACATTGACCATGGAATATAAGTTGAGTATGTTTGATAGCTGAAGGTCACTTAATTTTTCTATTAAGAAATGGTACCTGCAGGCAATATTTCATTTAGCATTTATTCTATAAACATGTGTCACTAAAGAACTGACAACTTGGTGGGTTTTGGAACCAAGACCTCACTTTCTCACTTCCTGAAAACCTCAGCTTTTAGATTCAAGCTGGAACCTTAGAATAGCTTCTTGCTTTTGCTTTGTTGAAACTCAATAATCTTGTTGCGTGTAATAGCTTCATAATAATAGCTCATGCTACAACTAATCAGAAGTAATATCTATTAATAAAATAACGTAAAGACTAACTAATGCTTCAATAATTAAAGTTTGCCCAACTTTATAATTAAGGTTTTTAATTATAATTTAAAAAATATAACTTATAATATAGTATTTTGATTTTTTTGTCTATTCATGTAAAGTAAACCATTTTTTTCTTTTCCTAGCCCCTAGGTATTATTTTTTTTCTAGTAGGATTGTAATGAATATATGTCATTTCAGGTTTTCCCCCAAAAAAAGTTCTTAAATGTAAATAGTAACTTACTACAGTAAAAAGACATTTCTAATTCTTCATTATATATATATTTGATGTTTCTTTTGTATAATGATATTAAAAGTTTACATTTCCTTACTGGTTTACTATGTAGTAGAAAAACAGTTATGTTTTTCTTTCTGAGTCAATGTGGGTTCTAAATAAATGTTAAATAAATGAAAAATGACAACAATTAGAGCCAAGGCATAATAATCTGATGTGCCTTCATGGCCTAATCACATTTACTCAACACAATTTTCAATCAGAACTTTTGTTTCAAATCGTCATGTTCTTCTGTGGGACTAACCAGCCAAAGGAAATTAAAAAATAAGCACTTAATAACTACAATGAAATGATCTATAAAGTCTCGTTCTTGTTCCTCTTTCTGTGTGTGACTTGCTGGCGTGTAGAGCAAGTGCTGCTCTGGTGACAGGTGTTAGTGTCAACTGCCTGACGTACCATCTTTCAAATACTCTCTGTCTACAGAGACAAGTGAATCTCTAACTGGGTAATTAGAACCAAATGGAATTGTTCAACACTCTGAAAAATTCTGAGGTATTAAAATGCTTTTCTATGCAGTTCTCACAAAAATTACAAGGAAAATTTTAAGGCAGATGGTTATGCAAATTTTAGTTCCTCAGACAGAGAAACTTCTTACAAAGCCACCTGAAGTTAATATTAAAGATGCAGAATGGAAAGATGGGAGGATGCAGGAAAGACTAAAACCTCTTTGCTTTCTTTTTGTTTTGGATTTCACCTATATGCCTGAGAACCTTCTTACAGGGTTGTAAAGCCCTCTTGGAAATTAAGTATAATTCCAACCACCTTTATTTTCAAAAATTACCGAAAAAAATAGCATTAAATTTAATAGTTACTATGTGCCAGGCCCCAAACTATTCTACATACATTTTCTTATTTAATCTTGATGAAAGTCCGATACTATTGACATCATTTTATAAATCAGAAAACTGGCACAGAGAGGTGAATATTTTGTACAAAATCATCCAACTAGTGAGTGACAGAACAGAAATTTTAACCTAGATGTGTCTAACTCCACTCATACATAGTAGCATTAAATTCACTATGCAACTGATAATTACCTTAAGCCTAACCTTCTAAAAATGTTTCTCTTTTGTCCTATCCCACCAGCATGACTTGTATTGTTGCACAACTAATGACTCTATATGCTTTCTAAAAGTTTTATTGTTGATAATCATGAGAAATACAGCTTCCAAATATCTAATTTAAACAGTTTAGTATCCCACACACTTATTATTAATATTTTTCATAAATCATTTAAAACAGAACGTGCCACATACTGGAACCCAAAGTCTTCACCCAATGATGTGAAAATATGCAGTCAGCTACCTTTTTTCCCTGTATTTTCCCCCCATAGCTTCTTTCCCCTGAACTTTAGCCTATTAGTAATTATATTACTTTATGCTGTCAAAAGCCTCTATGCTTCCTTTTCTAATGTGCTAAGGTCACTTCTCAATTATTTTCTTTTCTCAGTGGGTCATTATTTAGCAAGAACTCATATCATATACAACTAAAGTAATAGAAGGCCCAAATCCCCCTATGATCTAATTATACAAAAATTTGGCTAGCAGTTATGCTAAGTTTGCCCTTTGACCTGAGGAAAATATTTCTAAGATGTTTTGTTCACTGAGAACCATAAATGAGATGCATCAAAAGTTTCTTAACTAATTGAGAAATGCTTGAATGATCTTGTCTACTTGACTGCTACCTACTGGGACACATTTTACTGATGTGCAGAAAACTTTGGAATCTAATCAGTATGGTGGAGCATTTTTAAGCAAGGGATTTAAGATTAAAGAATAATATTATTGAAATGAGCTTCAAAAAAGGAAGAACACCAAAAAAAAATCAAAGAAGTATTTTTAAAACAGAGAAATAAAATTCATATAATTAGACCATGTTATTGAGGTAGACAAAATTTCTAGTCTGAAGCTAGAGGAAGATAGGATATTGTATTGCTTTGTCTTTGTCTAAGCATTAAAGCATACATAGTCTAGATAGATAATGGATGAATTTCTGCGTGATGGTTGGCAAGGTGGAAGGCTTTGATGTAGTGAAGTATATGTGGTATAAGTTTATGAGCCAGATCATCTCAACCATTTCCACAAAACCCACTCTTAGCAAGGATTCATGCTATCACTTCCTTCCAGGGCTCAGTAGGATGCAGAAGACCTAGGTTTTATAGGCTAGATAGTTAGGTTAGCTTAAATGTTTGCACTATGATCTTAATGATAGCATGGGCCATTTATCTTTGAATAGAGAATTCTGGTCCATGGGGAAAAATACATCCCTGACCTTGGCCAGCCATCTTACAATGTCTGATCATGATTACAGCTAAGCCCTTGAATTAAAGTAGTGACTCAGTATGAACTCATCACTAGTAAGACCACTCCAAAAAGAGAGCTTGCTAGCAGTTTTTATTAGCATTATTAAATACGGAAAGCTATATGTTGATTTATTTTTGTATGCAAAGGGTAGCAGAGATGAAGATAAAACACTCTAAATTTTTTAGCAATATTAACAGCATGGTGGTCAAATAAGTAATATTTGTGTACATAAAATAAAGATGCAACAGATAATTAAAATTAACAGATAATCTCCAAATAATTTTATGTTGAAATCTTCTTCCAGTAAATCCTTGCAAAGGAGAGAACTGCTATGGGAGAGAGGAGGGGGTGACTCATCCCTCCAAGCAAAGTGAGGGAAGGCATCAAGAAAAACGCTCTTGGAGACTGAAGACACCTAGCAGAATGGGCACTGGATCTTGTTTTTCTGTTAGATGGCTGAGCTGCACATGGTTTATCTTGGTACCATGCCCAGAGTGTAGCCAAGTGAGGAGTCCCTTTGGAGAACCTGAATTGTGTACTGGGATTTTGGAGGCATGAATGAGCATGAAAATTGTAAATGCAGAGGACTGATGGAGCACCTGAGAAGGCAGGGAGAAGGAGGAGATTTTGTACCACCTTGCCAAGCTAAGTAAGAAGACCTTGAAGAAAGTCGCCCATAGAAATTTGAAGTGCATTCAGGAAGGAGAGACTGGCATCTTATTTTTAGGTTGGATATTGGTCTATGGAGCAAACTGCTGATATGCTGTGTACTTTACTGAGCAGGGAGAAAGGTAATGCAGAGTGATGTTAGGGCAGAGAGAGAACAATTGCTGCAGGTTGAATTTTTTTCAGGAACATACTCTAAGATGCAGATTAGAATGCAGGCCATTTATTAAGGAGTGTTCTTGGGAGTAACACCTATGGAAGACAGAGAGGAAAGAAGCAAGATTGGGCAGAGAGAGAGGACGGACAGCAATGCAAACCCAACAAAAGTCTCATCTCTGGAGCTGGGACAACTCATCAGAGTTATCCTGATCTGAGTTGAAGGGACTGAGCCTTTATATCCTTGCTCTGATTAGTCATTGGAGAAGCTGCTTTTGGAAGGAGATTAGGCATTGGTCCAGATAGATTTTTCTTGGATTTCTAAAGACTGTTGACAGCTAAGGGCTGCCTCTGGCTTCACTTGCACCTGCTGGGGAGAATAAGTTGTTGATTTCATACCTGAGATCTGATGGTGCATTATGGCGTCCACCACAGCAGCTTTCATTCTTGGTAGTCCTTAAAGCTAGGGAGGGGTGTAGACCCTTCAAGTCCAAAATCTGATGGGCTAAGCTAGCAGGCTGGAGACTCTGGAAGAGTTGCAGTTCAAGGTCAAAGGAAGTCTGCTGGCAGGATTCCTTCTTGCTCAAGGGAAACCAGTGAGTACACACTCTGTCTCTGCTATCCACACCCATTAATGTTTCATGTCTATGTAAATTTCACACTTCTAATATGTTGACACTGATTTAATGTGGTGGTCCTCATTAAGACCTAGGCATCCCTCATGTGTTGGTGCTGCTAAGGTGCTGTTGCCATAAGTGGGATTTAGGGTCCTAATTCACACATGCACACACACACACACACACACACAGAGTAATGTATGAGTTTTCTGTGCAAGAAGAGCACAGAATGGAATGGAAGCATGTTTGAGCCATCTTGGAAATTTTGAGCCATCTCAAACTTCAAGAAAGCTGTCTGCTAGCAAGTATATTCCCATAGTTAGAGGCAGAAGCTGTGAAGAAGGTTTGAAAAGATCATTTCAAGATTATCTTCCACAGGAGGAAAATATATCTCCTTCAGAACTTGGCACACATTTCATAAGAAAGCACTTTTTTTTTACCTATATACAATTGAATATATTATTAATAAATATGCAAGGGAATAAATTTATAATAGAAAGATGCAGGTTGAAAGCAAAATCAGAAAGATTAACGAAGGTCATTTTCAAGAAGAATGAAGATTCTAGGCAATAGGTGGCATGATCAAGAGGATACATAATCTTAGCATTCTGGTAAATTCATAAGCCAATAAGAAGAAAAAAAGAAACCCAAACCTTTACAAGAAAATCATTATCAAAGTAAGAAGCAAACAAAACTATGGCATGGTATTACATGAATATATAAATAGAAATAGTCTCTAAAAAGGTAATTCATTTGACATTTTCTTTTGAAGTAACCTCTTTTGACTCAGGCTTCCTTTTCTCTCATTATGAATTCAACTACATTGAAGGGTTATGTAGAAAAAAATAGTTACATAACCATAACTAAAATCAGTGTTTTAAATTTTGAAAGTAAAACTATAGAAAAAGCACAGGAGATTTAATTAGTATAATGGAAAAAATATAAATGGTATCTTTCTAAGTGACAAAGAAATGTTACAGGTGACAAAATTTTATGGTTGATGTGAAGGAGGAAAATTAAAATTAAATCGTGGGGAGTTTATTTCTTAAATTTGAATTTTAGAACGTCAAGATATACTAACTTGATAAAACATGAAACAGGTTCAAGTATTATAGTGAATCATTGTCCTGGAAAGATATAACAGAGACACCAACAGTATAAAATTCTAGTGTATCTGAGTGGCTGTTATATAAAACTAAGTAGTTTGGTATGAGATGTGCTATTTTTCTGCTTGCTCTTCCTTACAATTCTTTACCTGCTCTTTTTTCCATTCTAGTGATAAGGAGTTTAGCTTAGTTATTTCTTGATTGTTCTTTTAGCCATTTAACTGCATCACTGATCCTGAGAACTAATGACCTAGATATTAACAAATAGCAGTATTAAACTAATCCTACACTACATATTACGTAGAAAAAATCCCAATCTCCAAGTTCTAATATTGATTATTTGTTTTGATCGGGAAAGTAACTTTTCAAAGATACTGAGGACAACCTTTTGTTTCCAGACTATCTTGAAAAGGTAAGTGAGGGGTATTTAAAACCTTAATTCAGGAGAGGGCCAAGATGGTGGACTAGAATCAGCCTGCACATGCCACTCTCAAGGACAGGAATGAAAGTTGCAAGTAGATGTTCACCTATGAATGGATCATCTTAGAAAGAGCATTGTGAATCATCAGAGAAGCAACTGGAGACACCCAAACTGAAGGAGAGGGAAGTATGGTGAACACTCAGCAGGACTGGAGGTAGCTGGGGAACGTGCCCACACATGGGGAAGGGACAGAGGAGAGAACCCCAGGGCTCCACACTCCCCCCCAAGACACTGCAACTAGAACTGTGAGGGAAGTCCCCCCAGGACTGCAGGCCTCTGGATGGATCAGGGTGCTGGTTGGAGACTGTGCAACAGCATTGCACTGGAGAGCAGGCACAGCGGGGTCCTGATGGCTTCTGATCCCAGGTTGCTGCAAATGATGCCTTTCTGAACTCTCAACGCCAGAATGCCCAGTCTACAGGAGGGTCAGGACCACTACAGCCGCCTCCCAATCATCCCTGCTGGGCCAGGGAGAGAACAGGGAGGCCAGATACTCTCACATGCCTGGTGAATAAGTGCTGTGTGCCTCCTCTGCCACTAGGGGAACCAAGAAGAGCAGGTACCCATGGCCCCAAGCATCCACTGCCACCATCTGGATAGTGCTGCCGTGCTGCCATCTAAATAGCGCTGAAGCTGCTGCCACTACCAGACCTGGGTGGAGAGAAAGCCACAGATAAAGAATTTGTAGTATGTACATACCACGGAGTACTACTTAGCTATAAAAAGGAATGAAATAATGTCTTTTGCAGCAACTTGGATTTAATTGGAGACCATTATCTTGAGTGAAGTATAGCAGGAATGGAAAAACAAACACCGCATTTTCTCACTAATAAGTGGGAGCTAAACAATGGGTATACACAGTCATAAAGTGATGTAAGGACATTAGAAACTAAGAATAGGGGATGTGAGGAGGGGGGTGAGGGATAAAAACTTACCTATTGGGTACAATGTATACTATTCTGGTGACAGGCACACTAAAAACCCTGACTTCAGAGTTATATAATTCATCCATGGAACAAAAACACATATATCCCCCTGATATGAATAAAAATTCACCCTTAAAAATTGCTTAATTCTTCCATTTTGGTACTGATGGATGCCTAAAGGAATGTCCCTTGAGTTTCCTTATTTTTGGTGAAATAGTTGAAACTGTGTCATATTGAAACTCCAACCTTCAATGTTCATAGAACGGACTTCATTTTATAAAGGTCTCCATTTAGATATATGATTCCTTTTGATTTAGTTGACAAAGTTCAGAGGCCTCAATATCCTGGTCATATGCCAAGAGATTCTAGAGTACTATGTAGATCCTACTCTGTGAAGAGAAAGATAGTTAACATGTTCTTTAAGTCAAGAAGTGGAGAGATTAACTAAAATTTTAGGTGAGAATTTTATGTTTTAGTTGGGGGAGGAGGTATGAGAACAGCAAAGTAAGTAGGAGCTCAGAGGATTCATTTTTGAGCTCATTCATTGAAAAACTTACTGCAGAGTGGCTGCAAATATTTCTGACCTGATTAGGCATTAGCATAAGGATTTTGTTTACTTTGGGTAATGCTAAAAAAGAATGTTTCCTTCGGGAATGAATACTAGCCAGTGAAGTTGAATCTTTTCCAAATTATAGACTCTGTAAACTTTGCTGCCTTCTTCACAGTAAAAAGAAGGAATGGAGTTATAAAGTCTTCATTTTTCAATCAAATAATGTATTATTGGTAACTTGAGTCAACACTGGAATCAACATATAATGAGTTCCAGACCTGTCAAATATATTGAAAACAAGGAAATTTATGGGTAACATTCTAATTCACTACCAGGGCAGATTGCCAGTATCAGTTATGGAAGTAAATTAACAGGGATGTTTTGGCTGAAACAGTGAGAAGTGATGTTCAATTCTGTTGTATAGTGCAACAATATCCCATTTATTTCCAGTTGGATGTGTTTGGCAACTTCTTTCATGTGTGCTTGGTTTAATACACTACACTTCACATAGCCATCTGGTCATTATCATAAGGAAAAAGGAAATTACCTATACTTGAAATGATTTATTTTTTGCTGTTAGGTAGAGATTTTTCTGGATTCTGAGGGTTTTAATTCCATTTGCCCTTCTTCTTACCCTGAATCTCACATGTTCTTTTATAATTCAAGCTGAGTAGGTGTGTATGTGCTTTGTGCGTGTGCGTGTGTGTGCGTGTGTGTGTGTGTGTTTGTATGTCTGCATAAGAAACTTGGGCTCATCTTTTTCAAGAAATAGAAAATTTATCTTGCAAGTCTTAAGATGTTACAATATGCAATTGACACATATTTCATGTGCAAAATGCATAAGTGAAATTTGCTTTTAAAGTGAATGGATTTGAGACATTTTTCAATTTCCTTTTAAAATCTATCTTAGATGATTCAAAAGGAGAAACATTTCTATCAAGCTTTTAAACTTCCCAATAAGCTTCTCATAATATATGCCTAACACATAATGACAAATAAAGGGTTAACTATAAAAATACATAAAAATATTTTCACGTTTTAATTTTTGAAACTTATGTATTTATGGACATTCCAATAATAACTAAAGGATAAAATAACTGAAAATATTTTATTGGTTAAGGCTTTGCCTCTGAACTCTATCAGTTATTATTCAATTTAAGGTAAACACACATATGTATCCTTATGATTTAGTAAAAAATATTCTATTCATGTAGTTACACATAAAATAAACTCTGTTCTTGCATTCTCTTCCATCTCTGTGCATGCAATCTGAGACAAGTGTACTTTGGGAAGTAACTGTTTTTAAAATGCTGCAATTTTCCTACAAAATCAGCAAATATGGGATTATTTTTAGTTTCACAAAAGTTTATTGCATGGCTGCTATATACTATGTGTTACAGGTAAAAAATAATATAAACCACAAACCATGTTCCCCAAATGCTCACCATATGAAAAAGGAGAGAGATAAAGAAACAAGTCCAATTCAATGAAAAAGCAGTTCTTTGGTGGAGTCAGGAAAGTGCTGTGGAAGAAGACAGTAGGGTGTGACCAATTGACAAATGAAATGAAAGTACTTCCCAAAGAGTTTCCCCATAATCTGCATCATGAAAAATAAATAGTAACTCTTCATTTAAAGAAAACAGAAAGGCCATTCCAGGCAGCATATCACACATGCAGAGCTATTAGCATAGCATAAAAAGAAGATGGTCAGAAATTGAGCATGGTAGGAGATGAAAGTGTGCAGAGGAAAGGGATACTAAAAACGAGACATCAATTTTCAAACTAAAATGTTGAAGGTAACTATAAACTATGGCAATTTTTTCCTCAAAAATATCAGATGGAATAATTTATTAAGTGATTGAGACTTAAACAGCGATGCTTTATTTTAAGCATGCTTTACTCTAATAAAAGTGGACATCTTTTGATTTTTTGGGTTCTCTGGTCCAACTTCATTCTTATACACATAGATATCCACTTGTCCCTACACCATTTGTTAAAAAGACTATTCTTTTCCTTATTTAAATGACTTAGCAACCTTGTTAACAATCCATTGGCCATAAATGTAAGGGTTCCACACTTTCAATTCTATCTCATTGACCTATGTATCTATTTATTTGCCAACGCCATGCTGTCTTGGGTACTACTACCTTGTAATAAATTTTGACATCAGATAGGGTAATTCCTTTAGTTTTGGGTTTCATGATTATCTCTATTGGTTTTCTGTGTTGTATTTCATTTATTTCTGCTGTCATATTAACTATTTCTTTCTTCTTATTTTGGAATTGGTTTCCTCTTCTTTTTCTGGTTTCTTAACACGGAAGATTAGGCCAATGGTTTGAAAATTTTCTTCTTTTTTAATATAGAAATTTATAGCTATAAATGTAAATATTGCTTAAGCTGCATTCACTAAGTTTTGGTGTGCTGTATTTTCATTTTCATTTTAATTTATCTCAAAGCATTTTCTTTTTTCTCTTGTGATTATTCTTTGATCCATTTGTTATTTAGTAATATATTGTTTAATTTCCATACATTCATTAATTTTCCCAGTTCCTTCTATTATTGATTTTAATTCCATTGTGGTTTGGAGAAAATGCTTTTTATGAATTAGATCTTTTTCATTTAGGTTTTTTTATGACCTGTCTTGGAGAACATTCCATATACACTGGAGAAGAATGTGTGGTCTGCTATTTTTAGGTAGACTGTTCTATAGATGTCTGTAAAGTATAATTGTTTTTGAATGTTGTTCCAATATTCTATTTTCATGTTGATCTTCTGCCTAGTTTTTTTTTTTAATTATTGAAAGTGGGGATACTGACGCCTTTAACTATTAGTGTTTAATTTTCTATTTCTCCCTTCAATTCTGTTAGTTTTTGCTTTATGCATTTTCAGGCTCTGGTGTTGAAAAGGTTTTATATTTTATAAAGATACATTTTTATGTTTCTGATAAATTATATCTTCTATCATTACAAAATGTTCTTTTTATTGCTAAGAAAACTTTTTTTCTTTAAGTCTATTTTACATGATATTAGTATCTAGCTCTCTTCTGGTTACTGTTTGCAGGAAATTTTTTTTCATGTATCTTTGTAATTTCAACCTATTTGTGTCTTTGAACAGGTGCTAATGTTATTGAGGCTCCATTTTATGTGTAGGGTCATATTTCTCTTGCTGCTTTCAAGATTCTCTTTTTGTCTTTGTCTTTCAATAGTTTGCCTATCATGCGTCAAGTTTTGGATCTCTCTGAGTTTGTCCTAATCAGAGTCATCGAGCTTCTTGGATGTGTAGATTAATTTTAATCAAAATTGGGAAGTGTTTGGTCATTATTTCTGCAGTAATTTGTTCTGTTTTTTTCCCCCTCTCCTCCCATTCTGGGACTGCTATTATGCACATGTTGGTATGCTTGATGGTATATCACTGGTCTCTTAGGCTCTGATAACTCTTCTTAATTCCTTATTCTTAGTGTTCCTTACCCTAGATAATCTGAACTGACCAATTCTCAAGTTTATTGATTGTTTTTTCTGAAGCCCAAAGCTGCCCTTGAGCTTCTCTGGTAAATTTTTTATTATATTTATTGTACTTTTTGCCTCCAGAATTTCTATTTTGTTCTCACATATAATTTCTACATCTTTATATCTTTAATTCATGAGATATTGTTTTTATACTTTCCTTTAATTCTTTATACATTTTTTCCTTTCATTTTTTGAGTATATTTATAATAGCTGATTTAAAGTCTTTGTCAATAAAGTCTACATTGGGCTTCTTTCTATTGATTGCTTTTTTTTCCCCTGCATATGGGCCACACTTTCCTGTTTCTTTGCATGTGTCATTGTATTTTTGATGATGTCATTATAGTTGAAAACTGGGCATTTGAAATAACAAAACTCCAGGTTTATTTTTATTGTTGCTACTTGTTATTGTTGTTGTTGTTCCTTATTTAGTGATTTACCTGCGCTAATTTCCTAAAGTCTGTGTTCTTTGTTATCTGTATACATTGTAGTCTCTACTAAGTTAACTATGTGTTCCCTAATGGATTGAATAGAATTTTCTTTAAATGAATTTAACCAATGTCTCCCACCCTTTGCTGATGTGCTCCGTCGGTGTGCTGGTGCATGCTTCAATGATCTAACAGTTTACAACTCTTCCTTAGCATGTAATTCCTGCTTTCACAGAGACTCAATGTCAGCCAATGGTTAGATGTTGATATTTTTCAGGTTTTTCTTGAGCATGTGCACTGCCTTGCACATGCACATGGCCTTATAAATTCTGAAAAAATGTTGAAACTTTCAAAGTTTGTATATCTCATTTCCAAGATATTCCATTTAAGATTTTTGGCCGGGCTTTTGCTTATTCCAACTGGTATTGCTGCCTGAGACTGCTATGATGTTAAACAATGGCCACTCATTGTTTTCTACAAATGCCCTGGGGGTGAGGCATTCCTTATTTAGTGAGCCCTGAGTCAAGTTAAATGAAGAAAAACCCCTTGAATGAGGCTTTTCCAAGGAGTTTTCAGAAAGGTCAAATGTTGACAATGTGCTGGAGATAGGATTTTTTTAGAGGAAAGCTCAACTCTATTCTGCCCACTCCAATTGCTGCTAGAATGCTGTTTTTCATAGCTACTGTGATTCTAAGACTGCTGTTTTTTGAGGATCTTCATAGCTGGGGCGAAAGGGATGTAAATAGTGCAATTTAAAACTATACAAGACTTACTCTTACTGAGATTCAGGCATTTTTCTTGAATAAGCACTCCTAGGATTGTTGCAAGCCTTTTGGTTAATTTCCACACTTCACAAAAAGTTGATTTTGACTTTTTGCCGTTATTCTCATTGCTTTTATAGATCAAGTGATTTCTGGAGGGTCTTATTTCATCATTCCAGAACTACTTTTTTTAAACATAGATTTTGAAAACCTACTATGTACCAAGTGCTGTGTTAGGCACTGGAATACAATGGTAAACAAAACAAAGTTCTCACACTTACCTTCAAATGTTTGTTAAATTGAATCAAATTGCCTTGTACTATGGTAACTGATAGTGCGTTTACGTATTACTCTTGATCCTGCAGGAGAATGAGACACAGTCTGACGAAAACAAATACAAAACCAGTTTGGTTGCAGCTTGCTTTTTCTAGACTTGTTTCCTTCTAAAGACATATGGCTTTTTCTCTCTTTGGGGCCAATGAAGCTGTGCAATATTCATTTAATGTGAGAAGTATATTTGCTTTGTTTATTACCTATGCCTAATGTCCAGCACAATGTCTGTCATTGCACATAGGAGAAAATAAATGAAAGTTCATTGAATGAATGAAAAAACTATGCATGCGCAATGGAAGAAGAAAAGGGAAGAGAAGAGCTGTGGAGCCAATAATATGATTTTTAGTAAAGCAGTACAGAGATGTTGAGACAGCAGTGCACTTAATTATGATCTATCTCTACGTAATAAATCTTGAAGTGCATTCTAACATGTTAGTAAAGGCCAACCGTTTTTCCTTTGAGATCTCGAGTGGTGGCAGGTGCAGCATAAATGCTGTTGGTTCCTGGTCATAGTTTGATGGAGAAATTAATTTTAGGCTATTAATTAATTAAAAATTCCCCTTTGCTACAAATGAGGAAACCACTGAACACCACCCAAAATCGTTCCGTTTCCTTTTATGTCACAGAGATTAGAAATGCATTCTATCATGTCATTTTCCTAAATATATTAAACTAGGCATCTAACTCCTTTCTCACTTTATTTGCCTCAATGAGAAGTCTCACTTCCCTTTTCATTTCCATGTGCTTTTCAGAGTAATGGGAAATACACTTTAAAAATGCCAGGTTTAATACCATTCCGTAACAACTATGCATATAATGATCAGTTTTGTAGCTATTCCTCAACTGGTTGAGACTAAGTGAGCAAAGCACAAAGAGTCATACCTTATTATACTATCATCACCAGGTTATTTTCTTCCACCTCTGAGAGATCATAAACATATCAATTTCTCCTTCCTCCTTTGCACTTTGTCTTTTAAAGGTAGCATATCTTTATAACTGCTATCCTGAAAAAGCCATTTACCTCCTGGGACTCTTGTATCTATAGTCCATAAAGGTAATGCTAAATGATGAATATACTCATGACATTCAAGGAGGCAACATATAATTAGGTCGTACATTTCTACCTAGGAGGAATCCAAGCACATTCTTGATTTAAATACCATTTCCCTTTGATCTTCTTTGAATCATCAACTAAGATTAAGATGTTTTGCCAGCTAAACTTAGTTGTACTTTAATGGGGTACAAGGCC
This sequence comes from Daubentonia madagascariensis, assembly GCA_023783475.1. Taxonomy (NCBI): domain Eukaryota; kingdom Metazoa; phylum Chordata; class Mammalia; order Primates; family Daubentoniidae; genus Daubentonia; species Daubentonia madagascariensis. The sequence continues at coordinate 3,061,152 of JAKFHU010000725.1, forward strand.
CAAAGCTGAAACATTTGATTTTCACTCTACTATGTGTAAAGCATGATCCTGTATATTGGATCAAAGAAAAGGATAGAAAAAGATGTAGAAGACTCAGCTTACCCTAAGGTGCTTATGGCAGAGTTAACTTGATGATTAGAAAGACCACATTTGAAACTTGGTCTTGAATTACAGTCTTGAATGATGCAACTAAATTGATATGGTTTATAAAGCATACCTGGTCATTTAATTGCTCTGGGTTTAAATGGCTTATTTATAAAATGTCAGGATTTGATGGAAAGATAAATAAAGACAATTTTTGTTTGATTGTCTACAAGTCTGTTTTATTTTTATATGGAGCCTTGGTTTAGATATTTTAGATTTATATATAAGTGATGTAATAAGTCTTGTTGAATTTCATTTTATTAGTGGAGTGGAGGCAGGCCATAATACAAAGGGTTTATAATTATATATTTTATTTTTCAATGAATTACAGTTATTTATGTCAGTATTGATAAAACTAACAATGTTAATGATGGACAAAAATCATGAAGTTGAGCAAAAAAAGAAAAACAAAAACAAAACAGAAACAAAATAGACAAGTTGTAGAAGTATGATTTAATTTTTAGTGTAACACTGAAAACGGTACAGCCATTATGGAAAGAGCATTGTTGGAGGAGGAAGGGGAAGAAGGAGAGGAAATAAGAAGTGAAGTGGATTAGGGAGCATTATGTACTTAACTTCAAATTTACCTGTAACAGTAATTCTTTAAAAGTTGTTGAGAATGTCGCAAAATATTATGGTTTGAAAAATTTACTTTCTAGAGGAAGTTTGCTGTATTATCTTCAAAAAGCATCATAATCTAAGTTATATGCATAATTTAGAAAGTTTCTCATGAAGGAAATTTCCACATTTTTAAGAATAACAACTTTTAGGAACATCATTTCTTTTAGCTTACATCAAGATATCTGAAATCTGCTTCTTGGAAAAAATACTCAATTTTTTCAATGCATTCAGACAAAAAACTAAAAATATCCTCAAGAAATTGAGATTTTTGGCTACTTACCGATCTAAATGGTTTTGATTCTGCTGTGTGCCAGTTGGAAAGGGATCATCTCCCTTTAACAATCCATTTCCGTGATTTCTTCACTATCTGTCAAATTCACTTCTTCCCAGATCATTTAAGCCATTCCCTTGCTATTTTAGGCTTTGGTTGAAGAAATACTTTTTCAGAAAAGAAATATACAGGAACCAAATAATGTCACTTCATATCTTTTAGTTTTCAATTTCCTGGATAAGAAGTCTCCAGATTGTAAAACTTTCCATTTTCCCAATTATTATTCATTTTAATGCAATTCCAAACAAAATCCCAAATGACTGTTTTTTGAAATTTGTAAGATGAATTTTTTTCTTTGATTATACAATATAAATGTCTTTTGACTTTGGTGTGGAATAAGGCACTGGGTTATATAATTTATGCTAAGAATTATTAACAAGGCTTTTTCTTCAAAATCATTTCGTATAGTTTTCAAAAATATTCTGGTTATGTTTCAAGCTAATATCTGGTGTCTTATAAGAAGAACAAATCCTCTGTGATTCTTTAACAGACCATCCTGGCCTAAGGAAGCCATGTTTTCACCAAGTCCCTACTCTATGGGGGGATCTGAGCAGAGAGGTCTACATGGGCCACTGCATGGGAGGTAGAGACCTAAAGCATTGACTGGTCCAGGCTTCAGTAGACTTTTCCCCGGCCAGGCGCCCCCATCAACTACCACAGCTCTGCCCTTAGGACTAGTCAACTTTTATTAGGTTGGTACTTGTACAAATGTACATCTAAAAAGAGATGTGTGTGGCCAATGGAGAATTTGGTAGTATTTTTAACATATATCCCTTTTTCGGTTAACGTATGATGATGGTGTATGATTTTTTTTTTAATTTCAAAAGAATACAGGGGTGCATATGTTTTTGGATACATGGATCACTTTTGTAATGCTTCAGTCAGGGTTATAAGTGTGTCCATCACCCATCTGGGTCCATCACCTATCTAGTGTTCATTGTACCCGTTAGGTAGTTTTTTGCCCATCCCCTCTTCCCCCCCCGCACCTTGCTTGATTTCCCCTGAGTTTTACTTCCTTCTGTGCACATGTGTGCTCATCATTTAGTTACAACTTAATAGGGAGTACGGGTGGTGTTTGTTTTTCCATTCTTTAGATACTTTACTTAGGATAATGATCTCCAGTTCCATCCAAATTGCTTCAAAAGGCATTAATTTATCATTTTTTATGGGTGAGTAGTATTCCATGGTATACATAAACCAAATTTTGTTAATCCATTCATGAATTGATGGGCACTTGGGTTGATTCCACACCTTTGCAATTGTGAATTGTGCTGCAATAAATATTTGAATGCAGGTGTCTTTTGATAAAATGACTTCTTTTCCTTTGGGTAAATACCCAGTAGTGGGATTGCTGGTAGGTCTACTTTTAGTTCTCTGAGGAATCTTCATACTGTTTTCCACAGAGATTGTACTAACTTGCAGTCCCACCAACAGTGTATAAGCGTTTCTTTCTCTCTGAATCCATGGCAGCATCTGTTGTTTTTGGACTTTTTAGTAAAATCCATTCTAACTGGGGTAAGGTGGCATCCCATTGTGTTTTTAATTTGCATTTCCCTAATGATTAGTGACGTTGAGCATTTTTTCATGTGTTTATTGGCCATTTGTCTAACTTTTCTTAAAAACTTCTGTTCATGTCTTTTGCCCACTTTCTAATGGGGTTGTTTGTTTTTTTTTCTTTCTGATTTTCTTGAGTTCTTTCTAGATTCTGGTTATTAGCCCTTTATCACCTGTATAGCTTGTGAATATATTCTCCCATTCTGTAGGTTGTCTGTTTGCTCTGCTGATTGTTTCCTTAGATGTGCAGAAGCCTTTTAATTTAATCAAATCTCATATATTTATTTTTGTTGTTGCTGTGATTACCACTGGGTTCTTCATAAATTCTTTGCCTAGCCTGATATCTAGAAGAGTTTTTACAACATTTCCTCCTAGAATTCTTATGGTTTCATGCCTTACATTTAAGTTTTTTTTATCCATTTTGAATTAATTTTTGTGAGTGGTGAGAGATATGGATTGTGTTCCATTCTTTGTACATGGCTATCCAATTTTCCCTGCACCATTTATTGCATAGGGCTTCTATTCCACAGTGTATATTGCTGTCTGCTTTGTCCAAGATCAGTTTGGCTGTATGTGGATGGTTTTATGTCTGAGTTTTCTATACTGTTCCATTGGTCTCTGTCTCTATTTTTGTGCCAATACCATGCTGTTTTGGTTATTTTGCCTTGTAGTACAGTTTGAAGTCTGGTAATGTGATGCCCCCAGATTTGTTCTTTTTGTTTAAGATTGCTTTGGCTATTTGGGCTCTTTTCTGGTTCCAAACGAAGCATAGAATTATTTTTTTCTAGATCTGTGAAAATGATGTTAGTATTTTGATGGGGATTGCATTGAATCTGTAAATCACTTTGGGTAGTATGGACATTTTAACAATGTTGATTCTGCTGATCCATGAGCATGATATGTTTTTCCACTTGTTTGTGTCACCTGTGATTTCTTTCCTCACTGTTTCATGGTTCTCTTTGTAGAGATCTTTCACCTCCTTGGTTAAGTATATTCCTAGGTATTTTATTTTCATTGTAGCTATTGTGAATGTTATTGAATCTTTGCTTTGACTCTCAGCTTGACTGTTATTTGTGTATAGAAATGCTACTGATTTGTATACATTGGTTTTGTAACCTGAGACTTTACTGAATTTATTTATCAATTCCAGGAGCCTCTTGGTGGAGTTTTTGGGGTTTTCTAGATATAAGATCATTTTGTCAGCAAAAAGTGATAGTTTGACCTCCTGTTTCCCAATTTGGATACCGTTTATTTCTTTGTCTTGCCTGATTGCTCTGGGCAGGACTTCCAGGACTATGTTGAATAGAAGTGGTGACAGTGGGCATCCTTGTCTTGTTCCAGTTCTTAGTGAAAAAGCTTTCAACTTTTCCCCGTGTAGTATAATGTAGGCTGTGGGTTTGTTATATATGGCTTTTTATAATTTTGACATATGTTCCTCACTGCCTAGTTTGTTGAGGGTTTTTATCATGAAAGGGTGCTGAATTTTGTTGAATGCTTTTTCTGCATCTAGTTAGATGATCATATGATTTTTGTTTTGCTTATTTTTATGTGGTGAATCACATTTATTGATTTACATATGTCGAACCATCCTTACATCCCTAGGATGAAACCCAGTTGGTCATGGTGATTATTTTTGTGATGTGCTGTTGAATTTCATTTGCTAGTATTTTATTGATGATTTTTTGCATCTAAATTCATAGGGTATATTGGTCTGTAGTTTTCTTTTTTGGTTGTTTCCTTCCCTGGCTTTGATATCAAAGTGATACTGGCTTTGTAGAATGAGGTGGGGTGGATTCCCTCCTTCTCAATGTTATGGAGTAGTTTCTGCAGTGTGTGTTCCAGCTCTTCTTTGTAGCTCTGATAAAATTTGGCTGTGAATTCATCTTATCTAGGGCTTTTTTTTGTTGAAAGTTTTTTTTTATTACTTCTTCAATCTTGCTGCTTCTTATCGGTCTGTTCTATTTTTTCCTGATTGAGTCTTAAGATGTCTGTTTTCAGGAATTTGTCCATTTCATTTCCTCTATGTTTTTGAGTTTATGTGCATAGAGATTTTCATAGTATTTACAGATGATATCTTGTATTTTCTGTGGTATCAGTTGTAATATTTCCTTTCTCATTTCTGATTGAGCTTATTTGGATCCTTTCTCTTCTATTCCTGGTTAGTCTAGTAAGAGGTCTATCAGTTTCATTTATCTTTTCAAAGAACCAACTTTTTGTTTCATTGATCCTTTGTATACATGTTTTTCTTTTTTGTTTTCCATTCTGTTTGGTTCTCCTCTGACCTTAGTTATTTCTTTTCTTCTGCTGGCTTTGGGTTTTGTTTGCTCTTCTTTTTCTATTTTCTTGAGACATGTCATTAGGTTGTTAATTTGTGATCTTTCTTTTTGATGTAGACATTTAAGGCTATAAATTTTCTCCTTAGGACTACTTTTGCTGAATCCCATAGATTTTGATAGATTGTGTCTTCTTTGTTATTCACTTCAAGAAACATTTTGGCTTCCATCTTAATTTCATTATTGACCCAATAATCATTCAGCAGTAGGTTGTTTAATTTCCATGACTTTGTGTAGAAGTGAGTGTTTCTTTTGAAGTTGATTCCTAATTTTATTCCACTGTGGTCTGAGAAGATAACTGGTATGATTTCTGTTTTTCAAAATTTGTTGAGACATGTTTTGTTGCCTGAGATATAGTCACTCTTGGAGAATGCTCCATTTGCTCCATTTTGGGGCAAAATGTCCTGTAAATGTCTGTTAGGCCCATTTGTTCTAGAGTCCCTTTTAAGTCCAGTGTTTCTTTATTTCTTTCTTTATTTTATTTTATTTTCTGCTTGGATGATCTGTCCAGTTCTGTCAGTGGAGCATTGAAGTACCTGTCAATTACAATGCAGCTGTTTATATCTTTACTTATATCTAGTAGGGTTTGCTTTATGAATCTGCTTCTGTGTTAGGTGCATAAATATTTAGGATTGTTATGTCTTCCTGTTGAATTTCTCCCTTTACCATTATATAATGACCATCTTTGTCTTTCTGTACTATTGTTAATTTAATGTCAATTTTTTCTGATATGAGAATGAGTACACCTGCTTTCTTTTGATTTCCATTTGCATGGAATATTTTTTTCCATTCCTTCACCTTGAGTCTGTACGAGTCCTTGTGGGTTAGATGTGTTTCCTGGAGACAGCAGATAATTGGGTTGTATTTTCTTGTTTAACAGGCAGTTCATACTTTGGGTTAACATTGAGTTTGAAGCTAAAGAAATTCTTAGGGTCAGATACAGATGAGATAATTTGAAGTCAAGTATCTCTCAGTAGTTTTAATGCAATTTGACATATTTTTGGGCACTGTCTATATGCAGCACCATCACATTTTAAAAATGAATGTAGCCCATATTTAAAATATTCTAGTCTTATTTTAAAGTAGAACAAGATTTCTGATTAAACACGGTGAAATGACCAGTAAAGTGATAAATAAGCAAAAACTCACAAGGCTAAGAGTGACTTATAAGAAGAGTTTGCACTTTTTATCTTTTGGGGTTTATAAATGTGGGAAAAGGTGTCAATTAGCAATTCTAGAGTAGGTAACTCATGTCAGTTAGAGTTTCTTAGAGAAATAGGCTTAGAAATTACAGGCACAATATAGCGCAAATTACCAGTGAAAGCAAGGGTATAGGGTATCTTGAAGACAGAACTGACAGAAAGTCTATAAGAAGACTCATCAATTTTCTCCCCAACCACTTATATTCAGAGAACTACTCTTCCTCACCCTAAAAGAAGAAAGAATACTCTCTGGAGAGACTCAACCAGAGGGACTGTGTATGACTCCTGGAAAACAAGCACACAGAGGTCAAGGGTGTCATATTAAATAAAGGAATTAACTGCACATACAAAGTGGAGACAAGCACATTTGCCTTCTTCCACTCTATTCCCAGTGTTTTGGCAGCCTGGTTCATAGCTCCTATGCAGGAAAGTGCATACTTTATCTCTGAGGAAATGAACTGTTTAAAGAGAAAAAAAGATCCCAACAGAACAGCAAGGTCCTTGCCGGCTTGCTCTAAACTGAAGCCCATGCTTCAAATCATGCTAAGCCATTAGTAGGCTCACATTCAACTTCATCCTTAACAATATTAATGGATAGCCAAGGATCACCAAATAATTAAGGAAAGCTTCCAAAATGACTACTGTTAATATATTAATAATATTCTTAAAATATATAATATTTATATAAAATGGAAAAAATATCCCAGGAGTATAAATAATGCAGATGCAGAAGACAAAAAAAAGAAATTAATCCTACAATTAATATTCTCTGAATAGTAATCTTATAAAGTAAAAATATGATACCATATAAAATCAATGATGTTTGGCATATAAAGTGAAAGAAATCTCCTAGAATATAGAACAAAAAGAGAGAGAAAAATTACAAAAATGATTACAGAATTAGTCCAAAAAGTCCAATATCCATATAATATTAATTTCAAGGAAAGGGAATAGAGAGAAAGAAAAATTAACAAAGATGTAACAAAAATATTACCCAACACTAAGTGCATGATGTAAGAGCCAAATAAGTTTCCAGCACAATGGACAAAAGGCGATTTTCACCAAGACTCATTAGCATAAAATTTCAAAGCAGTGGCTATAAGGAAAGGATTCTAAGATATTCCATATGGGTAAAATAAACAGACTCCATGGGAAAGAAAAGAGAAATTAGCATGGCATCAGACTTATCAATAGCAATATAAGAAGTTCAATGATAATGAGGCAATGCCTTCATAGTTTTGAGAACAAGTGATTTTCAATTTAGAATGCTTTAATAACCTACCAGTTAAGTGCAAGTGTGGAACAAATATGTTTTCAGACCTACAATGTTTAAAAAATTTACCTTCCATATATTTTTTAAAGAAAACTACTGGATGAGGTGTTCCACCAAAACAATAAAGAAAATCAAGAAATGAGACAACATGGGACTTAGGAAAGAGACAAAGAAAATTCCCAGGATGCTGGTAAAGATAAATTTCAGGAAAACAGTTTTACATTGAAATGACATCTGAGAACATCTGATCCAGTTTGAAGATGGAGAACAACAGACTCTGGAAGGGTTATCCCACCAAAAACATGTAGCTCACTTGAAGTCTTTGTATGAATTCATGTAAGAATCACGCTCCTGACAGAAATCTTAGAGAATTAGTCCTAAGAATATAGAAGATTAACCAAATGGCAAGAAAGATGTAAACAAATAGAATTCCAACTGCTACATAATATCCATGGAATGCCCTAATTTTGATGGTGTCTTTAAGTCCCAGTGACACCTTTGGTACTTATGTTTCAATCTGCTACAGCACCCACCTCTGAGACCCCAAAGGCCACTACTACCATAAAGATTTTCCACCTTACAGAGATTTTCCATATTTATGATGTCACTAGGAAAACTTCTCAGGTTCATGATAAGTAAGAGGGAAAACAATTTTCATTTGTTTTGGATACACCATCTTTTTTTCTTCTCCAATAAGTGTGCTCTGTGATCATTGAGGGGAACAAAGACCCATCTACCCTTAATTTTCCATTCTATGTTAATAGTACAAATTATTGTTTCAACCCCATTGATTTATATTTTCACTTTTAATCCCATCCAGGAAGTTTTTAGAAGACATAGTAGTCTTATATAAAGTCTCCTAATCAGTCTTTTTTGCTGGCTCATCTTTTCATACAGCCTGTGAGATATTTAGTTTCTCAGGATTCTATCCTAGATCCTTTTCTTTCCATGTTCCTGGTATTTTTTGCCATCTACACACCAATAAGTTCCAGTTTATATCTCCAGCCTCAGTTTATTTTCTAAGCTTCAGATGTATATATTCTCCTCTTGCATGTCTCAAAGGAACTTCAGTATGAATATGATCAAAACTGAGTTCACTGCCTTACCCATAAAACTGTATTCCCCTCTGATGTTCTTTATTTCAGTAAATGACACCATATCCATCCAGCTGTACAGGACAAAAACCTGTGTATTTTCTCTAAAATCTCCCTCTTTTTCACGCATCCTTCATTAAATCCTGTCCACATTGCTTCTTGAATATTTCTTAAATGGGTCCACTTCTCTCTAGTTTGCCAAGTCATCAAAGTTGAAGCTACAATTCCTTCTTCTGGATTAACACAATAGCCTTTTAATTAATCTTCCCACTTTGACTCTGGCCCAATTCTCATTTATTCTCTATAGTGGAGGCAGGATGGTATTCACTTGACTAGGTACTCATGCCATGTCCCTCTTAAAACACTTTAAATCATTTTCTAGTGACTTTAGGGTAAAAAAAAATCTATTATGGCCAATAAGGCCCTTCATGATTTGCTTTCTGCCTATAATTTCACCCTCATATTTCATAATTCCCTCCCTAATCTACTACTCTCCAGTCACTGTCATCTTCTTTCACTGCCTCAAATGCACCACACTTTTCCCTTTGGGTTCTCTCCCACCAATTTTTGTTTGTTTGTTTTTGTTTTTTTATTTCACAATATTACAGAGGTACAATCGCTTTGGTTACATAAATTGCCTTTGCACCACCCAAGTCCGAGCTACAAGCGTGCCCATTCCCCAGACAGTGTGCACCACACCCGTTAGGTGTGAATTTACTCATCCCCTCCTCCCCCACCCACCTGCCTGACACCCAATGAATGTTGCTTCCATATGTGCACAAAAGTGTTGATCAATTAGTATCAAATTCATGCTGAGTACATGTGGTGTTTGTTTTTCTGTTCTTTTGATACTTCACTTAGAAGAATGGGCTCCAGTTCCACCCAGGATAATACGATAGGTCATTCACCATTTTTTTTTTGTGGCTGAGTAGTACTCCATGGTATACATATACCACATTTTATTAATCTACTCATGTATTGATGGGCACTTGGGTTGTTTCCACATCTTTGCAATTTTGAATTTTGCTGCTATAAACATTCAAGTGTACGAATTTTTAACCATTGATGTGCTCTTCCTTCTACCTACGTTGCTGCCAAGCATCTTCAGAACTTGCTCAACTATAACTTTCTCAGAGAGACTTTTCCTGATCTCCCTGACTGCATTAAGATCTGTCTTAGTCAGTGCAGGCTACTATAACAGAATATGACAGGGTAGCTTAAACAACAGAAAATTATTACTCACAGTTCTGGAGCCTGGGAAGTACAGGATCACAGTGCTCACAAATTCTATGTCTGGTGAGGGCTCTCTTCCTGGTTGTCGGATGGATATCTTCTTGTATCCTCATGTGGCAGAGAAAAAGAAAGGAAGCAAGCTCCTTTTTTATAAGGGACACTAATCCTATCATGAAGGCCCTACCCTCAAGACCTAATTTCCTCCTAAAGGCACCACCTCTTAATTCCCTCACATTGGGGGGTAGGATTTCAACATATGAATTTTGGGAAGATATAAACATTTAGTCCATGGTAGATCTTTTATATTATGCCCACAAAATACTCTATAACTTTTCTTCATAGGACTAAATACATATTATAATTGTATTTTTACTTATGAGATTTAAAAATTAACACCAATTTGCATATTTAAATGGAAAAGTCCAAAGGACCTCACTATATTATATACAGAACCAAGTGCAATGCTTTGCCTGTTCAAAACATGGAAGTAATTGGTCAGATCAGACCAATCTAAGGCATTTCCTTTACCAAGTCTACTTAGATATTTTATATATGCACCATATTTTAATAATAGAGTTTGACAACTCTAAAGTAGTCATATTTTACTACACAATGTAGGGAATACTAAGTTAAAAATATAGAAAAGCTTTTTAATTAACAGCAAAGGTCAGAAAGTCATATGACACAGGATTTATTTTTGTAACTTTATATGTCCAATTTAATAATTCCCCTGTATGTTCTCTTAAACAAAAATACTAAAGCTAAGCCCACCAATATGAATACCATTACCTCAACTGACATCCTTTAACATATCATGAGTGGGATTTTAACTGATCACTGTCATAACAAGCTGAAATGAGTTTTCTAAGAAAGGCATCCTTATAAGAAAAATGAACGTGTATAAAAAGTGAACATCTTATGGAACAAGGCTTAAGACAGCTCTTACCTCACTGGTATTACAAGAGAAACCCAGAGAATAAGATAGATTATATAATATGGTGGTAATTAAGACACTTTTTTGTTTGTTTTTGTTAAAAGATAGGTGCACAGAAAAGCTTGACAGCGAAAACTGCTTTCCATTGAAATCTCTTCCTTCATCTCACCCACTCACCTTATTACCACTTCAGGGACATATCCTTTGTACCCAGGACAGTTTAAATTAAACACATCAATCATCCTAAGGCTCAAGAATTACCTAATGCTGTGATGAATAACTCTTGTGATTTAGCCTCTTAGGGTTTGCTTTTTTGAGATTTGCTACTGATGTGCATTTATTTTCTGGACTGAGGCCATCTGGGTGGAACAGGCAGTTATCTATGTTTTGCCCGGAATATTTCCAGAGTGGCCTGCCACAGTGCTTGGCATTCCCATAGTCAGGAGTATTTCTTTGAACTAAGACAGGATCAATTGAATGTCACTATTCAGATTTAAATACTTTTTCTTGGAGGGGTGATAAGATTAACACTAATCTTAAATAATTAATTCAGAATACTAAGGTCCCTTTCAGAAAGCAAAGGTGTGAAGAATTAAAACCAAGGACAGGTATGTTTTGATGGTGAGTTGAGTAGAACCATCTGAAGCATGAGGTCATGGGTAATTTTCTGATCTATTAACAGCCTAAAAGAAAAAAGAAAATTGAAGGTCGCTAAGAACCTAAGGGTAACTGTGTATAGTAAATAAAATGTTGGCTTTAAGTGGAGGTGAGGGGGATCCCAGGCAAAAAAACTTCCTAAGGCCAGTTTTATTTAATTCTCTGAATTGCCGCAAAAATACTAAGCAACCATATTTTTTGCCAATCAAGGTGCAGGAGATATATATATATATATATTTTTTCAGACCTGGAACTGAATAAAAACAGTTTTTTGCTTTCTGAAATCATTATTTGCAGAAAGGATTTAAAGTGATTTTTAGAATTAGAATAGACATGGTAATTATATGTCTTCTGCAATCTGACTGGTTCAGCTTGCATGCATAGCTAAACAAAGGATGAAGTGAACTCATTTCAATGAACGGCTCGGAATTCATACCTCAATCTCAATGGAAGCATGGAACATCTGAACATGCCTTTTTTATTTATTTGTTTTTTGTGGAGGGAATTAATATATAATTTTCTTTATCACTGTCCATCATGCTTTGTCTGAATTATAAAACAAAAGTGTTCTAAAATGCCACCTAGGAAAATGGTGGGCTGCTTTAATGCAGCTAAAAAGAGAGAAAACTCACGAAAGAAGTTTGAGATGTGCCTGTAGGTATTGAATACAATTATTTTGTAAACATTTGGAATCTTTCCCAGCTTGGTTAATGAGGTAGCTGTTTGCTTGACTGAATGGTCTTTGAAAAACCTTCTGTTTAGTGAAAGATGTTTTCTTGTTGCTGCCAGGTAATTCCTATCACCAAGTATATTTGGAGACAACAGATCCCCAGTCTGGATGGCTAGAAGGAGAGAGTTTTTTAATCATCTGAATTGATTTTCTTTCCTTTTCTCATCAATCTGTATAAAAGATAGATACAACAGAAGACCAAAGACTAGTTTTCACAAGTGTCCATTTTCTGTTCTACTGTAAACATTTTCCAATCAGCTTTTTAGCAAAATGTAGACTTTTATCAATCATTCCCTTAACCAAGCATATCAACTGCCAAGCCTCAGAGCCAGCATCTTCCACCTGGCCTGGTTTAATATCTTTTCCCTTGCAGACCATAGTCCTGCCCAACTAGTATTTTCTCAAAACTGCTGCTAAATCATCAATTTGACCTCTGCTTTGACCTTGCCACCTGCTTCCTTCAGACTACATAGTGGCTTTCCAAATGCCCTATAAATTTGAACCAAAATTCTTTAAATCTTGTTACCCAAGTGTTCATTGTTCTTCCAATCTCCTTGTTTGTTTTCAATGACTTCAGTCAAATTTCCAGCTTTCCTCCTGAACCACTGCTTCTCAAGCTTGCCAAACACTCTGCCTCCTATCATATAAACAGTGAAATCTCACAGTGTCAAGAATGTTTTCTACAACCAATTAAAGTAGAATAGTTATTTCCTGAATGAATACAACTTCCAAGATTTTAAAATTATCATTCATTGCACGTGTGTGCATATAAACATTATTCTAATTATATTTGTGTGTATCAGGTACAGATTTCTTCATCTATGAATTGAGTTAACCAAGTAATGTAACCTTAGTTTTCTATAGCTCAATTTAATCACTATTTAGCCTTTTCATACTATTACTTCCCTCTAATTCCAAGGTCCTAAAGCCTGGAATATAGATGCCACTACTGATTGATTTTGAATATGAAAGTTGGAATACAAAGACAGAAATCTAAATTGTATTAAACTGAGAAATGTGAAATAAGCCACTTTGAAAAACAGTTTGGCAATTTCTCAAAATGTTAAATATAGAGTTACCCTATGACACAGCAATTCCATTCCTAAGTACATCCTCGAAAAAAATAAAAACATATGTCCGCCCCAAAACTTGTACATGAATGTTCATAGCAGTGTTATTCATAGTAGCCCAAAAGTAGGAATAATCCGATGTCCATCAATGGATGAATGAATAGACAAAATGTGATATTCATACAATGTGATATTATTTAGCTATAAAAGAAATGAAGTACTGATACATGCTAAGTTTGGATGAACCTGAAACCATTATGCTAAGAGAAAAACGCCAGACACAAATGTGCACATAGTGTATTATTATATTAATTTTAAATGTCCAAAATAGGCAAATTTATAGACAGAGAAAGTATATCAATGGTTGTCTGGGGCTGGAAAATGTGTGGAGAAAGTTAAAAAATGGGGATTGGCCACTATGGAAAATGGAAAAATATTCTCAAATTAGATTATGGTGATGGTTGCACAACTCTGTATCGTATCCTAAAAATCATTTTATTGTTTCCTTCAAATGAGTACATTTGATGGTATATGAATTATGTCTCAATAAAGCTATTAAAGGAGAAGGAGAAGTTGAAGATGCAGTTAAAAAATAATGCTTAAGAAGGTGAGGGGGGTGAAATTAAAGCACATGCAGGAGTGCTGTCTTTTTTTTTTTTGGAAGTGAAACTCACATAACATAAAATTAACCATATTATAGTGAACACTTCAGTGGCATTTGACATATTCATGATATTGCGAACCATCACTTCTATCTAGTTTGAAAATATTTTCATCACCCCAAAAGGAAACCTTATACATATTATGCAGTAACTCCCTAAACCCCTCTTACCTCAGGACCTGCTTTCTGACTCTATGCAACCTTCTATGTCTGGCTGTTTTCACTTAGCATGCTGTTCTCAAAGTTCGCCCATGCTGTAGCATGGACCAATACTTCATTCCTTTTTATGGCTGAATAATATTCCATTGTATGCATATACCACCATTTGTTTATCCATTCATCTGTTGATGAGCATTGGGGTTATTTACACATTTTGGCTAAGGTGAATAGTGCTGCTATGAACATTTATGTATATGTGTTTGAGTGTTTATTTTCAATTTTTTTGTGTATATACCTGGGAGTGGAATTGTGAGGTCATACGGTAATTTTATGTTTAAGGTTTCTGAAGAATTGGTAAACTTTTCCCATAGTGGCTGAACTATTTTACATTCCCAACAGCAATGTATGGCAGTTCCAATTTCTCCACATCCTTGCCAACACTTGTCATTTTTTATTTTTTAAATTATATCCATCCTGGTGGGTATGTGGTATATTTACTTAATTACTGAAGATATTGAATATCTTTTCATGTTTTGCTGGATATTTGTATATCTTCTTTGGAGAAATGTCTGTTCAAGTCTTTTGCCATTTTTAACTGGGTTCTTTGTCTTTTTGTTGTTGAGTTTTAAGAGTTACAGTATTTACATATTCTGGGTACTAGACCCTTATCTAATATTTGATTTGAAAACCTTTTCTCTATTTGCCTTTTGATAGAGAAGGGATACTTCATCCATCTTAGAATAAAGATTTTAAAAAATGGGTTAGAAAAAAATTTTAATTTAAAACTATATTATCCTTTGAATTGTTTTGCAGATAAAAGCATAGATTTGTATAGGTATGACCACATACGTTTATTCAGAACCTCATGTGTCCTGTGAGGTTGGGGATTTGTTTCAACATCACTAATTATCAGGGAGATGAAAATCAAAACCACTATGAAATATCACCTCACACATGTTAGGGTAACTATTATCAAAAAGGCTGGTGATAACAAGTGTTGGCAAGGGTGTGGAGAAAAGGGAACCCTTGTATGCTGTTGGTGGTAACATAGATTGGTGCAGCCATTATGGAGGCTCCTAAAGAAATTAAAAATAGAACTACCTTAGGACCCAGCAATTCCAGTACTGGGTATATAACTAAAGGAGTTGGAATCACTACCTCATAAAGATATTTGCATTCCCATGTTCATTTCAGCATTATTCACATTATCCAAGATATGGAAACACCCTAGGTATCCATCACTGGGTGAAAGGATAAAGAAACTATGGCATATATACACGATGGAATATTATTCAACCTTAAAAAAGATACTCAACCTTAAAAAAGAAGGAAATCCTGCCATTTGACACAACATGACTGGACCTGGAGGACATTATGCTAAATGAAAGAAGCTGGACACAGAAAAATATTGCATGATCTCACTTATATGTGCACTCCAAAAAAAATGTCAAATATATATAGAGAAAATAAAACAGTGCTTATTGGGGTTGGAGTAGGGGGAAGAAATAGGGAGATGTAGGTCAAAGGATACAAAGTAACAAATATGTAGAATGAATAAATTGGAAGATCTGATGTACAATATGAGGACTATAGTTAATAATAGTGTATTGTATTCAGGACTTTTGCTAAATGAGTAGATTATAGCTACTCTTGCTGCAGGTGGGAAAAATGAGTAACTATGTGGGATGATGAATATGTTAATTTGTTTCACTTTAGTAACCTTTTTACTATACACAGCAGGTCTTCCAATGAAGTCATTTCCTTCAATACAATTTCCTTGTAACATTGATGAGGAAAAAAAAATCAATTCCTGGTGGAGCCACAGTCTGTGGAGCTTGCACGTTTTCCATATGTCTATGTGGGTATTCCAGTTTCCTCTCACATCCCAAAGCTGTTCACATCTGGTGAATTGGTGTGTTTAAATGGTCCCAGTGTGAGTGTGTCTGGGTGTGTGTGTGAGCGCATCCTGTGATGGAATGGTGTCTGGTCCAGGGTAGGTTCCCTCCTTGCACCCTGAGTGGCCACTGGGATAGGCTCTGGACACCCATGATCCTGAACTGGAAAAATTGGTTAAATAATTATTTCACTTGTTTTTATTAATGTTTCTTAAATGTATGTGTACCCATTTATTTTATACCCATTTATTTTATACTTTGTCTTATAATCCAACACTGCTTTATTTATTTTGTTACTGAAATTGTTCCTACTTTGGCCATTTGAGGGCTCTTTCAATTGGCTATGGTGTCCCTTTGACATATTTTATCATTATGTTTTATTAAGCACTTCCTAACTTTCTGGCACAAGATACCCTAGACCTAGAACTAGCCATTTCCCCAAGAATCCCAGGTTCCCTTTATTGGAAAATGATATTGGAAACCAAGATCTGGGAACTAGGTGTGCTCTTTGTTCCTAGGATGTCATTGCCCATACGCCCTCTCAGATGGAAGAACAAGTAAATATGTGGGTGAATACTAACCCTTCTATAGACACATATTTATAAATACCTATGCATATATATATATATATACAGTGTGGGTATGTGTGTGTGTATATATGTGTGCGTTATATATATGTGTGTGTATATATATCTGTAAGCTAACATCAGTTTATTCTGATGTATTACAGCTCTAATCCATTACCACCCGATCATTCTAGACATCTCCCTTGTTTATCTGTAACTTTTCGCTTTGAAGGCTAGAAACCTGGATCTCACCATCTGCCATCCCTTTACTTGTTCATTTCCAATCTACATGTATTGTGGTTTCAGAATTGATACTCCGTATCAATTATGGATGCCACTCATTTACAAAGTTACTTAGGTCAGCACACTTTTTACCTACCCCCTTCAGAGAGATTGTTTCATATATTTGTAATACAGTTAGATTCTTTTGTCACAATCTGTATTCTATCCAGGATCTCCTGACCTACTAAATGATTTTTTAAAACTCTTATACATTTTACGTTAATAATTATTGATTAATGTATACATTAAAGTTCACTCTTACTGCAAAGTTCTATGGGTTTTAATAAATGCATAGTGTCATGTAATTATTGATTAATGTATACATTAAAGTTCACTCTTACTGCAAAGTTCTATGGGTTTTAATAAATGCATAGTGTCATGTATTCACCATTATGCTATCATAGAGAATAGTGTCATTGCCTTAAAAATCCTCTGGGCTTCATCTATTCAATTCCTCCTCCACCCTCCACACCTCACTTTTATTATTAATATTTAACAATACATCCCAGAGATTACTCCTAGCAGTATGTGTATATACACACACACATACTACACACACACACACACACACATATTCTTCCTTCCTCTTTACAGCTGCGTATTACTCTAGTTTGTAGATGTACCCTTGTTTATTCAACCAGTTCCTTATTGATAAACAGTAGGTTCTTTCCAGTCTTTTGCTGTCACAAATATCCCTGCAATGAATTAATAGGTACTCCTTTGAATACCTAT
Source organism: Daubentonia madagascariensis (assembly GCA_023783475.1). Classification (NCBI taxonomy): domain Eukaryota; kingdom Metazoa; phylum Chordata; class Mammalia; order Primates; family Daubentoniidae; genus Daubentonia; species Daubentonia madagascariensis. Next base: position 3,078,623 of record JAKFHU010000725.1, read on the forward strand.
TATATACTCTTCATATATAGCAGGTCCTTGAATAATGTCATTTCATCAACATTGCTTTGTTACAACATTGATGAGAAAAAAAAATCAATTCCCAGCCAGGGCTACTGTCTATGTGGAGTTTGTATGTTTTTCCCATGTCTGTGTGGGTTTTCTCGAGGTATTGTGGTTTCCTCCCACACCCCAAAGATAGGCATGTTAGGTGAACTGGCATGTCTAAATTGTCTCAGTATGAGTGAGTGTGAGTATGTGTGAATGTGCCCTGCCAAGGAATGGTGTTGTATCCAGAGTTGGTTCCTGACTTATGTCCTGAGCTGCTAGGAGAGGCTCTGGCCAACTGTAACCCTGAACTGGAATAACTGGATTAGAAAATGATTGAGTGAATGAATATAAATTATTATAAAATAAATATTCATAAATCATACAATAATCACATAAGTGCACGACAATAAGTGATGCAGTACAACAGTGCTCGGCAAGCCCACCATGTTTGTGATTGTCTGCTTTTGAACGGAGCAGTGGTAGGTCCTCCTTACAATTTTCGCTGTGCAAACATTTATTTCTTGATTTAACCTATCACCACTGTGACCACCATCACTCACTCACGCACCAAAAATTCAGTAAGTAATTATCTTACTTGTTTTTATTAATCTTTCTTACATGTCTTTATAGCTCACATTTATTTCAGTGCTTAATATGAGAAGAGTTTGGAGTGTTTATTTTAGAAGTTTGGTGATTTTTTTTGATGAGAAATATGCTATAGGAACTTAACTCTTGTTCATATCAATTAGCCCATGGTAAAACTGGTTTACTTATATGTCATTTCACCTAAAGTTGCAGTTTCCAAGAACCTATTGACAACATTATGTGAGGACTTACTGTATATATGTATTTTATAACATCATGTTATATACCTTAAATATACACAATAAAATTTATTGAAAATGAAATACATGAAGTGCTCCATCTTAAAATGAAAATTGTCTTTTATTAGTACTTGGTTCAAATCAATGTTGTTATTTACAAAACCATGTTCCAATTCAATTGGCCATTTTTATTAGAGGTAATTGGAAACCTTTGGATCACCTCACACTTAACAACTGTCATTAGATTATAGGTTTGACACGCATTAGAAAGTGAATTCTCTCCCAAGGCATGCCAGTTCTTTTTCACTCCCCTGAATCTTCATTAGGTTCCTGAATATTCCTAATGTCACTGTGGTATGATAATTCTGAGGTTAGTATGTGGAGAAAAGATTAAACAATAATCAGGTTGCAGACATTGTTCAAAGTGCCACTTTTTTCATTTATTAAAGGCAGGGAATTAATTATTTATGACAGTATGTCTCTGTTTCTCCTTGAGTAATTTGTGAGAGAAAGGCAACTATGTTTTTGTTTCTGAACAAGAATTTTAGATCAATGAAGGTTAACAGTTCAACAGGATAAAGAGTTCAGTGAATCCCTGAAGCATCACACTGACATTCCAAGACAGAGCTGGTAAAGGTCTCCCTTTCTTGATGTCACTTTCAAAAGAATGCATTACCAAAATGTCACCTATTCAGTATATGTATCTCTACTCTGTGTCCATCTATGGGTCTCATAGGGCTCTATGGAGATCCATAACTGGATTTCCATATTTCTAGTAGCTTGTTTACCTTAGAGGGAGGTCAGCCAGATGCATAACAAACTGTCAGTGACTGACTTTAATAACAGTCACCCGCTGTTCAAATTCCTTTCTGTGGTAATTGCCATAACACATACACACTAAACACACACTGTAAATCTGACTTGATTTTCCAAGTTATGCTGATCTTGATTGGGTAGATTCTGGAGGCTTCAGATTTACCCAACTTGTCATGGGTCAAATAAATATTGTTACTGTATTTTTTTCTATCTTTAACATGAAGATTATAAAAATCTCAAAATCCTAGAGTTTTACTGAATTGTAGAAAACATCTAGTTTGATAATTTTGTTTTCTAGCTGATCCTTGAATATCTCCAGTAAGGAAACTCACTATGTCCAGGGAGAAATAAATTTTTTAGCCATCCCAAATATATTTTTATAATAATACTTACAAATATTCATAAACACTTGCTATATGACAAGCACTGTTCTAAGTGTTACACACATACATATGCTTATGTGTTGACAATTAAACCTGTCGACCATTTCATAAAGTGAGTACTACTATTGTTCCCATATTTCAGATGAAGGCACTGAGACTTAGATTAGGCAATTTGCTCAAAAAAAAAAAAAAAGGGATTCAATTCTAGGCAGTCTAGTTTCACAATCTACTCCCTTAATTACTGTGATATGCTTCCTCTTAACATGATTTAGCCATTTAAACCCACTTGTATATAAATCAGCCATTTGCCTTACTATTTTGTTTTTGAGAATCATATAATTGCTAAAATCTTTAAACCCATACAAGCCCCACCCTTATAGGGATTAATGAGATGGAAATTATTCCTTTTTAAAACAACTTAGTTTTTTTTTTTTTTGGTGGGAAACAAATGAAATGACCTTCCATAATCTTCCTACTGCTGACGGTATTGTAGGTGAATAATTTACATACAAGTTCTTACAAACAAGATCACTATTCAAATAACATCCTAGAGGAGTAACTTTTCCATATAAAGTATTACCTTAGATACTTAAAACTATTTTTAAAATTGTGCAAGAGAACTTCAAGTATTATTACAGAATGACATTGAAAGAAAGGTATGTTCGTGCAATCTCTCTCTAACCTCTCATTTACTTTAGTACTCTGCATTTTCTAGCTCTTAAACAGGAGATGGAGAGACAAGGATTGCAGTAGTGGAAGTTAATTTTTCCTGCTCAGTGTTATCTCCTTAACTATTTGGATTGCCATGATTCTCTACCTCTTCTGACATCTTCCATCACTATTTGTTTCTCCTCAGCTCTGTGTTTATCTCCTTTGCTCCCTTATAGCTTCCCCCATCATACAAATGTGTTTAGTACTATCCCATCTTAAAGAAATACCTCCCTTAATCCAGTAATTTCTTTAGCTCTTGCCTTATATCATTCCTTCTTTTTTACATCCATTTAGCAAGAGTGTGGACTAAATTTGCTATTTCCTTTTCTATATGACCCTTCCCTTCCTCAATTCACTACAAATATGTTATGACCACCAGTACCTCACTGAGAGCCCTCCCACATTGCTTTCTAATGGCTTTCTTATTACCAAATACTACCGATTCTTTTCAGCCCTATCTTGCTTAACTTGCCCTGGCCACGTACGCTTTCAAAATATTAATATTTTTCCTAGTTTCTACAGAAATTTGGTCCTCCAAATCCTCTACATTTCAGATGCACTCCTTAGCTTTTCCTAAAGGTACCTCTTTCTCCATCTGTTCCATAGATGTTAGTCTCCTACAGAACTTTGTCCTCAGTTCTCCTAATTTTACAAACTCTCAGTCATTGAACCACATACAATTATAACATTACCTCTTAGCCCAAGACTCTTAAGCCTATACATCCCCCAGCTTTCTTAAATACTATATTTGTATGTTACCCAAGGTTTCCCCAAGTTTTCCAGTTTTTCCTTACCTCCCATTTACTATCCATTTAATTATAGGTTGTACCTTCATCCTGTCTGACTTCAGGAAGCTTGGTACCTCCCCAGGTTGTTCTGAATGTCCTCAAAACAAACAAAAATAACAAACGAAAGTAAGAAAAACAAAATAATCCACCTTGGTCTTCTTTCTGTAATTCTTTAGTAAATTGAATGCAACCACACAAAGTAAAAACTTCTATCTCACCTGAAATCGAAACTGTCTCTAAGTTCTGCCTGTCTTACCTCCTTAGGCGTCTTCAACTCTACTCCTTTCTCTCTGTCCTGTCAATCTTTATTGACTGATAGTTTCCCACTTGTACTGTTGCAATAACTCATAACTCATGTCCCTGCCTCCAATTTGTCCCTTTCAAATTCATCTTCCACAGAACTACCAAAGGGTTCTATCAAAAACTGAAATACCTCCCACACTTGTTTAAACCCTACAATGATGCCCACTTCCTATGAGCCCCTCTGACTCTATATTCAAAGCCCTTCATCATCAGACCTACCGTCAGACTCCTCTTTCATCATTCCCTGGTACTTACACTGTTCCAGCTTTGCTAAACTACTTGTGATCACAGAGCCTCTTCAGCCTGGAAATCCCTTTTTTCTTGTCTTACCTCTACCGTCTGCTGTCCCTGTGAGCGTATATTCATCCCTCAAGGATCAGGTGAAGTGTCATCTCTTCTGAGACACCTCCCCTTACCTTTCTCCCCCCTCTTCCCCACTTCTTTGGCCATTTATAGGAACTTTTATATACCAGTTATCAAATGTAACATACAGTTTTGTACCTCTTTATTCACTTGCCTAAATCTTCCACTTGGTTTATAATTCTTTGAGGACAGTGATTTTGTCTTAGTCTTTATTGCACTGGTACCTAGCATATTGCTTGGCACTTAGTAAATTACTGACTGAATTAATAAATAAATAGTAGATCCTTTTATCTTAAGATTTGTACATAAAAGACAGTATTTTTTTTTCAGTTTAAATTTAAATTATTTATTTATTTATTTATTTCAGAGTATTATGGGGGTACAGACGTTTAGGTTACATGTATTGCCTTTACTTTGCCTGAGTCAGAGCTTCAAGCGTGCCCATCTCCCAGAGAGTGCACTCGGCATCCCTTAGTTGTGAATTTACCCATCCCTTCCTCCCAGCTCCTACCTGCCCAACACCCGTTGAGTGTTACTTCCATATGTACACATAAAACTTGATCAATTAATGTGTTATTTCCATATGTGCACATGTAAGTTGATCAATTAGTATCAACTTGATGGTGAGTACATGTTGCTTGTTTTTCCATTCTTGAGATACTTTGCTTAGAAGAATGGGCTCCAGTTCCATCCAGCATAATACAAAAGGTGTTAGTTCACCATTGTTTTTTGTGGTTGAGTAGTACTGCATGGTATCCATATGCCACATTTTCTTAATCCATTCATGCATTGATGGGCACTTAGGTTGTTTCCACACCTTTGCAATTGTGAATTGTGCTGCTATAAACATTTGAGTGCAGATGTCTTTATTATAGAATGTCTGTTTTTCCTTTGGGTAAATACCCAGTAGTACGATAACTGGATCAAATGGTAGTTCTACTTTTATTTCTTTAAGGTATCTCCAGACTCCTTTCCATAGAGGTTGTACTAGTTTGCAGTCCCACCAGCAACGTATAAGTGTTCCTATCTCTCCGCATTCATGCCAACGTTTGTTGTTTTGGGACTTTTTGATACAAGTCATTCTCACTGGAGTTAAGTGGTATCTCATCGTGGTTCTGATTTGTATTTCCCTGATGACTAGAGGTGTTGAGCATTTTTTCATATGTTTCTTAGCCATTAGTCTATCTTCTTTTGAGAAGTTTCTATTCATGTATAAAGAGCAGTATTTGTGAATTAGGTTTGTAAACGCTAAAGATAAATTGTCTTTTCGTTGTGAGTATTCTGAATAATCACCTCAACCTTGTTTCCTTTGCATGGATAAAAATATGGATGATGGTATGGGGAAGTGGAAGTTGCCAAATGGTGAAAGGGGTGATCATAGATTAGTAAACAAATGATTCCCTCTTGTGTCCTAAATTTTATAATTTAATTTTCTAGTTAAATTTTTCTACATAGGCACAGTCTCATGCACTAATGAAATGAATTAAAAAAATAAGATTTGTGTTGCTTGTTAGTAAACTAACAAAACTAGGATATACATTTAAGTAGGTAAAAGAACTTTTCTTTTCCATGTTAGGGTTATATTAAAAGCTGATGGTACAATAATGCCTTGTCACATTCAGAACTATTTCTTTTTTGAAAATTTTTATTTATTTTTTATGTCAGAATATTATGGGGGTACACAGAACTATTTCTTATGTTAATTTCCAACAAATAAAAACCTATTCTCCTGCTCTTTGACCTCAGATTGTAAATATTATGGCAAATGATTTTTCAGTCATGATTGTATTTTTTTAGGCAGCCACAGGAGCTGTGATGTATTGTTTATCTAGACTTTGCACTAATCTTGCAATAATTTCTTATTTTTATCACATTTATGTATTTCAATGTTTAATTAGTTTTTGGCTCCTCAATTGTAACTTTCAGCAAAGACATATTTGAAATGGAGAAAAAAATAACTAAAAATATGCAAAAATATATTATTTAATATGAGGCAAAAGATGACAATAAAACATAGATTTTAAGTAATAATTAGAAATATATTTTCCTGTTTAAAATAATTTTGAATTTTTCCTTTCATAGATGAATGATAAATATTTCTTTAGGATAATTAAGATCCTTAATATTTTCTTTTGTAATGATGTATATTGTTAAAAGTACTACATTTTCAATATTATGAGTCCCTAAAATATTATTCAATATTATAAATATTTAATTTCAGATCACACTATTGGGGTAAGAAGAGAAGAAGAGCATTATAGCATGAGATATTATCAGTGGTCCTTTTAAATTAGAATTCTATTTGATTACATTTTGCCAAGTGAAAATCTTTCCTTCAAATTTTACAATCCATAATATATATGAGCTTCATAATGCTAAAATAATATTGCTATTTGATGAAATAAAAATAAAAATTTCCTGGAAATTTGGGGACTGTGTAAAATATGTTTTCCAACATCATCAAATATCAGTGAAATAACTCTGCTTAGTTTTACCTGCAGGTTTTAAGCAACAGTGCTTGTTGCCTTTTGAATATCTGTATTTCTCCCTTCCTAACATAAACTTAGTTTTATCCATGTGTTCATTCTTCTCTGAACACATATGCTTCACGGGAGGTTGGTCACAGCTGTCACCCCAGGTTGTAGGTCTTGATTATTCTGAGCCAAATCATAGTATTTCTATTTTTTTTTTGCCAAAGATTGAGCTTAATTATGAGTATGTGATGGAATTCTGTCCAATGAGATATGAGAAAGCCTGCTAGAAGTGATGCCTAGAACTGATGTATGTGATGCCCAGAACTGCTGCAGCCATATGCTATCAGCATGAGGATGAATGCCATCTACATGGGGAGTAGAACCAAGAGGATTGCAAAGAAGATGAGCCAGAGCCCTGACTTAAATCTCCAAAAGTTTGGCCTACTTGTGAAATGCTTGTTTTTTGAGATTATGAATTTCCTTAGTGTTAAACCATGTTGAGTGGGAATTTCCTGTTACTTGAAGCTGAACACATCCTAATTGGTAAAATATCCTTTGATAATGGCTTCTTGAACTCATACTGGAACAGGTTCCATTAAGTTTAAGTTAGGGTCAAATATCTGAATGCCAATTGTACTTCTTGCACATAAAAAACTGATGCTCTATTTAATTAAGGAGCATATAGAAATTACAATATACTTTAAAAATAAGTAAATCAAGTATGTTTAAAAAACCGATGTAATTATGAGTAAGGAGATATTTATCCTGTTATGTAGGAAAAATATCGGGACTTATAAGCTTCATAGAAAAGAAGATGCTTCAGCAAGGTTTTGAAGGTGAATGAGTTAAGGGTTTGTTTTTGGTTGTAAGTCCAGAGCACCCAATTAATAGTAGCATTTTTTTCTTCCTTGCAAAATTTAACAGTAAGTAATTCAGGGTAAGATTATTCAAAGGCTCAATGATGATGACATTGATGACCCAAGTTTGTTGCATCTTTCTTCCCTACCCATCTCCGCATGCTTGCTTGTCAATTCATGATGACATCTCTAAGCACCACACCTGCTTTGGGAAAAGGAGTAAGACTTAGAGTACAGGGATAAAGAGTTTCTTCTTTTAATAAATTTTTCTTTTTATTTGGAGGAAGGAGCCTTTCCATGGTACACTCATCCTGTTTCATTAGCCAGAACTGTATTATAAGTCCAATTTTAAGCCAAGGGAAAGGAAATAACTTAGGCCACTGGCCAAGGGGAATAAAACAACCATGACTTGTTTTGACCCATTATGTTTCATTCTCAGGAGCACATAAACCTCCTTGAGGTCAAGATATTTCCACCCATAACCTGTACAATTTGAGCTCCTCTCAGCATGATTGAGGTGGAAGGTGGCAGTTGTTGGGAGGGCAAGGGCAGATTGTAATTGGCAGTGAGAATTGCACATGGAAAGGGGGCTGAAACCTCAAGGCAAGCTTGGAAAACTACAACTAGTTTGGTATTCCTGATGGATAAAATTGAGGACCTTATGACTGGAAATGATGCTGTGAACGATCAAAATGAAGAGACATTAGCATCTCTCCTATGTTAAACAGAGGTGCTTAGGTTTGATATGAAGCTAGGAAAGGGTTTTGAATAAGCAAATCTGATATGAATTTTTTAAAATGACTCTGAGAGCTGCATTGTGAAGAATGGATTTGAGGGGTGTGAGACTGGAGCAATAAATCCAATTACAAAGCTACCTAAGTAGTTCAGTTAAGGAAGGGTGAGGGCTGGACGTACATCTGTGGCTGAGGATACGATCATGGAGGGATAAATTCTCAAGAGTGATAAGGCAAAAGTGAGAGTCCTTGAAGATTGATTGGATGTGGCAGGTGAAAGAGAAAGAAATGTTAAGAATGACTCCTAGCTTTTGAATTAGACAAATAGAAAAGTATAATAATCAAATTAAGACTAAATAAGGAAGAGCAAGTTTGATGACAGGAAGATATTAGATCCCTTTGAGATATTCTGACTTTGAGTTTCTTCCACAATTATAAAGGTATGTAATATAAGATAACACGAGACATATAAGGACAAAGGTTTTGTGAACTGGACGTGGTAGTGAGTTAAATTCTTTAATATTCTTGACAGCTTAGTCTAAATCATTACACAGTCTCTTTCCTAATTATCTTTGTTTCTTTCAGCAAGGATCAGAATTATCAACTGTAGGATAGGATCTGCAGTATATTCAAGGGCCTGACGGTACAATCCTAAAAACATACAGACAACGTATCCTAGCTCTAGTTCTAGTTCAGAGGTCTCAGTTCAGGAGAAAACCTGGACCAGAATGTGCTATCTTGGGAAGAATGTGAGTGATCGTGAAGACTGTGTTCAGCTTTTTCACGTTTGTGTTTCCTGTAATCAGAGACTGCATCTTCTGTCTTGTATGTTGCATAACTCCAAGATTGATGAGGTATACCCGGCTCTGATAAGATAGTCCCTAATGTGCATACAGACTAGACTATGTACACAAATATTCCATCCTTGTGTACATTAAGCTGGTTTGGAGGGATATAGCTAAGTTTCCAGAAAGTCTGATGTGACACTCACTTACTCAGGCCAATTGTCTAGATCCGTATGACTAACAGAGTGGTAATTTTTTAGGTAGACCCATAAGCTTACACCTTGTTCTGGTTTTGAGTAAGTTATGGATTCCTCTATTGTATATAGTGACTATGCTTACTTATTTCTGTATCCTTTATATTAGTAAATCTTGTTTGATCTCTCCAGTTGGGATATGTGTCTCAATCCACTAAGACACATGTTAATATACAAGTATATTATATACATGCTATGTTGTAGTTTTTTTTTAAAAAGTGCCTTTTTCTTTTAATGAGTAACTAAGTAGAATGTGTTCATTTATTTAATCATTTAGTGAATTATGCACCTATTTTATGCTAACCTTGCATGAATTCATCTTTTTGCATAATCTTGTTAAAAGCAGCAAAAAAGAGCAATATGGCCTAACAGTAATGAGTTTTTAAACTACTTTCTATAACTACCAGCTCTGTAGGTAAGTGGTCTGACTTCCAAGTCATCACAGGTGAGAATTTTACCCAATATTTTACCGTGGCTTGGGGGTGACTAGCCTAAAATATGTTTCCTTACTGCCCTCTTCCCATCCGCCAAACCAATGTTATGTGTTTTAGAGTTTTGTTCCAAAAGTACCCTGACAAGTGTTAAGTCGAAGCCAAGAGGAAGACACTCAAGCCCGGAGCATAATAAAATGCCGTTTATTTTGGGCATTTGGGTGCAGGTGGGTGGAGGCCGAAAACGTCGTCTACCCCAAGGAGGGGAGAGTGGCGAGTTTTATGGAAGGTTTGAAAGAAAGTTTGGGGAGGGGGAGTTCTCTCTGGAACAGCCACTTATCTTTACAACCTTTGGACTCTCCAGACCCCTGTGGCTATTGTTTCACCCTCCATGTGGTCCTTATCTGAGTTCTTTACCTACCCCATTCCCTTGCACACATTTTTCGAGTTCCCACCTTGAGCAAGCCCAACAACAAGTACCAAGTCTTTGTTTTGTTTAGAGCATAGAATAAGCTGCTATAACAAAAAGACCCTAAAATATAATGATTCAAAGGAAATACAAGCTTATTTACGTCTAATGTAACAAACTAGGGGTAGGCAAATTCCACAGCAGGTAGAGAGTATTCAAAAATAGATTCCTTGTCCCCTCCCTTGTCCTTCCGACAACCTCTAGAATACCATCCTTGTCTGTATAGATGAGCTGACTCCCCTCATCATGTCTGTGGTCCAGGCCACAGGAAAAGAGCACAGAGGTGCAAGGTAAGCAATTTTCTTCTAAAAATGAGACCTAGATATTGAACATATCATTTTTACAACGTTCCATTGACCAAACCTTAGATATATTGTTACAACCAGCTGAGCGTAAGGAGGGGAATGAAGAAACTAGCTGGACAGCCTTAAGTCCAATTTAGGCTTGGAATGCTAAAAAGAAATGAGAATGGATATAGGGAGCCAATGAACCTGACAAAGATGCTCTTTTAAAAAAAGAAGAAAAAATATGGCAAATATCAAAGTTTTGATAAAGTACTGAAACTTCTATTTTTAAAATTAGATTTAGCAGGTACCAGTTGAATTCCATTACATGTATGCATCGTATAGTGGTGGAGTCTAAGCTTTTGGTGTACCCATCACCCAAGTAGTGCACATTGTACCCCATAGGTAATTTTTCTTCTGGCTGGGCACAGTGGCTCATGCCTATAATCTTGGCACCTTGGGAGGTGTGAGGCGGGAGGATTGCTTGAGGCCAGGAGTTCAAGGCCTGGGCAACATAGTGAGACCCCATCTCTACAAAAAAATAATAAAATAATGAAGCTTTTAAAACCATACATGACTATTATGCCTGATTCTTACCATTTTATTCACCATTGTACTGGAAGTCCTAGGTAAAGCAGTAAGAGAAAATTAAAAATAAATAAAAGATATAAGATGGATCAGTGACCTAAATATAAGAGCTAAAATTATAAAACTCTTAGAAGATAAGAGGGGTAAATATTCAAGACTTTGGATTTGCAATATCCACATCACTAAACAATATATCATTTAGTCTTGTATGCTGTTATATAAGTATAGTCATTCCACATGTTTGCATTTTAATTCAACATTATGCGTTAATTTTTTGTCAGGCTCATCCTCCCAAAAATAACTTGAATCCATGTAGACTGGATAGAATTTTTCAAGTTTTTCAATTAGATATTCTACAGCATTTAAAAAAGAAAAAAATATAATTTTGGTGGTCATACTTTGACGTCGTCCAGATTCCTAGGATCCGTGATGATCTGTTTCCCCAAGGCTCAGGAGAACTGCACAGGTCAGACGGAATCTCATCTGCACATGCCCCATTCATACCACAGCTGAGAGGACCTGAAAGCACTCCGCATGTGCTTCTGTTTATCCTTCTGCCTATGTAAGTAACAAATCTGCTTTGCCTGACTTGTACAAGTGTTCTGTCTCACTGGACTAGAACTAAGAACCTTTGCAAGCAGTGTCACATTTAGTGTGCTGCTCTCCTTGTGATGCTTATAATACAGAAAGGGTCCACGTAACTACATCAGGAGCTTGGGGTTCTTCATCTATCTGCAAAATCATATTCTCAAGCAATTTGGTACTACAATATCTTAATGGGAGTTTGCATGTTCTCTAGGTCCCCCTTCAGGATGGCAAATGCTATTTCAATATGTCTTTTAAGGCACACATTTCTCAACATACATGTGAAGTTCTAAACAACAACAAACTTCAGCCATACACTTTACACCACATCTAAAACACTGATTGTAGCATTAACCTGTGTGCCCATTAGGAAGGCCTATCTTCCCTATCTCCATCAAGAGTTTTTCACAATCAGTGGGAAGGCATGTTTATAGTATAATGAATATATAGGTATAAGAGTGTGATAAAAGGAGCCACTCCATAATCTATAGCAATTCAAGTCACACATTCTAAAAGTTTAACATTTAACTCATAAAGAGATTGTTAATGTTTTACTACTCTGGACAAACACAGAGACCTCTTTATAGGTTTTCAATGTTACCTCTCTTGTGGATATGTACTAAATATTTTCTGGACAAATGTAATGATTGCTCTTAAATATATGTTCTCAGTATTCCTTTACACAAGACTTTTTAGTGTTTTCTAACTATTGTCTACCTTTCCTTCCCCTACCTGAGTGTTATGAAGCTCTTCCTTCCCTGATGACCACTAAGTACAATTCATAGAGGGATAAAAATCTTAATAAACAATTTGAACTATTACTTAGCAATGTGAAGATGTGCATTCCTTACAACTCTACATTCCTCTCTTAGGCCTATGTCCTGGAAGTACTGCATGTGCACCAGGTGACGTGTACAAGGATGCTCCTGGTAGTTCCATTAATAATAATTAAAACACTGGAAATAACACAGGGCCCATTGAAAGGAGATTGGAATATTATACAGAAATGAAAATCAATTTATTAAAGCTTAGGGTAAAAAGAGAATGACTTTCAGGAAGGTAAAGTTGAATGAAAAACACAAGCAACATATGGAATGACTGCACTTATATAATGGCATGGAAGACTCAATGATACATTGTTTAGTGATACGGTTATCTGTGTAAAATTAAAAATAAAAGCAAAGAAATGATAAACATAAAATTCAAAAAGGTAGTTTCCTGGGGAGAAGTATACAGGGCTTCTTTCTTTTCAAATGGGTGATTCTTATGTTTCTGTTGTTATTTTTAAATACTTACATTCTTGTGATGTTTGTGTGTGCAATTTTGTTCTATAATAAAAATAAACAAAGAAGAAGGACAGAAAAGAAAATCTTGTTTTAAAAATTAAGTATATGCAAGAAAACACTTTGAGGCTCGACAAAATTTTGGCAAAATTAATCCATTTAGAGAAAAGGAAAAACAATGTAGAAGAATAATAAAGGGAAGGAAATGTGGTTGAAGGGAATATGGACATTTGTGAGGGAGTTGTGGTTATTAGTGTAGATGGGATCAGATCACAAAATATCAACTTGGTCTATTTAATAATTTTTCTAATATTTTTAAAATTTAATATATATATTTTTTTCTACCAGGAAATTTAACCTGCAGAAGCAATCATTTCCTTTCATTAAGTGGACTTGTGTAATTCTGTTGGCAAGTATATTTGATAGACTGGGTTAAATTTATAAATAAAAAACTAAAAGGACCTACTAAAATATTATTAACATATATAGAAAACTAATTATATGCCAGGAAGTGGCTAAAGTTGTGCTTCTAAAACTGTAGCATGCATTAAAACCACTTGGGATTTTTGCCAAAATTTAGATTTTGATTCAGTAGACTTGGGGTGGGGCCCTCAATTCTATATAACTAACAGGCCCAAACATGAAGACTCTGTGGCTTATCTATGCACCACACACTGAGTAACATGAATTCAAAATGTTTCTTATATATGATATTTAAAATTTATGATAGTTTAATAAAGTTGTGGTATTTTCAGATATAGAGAAATTTAAATAAGAGATATCTGCACTGCAACACTAAAAGTAGAAACATAGGTGATGAGGATAAATTTTAAATAACTGTAGATAGGTAACTTACAATTCCAGAGGGGTATATTCCATTTTTTGATGCAAAGATTATGTCTCCTTCTTGGCTAATGTTCTGCTTTTAATGCCAGAAAACAGTGCATTTTTAAGAAAAGAAATTGCAATTTGATTCTCAATTAGTACTTAGATTTTAATATTTCCTGGCTAATATTCAGTGTCTGTTTTCTTTAAAAATAATGTGTTAGATTAGTTTCAGAATCTAATTAAGAGCATACGGTTTGGGTTTATTAATTTCCACTTAATGCACAGCATATTTAACTTGAAAAGAATCCTATTCTGCATGCACCTTTTATTATAAGATCTGCTTTGAAGATGTGAATAGTGCTTCTTGTCCCATCTTGTTTGATAGGATACAGATAATTCTGTTTAATCCAAGTTTTTATCTTTTTGTCCTTGGGTAAGGTTGACAAATTAAGTTTCACTTTTAGTTTATTTATTCTGTCAGAGATTCTGAATCAGGAGTTTAAAGTCGCTGTCTGACAAGAAAAAGTCAACATCTGTGGAGTTGATTTATTATTTATGTATTAGATTTTATGGCACCTTTCCTCTGAAGAGCCAAGTGTGTTCTACACATATTTCCTACACTTTTCAAATACCTTTCACAAGAAACACCTATAAACATCCCAACATGAAGAGTGACAAAGAAAGAACTGAAGAAAACAGGAAAGAAGAGGCCCCAGGGCAAATGATCACAGCCTCAAATAGGAGGTGTGCCTGATAAAGTAAGTATTTACTCTCCAAGGGCACTGTGGATGCCCTGCCAAAACTTCCCCCTGCACATCTCCTGCCAGGGCATCCTACCTGGTTCCTGGATGCTTCTCTTCTTTGTGGCTACCTCTTCTGTGTGGTCAGCTTCTGATATTCTGCAATTTAGAGTAATCAAGAAACTGAATGTGGTAATAAAACCTCAGGCCCACCAAATGGTCCTTGGTCCTTATTCCTGCAGATAATGGAATTTCTTAGAAGGTAGGTTTGTGCTGGGCAGAAAAGCAAAGGTCTTAAAACATATTGTGTCCTATTTCATCTATGACTAAAAATGGCCACTATTATATGTCACTATTATATGTGACTATTTTAAATCATTTAATTAAATAAAATAATTTATTTTAATTATTTTAAATAAAGTAAAATTGAGCAAACCTATTGAAAGGTTTTATAAAGACTGCTTAGAGATATGAAAACATCCATTGCATGTTTTATATTTTATTTACAGTTAAAGTCATTGCTCAAAAATTTGAAATTAAAAAATATGTTCAAGTTATATTATCACAATATATATGTGATTTTATGTAATGCCAATATACTGTTTTCGGTATTTTTAATGAGAAAAAAGACAATCAGAATATAATTGATTAAATATCCCTTTCTGAATTTCTCTCTTTATTGGGAAGTATGTACATTTGGTTTACTGGCTATGGCAAAGGAATTAATTTCTTTAAATTCTTTCAGAAAATCATAGTCTGAAATGTTATATGTTATAAAAAAGACAAAATTAATATTTTCTTGAAAATAAAATGGAACCTTAATAAATACATAATTTTGTTTCATAATAAGATTTCATAATCTATTTTGAACTTCATATTCTTGACTCATGTTAACTCCTTCTGTATTCATTTTTTCTAATAGAAAATAGAACCATAAAACACAGGAATGTGTTAGGCAAAAAGCAGGAAGATATGGAATTATGCTATGTTTTAAAAACGAAAGTTACTAAAGTAACTTAGTATTCATTACTTTTTAAAATGTATATGATGCTTAGAGGGTTCCTATAGCCCTAAACAATACCCACCAACCATTTAAATGGAAATCGATTGCTGGACTCAAGGAAAAGAATAGCAAAAACTTGACTGCAACCAAGAAAAGTGAGCATTTTCCCATGGATGATGAAAGATAAAATAAGGGTTGTGTTTTGTTACTTAATTAACAAGTGAAAATAAAAATACATCTACTCTGGCCATCTAAGGTCATGACAACAGAGAGAAACAGAGGCAAGAGAACTCTGTGCTTCGTTTTCTGTCTTTGCCTCTGCTATAAGACCTGTGTTTCCACGAAGCCACCACATGAATTATTTTTCCTCAATATATTACACCTGTTGTTTGTGTTGAGGTGTATATCAATACAGGGACTGATATGAGCAGGTTTAGAGATAAAGATGTTTTTGAAATCGAGTATCCGTCTTCTTTCATGGTCTCTTTAAGCCAAACAGGTAGAGGCTGGACGCGGTGGCTCACCCCTGTAATCCTAGCACCCTGTGAGGCCAAGGCTGGAGGATCACTTGAGCTCAGGAGTTTGAGACCAGCCTGAGCAAGAGTGAGACCCCGAGACCCCATCTCTACTAAAAATAGAAAATTAGCTGAGCGTCCTGGCACGTGTCTGTACTCCCAGCTACTCCGGATGGTGAAGCAAGAGGATTGCTTGAGCCCAGGAGTTTGAGGTTGCAGTGAGCTAGGATGATGCCACTGCGTGATGCCACTGCACTCTACCCAGGGTGATGGAGTGAGAGTCTGTCTCAAAAAAACAAAACAAGACAAAACACAGCAACAACAAAACACTAAACAGGTGGAGACAGGAACTTGGAATAATACTTATTGTTTCCAATCATCCTTGATGAAACATTTCAGTTTCAGCACTTCCCTTGCTGAGAAGAATATATTTATTTGAAACAGATGCCTGGAGAAACATTTCATAAGATAAATCTGATTTCTCAAGTGAAAAAAGGCCACACATACCAATTTAGTATTTTTCAATATATTTCTTTATCACTATGTAGACCCTGGCTTTTTATGTAGCTTGCTTAAATCATTTAGTTGTGCTTCAGTTTCTTCATCTGTTAAAAGTGAATAACAAGATCCTCTTTTTGCATCTTGATACTGTTAATGACACCACCTATAATTTGCTTAGACTTCTTTGGAAGACACAGTATTGTCTAGCGTGTCTATGGACTCTCTTCTTAGACACTTTTTAGGATGTCTAAGGACTCTCTTCAAATGGGTGAACACAATCAAAGAGGTGTAAAAATATTTACAGAATAGAAAACCACAGTACAGCTGGTATGAAGGAACCAAGTTTGAGACCAAAAAACTTGATTGGAACAGGGTTGGGGCAGGAGGTGAGGCTTAAATACCTAGATAAAGAATTGATAATGCCCTTGAGAGTATTTGACCATTTGTGACCATGGAAATGACATGGTGAAGGCAGTACCTAAGTAATTTTGATCACTGTATATAAAACCAGTGCAGACCCTGGGTCAACTTGACAAGGTCATGATATCATTCAGAATGAAAAGAATACATGTGGCAGATATTTCAAAGAAAGCTGCAATAAGAATGAGAGATTCGCTATTAAATTGGAACTAACCGATGAGCACACATATGCACAGAGGGAAGTAAAACTCAGTGGAAATCAAGCAGGGGGGAGGGGGAGGAGGAGATGGATGAAACCTACCTAACACGTACAGTGAACACTATTTGGGTGATGGGCACAACTTATAGCCCCAACTCAGGCATTACAAGAGTGATCCATGTAACCAAAAACATTTATACCCCTGTAATATTTTGAAATAAATACCTAAATAAATAAAAATAAAATTCAACACATTTTTTAAAAACACAATTATACAATAGCTTACACCTGTGTGTTTGTATATATATATATGTATGGTTTATACATTATGATAAAAATCTATAATTAAAGTTGAAGTGAGAGTAGATTTATATATTTTTATTACTGTTTAAAATTAGTGATACGTTGAATAGAACAGAAAAATAAGTGAATTTAATAGGTAATATTTTCAAAGGCCAAAAGTTAAGATGTAAAAAAATATGTAACTTTTAAAATGGAATTGACAGGAATTTCTATATTGAGTCTTTTTCCAATTTATGGCAGAAATTTTTATCTGGTAAAGTCTAGGTCTACTTAGCCACTTCACTCTCTGGTGTGTGTGTGTGTGTGTGTGTGTGTTCAATTCAGTCATTTCAAATTGTACCTGGTTGCTTCCGTTTTCCCTGAATGGTATCTGTATCCAGGAGTGTTATAAGACCCCGAAGCACTAGGGGTTGAAGAGACATCTGGCATCAGGTCACCCTCTGCCTTCTTCTGACACAATCTGAGATGTAACTTGTTGCATATGTGCATCTGGTCTTTTATCACCAGCATCCAGACCTGCTCAGAAAGGTCCTGATATCATGTATTCAGGACACACAGGGCACCCCTTTTCCCCCACTTGGAATCATAGAAATGTTTGAACTTAGACATGCCCCACTGTATAGATTCTGTTGTTACTACCCTATACTGGCAGCAGGGACTTTCCATGAGGATGGTGACCTCCCAGGACTTTTCCTGCAACAGAACTCACAGCCACCTCTGCTCTCAGATCTCCCAATCTCTCTGGGGTTCTTCTGTCTACATCAGTTCTCCCAGGAGCATGATCACTTCTTGCTGTCCAAATTGTCCCCATCCCTAGAGCAGGTTATCAGGATTTCAGCTACCTTCCTCTATGGTGAGCACAGGATCTATCCTCACTCTGTGGTTCACGACAGACTTTGCTGTGAGTGCCCAAGGTTTTAAAGCACGGTACGAAGGTAGGAGATTTCCTGCATTTTTCACACACATTCACTGTCCACATGTTCTAGCATATGCTACTCTAGATTAAAGATTTTAGTGAAAAACGAAGCTGTTATGTCAGAGGTGGTTTCATGGTGTTAACATTTGACTTTTGTGTACTATATTGACAGTTGGATAACACTATTTGCTAAAGTCATGAAACTTTCCAGCACAAAACATATTCCTAATTCTGTTTTAATCATAGAACCTTTCTTGACTGGGTTTTCTTTGTGTTGACTTGCAGTGGAGAAGTTTTAAAAACTTTGAATACAAATTAGTAACGCTCTTAGGTTGTGAAGAATTAATTTTTAATGCAGAAGAGTTTTATTAAGATTTTTGTTGGACAATAATACTGCTAGTCAGTGCTTAAATAAAGGAAATTTCATTACTTAAAAAAATGAGACTGATAGGACATAAGGGATAAAGTTGTCTTTAAGGGTTTTGCCTAGGTCACTAGGAAAATGAACAATAACAGGGAAATCAAGATGGATAATGACTTTGGTCTTAAAAAATGTTGATTTTCAATTCAGGAATGTTGGGTTCAAGAAAAGGAAATTTTCAGAAGGGAATATGAGATACATTGGGGGAAAAAGTAATAATATAGATTTGGGAATTAACTTTATAACATTTAAACCAAAAGCCTTAGGAAGAAAGAAGCCAACTAGATTTTGAATAAAAGAGAATAGTTACCTTTAACAAATAAAATTAAGGTTTTGAGAAATAGCATTGCATCAGTTGAAATCAGTCTGAGTAAATATCTTTTGGCAGCACAGTACCACTAAAAGTAAGGTATGCAATTGTAGAAAATTTTTAAAAATATATAAACAAGGAGGAAGAAAAGCAGCCTTGAAATCACCACCCATAGCAACAACTATTAACATTTGAACAAATTTATGTCACCTTTTTATATATAATTGCATAAATTTGGTGTCTTCTCGGTTTTGCATAAACTTTTCTGATGTCATTAAAAATCTTAAACATCATATATTAATGACAGTCTTCACTGAATTTCATAGAGAAAAGTGGTTAGGTGGTCAGCTTTGGAATCAGACAGTTTTGTTTAAATGTTGGAATCACTGTGAACTACTAGGAACACTGCATATAGCAACCGTGTCTATGACTGTAAATTTTACAGCTTTATCTGGAATTATGTATTTTGCTTTTGCCTTTGTTCCCATATTTCTCCCTTAAGGACTCTGTTCATATTTGTTCATCCACATTCCTTTACAATTTTTTCTTTCCTCCCTCCCTTCCTTCCTTCTTATTAAGAACTACTTTTGCAACTTGAGATTGGGAAAGAGGAAAACTGGGGAAAATCGGTAATAGGCTTGACTTCAGCACTAGTGTAACATCCCTATCTCACTCCCAGCCTATTTTAAGCAAAAAGGCCACTGAATGTGTCATTCATAGACACCTCTGCACCCAGTCCAGTAACTGGCTCGGTGCTCTAGCCTCAGATAGTCCTCAACAGGATGTTGCCTATTTCTTGTCTGGAAATAAGAGGCAAATAATTTGGGGCAAAAGTAGTGACACCCCACTTTTATTTGACTCCTGTCCTACCCTGCTCAGAACGTTTTGGCCCAGTGCCAATCTACGGTCCACCTCTTACTTCTGACACTTCCCAAGGGCTACCACATCCTCTTGTAAATAGCCCATCCCATTTCTTTCCTAAATTGGGAAAAATTACCAGCAACTGGTTGCTATGGTAAAGACCTATATGAAATGTGCAAAGAGGGGAAAGTCAAAGAGTTCTCAAAAATTCCTAGTCTCCAAAAAGTAGCAAACCAAAATATTGTTACCATCTTGACGGCCCATTTCCCAAGTGATTTTAGCAGTACAAATTGAGTAAACACCAACTTTTACTTATTATTATTTTTATTACCTTAAAAAAATAATCTAGGAAGGGTGATTCTTTTGTTTTATCTTTTGGAAGGAGTGGGGTAGAGTGTGTGTGTGTGCGCGTGTTTGTGTGTGTGTGTGTGGCTTAAGGTCACGGGAAAGATTTTAGTTTAGAACAAAATTTGTGACTGTTTATCAAAATGATAGATGGAAAATATAGAATAGCACGCTGCCTCAGGTCATATGAAGGAGGGATAAGAGGATATTTTTTAGCACTTCTGCCAATAATTTATGGAATTAACTGACCAAACACCTATTTCATCTATAATTATGATGCGCTGCTGTGAAAATGTCAGAGTGAACCACAGCCTTCCCTGCTGTTGTCCCCGTGCCCATAAAAACTTTGTTTCTGACAGTTCCAATCCTAAACAGGTTCTTGTGATGTCTCCAGGGTTGGTATAATGTTAGCTTTAAAATACATGTCACATTTAAAATGCATTCAGCACCTTTTTCTCTACAGGAGTAAAGCTTAAAGCAAATTATTGTGTCTCATACACAGCTTTGGTAGTAATTCACAGGCAAAGCTCAATATATAAGTATGTACTTTGTTAAGTATTAATATTAGAGCTTAAATTCACCAAGTAAATCTGTTGCTACCCATGGTGCCTATTTCTTATCTTTATTTAAGTCATCTGTTTAGTTTCACATGAAATAGAGAGAAACTCTAAAATTTGGAAAATTTTAAAGTAACTTTAAAATATTCAATTTTTAAATTATAAACATAATTTTTCAATTTGAGCTTTAATCTTGAATCTTGTAATAAGTGGCCATAACAAATTTGTTTAAGTTTTTATGCTTAATATAAGAGGTAGTGTTTGTGTTTTACTTAACATGCAGGGTTCTACTAAGTTTTATGTTAGATGTCAAAGATTTGTGTTTAGTGGACTTTGGTTAAGGTACTAAGGAAGTTAGAATTAACTGGTTGCCATCCAAATAACCATCCTAGGAAAACAATATGATCTGCTTTTATAGATGCTGTTCAGGGAAGATGCATAACTTATCTAGATCACATAGCTAATTATCTACACCGATGTTAATTTTACTTTTATTAAAATTTTGAAACATATGCAAAACTATAAATAGCAGTATAATGAACCCACATGTGCCCATTGCTAAGCTTAAACAATTATTACCTCTTGGCCAATCTTATTTAATCTACACTCCTTCCCATTTTCTCCTCTCCCCTTGTTTAATTTTGAAGCAAAAATTCATATCACTTATGTATAAAAACAAAAAATTATTAAAGAAATTACCAGAAGTACTATGATTATGCTTTAAAATTATAATTTCTTAATGTCATTAAATATAAGAGGCTCAAATATCTATCTCATTTTTCCCCCATTTGTCTGAGTTGGGATTATGAGGTCAATACATTGAAATTGGTTAATGCAATTGGTCTGTTTTAACCTAAATCTCCCTCCTTCTTTCTATTTTTCTTACAATTCAATTGTTGAACTAACAGGGTTATTTGACAGAATTTTCCAGTCTAATTGCAATCTTCTGTTGTTTCATGTGTTGTGCTGTCCTGTCCCTGCATGTTGTATAAAGTGGATGTTCAATTTAGATTGAACAGGTAGGAATTCTACATTTTAAAATATTCTTTCATAGGTGATATTGAATACCTATTTCAAGAAGAATCTATTTTCCCATTGTCTCTCTTTTTGTGGCTATTAGTAATTTTTTTCACTAAGGGTTGCAAAATTATAATATTCTAACTCTATTAATACTTCTTTATTTGCTGGAATACCACCGTGAAGAGAAAATTTCCCTCATCAACTTTTTGGTTACTCTGAGGTACAATTCCTTTAGAAAGTCTAGATTATTGCTTGATTTTTTTCCTTTATTTATAAGTTTTTAAAAATGTTATTATTTAAATGAGTTAGTTATATAGCATCCTTCATAAATAATTGATTAGATTATCTTAAAAAATTATTGTGAACTCATAGATTTAAAAAAATCAATGAATTAGTCTTCCATTTAAAAAATATAATTTAATAGAATGATAACAACAGTAGCTTTAGATGAATGCTAGCATACTATAAACACTTTCTTTTTATTAATTTCTCCACTTGGGAATATATACTGGGGCTCAATCAATAGCAATATATGGCTAGTTATTACATTTTTAATTTTTTACAAATATGTATACTTCATTGTATACATATGAAATATTTTATTCAAGTTTCCTATGAATGGTTATTCCCAGTCTTTTGTTATTGTGAATCATAATGGGTTAATTGATAACCATTTGCATATGTCTTTCAAATTTTTTTCCACAATATCTTTAGGATAGATTTTAGAAGAGGGATTTCGGGGTCAATGATTAAAGAATTTTCAATTTTGCTAGATACGCCAAATTCTCTTCCGTAAGAGTTTTATCACTTTGCATTCCCACCAGCAACATGAGTGCCCCTTTGACCTCAATCTCATAAAAAACTCTAACTTTTGGATTTTTGCTAATTGCAGCACTATCATACTCAAATTAGTCCAAATGAAAAGCTGATATTTTTTGTATTATGCTATATTGTCTTCTTTTATACCTAATTGATATCATTTGTAGTATTATAAAAGTAATTCTAATATTTCATGCTGCAAAAACAAGTGTGTGCTTCTCTATTTATTCCCATACATTACTGCATATTATACTAAAGTAAATATGTGATCCTACTGATTTATTTTAATGTATTTCAAAACCATACCTGAATATATTCATTAAATTCTTCCAAAAACCATTCCTAAGATGATGTCTAATCAGCCCAGTCTATCTCTGTGGTGTGTAACTGATATAGTTAAATCACGTTTATTGCGTTCCTTGGTAGATGATCTATTGTGATCAGTGTGACAGAGTTTTGACCAAATTGCTTTTCAGGGTATTTCATTTTTCTGCTAAATTTACAAACGCTGTTTCAGACAAAGAAAGCTTAGATAAAGGCTTAGATGACTGAAACACAGTGCTGAATTTCTCAGCTCTTTGTTGATTCACTAATATCATTTCTGAGCATGATATATACTGCTTTCATTTATTGTCCTGAATTTTATTTTATTTTTTGCCTAAAGCTAGTTATTTTTCTTTAAAGTGAATCATCGATTTGCTCTCTCCCAAGGTGAATCTCAGACTCACAACCACCTGCAGTGATATCCTTGTTGTGACTACAGAATCAGTCAGGAAAAGAAGGCTATTTTGAACTGTACATGCAACAATGACTTCTTTTCTCTTTTTTCAATCAAAGAAATACCCCAGTCTCCCTTCAACAGAAAGCAAACAAAAGCAATAGTTCATGAAAATGTTTATGAAATGGGGTGTAGAAACCAAACATAGTGGCAGCCATGTAAACCTTTTACATTTAAGTGCATTTCATTTTTAGAAGACATAAAAATTAGCCCAGCTTTCCAAAACATCTCAGGTTCTGCCTGGATTCCCATGAGAAGTTTTGCAGATGAATATGCTTTTATATTATCAAGGGATAAGTGAATGACTTTAATTTCCACTTATTCAATATGAAACCAAATATGACATATCAATTCCATTAAGTTCAGTTCAACAAATACTTACTGTTTCTACAATGCAAGAGGAGCAATGTTAGGTGTTGTGAAGAATACAGAGACAAATAAAACATGATTTCTGACTTCAAGGACATCCCCCTCTCCCCCAGGTTAACTCAATATCTCCTTTTGATCTTTTGGAGTCCTTTTAGACCATATCCTTTTGCAATTTGTATTGAATTATTTCACAGATTGTGTTGGGGTCATTAAGTACTACTTTTTTGTGTATGTCTGAAATAGGGCTACAGTATTTTAACTATTTAAAAAACATTTAAAAATTTTGCGTCCAACCTATTTCTGTTTCTGTGTGTAGTCCAGAGAGAAAAATGAAGATGATGTTACTAGCAGAACATGAAGAGAGAAACACAGGTTGTTAAATCAACTTCTGGCTCAAAAAGTCCGAGCAACATCATGACTAGTGCCAGGTGCTGGAATGCCACGGAGCCAATGAGGCGGGCCACCAGGAGGAAGAGGACTTGGATGTAACTTATGGCACTTCTTTCTCTAAGGTGAACAAGGAGCACCAGTAATTTTTACAGTTTTCAGGGAATATTGGGAAGAGAATATCATAATTAAACTCTCTTGAAATACAAGAATGACATACACCAAAAGCCCACACTTCACTACTATACAATACATACATGTAACAGAATTCAACTGGTACCCTGCAAATCTATTAAAATTAAAATAAAGGGAAGAAAACAATAATGTAATAGGTAGAACTGTTTTTATGTTTCTTTTTTAGTAAGCCAGTTTCCCTGCCTGCCATAAGCCTTTTCCATGTGAAAGGAGCTGAGAAAGGAAAATACATTGTAGATGAAATTGCACTTAGGAAAGAGAATTAAAATAAAAATCTGCTCCTCTGGCCTCAGAGAATTATGGGGACAAAAGAGAGCAGAAGTAAGAGAAGCATCTGGCTGAGATGTGTGAGGCCCAACCTCATTCCTTTAAAATGAAATCCTGGAGGGGAAAGCTATTTCAGATACTACAGGGGGACACTGAAGCCAGAGAGAATTTGCCTCCTTTTCCTACTTGGGACTCTCATAGAGACAACTGGTAGGACACGGAGGCGGTCTAGAATCAACCCATGGTAGCCCCGTGGAGAGCAGAGGACTCTATAGAGAGTCCTGTGGTCAGATGGAGAGTACTTGTTTAGCATTCTTGAGTTACCCTTGGTTCTGTTTGGTTATGAGACACCCAGAGTTTCCTCCTTGTTCCATATCAGGGGGGATACTGAAGGTAGCTGAGGCTCTGTGGGCATACCATGGATCAGAGAGAGCCAAGATGATCCACAGAGCCATACGGCAAAGGCTATGTGCTAGGCTATCTAAGTCTAGAACCTATGTTGAACAGGGGAGAGAATCCAGATATATATATGTAATACTGGCAAGAGTACCAAGGTGGGGCCCAGTCAGACAGACAGCCTCACTGAGCTCCAACCAAGTTGATAGAGACAAAAGCTCTAAATTATTCCAGGCAGAGGTTGAGCAGCAGGAACCAACATATTGCCCAAGAATGGGAACCTTAGCAATAGTGCTTCTAAAACCCCAGCCAGCACAGACACAAGAATCCGCACGAGGCAAGGGGGTTTCCTTTGTCCTAATGCTGTAAATTCAAGTAAACGACCTTTAATAAACGATCTTCTCAGAGTGGAGTGGATGTAGAGTGAAACATTATTTAGATGGATAAAGGTCTGAATTTTTAAAAAACAATTTTTAAAAGAGGCTGAATTTTAAAAGAGACTAAGGTATAAGACAAACATTTTACTATGATGGGCAAGTTTAATGTTTATGTTTACCCTACTGTTCAGCAGCATAGGAGCTACTTAGAAAGCAAAATCATTTATAGATAAAAAATATATTCTCTGTGCACAGTTAAGAGCAGCATAAATAAATTTGTGACCCCATTAGAATTACATTATAGCTCTTTGTGATCAATTTTATACATACCAATGGGATATAAGTGACTTGAGGGCAGAAAAAGGCCTTATTCTTCTTTGGTATCTGTTATGACTAGTATAATGCTTGGCACATACAAAATATTGAAACAATGCTTGTTAGATTGAAATGAATTTATTGCCACTAAAAGCATTTCCTTTGAAATCAAGTTTCCCTTGTGCTTTGGCTGAACATCCCTAAGCTACAATTCTACTATTTTTTCAGAGGTTCTGCATTTTGAAGGATTGATTCAAAGGCAATCTAAGCAGATATATTAGCATGAGCAAAGACACAGAGATAAGAAACATGGAGTGTGTTTGCAAAATGGTGAGTTCTGCAGTTTGGCTGATTTGTGATTATCATTGTCAGGTTTAATTAATATTATTAACAACTACAATTTACTAAGCACTTTTATCATATGTATGCTACAGTGTTTTGTAATTTACATTCTTCATTCAGTGAACACTCTTGTGACATGGTTAATATTTCTGTACAAATCAGGTTCCAATTAGGAGACAGAAATCACACAGTAATTTAAACAAGGAAAGTTAAACATAAAGAAATAATGACCATAATATGGGGTTGGCTAATAGAGGAAAAGAAAACTCTAAATAATTTAAAAATAGAAAATATAGGGAGAAGCCTCTAAGGCTGATGCCCAGCACACAGGAAAGAGGCAAATCTAGATGATGTTCCTTTCCCAGGACTGAGATCCAGACCTTGTTGGAAAGGGTGCATCTGTATCTCGATGGGTGGTAGAGAAGTTGGCTGAGGTGTTGTAAGGCAAGACTCACTGGGAATTTGTCCCCTGGGATGATGGTGGAAGTTGTACATGGGGAAGTCCTGAGACTTAGATCTACCATAGTCCCTGCTTATCCATAGGAAAGATACATCCCAAGACCCCCAGTGAATGCCTGAAACTGCAGACAGTACCAAACCCTATATATATCACGTGTTTTCTTCCCTATACATACATATACATGACAAAGTTTAATTTATAAATTAGGCACAGTAAGAGATTAAAAACAATAACTAATAATAAAATGGAACAACCATAACACTATGCTGTAATAAAATTTATGTGAATGTTATCTTTCTCTCAAAACATCTTATTGTACTGTACTTACCCTTCTTCTTGTGATGATGCCAGAAGACAAAATACCTACATGACAAGATGAAGTGAGGCAACTGATGTAGGCATTGTGATGCAGTGTTAGGCTACTATGACCTTCTGATGGTTACCTTAGAAGGGGGATTATCTGCTTTGGGTGATCCTGGATTACCAAGCCATGCTGATATTGGTAGTTGGATGTCAGCAGCAGATGACGTCCGTGACTAACAGATGGGAAGCATATGTATGCAGCATGGATCCCAGGTGAGACAGAGCAGGGTGGTGCAAGATTTCAACACACTACTCAGAATGGCATGCAATTTGAAACTTATGCATTATTTATAGAATTTTCCATTTAACATTTTCAGACTATGGGTTCCCATGAGTAACTGAACAGCAGGAAGTGGAACCATGGATAATGGGGGGACTACTCTACATGCAAGGCTGTGGGAAGGGTCACAGGGGAAAGCTATTCACAAGGACATGTGGGGATAGTGACACCTCTTGCAAAGCTGCTCGAGTGAGTGCCAAAGGAAGGTGCCCATGCAGAGATGTGCATGCTGCTGGCCATAGGTTGCTGCTTACTGGAAGCCTCATGCTGTAGGAGCTGGGTACCCGTGACACCATGTGTGCTTGCAGGAGTCTGGGCAAGCACCGCATCAAAACCAGGAAGAGAAACCCCTGCCATGTCTAGTATCTCTCTAGAGGCACCCTCTACTGATAAAGCTTAACATCATGTAGGCTGGCAAAGCAGAAACAATTACAGTGTCTGGAAGCAGGAGCAGGCAATGAAAGGTAAATCTGGAGCTAAAATGCAATAAATTGATAACAGGCAGAAGAATCTTGTTTGCATTTTGAAAATTAGGGAATTGAGTGTCTGAGATATTTTTGTGATTTTTCTAGTCAAACGAGGGATCAGAACAGCTTTGAATTCAAATCCTTGTGTATTTAGTTTCTATTATACGTTGCTCTAGAGAAGATTCCTCTGGCAACAGTGTATATGATAGATTGTAGTGGCAGTGAAGCTGGGGTGGCAATATCTTGTAAGAAATAGTTATGGTGAACCAGGTAGAAGAAAATGGGGGCTTCTGAAATATATAACTACAGAGACAGTTCTTGCATGACCTCTGAATTTTCTCATTCAAGTTAAGTTGGTAAATATAAGAATTCACAGTTGTTGGAGTTTCATATGGTGAGAGTAATTGACAGGAACATGCCAATGGACTTAGTTTAAAGACATATTTTGACATGTATATAAAGAATATAACTTACTATGTTTTGACAACTGTTCAATGGAAAAGGGATGAGAACAATCTCCCTTTAAGAGGAACAAGCTCGCCTGGATTTCAGAGCCCCCAAAGGCCTGCTGGTGCAGATGACATCATCTAACGGGGTGAAGGTCTGAACAGGTCCTTCAACATCCATTTGCCATTCCCTTCAGAGGATTTTTAGACCCTTCTTATTTTTCCCACCTGTTTTGGAGTCTCTGGCTATGTGCCTGACTGCTTACTGGATGCAAATAACTGAAGACATCTCCAGCACATTCCTGAGTGCCTAATGGTCAGTTTTTCAGGTATGCCAAACTCTCATAGGTCCATGTTTCTGACTTATCTGTGATATAGCCAAAGAATTGTATAGAACTTTTCATTCATAACTTGTTTGAACTGAGGAAGAGAAATCGTCTATAATCTAAATTCTCAACTTGGAGAAATGTGCAAAGATTTCTAGAATCTCTGTTACACTGGATTCACTGCTGTGTTATGCCCAGTTTCATAAACTCAGTCTTAGAACTTAGCAGCAGGACTGCTCTCTCTGGTTTATCTTTTCCCTTCCCCTCTGCTTTAGACTAGTGGACAGTGTAATGTAGTGCTTAAGAATGTTCTGACAATTCTGAGAATTTGCCAGGCAGAGTTCCAGCAAGAAGGAACATAACAAACCATGGGCCCCATAGGCTGTGTTCTGGAGTCCATGGCAGCATTTGCATTGAGGCAGACTTCCCACTGGCTGCTCCTGGTCACTGACTGAGCACAGTAAGGACATAAAGAGAAACCGTGTCCTGAGAGACAGGGAACTCTTCTGATGACTGTTTTGGTCTCAAGACTGTCTGAGGCCTTGCCAAACCTTCCTTAGACTGTCCTGCAGTCTAGATCACTTTCATCCGGGCTTTTTCTCTTTTACACTTCTGTAATGACTTATATAATGGTCTTATAGCTCTCCCATCCTTTCCTGGCTTCTTCTTCATTTTGCCACAAACAATTCCCTGAATACAATCCTTGTGTTTTTCATCCTGTTTGGTGTCTGCTTCATGGAGGTCTTGAACTAACTCAGCCCTGAATTCAGATAAACCTGTTCAAATCTGGGCTCTGCCATTTATTATTTACATGGCCTATGTAAGTTACTTAACCCTCTGTGTTCCACAGTTTAGTCATCCACAATATGGAAATAACAAGGGTTTTCTACTACATGGTGTTTTCAAGAATAAACAAATTCATATATATATTTAATGCAAGTAAATTCTAGCTATCATCATACTATCATGTTTATAGCACTATATTCTATATGTTAATCTAGGTGAGAAAATCCATTATGAACTGTTGAAGGTGTTTTTCAACACCTCCTGTTAGGTACCTCCTGAATTCATACCTGTAAAAAAAAAAAAAAGATGAAGTCACTATATCTGAGAAACTCGAAGAGAAAAAACAGAATGAGAGCAATATTCATGCTTTCATATATTGGTACCATAGTAATTAACATAAAAATTTCCACATGCATAATTTAAAAGACCCCATTTTGCTGTATTTATCCACCTGACATAAATAGAAAGAGACAATAAATTACAGGAGTCAGTGGGATATTATTGAAGGCTGGAGATAACCTTCAAGTAAATGAGACGTGTGATGGACAAGAGGAAACAGTAAGCAGAAATCTAATGAACAATAGGGTAGGATTATGTTCATTGATCATCTAATAATGTAACTATATTATACTTCATGTTTTTAAAGCATTTTCATATACGTGAACTTAAATAATTCTCACAAATACACGAGAGGTAGTAGGACAAACACTAATGATCTTATTTTATATCAAGGTAATCAGATGAACGTGCCTATAGTGACCCTGTAGAGGGCATTTTGCTTATTCTTCCTTTGTAGTGCAGCGAAATTCTAGATCTAATGAGGAATTGGATAAGTTCAGTCATATTTGGAATTTCTAGATCCATCTATATCTTTTCAATACTGTTTAAATTGGGTCTCACAGGGAACCTCTGAGACTTTTCAAGGTGTTACAGAGCAGAAATCACTCTGGGCTTTGTCCAACAAACTAGACTCTATGAGTGAGGTGTTTTCTGGGGCATTTGTTCAAAGCTCCATTTGAACAAATTTGTCATTTGATGCAAAGACAAATGCTATTTCCAAACAATCGGTCAGATCTTATTCAACTAGCCTCTCTAAAATCTAGAGCTGTTTGGTCTGTCCCACGGTTCTCATCAGGATTCTGTCTAAGAATAAGCAATAAGGGAGCCATATGGATTTTAGTTAGCCTCCATAGTGAGTGGAAATGTGTTTGATTACATAGCTGAGAGTTTCTAGAGTGGAAGACCAGCACATATGTAAAACCCCTACTGGTTCCCACTGTACATCTGCTTTGAAAATGGGTGGTGATGGGGCTTTTATTTATATAAGATAGGCATACATCCCTGGCCTTTGTGACTCTAAAGCAAAATTCTTGTAAGACTTTTGAAATAAACGTTGTCTTTTCTCTTTAATCTGTGGTAACTCATAGAAAAACCTACTATTTTGTGGAAACATGCTCAAGTTTTCTAAATTCTCTCTGTCTATATATATGAAATGGGGAGAAAGGTTTATGTTTTAGCAAGGGTTTAAAATAATATTTGTCCTTTCTTAAAAAATTATAATTTAACAGTATGTTAAAAATAGGGCTTTCTGCCTCAGTTTAGGCTGAGATCCAAGAAAATGGGTGATAAATAGTTCCACATTTCAAAGTGAGGTTCTACATTACTTAATCAAAACTTGAAGATGTTTAAGAAAAGTTTTTGTGACCTATAACAAAACAATCATGTTTGGCCAAATACAGGTAGACACAGAGGAATTTGCTGATGGTTCCAACATTTCTTCATGGGAAGGGTGAGTCATGTTTTCTCCTACTTCAAGTCCGGGGGCAGGAGGGCTTCAAGGAGCACTTAGAAATCTTTTTTTAAAAAAAATTTTATTGTTTTTATTTATTTCTTCTGTGTGTTTTCATTTTTTAAGACTTTATTTTTTGTTTTTTTTTTATTTTTTGTTTCAAAATATTAAGGTGGTACAAATGTTTCTTTAATCCATCACCATAATAGTGTTCATTGTACCAGATAGTTTTTACCCTGCACCCCCCTCCCACTCCCCCCTTCTTGGTTTCCATTGTCCTTTACATCTCTTTGCCCATGTGTACCCATCTTTTAGCTCCCAATTATTAATGAATAATCTTGATGGGTGTTGCCACAAGTCAAAGATGCATATTTCCAGTGGACCAAATGTAAGCCAACCACTGAAGAAAGACATTCTTGAAACATCCAGGAGGGACTTTTCTCAAGATGTTCAACCTGGAGGATAATGGAACCCCAACAGGGGTAATAAGGGATCAAAGAGGAAGTCAAAGGGGCCAAGTGAAAGTGCCACTTGGATGGGAAGACTGCTGGTGAGAGCCCCCAGCATGTGAGGATGTCTCAGAGAGCTCACAAAGCACCTTACAAGAGAAACAGTTCTCACCAAACATTATTCACATCCTGACTACATCAACACTGGATCAACCCTTATATCTTTTTCCTCCTTCTCCACCTCCCACCCAAGGGTTGTTGAAGGTCACAATTAGCATGTGGATTAGAAAAGAACAGTTAGAACAAAAAGAAGGAAAAGCAAACCATGTACCCATTTTTACTGCAGGCTTTCAACCTTCAGGTAGCCTCAGGTAGGAATAGAGAAAGGTTTTAATTTTCTTTTTAAAACAGCTTTATGGAGATAACAGCTTTATTTATATTTTCCTATATATTTTATCAGTTTTATTTACATACCACAAAATTCACCCACTATAAGGTAAGGATACTTTTCAAAATTTTTAGGAGACTCAAAGACTTGTACAACCATAACTAAACTTTTAGAACATTTTCATCAGCTCAAAAAATATCTCATATTCCTTTATGTCAATTCCTGCTTCCATGCCCAGCCCCAGGGAACGACTCATGTGCTTTCTGTTTCCATATATTGATATTTGCTTCTTCTAGAAATTTCATATCAATCAAATCATACAGTATGTAATCTTTTGTGTCTGGCTTCTTTCACTTGGCATATTTTTGAGATTCTTCTTTGTTATAACATGCATCAATAGTTCCTTTTCATTCATGAATATTATTCCATACAATGTATATATTACAATTTGTTATTCTAGTCATCAGTTGATGGACACTTAGAACTTTTGCAGTTTTGGCTATCATAAATAATGTGGCTATGAATATTCCATGTACAAGTCTTTATGTGACAATATGTTTCATTTCTCTTGGGTAGATACCTAGAAGTAGGATTGCTGCTTCACATGGTAAGCACTTTTTTCCAAAGTGATTATACTAGTTTACATTCTCAAAAGCATTGTATAAGTGTTCTATTTGCTTTACACCCCTGCCAACTTGGTATTGTCAGTTGTTTTGATTGAAGCCTTTCTACTATGTGATAATGGTACCACATTGTGGATTTAATTTACATTTCCCTAAGGAATAATAATGTTGAACATCCTTTCTTGTGCTTAAAACTTTGTTTTTCTTTATCAATTTGTTTGGGCTGTTCTAAGTTCTTTGCACCCCCATATATATTTTAGAATCAGCTTGTTAATTTCTATTAAAAAGCTTGGGATTTTAATAAGTATTACTTTGCATCTATAGATCAATTTGGGGAGAATTGCTGTACGAGTTTAAATTTGAAGGAAGTTCAGACTTTTAAAGATTGTTACACAAGGATGAATATGTTAACTACTAAACTGAAAGCATTCTTGTATACAGATGTGACTAGAAAGCATTCAGTATCTAAGAGTCACCAAACATAGTCATGGGATTGCCGTTGAATTTCATCTGGGAACTGAGCAGAGCTTGCCCCAAAAAGTAGGTTGCAAGGGGCCAGTCAAGAAGAAAAATAATGTTGTAGAATATTTGTACCTATTAGACCTGTTCTTTTAGCTTATTGATTGAAGTTTTATTCAAAGTCATTTGAGGTAATCAGATATTCTGTTTGATAGTTTTCCTCAATCTTATGAAAGCTTGTAACTAACCTACCTGTAAAATCATAGGAAATACAGTAATATAAACACTCCATGTTTGTTTGTATTTTCATCAATCCATTCTTTTATTTATGTGTTCATTTGTGAAATCAACAATATCCAGAGAGAACAAGAACCAGAAATGTGAAGTCAGCCAAAAATCAATCTTTTACAAACCTTAAGGAACTGCAAAGATATTTTTTAAAAAAGCCAAAGGGAAGGGAGCATGAAGGCTCCTTTGTGTACCATTTCATATTCTGCGGCATGGTCTCTGGAACCTGCACTTCCTTAGCAGCCATTTTTATGTAATATACACACAGGAAATATCACTTCCTCAGAAAACCATATGGATTTCATAGTTACTCATAGATTGTTAGAAAATGCAAGGAAAACACTATTTAGTCTTAGCAGCTATCTTGGTGATGACATAAATGACCTAAAGATCCCAGTCTCTGAGTAGAACAGAATGAAGAGATGTTGGAAAAATAAAATCAAAACCAAGAAAACAAAAAAACAAAACAGGTCTAAAACACACAGTCCAGTCTCCTTGGGGAAAAGAGGACTTAGCCGTAGCAACTATTGATAAAATAATGAGGGACATTGCTCATATTTTAATCTTTTCCTATTTAGGTTAAATAGGGGAAAATAAATAAGATAAAGAATGAATACTTGAGAAAGAAACAAACCACATAATTGCAACCATTTGTCTGTTTCCTGATTTTATTGCTAATTTTCTTTTAAATTTAAAGATGCACATATTTTACTTTGGTCAGCCAGTTGCAGAAGGAAGTTAATGAAGACTTAGCAATTCAGAGCAGAATGATGTTTCTCTGAACTCACCTTACAGATGACTAGGATTAGCAGACGACTATTTTGTTCTTTTTCTTTTTGAAAGGTACCAGAGCCAACAGCTGATAGAAGTAAACACTTTAGATGACTGACTTGGCCTGCCTCTTGGCTTTATTTTTCCTAGCAGAAGAAACTTTAGTGTATATATATGTCCTAGCTTGATAAAAATGCAGTTTCCTGGGCCCCATCTTCAGAAATTCTGATCTAGTGTCTCTTGGCAGCACCCAATAATCTGCATTTTAATAAGGGTCATAGGTGACTCTAATGCTAAAAAGCTGGGCCACACTTAGAGAAAAACTGCTTTGATGAGTGTGTTTGCTGATCACAATTTTGCAATTGAATCATCTCTCCCAAAGGACTGCTTTGGCTATACATTTATAGCCAGTTGGTTTGATAAGAACAGCTGAGGAGTTGTGAATAGTGCTTAATTGTAGGAAAGCTAATTAGCCTCTCAAAGGACAGAGATAATAAATTATGGATTGTAACTTATTTTAATAGTCACAGCTCAAGTGGACAGCACAATGAAGCATAAGCAGTTTAACTTGATTAACATACTCAGAACCCATTAAATCTGTCATTTGTCTTTTCTAGCCCATTCCTTCCTCCTTGATACTCATTTTCTCTTTTCATGGATCTTTTCATAGATGATCTCTATATGTCTCTTCCTCATCGTTTCTCTCATTTTGTGTTGAACCTCCTGTACCTTTTTTTCTTTCACTTCTGATCAAGTTGTTATTTTTACTACTCCACTCAAACCTATTGCTTCTTCTCTTTCTCTTCTTCCTCTTCTCTTTGTGCAATAAGGTATCTTTCTACCTTATATCCACCTTGTTCAATGCAGCAACTTCTTCCTGCTAGCATCCCAGTTGAGTAATACCATTCAGAACAACAATATTGATGATCAAATGAGATGAGTTATATCAAAGTGCTTTGAAAATCAGTAAAGATTTTTAAAGCTAAAACATAAAGATTTATGTTGGTTTAAAAAGGAGCAAGAACATGGCTGAGATCTAATTCAAGATTGCCTTTACAAACAGAGGGAAAAATACACACGTGATAAGGATGCAAGAAAGTAAGGCTCTCCATGTACCCCCAGGAAAAACACCAAAGTCTTGTAGTTAATTTACTTGCATGGAGGGAGGAAGTAGCAGGCTGGGCGAGCTCAGAGCTGAGGTCTGTGCTCTGCTATTATTGGGAGGGGCTAAGCGAAGGACCCATTAACACTAAAGGGAAATTAAGAAAATTTAAGAAAATTTTAGATCTTAAAAGAAATTAAGAAAATTCCTGATCTTACATTTCTACATATTACTCTGTTTATTTATTGCAACAATGTTGGTTACAGGAGCTCTGACCATGGCCAACCTATGGTCTCCATAGATAAGATTTTTCTATCTTGCATTATTTGCTTATCCTAAATATGAAATAAAATGAAATAAAAGCAGAAATAAAGGCTTATATTATTTCCTCTATTTACCAATTTTCAGAACAATGATTGGGTACTCTAGTAACCTCCAAAGATAATCCATAGGTTTTGAAATAGCATTATGAACTTATTAAACATTATTCATGTGATGTAATTCTGTACATTGTAGTTATTATCATTTACTATTATTATCATTTGCATTTGATTATCATTTCCCATCTTTGGGCAGTGGGAGCTTGTCTTCAGGTTGGCTCCTGTGTCCTTTTGACACAGTAGTCTTTGTTCTCTGTCAAAATAAGATACCCCAGATATCTCTTATGCATCACCTGATCCAGCCTAAAATCAGTTAATTCTCTAAGGAGCTTTGGTTCCTTTCCATAAGGAAAGTACAATTAGAAATCCTACAGTTTGGAAGTTGCTTGGTATCTTAGCCTCTTGATTAGAAGACAAAAAAAAAAAAAAGCCAACAACTGAGAGGAAAGAGCAGCATGATCAGATCACAGTAGTTTGGGTAAATACTTTAGGAAAACAAGAATGCTGAAGACTTTAATAATTTTAAAAAATCCATTTGCAAGTTATCTTTAATATTTTATTCTAACTTAACCTGTTTCTTCATAGTTTGATTTAACAACTGTCTTCATTTTGTAGACACCTATGTATCTATTATGTATTTTTCTTGTTGTGTTCCCTAGGGATTAATGTTATTAACTCTGGAAAGTAAAATTGCTACTATGAGTGACTTGAACAAATAGTTTCAATCAACGTTTTTTTCTTAGCTCATTTATCAGTATTCTGAGCAATGTGGGGATGTATATTTAGGCTGAAGATCTGGTTCATTACTCAACTACTACCAGTCCCCCCTTCCCCCTTCTTAATTGTGAAGCTCTTGTTAATGAAACTGGTGGGTGGGAAAAAAAACCCTAATGAGTCCTTCAGTTTTGAAGTAGTGTGTTAGACAGCCAAGAGGAATATAGACAATCATTATGTTTTAGAGCTATAGAACCTGAAAGAAATTCCTATTTTCTATCTTACATATGAAGAAATAGAGACTCAAAGGGATTAGGTAAATTCCTAAATACCACATAGTTAGTTGGTATAAGGAAATGTTAAAAATCTGACTTTCAACAAAATGCATTTTTTCCCCTTGTATATCAATGTTCATTTTACTCAGGGGAAATCAGGTGAATATTCAACTTTGTTTTACAATATGCTTTTAAGTGTAAGGAAAATAAGTATCCAAATATTTATTTGAAATAAGTACATAATTATATATACATGAAAAAATATAGACTTTAAATTAATTATAGGCATTTTCATTATGGAATTCCTTTGTGAGGAATGTTTAGGAAAGGGCAATATGTTTGAGAGAATGGTTATGTAATAGTAGAAAATGTATCCATGCTCAAATGATATTTTATAAGTCGATTTCTCACTTTTTTGAAGGTTTATTCTAAATTATATACCCAGTCTGCAGGTGATTTATAAGTTTCCTTATAGTTCAATTTCATTTGGTGGACAAAATCCAAATTAGGAAAGTATAAAATATAATACATCTAAATCATAGGATGTTTTAAAAGAATATTAGATATGTATTTTTTCAGGAACCCAGAGACCACATTTCTATTAGCAGAAAGCAGACTGAACATGTTAGAATGGCTTGTAATTTTTACAATGAGTGCCTAACTGCCAATAGCTATTTCTCCAATTTTTAAGAACATGCTCTGTCTTAAACATTTACCTAGACATGTCTTTATTATCCTTTTATTTATAGACAATAACATGATGACCCTTTTTATTCCATATTTTGTGGAATAAATAGCTATTAAGTAAATGATATATAAGACTGTGTCAAACAATGCAAGAGATGCCATAGCTATAGAGCCCCTGACCTAGAGGACCATTAAGAAGAAAAGCATAGTTATGAATAGAATAGAATATGAAATGTGCAGTAGATTAAATGAGGCCTTACCTTCTTTGTGTCAAGAAGTGAAGTACATTTCTTTAATCTTTAAATGGAAACTGGCCTTCTGACTTTCTTTGACCAACAAAATGAGGTGGAAGTGATATAGTGACACTCTGCCTTAGTACTCTTGGGATTCCCTGCGGCTCTCACATAAAGAAATTGGTATCACCTATTGGAGGATGAGATGCCACATGGCAAAGAACCTAGATGTCCCTGCTGATGGCAAGCACCAACTTCCAGCCATGAGTTAAATTAAGTACTACTGTAGCAAACCCTAAATTATTAGGCATTTGTTCGGAACCAGGTGGGCAGAGGCATTTAAAAAAGCAAAGAGACCTCTGGGCAGAAAGCAGGCCAAGGGAGCCACTTAACTACAAACACGGTCTATAGAAAAGAAAAACATTTTTGAGGGCAGAACCAGGAGTCCAGAGAAGGAACCAAGAACTGGAAGAACAATGGATTAGAGAACCATTTCTAGGGAGCAGATATGGGCCATAATCAAGGAACAATCCCTGCCTCCAGAGTTAGGGCAACTGGAAACAAGTGATGGGCTACATTTTAGAATTACTCTGAATCAGTAAATTCTATGTGTTTCCATTCTTTCTATTCTAACATATAGAATAACCTCAAAGTTAGAAATTATTCTGTTGAAGTCTTTTGAGGTTTTTCTATATGATTTCTATTGAGGTCTGTTGAGGTTACTCTGTCTCTATCTTACACAATGTATGTTGGATGTGTGTGTGTGTGTGTGTGCGCGCGTGTGTTGGTACATCATTTTTCTTTTCAGCTTATAGATCACTGGATGAGCAACAGAAAGTAGATATTAGACTTTGATCCCAGTGCTACTTAAGGGTAAGACTTTTAGGGGTCTTGAGAAAGGATAAATGTGATTTACATGTGGGAAGACTATACATAATTGTGACCAAGTGTGGACTGTGGTAGATTTAAGATGGTTATTATTCTTGGTAGTTTCTACAGTGAAGAAATGGGGTGTATTTTGCTGGGCTTTCACTGAAAGCTGGCTTTGTGACTCACTTTGCCTAATAGAATGCAGCTGACGTGATGTTATATAATTTCCAAAGTCTAGGCCTCAACAAGTCTTACAGTTTCCTTCTTTGCCCTCGTGGAATGCTGCTGTGAGACCACCATATCACTGAGTTGGTCCAGCCAACAGGAGGATGGAAGAACAGGTGGAAGAAGACCCAAGCACACCAGCTGGCAGCCAGCACAAGCTGCCACAATTGAGTGAGACCATCTGGGGCCTTCCTGCTGAGCTGATCTTCTGGCTGAATGCAGATGCATAAATGAGCATGGGCAAAATCAGCAGAGAAACCTTCTAGCCAATCCTTAGACACATGAGAAATAATAATTGTCATTGTGGTCGTTCACGAAGACTTAAGGTGGGGTTGTCACAAAGTGGTACTTAACCAGAAACAAAACACAATGTTCTATGAAAGAGAAGAAAAGATGTTTTATGTAAGGAGAGACCACATTTAGTTTAGGAGAAATATGAAAATGTTCATGAAGAACGTGGTGTTTGAGATTTGTACAAAAAGACGTGTCTGAAACATGAATCAAGGACATGTTGTAGAAGGACTTTAAAGCCAGGATGAGCATTCTTATCTGACTCAGAAGACAATGGGAATCTAACGTTTGTTTAGGGAATCTAACCCTCTGCAATGCCAGGCACCAAGACAGGAATGAGAACTTTGAAGACACCTCTTCAATGATTGTTAAATGAATGACCAGAATTTTTTTTCTAATCTATCAGATGTTGTAATGCAGTGAAATCTGACTTAATATCAGTTTATTTTACTGTGAGAAAGTTTCAGAATGTGTCAGGAAATACCACTTCATCAAAGGGACTGAGAACAGAAGTAAATAAAATGTCTTAAAGTTGAACACAGTGTTGAATCTATTGGCATTCTGCAAACCTGCATTTATACATTTTGAATGGATAAATAAGATGACCTTTCTGGCAAAATGTGCCACTATTTTATGCATGGTCACAGAGTACTTTATGACACACAGCCTACATGTGGAAAACATTTGCCCTTCTTGGTCATTTGGATTAATTTGTATCACAAATGCACCTTTCACTACCCTGTTCTCAGATTCATGGGTTTGATGTATGGCACTGTTTAGATCTTTATTTTTCCTCTTAACTTTCCCTGAGGGAGTCTTCCAGTGTGACCACACTGATGGATGACCACCTTCCCAGTGACTAACTTCACAGAGTGTGTATGTGGACAGCTTTATGGGTCATGGAACTCTGGGAACATTTCCAAACACTTTCATTTTGTTTCCCTTGCTGTCTTTTGAAGAGAGAAGTTTGAGCTTACTTTCTTACTTTATTTGACGTTGTCTCATAGAGAACCACTCTTGTGTCTTGATTTCATATACTACATCCTTGTCTGAGTGTATCACTGTGCCATTCAGTAGGCACTTTGCATGAGCTCCTTTGTGCTATTATCTATTATTGGTTGTGTCTACTGCCTCTGGCTCTGAGTCATTGTCTTAACTTCTTCAGCACAGAGTCTTACATATTGGAGAGGCTCAATATATCTTTGTTTTTGTTGATGATATGCTGTTATATTGATGTGTGGATTCATTATGTTTTCTCTGTATTGTAATTGGCTGCACTTCAGGCATGTGCTATGTAGATTTGTTGAATTTGCTGAAGTGTCAGTGGTGATTTTTGCCATTTAGATTATTCATTTTCTTGTGCTTCATTCTGTCTTCTAAGTTACTGCTAACTAAAACTGCCATTCTCATTGCCATATTCCTTACTAATTAAAGATATAATAGGTGCTTCTCTAGCCACTAGGCTGAGAAATAGAGCCCCTCAGTTATATGTAGCCTAGAACAGGAAGCAGAAGCTTTTGGCTTGAACTAAGTCCCAGCAGTGTAACTGCTAAAATCCAAGTTACTTTTCTCTTCCTTTCTTTCCTTCCTTCCTTCCTGCCTTCCTTCCTTCCTTCCTTCCTTCCCTCCTTCCTTCTTCCCCAAAATCATCTATGTCATTTTTCTTCACCAAGGGACCACCAAACATTGCATATTGGAGCCTATCTGTGCCTGGAACCAGACATCCAGGCATATTTTCTCTTGTACAGTTAATATTGCCCAAGAGTTATTTCTACCCTATAAAGATAATAATGAAAATAATAAATAATGGTGCTAATACATGCTATACTCTTATCATGGATAATTTAATATTTTTATTGATGCTGGATAGTTGCATCATCACCTCCTTTTTCTAAGGTCTCCACACAATGCAGAGAAGACAGGGCCTTCATTTCTCAGAATCCCCCTCCCTGTGTGGTTCCGGATCAGCCTACGCCAATGAGAAACATTTCTGTTTGACTAGGAAGGCAGAAAGAAGGAGAGGCAGTTTCAGTCATAGGCTGTGCAGATGAGAGATTCACACTGGTTTCTTTCCCAGCTCCTGAGAACCATCCCTTTTACTGATACAGACAGAGAAAGTCAATGGGAGCTTTCATATATTTGCAGGAATTGCAGCAGCTTCCCTGTGAGCTCATGGGAAATCCTATATCAGTGTCAGGCTGAGATCATGAGCCATGGCTTCCCTGGCCACCACCAACTCTTGTTCACTCCCCAACTCGATGTTTACTTCCTAACTCTTCCAATGGTTGGATAATTCTTTACCTCTTTGTATTGGCCCTTAGTGTTCATAAGTGGCTCTGTTGTCTTAGCCAAATTCTGATTTTAAAAATTCTTTAAGTTTGTTATTGATATTCTTGTTCTTCAGTTAAACAAACAAGTCCAATGTATCATGTAACTTGAACAAGCACAAAGAGCTAGGAAGTGAAGGAGAGAAATTAGTACAGAAATCTGTCTTAGCGTTTATCCACATCACTTGTGCTGCTGCTGCTCATGCCACCTTATGGGTGCTGCCTGTGCTCAC
This sequence comes from Daubentonia madagascariensis, assembly GCA_023783475.1. NCBI lineage: Eukaryota > Metazoa > Chordata > Mammalia > Primates > Daubentoniidae > Daubentonia > Daubentonia madagascariensis. The sequence goes on from JAKFHU010000725.1 coordinate 3,120,010, forward strand.
TCCCAGCAGTGCTGCCTTGTCTATCCCCTGGTGTTCTGTGGCTGCAGCCCTTCCAGTGCACACAGAAGCCATCTCTGCTCTGAAATATGAGCCTTTTTTTGCTCTCAAGGCCCTATCCTGGGTCTTGAATTTGGGTGATTAGGGATTTCTATTTACTATATTCCAAGGACACAGAAGATTCTTTATCCTATTCTGCCTCCTAAAGATTTTACAACATTGTGAAGACTTCATGTGTCTGTTCCTGTTCTGGGGGAGTTGTCTTTCATCTCAAACCTTATGATTGATGATGGGGAGCATGGTGATTAGTTTTATTCCTGCAGTCAGCCAGACTTTTTCCTGCCTGAGAGATGCCTTGCCTTTGTGTTTGATATGTAGATTTTATCCTCTTTTTTTTTTTTGTGGTTCTTTCCCTTTATATAAAGGATAAAAATTTGAGATCAATTGTGTTTTTTATTTTACAGTGTCTCTTATGACTTCTTCCATTCTCTCTTTACTAAAGCTCATCAATCTTCTGAACTGATGAGATATTCACAGAGATTTATTCACATCTATATTTGGAATAAAACCCCCAAAATCTAAAGATGCTGCTGTTGAGTTTCATCTTGTTATACTTTCTGTGTAATTAATTATTCAGGGAAAAGAGTATATTTACAGTGTACATTTTAACTATGGCATAAATCTGGTATCCTTTGTTAATTTTAGAAGTAAAACATCAAAGTTGTCCAATTTTTCTTGTCAAAGATTTAAATTATGTATCAGTTAGCTGAAAATTAACTGCTAAATATAGCAGTAACTTCATTTTTCTTCAAAGATAAGTGATTCATGAAAAATTGTAGAATAGGGTTTTAGTATGTGTTGCTTTATTTTGTGGAGATTTCCAATTAAATGAATACTTTGGCTATCAATTGTCATTGGAAGATAAGTTGAACACACTCAATTAAATAGTTACTTTGGAAGTTTCTGGGTCTAACATTGACCCATCTTAAGGTTACTTTAGCCTTCTTTTAAAGGGAGCCAATGATTTACCTAAAGATTTCTGTTCATTAGTGTGAATTAGTGAACCTATTTGACTATGTCAAGAAGAGAAAAGAGATATTTTGGAATGAAAAAGCAATACCTTTTGATGATAATTATAATATTAATTTATCTCTATTTACTTCTTACTGCCATGGAAAGATACAGATGCATTTGCCTATTGCTCTCTTTTGAATTCTATTTTTATACCTGCCACTACAGCAAGTTATATATGGACTATCAGGAACACTACATTTGATTTTATCATTTGTGCTTACTATTAGTCATCAAAATTCAAATACTTTTTGTGGTTTTACTCATTTATTCACTCACTCTAGACCTTTACTGAGTATTTGTTTTAGGTGCTCCATATATCTACTCTTCCTCCCCCCTCAAAAAAAAAATTAAACATGGTTCTTAACATCTAGGACTCAGAGAATAAAGGGAGGAACAAACTTGTAAAGTAATCAATTATATTACAAACTAGAGCAAGTTTTAAAAGAAGTGTGATTAAATTGGATTATCATAGAACAGGAAATGAGAAAATTTGTTTAATCGTCTAAGAAGACCACACTGAAGGGTGCTCTATGAGCTGGGACCTAAGCAGTCCCAGCAAGAAATCTTTAGGCAAATGTGGGTTGGAAATTGGCTTGAAGATGAGATAAATAGTCCGCAAAGAAGGAAGAGGATAGATATTTCTCTGGGTTAAGAATAGTAACATGAATGAAATGTCATCACTTTTGCATTTAATCTTTGTAGTTAGATTTAATTTAAGACTCTTTTTCCATTTTATATCTCATCTCTTATTTAGAACTCATAGCAATAGCTTACCAGGTATTTGATGATGCATAAATACAGCTTCAACATTTTCTTAGTGATATTACATAATTCCAGGGAATATGTATTGGTGAACTATTCGGGTGCCTTTCTCCACTCTGGCCCCAGTTCCCCTGACATAAGAAATCTCTGTCAGATAATGAGCTGAGGAAGCTTCCTTATCTAACACTAAACCCATGAGAATTTAGAAAAAGTGCTCGTTTTAGCACTTCCTATGACATGATCTTGGATAATTTACTTAACTTCTTGGAGGAGTAGCAGTTTTCCTACTGGTAAAATGGGGATTATGCTATCCTATGGAGATGTTAAAATGAAACTATGTATATAGGAAGGAGCTATATAAACTACACAGTACCATGTCTCTCTTCTTTTTTTTTTTTTTTTTTATTATTATTTTTTTATTTATTTTTTTAATTTCAGAATATCATGGGGGTACAACATTTTGGCCATACACATTGCCCCTGTTCTGCCCGTGTCAGAGCCACAATCGTGGTCGTCTCCCAAACTGTGCTCCCCACATCCATTCAGTGAGAGTTTTTCCCATCCCTTCCACCCCCCTCCCGCCCGCCTGCCCTCTGATGAATGTTATTGCCCTGTGTGATGTAAGTGTTCATCAGTTAGTACCAGTTTGATGGTGAGTACCAGTGATGCTTGTTTTTCCAATCCTGTGACACTTCGCTTCGAAGAATGGGTTCTAGCTCCGACCAGGATAATACCAGATGTGTTAATTCACTATTGTTCCTTATTGCTGAGTAATACTCCATGGTATACATATACCACATTTTATTGATCCACTCGTGTATTGATGGGCACCTGGGTTGTTTCCACAACTTTGCAATTGTGAATTGTGCTGCTATGAACATTCGAGAGCAGATGTCTTTATTATAAAATGTCTTTTTTTCTTTTGGATAAATACCCAGTAGTGGGATTGCTGGGTCAAATGGTAATTCTACTTTTAATTCTTTGAGATATCTCCATATTCTTTTCCATAGAGGTTGTACTAATTTGCAGTCCCACCAGCAGTGTATGAGTGTTCCTACCTGTCCACATCCCCGCCATGTCTCTCTTCTAACCATTGACTCAAGAGTACGTACAACGTGCAAGGCACCATTCCAGGACAGAGGAAGGAACCACTTAACACAGGGAGTCAGTAGACAATGTCAGTAGGACTATAGATCCTATCTGAATTCAGAATTCTTTCTCCTACAGGATGGTGGGTTTCTTTTTATTTTGTGTTGGAGAAATGGATCCAGAATATTGCTGTGTTAGCAGTTTTGCCACTGAAAATGACCACTTAGGAAAAGCATATTTGTGGCCCATCTGCTTTCATTGTGGAAGCTGTAAATGTAGAAGGAGACAAATTACTTCCCATTAATCTGTGCCTGAGTGCATTTCTTTAAAATTCTTAGGAGTATCTGTCATTTCATACTTAATACTACACTAATTCACACTAATGACTTGAGAAATCCTAAGAGATAACTAAATTGTGCAAGTGAGTAGCAATGAACATTAAAAAGCAACATCATAAAATAAGGAATGTGGAATTCTGAGATGTACTTGCTTTATTTATTTTGACAAGAGCAGTTTACTTTCTGTAACTCATAATAAAGTACTACTGTGGAATAGTAAATGTACTAAAATTGTTTTATTAAAGTAATAAAGCCTGAATGTGAGGCCTCACTAAAGTCCACCACCATTAAATTGTTACTAAATATTGAGTTAAAGATGCCAGGTTATTGTATTTTTTATTTTCTGTATAAAATTCTGTTTAGAATTGTGCAGCTTCCAGACAGCATAGGGATTTGATGGCTACTCTTCTTTCCCCTACTTGTGTTTGGAATGAAAACATTTTTCTGAACAATTCCAAGCAGACACTCTTTTTCAGTTAGCTAGAACACTTGACTAACGAAACTGAGAGCATGACTGAATTCACAGAAAAAGCTCTATGCTGAGAATACATGCTTGACACTTACGGGTAGCCCTTTTGCAATCACAAACCCGAAGCACAAGCAATAGTAAGATCAATGGATCAATTCAAGGAGGAACAGTTAAACTATGTACACACACTCTAGCCACTGAGCTCCTCCTGGTTGATTCTGCCTCCTCATGGATTTCATGTCCACACACTCAGCTGTAGTGTGGTTATAAGTTTCTCAAAGTCTGGGCAAATTCCTTTTGCCTCCTCTGGGTTCTCTCAGGGCCCATGATACATATAGATACCTAATACATGCTGTTGACCATATGAAGCTTGACTAATTTTATTTATTATGGCTAAGGAGGAGGGGAGTTATATTTTTTTCCTTCATTTGTGAATTTTTTATCCTACAAATTTTGGTATAATATAAAGGTAGTGGATTATAGTGAGAAAGGAAGAATCAATACTAATACTACCTGGGAACAATACATGGAGTCAACATTCTTGCTTATATTTTTAATGAGGCACCACATGAACAAGTTTGAAAGGCTTAGAAAAACTTATTATCACTTCTGGAAAAGTAACTTAAAGTGATACTTACTAGTTATTGTGTTCTTTATTCCAGATGATCAATAACTTTTTGTTAACAGTGTGGAATTTGGAGCTATACATAAATGATGTCTGTACTTTGTTCATACACTTCTGCCTTGCTTAAAATCATGTTAAGTTGAATTCTATTCTACTATTTTCCATTGAGTGAAAACCCTGTATGTATGAATGGGTTATTGTTAGTTATTCAAAACTTCCAATACGCTATAACCCATATAAAACAAATAAATAAAAATAGCAAATCCCTAATATATTTGGAGGCCATTTTTCTCCATTTATTCATTTTTGTTGACATGGTATATACAAAAGAGTGGGAATAGAATACGATATGGTTCATATGTGTGTATTTGTTTTAATACTAAATTTTAATTAACCTATTTTATTAAATGGAATGTGTTTATCCACTGCTAGTTTTAGTTAATCAGTTGCAAATAAAGAAATTTATAACATAGAAATATATCAAGAAAGCATGAAACAGAGTGAAATTATAATGTTCTTGTATTTTTTCTCCATCTTCTGCTTCCTCTCTGCCCCTCTGCTCTCTTATCTGGACTGCTCTGGTTCATTATGTATTGTGAATTCTAATGTGGAGGTAAATTGGCAGTTTGTAAATTTTAAACCTAGGGGGGAAACTTGAACTTCATTTGTGCAGTGCAAATTAATATAGCGTGGCCAAGATTAGAAGTGCAAAATTCATGGGAAAGCAAAGTTCGAAGCTCACCTCAGGGTTAAAATATATAGGATAAGAGTGATGAGGTCTGGAGCATTCTTCTGGATAGTTTTTGGTAGCTCACAGGCTCAGATTTGTCTGGGGAGTCCTAATCCAAGTCAAACTTTTCCCTCTGCGATGTCCTTATTTCAGGTTTTCTACCACTTACTAGCATAGGGTATGCAGTCCAAGATGCCGGAATACAAATTTTAGCTTCATTATTTGCTTGTTATATAATCTTGGATATATTAATTAACCATTTTAAGTCTCAGTTTTCACACTAGTTGGTTGGAATTAATAATTGTTCCTTTTTCTAGGAAATGTGGTGGAGATTACATGGTATAATTTAAGTAAACTTTTAAACTCAGATGCATGAGTTTAAACTCAGATGGCATGTTTTAAGTGTTCAAAAAGTCTTGGTAATGCTATTATTCTTTTCCATATATTGAGGAAGAAAAGTGCTATGTATTCATCTATTCGGTCACTCAACCAACCAACCATCTTGGTACAGTCTATATTGTAGTTAGGTAATGTATTAGTTATAATGAATAGAAATCTAGGCTGGGCCCTAGTCACTGCCCTAATGAAGTGATTAATAGGAAAGACAGATGTGCAGACAACCTGTTATAATACAATGACTTAGATACTATGAAATAGGTATGTGAAATGCCAATGTGGCCAAAGGAAGAAAAAAATGTCAGCTGATGTATAAATGAACAAATAATACAGAAAGACTTTTTGGAAAGATGGTGCTTAACCTCAGTCTAGAATGTTGATGAAGAATGAATCACGTAACCAATGGGTCGTGGTGTCCTGGACATTTCTGGTAAACAATAAAATGTCAAAAGTCACTGATACCTAAAATGGCATGGAGCTTGAAGAATGCTAAGCACTTTCCACATGGCCAAAAGAAATAGATAATTTTGTGATATTTCCATTGTTTAACAAGATTTGAGTAAACAGCAAAGAAGTCAACTTCTCTCAAATTTATAACCTGGGCTGGCTTGCTCTCAGCTGGTATGAAGCTGTTTATCCTTGTGCATTTGAGGGATTGCACTAAGGTAGACACAAACAGTTACAATTATTTTATCATGTTTTATGTACATAAAAGTGTGCAATACTTGTCACCATGTGTAGGAACTATGTTCTGTTAAGCAAATATTTAGTGAAAACTCTCTCTTGACCATGGCAATGAAAGATTTGTTGGCAGAAGGCATGTTTTCCATCTCTGATCATAAACTTTACAAAATAAACCATTTTTATTAGCTTATAATGAAGTTTTCACTGAGAATTTATATAAAACTTGCTTTTTGTTTTATTTTTTAAAATATTATTTTGTATTCCACACTGAGATGATAGGTCTCAGTAAGTCTATTAATTGCTGTGAAAAGTGGTGGATACTTTCCTGTTTGTCTTTTCTAAATGCCAGGGAGATAGCTCCTAGTTATAATTTTACTAAGGCTGTGATTTAATAAACAAGAAACAAAAATATGTTAATACTATTGTTAATGCTGTGAATCTATGGGCTCTGTAGATTTTATACTTTCATCTTGTGTTCTATTTTTACTTGGTGCACCTTCTCTAGCTTCTTTATGTGATATTTAAGATAAATAAATTGGAATTGCCTGTGAAGTGTCTGGAAAGAGAGTACTATGATTTGGGACATTGGAAAAAAAATCATATTTCCTATTTTATCCCATCAGCTTTCTAATGATATCTAGCATTTGATGGTAAATATTTGTCCAAGCAACATTTAATTTTAAAATATTTTTCTTTCAGAGCAGTACTCATAAGCAAACTTGCTTTGAGTCCTTGTGGGAGTAATTCTGTATTTCCAGGATTAGTTATATAAGTAAGGGGAACTGGGGGGTCCAACTGATGTCCTTCATAAAATTGATTAAATAAAACTTAGGATTAAAAGCTGATTGGAACAATCTTGCTTAAAACAAGATACGTGTGCTCTGAAGTTTCTGTAGTTTGTTTGTTTTTTTGGAGACAGAGTCTCGCTCTATCACCCTGGGTAAAGAACAGTAGTGCCATCATAGCTCACTGCAACCTTAAACATCTGGGCTCAAGTGATCCTCCTGCCTCAGCCTCCCGAGCAGCTGAGACCACAGGCGTGTCCCACCACCCCTGGCTAATTTTTATATTTTTAGCAGAGATGGGGCCTCGCTGTTGCTCAGGCTGGTCTTGAACTCCTGAGCTCAAGCAACCCTCCCGCCTCCCAGAGGGCTAGGATTACAAGTGTGAGCCACCATGCCCGGCCTGGAGTTATTTTCATGTGTATATATAATATATCACATATTTTTATGAAATTTCTTTTTATGAGATTAATTTTATTTCAGGTTTCTTTGATAACCATGTCAACATTTTGAAACAAATGTTATTTTTAAAAGATATTTTTGTTTAATATTGATTTTCACATCCTATTACACGAATTTTTGACTTTACAAAATTAACATATACCAAATGATTTCAAGGCATTTAAAGAAAATTTATTTATCTTCTTTCTTCCATTAGAAATATGTGTGTGTGTGTATGTGTGTGTGTGTGTGTGTGTGTGTAGGTATATATGACAGAGAGGATTTTCTCTCACTAATCTATTTTTACATAAGAAAGAATTAAAACAATTTTTCTTAAACATATACTGCTAAAAGTTTCTCTTGAAAGTATGCTACCAAAGATGCAGTCTATGAGTTATTAGTGATTTAGAAATGAATAAGCTACAGTGCAATATTGAGGACCACTATCTAAAACTGTGGATAAATGTTGTGCTGCTACTGACTCTCTAAGTAAACCAAGTGCGAATTATTTAACCTCTTAATTTTCTAATTATTCTTTGAAATGCATACATCATAGTCTTTATATATAATAACATTATGGACTATGTTATGAAAGACATACTCTAAACCAAACTCAAATTGTGGTCCCTGGACCAGCAGCACCAGCATCTTCTGAGAGTGTGTTAGAAATGCAGAACCACAGTTACCACCCCCAAACTATTTAATCAAATTCTGCCTTTCAATAAGATCCCCAGGTAATTCATGTGTCCATGAAAGTTTAAGAGGCACTGCTCTAACTGCACTACTATCAATAAAAAGTAATGTGTAGCACATAGTTTAAATTCTTGATGAAATGCAAAGGTCTTTTGCCCGTCTTTTGCTGATATATAAAAATTTCAAAGAACTTTTAGGGAAATTCTTTGGTACATAAAAAAATTTATAAAGTCTAGGATGGCTGAATAATATATTGAGATATTAAGCAATATTTAATGTTTCTCCATTTTCTTCCTGTATTTCTTCCTTTTTCCAACACTTCCCTTCAAATAGTAAGTAAGTAGGTACTATGTCCATGGCCTTAAGGGAACAATGTGATATGCTACAAAGCAGAAATTATGCGATCATGGTGTTCCAAAGGCTAAGCCCTCAGGTCAGAGGTCTCAAAATTATAATCTGCAAACTAAATGCATCACACAGATGTGTTTTGTCAGTAAAGTGTTTGTTCATTTTATTTTTTAAGTTTGATACATGTGGGCAAAGGAATTCCCTTATGCTTCCCTCCAGTGCCATGGGAAGAGGGTGGGGGACCCCTTAAAAGACCAAGGTTTACCTTCGCCATCAAACTAACTGGATGGAAACCAAAATAAAAATTAAGATAAATTATAAAAATAGTTAGCACTTCATATGTGCTAGGCATTGTTCTAAGCACTTAATATTAAATCTTTTAATCCCCACGAAAACCCTATAATATAGATGCTATTATTATGCTCATAAGATGAGGAAACTGAGGTATAGAAAGATGCTTAGTTATTTGCCCAAGGTTACACAGCTAATACAGTACATGACTGAGCTGAAGTTTGAACATAAATAATTTCATTCTGGTGTCAGTCCTTGAAAAACCATGTGATAAATAGCTATATTTCCTCCATGTATAAAGTTCTGGGATCGTAATTACACATTTGACTCATGATTCACCTCCTTTTTTGTGCAGTGCCTATAGTAGGCTGATCCAGGACTATTAGGCCTAGTGACAATAAAAATAGCATATGGAATACTGGGGTGCAGCAGAAGGCTGCCTTCTACATAGTTGGCAGATCCTTGTGTGCTGTTGTGTCTTCTTCTCCAGTCTAAAGATAAAAAAGGAACAAGCCTGTGGCCCTGATCTGCTTGACCTGCAGGTCCCTGGCTTTGCACACTGTGCAGGCACTGTTGGGGAGCCTCTGGGAGAAGGTGGCGAGGCGCTGGAGATCTGCTCCAATGCACTCAGGTCTTTATGGAGTATTTGTCTTTCTCACAGCTTGTGTTCTGGTTCAGTAGTAAATAAAGTGAGAGTAACCTTGAACCAAGCCCACATCGTCATGTTTCCCAATCTTTCACCTTGCACCAGCCTTTTGTGGGCTGGCCTTGCTTAGTGCTCGATCTTTGCATTTGTACAATTTGCCTCCATTTCCCATCTACTAAATTTTTTATTTTAATTGCTGTACTTATATTATGGTGTTTCTGTTTCTGAAGGGGTTTTTTTGGTATTTTTAATTGATATATCATAGTTGTACATATTCCTGGGGTACATGTGATATTTGTATGCATGTATATAATATGTAGTAATCAAATCAGGGTAATTAGGACTACCTCAAATATTTATCTTTTCTTTGTATTGGGAACATTACAATTCTTCCCTTCTAACTATTTTGAAATATATAATAAATTGTTATTAACTATAATTTCCCTGTTGTACTATTGAATACTGGAACTTAATCCTTTTATGTAACTGTATTTTTGTACACGTTAAACAGTTTCCCTTCATCCCCCCTCCCGCCCCCACTTCCCAGCCTTTGGTAACCACCATTCTATCCTCTACCTCCATGAAATCCACTTTTTTAACTCCTACATGTGAGCGAGAACATGAAATATTTGTTTTTCTGTGCTAGGCTTATTTCGCTTAACGTAATGGCCTCCAGTTCCATCCATGTTGCTGCAAATGACAAGATTTCATTCTTTTTTAAGGCTGAACAGTATTTCATTGCATATATAGACCACATTTTCTTTATCCATTCATCTGTTGATGGACGCTTAAGTGGATTCCATAATGTTGCTATTGTAAATAGTGCTGCAATAAACAGGGGAGTGCAGATATCTCTTCAATATACTGATTTCCTTTTTTCCTATCTACTTTAGTAAGTGAAGTTTAATGACAACAAATCATATCATAAAACATTTTTACAACAAGAATACTTCAAATTTATCGTATTAGGAGAAAAGGCAGAGAAGATGAGTATACGTGCAGATCAATCTGAGATTTGGTAGTGTTGTGATGAAGGTGTAGCCTTAGACTTTACCATTTCCGTGCACTCCTTGCCATTTCCAGCTGCTGGTTCCTGCAGCTCCTTGCCTGAGGGCTTTCTCTGGCTGCCCAAGGCTGCTCTGTCTGGAAGTGAGAGACAAGAATTACCTGGGACTTAGCACTGTCTATAATCAGCCCTTGATCTCCAGTGCCATATGGAGGAACTCGTCTCCAATAACATGTTTACCTGCATTCCATGGGAGGGAGAATGACTTATCTGAGGCTTGATTTTGGACTCAGTCCTCTCCTCTCTTCCTTTCTCTTTGAAAGCCACCTGGTTGGCAGAAAGTACGCATGCTAGTTTGCTCTCTGGCATTTGATAAGGCCCTTAGGACGAGGCCTGGTCATGCCAATGCCTTCCTTGGAAGAAATACGTAATTCAAGAGTGAAGCTGATATCGTTATATCTTTCTGACTTTTGCCTCTATCTCTTACTTTATTTTGTAACATCTAGCGTTTCAGAAGATAAGAGGAGAAAAGAGTATTAAGAAGGTGGTAAAGAAAATGGTAAAAAAAAAATCAGATAAAGTGTCAAGCTCCCTAAAGTTAAATCCAATTGACACTTAAAACAAAATAAAATGAAATATAAATTATTTGTCATAGCCTACAAAGTGTATCTACCTCTGCTCGTCATCTCTCTTTTTCTAGCTGTTCATTCTATAAGAGTCATAGTGTTTTTTGAACATACCAAGTTTATTCCTGACTCGTGGTCTTTACACCAGCTGTTTCCATTTCTCTACCTAATACTCTTCCTTTATTCAACAAATGATCCTGTTCTAGTTGTGGGCATACATTGGTGATCAGAACAAAGATTCCTGTTAAATTTACAATTTAGTTGAGGGGCTGAGGCAAGAAAAGGCAATAAATTAAAAACATAATCAATCAATAAGTCAGGTACTGTACTGGAGAAACATGTTTTAGAAAAAGAAAAAAATATATAGCAGAGTAAGAGAATCAAAAACACCTGACTTTGGGAAGCACGTTGAGATTTTAAGCGGGACGAGTTGAGTAGTTCATGACAGGCCTCATTGAGATGGTAAGATTTGAAGGAAGTGAGGGAGCCACGCAGCTGTCACAGTAAGAGTGTTCTGGGAAGAGTGGACAGCCATTTCAGAGCCCATACAAAGGCACCAATGTGGGACATGCCTGCTCTGTGCTATCCAAGTGGGCCTGTGTGGCTAGAACAGAGTGAACCAAGGAGAGAATAAAAGGAGATGTGGCCAGAGAGGTGGTAGGGGCCGTCCTTGCAGTGGGACCTTGTAAGTTGTTTTAAGAGCATTAATGAGCTGTGGCTTTCACCTTGAATGAATTAAGAGCTACTTTAGGGATTTTTTCCTCGATTTTCACAGTTTGTTCCTATCATTCAATTCTTAGCCCTGATTGCCTCCGTTCTGAAAGATCTCCTCTTGTCACTTTATGTAGTTGCCTTTCCATTTTATTCTTTAACTGTTTACTTACCTTGATGTGTTTTTCTTTCATATACTTATTGCTAACTGAAATTATTTCATGTATTTCTTTACCTTTCATTTACCTCTTTTGTTTATAGATTTCCCTTGCTAGAATGCAACGTCCAGGAGGATATGGCTTCTGTCTTCTTCATTTCTATATTCCCAGATCCTAGAACGATGTCTGGCATACAGTAGGCACTCAATAAATATTTTCAACATGGATGGTTGTATTGCAATGGAAAATAATTAGCTTATATGTATGTTTTATGCTGGAACATTTAATTGCTCAGAACTAGCCTTGGAAGAGTAAGAAGATAATTGGGCTCACACAAGTTTGAATTTTGTGTATGGAAGAATACAGGCATATAAAAGTAAAGGATATTTTAAAAAGAATGATTTCAATAATTAAACATGAAATTTAAACTGTCCATGATGGCAAGTGAAGATAAGAGCATGGTGACGGATAATAAAAACTTATGAAAGTCAATGGATTTGTGGTCTTCAGGAGGTCAAAGCACTGGAGAGCATAGTGGTATTGTTTAGAGTGATATTTCTGAAATTAAGAGATCAAAGGTAGCTCAATTACAGGTAAATGGAGTGCTCAGGCTTGGGAAGCTGAGGATGTAAAATTTTGGAGATGAAGAGTTCAAAGGCCTGAAAGCTCATTCTCCTGTGAGTCATTCTCCTGATGCTGAGGTTACCAAGGAGTGGTGATGAAGAGGATGACAGTGAGTCAGCACCTCAGCTCTGCCTGCTGGGGTCACTGATCATGTCTGAGGCTGATCTTGCACTGCCCTAAATTATGCCTTGACCATTATTCCCTTAACTGTAATGATGCTCTAAGTGGTTTCTCTGCCTTTAGTGTTTTCTCCCTCCAATCTGGCCACCCTACTCTGGCTCCAGTGTTTTTTACCTTTCTAAAATGCAACTAGGATATACCATCAACTCCTTTCTAAAATTCCTTTAATAGGTCTTCACAGCTTTAAAACTGTTTTGATTCCTTTGTCTTGCAAAGACCTCCTTGATGTGGACTTTGCCTACTTCCTTCTTCAGCATTATCTCTTATGATTTTACCCAAGTCATCTTAGGTGCAGATAATAATGACCTGATGTTTACATGCTATGCAAAGTAACTTTGCACATGTATTCCTTCTGCTTTGAATGCATTCTTTCCCTATTTCTTGTGCCCAATAAACCTTAATTATCCTTCTTAGGATAATTTCAGTAGTTTCCTCTTCCTTGAAGCCTTTGATGACTACAGAGTTAATGTGTCCATTCTTTGCTCTACTTTTGTACCTCATTCATTTTTTCTTATTTTATTTATCACACATATTGTCATTATTTGTCTTTTTCTTCTATAAGACAGTAATCTTAAGGGATGGAAAAAACAAATTTCATTCTTAAATTTTTTTTTGCTGAATGAAGTGTGAATACATGGAAGACTAAATTAATAAACTTGTTAGGTAAGTTAACAGTGATTGTTAAAGAAGATTTTTTAAAGTCTAAGTACAGCCAGAGATAGTAGATATTAAACTGTTTGTTTACTGTTAATGGGACCTTTATTGCTTCTTGCTGTTCAAGAATAATAGAATTTTGACATTTCCTTAGAAAATACTGTGGTGGTATGTAAATATAGGCCATTGCCACAAAATATCTTTTATCTTCCTGTCTTTGCTTGTTTCTTTCAATCAGAGTTATCCAACAAAATCTGGCATTAAGAATATTTTGTTGTAACATGCCAGTTTCATAGAATGGAACTAAAAAATTTAATCAAGGGCAAGGTATAATATTAACAAGAAACTATTTGGAATAGTTTAGTTGTTAGCAAAAAAGTTGCTTAATAAACTAGGTATACTAGAAAAAGGAATAAAATGAAAGGGGACCTTTTAAAAAATTTTAAATAATTTAAAAATGCAAGTTATAAGGTGGAAATTAATTATGATGATTATTAATGAAAAGATTATTATATTTGGTGATGGAGCTACTTAAAAAGTGATTAGCTTATACTTCATTAGTATCTTTCTTTTGGAGTTGGATAGAATTAACAGATGGAAAATGTACTTCCAGAGTGTCTGCTGAATTATGACTATGGGTTTCTTAAATCTGTCAGAAGAGGGTTGACTGCTGGCAGATGTGCACAAATGCAAAGAAAACCTTTATATAACAAGAAAAATTCACATGTTTTAAACTATGTCAAAGTACTCAGGAAAATAAGGAATGGCTTCAATATAGTAACTGGTGGCATTGTCAATAAAATCCCCTTGTTCTGCATACTTACACCATATTTTTGGTGGACAAAAGCCCATAAATTTGTGAATATGTGTGAAAATAATGACATCTAGAACAATTAAAGTAGAATTTCTCAGGAGATCCAGCTTTTGCTCAATCAAATGTAGATGACATTATCTCTTTCTCATATGGCTACTTTTTAATTGTTTTTAAAGTTTAAACAATTTTTAAAAAATTTTTAATTGTTACTCAGCTGTTTTTTTCTTTTTGTCAAATACCATGGCCTGACACATCTAAGAAGAAACACTTAGGTTTTTTTTAACGTGTGTCTAACTTAAAATAAAACAGCTTTACTCTTTTTCTGGCTAAAACTATTAAATTTTACTTTTCTTGAGAAAAGAAAGTTGACAAAAAGATTGCTCAACTTTCTTGGAAAAAATTGCTTTTGAATTGGGATCCTGGAAGCTAAGACTTGGTACAAAAGGTAGAATAACACTTTCTTCAAGCTTATCTTTCTCAGATTCAATAATAAGAAAAGCACAGCCATTTATAATTTGTTAAAAATGATTTTGTTTACATAATTTTTAAATTATGAAAATGATTAACAATAATGAAAAAACATACATTCATAAGCATAATCCATTTTTTATTCATCAAGATCAATCATTTGAATGTTCAATTCACTTTTTAAAAGTACATAAAAATTTAGTGGATAAAGAGTACTGTAAAGAAAGTGCAAGAAAAATAGAGAAGTAGAACTTTAAGGTTATAGGTAAGTACTGTTTTTTTCCTCACATTTAATGTCCCTGATACACGATAAAAATGTTAGTCTTTAATTTCTTATAGTCCTATGCGTAATTTCATATTAAATGTAATATTTTCACATGACAATTCATTTTACTCTATCCTATGATTAATAATTAATACAAAATTATTAAAAATAATAATAATAATAATTAATGCCATTGATGCTTGTAAACAGGGAAATGAAGGTGACCGATAAAGGCCTGTCCAGATTACCAGGGCCTGGTCTGCAAGGGGCTTGGGTCCACTATGTTGCATTCCAGTATAAATATACTTTTGCTAGGGGTCTGAAAATTTTATTTCACCTGGATCAAACCCTCTAGAACACCCAGAGAAAGATATTTTAAGTCTCTTTACATGCCTCTCAGACTTGTGGTGTATGATAGGTGCTATCTTGAGCCATCAATCTTGGATAACTGATTACTTAAAATAAAATGGATGCACTTCATCTTGCTAAATATCATGTAATTTGAATACATATTAAAGAATTTATTATGCTTATTTATAAGTGATACCCTAGTGTTGCTAGAATACTGGAAGTGAAATTTTTAAATGACAGAATACTACAGGTGGTAGGGTAATATTTGTGTTTACTTTGAGTTACTGGGAATCTGCTTTTGGGGAGGAATATTGCATTTACAGAATGGAGCTAACAGGTATCAAACTGAGCAAGTGTCGGGTATGTTGACTCTTTTTTTTTTTTTAACTTTTAAAAATACTACTTGCATTATAGAGCAGTATAGTAGGCCTTGCTGGTGTTTGCCACATCAGCATCTCTGCCACTGGGAGATCCTCTTTCACTTCTACTTCAGTGTGGTTTTTCAGCCTATTAATCACAGTTCTTTTACTCTCCAAGGATGAGAGGATGCCTTTTAATCCCAGCTAAGCCTTCCAAAGGCAGCAATCTAAAGAAACAATCTATGAATTTCTGCCACTTCATTTTCTCTAGTCCTGTTTCCTGTGGCCTGATATTTCAGCTCTTCTGCAATTCTATGTTTTTAGTCTATGTTTTAAATAAATGTTTTAAAATAAATATTCTTTCAATTCCTCCAGTTTTTCAAATTGTCCTACCCCTGGAAAATTAGTGAGAACCTGGATACCCAAAGGCGGCTTCTGCTCGTGTAGAAGGAGGCCAGGGCTTGGGAAAGGATGAGAAGTTGCTTATAACACAGAGACTCACATATAAGTTTGCTGCAGACCCTTCTAAGCTACTTTGGGACTTGCTGTCTGGGTTGCTGGTGCCCAATTTATAGAGGCATTATGACATCTTGGCTCACATACTTCTGAGAAGGGTACACAGGGATATATACTATACAGTTTGCCAGATACCGTCAAAAATCCTTGCTGGCTTGCCTTCAATATGTTGTAAGTGAGGATTTAGAGACCAAAACATCTTGCAGAAGAACAGCAGGTTAAATGTCTCACAACTCTATCATGGACACAGTGTTTCTTTCTCCTTGTATAAAAATCACTTAAGTATAAACTTTCTTTCTGCGATTTTTATCATCAGCTTTTCATCTTAAAGGAGGAATTGTTTATGGGCCAGGCTGTATTATCTCAATATTGATCTCCACCTCTTAAGGCATCTTCAAAGTTTTTAGTCAAAACACTTGTACAAGAATCAGAGTGTTCAGAAATTACTTTCTGAGAGCAAATTCCTATTTTAAGTGCAAAAATTTTTAAAAGGATAGGGACCGTGACCTAACCACCTTCCTTTTAGACTCTTATTAACACAATTCATTATAGCTTTTAGATGTTTTCCTGCCTTGATAAGTGATAAGGTAAACATCTTCTTTTATGCTAACCCTGTGGGCACCAGGAGTAAGTTAGAGGAAGAAGGGAAGTTATGTATAACCTACTATAGAGGACTTGTAATGTCGGTCTTGACTTCTGTATATACAATTTGATTCCTACTAGTTGGAGTACTCAGGAAACTGCAATAAAGCAGCTACAGGGCATGGTTCTTAACTGGGTACCCCTGGGCCAAGGTAAGTAAACTCTTACAGTGTTACATCTTACTCTTAGCATCTATTGGGCCAAAAGAATTATGAATCTATCTGTTACATTTGTTTAAATTCCCTTTCCAGAGAAATTGGATTCAAGACCCTGGACCCAGCAAGGTAGGCATCCAAGAGCCACTTAAGTAATGAGGGCTGTGAGACTGGCAGGTGAGATACAGGACAGGGAGCCCAGGGAATTTAAGAAGGTAGCATCAGAGGCTGAACTAAAATGTGCAATTTCAGTCATTTTCAAAGAAGAATGTCAGGAACACTGAAATACATCTCAAGATAAGGAACTGGAATCTGGAGAGGCAATAACTGAGCTAACCAGTCTCAATGGGGTACCAGAGGCAGTGTCGGGCCAGATCCCCTGAAGCCTAGAGCCTAGGTGTAGGTGATGTTCACAGGGAACTGTGCAGCTGTTGGTTGGAGATGGATTTGATTAGGGCTGGGTGGGACAACCTTTTCCAGATCTTGCCTACAAGTGGATTAAGTCTGGAGCTTCATCAGTCTAACTATTAGATAATATATTCAGGAGCATTCTAGAGGTAGCAGTTAGACTCCCATGACAATTCATTTCTCCAAGACAAACCCTTCCTAGTGGACCAGATACTGGATCTGATCCTGAAAATTTTATGAGTTCTGAATCTTACTTAGAACATAATCCATTTTCAATTCAAAATATTAGGGTAAGTCTCTGAGGGCCAGGTCAGAAGATAGTTTCTCAGTGGCCTGAACATAGAAATAAAATATGAAAGCCCAGGTGGATTCACATGAGTGGTGGCACTTAGCAACAAAAAGTCACCAGTTTGATGTTTTCCACCAATTTTAATGGCATTAAGTACTTGTCCTCCAGTTCTCAGCATGAGTGGGTGATGCTATATATTGGAAGGAGAATTATATACTGTTTTTCATCCATATGTTCTCCTCTTGGACTTGATGTGTTTATGGTTCTTGGCTCCTCCCAGCAGTGTTCCTTGAAGTCCTTCTATGTGGTCAGTGTCTGATTTTCAGGATATTGGGTAACATGGGTAGGGTAAAGAGGTAGTGAGAATGGGAACTATTGTTTCTCTAAAAGGGACTATGAGTGGAGATGTGCAATGCTGATTCTGTCATGGCATTGAAGGTAAAATAGTCATACTGTCAATCGAACATGGATGTAGCCCATCTATATAGAACTATTACTTGAGAAAGCAACATTTTGTAACAGTTACTATTTACTTCATTTTTCTCTCTTGGGAAGCAGAAAATTGACTATAATATTTAATTAAGGACACGAGGTCTACCAATTTCAGACATTTTCGTACAAGCACTTGGATGAATTCTGTTACTGCATGCTTCATAGCAACTAAAATTTTTTTAGACTAATAGAATCTTTTTTTTATTTCAGAATATTATGGGGGTACGACACTTTGTTTATATATATTGCCCATGCACTGCCCATGTCAGAGCTACAGTCGTGGACATTCCCCAAACAGTGCACCCCACACCCATCAGAGTTTTCCCATCCCCTCCACCCCCTCCCGCCTGCCCACCCCCTGATGAACATTATTGCCCTGTGTGACGTATGTATTGATCAGTTAGTACCAATTTGATGGTGAGTACCAGTGGTGCTTGTTTTTCCATTCTTGTGACACTTCGCTTCGAAGAATGGGCTCTAGCTCCATCCAGGATAATAACAGATGTGTTAATTTACTGTTGTTTTTTATTGCCAAGTAATACTCCATGGTATACATATACCACATTTTATTAATCCACTCGTGTATTGATGGGCACCTGGGTTGTTTCCACATCTTTGCAACTGTGAATTGTGCTGCTATAAATGTTTGAGTACAGATGTCTTTATTATAGAACGTCTTTTTTTCCTTTGGGTAAATACCCAGTAGTGGGATTGCTGGGTCAAATGGTAATTCTACTTTTAATTCTTTGAGGTATCTCCATATTACTTTCCATAGAGGTTGTACTAATTTGCAGTCCCACCAGCAGTGTATGAATGTTCCTATCTGTCCCCATCCCGCCAACGTTTGTTGTTTTGGAACTTTTTGATATGAGCCAATCTCACTGGAGTTAAGTGTTATCTCATTGTGGTTTTGATTTGCATTTCCCTGATGATTAGAGAAGTTGAGCAATTTTTTTATATGTTTGCTGGCCATTATTCTGTCTTCTTTTGAAATGTTTCTATTCAGGCCCTTTGCCCATTTTTTAACGGGGTTGCTTGATTTTTTCTTGTTGATTTTCCTAAGTTCTGTATAGATTCTGGTTATCAGCCCTTTATCAGATGTGTAGCATGCAAAAATTTTCTCCCATTCTATAGGCTGTCTGTTCACTCTAGTGATAGTTTCCTTGGCTGAGCAGAAGCTTTTTAATTTGATCACATCCCATTTATTTATTCTTTATTCCAGAATGAGAATTTAAATATAAATATAGTTATAAACATGCACATCCCTTAATAAATGAGACATACATATATCTTAATAAGTGTAGTTTATAAATATACTCAGTTATCAACTCTAAAGGTTAAACCATGGATTTACTTATTTATTTATTTATGTTTAATTATTATGGATACATAATAGCTGAAAATCTTTATAGGGTACATGTGATGTTTTGATACAGGCATACAATGTAAATTAATCAAATCAAGGTAATTAGAGTATCTATCACCTCAGGCATTTATCATTTCTTTGTGTTAGATACATTCCAATTTCGCTCTTTTAGTTATTTTGAAGTATAGTTGTGCTATCACATATTCTTCATTCTATCTAACTATCTAACTATATTGTTGTACCTATTAACCACCCCCATTTAATCCCCCCCAACCTCTCTTCCCTTCCCAATCTCTAGTAACCATTATTCTACTCTCTGTCTCCATGAGATCAATTGTTTGTAATATTTGGCTCCCATACATGAGTGCAAACATGTGAGATTTGTCTTTTTGTGCTTGGCTTATCACATTTAACATAATGTTCTCCAGTTCCATCCATGTTGTTGCAAATGGCAGGATTTCATTCTTTTTTGTGGCTATGTAATATACCATTATATATATGTACCACAATTTCTTTATCCATTCATTTGTTATGGATACTTAGGTTGATTGAAAATCTTGGCTATTGTGAATAGTGCTGCAGTAAACATGGGAGTGCAGATATCTTTTCAATAAACTGAATTCCTCTACTTTGGATATATACTGAGCAGTGGGATTCCTGGGTCATATGATAGTTCTATTTTTAGTTTTTTGAGGAACCGCCATACTGTTTTCCATAGTGGTTGCACTAATTTACATTCCCACCAAGAGTGTACAAGGGTTCCCCTTTCTCCACATCCTCACCAGTATTCATTATTGCCTGTCTTTTTGATAAAAGCCATTTTAACTGGGATGAGATGATAGCTCATTGTTGTTTTGATTTGCATTTCTTGAATGACTAATGCTGTTGAGAATTTTTTCATATACCTGTTGGCCATTTGTATGTCTTCTTTTGAGAAATGTTTATTCAGATCCTTTGCCCACTTTTTAATCAGATTATATGATTTTTTTTTTCTATTGAGTGGTCGGAATTCCTTATATGTTCTAGCTATTAATCCCTTGGCAGATGGGTAGTTTGCAAATATTTTCTCCCAATCTGTGGGTTGTCTCTTCATTTTGTTGATTGCTTCCTTTGCTGTGCAGAAGCTGTTTAGCTTGATGTGATCCCATTTATCCAATTTTTGCTTTGGTTGCCTGTGCTTTGGGGCTATTACTCAAGAAGTCCTTGCCCAGACCAATGTCCTGAAGTGTTTTCCCAATGTTTTCTTTTAGTAGTTACATAATTTCAGGTCTTATATTTAAGTCTTTAATCCATTTTGATTTGATTTTTATATATGGCAAGAGATAAGGGCTTAGTTTCATTCTTCTATGTATGGATCCAGTTTTCCCTGCACCATTTATTGAAAAGACTGTCCCTTCCTCACTGTATGTTCTTGGCAACTTTGTCCAAGATAAGTTCCCAATAGATGTGTGGATTTATTTCTGGGTTCTCTATTCTGCTCCATTGGTCTATGTGTCTGTTTTATGCCAGTACAATGATGTTTTGGTTGCCACAACTCTGTAGTATACTTTGAAGTCAAGTAATGAGATTCTTCCAGTTTTGTTCTTTTTGCTCAGGATGACTTTGACTCTTCTGGGTCTTTTGTGGTTCCATATACATTTTAAGATTATTTCTTCTATTTCTGTGAAGAATGCAGTTGTTATTTTGATAAGCATTGCATTGAATCTGAAGATTGTTTTGGGTAGTATTGGACATTTTAACACTATTGATTCTTCCATTCCATGAGCATGGAATGTCTTTCCATTTTTTGGGGTCCTCTTTAGTTTCTCTCATCAATGTTTTATAATTTTCATTATAAAAATTTTTCACTTCTTTGGCTAAGTTTATCCCTAGGTATTTTCTTTCATTTGTAGCTATTGTGAATGGGATTACTTTCTTGGTTTCTTTTTCAGATTGTTTACTGTTGGCATATAGAAATGCTACTGATTTTTGAATGTTGATTTTATATCCTGAAATTTACTGAATTTGCTTATCAGTTCTAATAGTTTTTTTGTGGAGTATTTAGTTTTCTCTAGATATAAGATCATAATTGTCTGTAAACAAGGATAATTTGACTTCTTCCTTTCCATTTTAGATGCCCTTTATTTTTTTCTCTTGTCTGATTGCTCTAGCTAGAACTTCCAGTACTATGTTGAACACAGGGATGAAAGTCGCCATCCTTGTCTTATTCCAGATCGTAGAGGAACGGCTTTCAATTTTGCCCCATTCAGTACGATACTAGCTGTGCATCTGTCATATATGGCTTTTATCGTATTGAGGTAAGTTCCTTCTGTACTCAGTTTTTTGAGAGTTTTTATCATGAAGGGATGTTGAATTTTATTAAATGCTTTTTCAATACCAATTGAAATGATTACATAGTTTTTGTCCTTCATTTTGTTGATATGATGTATCACATTGATTTGTGTATGTTGAACCATCCTTGCATCCCTAAGATGAATCCCACTTGGTCATGGTGAATAATCTTTTCAATGTGTTTTTGAATTCAATTTGCTAGTATTTTGTGGAGGATTTTTGCATCTGTGTTCATCAGAGATACTGGCCTATAGTTTTCTTTTTTTGTCGTGTCTTTGCCTGGTTTTGGTATTAGGTTGATATAGGCCTCATAGGATAAGTTTGGGAGTATTCCCTCCTCCTCTATTTTGGAATAGTTTAAGTAGGATTGGTATTAGTTCTTCCTTGAATACTTGTTAGCATTCAGCAGTGAAGCCATTGGGTCTTGGGCTTTTCTTTGATGGGAGACATTTTATTACTGCTTCTATCTCATTACTTGTTATTGGTTTATTCAGGTTTTGGATTTTTTCCTAGTTCAATCTTGGTAAGTTGTATGTGTCTAGCAATTTATCCATTTCTTTTAGGTTTTCCAACTAATTGGCATATAGTTGCTCATAGTAGTGTCTAATGTTCCTTTGGATTTCTGCAGTGTCAGTTGTAATGTCTCCTTTTTCATCTATGATTTTATTTATTTGGGTCTTCTCACTTTTTTTCTTAGTCTGGCTAAAGGTATGTCAATTTTGTTTATCTTTTCAAAAAGCCAATTATTTGTTTCATTGATCTTTTGTATTGTGTTTTTGGTTTCAATTTCATTTATTTCTGCTCTGATATTTATTACTTCTTTTCTTCTACTAATTTTGGGTTTGGTTTGCACTTGTTTTTCTAGTTCTTTGGGATGCATCATTAGGTTGTTTATTTGAGTGCTTACTTTTTTGAGGTAGGCACTTACTGCTATAAACTTTCCTCTTATTACTACTTTTGCTGCATCCCTTTGGTTTTGACATATTGTTTTTACATTTTTATTTGTTTTCTGAAGTTTTTAAATTTGCTTCTTACTCTCTTCATTGACCCACTGGTCACTCAGGAACATATATGTGTTTGTATATTTTCCAATGTTCCTCTTGTTATTGATTCCTAGTTTTACTCCATTGTGGTCAGAAAAAGTAGTTGATATAATTTCAAATTTTTTGAATTTTTTAAGACTTGTTTTGTGGCCTAGCATATGGTCCATGAGCTGAGGAGAAGAACATGCATTAATATTCTGCAGCTATTGGATGAAACATTCTGTAAACATCTATTAGGTCTAAATGTATAGTTTC
Source organism: Daubentonia madagascariensis (assembly GCA_023783475.1). Classification (NCBI taxonomy): domain Eukaryota; kingdom Metazoa; phylum Chordata; class Mammalia; order Primates; family Daubentoniidae; genus Daubentonia; species Daubentonia madagascariensis. Next base: position 3,143,088 of record JAKFHU010000725.1, read on the forward strand.
TAATAGATAGAAACTATAACTAGTTTATAGTTAAGGTTAAGTCCAATGTTTCTTTATTGATTTTCTGTCTAGATGATATGCCCAATGCTGAAAGTGGAGTGTTAAGATCTCCAACTATTATCTTATTGGGGTCTCTCTCTCTTTGGCTTTGATAATATTTGCTTTATATATTTGGGTGATGCAGTGTTGGGTGCACATATATTTAGAATTGTTATATCCTCTTGCTGAATTGACCCCTTTATCCTTATATAATGAACTTTATTTCTTTTTGCAGTTTTTGTCTTGACCTCTGTTTTATCTGATGGAAGTATAGCCACTCCTGCTCTTTTTTGGTTTCCATTTTTATGGAATATACTGTTCCATCTCTTTATTTTCAGTCTATGTGTGTTTTTATAGGTGAAGTGGGTTTCTTGCAGACAAGATTTAGTTGGCCCTTGTTTTTTTTATTCTTCTAGCCACTCTATGTCTTTTGATTGGAAAGTTTAATCCATTCACAGTCAAGGTTATTATTGATAGGTAAGGACTTACTGCTACAATGTTATAATTTGATTTCTGTTTGTTTTGTGTTCTTTTCTTTCTTCCCCTTTTCCTTTGTTAAAAGGGATTTTCTCTGTCAGTGTGTTTTAATTTCTTGCTTTTTATTTTTTGTGTATCTGTTGTAGGGTTTTTGATTTCAGGTTACCATGAGGCTTGCAAAAACATTTTATAACCAATTACTTTAAACTTATGACAACTTTGCCTACAAACAAATAAATGAGCAAAGAGAAATCTAACAGAAATTCTACCCTTTAACTCCATCCCCCTGCTGTTTAAAATTTTTGTTGTTTCCATTCATATCTTTTTATACTATCTATTTCTCAAAATGTTGTAGTTATTTTTGGTAGGTCTGAATTTTAGATGTCTTACTCAAGATCTGAGTGGTTTATACACTGCAATTATGGCAATAGTATTCTGTATTTGTGTCCCTACTGTTACCAGTGTGTTGTATACCTTCAGATGATTTCTTATTGTTCATTAATGTCCTCTTCTTTCATATTGAAGAACTCCTTTTAGCATTTCCTGTAGGAAAGGTCTAGTGTTAATGAAATCCCTCAGCTTTTGTTTGTTTGGGAAAGTCTTTATTTCTCGTTAATATTTGAAATACATTTTTGCAGGATATAATATTCTAGAGTTAAGGTGTTTTCCTTCAGCACTTTGAACACGTCATGCCACTCTCTTCTGGCCTGTAGGATTTCCGCTCAGAAGTCTGCTGCCAGATGTATCAGAGCTTTTTTATATGTTATTTTTTTTCTTTTTTCTTGCTTCCCTTATGACCTTTTCTTTGTCCGTGACATTTGGGAGCTTGTATGTTAAATTCCTTGAGGTAGTCTTGTTCGGGTTAAATCTGCTTGGTGTTCTATGACCTTTATGTACCTGAATATTGATATATTTCTCTAGGTTTGAAAAGTTGTCTACTATTATTTCTTTTGATAAAGTTTCTACCACAGTCTCTCTCTTTACTTCCTCTTTAATGTCAATAACTCTTAGATTTGCCCTTTTGAGACTATTTCCAGATCTCGTAGGTGTGCTTCATTCTTTTTAATTCTTTTTTCTTTTTTCTCTTCCAACTGTGTATTTTCAAATAGCCTGTCTTCATGCTCACTGATTCTTTCTTCTGCTTGGTCAATTCTGCTGTTAAGAGACTCTGATGCATTTCTCAGCATGTCAGTTGGTACTTAATCTCCAGAATTTCTGCTTGATTTTTTTTATTATTTCAATATCTTAGTTACATTTCTCTGATAGGTTTCTGAATTTATTTTCTGTGTTGTCTTGAAGTTTACTGAGCTTATTCAAGACAGCTATTTTTAATCCTTCTTTGAAAGGTCACATAGCTCCATCACTCCAGGATTGGTCACTGGTACCTTATTTAGTTTGTTTGGTGAAGTCATGTTTTCCTGGATATTTTTAGTGCTTGTGGATATTCATCAATATCTGGGCATTAAAGAGTTAGGTATTTATTTTAATATTTTCAGTCTGGGCTTGTTTGGACCTGTTCTTCTTGAGGAGTCTTTCCAGATATTTAAAGGAAATTGAGTGTTGTGATCTAAGTCTTTGGTCCCTGCAGCCATATCAATACTGAGGGTGAGCCAAGCCCAGTAATGCTGTGACTCTTTCTGACTCCTGATGATACCTCCTTGGTGGACTTGGGTAAGACACAAGAGAATTCCCTGGATTACCAGGCAAAGCATCTCACTCTCTTCCCTCACTGTGTGTGCTGGGCTGCTGGAGTTGGTGAAGGAGTGATGTGGGTACTCCCTCATGGCCACTAGTGCCAGGTCATACCTGAATCCAGCCCTGTCTCACCCAAAGCCCATGGTGACTGTTGCCTTGTTACCTCTCATGTTTATTGAAAGATCAAGGGCTCTTTGGTCAGCAGGTGTTGAATCGTGCCAGGACTGTGTCCTTCCCTTCAGGGCAGCATATTTCCTTCTGGCCCAGGGTGAAATAGAAATGCCATCCAGGAACCAAGGCCTGGATTCATGGGCTTCAGGAGTCTGCTTAGTACTTTATTTTACTGTGGCTGAGCTGGTACTCAAGTTGCAAAACAAAGTCCTCTGAATTCTTCCCTTTCATTTCCCCAAGTGGGAGAAGCCTCTCCATGAGCTGCACTACCTGGAGTTGGGGGAAGGGTGACACAGGCAGTGTGTACCACAGTGCACTGGCTCTGAACCAGCACAGCCACAGAAATTGCCCAAGGATCACAGTCCTTGTGGCCTGACTGCCTTATGAATTTAGTCCAGGCCCCCGGCTGCTTTATGTCAGCTGGTGGTGGGGCTAATGGGAACTCAGGTTTCAGGGCACAGTCTTTGCCTCTGGCTAGGCTGGTCTAAATCCTTCCTCCATGGGCACTAGCAGAATGCTTCCCTGTGCTGTGTTCCCCTGTGCCAGGGTAGCCATGAATTTCAATGCAAAGTGTCACATCACTTAATCCCCCCTCCCCTGGGTACACAGATTCTCTCTCCACTTGGCATGCTAGTGGTGCACTGTTGAGGGGTTGGGGAGAGGTGGCGTAGGCAATGCAAGATTGTCTTTTCTGCCCTCTTCAGTGCCTCTTTCCTTGATATAATGTTAAAACCAGGTAGTATAATTGCTCACTTGATTTGTGGTTCTTCTGAAGTTGTTCGCTTATGTGGATATTTGTTGAATTTGGTGTTCATGCAGAGGGACTATCACTGGAGGTTTCTTTTTGGCCATGTTGCTCCTACCATGGATTTATGGTATATATTTTATTTCTTCCTCAGTAAGGGAATTGTTGGACACTTTAGCCCTTACGACTATGGTTTTGATTCTTCTTCCCTCAGGTTTTAATAACTTTCTATGTGTCTCATGGCTTTACTCCACTGGATTTGATAGGGAAGGATCTCTTTCAACAGATGACAAATATTTCCTGTGTGTCTAGTAGGTGTTAGCACTATGGTAAATACTGGGAACATAAGTGAAGAAAAAGAAGATGCCTTCATAGACACTGAAATTTAATTTGAAAAAAAAAATTATTCAGATAATCTTTTAAACAATGGCAAAATTGCCACTGTAATTAATGTTATGGAAGAGAGTAATGAAATACTGTAAAGGGCTGAGTTGGCCTAGGTAAGCAAGTTAGGGAGGGGGAGGCTTCCCTGAGATGTGAAGGACCATCCAGGGGGAGGAATATTCCAGGCAGTGGAAAAGAGGATGCAAAGGCCCCCGGGTGGCTAGAGGGAGCAAATTATCTGAGGGGAAGTGGAAAAGCTGAGGTGGTTGAAGTGAAGACAGCAAGGGGAAACTTGATGTGAAGCAAGGCTGTGGATGATGATGATGATCTGGGGCAAGATCATTGTGGACCTTTTGACCATATTAAAGAATATTGTCATTATTCTAAGAATATTGGGTATCCATCAAAACAATTCAAGGACAACTCAAAGATGAAATGACAGATATTTCTTTTGAAAAGATGACTAGCTTTGGGGTGGAGAACCAATTGGAGGTAGAGGCTGCACTTGTTTTAGTCCTTTTTTGTTTGAAGGAATAGCTTAGTTTTTGCATTTGCAACTATTCCAAGTTCACCTTCAGTACAATATATTTTAATGAATTGTTTTAAAGCTCTCTCTGCTTCAGTACTCCCTGCAAAGTGTGTAATTTCAACCACTTATTAGAGGGAGGTGTTCTGTTTTTGTGATGCTGTGGCTTTCTAACCTGAGAATTCCTAATCACATCTTTGTTGTCTGTCATAGTCAGCATTTTGTGCTCTCTACATAAATTATGTCAAATATTATAGTCAAAACAAAATGCAACAGAAATTTTTCTTTCTTCTCCTTGAGGAGCTATAAAATAAACCATAAAATAAGTGTTGTGCAGAAACTATCCCAGAACCACTCCCCAGATATTTTGAAAAATCTCTTACCCAGTTGTTTTAGGCCAGATACTGCCAATTCCCACTTTATAATCATGTTGTGTTTTGAAAGTTAATTTCTAAACCAGTTCCTTAAAACCTGAAACTTATTTTTCTGTAGAAGCATGCTTTTAAAACTGAAATAACAGTTTTCCTACCAAGTTGGCCTATACAATTTAAGGAAAAGAGGGAAAAGAGGGAACAAAATGTTCTTGAATATTATGTATCAGTGTTACTGTGTGTTTGAAGAATGGTATTTTCCCACTTAACCCTCACAATCAGATGAAAAGGTATTAGAATCTCTGTACTATATGTGAGAAAACAGATGTATTACTTTATAAATTTGTCCTATATATATCATGGTTTTTATAGACTAATTCCTTTCAGGTTGCATCTGAAAATCTAGCTGTGTGTCTTCCCTTCTTTAGCTGCATCAGTGAGGTCAGGTAGGAAACTTTGATTTTTTAAAGATGGTCTGGGGTATCTTCATACTCCTAGTCGTAAATGGCAAGCATAACTAGGAAGAGATAGTCAGGTGAGATATATTTGGATAGAGAGGTAGGGAGAACTTTTGTACAATATCATATCAATCTCCATCAGCACCACAAGTACTATCTCCACCATCATCTCCACCAACAAGAACACCTCACAAGCTGCCACTATAACTACCCTCACCATTGCAATTACAGCCACTTACTATTGCTAGTAGTACCAACATAGCTGTTGTCACAGCTGTCAGGAAAACACCACTACTGTTGCCACTACTTTACTATTATCTCAACCATCCCCCCAATACTATACGGCTTCCTCTGCCTTTTACGGTCACCATCATCTTCCTGACGACACTTTATATAGCTGAGCAGGTCCTCACTCCTCTTTATAAATGTGCCTGGATTTAACCACATGGGATTCTGGTCACAGTTTTAAAGTTCTTGGCAGTTCACCCGTAGCCTCTTAAATTAGAGAAGAAAACCACAATTAGGTAAAAACTATACATGTGTTCTTTAGAGAAAAGCACTTGACTATGGGAATAGATAAAAAGATACATGATATGGAGGTAATATGAACTGAATGTGAACAAGCTACCACAAAAAGATTAAAGAGCAAGTAAGTTAATAGCATCAAAGGAAACTGGTTATAACTAGAGAGACTGAAGAATAAATTAATGAGAGAGCTTGGAAATAATCAAAGAGTGGGACAGATGTAGAATGTCATTCTAGATTAAAAGGTCTTTACTACCACTAGTGGTAAATTATTTATCAAATATTGGGGCAATACACTAGCAGAATTTGCTATTTTGTTTTTTCCTGACTAGTGGAACACATGAGATAATCTAAATAAGGATCATTCAGAACAAAAAATAAAAATAAAAATATATGGGGACAGAAATAAGAAAAACTACAGTGGTTGTGGATAATCTCATAAGTTTTGCCTATTTATTGTTCCTCTTCCGGCCGGTAGAGAAGAGGGAGAAGCTTCTGTGCAGCCCGAATAAGATCCTTGGGTCAATCATTTCTATTTGCAATTAAGCCTCAGCAGTTTACCCTTGATTGAGAAAAAAAGTAAAACCAGGAAGTAGCCACCATAAGAACAAGTAGAGCTCCTGTTAGAGTGCATTCTGGCCCAAGTTCTTTAACAAATTATAGGGAAAAACACAAACTTCAGACCAAATTCACATGTGACTGCTTGAACCCATGCCCCTATATGCAACAGCAAAAATGCTGTCTACAACCCACAAAATTAAGCCTTGCAACTGAAGCTTGGAAGGAAATTTTCAAAAGGGGAAGATAAGGGAACCAAGGAGACTCTACTTAGCATATTTGGTCAAATACCGTACTTGGTCAGGACAGAGCTTCCTCTGCCAAAAATGTGTAAGATAAAAAGAAAATGCAAGGTGACCTTGGAAAAATATCTCAACAGAAAAGTAAGCAACCAAACAAAAGTAATCATAACAATGAACATAAAATCAGATTTCTGTAATGTCCAAACTACAAATGTGAATGGCATAAAATCCTATTGAAAAAATGGGGCAAAAGACATCAACAGACTTTTTTCAAAAGAAAAGATACAAATGGCCAGCAAACACATGAAAAGATGTTCAACATCACCAACCATCAGGGAAATGCAAGTTAAAACCACGATGAGATACCACCTTACCCCTGTCAGAATGGCCGTTATTAAAAGGTCAAAAAACAATAGACGTTGGTGAGGATGTGGTGAAAAGGAAACACTTATTCACTGTTGGTGGGAATGTAAACTAATAAAAACCTCTGTGGAGAACAGTATAGAGATTCCTCAAAAAAATAAAAGAACTACCATTAGATTTGGCATTCTCACTGCTGGGTATGTACCCAAAGGAAAAGAAGTCATTATATCAAAAGACACCTGCACTGGTATGTTTATTGCAACACAATTCACAATTGCAAAATTAGGGAATCAACCTAAGTACCCACCAACTGATGAGTGGATAAAGAAAATGTGATATATATACACACCATGGAGTATTACTCAGCCCTAAGAAATAATGAAATAATGTCTTTTGCAGCAACTTGGATGGAACTGGAAGCCAAAATCCTAAGTGAAGTATCTCAGGAACAACAAAACAAATACCACATGTACTCACTTATAAGTGGAAGCTGAACAATGGGTATATATAGTCACACAAAATGGTATAAGGGACTTTGGAGACTTGGATGGGGGAGGGTGGGAGGGAGAGGTGAAAGATGGAAAACTACCTATTGGGTATGATGTATAATATTTGGGTGATGGATACATTAAAGGCCCTGACTTCACTACTATACAATTCATCCATGTAACAAAAAAAAAAAAACACTTGTACTCCCTAAATGTATTGAAATTTAAAAAAAGAAAAGAAAAGGTTCATAAGTACAGAAGCAGCATCTAGCTATACATTATTTGCAAGTGATAGAGCAGAAACAGTATAACAGAGAAAAATTGAAAATAAAAGGATAAACAAAACTATGTAAGGAATATAAAAAAGAAAAAAGAAATAGAATTTTTTTGAATAGTAGGATTTAAACTGAAAAGCACTAATAGAAATTAGAAAGTATGATTAAAGTTGAAATTTACTGAGAAGATTTAATATATGAGCATTGAACATTCAACATAGCAAGAAGGTATGTAAATCCAAATACAAAGAGACCTCTGGGGAAAATGAGATGTGTGTTTCAGCCTGGCTCTCATTCACTTGGAGACAACTGTAGGGTAAGGCTAAAGTCTTGTTAACATGAATTCTGGAGATGTCAGTGAAATATACCTCTGTTCCCATTAGGCAGCACTAAGTTCCAGGAAGTAGTTGCATCAGGCCCTTGTAAACCTGAAAAGGCTAAGTGTGAAAGAGGAGATATTTTTTATTTTTTCCTTTGTTTGGGATTTTTAAAAAATGCTCATTGTAAGTGTACTGAGTACTAAAGGTGGTAAGATACACTGGTCTGAATGAGAGGTCTGCAGCATAGATCTAACTGTGGCTACATGTAGAACTGCTCCAGTTACACTGGAGGGAGCCAGTTGTACTGTTAATGGTTTCACATGACACATTCAGACGGTGTCATCTGCAACTGTATACAGTACTTGCTGGTGAGGGAGAGAAGCTCAGTATTTCTCGGTTCCATGGCTTGATTCCCTTTGTCAAATTTGGAAAACTCTTTGTGTTTATTCCTTTAAATATATTGCTACATTATCTCTTTTCTCTCATTCTGTTAGGCCAATTACACATATGTTGAATCTTTTTATTATGTCTCATATGTCTTGCACTCTTTTATGTATTTTCCATTTACGTCCTCTGTCTCTTGATACTTCAGTATGGAGGTTTTCTTTTTGAACTATTTTCAAGATCAGTAATTCACTCTTCAACTGTGTCTCATTTGCTCATTTAAATCTCTTCTTTTGAGACAGGGTCTTGCTCTGTCCCCCGGGCTAGAGTGCAGTGGTGTCACCATGCAAACCCCTGCAAGTGATCCTCCTGCCTCAGCCTCCCGAGCAGCTGAGACTACAGGTGTGTCCCACCACCCCCGGCTAATTTTTCTATTTTTTGTAGAGATGGGGTCTCGCTCTTGTTCAGGCAGGTCTCAAACTCCTGGCCCCAAGCAATCCTCCCACCTCAGCCTCCCAGAGTGCTAGGATTACAGGTGTGAGCCACCATGCCTGATCTCTCATTTGCTCTTAAACACATCTACTAAGTTCTTAAGTTGATCTCTATTTCCACATGATTATTTTTGAAAGTTTTTTAGTCTTCTGTCTAAATTTTAAATCTTATATGAATTGCAGAATATATTACAATTAGTTTAAAGCCTATTCATGATAACTTTAATATTCAGACTTCCTGTGAATATGCTTTTATTATCTTTTATTATCTTGTATTTTGAGTAATTCTTGTCCTTTTTCACAACTCGTTATTTTTTACTGAATGATGGAAACTGTAGAAAAAAATTGCAGAGTTAATCTGGGAGACGAAAGTTTACGTAACTGGGTAATTTTGGGCAAGTTTATAAAACTATCTGTGCCTAAGTTTCTTATTTAGGAAAGGATATTGGTAAATTATCCATTTCATAAATTATTGTGAAAAAAATCAGATGAAATATATAATTATATGTTCTCACAATTATCTACCTATCTATCTCTGATCTATATCTATCTTTATGGATTAAGATTCTTCTACATTTTCAGGTAAATACATTTTTATTCTTTATGGAAACTATAGTAAATTTATCTTACATAACACATTTACTTTTGCAATCAGGCTAAAAACATTTTGTTTTAGTTCTTGTTCAAATTTAGTGTCAAGCTTGCTACGTTTCTCAAGTGTATGTTTTTTCCTCCCACAGTTAGAATCATTCTCCAGATGAATAAATTTTTGTCAATTTATATATCTGTAAACGAGGATATGTCAGTGTCCACTTAGCAAATTTCATCTTCATTTTTAACCATTTTGAGAAAAGAAAGAATATATGTGGTCTGGATTACCAATATAAAATCTACTACTTTCTGGAATTTTGACAGGTTTTAATGAAATTTTATTGGAGGATTAAAAAAGACAACAAAAAGATATGAAATTGCATTTTCTCATATTTCTTGAAATTTTCTTAGGCATATAAAACCTTCATAATTTTCCCAAAATAATTCTGAAAGTATTTAGCATAACTTCTAAATAGTAATGACTGAAACATTCTTCATACAGAATAAAGTTGATTATATCACAAGCATCAGTTTATTTCTCTGTTTGTAATAACAGATAGAACTGTCATCTTCCTGAGAAAAGGATTGGTAAAAACAGTCGTGGTGTAATCATTTCATTTTTATGGTTAAAAAGATCATGTGCTCCATAGAATAATAATAATGATAATTATGGTAGTAAGGTTTTCTTAGAAATTATGTGCTATTATTAGTGTATTGATTCTTTGATTCTTTGAAAAGTTTAGTCACCTTAATATATTTATATTGAATATATATGCATGAATATTTATAAAAATGTACTTCCAGTACTCATAAAATTCAGCCTAATTAAGGGTAAAAGGAGCATGGATACTTTCATGGATTGCATCCAGTTTAATTCCTGACCTTTCTTCTCCTTTCACTATTCTCGTCTTTTGAAAATGTGTGAACCAAATAAGAAGCAGTGCAGGTGTGTGGAAAACCTGCTTTTTGTTGAAGAAAGTCTACTTGAATTTTTTTTGGAAAGATACTATTTTCTTCTACCAGAGATGTTTGATCAAATATGTATGTCAGTGCAGCAGGAAAAAAGTGTTTAAAACAAACCATCACAAAGAAGGGAAAAGAAAGAAAGTAAAAGGAAGAAAGGAGGAAAGGAAAGAAAGAAAAAAGAAAACTTTATCAAATCAAAATTGTCCTGATATTTCAGAGATTCTTATTTAACTTTGCTGATGAAAATATTAATGCAGCAGATGGTTTTTTTTTCAGTGTTATTAGAATATCATAAATGTGTACTATTTTATATAAACAATTTTTTGTTTTATGTATTATTTTATAAGATTTCTACCTTAGCAGCTTCCACTCGTACTTCCCTGTCCCTTGGACTCTCTGATCTAGCCACGGTAGCTTTCTAATGGTATTTTGTATGTTCATATTATCATATGAAGATCTTTCTACCTGGGATGTTTTCCCTCTATTCTTCCCTAAGTTAACACATATGACACCTTCACATCTCAGCAACATTGTCATTTTCTCAGAGAAACCTTCCTATCCTCCATTTCTAGACAAATTCTCCATATTATATGGTCTTATAGCACCACATCATAGTAGCTGTAGCAGATGTAATATTTCATTTTTGTAGGATTAATTCATTAATGTTTTCCTCCAGAAGAGTAAGCTTTCTACACGGCCATGGCTCAAAATCTCTCTTGCCATTTGTGAAATATTTATTAGTACTCACCTCTATTCTCATGCTTCTGTGATCCCTGTTATCACAAGGATCTGGAAGCCTGAAAATTATATTTTCTAAGCTTTCTTGCAGTTGAGTGTTGATAGGTTCTGCAAATAGGAGTCCGTGGACAGAAGTAAGATGGCTGGTGGGAGGGAGAAGCCATTCGGGCTCTGACTCTAGCGTAAGCATTGGTGGTAACTGTGAGTGATTATGTGCCCCAGGACACAGCATCAATTGTTTCAGTAGTGGAAGCGTCTGCCTGATCTCTGGGTAACATCATCTTGTCTCCCTTGTGCTCCTTCAGCCATTCCATCACATTTGTAACAGATTTCTTGCATTGGATCCCTCACTGCCTTAGATTGGTTTCTGATTTCCTAACTGGATCCTGATCAATAAACCTAGTTCATAGTGTAAATTGTGAATGAATAAATACACCTGCTTTTCCACCCAATAATATACCACAGATATATTTTATGTAAATAAATACAACGATTTTCCAAATCTATTTAAATTACTCCTTTCTAGCTAAGCTATAAAATAGAAATAAGATTCTTTTAAATCTTCTCTTAGTTGAAGCTACATTTAATTTTTAACTATTTATTTGTATATTTTGTCAGGCCTCAGCCACAAGTGACAAGAAGCTAAAATAGAAACATTGGAATTATATGAATTTATGGAGAATGCATGTGGTTGTATTTAAGTTCAATCTTTACTAATAATTTACATGTATGAAAACAGTTAATTTATTCACACTGAGGAAGAAGTATCATTCAAAAAGTATTTTAATATATTCTATACAGATGAAAAGATTATTAGAGAATAAACTGGTCATAAATAATAGTTATATTTTATATTCTATTTGATGGATACTTTCTTTCCTTGTGATAATATTAGGAAAAAAATTTCTTCCTGAGTTCTACATAGCATAATGACATTTCTAAAGCCTCAAGGGAGAGAAAAGTTTCATACTTGAAGAACAATAATTATATGAATGAACAGATTTGTATTCCCCCTAACTTTGAATGATTTTGAAAGCATAATAATGTATTTTTTAGGAGAAGAAATTAATAAATTAAAAATGTCACTCTCTCTTTAAATTTAAAAATAGCCCTAATTAAAGGGAAGCTATGAAACAATCTCTTTATACTAAAAATCATTTGTTGTTTTATAAAAGCATCTTAGCCTGTACAGAAAAGAAAGCAAAATGACAGGCATTTGAACTAAACAAAGAACTGATTAATCTCCAGTTGGTCAATCAAAGTGAAGTCAAATTTCCCAGGAAGATTTATTTTAACTTTCCTCTAAGTAACTTTCTTACTAGAGATAGTAAAAATGACAGATTTTTCTGTTATGTGTTCTTAACATAAAATATAAAGAGTTAAGTACTCTCTTGTTAAATATTTTTATGATAGAGCTTGTTTTTACACATGTAAATACTAAATTCTTATATTGGAATGGAAGTCCATGTAGCATGTTGTAAATAATCATGAAAAGTTAAAATATGGTTTGAGAAGGAGATAAGCTCATTTTTAAAAGTAATTATTATATAAACTTTCTGATGTTTTAGAAATTTTTTCCTCATCATCTGGTCTTTAATTTCTAAGACTTATAAAAGACTAGATTAGCTTATAATTTGTGGGATAGATTTTAAAATTTGATACCTCTAGTCTGAAGAAGTTCACAGCAACCTTTCGTTAACAAATTCTTCAGTGAATATCTAAACCTAAACACACTGAGGTTTTTAGTTTATACATTATTTCAGTATCTGGTCCATTGACATAAGAGAAGAAGCAGGTATTTTCCTTTGTAGTTGTGAAATCTTATGATTTTTTTTAATTTCAGTAGAGTCGGGGGTACATGTGTTTTTGTTACATGGATGAATTATTTAATGCTGAAGTCAGAGCTTTCATTGTACCTGTCGCCAGAATTGTGTACATTGTAACTTTTTATCTCTTGATCCCTTCCCACCCTCTCAACTTCTTAGTTTTCGACGTCCATCATACCACTTTATGACGATATATATCCCTTGTTTAGCTCCCACTCACAAGTGAGAACATGTGGTATTTGTATTTCCATTCCTGAGATACTTCACTTAGGATAATAGTCTCCAGATCCATCCCAGTTGCTGTGAAAGATATTATTTCATTCCTTTTTGTGGCTGAGTAATACTCCATCACATACGTACACAACATTTTCTTTATCCATTCCTCAGTTGATGGGCACTTAGGTTGATTCCATATCTTTGCAATTGGGAATTGTGCAGTGATGAACAATCAGGTGCATGTGTCTTTTTTATATAATGACTTCTTTTGCTTTGGGTAGATACCCAGTAGTGGGACTGCTACTTTTTGGTAGGTCTACTTTTAGTTCTTTGAGGTATCTCTGTACTGTTTTCCACAGAGGTTGTATTAGTTTACATTCCCACCAACAGTGTATAAGCATTGCCTTTTCACCACATCCTTGCCAACATCTATTGTTTTTTGACTTATTAATCACAGCCATTATGACAGGGGTAAGGTGGTATCTCATGGAAGTTTTAATTTGCATTTCCCTGATGATTAATGATATTGAACATATGTTCATATGTTTGTTGGACATTTATCTATCCTCTTTTGAAAATAATCTGTTCATGTCTTTCACCCAGTGTTTGATGGGGTTATTTGTTTTTTTCTTGCTGACTTATAAGTTTGTTGTAGATTATGGATATCAGCCCTTTGTCTGATGTATAGTTTGCAAATATTTTCTCTCATTCCTTAGGTTGTCTATTTACTCTGTTGATTATTTCCTTTGCTATGCAGAAACTTTTTAGTTTAATTAAGTCCCTTTTATTTATTTTTGTTGTTGCTGTATTGTCTTAGTCATAAATTCTTTGCCTAGGACAATGCCCAGAAGAGACTTCCCTGTATTTCCTTCTAGAATTTTTATAGTTTCAGGTCTCACATTTAAGTCTGTAATCCATCTTGAGTTAATTTTTGTATATGGTGAGAGATAGGGATCCAGTTTCATTCTTCTGCATGTGACTATCCAATTTTCCCAACATTTATGACTAACACATCCTTTCTCCAGTGTATATTTTTGTCTGCTTTGTTGAAAATCAGTTGGTTGTTGCCATATGGCTTTATTTTTGGGTTCTCTATTCTGTTACATTGGTCTATGTGTCTGTCTTTATACCAGTACCATGCTGTTTTGGTTACTATAGCCTTGTAATATAATTTGAATTCAGGTACTGTGATGCCTCCAGATTTGTTCTTTTTGATTAGGAATGGTTTGGCTATTTAGGCTATTTTTGCTTCCATATAAAGTTTAGTATTATTTTTTCTAGATCTGTGAATAATGACATTGGTATTTAGATGGAAATTGTGTTGAATATGTAAATCACTTTGCAAAGTGTGGACATTTTAACAACGTTTATTCTTCCAATCCATGAGCTTAGGATGTTTTTCCATTTGTTTGTCATCTATGACTTCTTCTATTATTGTTTTGTAGTTCTCCTTGTAGAAATCTTTCACCTCCTTAAGTATACTCCTAGGTATTTTCTTTTCTTCTTTTAAAAAATTATTTTATTTTATGTAGAGAAAGGGTCTAACTATGTTGCCCGGGCTGGTCTCAAACTCCTGGCCTCAAGCAATCCTCCTGCCTCGCCTCCCAAAATGTTGGGATTACAGGTATGAGCCATGGCACCCAGCCTTGGTGTTTTATTTTCTTTGAAGCTCTTATAAATGGTATTGCATGCTTGATTTGGCTCTCACATCGACTGTTATTATTAATAGTATGTAGAAATGCTACTGATTTGTGTACATTAATTTTGTAACCTAATACTTTACTGAATTTACTTATGAGTTCTCTAAGTCTTTTGGTGGAGTCTTTAGGGTTTTCTAGTTATGAGATTACATCATTGGCAAACAGGGATAGTTTGATCTCATCCTTCCTGATTTCAATGCCCTTTATTTCTTTCTCTTGCCTGATTGCCTTAATTAGGACTTTCATTACTATGTTGAATAGAAGTGGTAACAGTGGGCACCCTTATCTTGTTTCCAGTTCTTAGGGGGAATGCTTTCAACAGTTCTCCATTCAGTACAACAGTGGCTGTGGGTTGTCCATATATGGCTTTTATTATTTTGAGGTATGTTCCCTCTAGTTTGTTGAGGGTTTGTATCATGAAGAGATGCTGGATTTTATTGAATACTTTTTATGCATCTATTGAGATGGTCCTGTGGCTTTTGTTTTTAATTCTGTTTATGTTGTGGATCACATTTATTTATTTGCATATGCTGAACCATTCTTGCACCCTGGCATGAAACCCACTTGATCATAATGAATTGTCTTTTGATGTGCTGTTGGGTTCAGTTTGCTAGTACGTTTTGAGGATTTTAGCATTTATGTTCATGAGGGATATTTGTCTGTAGTTTTCTTTTTTTGTTGTGTCCTTTCCTATCTTTGGTATCAGGGTGCTACTGGCTTTGTAGAATGAGTTAGGGAGGATTCTCTCCTTGAGAAAACAGTTTTAATATAGTGAGCCATTAAAAAAGAGATGAGTTGTAGAGACAAAAACCACAGAAAACAGTGTAAATGTATTGATTTTCTGCCTTGATTATATGTTCAGTCTGTCAGTTGGGTGTTGAGTCCCTGGCTATTCTGATGTTGTTGTTTATTTCCTTGCTTGGATCTAGTAGAATTTGTTTAATGAAACTGGGATCACCTTTGTTAAGTGCACATATATTGAGGATTGTTATATCTTCTTGTTGAATTGCTCCTTTTATCATTATATAATGACCCTTTTTGTCTTTTTTTTTTACCATTGTTGATTTAAAGTCTATTCTATGTGATGTGAGAATAGATATCCTGCTTGCATTTCATTTCCATTTGCATGGAATATTTCTTTCCATGCTTTTATCTTAAGTCTATGAGATTTAATTTAATATCTGCAAGTTAAATGGATTTCTTGGAAAGAACATATATGTGGGTTATGTTTTTTGTATACATTCTGACAATTTATACTTTTTAAGTGGAGCATTAAGACCATTAACATTCAATGTTAGTATTGATATGGGAGATACTGTTCTTTTTATCATGATGATTGTTACCTAGATGTTTTGTTTTCTCCTTTGTATTTTATAAGAGTTGTGAGTTTTAACTTTCAGGTATTTTTACTCTGGTGGGTAATGATTGATCTATTCCATGTATAGAACACTTTTAAGCATATCTTGAGTAGGGCACATCTAGTGGTGACAAATTCCCTTAGTGTTTGCTTGTCTGGGAAAGACTTTATTTCTCCTTTGTTTATGAAACTTAGTTTTACAGGCTACAAAATTCCTGGCTGGCAGTTATTCTGCTTAAGGAGATTAAAAATGGGAACCAATCCCTTCTGGCTTGTGAAGTTTCTGTTGAGAAGTCTGCTATTAGTCTGATGGGTTTTCCTTTGTAAGTTACTTGATGCTTTCATCTTGCAGCTTGTAGGATTTTCTCCTTCACTTTAACTTTGACCAGCCTGATAACTATGTGCTTTACTGATGTCCTATTTGCCATGAATCTTTCATGTGTTCGATGACCTTCTTGCAGCTAGATGTTTAAATCTGTCGTGATACCAGGGAAGTTTTCCTCAATTATCCCCTGAAATATGTTTTCCATGCTTTTTGCTTTTTCTTCTTCTCCCTCAGGCATACCTATTATTATTATATTACCTCACTTTACATAATACCATATTTCTTGGAGTGACTGTTCATTCTTCTTGATTCTTTTTTCTACATTTTTGACTGACTGGTTTAATTTGAAAGCCTTGTCTTCAAGGTCTAAAATTATTTCTTTTCCTTGGTCTAGTTTATTGTTAAAATTTTCTGCTGCATTTTGAAATTCCCTAAATGACTTTTTCGTTTCCAAAAGTTCTGTTATAGTTTTTCTTTTATTACCTATCTCTTTAGTAAATTTTTCATTCATGTCCTGAATTTTTTTTTATTTCTTTCTGTTGGTTTTCAACTTTCTCAAGAATACCATTGATTTTACTTGTCATACATATTCTGAATCCATATCTGACATTTCAGCAATTTCCTTTTGGTTGAAGTCCATTGCTGGAGATATATTGTAATCCTTTGGGGGTGTCAAGATAGCCTGTTTTTTCATATTACCAAAGTTCTTATGCTGGTTCCTTCTCACCTGGAAACTCTTCTCTCACTTCAAAATAGATAGCTTTTTGGTACACCTGTTCTCTGCTGGACCTCTGTTGCTCAGTGAAGAGGGGGAGAGGTCTCTGGATGGTGTGCATGAGTCTTACTCCAGAAGATTGACCAGACAGGGGAGGGGCAGATGCACTGCTTTTCTTTAACATTGCTGCTCTCCTGTGTCTAACAGTTTCCCTGTGGTTGTCATGGGGCCATCCTGGCAGGGCTGGCCCACAGCAGGGTGAGTGTATGGTGGGGTATACCTGCAGCAGGGCAGCCCATCTAGGTCTGGGAGTGATGGCTGCATTGGTGTTTACTCCATCCAGATTCATCCCTGGCAGGGCTTCCCAGGAGATGGCAAGGGTGGCTGCATTGCCCAGACAGCAGACAGTGGGCATGGAGGGCTTCAGGCATGTGTTCTTCTTGGGTCCCATGGGAAGTGTAGCTGGGTGGGTCCACCCATGCTATGGCAGTAGGCACTGGGTCTGTGGGTGCCTACTCTGCCCAGGTCCTCCAGTAGTAGTGGGGGCTTGTGGCACTCGCTCACAGGGCACATGAGATAACCTGTCTTCCCACCTCCCTCCGAGGCCCATCAAGGTGCAGGAGATGCAGCAGCTATGGATCTGACCCCCGGTAAATGCAGTGGTCACAGTCTGGGGCTGTGACCTCAAAATGGTGCTAGCCACAGTGCCCAGAGTTTGGAAGTTAGCTTTGCCTTCCCTCTGGATCATTGCTGGTGCATAGCCTCCCGGCAGGTCTCTGTAACTGTCTGGAGGCCTGCTGCAGTGGAGGGACCCTTCCTCAGTTCTAGTTGCAATGTCCACAGGGTAAGTGTGGAGCCCCAGAGTTCTCTCCTCTGTCCCTTCCCTATGTGCAGTGCACCTTTCCCAGATACCTCTGATCCTGCTGAGTGGGTAGTCTTGCTGAAAGCCTCTCTGCAGAGCCTTTTACTGGCACCATAATGGTATCCACACCGTGGTGTGGTCTCCTTCCGCATCGACTCTGAGCTTGTCCTTGTGAACTGCTTTGGCCAAAAGAACATCAAAAGTATCATTCAAAAAGAGGCTTAGTAAGTACTTTTGTGTTGGGGTTTACCTTCTTGAAACTCAGCCTCCATGTTCTGCAAATGTTATGCAGAAGAGAACAGAAGCACCCTAGCCAAGAGTCCTTGTTGAGTTCATAAAAAAGAGAAGCCATCTGAGACTTGCCAACCACAAAACGACTTGCCAATTGACTATTGGCAATGCACGAGTAGAGCCTATTTATTCCCACGTGAACTGAGATGAGTTCTCCCAGCTAAGCTCTGGCCAGATGGCAAACACTTAGAATTGTGGGCAAGGAAATAATGGTTGTTTTAAGCCAATAAATTTGGGGGAAGTTAGTTTGGCAGTGATAGATAACTGAGATACCACCTTTCAAAGATTTTCTGCAGCACTGCTGTCTACCTGTCTACTACCTCCAATCACAAACTTCTAATTTTGGAAAAATCCAATCCTTGCTCAGTTGAGATATCACAGAGGAAAACACAGAGGAGAAGGTAGAAAACATTAACTCAAAAAGCCCCTTGTATATAACTACTCTTGAAATCCTATGGCTCCAACTTTGTGTTAAGATTCTTGAAGCAGAAATCAGAACAGTCTGGATTCTTTATGGGCATGGTTATCCTGATTTACTTTTGTTCTTCTAAGTCCCTCCTCCTATTCATCATTTGGGGAAGACTGGAAGGGATTCCACTTATTAAGTTATGCATACCTATCCACCTGTACTTCTTATTTTCCTACATGTTATTAGTGAGGATAACAGCACATCATCAGACATGTATATTAAGGTACGTACTGGCCCTCCCATCTGCTCCATCTAACTCTACAAATACCAGTGGTATTCTTCATTCACAAATAGACTTAAAGAACAACAAAAAATTAACCCGCAGCTCCTGTCACAATATAGTTTGTCATTTTCATAGTCAAAGTAACAATGGTTTTCAATAAAGTTCATTTATCCTTTGTTGTCATTAGCTTATTTTCTGTGCCTGTTGTTCATTTTTAATCCTAATATTGGGAAGTCCAGTACTTATGGTGAAGTATTGGACTCATGCTTAAAATGACATTTTTTGAGGCCTGATCATATTAAAATAATAAGCTAGTCACCGTAGGAGATATAAAAATATATAACAGATTATCCCTGACTGGTACAAAATTACAGTTCAGTTAACAGAATGTTTTATATATTTCATTTTGGCTGAGATATTGGGGAGGGGATATTCTTGTTTGTATTTTAATTCTCTTAGAATGAAGGAATCATATTTTCCCTAAACATAAAACAAAAGAGTTTATATTTTTTCTTATTATAAAAGTAATATGTTATTTCATAATATGTGGCTAATATTGAAAATAAACGAAGAAAAATTAAAAATCACCTGTATTTTAGACTACTTACTTGTATTTTTATACGTATAAATAAATCAATAGGTAGAATGAGTGCACAAGAGAAACAAACAGAGGTCCAAGAGAGTCATCAGAATGAGACTGGAAACAAGGAGATGATCCAGATCAGAAAGTAAATCTGGCTTTATATTTTACTTGGCACTTAAATTTACATTGTGAGCAGTTACCTATGAATGTAATAGCCTTCAAAAATTTAATTTTAATGACTGCACAGCATTTTATTTGTGGATGTAACATAAAATACTGACCATTCATCTACTGATATATCTTCCTCCCCATATTTCATCACATATATAATAATATTCTAGTATATTAAAATGCATTCAGTTTCTTAAATGGAGAAAAGTTCTTTAATAATTTTAGCCTATTATACATGCTGTTTTTAATTTCTTAAATACTTCCCCTCCTCAATGTGCCATCCTTCTCTACTGAGTTACCAATTTTGCTCCTGCCCCATATCTAACATTTGTGTGTGCAAAAGCACTGGTATGATTGGAAGCCCATCTATGTCTAAATATTTCAAAGGTGTATATCAACCTAACAGATGTTATACAAAATATGTTCTGCTTAGTTGCCCATACAAATATACCTCCATAAAAAAACTTGAAAAAGTATGATTTTTACTTACTAAACACTGCCAAAATATCAAGATCAAAAATACTCAATTTAACTAATATTGCCCATATTTGGCATTCTTTGATGTGTTGAAGATATTTGGATAAAACACATCATGTAGGAATTTTTGATTTATAAAATTCATTTTATTTCCTTCAAAAAAGTCACCAGTCATGTTGTTATAATTAATATTTTCACATAATTTGTATTCCAAACCAAGTAACTTCTCTTTAATCTTTATAATTCTTATATAGTATTTTATGAATTTAAATTTGAAGATATTTATCTTTGCCAACATAGTAGCAAATAGAATTGTCAATAAATTTCTTAAAGCAACATCTAAATTGGAAAAAGAAGCATACATTTTTATATATCATGTTCAAATATCATGTGGTTGCATATTACAAAGTATCCTTACAAAAATAGTACAACATATTTTAACATTATCATATAAATCATTATCATTTATAATAAAAATATCCCTAATGTCTTAGAGCAATATGTACATCTATATAGGCTTTCTTAAGTTTTTCTTTCAAATACTTTAATGCTGGAATGTTAGGAAAAATAGCAACAACTCTTAAAACATAGTATTGTGTTTCTCAATTTGTTCATCTCTCTATTTAATCAAGACTATATTGGTCTATAGTGACTAGAAGATAGACTCTATATTTAGTAGTTCGTGATTTTGTTTTATGTGGATCTTTTCCTTCAGGCAAACATTTTTGCTTCTGAGTTGTATTTTATCATATTGCCACCTTTTTGAAAATTTTACATGAAATTTCTTTTAATAGAAAAATAAGAAACATTTTTAAACCTTTAAAAAGTTAAACAGCCAAAATTTAATTTTTAAAAGATTTTTAAAGATTTAACATTATTATTAGCAGAAAAAGTTCTTATAGTATAGCTATAGACATACTCAAATTTAAAAATTAATTTAACTTTTTTACTAGACCATGCATTTCTCTTTATTTGGGTATATTTTGTTGTTTTTCTTAACTCTTCTGGTACATTGTATCTTGTCAAAACAAAATCTAATTGCTTTAACAGCATGTAGTTATGTTTCAATAATGTTTTTGAGAGAGGTTGTTGGGTCAAATATTTGATATGTGTTTCATGAAAATATTTCTAGTGGTCTATTGCACAGCATGATGACTATAGTTATAATAATGAATATCTCAAAATTCCTGAAAGAATGAGTTTTAAATATTCTCACCACAAGGAAATGATAAATACATGAGGTGATGAATGTGTTAGTTAGCCTGATTTGATCATTTCACAATGTGTACATGTATTGAAAATCACATTGTACCCCATAAATATATACAATGATTATTTTTTAATTAAAAATAAAATTTAAAAATATTCTCTTGGAAAAATCTTTAAAATGTCAAATACAATATTTAATTGTTCCAAATAATGCTAATAGTCTCAGTGTGTTTGAGGCCATCTCTCCCAGTATCATGTCCCACCATTGGCAAAGGAATGCCAATAGATTTTTCTACAAAAATTCTGGCTCGTACAATTTTTCTTCACCATCTGTATTAGCAATGTTACCATAGATTTGCCCTCAGCATCTTAAATCAGAGTTTACAATTGAAAGTTACTTTTTTGTTTATTAGTTTTAAGTCAAAATATCAGTGGACTTTTTACAGCTAGTTTAAAAGCAATAAAATGTTTTAGTTTTTTTCTTTTTTCTAATAGTCCACCAATGCTAATAAATACTAGTTGGTCTACATCATTTTTGTCTTTTATTGTTATTTTTTTTTACTTTTTATACATACTATGGGTATCTTATTCTCTTTGTTTTTCATTCCACTAATAATCTCATTTTGAAATTACCATTGTAGTTGTTACTTGTTTCATTATCTTAAACAGTTATTTTCATGTGCAGTCACTCTATCATTAGCTTTTGAAATAATTTTTCCTAACTCTAGAAACAGGCCATTATCTTTTACAAATATTATGAACACGGTGTCACAAAAAACATTATGCTTATATAAATGTTGAGCATACACTAAGAACTTTTTGAAGAATATTATAAAATATTTAATATCAATGATCACTTTTTTGTTGGAAACTATTGATTTGCTTACTATTCACCTCTTTTATCAGTTCTAACAAATGCATGTGTGTTTTTGGGGTGCACATGGTTTTCTCAAGAGAATAATTAAATTTTCGATAATAAGTAATATGAAATTGCAGGGACAGGATACAACCTGTTCCAGTTGTGAAATTGTAATGTTTTATTCACAAATTTTGTGGGGGTCATACTTGACAGAAAAGTGCTCACTTTCATTGCGAACAGACTTAAAGATTTAAGCAGATTTCCTGTTTAAAATTTTTCAATTTTTTCTACCCCTTTTTTAAAAAATTTCTAAATATTATAGGGTTACAAATATTTTTGTTTGCATGGATTACTTTTATAATGCTTGAGTCATAGTTATAAGTGTGCCTGTCACCCAGATAGTGTTCATTGTATTCATTAGGTAGGTTTACGCCCATCCCCTCTTCCCCCCTTCCATCTGCACAGGTTGAGTTTTACTTCCCTCTATGCACATGTGTGCTCATCAGTTAGTTCTAATTTAATAGTGAGTACATGTGTTGTTTGATTTTCCATTATGTAGATATTTCACTTAGGATAATGGTCTCCAGTTCCATCCAAATTGTTGCAAAAAACATTAAGTCATCCTTCTCCATGACTGAGTAGTATTTCAAGGTAAACATATACCACATTTTATTAATCCACTCATGAACTGATGGGCACTTGGGTTGATTACACACCTTTGCTATTATGAATTGTGCTGCAATAAACATTCGAGTGCAGGTGTCTTTTTGATAAAATGTCTTTTTTTTTTCCCATGGGTAAATACCCAGTAGTAGGATTTCCAAATCAAATGGTAGATCTACTTTTAGTTCTTTGAGGAATCTCTATACTGTTTTCCATAGAGATTGTACTAGCTTGCAGTCCCACCAGCAGTACAGAAATATTGGAAAGAGATCACAGATGATACAAACAAATGGAAAAACATATCATGCTCATGGATCAGTAGAATCAACATTGTTAAAATGTCCATACTACCCAAAGTGATTTACAGATTCAATGCAATCCCCATCAAAATACCAATGTCGTATTTCACAGATCCAGAAAAAATAATTCTGTGCTTCATTTGGAAGCAGAAAAGAGCCTGAATAACCAAAGCAACCTTAAGCAAAAGTGACAAATCTGGAGGCATCACATTACTAGACTTCAAATTATACTACAAGGCTGTAGTAACCAAAACAGCATGATGCTGTTACAAAAATAAACTCATAGACCAATGGAACAGAACAGAGAACCTGGATATAAAACCATCCACATATTGCCAACTGATCTTTGACAAAGCAGACAGCAATATACACTGGAGAAAAGAATCCCTATTCAATAAATGGTGCTGGGAAAATTGGATAACCACATGTAGAAGATTGAAACAGGATCCATATCTCTCACCACTCACAAAAATTAATTCAAGATGGATAACAGACTTAAATCTAAGACATGAAACCATAAGAATTCTATACTAGAAGAAAATGTTGGATAAACTCATCTAGATATTGGCCTAGGCAAAGAATTTATGAAGGCGACCCCAAGGGCAATCACAGCAACAACAAAAATAAATGGGACTTGATTAAGTAGAAAAATTTTTTGATTTTTGTCCATTTAATCAAATCTTATTAAAATGTTTAATATAATGAAACTATTTTCTAATTCTAGATTTCCATTTGCATCTAGTTGTCAAAGTAGTAAATTGGTATCATGTTTCACGCATGTGAAATCCAGATCTATAGATACACATATTTAAGAGTACTATGAATAGTTTTTATTTCAAAGTATTCTTCCGTTGCCAAGTGCAACTGTTGCTTGTTATTATTCTTGTGCTTATTCCTGAGTGCCCCCAGGACCGTGAATTGGAATCCCCTGTAGAAGCAAGAAAACAGATGCTTGGATGACTAGGTAATGCTACTTTGTTATGCAAGAATTGATTGCATTTATGCTCTTTCACAGGAATTTTCAAGTAAATTATTTGTCAAGTATATTAATTTGCCTTTTCTCATACTTATGCACTTCTGTCACTTAAATTCTCCTTGCACTATGAAGGTGCGCATCTCTGACATCGACAAGGGTACAACCCACATACATTCAAAGCATTTGGAGGCAGATAACCTTTTGCTTCACAGACACAGAGCAATAGACATGTCCCTGGGGCCTGAATGATTTTTCTCATGACAGTCAGTGTTTAGGGTTACAGGTCTCTCTGTGCCAGATCCTGAGTGACAGAACAGTCTGTGTGTTTATTAATAGAACACATGTACAGTCATCTAAGGAGCAGAGCCCAGGCAGCAACTCCTCATGCCTGAGTCTAAAGGTTGTGGTATTCTATCAATCACCAGGTTTTGTTTTAAATATCATTTCCTCAGAAACTTTTATCAGGTACCAAGTTGTTCAAATTCTTTATACAGTTTCATAGCACACTAATATTTACCATTTATAGCAACAATTGTGCTCATAATTATTTGTTTAATGTTTATATTGGCTGTTACTACACAAACTTCATCTCCTGTTCACTGCTGCTCCCTCAATACTATGTTGCCTGTTTCCTAGTTTATTGTCTGCTTTTCAAATTCTGCTTTTGAGTTTTTGATGGAAAGAAATTTTAAAATATGAAATAAATACGTCTATATTTTTCTTCATAGTTTTAAATAGAGTTTTACACACATACCTGAGTCATAGAAAACCTCCTTTTTTGGTGTCTTTACTGTGTTTAACTTTTAATCTGATTTTAAGCACAGTGTGAGGAAATTATCGGTATCTCCTTTTTTTCCCCCAAATGTTGGAGCAATTTTCTCATCACCAATTAGTGGCTAATTCTTCCTTGGAACGCTGTGTTTTGAAAGAAAGTCACAGTCAGTTGTAACCATGGCCTACAGTAGAGTTATAATGAAACTCAATATTTCAAATTATTTATTTTCTAGATTGTTATAACCTTTTAATAAAAATGGTTTATTTTTATTTCATCCTAAAATGTTTCTCTTTTTAATTGAAATATGAATTCCAAATGCATAATCAATTTTTGGTGAATCGGTGAGTAATGGTGGTTATAGTGGTGGTAGGTTAAATCAAGGAATGAATGTTTGCAAAGTGAAAATTGTAAGGAACACTTCTTACCACCATGCAGTTCAAAAACAATCACAAATATGGCAGTCTCACTGAGTGCTTTCATGCATCTGTCTGATTAATACATACTTTACAAATTTTTATTTTACAACAATTTTTATTCATTCAGTAATTCATTTTCCAATCTACTTATTCCAGTTCAGGGTCAAGGATGGTGGAAGTCTATCCTGGCAGCTCAGGGTGGAAGGCGGGTACCAGCCTTGGCCAGGACATCATCCCCTTTTAGGGCATACTCACACATACCCACACTCACTCTGACTAGGACCATGTAGAAACATCAATTTACTAATGTACACATCTTTGAAATTTGGGAAGAAACTGGAGTACATGGAGAAAACCCACATAGACATGGTGAGAAATGTGCAAACTCCACTCAGACGGAATTGATTTGTTTTCCCCAACGTTATAATTATCTTACTTATTTTTAGTAACCTTTCTTAAACATATGTATAGCTCACATTTATTTCAATGTTTAATACTAGAAGAGTTTTGGGTCTTTAGAAGTTTGGTGCTGATTTTGTGACCAAAAATATGCCATAGGTACTTTAGTGTTGTTTATATTATTTAGCTTATGGTAAACCTGGTTTCATTATACATCATTTCACTTAAAGTCACAGTTTCCAAGAACCTATGGATGACAGTAAGTGAGAACTTACTGTACATAAAGTGAGGAATTGGCTCATGTGATTATGGAGGCTGAGAAATCCTGTGATCTGTTGTCTGCAAGCTGGAGACCCAGGAAAGCTGGTGGCATACTTCAGTCTGAGTCCAAAGGCCTGAGATTCAGGGGAGCCGATCATGTAAATTCTTGTTCGAGGGCAGGAGGAGATGAGATGGGATGTGCCAGCTCAAGCAATGAGGTTGAAAAAAAGAAAAAGAAAAAGAATTCCTTTTTCCACTGCCTTTTCTTTTACTCACTCCCTGAACAGATTGGATGATGCTCAACCACACTGGGGTGAGAAATCTATTTTTGAGTCCACCAATTCAAATTCTAATCTTATCCAGAAACCCTCACAGACACACCCAGAAACGACGTTTAATCTGGGTACCCACTGGTTCACTCAAGTAAACACCTAAAATTAACTATCACAGACACACTTCTTTAAAGGTGAAAGCGAAGACTATTTCTTTGAAGTTCTTAACCGGAGTCGGCTACTGAATTTATTTTCTTTTAAATAGAGTTTCAGGAGAGTGAATATCGGGCTTCTTAGGACAAACTTAGAATAATGGTTAAAAGTATCAGCTTTGAAGTCGTAAAAGACACAATTTCTAATTTGAGCTCTTTCACTTACTTCATGTGTGACCTTGAGTATGCTACTTAAATTATGTGTTAGCTTCCTCATTTGTAAAGCAATTAGCAAATACTCTAGGAAATATTCATTGAATAAATAACTTTTAAGCTCCAATGAGAAGTCAGGTCTCATATTAGATTTATGTGGTACTCAAAAGATAATATTATAATAGTTATTATTATATATTATAATATAATTATATGTAATTAATAATATTTTATATGTAGTTATATTATTGTAATTATATGTCTATTATTATAATTATTCTTATATAATTATAATCAATATCATTATCTTTTCTTTTAACTCTACAATTAATATTCAACTACAGCATGGTCTCCAAAACCTTTGGCATTTAAAATGAATTTGATTGGCTCTAAATTATTCAAACTGTTTACATGAGCATTGAACTACTATTTGGTTTCGATTGACTCATGAAGAATTTATTACATTTAAAGTAGCAACCCAAGAGATCTTGAAAACACTACTTGAAAATATTATAGATGTTGAGTAGTTTATCTAAAAAGAACTCTGACTAAATGTTTAAAATTTGTTTGATTATTATGTTAAATTCTATAATAGAAAATGTCAAGGGAACTTCTGCATACACAGGCGCTGTGAGTAGAGATAGATCTCATTGGCAGAAGAAGAATACAAAACCAGGGTAAATGAAGCAAACCAAAATACTGGTTAGTAGCTGGTTGTGGTGGCATGAAACTGTAGTCCCAGCTACCAGAGAGGGTAAGGCAAGAGGATTGCTTGGGCCCAGGAGTTCGAGGTTGTAGTATGCTATGATTGCATCTGTAAATAGCAACTGCTCTCCAGCCTGGGCGATATGACATGACCTCATGTCTAAAATATATATATGTCTAAATATATATATATATATATATTAGGAGTAAGTTAAGGAACTGTGTAAATCTATGAAGAACACAGATATCAAAGATCACTATAAATTAAAGTGCAATCATCAGGAACCAGAGAGTACATAGAAGTCAGCTACTATGTCATCAATTCAGAAGTCAAGCAAGAAGCTAATAGTCAAGGAATAAACCAAAGCTTCTCCTGGGCTGTGGAAAGAACGAGACCGAAGCTTCTTATTTGTTTATTATAAGAACAAGAGCTACAGGTTCTTGTCAAGGGCCAGAAATAAAAATAAGAAAGATGGTTTATAATAGACAGGTGTCTGGTAGACATACTTCACGAGAAAAACTGTATTTTACTGTCTTTTGTGTCTTTCCTCACTCACTGTCGACGCTGTCACTCAGCCAAAGCAAGCTTTCTTCTCAAAAATGGCCTCCATGAAATTAGCTATATTGATAAATGTCATTAACGATTTTATCAAGCCAGGTCAAGTTAAGTCCCTTTTACTTTGGTACACATTTCGAGTTGAAGAAGAGTAGTAACAACTGAAGAAGTTTCTTAGGTACTCAGAGCTAAAAGACAGTATTATAAATCAGTGATTCTGGAATACTTTTGCCTTCATTTTATCAATATTTAATCTACCTTTTCACAGGTCTATTTGACTTATGGAAAAAAATCTATCCTCACAAAGTGCAAGAAGGTAATTTTGGAACTTTTGGAACTCACAACTCCTGTTGCTATTTCTCCCTTCATGCCTTGTATTTTTTTCTTTCTTTTAATGGGTAGATTTAATAAACGAATAATGAAACTTGGTCCCTTTAAAGAACAGTTAAGTTATACCAATATGTTTATTTACTTTGTTGCTAGACAACTACCCAAGTTTTTTTTTTTTTTTCTGGTAAGCACTTCACAAAGTTACTGTCACTGTTGGGCATAAAATGTAGCAAAATTGATACTTTTACCTTTAACACCAAGGTTATACATTCAGAGGGGTACATAAAGATTAAATGACAGCAGGGTTAAGGTTCTTTTCTTTTACATCTTGGTCTATTGCTCCGCTCGCTTTTTTTTTTTGGACAGTCTCCTTATTTTGCAACATTAATTAATTTTTTTAAAGTTGATACCTTATAAACAAAGGTCTTGGATGAATTTTATTTCAAATATTGCAGTTTGGACAGCAATATGCAGCTACTTATATATTATATGGAAAAAGAATAACATAGAAAAGTGAAAGTATGGGCAGGGTGTATTGGGAAGAGCTAGAAACCAGGAAACCAGAAATCAATCAACTTCTATAACTAGTTAGAGAACCTCAAATAAATCATTTAACCTCCCTGGGTCTCAGTTTTCTTATTTATAATAGGAGGGAATTTGTACTAGATAACCTCTGGACCCTTCCAGGTGGAAATTAGTTCTTCTATTTACCATTACTCATGTCTAAGTCTCTTTAATCAATAATTTCCTTGAGAATAGAGACAAAAAAAAAATGACATATAGTTTAGGTAGGGTTTTTTGTTTGTTTGTTTTCCCTACTTATTGTTATAAAATGGCATAAATAAAAAATTTAATTCCCAACAGCAGGGGGGACAGAGAATTATGGAAGCGAGTAATACTTAAATTGGACGATATGAATTTATTATAATAAAGTTTTTCAGTTTCTGGCCTCAACTGGTTATTTTACTCTAAAATAAATAATGTAAAATTTATTTATAACACCTATTTTGAAGAAAAATGTTTTTTGGAAGATCATCTCTAAAATTTTGAAAAAATATTCACACAAAAATATGTTTATTTTGTCTTAGTGCTATGCAGTACATTGTCTCCCTCTTCCAAATTGTATCACGTGCTTGGTATTTGAATATTTTTTATTCACACTATATTTGGTGGCATAGGCTAGTTTTTATTTTTAACCCTTTGACATTGTTTTACAAGAACATATTGTTTTTGCATTCATTTGCAAATCACTTATTGTACTGGGAAAGAGTGGGAATATAATAGAAAGGTTTATTTATTTATATTTATTTATTGTATTCAGGTTTAATTATCTCACTTTCAAAGTAGTTCAAAACTGTTTATATAAGATTTTAAAAACTTGGTCAGGCACTGTGCCTCACACCTGTAATCCCAGCACTTTGGGAGTTCAAGACCAACCTGGGCAACATAGTGAGACCCCGCTTCTCAAAAAACAAACAAACGAAATTAACTGGACGTGGAGGCGGGGGCCTGTAGTCCTAACTATTCAAGAGGCTGAGGTGGGAGGATCACTTGAGGTCAGGAGTTTGAAGCTATAGTGAGCTATGGTTGTGCCACTGCACTCCAGCCTGGGTGGCAAAGGGAGATCCCACCTCTAAACAAACAAAAATACACATACAATACCATCTGTGATATAGATGGATAATAAACATAATAGGAAGAAAAGAGGAATCAAGAAATTGCAGCCATACATATTTTATCCAAATGTAATCCTAGCAAACACTTTGGAATAACTATATTGTGTGAACTTAATTTTTTTTGTTTTTATTTTTCACCTCAAATATACTTCCAAGAGGGTGAATTTTAGATGGAAGGGTATGCTTATATTGCTCTTCCTACTCTGTTCCCTGCCTAATCCCAGGGTCATCAAACAGGCCTCTTTCCCTACCTCCCGTTTATGCTTGCCAGGAGCATGAACCATTTTAAGTCTCATGAACGCACATGATCCCTCCTACTTCAGGGTCTCTCCCCATGCTTTACCCGGTTCTTGAATGCACCTTCTATCCACTTTTTGCCTGAACTATACCTTCTTATGCTTAAGAACTCCACTTGGTCATCATTTCCACAAGGAACTCTTCCTTGCCCTCTCCTCTCTTTGGTCTGGAAAGATGTCCCTCTACACAATCTCAATATTATCATGGATACCTTTCTTTCAATGACAAAATGAATAGTTAAGTAATTAATTGTTTAATATCTGTTTTCTCTGCTAGGCTATAAGCTCTACAAGGACAGAGACTCTGTCTTATTTTTCTCTCAATTCTAACATGTAATACAGTATCAGTATCTTATACCTAATAGGCATTTAATAAATATTTACTGAATAAACAAGTATAATGCAATTTCAACTCCTTATCATCTTGAAAAAAAGATCATAAGCCCATGCATTTAAGCCTCCAGATATTAGTAGTTCACTCTGATTTCAGGAGGAAAAAACCCTATATCTTTAAGGTTTCAATATATGTGTTTTATTTAAATTCAAGTTTTTTACAAGGCCTTAAAAATTCATTTCTAATTTATAGGCATATTTATGCATTCTCTTTTTAAAAAGTCTTAAATTAGAAATTTTTCAATTCTTTCAACTCAATTTTTTATTTTCTGAATATCAGACTCATAGAGGTATGGGCCATATAAAATTTATTCCAGATGTCTAGCTTATAATTTTCCTTGAATGAAAAAATTTCCAGGTCATTTTAATTATTAAAGTTAGTGACCTTTTAGCTAAGTTAGAAGCCCTATAAAGTGAGGGGCCCTTTGGCCCCCATTTTTCACATTTTTGTTTTATCATACCTTTATTTATAAAAACTTATCAACACTAACACACGCTTTAAACTCTAAAAACATCCCTAACAAGGGACTTTTTTAGAAAAAAATTCTTAATTTCAAACAAGATGAATTAGCGCCCACTCTGAGCCACTTGCATTTTCTAACTGTATATAAAATTTCTTTCCAAATTTATTAGTTACAATGCTATAGCCAGAAAAGTTAAAATGAAAGGTACAAAAGAGAAACATAATAACTTATTAGTCTATTAGCACTAGAATTAAAAATGATTTTATAACGTTCATGCCTATGAGACTGGATATAAAGGGATTATATCTCAAACCTGGAAGTCCATTTAGAAGCCACCTAATCCCAACCTGATGAAGGGTGCTTTCTCCACAATACTCTCTCATCTCATAAGTACTTGAACTTTTGAATAGGGAAACTTTTTTCACTATCTTTTCAACATATCCTTACATTTTTGAGCTTCCAATATTATTAGAAAGTTTTTCTTTATGTTGATACAAAATGTTTTATAACTTCCACATATCCTAACCTGTTTGTTTTGGATGCATACACACAACACATTTAGTCTATACTGAACATTTGGGAAGCGTATCTTTACTGTTACATGAAGATTGCTGTTGGTAGTTTTGAGAATTCCTCTGAAGTTTGACTCAGTACTCCGGAATGCAGTTAATTTAGACCAAAAGACCTGATCTCATTGGCAAAGCTTTAGTGTACTCTTTACGTTCTCTTTACCATCTTGTTTTTTAGTTTGTTCTTGTCTAAGTTTGCCATATTCTTTCAGGTCTGAAGGTTACTGTCTTGATAGAGAAGACAGAAGAAAATGAAACGAGAGGAGAGATATTTCAAAGTCACCTATTCCTATTGTGATAGCCACTGATGGGCTGTGCTCCATAAGGAAGTCCAATATGGCAGGCAGCCTCATATTATGAAACAGCAGAAGGTCTATGCCAACCTTAGTCTTCCATGCTCAAATTAAACTAAAATTTTCCTTTGTCTGCTTTTTTATTAAAAATAAATCAAAGTTTATTCAGAAATCATCCTTGATACTAGTGATATACTTACAAATCCAGGCCAACTTTTAAATTTCTTCTTGATCGTACATCTTACCGAAAATGGACATAGACATGTAGGACATTCACCACTATTACACTCTTTTAGGTAAATATGACTAGCTTTCAATAATTAAAGTTATGAAAGTTTATTGTTGTCACCAAGATGAAACTCTGACACATACTCTGCTGGTAACTAGCAAGTAGACATGAACAATTATATAACCTTTGTGATCTCGATGACTTCTGATGCTGTATCCTTTTAATGCTCTAATAACATCTGGCATGCAGACCTAAAGCAAATGTAACATTGTTTTAACAGTAGGATTTGTGTGTTCAGACT
Source organism: Daubentonia madagascariensis (assembly GCA_023783475.1). Lineage (NCBI taxonomy): Eukaryota > Metazoa > Chordata > Mammalia > Primates > Daubentoniidae > Daubentonia > Daubentonia madagascariensis. The sequence continues at coordinate 3,175,416 of JAKFHU010000725.1, forward strand.
CAGATAGTAAACATCCTCGGAATCAGTGTAAGGATGTCAGTGTGCTTAAAAATCAAGGATAAAATAAATGGTGGGAACTATGTTTCTCATTGTTGGACTGGGAAATTTCAAATTAGCAATGACCCATGTGGTACTGAGCTAACATTGGAGACATCAACATGAGCTAATGTTTAACTTAATATGGGTACTGATGGGTAGATACATAAACAATTATAGAAATGTCTATTTACACAGGTTACTATATGTACATTCATTTTCTATCGCTTTCTGCTCAGAGGTCTTAGAAGCACGGCATTCCATAGCAATGAGAACACTCAATGATCATATCTTAGTTTTAATGTCATTTTCCAATAAAAGGAACCAGTGCTCCTTGGAGAGATGACTAACACTGGTACTGAGGTAGAAAATATACAAGATGAGCCTGGAACATCTTTCAGACCCATAAAGAAGGAAGTGCCCACGGAACAAAACAATGAAGTATGTCAAGGCAATGCAGAAGCCAACTGAAAGAGGCCAAAGTTGGAACAATTTGAGCAAAAATAAATAAATAAATAACATAGTAATGCATTATAACCCAAACTATAAAAGAAGTATCCATGAGTCCATAGCCATATAAATAACTGATTAAGTTAAACAAATAAATGAGAAAGAAGAGACCAATTTCCCACAAATTCCAAATAATGTATGCAGATTTCTCCCCACCAACACACACACAAAAAGGTGGACCAGAGATTTCATCTCCTTAAGAGTGGGGGCACGTAGTGGCCTGCTTCCAAGGAGTATAATATTGAAAGGGGGGAAAGTAACTTTATAGTTGAGAAATCTAGAAAACACTGTGTTAGACAGGTAACCAAGGTAAACATCATTAGTGATAAATCATGTTGACAGCATACATCTGTGATATGATGTGTTGAGAATGGCACCTCATCTCTGTGATCTTTTACCCCAAAACCCATAACCTCAGCCTAAGCAGGAGACAAACACCAGACAAACCACAATTGAAGGACATTCTACAAAATAAATGCTCGGCCAGTGTCCCTCAACTATCAATGTCATCAAAAGCAAAGAAAATGTGAGAAATTGTCCTAGTACAGGGAACTTAAGGAGGTGACAACTGAATGTAATGTGGTATCTTGCATGGGATCTTGGAACAGAAAAAGACAGTAGAGAAAAACTAATGAAATCTGAGTAAAATAAATATATATATATGTTTGTGTATATATTATATGTATACATATACACATGTGTTTATGTGTATTAAAGTAAACTTTTAAATATCAGTATAAATATGTATGTATTAATATATATGTATATATGCTTACCAGATATTTATATTATTTTTATTCAAGGGAAAAAGCCCCAACCATTTCTTTTTTTCTAAAACCATTTCTTTTTTTTTCTAGTCAGTCAACAAATCTTGAAAAACAGATTTTACCAATAAACCCAATTTCTAACAAACATTATGATAATTAATAAAAATTCTCATAAAGCTAATCAAAGCACTTGTTAAAGCTGTCTCTAGAGAAATACATATCCTTGAAGTATGTACTTCCAATTATGTTTATTGACTGCTCCATAAGTATGGATTGAGGCTGTGGAAACAGACACACACACACACACACACACACACTGTCTATGCTGAAGCATTTAGAGTAAATTATTGATATCATAATACTCTTTTTTCCTCTTATTTTTTGAACTTGTCTCTTTTATATGTGACTTTTCCATAGAGCTTCCTGTGCAGCCCTGTATATTTCTTTAAACACATTTTTCTTGTTATATTAACTCAGTAAGGACAGTGTTGTAGAGACTTTCCTAACCCTGTTTTTCCATTTTTCCACTTCCTAATGCTGACTTTGCCCACATTAGCCACTTTGCTATCACTAATTATAAGAAAACAAGATGTCTCTCACTGAAGTTTCCTGTAATTACTTCTTTCCCAACTGGATCTTGCTTTCACATTCATGTTATGCCCAGAGAGGTAGCTTTCTTTGTTACTTTTTAAATTTTTTTGTCAGATATAATTTTCAACCTGTCAACTTTTTCAGATGTTTAATATTTATCCAAAGGAGATATTGTATGTATTCTTTCATTAAAAGCTTTGAGAAACTGATATATGGCAAACACAAATAAGATAACATCCCCTGTTATCAAAAGATTGCTGCTTAATTAATGTCTGGGAGGAAACAGACAATAAATAGATAGTAATTATACTGTGTAAAAAACTTTAGGGAAAAGGTATACATAGGTGTTTATTAAAACCCATCAAAGGAGTTTCTGAATCAGCCTTGCTGGGAGTGATTGGTAAGAGAAAGCTTTCTAGAGGAGGTGTCACTTAAAATGAGTCCTAAAAAACAAAGGGTGATGGACAGGGATACAGAAATGAAAGAAAGCAGGGTAAGCTGAAGCTCAATGTCGAGAAAGAGAAATTCATATTCTTGGGATACAATTAGTTCGGGAGATGAAGGTTGGATGTAATTGAGGAGTAGTAAGAGATGAAACTGCAATGGTAGACAGAGAACACATCGTGGTGTGTTTTTTATGTCATGCTAAAGAGTTTGAGTATGTTAAGGACTTGACATAATCAGGTTTGTGTATTAGGAAGATTATTCTAGGAATAATAAAGAGACAAGATTGAAAAGGCCATAATTAGAATCAACAGAACACAGCTGCTATGGCTAAAATTTAGTTGAAAAATTATGAGGTAATGAATTTTGACAGTGGAAATAGAAATGGAGAATATGAATCTCCAGTGCCACTCATAGTACCCACAGAAATCATCACTTCATAAATATTTCTGAATAAACTCATCAATAAGTAATATTAAGAAATTGAGGCTGAGGATTTGGGTGGATATCTAGCTTGTACAGTAGAATGAGTGACTATAATGGTGAGAGTTGCAATGAAGAAAACTTGGGCTCAAAGACAGCTAGAACTTGAAAAGCCAGATGGCAAGAGACTTAGAGAAACAGGTTTCAGGTGAATAGCTTACCATTATTATATATTTAATATTCCAGGAATAATTTTTTAAGACACAAATCCTGTATTTCTGACATCTGATTGACAATTAATAATATACTGCCAAAAAATATAAATTTTATTTTCTGTTATCTGCACCAAAACGCTTGTTCTGGTATGAATTTTCATATAAATATGGTATGAATTTTTGTATAAATATTACAGGTTAACATACAGTACTGGTATGAATTTTCATATAAATATTATGGTATTCTGGTATGAATTTTCATATAAATATTACAGGTTAACATACAGTACTCCTACTTTCTGCCTAGTCTCTCTCTATACTTCTTTTTCTTTTCCCGTAAACCCATGTTTTCTGTGGTCTATCTTGAATATAACTTGCAGTACTTTAATCTGTTCCTACATCTTCTAACCTGTCTGGACTATTGGGGAGGAAGAACTAGACCATTTGTTCAGGCCTGTTCCCAGTTGAACTGCCAAGCCAGTTACAGTTCCAATATCTAAAGGTGTGGGCCAACAGAGTCTGAAAATGCCTGTGTCCAATAAATATTACTCCACCCCATGTGCCCAAGCATGTCTCACAGAATGGCAAATTCACACAGGAAAGACCTCAAAAACACCTGGTCTAACTCTTGGTTGGCAGGGGGATCCAATGTGGATTTGTGAGCAACTTATCACTTTAAGCCTCCACAAATTAATCAGCTATATTCAAAAGGAACATTATAAAGATAGGTTCTTAGATTTACCACCATTTTCATGTACTCTCTGTTTCTGCACAATGTACTTCAGGCTCTCTGGCTTTGTATCTGCTCTACCGTTATTTTTGTATCTTATTGATTTGGCTCACTCCAAGGTTTTGTTTTCTGGTTCAGTGCTGGTATTCTCCATCCTCCTTAGTTATGATCTGAATAGCCAGCTCCTCTTGATATCAAATATCTCTGGCTTGATCTTATACCCTCTGTGGATTAGCACTTACTTTCTTAGGCCAGCTTACATTTCTGCAACTACTTACTGGAAGACAATGTAGGACAGGAACATCATGGGAGTGATGGACGGCAGAGGCCCGTTACTTACAAGGACTGTCAGTGTATTCATCCAGACATCAATCATTGTGTGAAGGGGAATAAAAGCTGATGAGATAAAAATACCCATTTTTATAGGCATCATACCAAATATATTTCATCTGAATGAGCCAAATTTGAGTAATATTTGTTGTTAATATTAGCTGCTCCACAGATTAATTTGAAAAAAATATATTCAACCCTATGTTTATTGTCTCATTGACATAATGTTATCTGTAAAGTTTATATTTTTAAACATCTCCATTTGTAGATGAGGAAGTGAATCATATTCTAGTATTGACTTGACTAAAGTTACTCAATATTTATATGGTTCAGACTTCCTCCCAAATTAGGAATCTATTGATATAAGTCCAAGTTTCCAGTTCATATAAGATATTTTATCATGACACTTTAGGTTGATTGGAAATACAATGTTTACTGTCAAATATAATATAAAATTTAATAAATAACTTCTTAATTTAAAACTGATAGTATATTTTATGCAAATAAGTTATATTATAGAAATATGATTAAATTTAATTCAAAATCTAAAATTATGAGTGGATTATGCATTTACTCCGAGCATTGCAAGCAATAATGCATAATGATTAAGAATTTAGCCTGGAACCTAATTGCTTGGGTAAATTCTTAGGACTGCTACCTGCTAGTTGTATGACTGGTGGGAAAGTTATCTAAACTCTCCATGTCTGGTTTTCTTCATATATAAATTAAGAATAATTGAAGTATCTTTCTTATAGGGTTGTTGTAAATATAAAATGAATTACAACTGTCAAATATCAAAGAACTAGCATGTAGAAAATGGTGCCAGTTAACATGTATAGTTAACAAACTATCCATTTTTGTTAAGTAAATTTAAAAATGTTCTGCCAGTAAAGTGTTGCACATAATTAATGATTGTAGATGTTTTATTAAAGAATTTACTTCAACTTGGAATAATAACTTAGGTTTCTAAGATTTTGGGAGACACAAAAACAAGCCATTATAATGAAATTAGGATTCCAATGTTATTTTCTTTCTAAAGATATCAATTTTGTGTCTTAGATTACTATGAGTCTTTTTAATATTTTTATTACCTGTTTAAAAATGTAATGTATTATGAATTGCTCAAAAACAAATGAAAATATTAATGACTTATTCAGCAAAACCAATAGGACTGACCACATTTCATATCCACAAAGTTTGATTTATAGTGATTATTACTAGTGTGATTCAGTTTCCCATGTACTGTCTTATCAACAAATAGTATGACTCTTGAAGGTCAAAAATGAAATAAAAAATATTTTGTGCATCTGCTAGTTCAGTCTATTTTAAATGGCAAAGTGATTGGCAATTGCTTCATTGAAAATTTAATTTCCTTTTCATGTCTTTCATCCTCTGTGGTTATATAAATGACTATTTTTGCAATCATGCTTTTTCACAGATAAAAGCCCTTTGGGTTCAGTCATTGGTTGAACTTTTAAAATAAATATCGATAAAAGAATTCTTTATGCCATATTTTCCCCATTTATTTTTGTTATTGACAAATTCTTTATACTATTTTAAACTTTACTTTCTCTATCAAATTCTTTTACATTACTGCCATTCAAAATTTTTTTTCCCAAAATCATTGCTACACTGATTTTCTTTTTCTTATCACAGCAGAAGAACTATGTAGAAAGTAAACATAAAATAAGCTGTTTTTTAATTGTGAAGCAATGTTTATAATTTTAAAATATTGATTGAACTTTCTTGATCAAAATGTATTGTGTATGCTATACAGAAATTTAAATAGACATTCTCCTGTTTTTCAGGAATTATTCTCACAGAAAAAAAGATAAAATATGCTCAAACATAAATCTAACAAGCATTTCTGTTTTATGTAAAATGACACAAAACAATGACATTTTCATATTTCACCATTTTTTGTTCAATTAGCAATAATATTTACATATTCTGCTTAAAAATATCCTCCCTACTGTAAAAAGGAAATTTTCTATCCAACATTTGGTTTTTTTCACTGTGATTACCCAAAATTTACTTGGATAATTTTCTTTTATTCAAATGATACTGTAATATGTGGTTTACTCACAAGGAAAAGGGTTGGTCCAGGCATCCTTCCTTAATTGGTGCTGTTATCATAACAGAACTTCACGGCCATTTTAATCTTAGTTGATACACTCATTTGTGGTCAAGTCACTTAGGCAAAACGAGAGAGACTAACTTAATTTAAAAAAATGACAACACATACAATAGAATCATCCACTTTCTGTTTATTAAATAGAAAAATGCATATACAAACACACTGAGATCAATCTATACTTCATATGTAGATTCTTGTATGGTAAGTTTCTGGCCTTTAATTCCTTTTTACTAGAGAACTTTACAAGAGAAGTGTCTCTGTCCTTTTTCTGTATGGGTAGCTTGGAGACTCTCCTTTTGTCACTTGGTTCTGCAGCAATTCTTTTGCATGTCTTCATTCATTCCTGATATGGCTTATTTTTAATAATTTTAAACTTTATTCACATTTTGAAAATAAATATTATGCATGTTCTTCTCTGACTTTCATGGTTAAAATACAGAGTTTCTATATCAATTTTCAAAAAGGTTCTTGTTTTTAGGTATCCAGCTATAATTTTTATCTCTGGGTTCAGTTATAAGTTGCAGGAAGATGTAAAAACCAGTTTTCATAGGATCAAATAATCAGGAAGAGCAGAAAATTATCTATGTTCAGGAGACTGAGAAAACCCATGAAAATTTGGGGGATGGACAGCAAGTTTATGGGAAAATTTTTCAAATATCACCTGACTTGATGGTTTCAGATAGTGCTTGTTTCCAAGAGTAAAAAATAGCAATGCAGTCAAATAGGCATTAATCAATGAGTGCCTGGAGGCAGGAAAACAGCTATAACTCTATCAGGACAATTAGTATGCTAAAATGAGGATCAGGTAGCTGGATGTATCCGTTTTATTTTTAATTTTCTCCCCTGGGTATGATCAATTGGTACAGAACAAGGTTACCATGGAGTATAGCTTTGAAGCTAATTTCCACTCTTTCTGATAATACGTGGTTTGTCAAATTGACTTGACAAATGTTGATACATAAAAGAGGCCAAATAAGTATATATTTTTTACAGTGGTATAGTGAGAAAAGTGTTAATAACAAGATAAGGGATAGATACATATTATTTCTATTATTTAGTTTCATTGTTGTCCCAACATCCGCCAGAGGGTAAGAATTCCCTCGACCATTTCATTTTTTGACATTCTAGTATACAGAAAAACAGAAAGAAAGAAAAATAAATTGCTAACACAGGTTCTAACAATAACATTATACTTTAAGTTGTATGACATTTGCTTTTTAGAAGCCTATATTTTATCCTGTTTTGCCTCTAAGCCTTCTTTCTCCTAGTACCCTCAGGTTTAGAAACTTCCTAATGGCAAGAAAATTTAGTGTATTAAAATAAGGTATTCAATGAAATATTTTATTTTGTTCTTACATGTCATAGATTTTTGTGAAGTTATTTAAGCATTAAAATTTTATAAAAAGAAAGAAAAAGAGGGAATTAAGGGAAGTGAAAGAAAGAAAAGGAAGAGATCAAAGAGAGGTCCCTGATGGAAGAAAAAGGACCTTGGTATTTCCAAAAATTGTTGAGAACGGTGCTCACCAAATAGGATGCATTCTGGAAACTGGTCTTCCCAGCCACATCTTAGAGAGATCAGTGGAGCCCCTTAATGATTAGGCAATCCATGTTGACCTCAGTTGTCAGACATTAAGGAGCAGAGGTCCAGGGGTGATGCACAGCAGCGCTATTGTGGGAAATAGTGCTGAAGATTGGTATGAGCTTCTTATACCAGGTAGACCAGAGATGAGCTGGGAGGCGGAAGTATCAGCAAGGGCAGAGTTTGGACCGAAATATCATTGCAGTTTCCCTTGTTCACCTGAATGTCTCCAAAGTTGAATGTCTCCAAAGCTTTGGTCTTGAGAAACAAGAATTAACCTCATTTTTATGCATTGAGTTCCTTGTCTTATACATTTTCCCAAAACATGCCATCATCTTGGTGAATGAAATAATTAAAAGCTTGAGTTAGAAAGTGAAGTTGCTAGTGCTATAAGAAAAATAGAAATTATGTGAAATAAAACTGTCCTGGTTTCCCTGGAACTGTCCTGGTTTTTGTATTGCAAGTCCCACATCCCAAGAAAGAGCTCAGTCTCTGGTAAACTAGAACACTTGGTCACCCTAAACAGATACTTAAAGAATAAAATCACTCTACCTTGAGAGGTAATTTTTTTTTCTTAAGAAGCCCTTTATCCTAAGTCTCCTCTAACATAGGTAGTGTTTTCTCAATTTCAAGACATCACTGCAGGTCCATCTGTTTAGACAGGTTTTCTTCCATTGATAGGGGAGATAAACTGCTGTTATTCCTCCTTTACATTTATGAGGCTCTTTTCTCTGTATGCATAAAATGCTTTCTAAATATCTCATTAATCCTCACCACATTCCTGCTGGTAGGGGAGCAAGCATTATAACTTCAGGTAGTGAAGATTCTTGTCACTTTGATAATGGCATTTTATTACTTAGCTTAATGTGATTTTATTGCAGATACCTGGAAGTTGGAAACAGAGTAGGTTTTGCAAATGGAAATAGTAAATAAACAAAAACATCATCTTGAACATAAAAGCTTGAGGATAAATGTTAAAGTTTGGCAAAGAAGTTTGAGATAGAAGAACACACAATACCTTCTCTCCCATTTTTGAATTTACATTCAGCTTTTCCACTTTGTTAGCTTAGCAAGCCAGCTTAAAATTGTCTGTTTTCTTTGCAAATGTTTAAGACTTCTCAAGCCTTTAGTATGTTTTAATGTGGAAATATGAAATTTTAGAGTTGAAAGGGATGCTAGAGATCATCCCACAGTCTATACTAATAATCCAGCTTATCAATTTCTTTTTCAGTTGAGGATGGGTAGCATGCTATAGTGGCAAGTTTTCTCAACTGCTGTCAGTTAAGTCCCTTACTCTCTGAGACTCAGTTTCTACATCTTGAAAATGAGGGGTGAACTAAGTAATTGATGGGATTCTCATCAGTTCTGAGATGATTAAGAGCAGATGCTGGGAAAATTTGTGACTCAGCTGGGGTCACAGAACCAAGACCCACATCCAAGTCTCTGGATCCCTGTTTCAATATGCCCCTACAAGCTATCTCTTCTTGTGAATTTCTAAATTCTCTGTTTAAGAATCTTCCTACTTCACCTCCCCTGAAATTTAAACATATTGAATATTTTCCCTGTGTTTTTCTGCTGGTATCTCCTGAGATTGGAAATACAATGAAATTTGCTTAGGAGATCACCTGTATTCATAGACCACCTGCCTAAACAAATTTGCCAAGCACCAATTCTATTACCTAGAGGTGTACTGCATCTGGTGGCCACCTGCTTTATGGGTCTGTGAGCAGATCATAAAGTGCATTAAGTGGCAAATTCAGGATTTTTTTTGAAGGAGAGTAATAAAAAACCACAATCCCAAAAATGTATAGAAAACTAAAAGTTTAATATTAAAATATTTCTTCATGAACAAAAATTCATTTAGCATATCTTGTAACTTCAGAAATTCACAAATCAAATTGCTAGTCACCCTAGCAAACAGTAATTCTGACCTATTTATCATACTGAGTTTTTTCCTTTTACTTCTATTAGAATAATCTTTTCCTTCCAAGGAGCAAAAATTGCTATACATTTTGATTGTTTTATTTGCATATTATTTCACAGAGATTGAAAACATAATAATTTCCATTTTACGGCAGAGGGAGTATTGGCTGTGTGAGGAAATGATAGAGACAGATTAAACAGAAAGTGTTTCTGGATTCTCACCCTGATGTTTTATCCATTAACATGGTTCTCACTTCAGTATTTTATCTCCCCGTGTGGCACGTGTTACAACAAACATTCTGTCTTGGGCAATGGTACCATTTCATTCCGGTATATAATTAAAATAGAATGGTCACACAAGTGATTTGTAGTAGCCTTAGAAATGGTAATTAAAGTTTCTACCTTTACACTGTCAGGCATTTATTTATTTATTTTTTTACCAAACATTAAGTGAAACAAACTGTTTAATTACCTGAGAAGCTATACCTGTCTCTTGGGAATTAAAATTTGCATCCAAGTGAAGGTGAAAATAGCCATTTTAAACAAGTTACCGGTCAAGCAAAAAGTTCAGGGAACAATGATTGTGACACTGATCATATGGCTAACAATCCTAAATAATAACTTCACAGATCTTGTAAGAATTTCTTCACCTTTTTTATACTCTATATTAAGTTCTTCTTTGGGTCACAAATTCCAAGATATTTTGGGGATTTATTGCTAGATATTACTATTACTCTCACTATATTTCATCAAATCTATGGCACACTGCACTTTGTGAACAACCAAGAAGCTAAAAACCCTTCCAAGCATGATTTCAGAGATTTCAAAGTGTGCAAAAGTGCATCCTAGAATTCATTCAATGTAATTGTTTTTAAAATTTTATTATCTATTGCCTCAGACCTGTTGCCAGGATTGTGGGGGCTTACAAATAGCAAATAAAGCTGTGACCTTTAAGTTTTGACTGGGTCCAATATAAAGTACCTTTAAAAGGGACTGCTATTTCAGATAGGAAAGTGGGAGATACAATATCACAGAGAGTGATTTTTGTTTTCTAATACCAGAAATAGCTATTTTCTATGTAGATAATTTAAACAGCTTTGAAGGGATTTACTTTCTTTTGAATAACTCATTTTAGATTTGAAGATACTTTATAATATTTCAAGGGAGAAGCATCGTTATTACAGACAGGCCTTAAACAATGCCTGAAACTCAGTGCAAAAGATCTTTCCTTCCTTTTTTTTTTGGTTCATAAGTTGTGGGTAGGAATACACAAATCTAGGAGCAAGCATTGTTATGTTATTTGGTGCTGACAGCTGACATTCGTATGTGAATAACAGCATCATTTAATATTTTCTTCAGCCATCAACCAAATGCTTTCTGACATTATACTCTAATTTTGCAAGATACAGAATCAAGTGTCATAAATGACAGAGGAGGTGAGCTGCAAGACTCAGTTTAATGTTTCATTTTTCTCACTTACCACAGGTTGCGATAGATACAAAGATTCTGAAAAATTCGCTTCTATGCATGTGAATCTTCATAAATGCAAATGATGCTGACGTTAACATTCAATTTGCTAGCAAGCTTGAAAGGTTTGAAATTGCACTTGAAAATGCCTTCTTTTTGGCAGTGAACAATAAGTATTTTTTAAGCAGGTGATAACATTAGGATTAAGTCACGGTAAAACCACAATTCAATGCACGAAGATTGAAGTGTAGATTTCTATTTGCTGTTGGCAATGTCATCATATCTCTAATATGGCAAATAAAGGAGGCTTTGACATCATTTTCCCTGCCTGTCTCTAGCACAAAACTCAATTGCTGACACATTGGGTGCAGTAAATACATATTTGTTGAACTAAAGTTATTGTCACTGAATAAATCACTAATTAGTTCACCCGAGAAATATCTTTTGATCACTTTCTTTTTGCCAGTCCCCAAGGAAGCATTACAGCTGCTTTCTACCTTTTAGCTGTTTCTGCACTTTCCTCTCTATGTTTTTTCCGTCACTATAAAATAGACTCAATTATCTTTATCTTGGCTGCTAGTACCTCATTTTCACTTGATTTCCCATTTTCAGGGTCGAGTACTTTTCATCTGTCTAGCTATTATTGTCAAAGCTGGCTTCTTCATCTGTCACACTGACCCATCTTTCCTACCTGAAGTCCTTCATCAATTTCCCATTGCACTGAACATCACGTCGGCAATATTCTCATTATTCTCTTAAGCTTTTCACCAGGAAGATCGAAATACTTTCCTTTTTCCCAGTTCCTTTTGTTTGCCTCGAATTTGTCTCCTTGGGTGTCCCTCATTTAAACTGTCAATATTAAAATTTTTTTTTCTTAATTGACACATAATAATTGTATGTATTTATGTAGCACATAGTAACATTTTGATACCTACAATGTATAGTGATCAAATCAGTGTAATTAGCATATCCATCACCTCAAACATTTATTGTACCTTGCACTGGGAACATTTGAAATCCTCTTTTCTGGATATTTGAAGTGAAGTATCACAAGAATGGAAAAACAAGCACCACTGGTACTCACCATCAAATTGGTACTAACTGATCAATACTTAGGTGACACATGGCAATAATATTCATTAGGGGGCGGGCAGGCGGGAGGAGGGTGGAGGGGATGGGAAAACTCTCAGTGAATGGGTGTGGGGTGCATAGTTTGGGGGATGTCCACGATTGTAGCTCTGACTTGGGCAGTGCATGGGCAATATATATAACCAAAGTGGTGTACCCCCATAATATTCTGAAATTTAAAAAAATAATAAAAAACAAAAAAACAGGTATTTGATATTTGAAAATAAATAATAAATTATTGTTAACTATAGTTAGCTTACAGTGTTATAGAACGGTGGCCCCCAACCCCCAGGCCACGGACCAGTATCAATGGGTGGCTTGTTAGGGACCAAGCTGCAGCGCTGAGACACAGCATCCCCCCACCCCCACCGTCAGTGGAAAAATTGTCTTCCATGAAACTTAGGAGGCGTTGGCAGCCCGGGCGCACAGCAGGAGGTGAGCAGCGGTGGGGTGAGCAAGCAGCAAAGCAGCCACTCCCCATGGCTCCCATCACCACCTGAGCTCTGCCTCCCGCTCCCCCCCTCCCCCAAATTGTCTTCCATGAAACTGGTTCCTGGTGCCAAAAAGGTTGGGGAACACTGGCAGAACACTAGAATTTGTTCCTCCTATCAAGTTGTAATTTTGTATCCTTTGACCAATCTCTCCCTATCCCTCCTTCACCCTACCCTTCCCATCCTCTAGTAACTACTGTTCTACTCTTTACTTCTATGAGATTAACTTTTTTAGATTCCACATATAAGTGAGAGCATGAGGAATTTATCTTTCTGTTCCTGGCTTATTTCACTTAACTTAATGTCCTCCAGGCTCATCCACGGTGCTGCAAGAGATAGAATTTAATGTTTCCATGGCTCAACAGTATTCCATTGTGTATATATGTCACACTTTCCTCATTCGACCACTGATAGACACTTGGGTTGATTCCACATCTTGCCTATAGTGGACAGTGCTGCAATAAACATGGGGGTGCAGAATCTCTTTAGTATTCTGATTTACTTTCTTTTGGATATATACCCAGTGGTATGATTGCTGGATCGTATGGTAGTTTTATTTGCAGATTTTTGAGGAATCTCCATACTGTTCTTCGTAAGGGCTGTACTAGTTTACATTACCAATGGTGTGTAAGAGTTCCCTTTTCTCTGTATCCTTGCTAGCAATTGTTATTTTTTGTCTTTTTGACAATAGCCATTCTAGTTGGGGTAAGATTATATCTTAGTGTGGTTTTGATTTGCATTTCCCTGATAACTAGTGATGTTGAGCATTTTTTCATATATTTGTTGGCCATTTGTATGTCTTCTTTTGAGAAATGTCTATTCAGATCTTTTGCCCATTTTTTAATTGTTTTTTTTTTTTTTGCTGTTAAGAAACTTTTTAGTTTGCTATAATCCCATTTGTCTATTTTTACTTTTGTTGCCTGAGTTTTTGAGGTCTTATTCATGAAATCTCTTCCCAGGCCAATGTCCTGAAGTATTTTGCCTGTGTTTTCTTTAGTCGTTTTATAGTTTTGGGTCTTACATTTAGGTCTTTGATCAGTTTTGAGTTGATTTTTGTATAGAGTGGGAGACAGGGGTCTAGTTTCATTCTTCTGCATATGGATATTAATTTAATTTTTAGCATTGCACTCCATAAATAGTCAATTTTTTCATCCTTTAGCAAAGTACAATTTATTTTGCATACCTTCCTATTCTGGCACATAAAACATTATTTAGTCAATTAAAACAGCTTCTGAAATGTCCCTGTTTTCACCAAACCTTGATAGACTATTCAAATTAATAATAGCTTACAGTCATTCTGACCAATCAAGATAATGAAATTTCCTTTTATTTAATATTGTGCCTTGGTCTCTCTCATAGTAATGGAAAGTAATGGTTGTCTTTCAGACACCTCTAAAATTTCTTCACCTTAAGTTACAGAGAATATGTTATATTGTGTTTAGTTCTTGGTGTACCAATTTGTTCCATTGTTAGTATATCTTATATTATAATTGTTTTTCCATGTCTGTACTATCTCTTTGAAGTCAGGGACTGTTTAAATAATTTTCTCTGAAAATATTTTAAAAAAAACTCCATATCCAATTAAGTGTTTAATTTTGACTGCTTCTGTTAGTTATTTATTAGTTTTTTTTAGAACAAAGAGTATGATATTCAGATACCTAAAACATATTGAAAAGAACTAGAAATTGGAATGATCAGCTCATTTTTTTCTGAGGGAAAGACAGCCTATAGTTTATACACAAATAATAAAATTTATTCCATTGCACTTGATAGTTTTCATTTTTCCTCTGTGAAGCTGTAGTTCTAACTCATATACATGTGGTTCTCAATATGCATAAAAAGTTTAGAAAAATATGTTAAAATTATAAATTATGAGACCCTAGCAGTAGACAATTTAATTTATTTATCCTAGAATGAGTTCCAGTAGTCACAATTTTAGATTTAAAAATTTACCTTCTTACTATGCTTTCTCGTAATTTGATATTTGTATTATATTAACCCATGTCAGTGGGTTGATTTGTCCCATTATTTTCCTGAAAAAAAAGGACTCATTGAAACTAGAATTATTATACCTATTTCTTAATACCTTACATTACTATTGCCATTTGGATAGCAAATTCCAATTATATAATTTTATATTTTTATTGGAATTTTTGTCAAAAACATGAAGCATTCAAATTTTCTGTTTCATCGATTTTATGGGAGACATCAGTCTCCTATAATACAGTGCATTGTCTTGACATTTTTGCAGTTTTGAAATGCAATTGACCATGAACCCTTCTATCATTTTATAGATTTGAAATAGTTTTTGAAAAAGAGTTATCAGGGCCACTTGTGATAATATTTGATAGCACAAAAAAGTGACTATAATCAACAAGTTAGGGTGTACTTTAAAATAACTAAAAGAGTGGAATTGGAATGCTCTTAACACAAAGAAATGATAAATGCCTGAGGCGATGGATACCCCAATCACCCTGATTTGATTAATTCACATTGTACGGCTGTATCAAAACATCACATGTACCTTATAAAGATATACAATTATTATATACCCATAATAATTAAAAATAAAATTAAAAAATAATGTTATGTGCAACAAATAGAAATTTCAGAAAGAACCAGTTCTTTTTGATATTGGAGATGAATGTAAAGCTATGTATAAAGTAAACACTGTTTCAACAGGAAGAGAATGCTAGAACAGGAAGAGTTCTTTTTAAAAAATTTGGACATAGTTTATGGGAACTTTTTCTCCTCCTCCTCCGCCCCCTTCTTCTCTTTCGTCTTTAAGAAATGAGCCAATTGTCTCATTCACTTTCCTACAAGGTACCATCACTTCTTCAGCAATAGGACTGCACCGTCCACGCTTACTCATTTCTATTTCAATTCCATTAATTTTCTCCATTTCCTTTCGCCAACGAATTGTAGCATGAACAAATGGTTATCAGAATTTAAGAGACTTTAAGTCTTGTTTCCTTAGAATTTTTTTTATATTGGATTTATATGAGTGTTCATATAAACTCATTTATATGAGTTTTTTCAGAAGGAATATTTAACTAATTTCTATTTTGTTCTAAATGATATTTCTTCATAAAATCTTTAGTGATAATGAAAGACTATATACTTATGATTTATAGTGTTACCTTTGCTTAAGTACCACCTTCTCTGCCTTAGTTATGTAGCCTACTTAAAAAGGCAGAAGGCTTATTAAGTTGCAGATCTATAAGCAAGACATGGTTTGAGTAGGTAAAACTGGGGTTTTAGGAATTTTGTGAACAATAGTCATGGGGAGACATTTGCCAAATATATCTATCATAAGAACTTATAAGTACTAAAAGGGTTTTATCATGACTTGAGAAAAAAACATATGTAGAAAATATAGAAAAAAATGAATGGACATAAAATTATATATAGTATTTCTTCAAGGTAACCTATGCTTAATTATATGCAACAAACTATAAACATTTCAGTGGAATTCTTATATATATTTTCAATTCCTCCTTAATGTACACTGGTAAAAATTCATAGCCAACTAATCCTTAGGAACTTACATTAGTCTAATTTGGTACCAATATCACTTTCTCTACATTTGTAGAGAAAGATTTTGCTGATCTTTTTGGAGGCAGGGCAGCCTGGCCTTGGCTGTATTATTCTTTGTATTGTTCATCGCTTCTGATCCATAGTTTCTTTATATGTTTAATGCTATTAAGGCTAATTTTGAGATGGGTGAGGTTTCCATAAAGTGGTATACCTTGTAAAGTAACTAGTGCAATGCCTGGCACATAGCTGGCTCTTAGCAAATGGTAGCTGCTATTATGGTGAACTTAGTAGATGATGAACTATAATTGTTTTATTTTTTATACATTTCTTTCTTTAAATCAAGTCCTAACCTCAGAAAAATAATTTTATTCATAAACTTCAGGGTTTATTTTTGATCTTCCTTAACTGTTTTAAGGGGATTTTCCTTTCCTTTGATAATCTCTGCTAAATACCTACCACATAGTCTTATTACTCAAGGTATTATTTATTTGTTCCTGATACCTCTGTGACAAACCTTTTGGTTCAATAGTTGAGGAAGGTAAATTACCCTGTTTGGTTTTTATGAGGAACGTCTTCCTCTGGTTAGAGCTGAGATGAAAAGTATGGCATGTATACCCAAGCATGGCTCCCCTGGCATTTTCTAAATTGCTTGATTTAACACCCCTGTGGGTACAGCCAGCAGGCGTCATTGCCGCTATTGATAGAAGACAGTGCACGACACAGCAAAGGAAAGCTCAACTTGCTCTGTCAGAGATATCATTAAATTTCAACTCTTTAGTAATGATTTTTTTAAAAAATCAGACATTCAGAGTGACTGACCTGATTTTAGTGGGGAAGTTTCAGGGATAGGATTATGGCCTGTGAATAACTTGCATTTAAAAGGGTCATACATAGTTCTTCTTTACGAAGAGTGTAAAAGCAAGAAAATATTATTTAAATGAAATGAACTAATCTTCCTTTAGTTGTGATATTGGTTTTTAAATAATATTCTGCAATTCAAAGTTTCATTCCT
Source organism: Daubentonia madagascariensis (assembly GCA_023783475.1). Classification (NCBI taxonomy): domain Eukaryota; kingdom Metazoa; phylum Chordata; class Mammalia; order Primates; family Daubentoniidae; genus Daubentonia; species Daubentonia madagascariensis. Next base: position 3,192,736 of record JAKFHU010000725.1, read on the forward strand.
CTCTAGAAATGTCTAAAGCTTGTTACCAAAAGTCTAAATGCCTGTTAAAATTCCCATTGCAATTTATAAACCAGGGTTTATAAGCAAAGCAAGTCATTTTATATATTTATCTCTCTTTGGCAGTTCTAACAGCTGAAGACTTAGTATTAGCTATGAATTTCATTACTGTAATTTTACTCCCATTCCAAATCATTAATATTGATGCTAAATAAATGACAGTGTTAGCCAAGCTAAATAATATTATTCTAAACTGCTTAGAAAGGGAAGTACTCTCACAATTTTTCTCATTGCCTTTGCAAATTGAGGAGGAACTGAAATGTGACAGCAGAGCTTTAACCAGCAATTGTAATTCTGCCATTCTGTGTCTTTCCCCTAATATTTGTCACATTCATAAAAAATAAAAGACTATGGTCTTATTACTGAAGGTTATTTTATTCATAATCACCAAAGTGGAATAACATTGATTTCCATGTTATTCTGAACACTTAAAGTAAATTCTGTATATTGGGAGAAATTTTGTCTGATGATACCATTAGAATACTTTAAAAAGAAAATGTAGTATGGATATTCATCCCAAACTAATATTTAAAAAAATGTATCTACCTTTAAACTAAAGAGTCCAGTTAAAACTTTTTACCTGCACTTTTCCCTGCCACCACTTACCCTTCAACCTACAGGCCATTAATTTTTACCCACATTTTAAACATTTCCTTAGATGCTTTGCTATTTACTTTGAACCACAGGGAAAATACATGAAGAGATTCAATTTGGTAGAAGAATCACTTACTGTGGAGAGTAACTTAATATGGCCACACAAACACATACAGACACACAAACACAGCAATATAAATATTGCTTCATTGTTTTCTTTGGTGTAGTTTTTTTTTTGTTGTTGTTCTTTGCTTCTTGACACTCAGGTTTTTTACTGTCTGTCTCCTTGTTTTAACATTCTGATTAATTTCTTTTGAGCAAGTTAATTTAGAAAGAATTTTGACTTTGCGACAGTTATACCTACATTCTCATTTCTGTTTCTGTGACATATTAGCCATGAAAATTTGGACAATTTGAAGATTATTTGATTTCTTTGGATTTTATTTGTTTTATATGATAGAAGGAAATAATAATTCTTGCACCATGAAGAACTTTTGGCAAATGATGAGTTCCTGTCTGAATAAAAACTTCCATCTTTAAAATTTTTATTAAAAATTACTTTATTTCAAAGAACCATTTTAAAAAGGGAGACTATATGTTTAAACTTTCTCACTAAATAGATATCTATAACTAAGCATTATAGTTATAGGCTTTATATCTAAATTGATTTATTTCCTAATTTTCCCCAAATTGATCTTTACACTGTAGTTAAAGCATATTTGGTTGCTGTTTCCTGACACGTCATTTTTTATCTCTCCAATCCCTTGTTCTTTACTCTTTTCATTCTCTGAACATTAGTTTTGTTCTAGACTCATCTTCTTTAAGATCCATTCTACAGTAATCCAGAATGATTAGGTTACATCTAACTCTGTTTACAAACCACGCAGACACAAAGAGATGCATGGGGATAGAAATCTAAGGCTGTCAATTATACCTTACAAGTAGAGACACAGAATTTGCAATTTGTGACTCAAATCCCTGACTGCTCATCTTCACTGGTGACTTTTCAAACTTTCAAAAATACATAACTCTTCCTGTTGTCCAATTTCTATTGAACCCATATGTTGTCAAAGAAAAATTGCACTGGACAGAATTAAACAGGCAAGAAAGAATTCATTCAAGACTTGTGATAGGGAAGAGCCAACTCAACTCCAGTGAAACAAACAAAAGGTGGGAGGGTTTCCATTTGCTGGGGTAGCTAGTGATAAAGTACTGGAGGACTACAGTGGAGAGGTTGGTCAATGTGATTAGGCCATCTGTATTTACTAATTGGTGCTTATGCAAGTTAGAAGTTAAGAATCCTACTCTCTAGAACCCATTCTTCAAAGCGAAGTGTCACAGGAATGGAAAAACAAGCATCACTGGTACTCACCATCAAATTGGTACTAACTGATCAACACCTACATCACACAGGGCAATAATATTCATCAGGGGGCGAGCAGGCGGGAGGGGGTTGGAGGGGATGGGAAAAACTCTCACTGAATGGATGCAGGGAGCACAGTTTGGGGGATGACCACGATTGTAGCTCTGACACGGGCAGTGCATGGGCAATATATATAGCCAAAGTGTTGTACCCCCATAATATTCTGAAATAAAAAAAAAAAAGACTCCTATTCTCTCACACAGACTGAAAGATAGGACACTATCTCCTTAGATGATTACATTTCAAAGAGATGGCTTCCTGGTCCTTGAGAAAGGCATCCCTGGGATATAAAACTAACAAGAGACTTGGAGAAGACCTATCTACATTTCAAGGGCACAGAGAAATAATTTGCAATTACAAACTCTCTAAATTAAATGCTCTAACAAAAGAGAGGTCAGGGATTTATAGTGAGGAAGAAGCCTGTCTAAAATTTAGTCAAACTGAGGGGAAGGTTAAGGTTATTAAGGCCACCTTGGTCAAGGCCACGCCAGGCTTCCACTGTAAAACTCCATTAGTATAGTGACAATAATGCATTCCTAATGGTGTGTTGCAGTATCTTACAAAAGGAGAAGCTGAGTAAATATCCATCAAAGAGAATTATTCCTTATTGCTTTTTCTGTTTTTTGAACAGGTTGATTAAGGAGCAGCTTTTCCTCATTCCCCAAATAATCATAAATTCTGGGGCAAGTTTTTAAAAGTTGTTATTATTCATTGGATAATATGATTTGGGATAATATTATTTTCTGAAAGATTTGCAGCTGATACACATCAGGCTTATTTTCTCCCATGAACAATTTAAAGCACAGGGTACATAGATCAAAGGTTTGGATTAGTGGACTGAGCACTCAGTTATACTCTGCTCTTACCTCAAGGTTTTTTTCTTTTGTTTACTGTCACCTGGGACAATCTGAATAATTGTTTAGAATCTCACTTTCACAGCTCTTGGCAGATTAACAGTTTCCTCTTTTTTCCTGAAAGTGGCATGTTGAGAATTAGTTGATGGTTATATAATGCCCTAGGCTTTTAGGAGAAAGATGCCACATTAACACCATCTTACCAAAGGAAACCTGTAGAATCTTTTGTTTTTAGGCTGTACTGACCCATCAGTATATGAATCTTTTATACACATTTCTGAAATTCAATATGACCTTTACATTTCCATGTCTTCTGCCCAGGAATACAATTTGATATTCTCTCTGAGTTATATGGAGCATGAGAGTAGGAAGGATGAAAGAAAAACAAACAAAAAACAAACTTTGTGTTACCTTTGCTAGGTAAAATCTAGGTGTTTTAGAAAAGTATAGTTCAAAGCATTTTCATTTTTAAATAATATTCAATAGTTGAAAGCTAGCCATGGAGTCACTTTACAATTTTAGTAGCAACTGAAAAATACATCTCAGACCTTGGCTTTTTTTTTTTTTTCATGCAAAAAAACAGCTGCAGGCACAAAAGCAGCCCCAAGGATGCAATTAAACTCAATCGCTTTTTAATGTATTCTTCACTCTTTACAACTATTACATTTCCACAGTAATACATTACTTAAAGTAACAATTATCCTGTGATTTGGATTGTTTTACACAAAATTTTGCAAGGACAAGGATACTATTTACATATAAACTATAAGATATGACTGTTCAAATCAAAAGTTCAGAAAGAAAATAAATTTAAGTTTGGCTATGCTTTAGCTACAATTTTGGAAAGTAAACTTAATTTTCAGCTTTTAGATTGGGAGAAAATGCCAATTCTTTTCAAGGACTTCATATTAAGTGAAATAGAAAATACAAGATAGGATTCTGCTACTTGGTCAGGTTACAGAAGGCTTTGTGGTGTGTGTGGTGAAGAATGTTCTGGACTTTCATTTCTTTCATCTCTTCCTCTCTCTAGCAAGTAATTCTAAACTTTTTTCCTTGTTGAAAAATGAGTGAAGGGCCAGAGAAAGACATATGAAACATAAATTACTTTTAGATTCCTTCCAGTTTGAGAAAAATAATACCTACCATGTAGCTCTTGCCATGTACTTGGAGTTTAATTCTCAGCACAACCTTGTAAGTTAGGAATATTGACAGTTACAGTTGTGGAAATCTAGGCCTGAAGAGGTGCACAAATGGCCCAAGGTCATGCAGTTGATAATTTTCAGTCGAAAGTCAAATGCAGACCCATCTGATTTCAAAACCTATGTTCATAATTATTGCCCTCTACTGTCTTCCTTTAAAATCAAGAGTACGGTTTCATGCTGATGTATTCAGTGAGATTTTTGTATGTGCTGTGTTATTGTTATTAGCATCATAGGTCAGCAGATTTTTGTTTGTTTAAGAGAAGTTTACCTTTTAAAAATATTATTTAAATGTGTAATCTAAAAGTTACATATAAATGTAACTATAATAGTAACAAAATTAAATATGGGAGACACATCAACAGTACATGGTTTGAAAAACTGATGTCAAAGAATCTTATGGCTTTGAAGTACTTGGATTAATTTTAAAAGTTAAAAAAGAAAAACAATAAGAAAACTAACAACCAATAGGTTTTATGTATTGGACCACAATGAAAACCCAGGAAACTCTTCTACTACCACATTTTGCTCAAAGACAATTTCATTCAAATGGACTCTAACTTGCAGTAGGGTTTGTTCAGAAGTGGCAAAGTTGCTTTATTGTGAGAATTGTCATGAGCAGGTGAATCTCATCAGTGGAATCCTGCCATTTGTGATGCTAAGAAAGACAAATTAAAAGCAAGGTGGCTCAGAATGGTTGAGTCCAGCTCCAGAAATACAGCATCTTAGGTCCCATTCCAGACCTGCTGAAATATAATCTGCATTTTAGGAAAATTCCCAGCTATTCTTACTCATATTAAAGATTAAGAAACAGAAGTTTGAAGGGAACTTTTCATTCCTTCTAGTAAAACAATGTTTTCGTCCTCAATCCATGTTGTTCATCAGAATCATCTGCGTGACTTAAAAACAAACAAACAAACAAACAAATCAGCTGTTGGGCCCATTGCCAACCTGTGAATCAGAAAATCCATGGTTTGGAATATTGGCATATGGCACAGGTAATTAGAGAAAAATTAATCACCCCACCCCCAAAACATACACATGAACATGGGAACACTTATGCACACTCTCTCGCCAACATAAATATGTTAAACTGTATGTGGGTGATTCCAATATGACTAAAGTTTGAGAAAACTAAGTTCAGTCTCTTTGATGCAGAACAGGCCATCTTAGATTCACCCTTCAGATAAAGGACCATTTTGTCCTAATGGTTACCCTGTTGCCATTGATTCTCAATTTATTGGTTCTTTAAAATTTGGTAGAATATTGCATTATCCTTAAAGTCTTTTCTCAATGCCCACTCCTTCCAATGGAGTTTTTCTTCTGTAAACCCAAATTCCTCTTTATTCATACCTTTCATATGAAGCACCTCACATCCTATTTTGTACTATTTACTTGTGTGCATTGTTGTTGATGGTATATATTTTTTATTATCTTTATATTTTTCACATTACCTAGAAAATTACTTAGAATGTCACATAATCGCCACTCACTTTGTTGAGAAACAAATGAATGAGTAAATGTATGACTGAACTAAGAATAATAATGATGCAAAACCAGTATAAGGTAGTTAAGTACCAACTGAACTGGGAGTAAAGAGACTTAGTTCAAGCCCCTGCTCTGCTGTTAAATCAAGTATGACCTTGAATTAATTTAACCTCTACTTTATATTAATTTTTTTGGTAGAACTACTGGGTGGGATTTTTAAAGACTCTTTCAATACATGTAAAATTGAAACAAAACAATCAGCTATTTTCTTTGACTAAATTCTCTTATCATAGGTATGAAAAGTATCTTCCTATGTCTCAGAATCCATTTCTACCTAATTAATCAAGTCATGACATTGTAGATAGTTCTCTTAAATAATTGTTGGGATTTTAGCTCAAGAACACCATAGGGCATTCAATATCCACAGTCTCAAGGTGTGGATGAATTTTATTACATTACTATACCAGCTGTCTATGCTAGTAGAATAAAAAATTTTCAAAAATTTAGTGACTAAAAACAGCATAGGTTTATTATCTCACAGTTTCTATAGGACAGAAGCCTGGGGACAGTTTAGCTAGATTCTCTGCTTTAGGTGCAAGGCACAATCCAGATGTTGGCTTGTGCTTCACTCTCATCAGAGGCACAATTGTGAAAAGATTTGTTTACAAGTTTCCTCAGATTGTTGGCAGAATTTATCTTCTTGTGGTTTTAGTATATGTGACTACAGGGTAACATGAACCTAGTAGCATGAACAAGGTTCATGTTACCTTGTGGTCTGTTGACTGGAGATTACTCTCAGCTGCCAGAAACCACTCACAGTTTCTTATTATACGGCCATTTCCATAAGTCCTTTAAAACATGGCAGATTACTCCTTCAAAGCCAGCAATGGAGGGCTTCTTCATCTAATATGCTAAGATAGAGTCTTATATAATGTAACATAATCATGTGAGTGACAGCTCATCACCTTTGCCATTGTCTATTGGTTAGAAGCAAGTCATGGGTCCCAGTCACATTTAAGGGTAGGGGATTTTGCAAGGGCACAGATCACTGGGGTCACTTTAGGCAGTGTCTACTACAGTCCACCCTCTGGCCCCCATGGATTCACATCCCTCTCTCCTGCAAAATACATTTTATTCCATTTCAAGGTCCCTCAAATCTCATACCTTTGTAGCATCAGCTCAGAGTCCAAAATCTCATAATGTAAATTGTCTAAATCTAGTGCTGATGACGTTCCTGGGTGGAATCCCTCCTGGGACACAATTCCTCTCTTTCTATAGACCTGTGAAACAAAAAAGACAGGTAATCTGCCCCCAACATACCCAGAACACAATGGTGCACCAGGAACACTGTAATAGCTTTAGACTTTCTGGTTCAAAAAAGGAAAATGGAAGATAAAAAGGAGTCACTGGTCCATGGCAGTTCTGAAATCCAGTCGAGAAGTTGGAGAGCTCTTGATTAGGTTTCAACACCTAGAAATATTTTCTATGGTCCTAGTTCTACCATCTGAGATCTTGGTTTTACCCTCGGAGTCATCCTTTCTTTTTGATGAGAGTAGCACATGTTTGCTGCTGAGTACTTTTCATCAGTCTGCTTCCTGAAGTAGAATTTTAGGGATCCAGAAGTCTCTTTTTGTTTTGCATTTTCTCTGCCCCCGTTAGTCCAACCTGGCAGTGTGTCTGCTGAAATACTTTTCTCAAATGTTTATGGGTCTTCTATAGATTTCGTGGAGACTTACTCCATTAGATAAAAGACATATCCACAGATCTTTTGGAGATAATTTCTTCTCTATCTTTGGTTCCTCCTGAGATGGCTCGGGGACGACACCCTTAAACTTCCTAGAACTCTACTGGTTTGGTTGAAAAGATCTATGAGGTACTCTTTCAATCTTTTGAAAGAGCTATTATGTGACTGAATATGTTGACCTTTTTGTTTTTTGGAGGTTTTAGCAAAAGGTTATACAAGTTTTACCCTCAGCTTTTTCTCTAGAGTACACTTTACTGTCTGTGAATCTCATAAATTTGGTATTGTCATTTAGAGTCCGAGAATTTTCAAAATAATCAAATTCTGTTTCCTTTTTCTTTAACAGTTCTTTCCTCAATTTATCTCTTTCCTCTTGTATTTTGCTATAAGTAGCAAGAAGAAACCAGGCTGTACCTTCAAAACATTGCTTGGAAGTATCCTTAGGTATATACTCAAGTTTATCACTTAGTAGTGCTACTTTCCAAATAACTGAAGGGTACAATTTCACTAAATTTTCTGCTACTACATAACTAGGATCCCACTGCCTCAATTTTCCAATAACATATTTCTCACTTCCTCTAAGCTCTAACTGGCAGCATTCCAAACATTTATATATCCATTAATAACCTGTTCGAGGTGATTTAGGTTCTATCATGCTCATCAAAATTTTTCCAGCTTCTTACCACTTCCTGATTCAAAAGGTACTTCAACATTTAGTTTATTACATTATTGCCCACGTAGGGCACCCAAAATACCAGCCTAGCTGGATCCTCCACTAGGGAATGATCCACTTCTAAGCTCATTTTCTTGTACCTATATGACCGAAAGCCCTGGCTTTTCATTGGCTATGGAGAGGGCTATGTAGAGAGGTCAGGCTCTAAGAGCTGAGAGCCCCCCATATGACATCCAAGAATAATATGGAGACCTCAGTCCTCGAGTCACAACGAGATGAGTTCTGCCAAGAATCTGAGAAAATCTGGAAGGGAACCATTTTTCATTTGAGCTTCTGACAAGAGTTTAGTTCTGGCCAAAACCTGTACCAGTCTGGTTTGACTGGAAGAATGATGATGTTTGTAATTTGCTTTCAATCTTACATCACTTCTAATTTACAACATGAGCACAAACAAGTCATCAATTCTTCATACTTAGTTTCTTCATACACACAACAATGGAACATGCTGATTAAGCATACAGAATCCCTGAGTTCACATCCCAGCTTTGCTCTGTATTAGTTAACATATTTGGCATCAGTTCCTTTACTATATAATGCTGATGTATCATAGGGTTTTGTGAGGATTCAATGGGATGCACATGTAAAGTCTTCAGGCATCTGGTACATGTGAAATATTTAAATGTCTATATATTGGTAAAATATTTTATTAGCCTTCTTCCCTAGGTAAGAGTAAATAACTATGTGAAAAGTACTTTCCAGTAACCAATGTTATAAATGACAATATTTGACATATTACTAAATTTCACAAGAATCTGCCCAATCTGAGGATACAATTATTTTTCTTAACATCAAGGAAGCAGGTGATTTTTCAATGTATTGGTGAAAAGGGTTATATTAATTTCAGAAACTAAATTAAATTAACAAACTCTATGAATTCTTTAGATCTCAAGATTATTACTCTGTCAGAATGACAGCTTCTCAAATGAGTTTTAATTCACAGCCTGTTTATTATTTTCACAGTTATAAACCCTAAAAATTGGAGTTCTTAGGAAACGAGAGAAAAAAGGACAGTCAGCAGGGTTCTGCCATATCCAGGCATCAATTAAAAGTGTAATTCTTGGTAGCATCTTGCTGGCACTATCTTGTTATCTACTTCTTTGCTAACATTATTTTTTTATCTAAACACCACAGTATCTATAATTCAGTTATGCCCTCTTTTTCATATTTCTTGGTCAATACTTCTCTGTGCCATTTTCTTTTTATAAGCATCCCAACACCTGTCTCAAGACCATCTACGTGGACTTCCAAAGAAACTGGGTACAAATAAATAAAATCCCTTATATGGGAAGGTTTATAAGAACCTTAGCCTTCATTTTGACATGTTAAATGGACATTAAACTAGGAATTAGAAGGTATGAGATCCCAATACATATCTTGCTATGTTAAAGAATATTTAAGACCTTTGGTCCCTTCATCTTGTGTGGAAATTGAGTTAGATACCAATTCCCTTTGAACTGACAAATCTATTTTTCTATATTTTTACAGTATATTTAACAGTTGAAAATAATGTCAGAGCCAAAAATGAAGATGAGATGAGAAAGGCTTTTTGAATGATATTAAGTAACTTTATTATCAGGTGGCACTTGGGACTTCATGAAGAAGCTGGGAATAGATTTCTTCAGAATGGCACAGAATCTCTCACCCTCCAACTCTGCTCTGGAGTTAATATCAGATCATTCAATTAGGATATGAAGTATTGGAAAGAATGGTTTTCTTGATTCACATATGTGGAGAAAAAGTTTTCAAATCAAAGCCTGGATAGCTAAATTTTTGAGAAATATTTTACGAGCTGGTAATCTTTAAATTTTTGTTATTTTAAATATGTAAACCCCATATTTCATGCCTAGATTCTTACCAGTGTTGAATAAAAGCTATTTTTATTTACTAAATCTTTATTCAAGGAATGGATGATGTATGTTTAAAGCTGCATTGTTTCATGATTATGCAAAGTTAATTACTACTACTATCCATAGACTTAAAAAAATAAAATGCATTAGGTATTTTATATTTAAATATTGATTTTTAAAAATTTTATGAACACATAAAATGTAGCTAGGTAAGCCTTCATAACATATACAACTTCCAACATGAAACAATCAAATGGTCCAGATACAGAATGTCATACCACCTTTTGTTGGGGACTAATAAAAAAGGAACTAGAATCCAAGAGTAAGAGTAGGGAGAAATGAAAGAAACATTTATTTTGAAGTTTTCTTATCTCCTAGTGAATCATAGTGCTCAAAGTTGAATCCATTTCCAGAATGTGTATGTCCAAAGAGGATTCATAACACTTTAGAAGTGAAAGCCAGCTTCCAGTGAAAGAATAACTTCAGTTGGGAGAGAAATATATAAATGAACTTTCCCTACCTCAATGTTGTGTATTCTTAGAAGAATTGAGCAAGAAGAATTAAAGTTAAGAAAAGGAAATTGTATTTGTTTTCTTAGAAAATAGAGATATTGATGTTTGATAAATACGATGTCTGATGTAAGTGCAAATATAAGGGTTGATTACTTATAACATTTCTGAGATCTCTGTATTATTTTTATGCTAAAATTAAAGAAAAATTTTTAAAATGCCTTCAAAATACATACTAAATAAAGAAGAATCAAAAATGTTCTTGAATTTCCACCTATCATTTTTAATCAGTACATAGATAATTTTTTTTTTTTTTTTTTATAGAGACGGGGTCTCACTCTTGCTCAGGCTGGTCTTGAACTCTTGAGCTTAAGCAATCCTCCTGCCTCAGCCTCCCGGAGTGCTAGGATTACAGGCGTGAGCCACCGCGCCTGGCCTACATAGATAATTTATTTGTACTTATTCTCATGATATTTATTAGGTTACTGGAAATCATTTGCTGTACATAGATATTGTGGCAGAAAAGCTATTTTCAACTGTTGTTATTTTTACAATATTTTTATGTTCTCATATGTTCTTATATTACCTAAACTTATAACTGTGTCCTCTCACTTGTTATACAGAGAGACTTTCTATCCATGTTCTTTTTGTTTCCTCAGCAGCAGACTGCTTTAGCTTCTTTCGTCTTTCTGGGGTTATGGTAAAGGCAGGAATTGTTACCATAAGGTCCCTGTTGTCCTTGTCCTCCTAAATCTTAGGTGCTCCAGGGCATCAGGTGGGGCTATCTTAGAAACCTACTCTTCTTTTTTATGTCTTGGGTAGTAGGGAATTTACTAATGCTTTCACTGAGGTTATAAACCTCTGCTTATAATTAGTATAGAATCCTAAGCCCAGAATGCTTTCCTGTCCCTCTATCAGGGCAGAGTGTTTTTGCATCTGCCTGGCCCCCAGCATCAATGTATTATTGCTTGGCTCTAGAATGTGAATAGCTTTCCTATACTTTCCCCAGAGGCAGATATTTTCTTCTACTCCTTCTTCAGAAGAAGTCATCCTTGGCTGTATCCTTGTAGCAAGAGTATTTGTTGTCCTTTTCTCAACAGCTAAAGGTGTTTTCTTCATAAGAAAGAAAAGTCTTGGGAAGTGGGCAGGGATTTGTGCCTGTCCCCAAGAAACTAATCATCTACTGCACACTTTAACAACCAATGTGGGTTCTTTCCAGTGTCCTACCCTGCTCCTAATCTTCCTCCTGATTACTCCATAGCAGCCTGTGGAGAAGAGATTGTGCATGAGTACAAATTCCCTTTGTGTCTGTGGTCTCCAGCTCTTAGAAATTGACAAAGGAACCCACACTCGGCCTTTAAGAATTTGCTAACATTTTAGCTATTTCATCTTATGCACTTATATGATGGCCATCTCTATATTCTGTGGTCTAGCAAAAAGGAAATAGTTCATGTGTCCCATCTCCCTTTGGACAGGCTAGCTACTCTTTGGAATTCAATATTCTTTATCTGCTTGAGACCTCAGCTCTCTGATAAGCTCAAGAATAGTTACAATTATAGATTACTTGTATTATTCTAATTATTATAGTAGAAGAAACATTTTTCTGTGAATTCTGGAAGTGGAAGAACTTCCTTCAGACAATTTCTTTTATTTATTTATTTTTTTATAGTAACTTTTTTCATTTATTTCCTGAATGATTTTTCTGGTGTCTTTGAGTCAGTTTTCCATTTTCTCTTGAATTTCATTGAGCTTCCTTACAATCTATATTTGGAATTCTTTATCTGTCATTTCAATATTTTCATTTTGGTTGGTATTCATTGCTAGAGAACTGGTGTGCCCCTTTGTGGGTGCCCTTTTGCTCTGATTTTTCATACTTCTGGAGTTCTTGTGCTGATTCCTTCTCATCTGAGACAGCTATGGCTTCTTGTTTTTGGATTTTCTTTTGTTTATATGTGACTTTTCCCCCACTCACTCATAAGGTATGTCTGTAGCATATGTTGGGTAAGAACCGTTGGCTTTGCTTACGGGTGCTTTGATGGCAGTCTAGGTCCTGGATGGATGCCTTGGTTATAGATATCCTTAGTTTGGTGGTTTTCTTAGTTGCTAGTTATTTGTAGGCTGTAGCAGTTGTGAGCTATATGTAGCTATGTGTGTGGACAGATTTTCTGTGTCTCATTGATGAGGGAGGATGGAGGTCTTTGAAATCCTTTCTCTTTCCCCAGCCTTGGGGTTTTCTTAATAGTGTGAGTTATATTGGCACACCCAGTTTGATCTCTGAGACAGTAGGTGGTCCTTGTGGGTAAGAATCAACCATACAGTGTATGGTTGAGTCAGTAAATGTTGTAAAAGGGCTGTACAAATTGCCCTCCCTGTCACTAGGTGGTGCTTGCTGGAAAGAACCAGCTGCAGTATTATTTTTGGTACCTGTGACTGGATCTAGCACCTCAGGAGAAGCACTCAAATGCCCAGGTGGTGTGCAGGGCCCTGGAACTTCCAGGTGAGTCCTTATTTTCCACCACAGCAGAAGGAGTTGGGGAAGTGAGGCTGGGTAGCATTGTGTTGGGTTAGCCTGCCCTCAGCCTCCACAAAATCTGGTAAGGTAAGTTAGCTATCTCAGCACGGGTCAAAAGTCCACTCCCAGGCTGCCGGGGAAGCTGTCAGGGAGTGGCTGAAGTGGCCCCACCAAGCCAGAAAGTCTGCTTGTGAGTACGGGGCCATCTGAGATTTGTAATCTGGCTGTCAGGAGCGGGTTTTGCTCTTCTTCCTGCTCCCCTGCCCCACGGTCTTCCTTTGGCTTCTGCCAGCAGGCAGGAGCTCAAGCTAGCTGAGTTCACCAACAATGGTGCTATAGGCTGTTAGCTTACCTGTCCAGGATCCCACTCTGGGCTGAGACCGTGGCTTTCCTGTGGTGGTAGGTGCTCCACGAGAGCTCTGTGGCTCAAATCCACACTGCATTCTCTGTTCAGTTCTATCCGTGCAGGCTCCCTTTCCTCCCAATATTAGTTCACAAATCCCCTCCATGCCTCCAAGTAACACAATCGAGTTCTGGTGGTACAGGATCTAGCCTCCAAGCCCATCCCCTGGTCCCCGAAGGTCAATCCCTGACTATGCCAGGGAGAAGTGTGCTGGTCCCGAATTGCATCTGGGGCCCTCAAGCAGGTTTGATGTCCCTCTGCTTTGGAGTGTGTCCTGTTTTGATGGAGCAGTTGGGTGAGCAGCACTGGGGAGGGCCAATGAGAAGGGAGCTCACAGTCCAAGCATCTCTTAGTCTGCTGCAGGTCTTTAAGAGGAAAGATGTGATCCCCATTCTCTGTGGAAGCCTCAGTGTGGTGGACACACCAACAGAGGGGAAGGAGCCACTCCTGAGAGCCCTGGTTAATCATCTCTCTAGGCAGCAGCAGGCAGGGGAGGGGGAGAGGAGGAAAAGAGCCTGAATGGAGGAAAGCTGACACTCTGGTCATCGCAGTCCCTCTCTCCAGAAGGAAGCCCACCCAGAATGTCCAGACTCTGGGGTCATGCAGATCCCCCAGGACACACTGGCCCCTGTGGTTCCCACAGTCTGGGCCAGAGTTGGGAAATGATTGCGTGGGAATGAGCGAGATGAAATCTGAGGGGCTAAAGCTCCCTCAGGATGACAAAGGTGCACAGTAATTGGAGAAGCAACATGGCGCCTTCTTTCTCTGCTCAGGTGTGTGGTGATAGGAAGCAACCCCAAAGGGGCTGGCAGCTTGATCCCAGTTCACTGGCAGCAGCTTTTGGGCTTGTGAGGGTAGAAATGCTCTCCAGCAGCATGGGAGCCTACTGACTGCCAAAGATGTGAGGGAGGGAGAAACAAAACCCCCCATCTACCCTTCCCACTGGTGGTTGATCTCTGCTGATATCTTGCTCCTTTTTCTGCTTTGCAACTTCTTCCTATGGAGTCTCTGATAGGTTCTGGCACTTTTCCCTTGGAGTTATGTCCGATCTATGTTTTTGTTTTTGTTTTTCTTTTTCATCTAAAACTTTTCCTTCTTTCTGAGGTGATCTGGCAGCTGATGTCTCTGGTCAGCCTTCTTGTCTCCCTCTTCAGACAGTTTTCATAGAAATTTAAGAATAATATAAACATATGTTGCTATTCATTTTAATAAGAGGGGAAAGATCAGTGAACTTAGTTCCTTGTTATTGTGCAATCTAAATAAATAAATCACTTTATAAGTTATTATTTAGCTTATAAGTGTGCTTTAAACTGCTTTGTTTATCTTAGTGAACATAGTAGACATGTCCTACCAAATGTGCTGTAGTCAGGTTTTGGTTAGATAACTTGGTACACTTTAATGACTGAATACTGTGTGGCTATTTAAAACCAATGATACGTCAGTTGTTTTCTTTGATAAATTTGTCCATTTCATCAAAGTCTTTATATTTATTGATGTAAAGTGTTCTGTTATATGCTCTTATCATACTTTTTATGTCAGTTAGCTTTATCATGATATATTCTCTTTACATTCCTGATTTGCTATTTTATATTTTCTCTCTTTTTTTCATAAATTTTTCTAGGGGATTACTAGTCTCAACAGAATAAAAACTAGAACATCTAAATAGCATATATACTTATCTTCCTTTATATCAATATCAATATATCAATTTATAAATAGATCAATAGATTTAGATAGATATAGATCAACAGATATATCTTTCTGTTAGTCTGTCTCTCTTTCTTTCTCTAATACAGATGTTCTACATCTGCATTAAATTACAGAACATCTCTAATAAGATGTTCCTCAACTTACCTTGGGGTTGTGTTCGATAAATTCATCATAAGTTGAAAATATTGTAAGCCAAAATGTATTTAATACACCTAACCTACCAAACATCATAGCTTAACTTAGCCTACTGTAAGTGTGCTCAGAACACTTACATTAGCCTGTTGTTGGAAAAAATCATCTAATAAAAAATCTATTTTATAACTAAGTGTTCCATATCTCATGTAATTTATTAAATACTGTACTAAAAGTAAAAACAAAATGGTTGTATAGGTACTCAAAGTACAATTTCTATTGAATGTGTAATACTTTTGCATCATCGTAAAGTCAAAAAACCACTAAGTCCAACTATTGTAAGTCAGGGGCCATATGTTTGTTTGTCTATATATAATATATATATCATTCTTATAATTCTAAGCTTGTGTGTATATATACGTATATGTGTGTGTGTGTGTGTGTGTGTATATATATATATAAATATTCTTGCCTTGACAAGCTCAGATGAATTTAACAGAAGACTTTATCTATCATTTAGGGAAAAAATAAAATCAACCTTATACAAACTACTTCAAAAAACAGAGAAATAGAGAACACTTTCAAACTCATTGAGGCCAGAACAGCTCTGGTAACGAAATTGACAAAGATTTAGAAGACAATAAAATTGTATCAACTCTCTCTTGAACATGACCACCAATTTTTAAAAAAACATTAATATATTAACTCCTAAAAATATATATAATTATACACCTTACAAAGTAGAGTTTGTTCTAGGAATTCATGGTTGTTTTAACATTAAAAAAAACAATCAAGATAGTATATCTGATGAGATCAGGTGCATTCACTGTGGTATGGCTATTATGACAAGGTAGCATATCTGTTTAACAGAGTAAAGCCTACAAATCCTATAATTATCTAAATAAATGCAAAAAAAAATCCATTTGACTAACACCTATTCATCACAAACTGGGAATAAAAGGAACTTCCTTAATCTGACAAAAGGTACCTACTGAGAAACTATAAATAACTTCTTACTTTACATACAAAAAGATCAACCTCTTTCCCCTAAATTAACTAATAGATGGCAGTATATGATCTAACCACCTTTTTTCAACAATCTTCTGGAAATGATATTAATTGTAGAAAGATAAGAAAAGAAGCCAAAATGATTGCAAAGGAAAAGCAAAACTCTCTTTGCCAATGACATTGTTGTGTATTTAGAAACTGCTGCTGTAATTAATAAGTAATTTGAACAAGGCTGCAGGATAGAAGGTCAGTATGCAGAAATAAGTTATGTTTTTCTGTACTGGCAATGGAATATTAGACATTGAAATAGAAAAATATCATTTATCATAGCATCAGAACATCAAATAGTAATACATATGTACACATATAAAAGTAATTTTCAAGATATCTACACAGAAAATGACACAGCCATGCAGAGAAAAATTAAAGATTTAAATAAATGGAGAAATATACAATGTTTATTGACTGGAAGACTCCATATTTCTTAAGGTCAGTATTTCCTAAATCTATAGATTTGACAAAAATCATAATTAAAAATGAGCAGGTTTTTATGCTTTTCTGGAAAGAATGGCTAAAAGCAAAGCAAAACAAAACAAAACAAAATGAGCAGGTTTT
Source organism: Daubentonia madagascariensis (assembly GCA_023783475.1). Taxonomy (NCBI): domain Eukaryota; kingdom Metazoa; phylum Chordata; class Mammalia; order Primates; family Daubentoniidae; genus Daubentonia; species Daubentonia madagascariensis. Next base: position 3,209,561 of record JAKFHU010000725.1, read on the forward strand.
TGAAGGAATTGAGAAGCTAGTTTTACAGAATTTACTTAAATTCAAAAGACTTAGAGAAACGAAAGCAATCTTGAATAATGCTATGGACTAAATATTTGTAACCTCAAAATCAGTGTGTTGCAATCCTGATTTCCAATGTGATCGTATTTGAAGGTGGGGCTTTGGGAAAGTAATTAACGTGAAGCCCTTTGAATAGGATTAATTCCCTTATAAAAGGGGAAAGACACACAAGATCTGTTTATCTCTTTCTGCCATCTGAGGATACAGCCAGAAGGCAACCATCTGTAAGTCAGGACATTGATGATACCACGGACTACTCATTGACACTACCAAATGTTGGCAATATTTTGGAGCACTGAGAATACACACACATGACTGATGGAAACATAAATGGTAAAATCCATTTGAAGAGCTGTTTTGCTGTTTCTTATACAGTTAATTGTACATCCAGTCCATGACCCCAAAGTCCCACTCCTAGGTAGGTATCTGAGAGATATAAAAATGTAAGTCCACAAAATAACTTCTACTAAAATATTTATATAAGCTTTATGCATACAATCTCAAGATTGAAGATAACAGAAATATCCATTAAAAGAAAAATGGATGAGCAAATTGTGTTATATTCATACAATGAAATATTACTTGGAAATAAAGAGGAATGAGCTAATGAGCTACTGATATTTTTAAGAAACAGGTATCGATCTCAAAATGTGTTTATGTTGTACAAAAAACACACAGTGCATGAACTCATTTATTTAAAGTCCAAAAAGGAACAAAACTGACCTGTGGTAGTAGAAATCATAAAGTGGTTGCCTCTGGTGAGGTTGGGATCGACTGGAGAAAGGCATCAAGGAAATTTCTGGGGAGATGAACATGTTCTATATCCTACTTTGGATAGTCATTTTATGGGCCTCTGTAATTCTCAAAACTCACCAAACTAATCACTTAGGCTTGGTATATTACATGTCTGTAAATTTTATGTTAGTTTAAAATAAAAATAAGATTAAAGAGATTTTGTGAAAATATATATTCATAACATTATTACATAAAATCAGATTAAAACTTAGAAAATATGCAATATTTCCACATTGGTAAATAAAAGATATATGTGTACATAGTAATAGCAAAATAGTAAAAGAAGAAACCACAAATGAAGTTGTGAATTATCTAGGGATAGTGGGATTAATAGTGAAAATTTTATATATATTTTTGCTTGCCTAGATTTTTAATCTTTTCTATAATATAATAGTATCAATTTTGCTTTTGATTAATTCTCCTTTTCTCCTTAATTTGGGGGAATTCTGGGTACATAAGTTGAGAAAGCTTTCATTCAGAAAAAATCTGCATTTGCTTGTCCTTACATGAAAATAAAGCTACTAAACTAGTAGCTTTTTAGCTTCTTTCTAAGTTCTGGGTTTGCAAATCTTAAATTGAGTATCCTCATCAACTGCTGGCCCAAATCTTTGTCTCCTTTGCTGACTTGCTTCTTAATAGAGTAGAAAAAGAAGGATTTTCCCCATGGACTATAACACTCATGAGAACAATTTAATGACTTGCTCAGCAAGTGATAGAAGTATCCTGGTCCAGTATTATAAACTTTCCCTGGAGCAAAGACAGTGGATGACTATGGTCTCTACTCACAACCTCCCTGTGGTCTAAATCCATTAAACTTTCACAGTGGCAGAGTCCCATTAGACAAGAAATAATTTATAAGTATCCTAAATAGATGAGGAAGGCAAGACCAATTGAAAGAACTCCAGAGGGGTTTCTAAAATAACGGAACTTTAATCATGAGCTTTGCTTATATTATACATTTTTTTTCCCAATTGTAACATGTGGGCAATCTTAAAAGAAAGTAGCACATTGACGTTGGCTTCCTTTGATCAAAAGCAAGGGTCCCACACCTATAATTCTTACATATTCTGGCAAAAAGAAAAGATAAATATCTATTGTAGTGTCAAGGAATTTTCAAGTCCCATTTATGCATTTTTCAAATTCCCTTACCAGATTTGTAGACCTGAACACACACATCTCTCTCAATATTTCATTTTAAAGATTACATATATAATATACGAATACATTTTTCATGTGAAACATTAAAAAATATAGATACCTGGGACTTCTATTTTTTGACCATCATCCAATCTCACTACTCTTAGCAGGAGGGGCTACTGTTTAAAATTTAAAAGGTAAACCTCAGCCATTGTTTTATCCTCTTCCCTTTATATTTACTACAATTTTCTTGAGTTATGCTTAACTTGGCACTTACTATAATTTCCTTGTAATTTTTTAAATGGAAATGATATTATACTGAAAAATTGCATGTTTACTAAAATTTTTCTTTGGCTTTCTCTTCTGGTTCACCAATTTATTCTTCAGTAGTAACCATTCTGCAATATAATTTAGCTCTCTTTCAGAGTTATTCATTTCAATAATACTTTAAATTTTCTATTTTTCATAGATAAATATCCTTTTGCTTAGAATTTGTGTAAAAATTTTGAATACATTCAGGCCTGACTTTACTGGCAATATAATCTTTGTCATTATAGTTCTGTGGTGAACATGGGCCACTCAGGAAACCATCTCCTTTTGACATCTATTTCTTTCCATATTGTATATTGGCATACAAATGAGACACATTTAATAATATGCAATAGATGAAGGGGAAACAACCTCTGTAATCCTTGTAAATACTTACATAGACTCAGTAAAATCAGATATTTTCATTCAAAATTTATTCATTGAGCACTTATTATGGTTAGTCACTGTGCTAGGTATGAGTGTATGGAATAAAGTTTAATAAATGCCATTAACTCATCAATTCATTAATTTATCCACCAACAACTGTTTACTGAAAGCAACTATGTGCCAAAGCTGATCTATATGTCAAGGTTAGACTTTGAGGTGGGTCTGACATGATCAGCGACATCATTAGGGATAATTGCACCATGAATGATTTTGTAAAATGTCAGGCATTGTGTAGTAATGTAAGTAATGTGTGTAACGTGTAAGGTGACTGAGCAATACTGAGTGAGTGAGTTAGATGGTGTAATCTGATACCTTTCTAGAGAGGTAACAATTAAACTGAGACCTGAATGATACAAAGGAGCCAACCCATCAAAGACCTGGGGAAATAGCATTTCAATCAGAGGAATATTTAGGGAAAGTCACTATGGGAAAAATGAGTTTAGGGAGCTGATAGAATAGGAATAAGGGCATTGTGATTAAAATACAATGAGCAAGTGGGAGATATGCGTAATTATTCCTGAGATATAGATAAGAATTATTAATAGATCATATATGTGTGGTAGACTACAGTTGGGGGTTTGTTTGCTTTTCCTTTGTTTTTTTTCCCTAAGTTTAATAGGAAGCTATTATAGGGTGATGCTCAGCAAAACGTAAGGTCAGACCTGACATATTTTAAAGCTTACTGTCTGCTGTGTGGAGAGTGAACTGCAGAACTGCCAAGGGGGAACAAGAAGAGTATTGGAGTAGTGCTGGTGAGAAAGGATAGTGGTTTGGAGTATGGAGATGGAAAAATGGATGGATATATTTTGCATATCTTTAAAAGTTACAATAAAAAGGACTAAAGATACTTTAAATATAAAGGGAGGGAGGAAATAAATAGACAGCTCAAAGATTAGATCACCACAGCAGGGATACCTAATACATTTTGAGATTTCTTATAGGAAGAGCTCTTTAACTTGAGTGCTAAAGGGTGAGCAAGAGTTAGTCCAATGGTGGTAGAGGTAAACAGAATATCAAGAGCCATGCAAAAAGTTTTATTTTCATTCTGAGGATAATGGGGAACAAATAAAAATTTTAACTTAGAGGTGACATAATCATTTGTCAGAGCAGAAGGATGAATCATCAGAATCATCTGGCCCTTGTCACTGTAAATTCAGACCTTTTGTGAGACAGATGCAATTTATGGCTATTTAGCTTATTCCAAATTTGGATGAATCAATATAGGCTTTCAGTTTCTGGAAATTCTGGTAGTATATAAGATACTGAAAAAGGATTTTACACATGGAGTGGAGAATCACTAAAATCTCAGAAATCTGGCACGAAGGAAAATTGAATGGCTGTATTTTTCATCCTGAACTACCTTGAAGATTTTGCAAGGTATTTTGCAGAAGCTGTTAGAGAAGCTGTAAAAAGTGTAGACGCCTGTGAGAATGCAAAGTGAGAAATAAATCTTTCAATCTGTACATAAATGATTTAAATACCCTGTGAATCACTGTAACTCATTTTATAAAGTAACAAAATACTCATCTCTCTAATTGAATGTTTGATCTGTGAGGAAATCTGAAACAGTATTAAAAGTGCTACGTTATTTTTATTTTAAAACAATATTCCTTATATTTCTTGCCTTTTTATTGTTAGCAATAATTTCCAAGAGGTTCCAAAAGTTGGAAGTGGAGATCAAAAATATTAGGAAACTGCTTTTCTCGAAATGAAGACTCCATCTGTGTAGTAAACAGATCTAATTTTTTACACTATTTGGCAGTACAGATGGCTCAATAAGTACTACAACCACTGACACTTTTTTTTCAGTTTTTTCTTCCTGGACATGTTATGGCAAGTACACTATTAGTAGGTGTCTTGCAATTTAATTAGGGTGATGAGGTTGTGTTCATTGCTGTGTATCAGGAAAACAGAATTTTATAAAGTTGAATATTGATTTTAGGGAATTATCAAATATTTCTCTTTTTAGATTTTAAAATAAGTTTCAGGGTTTGCATTTTGTGATTACATTTTCTTTTCCTTCTCAGATTGCCAACCAATTTCCTAGAAATACAAGGAAAGTAAAGATATCTGGCAAAGCAGGTGAACATTGTTATTCTGTTGTGTCTGACATTGTGTGAAATAATTTGCCAATTACTACAAAAAGAACAACTATACTTTAAGATACGGTCTAATTTCAGCATCCTTTAATTGCTGACCTACACCAACATTTTAAATTTTTAGGAAAATCTCTATAATATCAAACTTCAAAGATAAATAATAAAATCATGGAGTCGAATCATGAGAGCCAAATAAATTCTATCATGTTGACTGAGAATTTACGGGACTTTGTACTGGTGATTTTTGGGTTGTTTTCTTTCTTATTACTTACTGTTTCTGTTATCTTTAAACTGATGACTCTTATATTGGAATTTTATTGTCTCACATATTTAAGAGTGCTTACAAATTTTATCTTTAATACCTCATATCTTACATTACACATATTTTCAATGCTCATTGGAGCTTCCATATCTGTTTCAGACTCTCATTCCTGGTATTTCTTATCTGTCTCTTTCTATAAATATGCAAAGGTAAAATTAGAGAAACAACAAAAATGCAAAGAATAACAACAAAAGCAAGATTTGGAAATCATAGTAGAAGATCATAGACTGCTGTATGTTGTCCTTAGACACAAAGGTTTACTCTCTAGGTAAATATTGTCCTATGTAAGACAGAGGCAAAGAAGACAAGAGAATGTATCTCAAGTAAGTTTTTTGTGTAAGCACTTACAATTTAAAAGACATTCCCAAAGATATTTAAATGTCAGTTCTACTGCACCAGAATATTACCTTAGAAATACTGTTGGCTATTCTTAACAATATGGTGTATTGATTTGGGTTCTGCCAAAGTCAGCCTCTGATACAGTTATTTGGGTCCAAGTCATTTGTTTGGGGTGGCCTCAGGAAGCACTGTGAGAGACTGGCACCAAAATGAATGCACAATGTGTTACTGAGTGGGAAGCTGATGGTCAAACTGAAGTCTCCAGGAGAATGTATGGAAAACACCTCAAAAATTGTCCCAACGAGGGATGACTAACTTATATTCAAGACTTACATCCCTCACTATATGAGGGTTGTTTGTGGGCATAACTTTTTAGTATGTCTGGCCTGTTTCATGAACTAGAATGCTTCTGAATCTAGAGAACAAGAGATTGTCTCTGTGTGATATTTGAGGGTATGTGAGGTGATATGAACAGGGTATCAAAAACTTCTATTTCACAGGGTACAGGTATATCTTAAATATATTGCAGGTTCAGTTCCAGACCATGAAAATAAAGTGAATAGCACAATAAAGTGAGTTACACTAATTTGTTGGTTTCCCAGTGCACATAAAAGTTATATTTACATCATACTGTAGTCCATTAAGTGTACAATAGCCTTATGTCTAAAAAACAATGTATACATCTTAATTAAAATATTCTTTGTGTCTAAAAATGGTAATAATTATCTGGGTCTTCAGTAAGTCATAATCTTTTTGCCAGTGGAAGGTCTTGCCTCAATGTTGATGGCTGCTGACTGATCAGGGTGGTGGGTGCTGAAGCTTGGGGTGGCTGTGGCAATTTCTTTAAATAAGACAACAATGAAGTGTGCTGCATCGATGACTCTTCCTTTCACAAAAGGTTCCTCTGAAGCCTAAGATGCTATTTGATAGCATTTTCCCCACAGTAGAACTTCTTTCAAAATTGAACTCAATGCTCACAAAGCCTGCCACTACTTTATCAACTAATATTTATGTTTATGTTTATGTTTATGGAATATTCTAAACCCTTTGCTGTCACTTCAACAATGTTCACAGGGTTTTCACCAGGAGTAGATTCCATCTCAAGAAACCACTTCCTTTACCCATCAATAAGAAGAAACTCTTTATCTGTCCTAGTTTTATCATGAGATTGTAACAATTCAGTCACATCTTCAGGCCCCACTTCTAATTTTAGTTCTCTTGCTATTTCCACAACCTCTGCAGTGACTTCCTTCACTGAAGTCTTGAACCCCTCAAGGTCATTCATGAGTGTTGGAATCAACTTCTTTCAAACTCTTATTAGTGTAAATATTTTTACCTCTTTTTATGAATCATGAATGATCTTAATGGTGTCTAGAATAATGAATTCTTTCCAGAAGGATTTCAATTTACTTTGCTTAGATTCATCAGAGGAATTGCTGTCTATGGCAGCTTTAGCCTTACAAAATGTATTTCTTAAATAATAAGACTTAAAAGTCAAAATTGCTTCTTGATCCATGGGCTGCAGAACATTAATTTCCTTATACATCTCTACCAGATCTTTTGTCTTGGGTGAATATGTGCATTGTCAATGAACAGTAATATTTTGAAAGGAATTTTGTTCTGGGCAGTAGGTATCAACAGTGGGCTAAAAATTTTCAGGAAGCCATGCTAGAAACAGATGTGCTGTCATTCAGGTTTTGTTCTATTTATAGAGCACAGGCAGAGTAGATTTATCATAAGTCTTAATGGCCCTGGGATTTTCAGAATGGTAAATGAGCATTAGCTCCAACTTAAAGTCACCAGCTGCGTTAGCCCCCTAGAAGAGGGTCAGCCTATTCTTTAAGCTTTGAAGCCAGGCAATGATTTCTTCTCTCTAGCTATGAAAGTCCTAGGTGACATCTTTTTTCTCATAAAAGGCTATTTATCTCCATTGAAACCCTGTTTTTTAATGTAGCTGTCTTCATCAATTATCTTAGCTAGATCTTCTGGGTAAATTGATGCTGCTTCTATACCAGCACTTGCTTCTTTACCATGCACTTTGATGTTATGGAGATGGCTTCTGTCCTTAAATCTCATGAACCAACCTATGGTAGCTTCCAACTTTTCTTCTGAAGCTTCCTCACCTCTCTCAGCCCCCATAGAATTGAAGAGTTAGGGCCTTGCTCTGGATTAGGCTTTGGCTTAAGGAAATGTTGTGGCTGGTTGGATCTATCCAGACCACTAAAACTTTCTCCATATGAGCAACAAGGCTGTTTTACTTTCTTATCACTTATGTGTTTACTGGAGTAGAACTTTTAATTTCCTTCAAGAACTTTTCCTTTGCATTCACAACATGGTAACTGTTTGGCTTGTGACCTATCTTGGCTTTTAACATGCCTTCTTCACTAAACCTAATCATTTTTAACACTTGAACTATATGCAACTCTTCTTTTCATTTGAACACTTAGAGGCCACTGAGGGGTTATTAATTGGACTAATTTTAATAGTTTTTAGTCTCAGGGAATAGGGAGGCCTGAGGAAAAGGAAGAGAAATGGGGGAAAGGCTGGTCAATGGAGCAATTAGAACACATAATATTTGTCAATTAAGTTTGCTGTCTTACATGGGTGCAGCTTGTAGCACCCCAAAATAATTACAATAGTAACAAAAAAGATGACTTATCCTAGATCACCATAACAGATACAACAGCTAAACAGGTTGAAACATTGTAAGAATTATCAAAATGTGACACAAAGATATGAAGTGAGCACGTGCTGTTGTAAAAATGGTACTAAGACACTTGATCAATGCAGGGTTGCCACCAACCTTCTTTTTGTAAAAAACACAGTCTCTACAAAGTGCAGTAAAATGAAGTACAATAAAATGAGGTATGTTTGTATATGCAAAAAAAATTATTATGGATCTAAAGTATCCCTTCCCTCCCTTGGAAAACAAAAACTTGTAATCTTTTAAAATCAATAGATGAAGTTAAACTGATTTTTCCCAATAAATGGCCATTTTAAAATCAGTTTAGCTGGCTTATCAAGATATTATCTGTCTATAATATTATTTCATGGACTTTTTCTGGTATCTTTTTTCCAGGGGAAAAATCACTAGAAAGATTTCTCTTTTAGTGTGATGACCACTGTAGAAAGTGTTTGAGACATCTTTCTAGCAATATGCAGCAATGATAAGTCCTAAGTGACTAGACTTTAAAGGTTTTAATGAAATATTTTCAAGAAAAAAATAAGGTCTGTGCACTACACTGTTACTATTTTTAACTCTAGATCAATGCTTATGCAGTATTTGGAGTACTTGTAAACAAGTCAACTCTCTTTTTCCAGTTTTGTATAATTCTATGGCCACAGCAAAGAGGTGGGAAGATTTGGACCTAGCTAGGGGAAAATTATCTTTGTTGATGTGGTACATCTGCTAGATTGCTTGATTCTTGCCACATCAAAACATTTCTGAAACTCTTCTTTCCTTTTCAACTTCAGTTGTTAGGCAGAGAAAAGAAACATAGCCTCTCCAACCATTTCCTCTGGGTTATGGACAGTGGCCAAGTATGGTAAGTAAAATCCCTCAATGTGAGTCATTGGAGAAACTTTAAATAGCACAGAATTTTCTAACTTGGCTCATTACTTCACTATTTACAAAAACTGAGATGGGGTTATGCTTAAGTAGAACAAAACCACAGTTGCCTATTCTGCTTTTGCTCTCAGAGTCATTTCTGGGAAAAAATCCAAACTTCTACCATCTGTGGTTTTTTAGCAATAGGTAAAAGAAAAGGATTTGATTATTAACTGAGCTATAGTGAGATATTCCCCAGAGATTTACACTCTGATAAGCCCCTCCTAGACCACTGGGCTTACTTGTTTCATCTATGTTGAAGCAGGAGCCTGAATTGTCCAACTATTTCAGAATATCCAAATGTTCCTTCTCCAGAAATGACAGTAGCTGTAAACTCACAGAGTAACATAGGATCTTATTACAGTGGGATTATGTAGTTATGAATTTTCTTTTTAATTAGTATACAGTTATCTTAGACTTGAACATTTAACAGACAAGAAGATAAGAGCATAGATTACACTCAGAGAGTTTCATTAATAATGTGTTATATTAATTTGTTTTCCAATCTTTAAGATTAATTAAGATAAAATGAGATGATAAGTGTGAGGTCCAAATCTTATTAGACTGGTGTCCTTTTATTTTTTAGTTTATTATTGTTATTATTTTTATTTCAGAATATTACGGGGGTACAAATGTTTTGGTTACATGGATTGTTTTTGCTCTGCTTGAGTCAAAGTTGTAAGTGTGCCCATCACCCACATAGTGTACATGGTACCCGTTAGGTATGATTTCACCCATCCCCTCCTAACCCCTCCCACCCGCATGATTTCCATTGACTACTTCCCTCTGTGCACATGAGGGCTGATAGGTTAGTTCCAATTTAATTGGTGCTTGGTTTTCCATTCTTGCAGTTCTTCCTTCCCTCAGGAGGATGGTCTCCAGTTCCATCCAGATTGCTGCAAAAGATATTAATTCATTTTTTATGTCTGGGTAGTACCACATGGTTTACATAAACCACATTATATTAATCCATTCAGGAATTGATGGGAACTTGGGTTGATTCCACATCTTTGCGATTGTGAATTGTGTTGCAATAAACATTCTAGTGCAAGGCTGGGAGGGGTGCCCCATGAGCACAGTGCAGCTAGGACCCACTCTGCTTTCTCTCCCCTGATCTGCCCCTGTGGGCTCCCTTACCTCTCAAGACTAATTCACAAATCTCCCCTCTTTGCCCCTAAGCAATGGGATTGAGCCCTGGGGTTATGGGATCTGGCCTGCAGGCTCATCCCTGGGTCCACAAAGATCAATCCTTGATCATGCCAGGGAGAAGCATGCTGGTCCCAAGTTGCCCAAGGGGTGACCAAGCAGGTTCAATGTCCCTCTGCCTCAGGGTGTGCCCCACTCTGATGGAGTCATTGAGAAAGTACCACCAGGGAGAGCTGGTAGGCAGGAACCTTACAGTCTGAGCACCCCTCAGCCCGCTGCAGGACCCCAAGAGGAAAGGTCTGAGCCCTACTCTCTGTGGAAGCCTTGGTGTGATGGCTTACTTGTCTCTCTTGGCAGCCGCAGGTGTGGGAGGGGAAAGGAAGAAAAAGAGTCTGAATGAAGGAAAGCTAGCACTCTGGTTATGTCCATCCCTCAATCCAGGAGGCCACCCACTCAGACTGTCCAGGCACTGGAGTCACACAGATCTCCTGGGATGCACCTGCAATGTAGGCTCATCAGTTGTAACAAATGTACCATACCACTCTGGTAGGGGATATTGATAATGGGGGAGGCCATGAATGTGTAGGGGCAGGGCATATATGGGAAATCTCTGTATCTTGAGCAAAGCTTGAGTAGACATTTCTCCAAAGAAGATACATAAATGGTCAGCAAGCTGTGAAAAGCTTCTCAACACAACTAATCATCAGAGAAGTATAAAACAAAATCACAAGGAGGTATTACCTCATACCTATTAGTGTGGTTACTATAAAAAACAAACAAATAAGGAATGACAAGTGTTGGTGAGGAAGTAGAGAAATTGGAAGATTTTTGCATTGTTAATGGGAAGATAAAACGATTTGGCATCTATGAAAAACAGTATAGTTGTTCTTCAAAATACTAAAAATAAAATTATCATATGATCCAGCAAATCCCCTGCTGAGTTTATATCCAAAAGAATTGAAAGCAGACCTTGAAGAGATATTTGCACAATCATATTCATTGCAGTATTATTCACAACAGCCAAGAGGTGGAAGCAAATCAAATGTTCATCAACAGATGAAGAGATAAAAAATGTGTGGTATATACATTCAATGAAATATTTACTCAGCTTTTAAAGAAAAGGAAATCTTGGGGGCATCATGCTAAATGAAATAAGCCAGTTATAGAGTGACAAATATTGTATTATTTCATTTATATAAGGTATTTAAAATAGCCAAACTAATAGAAACATATAGCAGAATGGTGGTTATCAGGGGCTCGGGGGAAAGGAAAGTGGGGATTTGTTTTTCCGATGGGTACAGAATTTCAGTTTGGCAAGATGAAAAAGAGATTGGTTGCACAACAATGTGAATATAGTTAACACTGATGAACTGAATACTTAAGAGAATTTTATGTAATAATTAAGATAGTTTTATGTTGTATGTTTTTTACCACAATAAAAAAAAGACATAAAGATGGGACAAGTGGACACATGTTTATTTTGTTGCTATTTCACTCTCATAATTTCAAGGTTAATGTTTAAATATTACTTTTTTGAGAATCTTTCAAACTTGTTCTAGAAGAAAGAAAATTAAGTAGAGAAGAATAGGGAGAAGAATGGAGGGAAAGAAAACTTTAAATGAAGGTCTTTCTTTTTTTAAAGCACTTTCCAATCCAGCTAATAAGTCAATTAAAGATTTGGAGTAAAATTTTGGAAATTATTAATTTTGATGTATTGGATTTTATCATAAAATTTAGTCAAACCAGTTTATAAAAACAAAGAACAATAACCTTAACTGATTAGATTTGATAAGGAAAAAAACACATGGCAAATGCTTGATACTATGCTTGCATATATTGCCCTCAAAGAATGAGTAATTTAAGGTTTGTGCTCAGATGCACCTCCTGTTTTGAGTCAAGAAGGGGATTTTCATGGCTAGTTTAAAGCTATCTCAAGCAGAAGGTTTTAATTAACCAACTATAAAAAGAAATAGCCAGCATAAAAATAGTTACAATTACTTCAAGTTGTGCTATTTACAGTGCAGATCTTTAAAACGTTCAGTTAACTAAAGTGATGGCACATCAATTTATGTTAAGTACTTTGTACACACTGTGTGTGTCTGAGTTTTTCTTTGATGTCCACTAGGAAATGACTATTATGCGGCAGGCATAGCTGGAGAGCAAGAATTGTGAAGGCGAACTCATTGGCAGCATCACACACTTTTCCAAAAGTGAGCACTTTTCCTGCTCAGTTAAGAAGTCAGAAACTAAAATGCTGATCTAATAATATAGTAAATTTATATGTATAGCTTATTTTGCTATTTTAAATTTTGTTACATTTTTGTTAGTGAGGAGCATGTTGTAAAATCAGTTCAAAACCCTGGAAAAAGTTAGGTTGCTTTCTCCAGTGAATTTCAACATCAAAGTCTTTCTCATTACAGTTAAGTCAGGATGCTATACTAATCACTCCGGGTCTGAGTTTCCATGAGGAGCATATTTTGGTCCTTGTCATGCAATTGATATATTTTGTTTTTAGTTCAGTGATTGCCTATTTTGAAGATAATAGATATTAGGATATGTACTTCATGGAATATCAAAAAAATGTCAAATATAAAGCAATTTTGGTCCAGCAAATCAAATATTCTTTTGTATGATAGGATTTATGTCATAGAAGTGGAGTAAATGAGTATTTAAATCTATGGTTCTTTGAAGAGCATCTACAATGAGAATGTAAAAGCCATAATGGGAAGCCAAAAGTCAAGTGTAAGAATAATGGTAGGGAGGGTGGGTAAGTAGTCAGGAAAAAGCTCTATATTCTCCATTTAAAAAAAATTATGGATACATAATAGCTGTATATATTTATGGGGTACATGTGATATTTTGATATAAGCATACAATGTGTAATGATCAAATCAGGGTAATTGGGATATCTATTATCTTAAACATTTATTATTTCTTTGTGTTGGGAACATTCCTAACCCATTCCTCTAGTTATTTTGAAATATGCAATAAATTGTTGTTAACTGTAGTCACCCCATTGTACTACCAAACACTAGATCTTATTCCTTCTAATTGCATTTTTGTACCCCTTAACCCAGTGATCCCCAACCTTTTTGGCACCAGGGACTGTTTTCACGGAAGACAATTTTTCCACAGACCAGGGAGGGGGTGATGGTTTTGGGATGATTCAAGCACATTACATTTATTGTGCATTTTATTTCTACCATTATTACATTGTAATATATAATGAAATAATTATACAACTCACCCTAAGTTGGGGACCCCTGCCTTAACCAACACCACTTTATTACCCCCCTCCCACTAGCCTCTCCAGACTCTGGTAACTATCATTCTACTTTCTTCCTATATGAGATCAATTTTTTTAACTTTCACATATGATTGGGAACATGGTAGATTTGTCTTTCTGTGCTTGGCTTATTTCACTTAATATAATGTCCTCTGGTTCCATCCATGTTGCTGTCAATGAAATGATGTCATTATTTTTTATGGCTGAATAATATTCCATTGTGTATATATACCATATTTTCTTTATCCACTTGTCCATTGGTGGACACTTAGGTTGATTCCACATCTTTGCTATTGTGAACAGTGCTGAAATAAACATGTGAGTGAGTGCAGGTGTTCTTTTGATATACTGATTTCTTTTCCTTTGAATAAATACCCAGTAGTAGGATTGCTGGATCATACAGTAGTTCCAGTTTTAGTTTTTTGAGAAATCTCCATGCTGTTTTCCACAGTGGCTATACTAATTTATATTCCCACCAAAAGTATATAAGAGTTTTCTTTTCTCCTCACCAGCAGAGATCATTTTTGTTTTTATATTTTTGTCTTTTTAGTAATAGCCATTCTAACTGGAATAAGATGATCTCTCATTGTGGTTTTGATTGGCATTTCCCTAATGACTAATAGTGTTGAATATTTTTTCATATTTCTGTTGGCCATTTGAATTTTGTATATGGTGAGAAATAGGGCCCTAGTTTCACTCTTCTGCATATGGATATCTAGTTTTCCCAGCACCATTTATTAAAGAGACTGTCTTTTTTCCAATGTATATTCTATGTGTCCCCTCTTTAAAGTTTGGGCTAACTTCTCTATCTGAGCTCCCCCAATGCTTGCAGGCTTTTATGAAAGCAGATAATTAAAAATATGTGGGAAAAAACAGGCTTCATATATTGGGCAAGTTTGAAAGCAAAAATTAACATAAAATGAAAAACATTAAAATGGCTAGAAGAAATCATTTCGAGTATACAAAAACAAATAGAACTATTGTGTTTTAGAATGAAAAAAGACTTAAGATGGAAGAAATCTAAAAACGGAAATAAAAATTGAGTTTAAGAGGAAAAGAAATTTTAAATACATTATTCAAAATATGGAAGAGAAAAAGAGAAAAGGGAGAGGAAAGAGCCATTAAAACTAACATTTGTATTATAATATTTAAATTTTAAAAAACCCATAAAATTAGGGATCACTAAAAATAAAAAATAAAGCTTAGTTAAATAGACACAAAGCATGGTAATTGACAAATATATGCTTAAATAAACAAAATACCAAAAGAAAATATATTAGTGGTTGAGAATTAAAAGCCCCTAGAGAATGTCTTAAGGTAAGTCTTAAATCTCTATAAACACTGCACTGGTGAGGGAGTAGAATTCCTTTATAACTGGAAGAAAGCCAAGATGAAAAATAGCCATGAACTGTCCTTTCTTTTTCCATTTTAGCTCAAGACCAGAGGCTCACACCATTTTGGTTGTCACGTTTTTGCTCTGTCATAACAGAAAAGAAAAATCAGAGGATTCTTACTCCTGCTCTCTGTCACTGCGCTGCAAGCAGGAATACCAACTACTGATACAACTCATTCCTAGGAATCTTACCTTAATTTCATAACAAAAATTGTTATATTTTGAAATACTAAAGTTTTTATAAAAGTTATATGTTTTAAATATGCAGAAAATACAGAAAATAATGTAATGACTTATCCATGTATCACTAATCAGCTTTATTTCACCTTAATGTTTTACCATGTATGCTAGTTGAAATACCTATTCCTTGTGTTTTCTTTCCCAAGAAAATTGTCCACTCATCTTAATTAACAAAGATATTGGAAAACTGTTGCTAATGATGTTTTTAAAAAAATATCTACCATATGTGTACTTATGTTCCTCTATGCCTTATCTTCTTTATTTAAGTACTCTGTCTGTTTTCTTTTATTGGTTTTGATAGAAATTTGTCATTCTTTTTAAATTTTCTAAAACAATCCGTTTTTGATTATGAATTATAAACATTTTCACTTATGTTTATTATTTCCTTTCTTACATTTTTCTTACTATATATTATTATGAGTTGAATTGTACCTTCCTAAAATTTGTATGTTGGTGTACTAACCCCAGTACTTTAGAATGTGACCATACTTGGTGATAAGTTCTTTAAAAAGGTAATTAAAGTTAAATGAGGTTATTAGGATGAGCTCCAATTCAATATGACTTTGTTATTATGAGATGAGGAGTTTAGAACACAGACACACATAGAGGAAAGACCATGTGAAGATACAGGGAGGAGATGGCCATCTACAATCCGAGGAAAGAGACCTTGGAAGAAATCAATCCTGTGGACACTTTGATCTCAGACTTCTAGCTTCCATAATTGTGGGAAAATAAACTTCTGTTGTTTAAGCCACCTATTTGTGATACTTTGTTAAGAAAGATGTAACAAACAAGCACATTCATGCATTGCTTAATGATAGGTACACATTCTGAGAAATGCATCATTAGGCAATTTGATCATGGGCAAATATCATAGAGTGTACTTACATAAAACTAGATGGTACAGCCTACTAGTTGGATTATATGGTTATATGGTATAGCCTATTGTTCCTTGGCTACAAACCTGTACAGCATGTTACTGTATTGAATATTGTAGACAATTATAACAAAATGGTAAGTAGTTGTGTATATAAACATATCAAAACATAAAAAAGGTAGTGCATTGTATTACAACGTCACCACAACTATGACATCACTAGGCAATAGGAATGTTTCAGCTCCATTATAATCTTAAGGGACCCCAGTCTTACATGGTCCCTCATTGAAACGTTGTTATGTGCTACATGACTATATATTTTTAAACTAGTTAATTACTGTTTATTATGCAAAGTCACAGATCTTAAGTGAATATATGATGAATTTTCACAAACTGAACAAAATCATGTAACCAAATATGCTGAACAAGTAATTGGTCAGTACCAGCACCCCAGATGCTTATCTTGTATCCTCTTCTAGATCTATGGCTCTCCCTCATAAATCCTGGTCAAGGATAAACAGAAACCTGATTTTAACAATATAACTCATTTTTGCCTGTTTTTGTACTATTACAAATGAAATAATACAATATACTTTCTTTTGTGTGTTTTCATGTGATATTTTATTTGTTAGATTCAATTCATGTTGTTCCAAACAATTGTAGATTGTTCATTCTCATCTCTGTATAGTATATATAGGGTGAATATATCACAAACTCTCCATTCTATTGTTGTATACATTTTTTTTGGTTATTATGTTTGTATTTGTAGTGTGTATTCTCGTAAACATATGTATATATTTATCTTGATTATAACTTAGAATGGAATGTTTGGGCCAAATGTATACATATATTCAGCTTTAGTAGATTTTGCTAGACCATTTTCCAAATGAGTTTACCAATTTAGAACCCACCAACAGTGTATGAGTTGATCTACATCCTCACTAACTCTTGGTGTTTTTCATCTTTCATTGACCCATTCTGGTGGATGTATAGTAGTCTGGTATTGAAGATTTAATTTGCATTTCCTTAATTACCAATGAAATTGAGCACATTTTTGTGTGCTATTGTGCAAGTGCAATATCCTCTTTTTTGAGTTGTCTGTTAAAGTCTTTTGCCCACTTTTCAACTGACCCACTTTTCAGCCTGTTTCTTGTCCTATTTTTGTTCATTTCCTGGTCCTCGAAGGTCAGTTATTATTGTTTGCTTTTTT
The DNA here is from genome assembly GCA_023783475.1 of Daubentonia madagascariensis. Lineage (NCBI taxonomy): Eukaryota > Metazoa > Chordata > Mammalia > Primates > Daubentoniidae > Daubentonia > Daubentonia madagascariensis. Next base: position 3,226,828 of record JAKFHU010000725.1, read on the forward strand.
TCAGTTTGTTTTTACATTTTATATTTCTCTTTCAAAATGTTATGTATTATGTATCTTGTTTGGCTGTTTTGTTATAACAAGTTCTAATGGTATTTATTTGTGAAGTATCTTTTACTCTCTTTTTGCTTCAAAGATAGGCAGTCGTATGTTTGTGCTTAGGAAACATAGGACCTACACTCATAAGACTACTGGAAATACTTCCAAAAAGTTCTCTAATATGTACTTATTTATCTTAAGCCAATTTCTTTTGATTAGAAATTTAAATGGAGAGTATGAGAATATTTTATAATTTACCTGGAAAAGGTTAAATTATGAATCTATTATATGTGTACTAAAAACTGCATTATAGATATCACGCACCTGTATATATAAAAAATAAACTACAAATTAATATAATTGTTTTCACTATGTATTTGCATATTTATCCTACAAAACTGATTATCTATTGCAATGTCAACCAAAAATTGTGTATAAAAATTTAATTTAATTTCATATAAACTAAACAGCCTTGGTCTATATTGTTAACCTACTCATTCTATGCTATGGAAGCTACTAAAACAAAGTGAATAAAAAAGTTAAATCAGTTATATAGAACATTTAGGAAATGAAGAAAATAGAGTTGTTTGAGTGTCAATCATACAGGAGAATGAGTATATTCATGAAATTTAGTAAAAATTTCAGCCAAAACATACTGTTAAATCTACTGCAGAATAGTTTTGGGAATAGGTTCAGGCTATGATTTGCAGATTTCCTACTTCAATAATTCCTAACCCTCCTATGGGTTTCAACAAATTAAATATTCTTCAATAATGTGTCCTTAAAAACAAAAATAGCCTTCATTGTTCAATAACAAAATTAAAAATAAAAACAGAAATGATACTGATTATCTATTTTTCTCCCTACTTAACAGTTCTTCACTTTGAGCCCTAGAGCAAAAGATCATTATAGTCCAGGACAAAATTCTCATATAATAAATGTTGCCCACTGTATTCAGGCTCTAGATTATGGCTTGGTTGTATGGATACCTACTTTTCCCATCATGGAAAAACCCAGATATATGTAATAATAAATAATAAAAATAGTTACCAGCAAATAAGACATTGGCATGTTGCAGGGGATCATCAGCTCTTTTTTATTAAGAGAGTTTAATATTTCAAAACATTTTTCTGGCTAGGTACGGTTAACTGCTAGAAAATGAACTTTGTTATCATTCAAGCCAAAACCACATCACTATCTGAACTCTGAATATTAATATTTGCCTTTACCTCATTTTCCAAAGGATGTAAAGTATAGAATGTGTGTGTATGTGTGTGTGTGTGTGTGTGTATATATATATATATATATGTTTTCAAAACTCAGAGACTTACTCCAGGATACTTCAAACATTTACTTTCATATGATTCTTTTGCATTGTTTCCTAAAGCACAACTGTTTTCTCCTTCTTTTCTTATGCGTTTGAATTAATGCTGGAGTTGGACAGTCAGCTAGATTTATGATTTCACTTTCCCTATCAAATCCCTCCCTCACTCACACTCTTATGCTAAACCTCGCTCATAAGACATTCAGGTTGTGCCAAATCTCCCAGAATACTCTCCCTGTCTAGGACCAGAATGCCAGTCTTGCTTTTTCCTATATGGAGACATTTATCAGGAAATTGGAACACAACATGGATGAGATTAGCCCCCGTGATTGGAAAAAAATTGTTTTAAACATGAGGTTGAAAAAAATATATAGAAAATTTTCTATGTAATTAAGTATGTTAGTATGTAAATCTAGGGGAACCATAATTCAGAAGTACTTCTTTTTGATCAATGAATGAAAAGTCCTAACTGTATTGTACACTAGCAGAGAGAGGATTTATTAAGGGAAGGGAGATAATTTGCGGAACTCTTTAAAGAAAAGGGGAGGGGATGTAGAAATTTGACAAACTTTGAGGGAAGAGATACTAGTTATCAGGTGCATATTTATATTAATAGAGATTTGTATAATACTTTCCTTTCAGCAGAAAAAGTCAGAAAAGTTTTACATGATTTGAACAATTCTCATCCCTTAATTCAGATTCTGCCTCATTTAGCCTCTCCTAGACAAGGAAGGGAGGTTAGTAGTCGCTGGCAGGAGGAGGTATCTAAAATGTCAGGAACGTGTCGGGAGAAGGGCGGTGAGGGATGATTTTAGGCAAACTGCTGTATGTGGAACTATCAGGGCTTCTGAAGGACACTGAATTACTGCGTTGGAGAACCATCATGATAATAGAGCCAGGTGGAAAGGAATGATTTCCGGGTAGAGGAAAACAAAAGAGGAATTTTGAAGCTAAGAGTGGGAGACAAAATCATAGCTTAATTTTTATAGCTAGGAGAATATGGTCTCAGAGTTTGTTTGTTTCTTTTTGGTATCTCCTGTCTGCTATCTGGGCAGGAAGCAGCTTACCAGGGAAACCTGAGACTTAACCAAACATTGCAGGTACATGGTTCAGGAAGACCATGTCCTGAGAAGAAGGAATGGGAACTCAAACTACTATAAACATATAGTCAAAAATAAACGTGCATTCTTGTTTATACACTGTTCTTCGGTAATTTTGAATGCCACGATTTAACACCTGAGAGCTTAGTAGAAATGGATATAGTTATTGAAATGCTGGACCACAGAAGCTGAGGGTAAGGCTGTGGAACACGGTGATCATTTCAGGCACAGACCATCCTGTAAGTCTTCATCTGGGTGTACGTGGGGTGGGGCAAGTCCTTTACTTTCTTTCTATAATATATTTTGGGTTATTGCTCCCCAACTGCATGAGCATATGGATTGAGAAATTGTAAGAGACAGCAATTATTTGCAGCAGGATTGCTTTAATCTAACCATATCCTATATTTAGGAAAGCAAAAATTGATGTAGGTATAGATATTCAAACTGTGTGTAAAGGTGTTTATGTGCACACATATGCTTAATTTAATGTTCTGTTGTAAGTTAATAATAGCCAGTTTCCTCAGTATAGATGTTTTGAACATTTTTCCAATGTGAACTAATATAATCACGTTGTAACTATTTACGAACAGCTGCCTCATTACAAAAGTGCTGACATACCCTTTACTGTATTGATGCTGATTAGTGGGTAGAAACCAGCTCACTACATTCCAGAGTATAGGAAGTTTATCCTTCTTAGGAGTATTTTTATACCCCATGGAAACTTGATTTTTTTTAATGAGGAGTACAACTACTAATATATCCTCTTCATCAGACTTTGTAATATTTCTCTCAAGGCTTCAAATTTTAAAGGAATAGACTTTGAATCTGTTCTCAAGAATCAATCTCACATTGAAAAATTGCTGTTGATTTCAAACCTATTTTTGGAAATGCATACATCAGTTCCTCTATTCCATATACAAGCCAATTGTTATGCATTATTCCATTCTAGGCACTCTGCTATGGGCTGCAGACATAATGATGAAATATATAGTGTTTTTCCTTAATAATCCAGGACAGGAAATCACACTCATAAACAGATAGTTATAAATATGTATTAAAATATCTAATGATAGATATATACAAGATGTAGAGTTAGTAATTAATTATTAATAATTATTGTGTTGTTTATTTGGGGAGAAACGAAAGACTTCCTAGAAGAGATGCCATGTGCGCAGTTTCTAAGAATGAATGAGTTTGCCAAGTAGACAGGGAAAGGAAAACATTTCCACCGGTGCATATTGCCCCTGCCTTCCATTCCCACAGAGGCACCGCAAGCACGGGCAACTAAAAGTATTTCAATATGGTTGGATTAGGAATCTAGAGGGAAACAATGGTGGGGGCTGAGACTGCAGATGCAAGAAATTACCAGATATAAAGGATGTTTTATGCCTTGCTAAGCAAGCTGGACTTCATCCTATAATTAATGGGAAACCACTAATTGGTTTGAAGCACAGTGATGATGTCTTTATATTTATGTTGTGGCAAAATCACTTTAATGGCAGATCCGGGGGTGGACGAGGGAGAGAATGTTTGGAGTCAGGAAGCAATAGCAACGCATATGATGACGAGGGTATATATTTAGACAGAAGCAGTGGGGAAGAAGATAAATTAAAACTGAAAGTTATTTCAGAGGCAAAAATATACAGGAAGCTATGGACATGGATAAAATTGCCAAGGTCGAATGCAGTGTATTGTAAAAGAAACAAGTGCTATAAGCAGAATCGCAAAAAACATTCACATTTAGGATGTGAATATAAAAAAGAACCAGCATAAGAGAATGAGACAAGAGTGAAGTAGGAAAAGAAGCTAAGAAGTATAAAGTGATTGATCCATGCTGTTTTCTACACTTGGTTGTCATGTTTTCCTCTTAAATGGAGCTAATTCATTTGATCTGAAGCCATTTCTGTTTAATTTTGTTTTGGCACAGTTGTATGTCATGTCGTATTTGGACAATTTATTTTCTGTCACTTGAACATTATCCTGAACTTACTCTTACTGAGATTTTTCTTTATGCCCTTAAAATTTTTTTTTGACACATTAAGGCATAATGTTATTTAGTGAAGGATGTGGAAAAACTGACAAGGTATAAAACCTCCTAATAAAGTTTCCATCTTTGAATCATTACTAACATTAACCATAGTTTCATATATACTAATATTTTTACTTAGAACTGTTAGGTTGCAGTCTGAAATCTTGGTTCTTGGTGTGCTTATGGCCGAAGAATGACCAGACACACTGAAGTAAGGCAAGCATGAAAATGAAGCTTATTGAGGGGAGAAAGATAGGATTATACAGCAAGAGCAAGATATAGGTTTACAGAGCAAGATACATACACCACAGATGACGACTGGACCCATTGTCGTAGCAAAAAAGGTTGACCTTGGTTATGGTCTGGGTCTTGTTTTATAGTGTTCGGATAGGGACTTCCCTGCAGTTCAAAGGTCACCATGGAACCCCTTTGGGCAGTTAGTTGGGAGTTATATGACATGAGTCTTACTGCGTGGATGTGGATCTCCCATGAGCCTCTTTGAAAGCCCATTTGGGGTGGTGAACCGCAATGGCACACGCTTTCGTCCCTAGGAGACCCGGAATCCCTCACTGTCTACCTAACAGAACTATAACTGAATATTAAATCTCAGTTTTTCATAACTGACAAAATTTAAGAAGTCTAACAAAACCAAGTGCCAACTCCAACTAGCCCTGTGGTGAGGATGTGGATTAAGCGGAATTCTTAAACAATGTTGATGAAAGTGTGAAATTCTAATAAATTTTAATATTTTTTTAAATGTCAAAGATATGTGGAGGGAAAATTAAGTAAAACATTAGACTATGAAAGAGAAAACTTCAAAAACATAAAATAAATTGTATGCTTTGGTCATATTTCTATGTTTTATATTTGTTAGAAAAAATGGTTGCATGGAATACCTATTCATTTAGGTCAGATTAATAATTAGTTAATGTTTCAAAGATAAATTTCTTGATTTTTAGTTTTTTTTCTTTTGTCATGGAATTAATGGGACAATTTTAATCTTCAAACATCCAGTTTGCAGGAGTGAAGAAAAACTTCCATTCTATTCAGCTGACAGGGTTGTCAGAAGAGGCTTAATTTTCCTTAATACAATGGATATTTTCTCACTATAGGGTTCCTTAAACCTATTTGTTGTTCCTTTGTCAATGTGCAAGGAAGTCCTGGTGAGTTATTACATACCTCTAATGTGTGGAGGAATACCACCTACAGGGCACTGGGGCATAAACCACTTAAGTATTCATTTCTCAAATTAACAAGGAACAGTTTAAACCAATGCTAATAGAACTAGTTTCCTTAAAAGTATCTCATTCTCCATCACTGCATTATAGAAGACGATAGAGTCCCTTCTAGCATTGGCATGCTTTATTTTCAGATGATTGTGACAAGAAATACTTCATAAATATTGGAGATTGCTGTTCCCATTTGATACACAAGGTATTTCTATCCTTGTTTGTTCATTTTTTTTCATTTCATTGTTTTCCCTTTTTCTTTGTTTTTGGGTTTATGAACTAATTTTATTGCTTCATCACTGTACTGGAATAAAATCTCCGTGTATAAACATGATGAATCTTAATATGTGGTGTTATAGATTCACTTCACATACTAACTCTTCTCTCTTATAGTGTCTCTCTTCTCAAAGTGGATTCTGAAGACCGAGTAGGGATGATACTAGATTTAAAACTGTAGCTGTTCATACCTATTTGGTAGATGATTTTATCCTAGGATGATAGGATAATTATCCTGATCCGTCTGTAAGGATTTATATCAAACGTACATTAAACATGGTTGGAAGGCATTTTTTACATAAGGGTATGTAGCCTTTACCCATTTTTTCCAAGGATATAATCTGAACATACGTCATTTTGGCAGACAGACTTTAAGGAGGCCACATGATCCCTACCTCCTGGTGTTCAGGCCTTTCTGTGATCCTTGAGTGTAGGTGGGACCTGTTACTTGATTCTAACCAATGAAATGCCAAAGGAAAGGTGATAGATTTATGGTCTTTATAAGTATGTGATTAAATGAGAATGTAGAGCTGGTCTTGATAGAGTCTCTTTCTTTGTTGTAGGGTCTGAAGAAGGAAAGTATTCATGAACCCTACAGCTGTAAAGAAATGAATTCTGCCAACAACCTGAGGGAGCTCAAAAGCAGATCCTTCCTTAGTCCAGCCTCTGAATGAGAACCCAGTCTTAGCTGACACCTTGATTGCAGCCTTGTAAGACCCTAAGAGAACCCAGGCAGATATGCCTGGACTCCTGACCCACAACTGTAATATAATAAATATGTGTTGCTGTAAGCTACTAAATTTGTGGTAATTTGTTACATAGCAATAGAAAACTATCAATAATAAAGTATTAATCATTCATGTGGACAGGGCAGTTGTTTTACTTTTTTTTTTAATTAGGAAATGACACAGTAAAATGCACAGATCTTAGGTATTAATCTCAATGAATTTTTACATGTACGTTCCCTTTGAAAATGATATAAATTATTTTGTTAAATAGTTTTTGTAATATTGCTACTGTTTCTTCCTAAAATGTTTGGAAGAATTTACCATCAAATTATTATGGAACTGGTGTTTTCTTTGTGGGAAAGTTTTGAATTATGTATTCATTTTAATAAACAAACATAGGACTATTTAGATTTCCTATTTATTGGTTTGTCAATTATAGTATGTTATGTTTTCCAGCCACTTTTTTCATCTAAATTAAAAAAAATTATTAGCATAAGGTAGTCAGTAATATTCTGTGATTGAGAGAATGTCTTGTGATCTATAGTTATGCCCTCTTCTTCTTTTTAGGTATTTGTAATTTGTGTTTTCTCCTTTTTGTTTCTTGATCTGTCTTGCTAAATATTTATCACTATGAATAATCTTTCTGAAGGATATACTTTTGGCTTTGTGGATTTTGTTCTATTATATATGTTTTTAACTTCATTAATTTTTGCCTTTATTTCCTTTCTTGATGTTATTGTCTGTAGCTTGTTGAGATGGAAGCTTAGATAATTGACCTTCAAACTTTTACCCTATCCAGCATTTTTGTTTAAAGTTAAATTTTCTTCTAATCACTCTATTCCATGGAAGCTATGTTAAGGTGGGTCTTATTTAGAGTTTCTCTTGCTCCTCAAATGTAGCTTTTATTCCCATGGAATGACCCCTTACTTTTGAACATGGCCCTTTTGGGGTATCAACTGAGCCTGGAGTACTTATCAAGCTTTCTCCCTTCTGGCTCTGACTGAAAGCCAGTGTCTACCCAGAACTGAGAAGGCCTCTGAAATCTCTGCTCAGTAGGTCTCCAAGTATCTATCCTCTGCTAGTCCTCCCACAGCCTCTACCTGCAGATAGGCAGCTTAAACATTGGGACTGAAGGAAATTTTATGCAGTTTCTTTTTGATTGCTTCTTTATAGCAGCATTTGCCTGGTCTGAAACACCAGCAACTTTGGCAGCCCTGAACTCTGATTTATTTCCTTCACTCTTATCCCTTTGTGATAACTATCATAGACTTGGGTTGGTTGGTATCCAATGCTCATAAAGAGTTGTTTTATATATGTTGTTAGATTGTTGTAGTTCTGTATGGTAGGAGAGCAAGTCTGACACCAGTTACTTTGCCATGACTGGAAATGGAAATCTTCATATTGTTTTGAATTCTAAGAAACACTTTTATTGATGCCTCAAAAGGTTTATCTTTTGCTGCATAGCAAATCACCTCAAACTTAATGGATTAGAACAATAATGTATTGTTATTTGTTGTGTTTTTATGAGTTAAGTGCACTCACAGTGGTGAGTTCTTGCTAGGAATCTCTCAGGCAGTTGCAGTAACATGTTGGCTCAAACTGCTGGGATCTAAAGGCTCAGCTGGGCAGGACCTCCAAGATGGCTCACTTACATGGCTGGCAGGTGATGCTAGCTGCTAGCTGGGAGTCCAGCTGGGGTTCCAGTCCTAAATGCCTTCTCCATGTGGCATGGAATTCTCACAGCATGGCATCTAGATTTGAAGAGGAAGCAATGACTGTGAACAATTGAAAAGGTATAGGCAGAAACTGCAAGGCTTTTTATGTCTTTGCCTAGAAGTTTAGAACATCATTTGTGCCATATTCTATTCATGAGCAAGTCACAAAGGCCAGCACAGGAGCACAGGATGAAGGGGAGATGAATACAACCTGTTAACAATGAAAGGACAGTCCAAGAATTTACAGCTACCTTTGATAATCTTCCCTCTGGCCATTTATTATTTACATCATTCCCACATGCAAAACATACTCTTCCTTCTCAAGACCCTGAAAATATTTATCCTCTTAAGATATTTCACTCAGGATCTTGTTAATTTAAATAAGTATAGGTACAGAGGAGGCTCCTTAGGTATAGTTGCTTGAGCAAATCAAGCTGAAGACTCATGATCTAAAATGTAAAAATATATGTTACATAAAACCCAACATACATGGTAAAAAAGAGATAGGATACTCATAATACTTACTCCTAACCAAAAAGGGAGAAATGGAAGGTGTAGAGCTGTTTCTGTTCTGCAGCAAATTGAAATCTGGGCAAGCATCTAACACATCACCAGTTCCTTATTTAAAGCCCAGTTCTGCTGCCTGGGAATTATTTCCTGTCACTTTCAATTTTTTTTCCTTTTATTATTAGTTGACACATAATAATTGCATATATTTAGGGGATACAGAGTGTATACAATGTGCAATTATCAAATCAGAGTAATTAGCATATCATTACTTCAAACATTTTTTATTTCTTTGTATTCTGAACATTCAAAATCCTCACTTCTAGCTTTTTGAAAATATAGAATAAATTATAATTAACCATATTCACCCTACAGTGCTACAGAACAGTAGAACTCATTCCTTGTGTATGGTTGTAATTTTGTATCCATAATCAACTTCTCCTCATCCTCCCCTCCCCCCATTCTTCCCAGCCTCTGATACCCACAATTCTACTCTCTACTTCCATGAGCTCAAAAATTTGTTTTTATGCTTCCATATATAAGTAAGAACATGAGATATCTTTCCGTACCTGATTTATTTCGCTTCACATAATGTCTTCTAGGCTCATCCATGTTGTCGTGAATGATAGGATTTCATTCTTTTTTAATGGCTGAATAGTATTTCCTTACGTAGATACACCGTATTTTCTTTATCCACTTATTTGTTGATGGACATGTAAGTGGATTCCATATCTTAGGTATTGTGATTAGTGCTTCAATAAACATGGAGGTGTAGGTATCCTTTTGATATACTAATTTCCTTTCCTTTGGATAAATACCCAGTAGTGGAGTAGCTGGATGATATTATAGTTCAATTTTTAGTTTTTTGGGAAACTGCCGTACTGTTTTTGATAATGGCTGTACCAATTAAAATTCCCACAAACAGTATAAAAGAGTTCCCTTTTCTCTGCACCCTTGCCAGCACTTGCTAATTTTTTTGGCTTTTTGGAAATAGCCATTCTTAGTGGAGTGAGATGATGTCTCATTGTGGTTTTGATTTGCATTTGCCTGATGATTAGAGAGGTTGAGAATTGTTTCATATATTGGTAGGCCATTTATATGTCTTCTGTTGAGAATTGTTTTTTCAGTTCTTTGCCCGCTTTATAATTGAATTACTAATGTTTGTTTTTTTGCTGTTGAGTTGTTTGAGTTCCTTGTATATACTAGATATTAGTTCCTTATTGGATGAAGAGTTTGCAAATGTTTTCTCTTATTCTATGGGTGGTCTCAAGGGAATCCACTATCTGGGCTCTTGGTTTTCCACTGAGATTCATCTTTTCTTTTCTATTAAAAAAAGGCCAGTGCTTGCAACTGGGGAGGCTTCTTGGCCTTTGCCCGACCATCGAAGTTTGGGAGCTTATGGGCATTTTAAAATTTTGTACTATTTTGTCCCTTTAAGTCTACACTATTATAATTCCATTGAAAACATTGTGAGCTTCAGTGTATCAAATTATAATCTACTATATTTGACAAAAGCTATACTCATGTTTCCTTGTCAAGCAGGGAGCTAAGGAAAAGAGTCACTCAGAATTGTGAAAATATTTCTTTTAGGAAAAGTATCTATGATGCATATCTTTAAGATACTTAGAGACCCTTTTTCTCAGGTCTCAGATCCATGATATTCTTTATAAACTATTAGTTATGCTGTTAAATCTTAATGAGGACTTAGGAAGGATCTTATAATTACACTATTGTTATGTATACTCTGGAACTGTAATTTCCTGGTATCACCCTGCATTCAGTATTTCCTCTGAAGCCACTTTTTTCTTTAAGCCCTTTGTAGAGAGAGACTGTACAGGAGAAGCTGTTTTATTTTTTAACTTAGCAATTTCTGTCTTTTTTCCTTTCCTCCAAATAGTGCTAAAAAGCTAAACAATTGTTTCTTAGGTTTATCTCTATCTTCTCATATTTATCATAGGCAGCCAAAGAATCTAGGCAGCACTTTTAACATCTGCCCGGAAATCTCCATAACCAAATCATGGAGATCATTGGGTACAATTCTAATTTCCTTATTACCTAAAACAACAGTTTCACTAACTTTTCTGTCAGCACATAATTTGTATAAATTTTTCTCCAGTCACAGATAACTTTTTCCTTGTTGACTTTCAAGTCCTCACTAGCAATTTCCTCAAGGCCCTTCTAGTTTGTACCTGTCATGTGGTCCTAAAGCCAATGCAATATATTTAAATTTTTGTCATTCATGAAAACAATCCACTTGAAGCTCACATGTTGTGTTCTGGGTACCTATTCCCATGTAACAAACCATTCCAAAGTCTCATGGATCTCTGGGTTGATTGGGCTCTACTGAATAATTTTTATTTGGATTTCCCATGCAGTTGAAATTATATACTGGCTGAAGCTGGAGTCATCCAAAGGCTTGTCTGAGCTAGATGCCCAAGATGACTTGTTACACGGCTACCGGTTAATTCTGGCTGTTGTCCTGGGGTTCAGCTAGGGCTATCAAACAAAGTGCCTACTTAGTCTCTCCACATGACTTGTGTTTCTCACATGTAATGGCTGGTCTCTGATAGGGATTATTCCCCAAAACCCAGGTAAAAGCTGCAAGGCTTCTAATGACAGCCTCAGAAGTGTATTCTGACATATTCTATTGGCAAAGCAATTCACAAAGGACAGTCCATGCTCAAAGAGAGGGGAATAAGACTTACCTCTTCTTGAGAGGTGTGTCAAAGAATCTGTGGCCATCTTCAGTGTGCTACTCTAAAGAAAATCCAAGCTTTCAGAAGTACATAGGATTGTTTTAATACTCTTACTTATATCTAACATTCATATATAGCTTTTTATAAGAATCATGTTTGTATCACCAAATTATCAATTCACATTAACCTTTGAAGAACAGTTCTAACCAGGGATGAAGAAGGACAAATAATATATTTAGAATATTTTTCTTCATACAAAGTAAGTAAAAAAAATTAGTAAGTTATATAAAATACTTCAAGTAAGAACTGAAATGTCTATATAATCAAATTATTTGATGAAATTATTTGGAAATAAATGGAAATAATTTTTCCTCTTGCTATTGCCCAACCTAGTAATTTTTATTTTACTTTCAAAACCTAAATACATATTATCTTCCATGTTTGGAATGCTGTCCATACTTTATAAATCCTATACTAAGGCCATATCACTGAATATCCCACTTAATTTACTTCAAAAAAGAGATGGAAAAATGATCTAAAGTAGACTGCTGCCTTGGGCAGTATAACAGTTAGATACCTTTAGTTGAATTAACAATAAGTATTAGTTAAAGTACAGAAAAAAAAATCTAAGCATGTTGCCAACTCATATAATAGTAAGGAATTTCCCATACCCTTAATGAAGTGAACCATGGAAGGTGAGTAGGAAAGTTAGATTTTGGCCCTGAGGCATGAATGAAAAAAGAACAGAAACTTGCTTGTCTTGATCTTGGTGTCAGATAGAGGGGGCAGGGTGGATAAAATATTTGAAGAGAAATATTAGAATTTTCCAAAATTTTTGATAGACAATAACCTGGATATTCTGGAAGTCCAATGAAACCTAAATAGGATGTATAAAATCAGTCTCCACTTAAACATATCATAGTAGAACTACAGAAAACCAAATAAAAAGAGAAATATTTTAAAGGTTGCCAGAGGAAAAAAACAGACAAGGTATAAAAGAATAGCAATTGATGACCAATTTATGTTTAACAACAGTATTAGGAGAGAGGAGACAATAAAATAATTTCTTTAATATGCTGAAATAATAAACTGTCAACCTAGAATTTAATACTCAGAATAAATATTTTCTAATCGTGAAGGAAAAATAAAAATATCTTCAGGAAAACAAAAATCTAGAGTTGACTACCAACAGACACAGACTAAAAGAAATACTAAAAAATATACATAGAAGAAAGAAAATTATATCAAGTTGAAGGCTTAAGATGGAAGAAAGTATGAGAAGACATACTGGTAAATATATGAGTAAATATAAAGCAACCTTGACTGGAAAAAATAATATCCAGTTTGTGAAATAATAATGGTAAAATTAAAATATTGGACAAAATAGCAAATGCCTAGGAAAGGATTTTTGGAAAATTATATAACTATTGATAAATTTAATACTTTATTCAGTTAAATAACCATATTATAATTGAAAATATAACTATTAGTAGAATAAATTTAAACATTACAATTTGGAAATAGTAAAGAAAAAATATATAAAGAGGAAAAATGCCCTCAAAAATCTAAATAAAGAAGGAAGGGAAAAACAGAAAAAAAGGAAAAGAAGAAAACTAAAATGTTATTTTAGAAATAAATCCAAATACGCAATAATCACCTTAATTTTTTCTTAAAAAAAGCCTTGGAAGTGTTTGACTAGTATTTTTTCTCTTTTTAAAAACTTTTTATTTTGAAATAATTATAAATTCATAGGAAATTGAAAAGATAGTATAGATAGGTCCTGTGTACCCTTCACCCAGTTTCAAATAATAGATTATATCTTACATAATCATAGTATAAAAATCAAAACCAGGAAATTGACATTTGTATAATGTATGTATTAATATATAGTTCTGTTATATTAAGTCATGTAGATTCTTGCATCTAATACCACAGTTGAAATAGGGAACTAGTCTATCACCACACAAGTATCTCCTTAACTAACCCTTTATTTTCTATTTCTAAAGAGTATAGTCTTTTTTTTTGAATCTCTTGATTTTTTTCCAGCGTATTTCCTTTCCATTGTTTAGACTGGCCATCTCTATTGTACTGCCTTAAAGTTTACTGATTTTCTCCTGTCTTTTCCATTCTACTGTTGAGCCCATCCATTGAGATTTTATTTTGAACATCATTTTTTTTTTTCAGTTCTAAATTTCCATTTGGCTCTTCTTTCTATCTTGTATTTTTCTGAGTTTTTCTACATTTTTATTTGTTTTGAATGTGTTTGCAATTGCTTTTTGAAATATTTTTATTATGGGTGATTTAAAATCTTTGTCAGATAATTTTAACACTGGTGTCATCTCATTGTTTGCATCTGTGGATCATTTTTTCTCATTTAATTTCAAGTATTTCTGTTCCATGGTGTCATAAGTGATTTTCAACAGCAACTTGCATATTTTGGATATTATGAGACTGGATCTTATTTAAGTCTTGTTGTGTGGAGCAGGCTTCCTCTGCACCACTTTGGTAGGGGAAAGAAAGTGAAGTTTTTTATTGCTAGATAATTAATTGCCAGGGATAAAAGTCCAGATTCTGGTAAGGGGAGGGGTTGGGGCTCCTCATTGAGCTGGGTAAGGGTGGGAATTCAGGACACCCACTAGGCCTCTCCTGATAGCACCTGACTGGGAGGGGCAGGACCAGTACCTGACAACGAGAGTGGGTGTTTGAGCCTGTGGCCTTACTACTGCTCACTGGTGTTGAAAGTCCTGCTAGGCCTCCTATGACACCAGTCTGGTGGGGGGGGATGACACTGGCTTCTGGGTGGGGCTGGAAGTCCAGCACACAGCTGCCAGCCTGCCCAGGGTAACTTCCCTAGACCCAACCCCAGGCTTTACACTGTCCCTTCACAGAGAGGCACGTCTCTTGGAGGAATGTTAGATAGGGATCAAATCTGCAAGTGGTGGGTGTAGGCCAGGGGGGTGGTTCCTAGGGGCAGAGAAGCCAGGGTCCAATCAGGGGAAGGGACTGCAGAAAAACGCTGAACACCTGGTAATCATTTGGTAATATCCCACACCTCCTGTGTAGGATGCAGGAGGGCTTACACCTCCTGTAAACCCTCCCCAAGACAAGGCCAATAAAAGGAAACCACCTGGGGATGAGGGAGGGAAAAAATGGCGGTCTGATAGAGTCCTCCCACTGCACCGCTCCCAGGGAAGGAGGTGAAAAACACCAGCGGCTACCTGCAAGTACGGACTGCTCACTCCAAAAACAGCATTGTGAATTACAGAGAAACAACGCGGCATGCCCAGCCCAAGAAAACAGGTACAAAATTTTCACAAAGATCAGAGAGTGCACGGAGCACAATAGAGCCCAGAGCGCGGGAAGGAAGCGCTCACCAGGCCTGCGCTGGATGACCTGCCCCCCAAGCGGTTACGCACCTTCCCATCCACTCAGTCAGGGACAAGCCCAGAGTTGGGGCAAAGCGGTTGAGCGAGGCAGCAGACCCTGCGGAGAGGAGCCAATTGTGAGAGCCAAACACAACTCTCAGCTGCAATATACAGAGACTGCTGAGGGCTGGGGAGGAACCGGGCAGACACTGGGCGGAGATACAGCTTCCTGGGACAGTGCGCAGGAACCTGCAGGCCGGCACTGCGCCACTAGAAGTCAGCGGGACTGGGCCCAGGAGTTTAACGGAGAGCGGGACACGCCCTTAGAGGTTGCTAGCAACTGTCAGTGGAGAAAAGCTGCGCTCCCGGCGTGATCGGCGCCCTGCTTTGTGCCAGGCTGGCGGCGGCCACCATCTTTAAAGCCGCCCGCGCGGAGCTCTAGCTCTGCCCCACCCCGGCCCAGGGCTCTTAAACTGGGGCGAGACAGGCTTTGCCTTTGGTGGCCAGGGACAGCTGCATCCGTGGGTTCCAGGTGGGACGAGATCCCGGAACTGTAGTGGCAGGACCTTTGTGTATTGGAAACAGTTTGCAGCTTGTCCATCTGGTCCTGCTACCCTGGTTCTGGCCTCCGACAAGTCTGCTATGTGCTGCTCCTAGTGCCCGCCCTTCAGGTCCCAGCCCTCCTGTACCCCAGAGATCGGTCATTTTGAAGGCTGCTGGCTATAGTGACTCATTTGGTATAACTGCTGGTTCTCATGACAACCAAATACCTCAAGAGCCACAGGCTGAACCAGAGCAGCTCCCCATAACCCTGCCCACTTCATGGAATTTCACGCCATTCAAGAGCGCTTCCAGTGGCCACTATTCTCCCCTCCCCGTGGGAACATCCCCCCAGTGGAGACTGCTGGGGATAGAGATGGCCACCTGCCTCACCTTGGGGTCTAGTGGTGGAAAAGGGGTGCACAACTGGAGTTCCCCCTATCAACCAGTATCACGCAGAAATGCACACCAGAAGGGCAGACACATGTGGCTAGATTAGCAACCTCTGAGCTGTGTAGAATTTTCCCAATTCAGCTCTCACACTGCAGCCAAAAGAAATTGTGTTTCTACCTGCACCTCAGGAGGAGTAGGGTCAAAGTAACCCCTAGGAGCTACAAGGCCCCTCCCAAAGCACAGGGCTTTCGCATACCCCAACTGAGGGATCAGAGTGTGCCACGGACAAAACAGAATACCTAGCTAATAGGGAGCTGTGGATTCATATCCTCAAGTATAATTCACTAGCTTATAGCCCAAGCTGGGAGATCATTCTCACCACACTCCACTGGGAAGAGGAGAAGACAATAGGCCAGAGATAACCCAAGATCCACCAAACTTGCTAAAATACACCTAAGGCAATACAGGCCACTACTTCTCTCCCTGGCTCTGCCAAGGAACGAAAATCGTGGGCCTGGAGACAGGGCCATAAACTAGCCCTAACACACCCAGCTCTCAACCAAGAGGCCTGATGAGAAAAAACCAGTGAAAGAACTCAGGAAACATGAAAAATCAGAGTGAAAAGTCACCCCCAAAAGAAACCATCAGTTCCTCAGCAATGGATACCAACTCAAATGAAATGGGTAGAATGACAGAAGAGGAATTTCATTTATGGATTATAAGAAAACTCAATGAAATTCAAGAGAAAATTGAATCCCAGCACAAAGAAACCACAAGAAAAATGCAAGAAATGAATGAAAAATTCTCCAAAGAAATAGAAATATTACGGAAAAATCAAATAGAAATCCTAGAAATGAAAGAAGCATTCAAGGATCTACAAAACACAGCGGAAAGCCTTAAGAATAGGATGGACCATGCAGAGGAAAGAATTTCAGAGCTAGAAGACAACTCCTATGCGCTAAATAAATCAGCCAAAGAGAAAGAACACAAAAACAAGAGGCAGGAAAAAAGCATACAAGAAATGTGGGATTATGTAAAGAGGCCAAACATAAGAATCATAGGCATCCCTGAGGGAGAGGAAGAAAATTCGCGTGGGCTGGAAAATCTATTTGAAGGAATAATAGAGGAAAATTTCCATGGCTTAGCCAGAAATCTCGATATCCAAGTACAAGAAGCACACAGGACTCCTGGGAGAGTCAATGTGAAAAGGCATTCACCACACCACATAATTATTAGACTGACTAAAGTAAACACAAAAGATGCATTCCTCAGAGCTGTGAAATAAAAAGAGCAGGTAACCTACAAAGGGAAACCGATCAGATTAACTGCAGATTTCTCAGCTGAAACCTTACAAGCCAGAAGGGAATGGGGAGCCATCATCAGTTTCCTAAAACAAAATAAAGGCCAACCCAGAATTCTGTATCCTGCCAAACTAAGCTTCTTATATGAGGGAAAAATAAAGACTTTTCCAGACAAGCAATCACTGATAGAATTTGTGAAATCCGGACCAGCCTTGCAAGAAGTGCTTAGACCTGCATTATACACTAATCAGCACAACAGACACCAACCTATGTAAAACTACGCAAAAGCTAAAACCCCAGAAACCAGATTCCACAATGACGCAAGCGGTAAAACAAAAGACACCACCCAATAGAATAATAAGAAATTTACCCCAAATACCAATTCTCTCAATAAATGTAAATGGCTTGAATTGCCCATTGAAGAGACATAGGCTGGCTGAATGGATTTAAAAATACAAGCCAAGTACCTGTTGTCTTCAGGAAACACACCTTACACGCAAAGATGCATTCAGACTCAAGGTGAAAGGATGGAATACAATTTTCCAGGCTAATGGAAACCAAAAGAAATCCGGAGTAGCCATCCTTATTTCAGATGATATAAACTTCAAAGCAACAAAAGTAAAGAAGGACAAAAATGGACACTATATAGTGGTGAAGGGAAAAATCTTACAAGAGGATTTAACAATCCTAAACATTTATGCACCCAACACAGGAGCGCCCAGGTACATAAAGCAAATACTGCTAGATCTAGACAACATAATAAACAGCAATGCCATAATAGCAGGGGACTTCAACACCCCACTGACGGAACTGGACAGATTCTCCAAACAAAAAATAAACAAAGAAACAAAGGACCTAAACAGGACTCTAGAACATTTGGGCCTAACAGATATCTACAGAACACTCCACCCAAATAACACTGAATATACATTCTTCTCATCAGCTCATGGAACTTTCTCTAAAATTGACCACATCCTAGGCCACAAAACAGATCTAAACAAATTCAAAGAAATAGAAATCATACCATGTATCTTTTCAGACCACAGCAGAATAAAATGAGATATCAATTCCAACAGAAACTCACATCTTCCTCCAAAAACTTGGAAACTAAATAATCTGTTGCTGAACGACTATTGGGTCAAGGAGGAGATTCAAATGGAAATCAAAAGATTCTTCAAATGAAACGATAATGGGGACACAAGTTATCAAAATCTGTGGGATACAGCAAAAGCAGTCCTGAGAGGAAAACTTATCGCCCTAAATTCCCACATCCAAAAGACAGAAAGGTCACAAATCAGTAAACTAATGAATCATCTTAAGGAAATGGAAAAGGAAGAGCAAAGCAATCCTAATGCCAGCAGAAGAAAAGAAATAACCAAGATCAGAGCAGAATTAAATGAAATTGAGAACAAAAGAACAATACAGAAGATTAATGAAACAAAAAGTTGGTTCTTTGAAAAGATAAACAAAATAGACAGGCCAGTTACCAGGTTGACCAGAAGCAGAAAGGAAAGGACTCTAATAAGCTCAATTAGAAATGAAAAAGGAGAAGTCACAACTGATACCACGGAAACAGAAAACATCATCTTCGAATACTACAAAAATCTCTATGCCCACAAACACAAAAACATGGAGGAAATAGACAAATTCTTAGAAACATACTACCTCCCTAGGCTCAACCAGGAAGAAACAAAGTTTCTAAACACACCAATATCAAGCACCAAAGTCGAAGGAGTAATAAAAAAATCTTCCCACAAAAAAAAGTCCTGGACCAGATGGGTTCACACCTGAATTCTACCAAGCCTACAAAGAAGAACTGGTGCCTACACTGAAGAAATTATTTGAAAATATCTAGAAGGGTGGCATCCTCCCAAACTCATTCTACGAAGCAAATATCACCTTGATACCAAAGCCAGGAAAGGACACAACAAGAAAAGAAAACTACAGACCAATATCCCTTGTGAATATAGATGCAAAAATTCTCAATAAAATCTTTGCAAACCGAATTCAAATGTACATCAAAAAAAAACAATTCATCACGATCAGGGGGGCTTTATTCCCGAGATGCAGGGATGGTTCAACATACGCAAATCTATAAATGTAACTCAACATATAAATAAAAGCAAGAACAAAGATTATATGATCCTTTCAATAGATGCAGAAAAGGCTTTTGACAAAATCCAGCATCCTTTTATGATAAGAACTCTTAACAATATAGGCATAGATGGCTCATACCTCGAAACTATTAAAGCCATATACGATAAACCCACAGCCAATATCATACTGAATGGGGAAAATTGAAAGCATTCCCCCTTAAAACTGGCACCAGACAAGGGTGCCCACTATCTCCACTTCTTTTCAACATAGTGCTGGAAGTCCTGGCAAGAGCAATCAGACAAGACAGAGGAATCAGGGGCATCCAGATGGGGGCAGAAGAGGTCAAACTTTCATTATTCGCAGACGATATGATATTATACATAGAAAACCCCAAAGATTCAACCAAGAGATTACTGGAATTGATAAATGAATTCAGCAAAGTCTCAGGATACAAAATTAATACACACAAATCCATAGCCTTCATATATGCTAATAACAATCAAGCCGAGAAAAATTAAAGATGCAATACCTTTCACAATAGCACCAAAGAAAATTAAATATTTAGGAACATATCTAACTAAGGAGGTCAAAGACCTATATAGAGAGAATTACAAAACACTGAGAAAAGAAATTGCAGAGGATGTAAATAGATGGA
This sequence comes from Daubentonia madagascariensis, assembly GCA_023783475.1. Lineage (NCBI taxonomy): Eukaryota > Metazoa > Chordata > Mammalia > Primates > Daubentoniidae > Daubentonia > Daubentonia madagascariensis. The sequence goes on from JAKFHU010000725.1 coordinate 3,246,819, forward strand.
AAACCCTACCATGCTCTTGGATAGGCAGAGTCAACATAGTAAAAATGGCTTTGCTACCTAAATTGATTTACAGTAACAATGCAGTCCCTATCAAAATACCAACATCATTTTTTGCTGATCTAGAAGAAATAATTCTACGCTTCATGTGGAACCAGAGAAGACCCTGTCTAGCCAAAGCAATCTTAAGCAAAAAGAACAAATAGGGAAGCATCTATCTGCCAGACTTCAAACTATACTACAAGACTATAGTAACCAAAACTGCATGGTATTGGCACAAGAACAGAGACGTAGACCAATGGAACAGGACTGAGAACCCAAATATAAAACCAACCTCATACAGTCACCTGATCTTTGACAAATTCCAGAAAAACGTACACTGGGGAAAAGAATCCCTATTCAACAAATGATGCTGGGAAAACTGGGTGGCCATATGTAGAAGACTGAAACTGGACCCATATCTGTCACTTCTCACAAAAATCAATTCACAATGGATAACAGACTTAAACCTAAGACATGAAACCATAAGAATTCTTGAAGAAAACATTGGAAAAACTCTTATGGACATTGGCCGAGGCAAAGAATTTATGAAGAAGACCCCCAAAGCAATCACAGCAGCAACCAAAATAAATACATGGGACCTGATCAAATTGAAAAGCTTCTGCACAGCCAAGAAAACGATCACTAGAATGAACAGACAACCTACAGAATGGGAGAAAATATTTGCATGCTACACCTCTGATAAAGGGCTGATAACCAGAATCTATACAGAACTTAGGAAAATCAACAAGAAAAAAATCAAACAACCCTATTAAAAAATGTGCAAAGGACATGAACAGAAACTTTTCCAAAGAAGACAGAATAATGGCCAGCAAACATATAAAAAATTGCTCAACGTCTCTAATCATCAGGGAAATGCAAATCAAAACCACAATGAGATATCACTTAACTCCAGTGAGATTGGCTCATATCAAAAAATCCCCAAACAACAAATGTTGGCGGGGATGTGGACAGATAGGAACACTCATACACTGCTGGTGGGACTGCAAATTAGTACAACCTCTATGGAAAGTAATATGGAGATACCTCAAAGAATTAAAAGTAGAATTACCATTTGACCCAGCAATCCCACTACTGGGTAATTACCCAAAGGAAAAAAAGACATTCTGTAATAAAGACATCTGCTCACGAATGTTCATAGCAGCACAAGTCACAATTGCAAAGATGTGGAAACAACCCAGGTGCCCATCAATACACAAGTGGATTAATAAAATGTGGTATATGTATACCATGGAGTATTACTCAGCAATAAAAAAACAACAGTGAATTAACACATCTGGTATTATCCTGGTTGGAGCTAGAACCCATTCTTCGAAGCGAAGTGTCACAGGAATGGAAAAACAAGCACCACTGGTACTCACCATCAAATTGGTACTAACTGATGAACACTTACATCACACAGGGCAATAGTATTCATCAGGGGGCGGGCAGACGGGAAGGCGGTGGAGGGGAGGGGGAAAACTCTCACTGTATGGATGCAGGGAGCATAGTTTGGTGGATGACCACGATTGTAGCTCTGACATGGGCAGTGCATGGGCAATATATATAGCCAAAGTGTTGTTCCCCCATAATATTCTCAAATAAAAAAAAATCACATGAGGTACCACTCCACACCCTTTAAGATGGCTAGAATCAAAAGTCAGACAGCAATGGGCACTGGAAGCATATATACAAATCAGAACCCTCATCTACTGCTGGTGGGATTGTAAATAGGTGCAGTGTGGCTGCTTTGAAAACCTGTTTATCAGTTCACCAAAATGTTAAACACAGAGTTACCATATTATCCAGGAATTCCTCTCCTAGGTATATACCCAAGAGAAATGGAAACATACCCACACAAAAATTTTTACATGCATGTTTGTAGCAGCACTGTTCATAATGGCCAAAATGCAGCAATAACCAAAATGTCTATCAACTGACAAATAGATATAATATGCTAGATCTCCATGCAGTGAAACATTAGCTCATAAAAAGAAAGGAAGTAATGATATGTGCTATAAAATGAATGAACATTAAAAACATGCTAAGTGAAAGAAGCCAGTTGCCAAAGACTATATATTTGATTCAATTCAGATGAAACTCAGAATAGGGAAATCTGTAGAGATAGAAGGCAGATTAGTCGTTGCTTAGGGCTGGGGGTTGTAAGGGATGTGGAGATACAGGTATGATAGCTAAAGATAAAGGGTTTCTTTTGAACTTGATGAAAATGTTCTGAAATTCACTGGTGATGGTTGCACATATCTCTCAATATTCCACAAACCAGTTACTGTACAATTTAAATTAATTGTATGGTATGCAAATTATCTCAATAAAATGTTAAAAAGTTTTTTAAAAAATTAAAAAAAAAAAAGGAAACCACCTGGGGGTCCTAAATGTCTTTCTCCACTCATGAAGACGGACCCGTTCCTCTCTCTGGAATGTATTTTCACTTTGGGTAGTTTCTTTTTTTTTTTTCTTTCACTTTGTATAGTTTCTTTCTTTTCTGTAATAAACTGCATGGGATTTGTGATCACTCCCTCATTGGCTCAACTTGGTACCAGTACTCACTGTTGACACTGGGAACCGAGGACCGGGGAACATCGAGAGAGACCTAACATTTTTGCAGCTGCCCTGACCAGGGAATCTCAGCCCTGGAGTCTCTGTATCTCTGGATCTACATTCCCAGTACATTTGCCAGCACCCACTGAGACTGCAGTAGCCTGGAAGTGCTGGGGGTGTGGGGGAGGACAGGATTGTGCGATTCCCTATTCCCAGAGCTTGGACATTCAGGGTGGGCAGCTTCCAGGTGAGAGGTGAGTGCAGCATACCAGGGCCCCCCCACCCCCTTCCGCCCCAACAAAGGGGACCAGAGCTCCAACTCTCCTCCATTTGGAGTCTTTTCCTCCTCCTCCCCTCCCCTTCCCCTTTCTGCTGATGCAGCCGGATGTTGGCAATGGGGTGCCCAAGAGGGCAATCAAGCCAGGGCATTTGGGTGGCTGCCCCCACTCTGGTAGTGTGCCCAGCACACCCAGGCTTCCATCGAGAGTGGTGCTCAGACTTCACCTTTAAGTAGCTGCAGCTTCCTACAGTGTAGTACAGGCAAGCCCCAAACTGCCTGTTTCAAGCTGATGGAAGTTTCACTCCACATGTCCTCAGTTACATAGTGGGAGCTCAGCTACAGGTACACGGGGGCACATGGAATGGTACAATGGACACTGGAGACTCAGAAGCCGGGAGGGTGGAGGTGCTGTGGGAAGAAAAACTACTTATTGGGTGCAATGTACACTATTTGGGTGAGGGATATAGCAACAACCTAGACATCACCATTATACAATCCATCCATGTAACCAAAAAACCACTTGTACCCCCAAGTCTATCTAAATAAAAAAAAATGATTCAAAGCATAAACTGTTCAATGGCTTTCCACTTTTATCACAGTGGCAGGCTAACTCTTGCTTACTGATGATATTTTCTGTTACTGCCACCCTGCCTCCCTCTGCAGCCTTATACTACTCTTATACTACTTCATTTGCTATGCTTCCTATATGCTGGCATTTTTTTTTTTCTTTATATGAGCCATTCTCTTCTAGCCTCAATTGTTTTTCTTTTGCTCTTTCAGTTTTGCTGAGTATTCTTCTCCTAGTTCTTTGAATGTCTGGATGGCTCTTTAACATATGTTCTGCAGGTTTTGGCTCAGTAGCTCTGCTGCAAGAAGTCCTTCCCTAACTATCCTGTATAAATTTGTCATCTCCAACTTTGCTGGAGCCTACTGCCGGGTTGATTTTCTTTATAGCTTTTATCACACTCTGAGATTTTGGTGTATTTGCTTTTAAGATGTTTGTATTTTGTCTTCCTCAATAAAATGTAAACTCCTTGAGGGCAATGCCCATATCTATCTTGTTTATTCTATAGCATAATTCCCCTGGAATTAGATTGTGTCTGGCACACAGTAATGATGATGATGACGATGATGATGATGATAATAAAAATAATAGCTAACGTATGTTTATTACTTACATAGAGCCAGGCACTGTTCTAAATGTGTTACCTACATTATTTCATTTAACTCACACAATAACTCTTTGAGTGAAACACAAGTATTAATCCCATGGCTTTAGGAAGAGAATCCATTATATAAACTATATCTACTTTAGCTCTCATTGTGTTACTTATAGATTACTGGAAGAAAAAAATACTGCTGAAAAACTACGTGGCATAAGTTTTAGCACTAGGGCAGACTGATTGCTACACTCACAGCATAACACTACCTCAGATTATCAGAAAGGGAAAGAAAGGGAATATAATCTGAATTCTGGGAAGCCATGTTTTCAGTGTGTGGACTACCTGGGTGAACCCCTAGGGTCCTGGCCCTGATTGTTTGTGTGGTTAACTGGTATGGTAATTAATATCAATCATGCACCTTATTTTTCAGGAATAATACAACCAATTTTGTAAAACCTTTTTTACCTAGCTTTTCCTTTTAGTTGGTGACAGGCAGGCATCTTTATTTTCCAAGTCAGTTGGTCTATAGATTTCATGGGGTGACCATTTATTAAAAAGTTTCACTGAACAGTCAGCTAAATATCCCTCTCGCACTGTGGATTCAAATAAGTGGTGATTTCTTATGCCCTGATTCTGCTATTAAGCATAACCTCAAAGCCTCTCATTAATATCTCAGCCTTATTTTCCACCCTCACCCAGTAAATGTATTGAGCATTCCTTAACCATCTCTATGTATGGGCTTATGCAAGCACAGAAGGTTAATGCTGTGGCTCAGGATAAGCAATTACGTGGTTTCAAAGGTAGTTGTTTACCTGTGGAACACGGAGGGTTTTCAGCAGTTCTCCACTCTACCCATCTGATGTTTGAGAAAAACAAGGCACAGAATGATCTATTAACTCCTCTGTGGACACACAGCTAGTGAGTCACAAAGCCAAAATTTGATTCCAAACTTTCATTTGAGAGCCCATGCTCTTAAGCATAAATTACTATTCCAATTAAACCCTATCTAATGGAGATAATGGTTATATGTAATAAGCAAAATAGTGTTATCCAGGTATCTTACATATCAATAAGGAACAGAATATACCATAATAGAAAGGAAAGAGAATTAGATTATGTCTGATTACTTTTCCAGCACTTAAATTTTATCATTTTGTATATTTACTGCCAGAAATTTCTCAAGTGGTGGCTGGCATAATAATCAATAAAAAATTATAAATGAAAGTGTGAAAATTTAGTTCCATTCTACTTCCTAAAACATATTGTATGCCAAATAAGTATTTACTATTATTTTCCCCAAATTTCAGAAAATGTGTATTATTTCCTCTTCCTCTAGTTTTTCTTTTGATATTATAAAAAAGAAATAAATGTGGAAATGTGTGATGTTCGTTTATACAGTGTCATCAAAATATTAAATATTAATGTTGCAGCTCATGTAGAGCATTTACCTATAATTTTTAATACTTGTGCCACATCCTGTTGCTTTCCAGTAAATGTAATATATAGGTGGCAGTTTAGTTAATTTCTTAGTCAATCTTTATGTTAATTTCTTAGTCAATCTTTATGTTCTGTTCCATCGTGTCTGTACATGTCAGAGAGAAAGAAAAACTTTTTGCTCTCTTTCACATATCAATCTTTAAATACTATTATTGTTATTTGTTTTTTAGTGTCCAGTGATGATCATAACCTCCACACTTGAGTCCTCACTTAGATTACTGTGTGTACTAGTTCAATGTAAGTGAAAAAAAATTATCTGGAGAAAGACTTCGACTTATCATTTATTAATCTTTCTTGCCTCCAGATATTTGTCTATGCCTTTCCTACTCCTTCTGCTTGTTTACCTTTATTGAGCTAATTATCTTTTATCTCTCATATCCAAAGTTGGGCTGGATGCCCCTCTTCACTCTTCACCCTGCTCGGGTGTCTGTTGTGGTACTTGCCGCACGTTTTCGTTCTTCTATAACAGAACTCTGAGACACACAACTGTGTCTACTGGGTTGGTGTGGTCCAAGCACACAAAACAGAACTGGACGTTAAGTGGGCAATGCATAACCATTTGATAACTTAATAAATAACTGACACCAGAATAATTATAGAGAAAGGGTGTGCCAGCTCTAAAAACTAGAATTTTGTTGATTGAAAATATAGAGGTTGAAGTGCACTTGATTAAATTAAAAACTATCTGGAACAAATGGATACAGAATTATTATCCAAACTCTGCATTTAGCAAATTAAAAGAACAAATTTAAAATAAAATGTACAATAAACAATTATTATTTGATTTTATTATTAATACCAATTTTCATACTAATAGTAACTTTCATTGATTAAATACTTATCTGACCCACTGTGGTCAGTATTGTTCTGAATCCTCTGCACAAGCCGAAATGCCAGTTAAGAACTTCCTTTTAACAGATACTTCCAGATTTCCCAAAACAGCTTTTTGTGGGTCTAAGGAATGAGAGGGTCGGGAAGAAGGACAGGGGCTGGTAAAGAGGGTGAAAGAAATTAAATATAATGCATTTTTAAGCACAAATAGTGACTTTCTCTTGATTTCTTAGGTATAAAAAATAATAAATGTATCATTTTACTGCTAATGGCAAAATGTCAAGAGGGGAAGTAGTTTTGAGTACAAACATAGTCACAATGCATGGTTTTTTATAAAGAACTATTTGCTAGTTTTTTAAATAAACCAATATTTCTCTCAAGAGAACTTCCTTTTATTAATTTTCAATGCTTGTTAATTGTTAGCATTCATTAAAATGCTAAGAATTTTAAGTGAAATGGCCAACCTCACATATGATATGTAAATGTTAATGTAGCACAATTCAGGCATCTTACATACATGGAACACACATATTAGGTCGGAGCTGAGAGGAAAACACACGAAGCCCAAAGATATAAAGAATTGTTTATTTGAGCACCTGGGTGCAGGTGGGTGGAGGCCGAAAAGGACGTCCACCCCGAAATGGGGTCTAGTGAGTTTTTTATAGTGGGTTGGGATGAGGGAGTGGAGTTGGGGGGAAATTAAACAATAATCACAGTATACAGCAAGTCCTTGAAGTTTGGGAAGAAGTTGTGCTGTGGCAAACGGCTTGTGCTTGAGATGTCTTTGTTTTCAGTCACATCCCCCTTTCAGGCTTGCAAACCTTCCCGGTTTTGCCTGCTCAGCTGCCTTTTATCTCCCCTCCTCCCTCCCATCCCCTTTTCTGGCTTTGCAAACCTTCCTTCAGGGTAAAGACCACATACCTAACAACACACATTTAGTCTGCTGCAACACATTTTGTGTTTTTTTTTTTTCCCCAAAAAATAACTTTGATTTCAGTAAGCCCCAGCTCTGGCATAGTGAACTGATAAAATCAGAATTACAATTACCAGAGACAGATAAAACCACACAGAAAAAAGAGTGTATAAAGTTGCCATCTCCTGAGAAATCAGTAGCAGGTTTCCTTGGAAAAGTCAAGCACCATCAATTTGAGGAAACGTATTAGAGAAGTTTCTTTAATTAGAAAGCTCACATGCACAAAGCAAGGAAAATCATTTTCCCTTAGCCCGGTGATGTTCAGAAGGGTAAAGAATCAGGTTGTTAATTCAGCTCCTCTTAAATGTTGATCTAGAGTCAAGGCTGTCACTTGTTTGATGGGAAGCATCTACAGCTCTTCGGTTTGAGTGCCAGGTCTCTGTGCCACAAGGAGACTCATGCATAAATCTTAATAAAGAGGGTGGATGGTGGATTGGTTCTTAAAGCAGTCAGTAGCTAACAAATTATCATCCTTGGATGAAAAATGAGGTCATGAAGATTTAAATGTGGCAAGAAAGAAGAAGGTGCTGTCTGCACAGGAAAGATACTTAGTGTGAACCCATCTGTGGTAATAGATTAATTGCCTTCATTAGCAAAGATGTATATCTCACACCAACCATAAATAAATGCTTCATATCTACTCATGAGTGATTGCTTTGTTGATATAGAAGATAAAACTTATTTCCAAAGAAAAGTAAAAGTAAATATTTTTCCAAAATTTTCCATGATTTGAAACATAATTCCACAATAAAGAATAATTATATATTATATAAAGAGAGATAAGAGTTGCTTTAATAAACTATATTACCTCTACTGAGTAGTATTATAAACCTTACAGTAGTCTGAGAGATAGTTAGAGCTGAAGGAAACTATCCTCACTGGGCTTACTTTTGCTTCAGCCTTTGAGAGAATCAGACTTTCTAAAAAAATCATTTAATTCAGTTATGCCCTATCTTAATTTATGGTTTTCCCATCCTCAGTTCAAAATGATGACTTCTGCACTTCATTCTTTCATTAGTATATAATTACTATGTATGATATTCAGTGGGAAAAAATACTCCAGCTTTAAAAAATAGATCCTGAAATAAATTTTTCATTTTTCCTTAAGGGATGCCAGAGTAGGTAGTAGTGGATTAAGAAATTAATTAGGGAACCCTATTTAAATAGCTCATAAAATATTATAGGTAGTGTATAGGCTTAAACATAATGGAGAATGAGACAATTATTGATACATAACAACACTTAATCTAAAGCTATCAGAGGGATAAGCTTATCAGGACCCCAGGTTAACAATAACTGGATATTGGGCATAACTTTAGATAAAGTAAAAGAACAAAAGTGTAAGTTCTACTTTATATCAAATCAAAACACCCAATTTTTTGCATAAAGAAAGTATTTTCATAATAAAATATAACATGGGAACTTTTAAGTGGTGAGTCCCTATATAAAGGGGATTAGCTGGGAATATTTAACAGCTTCCGTGGGGATCACACAAAAGGAACTGTAGTATATAAGTTTTAAGTATTTCAAATACACTTCCTACTCAAGTGAGCCAGGTTTATTTGACTACTTGTTCTTCTTCTGTGCCTGTGCTAATTGCAAACATCTCACATCTCATAAACTTTTATTATACCCCAACTGAGAGGGACTCTGTGATCAAGGAAAGGGAAACTGTCTCTTCAGTGCATTGTGTCTCACTCCAAGAGAAGAAGAGAGATGAGTAAGATGAGTGAAGCATTATCTTAAACCATGGCATACAGAAGCCTCTGTGATTCATTCATACTGATTCATTTATTCAAAAATATTTATCGAGCACTTACTATGTCCCAGGCAATGCACAGTTTCTAGGGACAAATGAATGAACAAAAAAGATGAATATATTCATTCTCTAATAGAATTTACATTCTATTTAGAGAAGAAAACCAAAATTAAAAATGTAAGTTATATAAAATGTTAGAAACTGATAGATATAATGGGAAAACAAATTGGAACAGTGTTAAGACTGAGAATGGTGGTAGTAAGGATTTAGCAATTTAAATGAGCTGGCCAGGGACAGTCTCCCTAAAAAGTCAGTTGGAATATCCACTGGACAGAATGAGGAACTATATGCCATGTGGGTATGTGAGAGAAGACCATTCCAGACAGAAGGAAAAGCCAGTTCTAAGACTGGGAAGTGGAAGTATAGTAATCAAGTTGAATAAATGGGAAGGACACCACTCTGGGAGCAGCAGAGTTAATTATGGGATGGGGAAGTAGGAGGACGTGTGTTCCGTACATTAGACTGTTGTCTTACTTGCGTTTGTGTTATCTTACTTAACGACAGAGTCACACGTACATACATACACACAACACACCCACTGTTGGCTTTTAATTAGCTTACAATTAAATAAACATCTTAACTATGTTAAGAAAACAGTGAAAGAAAATAAGGATAATTTTGAGTGAATATCTCTTAGTAAATTCATGGAGCCTATTTTTACAATACTGGTTTTCCTTTTAGCTATTATTTTAAATATTTTTCAAAAATCCTTATTTTAATGACTTGATTTTAAAATTTGTTTGACTTTCATCTCCTCATTTCTTCTCTGTTGTTTTGAAAATTACAAATACATTTCTTTGTCAGGAATGCCAAAAAGATCCTCCTGAAACAATATATGTTCATATCCCATTCTCTGTCTCAGAGGGCCTAAAATTATCAATACCGGTCTGTATTTTAAGACATTGAAACCCTCTTTTTTATGCATGTGTTTTCTGGAAATGATAAGACATTAAATAATCATTAATATAATAGCTTGAATTGATCAGATAGCAGCACTTTATATTTCACAGCACTTTACAACACTTCTAAGCATTTTCACATAATTAAAATATTATAGACCTTTTTGGTATTATTATTCCTACTTTCCAGATCAAGAAAGTGAACCTTATAAAAATAAGTGACATAATTATATAAGCTAGTAGATAGGAAAGCCCAACCTTAACTTTAGATATTCTGATCGCAAGTGAACTTCTTTTTGTTCTACAAGGTCGAGTGGAAAGAAAAAAAGCAATTGACAAGGCCTATCTCCTTGACCAAACTTTAGTCATGCTCCTCTGAGCATAACTCTCTTCTTGCCTAGGCCTTCTCTTTGGCCTGGAGTAATTGGCCTGCTGAGCCCAGTTCAGAAAGAATACTGCCAAAGCAGTTTAGTGAGAATCCCCCACTTTGATACCTAACTGAGTTCCTTGTGGTAATTTTCCATCCACTGACTTCTTTACCCTGTCTGTTGGCTATAAATCACTGTTGCCCCTGCTGTATTTGGAGCCATGTTCAATTTCTCTCTCCTATTGCAACAGGCTTGAATAAAATCTTCCTTGCCTGTTTAATTCCATTTGGTATAATTTTTATTTGACACAACCCAGGATAGAGGTTGCCACACAGAGAACACAGGCCATAATGAACTATTCTGGGCATGTATCTAAAAGTACCAAAGTTGGGTGTGGTGGCACGTGCCTGGAGTCCCAGCTACTTGGGAGGCTGAGGCAGGAGGAAGCTTGAGCCCAGGAGTCTGAGGCCACAGTGAGCTATGACCATGCCACTGCACTCCAGCCTGGGCAACAGAGCAAGACCCGTCTCTAAATAAAAATAAATAAATAAATAATAAAAGCACCAAAGTGGCTGAGCATAATACCAACTAGTAGTGATTTTTATTGGACTTATCCCTATTATATTTTTCTTTTCAGTTACAAATATACAATTTAGTATATACTTAGAGAACAAATTTGGGACTTTTCCTTATGAGAGTTTCTTACAAAAATTTCCTCTACACTTAAAATATAGAAACAATTTGAACTTGATTTCCTGAAGATATTAAACAAATTCAAACTTTTTCAGAAGTTTAAATCCTTCTTTCATAAGTTTAAATACCAATGGAATGACAATTCTTTCTTCTTTGTCCTTTGCAGTGTCCAAGGATTTATTAAAAAATGCTTTGAATAACATGCTTTGGAAACAAAATTAACTTTCATGTGATTAGAGTGTTTTTTATGAATTAGTGGTCATAGTTGTTCTATTTGTAAAATCTTACTCTAATGATGTGCAGAAGTCTATGAATTTTTCAAAAGTCTTCTATAAACTCCTGGGGAATAAGAACAACCCTGGATCAATAGGTTTTAGTTCATTCTTCCACATTGAAAATAAAATCATATTGATGGCATTGTTAATAAACATTTATAAGCTACAAGTTATTATTTTAGAGTAGGTGATGTATGGTCTTTTTGACTTGGAATCATGCATTTTATTGAGTTATGACTATGCTTATAGCTGCAGAATAGTGGAGCTATCTTGTTAGAGTTTCTTACAGAGGTTAAAGACTGGAATCCACCATAGGAATTTTAAAGAATAAATCAAGGTAAAAATATCCCACTGTAATATAAGTGATAATGATCAAAAACCAAAGTAAAACTTTCTTGGATCACACTTCTGAATAAGATTACATGTCAAAAATATCCTATGGCAGATAGGGAAAAACTAGGACTTTGATTTCATTGTAAGTACAGGGAACTTCAGAGAAATTCAATCAATTACACTCTAAGATCTTAGGCATTTATTACATACAAATCAACTCAGCTACATTAAGTAAAAGGACTATGAATATGACACAAACAATAGACTTGAGTTACCTGTCCATTTCCAACTCTTTTTTTAAACAGATGCTTTTTAAAGGAATCTGCCTTTCAGCAAGAGCAGGTAAGACATTTTAGATCCTTAAGATCACTAAGCTATGTAAAGGTTTCATCAAACTATTTTATGGAGTTATAAAATAATGGATGTCCTATTTTAAATAGCTAAGCTTAGGAAATGTGTCCTATACCAGAAAGGGTTTGAGAAACTAGGAATACATAGGGACAATTGAAACTAATATCAATTACTTTCCCTTTTCCAAACTAAGATATCTAGCATATATGGTGGTAGGGTGAAATTTCATACATTCAGTAAGTATTTATGAAGCCAGACACTATCACTGGGGATATACCAGTGAACAACAACAAAAAACTCATAAAATCCTGGTCTCATGAAGCTTTCATTCTGGTAGTGGAGATAGACAGTAGATAAGACAAAAAGAGTGAATTATATAGTATGTTAGAGTGTGATAAATGCAATGCAGAAAAAATAAAGGAGAGGGGGATAGGAACAGGTATCTACATATATGTGTGTGCGTATGGGGTAGGTTGAAAGTGTTATTTTAGGTAGAGTGGCCAGGGAGGAACTGTCAGGGAAGGCAACATTTGAATTGGGCCCCAAGGAAGTGAATGAGCTGAACAATGCAGGTCTCTGGGAAAGGAGCATTCTCAGTGGACAGGAGAGTAAATGTAAAGTCCTTAAAGCAGGAGCTTGATTGGGTTGTTTTTGATTAAAAAGTAGCAAGGAGACAGCATGGCTGGCACAGAATATTTAAAGGGACAGAGGCAGGGGATGACATCAGGACACCAGTGCTTGCTCCTCCCTTCCCTTTCCTCCATGCCCTACTTCACGTGGCAGGTTTTGTCTTCTCTGATCACAATATTTAAAGCAGGTTTTCCTTGTTAATCTTCATCATAGTGCCCTAGTTGTTACTTATTTATTATCATCAATAATTATTTGTTTACTTGTTTTTGACTGTCTCTAACTAGAATACAAATGCCATAAATGTAGGGTCGACTGTGATGTCTTATTTACCACACTAGCATTATCTCTAGTACTTAGCACAGTGCCTATACCTAGCAGCTACTCAAGGATAAGTTGAATGAATGAATGCCTGTTCTGCAAGGAAATTAGCAGGACATTTTCACTTGCCAAAAGTTATCAAGCTATACTTAGGATTTGTGAACTTTTCTAAATGTACTTCGATAAATGAATTAATTCCTCCCAGAAATGGCATAATGAAAAAAATATATGTTTATATAAAATTTAACATTATTTCAATAAATTCTGAAAGGAAATGATAAAAAAAAAAAAAGGCCACTCTCCCTGGACCTTCTCTGTTATCTCTGAAGAGTAGAAATTCTACTGCTGCTGCTGTGTCTCAGGGAAGCAAAGGACAAAGGGTCCTCCTCCTACAAACCCAGGCTGAAAACCTATCCTTTAGAAAGCTTTTCCTCAGAAAAGCAGATATAATTTTGACTGGGCTCTCTAGCACTACTATAGTTCAGTTATGTTTTTAATTAAATCATCTATTGTTAGCCATTTGGGGAACTGATACCATTTAATTCACTAGAAACAGACAGTAAAATCAGAAAGCTTAATTCCACTTCACTGAGTCTGCCTAAATCCAACTATTGCATATAACAAATGTTTTAAACTACTAACTCTACAATAAGATATTTTTTACTATTTTATTCATGGGATATTAAAAATTGTGAGAACACAAATGTAACACACGTTCTAACACCAACTGAAGTTATATGTATATTCTAGATGCCAACTTACTCCCTCTTGCTTGTGTTCAAACCATACACAGCAGGCTTCAATAAAATAATACTATAAGACATAAAGAAGGACTTGGTTTCTTCAAAATAAATAAAACAATAATTAGGTTGCCTAGTCAAGGAATTCCAATCAATGAACTAAAATTTGATTCGTATACACATAAGCTATATAAAATTCATCTTGTACAATGAGTTACTTGACAAATACACTTGTGCCACATAATAATAATTTGAAAATTTATTTAACATTAAATCCTTCCCTAAGTTGGATACTAAGTGGTTTAAAAAATTTTTCAGTAGAGATTGGTTGATCTGGAAACCGTTGCTGAGATATTTGGGACTCTCTGTAGGAAGGATAGAAAATCCTGTGGCTTGTGACTCCGGGGAAATATACGAAACATTCCTCTCCTTTTCCCTCTACTCCCCAGAAGCCTGTTACCAAGTATCTTCAGAAATGGATAATCTTCCTGTGACAGCCATAGGTAGATAAATGCACCACTATCTTTCTTCATGATTCCATTAACTTTTAAAAGAAAAGCTGATTATCTAGGAGGGGATGAGCACATTTTTCATATATATAAGCCCTTCTTGTTGAAGTATTGCTTGAACCTAGTTATTGCTGTATCTATGTCATTTGCTATATGAGAAGAAACAATACTTGAATTAACATCTGTCTATTTCCTTGTTTACTAAGAGAACAACTGTGTTCCAATGGCTGAGCTTTTATCTTGAAGAGCTAAAGTACCTATTACCATTTGTTGATTAATTTGCAAGATTGAATTATTTCTTGCACAGATCTTCTCAATCATTAAAGGCTTAATGGCCTTGTTGCTTTCTAAATGAACCCGCTTTCTCAGTCTCATGCTGAACCTGGAATGATGAAGTACCAACTGCCACACCTTGCTACAACTATGTATGAGACAGAGAATAAGTTGCAATAACGTTAGGCATGACTCTGAGGTTTCACAAACGTATCTTGCTAGCAAAGTTGTGTTTTTTGCACAACTCTGTTAGCAAGTGGGGATATTTTTTATTCTTTATCACATTTGCCTTAGTATTGTGGCATGGCAATAATTTAATGGCTTCTCTAAAATATCTTGATTCTAAAATGGTCAATTAAGGTAAATAATCTAAAGATGGCTGCCCATTAATGTCATATACTCATTTATTCATTTACTTATTCTTTCATTTATTCATTCAACTAATATTTATTGAGCAATAACTGTGTTTAAAGTTAAGGGTCAGGCATTGGAAATACAGCCATAAAAAGGGATGTGGCTTCAGACATTCAGAAGCTTTTTATTTAGCTGGAAAGAAACATCCATATAAAGTGTGGGAAATGGGGCTATAAGAAAAGAAGCCCACAAATGATCAAATTTTACTTAATTAATAGAAAAACATTGATATTAGAGATTTATAACTTCAGTAAAATTCAACCTAACATAACTTAGTTTATGTTACTTTGTGTTATTTTATAAAATTATTCTTCCTGAAAGTCTTTCTAGGAAATTAAAATGTATTTCAATTAACTAACATTTGAAAAATTTTAAGGAGCACAAATGTTTGAATAACTTAATGAGGTATTATTATATCCCCACTTTCCAGATGAGTAAATATAGATATAAAAACATTAAGTAATTTGCCCAAAGTTACACAGCTAGTAGGTGTAAGAACTAGGATTCACACCTAGGGAATCCAGCAAAGGAGTTTATAAACCTACCCACTTACTATCTTTAAAGTATAGAAATTTTATTAGGTCAGAAATCTTTGTTTCATTCCAGGAAACATTCCAAATGCTTGAACAGTACCTGACTCATTGTAGGTGTTTGATACATATTTTCCAAAATTAATACTTCTGCTTTCTTTCTTTCAAATAGCTATCATTATATCTGTGATTATTGTTCAAAGTACCATTCCTTAGTATACTGTATTGTTAATTATAATTTTCATATGACTTCATTGATCATTTTTTACTGAATGATCTGACATAAATATAGAAGAGAATATACTTCTTCTTCCTAAACTTTTAGGATTATGTTCCTGAAAATCTTCACAGTAATGAAATTTGCACTTGAATAACATAAAGACTTATGTAAGTTAAAATGATTAAGGTCACAAGTGAATTTAAAAACTTGTATAAATATCTTATGTTTATTAAAATAAACCCAATTCTTTTCCATTTATAATATCTCAGATGCAAGTCCCCACAATTTTAATAAGATGCTTGGGAATTTGTTTTGCTTTGTTAAAGCTAACATACACAGTAAGAGGCACTTGTTCCCCATGCCTAATCTTCATTAATTCAATTCTGATTTTATAATTTGGAATTTTTATTCCAATCTCAGATAACCCAATTGAGAATCTTGGGATTCAGACTATCTTCATAGCTAAACAACAATGTTTAGGAAACTTTACTTGCTCAAATCAATATAACCAAGAAATTATGTTGAAACTCATGGTTACAGAGCTTAGTTCTATCCATGGTAATTTAATTCCAGTGCACATGAACACATGAGGATATGCTAAAACACTTGACTTTTTAAATAACTCTTTATTGAATATATACACACACACACACGTGTATATGTACATATTAAGTATGTATATATAGAGAGACAGCGCATGCTAGAAAAAGTTTCACAAACTGAACACCCTCATATAAACAGTACCAAGATCAGAAAACAGAATAATATCAGCACCCTGGAACTCCACCCCCACCTATTAGTCACTTCCACCTTCACTCCCTACAAAAGTAACCAGTATCCTGATTTCCTACACTATAGATTAGTGCTACTTGTTCTGGAACTTTATATAAATGGAATTATATTATGTACACTTTTTCTTCTTTCTACCAACATTAAGATTGTAAGCTCCATGCATAATGTAGTGAGTAGCTATAGAATCTTCAGTCTTATTGACGTGCACATGTCTTTTGATTAACATATGTATATGTTTTGTTGAGTATATACCTATGAATGACAAGCGTGGCTCATAAGCATGTATATGTTCAGTTTTAACAGATATTGTCAACCACTTTTCTGAAATAACTATAAAAATTTTCAATCCCAAGGGCAGTTTATGAAAATTTCTGTTGCTAAATATCCTTACTAACACATTTTATTTTCTGCCTCTTTTAATTTTAGTGATTCTGAATATAATTTAGTGATACCAAATTATAGTTTTAATGTGAATTCCTCTAATGACTATATTGCTCACTTTTTTCATGTTTATTGTCCATTTACATATTTTCACTTGTTAAATGTTTGCTCTGTTCTTTTGCCAATTTGTCTATTTTTAAAAATATATCGTGGGCATGAATCCTTTACCAGATGTATGTGTTGCAAATACATCTCTCATTCTGTTGGTTGCTTTTTTGCTCCTTTAATGTCAACTTTTGATAATCGAAAGTCTATAATTTCCACATATTCCAATTTATTTATTTTATTTTATGATTAATATTTTATTTATGTCTTATTTAAGAAAGCTTTGCCTAACTTAAGGTCACAAGGATATTCTCTTATATTTTCTTCCCAAAGCTTTATTGTTTTGCCTGTCACACATTTAGATCTTCAATCTGTCTGTGATTGATTATTATATCTGGTATAAGCTGGGGTCAAAATACAATTTTGTTTTCTTTATGGACATCCAACAGACTCAGCACCATTTATTGAAAATACTGTCTTTTCCCCAGCTGATATTCTGACTTATTTTTATCTTATCTCTTTGCTTCCTAACAGATACACTTTCTATTTTATATACATATTATTTTTTCAGCACCTTTCTTTATTCGTCCCATTGTAAGAATGTGTGGTTTAAAACCAGTTTATCTCCAGTTTTAAGGAATACATATAAACATATGACCCTTGCATAAATACTGAAATTTTGAAAAATGGGTCTTTTCAGAGACAATGGAACACTATATTATAATTACCATGATCGGTGGCCAGTTGTCTCAACACCCACCAAATCTGCTTGCATGTCTTCCTGTTTTGTGAAGCCTGAAAGTGTAAAAATAAAATAAAAACAACAACAAATGCTTTTTTCTAGCTCCCCTTATAGCTAGAGCTCTGTATATTAATTAGCTGTGCTTATACAAGATTTGAAAGACTGAAAACAGCAGAGGACGTCTTCCTACAGCTTTAGCTATTTGTATTCTCAAGTTCTAATGTGAAGTATTTCTCTTTCTTCTACCGCAGTGCTGTGTCCTGTCTCAATTTGGGAATATTAAGGAGTAGTCATGGTTAATGCTTGATTCTTAGACTACAGCTCTATTAGGTATCCTTTTAGACTGAAGTCTTGTTTTCCATCTTTCTAGTGGTGATAGAAATAATAGTTTCTCTAAACAATCTTATCTGTAGTTTATACTGGAAGCTTTGTCTGGATGCCTAATTTAGAGTGCACTTTTTCAATATTTATAGCAATTGTGTAAGCATCTGATTTCCTGTAATAAATCTCTTAGTGCCTAAATAGCTAGAGTAGCTTATTTCCTGCAACTGAACCCAATTGAATAAAGGAGAGACTACAAAATTTTATAGAAAGGTGGAAGTACTTGAGAGAAAGAGAGTATTTTAGTCAGTTTGTAAGTGTACCCCAAGGGCCATTGAGACTCCAACCCTGGGCTAGCTAAAGGGAAGCCATTGTGCTTCCAGTATGCTTTCGGCTTGTTCTGTCTTAACAGTTTAGAATTAAACTGCTGCTTGCTTACACAGTTGTGAGGTACAAGATTAGACAATATCCTTGAGGAAAAACAGATCAAGCGTCTGAAATAGGCCAACTGCAGACTGCTAATGGCAGAATCCACCAGATGACCTAGTGTTTGTTGATAAGCATCAAGCAAGTCATGATGACTTGCCCAAAGCTTGGTTTCTGCCACCAGCCCCTTTACCTCTTCCCTTTATAAGTTACTCAGTAAGCAGAGGAGATGAGAAAGATCTTTGAGACAATAGTGCACCATCTGCTCAGTTGCTGGTGCTTGAATAAACCACCTTTCCTCCACCCACACTCGCTTCTCGTGTCTGGCTCTTGAGTGGCAGGCAGCCAAACCTATGTTTAGCAACACGTTCAAGCTGCTATAACAAATTAATGTAGACTAGGTGGTTTATAAATAACAGAAACTTATTTCTCACAGTTCTGGAGACTGGCAAGTGCTCGGTCAAAGCATTGGAAGACATCTTGTGAGGGCCTGGTTGTGATGGTTGTGATTCATAGATTGTTATCTTGTGGCTATTTCCTCACATGGTGAGAAGACCAAGGAACTCTCTGGGATCTCTAACATAACAGCACTAATTCCATTCATGGCAGCCCCATCCCCATGACCTAATTACCTCTTAAAGGCCCTACCTCCAAATATCAACACATTGGGGATTGTTTCAACATATAAATGGGGGGGGCATTCCAAAAAGGAGAAATAGAAAAAGGAAAAGGGTAACAGATCCCTGGTAAGTCCAAATTAGGGGCAAATTCCATGAGATCTTAAGGCTCAAGAATAATCCTGTTTGGCTTGATGCTCTGCCCTCTGGGCCTCTTGCAGTGGTGAGGCCACCCTCATGGCTTGGTGGGAAGTCCTGCAGTGACTCTTTGTTTGGCCCCACAGCTTTGTCAGGTAGGGGTTGGGCCTCTAAGGCTCTGGGTGACCTTGCCTCCACTTCTTTGGGAAGAGGACATCTGGCTTGTTGCAAACAAGGCAATGGACTTCCCTTTTGAAACCATCAAGGCAGCTCTGATGATCTCCCAATCACCTTTGGAGTCATTCTACCCTAGTCTTGAAAAATAATGCCTGGCTTCTGTTGAGATGGCTCATCAGGCCTGTGGATTATGACCTCATTTTTGGCCATATCCTTTGTAGTATCTTCTGAACATGTTTTCTTCTTTTTTTTTTTTGAATATAGATAGACTGAGAATTATCCAAATCTTCAAGTTCTGTTTCCTTTTTGTGTAACAATTCCATCTTTCAGTCATTCTCTCTTCCATAAGCCTCAGAAGGAGCCAAGCCACAACTTCAACACTATGCTTAGAAATAACTCTAGCTAAACATCCAATTTTATTACCCACGAGTTCTACCTTCCACAATACACTGGAACACAAACACATTTTAGCCAAGTTCTTTGCCACTTCATAACAAAGATGTCCTTTCTTCCAGTTTCCAATAATATATTCTTCATTTCTGTCTGAGACCTCACCATAATGGCTTTCACCACGTATATTTCTACCAACAGTGTGTTCATGATTATTTAAGCATTCTTTAAGAAGACTGAAGCTTTCTCTATAGCTCCCCTCTTTTCCTTCTGAGCCCTTACCAGAATCACCCTCCTAGTCCATTCATGGCAGTGCAGAGTTTTTCTAGAATGCACATCAGAACTCTTTTAGTCTCTACTCATTACTCAGCCACTTCCAAATTTTTAGGTATTTTTTGTAGCAGCACCCTCACTGCAGGGTACCAATTTTCAGCCTTAGTCCATTCAGGTTACTATAACTAATTACCATAGACTGTGTGGCTTACAAATAAGAGAAATTTATTTTTCACAGTTCTGGAGGCCAAGAAGATGCAGGTAGATTCAGTGTCTGGTGAGGGCTTATTTCCCGGTTCATAGACTCATCTTCCTGCTGCATCCTCACAGGGCAGAAGGGCTGAGGGAGCTGTTTGGGGTCTCTTTTGTTAGTGCACTAATCCCATTGATGAGAGTTCTGACTTTATGACCTAATCAACTCCCAAAGGCCCCACTTAAAAAACACAACCACATTGGAGATTAGGTTTCAACAAATGAATTTTGGTGGGACATAAACATTTACTCTATCCCAGAGGGAAAATTGCAAGTTGCAACAACAGATTTTAGAACAGAATTCTGAACACTGAGAGGTAAGGCTAAGTAATTAAAACATATATTGAGGGATATCAGGACAGTGTCACAGCCGTACTCATAGTAAAGAATTGGTATCACTGAGGCAAAATATGCTATTTGGCTAGGCATGGTGGCTCATACCTATCATCCAAGTGCTTTGGGGGGATCACTTGAGGCCAGGAGTTCAAGACCCTCTTGGGCAACATAGCGAAACCCCATCTCTACAAAAAAATTTTAAAAATATAACTGGGCATGATGGCATGTGCCTGTAGTCCTAGCTGCTTGGAAGGCTGAGGTGGGAGGATTACTTGAGCCTAGGAGTTTGAGGTTATGGTGAGCTACAATTGTCCCACTGTACTCCAGCCTGGATGACAAAGGGAGACCCTGTCTCTAAAAAAAAAATGCTATTAAAAAGCACATATTGTAATTTGTCATAGGCCTTCAATGAACAGAAGGCATGCTTCAGCTTATTAATTGTCAACTTTATTCATATATTTGCTAATTGCTGTCTCCTACTTGTCGCTAACCAATTCAGGATTAGCTCATAATGAACAAATTTAGAACTCTGAACTTCATCCTTATTTCATGATGCAGTTTTACTGATCAAAATTTATAATTTTGTTATTTGTAATAGAGATAATTTCCCAGAGGTAAGAAAAAGAGAAGTAATTGATTCCTTCTCCTTTGTTATTATTCATAACATATCAAAATCAATGAAGGATCTGAGGTACTTTATATAATAAATCATTAAAATAAAGCTAAAGGAGGAAGCTTCATATTTAATCAAAGATAATACTTGTGACAAAAAAATATAGACATGGGCTAAAAGCAGCAGTTGAGTACAAAGATTGACTTTAATCTTCCCAGAAACTAAGACAAAATAGAAAACATGTTTTCTATTATCAAGATTTTATTATCTAAGAAAAGACAAAATTTCAGGCTAGTAGAATAAAGAAAAATTTTCAAATATAAACTGTAAGAAAAATTTAGAGAAGGAATTGCCAAACTCTGTTAAAAATATAATGAAATTTAAAATTATAGTAAAATTTAAAGTGTAATTAAATAAATTTTAATCAAATAGATTTTTTTATTTAAGAAAGGCTAATAGTAGACACACTAACAGATTAAAATATATTGTATACTATTCTGGGTTTCCAAGCACATCTGCTATTAATCATTTTTTTAAACAGGGTATGAACACTGAACTCAATAAGTATGTTTTTTTAAAAAAAATGTTGAGTTGCATTATGTCCAGAAACTTAACGAAAGATGATTTATTGCATTTCTCATAAAGCATCTTATCATTTTGCTGACATACAATGATTATGTAAAAATAAATATGTTTTGAAAATATAAAAGCAGAGATAAAGTTGAAAAGTATGAAACAAAATCTTTATTAGCTTTTAATTTTGATTTTCTTAGCTTTTCCTTCAAGAAATTCTTACTGAGAACCTACCTTGTTTTGGGGAGTGTAAGAAACGCTGGTACTATCAAGACATTTATAGCATTACACTTGCACAGTCTAGTTTTAATTCAAATGTTTTGTATTTTTTAAAATAGATGAAGCAGAACGAATTAAACACTTTGAACATACATAATGTTAAAAATGAGACCCTTTTTTGTTGGGTACAATAGTTAAGTAGCAAAGCTCATTATGGTTCTTTCATTACCTGTCTATGTCCTTCTGGAGACTGGGTACGTCCTATAGGTAGGAGTTCCTCAGCCTGGTGGTCCCCTCATCACAGGACTAAGTGGATGCCCAAGCTCTTATTGGACTCTTAACTACCTATCAGTGCATTGCTATGCTCCCAGGGTTTTCAGAACCAGGGAAGTATGGACACTTTGTGTGAATTTGTTGTCAATGGAAATATCGGCGTCTTAGTTGCTATGGCCCTGACAACCTGACTAAGGCTTTGTTCCTTCATATCCAAGTTGGAGAAGAGTCACTGGTAATTTCTTCCTTAATACTGAGTTCAAAGATGGGGAAGGCTAGCTCTTAGGAATACCTTGTCGCATTCCTTGTCTTCATAGCTCTCTGCAGGTTATATCCCTTTGGCTGGTATTCCAGTCTTGCTGTGCATCCTGATGATAACACCCATCTTGATATTTAAGTGCAACCAGTGGTCTCTCTTATTATGAGATCCTAATTAGCTTCATTGCTCTCAGGGAGCCCAGTCCTGAATTAGCATCTCCAATATCAGACCTGACTTGCAAAAGATAGCTAACCTTGTCCTTTGCAATGATATTGGTGCCCCTCTGTTTTATAATTCTTTTATGAGGTGGTCAGTTAGATGTGGTCAAAAGAGGAGTGATTCAGGGAAAAAAAAATGTTTATTAGGCTTACAGTTCCTAGAGACAGAAGGTAGAGCATGCCACACAGGGCCATGAGAAAAAAAATACCATGGTGGTCAGGGGGCAGAAAATAGGAGTAAGGGGAAGGTTTAGGCCACTGCCATTATTGGGGTTTCCAAGGGAATGGCAAGGCAGGGTAGGGTGAACAGTTTAGGATTAGCTAGCTTGAATAATTTTGGCAGGCTTTTAGTTGCCTGGTCCCTGCTCCTGGAATGATTAAGGCAGAGAAATATTGTCTCCTAGGGTGTACAGGCCAGATAGAAAAGGCATGGCTCTGGATCACTTACTTTGTATATCAGAGGCATGCTCTTGTTTAGGCCCTTTGTTATCTTTAAGA
Source organism: Daubentonia madagascariensis (assembly GCA_023783475.1). Classification (NCBI taxonomy): domain Eukaryota; kingdom Metazoa; phylum Chordata; class Mammalia; order Primates; family Daubentoniidae; genus Daubentonia; species Daubentonia madagascariensis. The sequence continues at coordinate 3,270,133 of JAKFHU010000725.1, forward strand.
ATTGGCTAGCCAGTTTCTCAACAGCCAGAAAGTTTTTAAAGATGTTAAAACATCAATGTACAGAAAATTAAAAAATATTTACCATACAATTGCAATACAATTCTGTCACCAGGAAATAAATTCCTTATTAAAGTGATCAAAAGTCCTCTGGGCCCTCTTCTGTAGCATAGTTTTTTGGCAGTTTTGTTTCATCCTTATGTAGTATACATACTCTAATATGGCCACTTTTCTGGGCCAGTTAATCTTTTCCTCTACTGCTGGCCATGACAGTTCTAACATTTCTATTTCACTTATTCTGAACCATCTTGTTGTTTTCTTTTTCCAAACATCCAACAACCATCCTAGCAGTGTTTTTGCTCTGTATCTTGGGGTTCTTACCAGGCTGTTAAAGTTTTATGATAGAATACTAGTACATATTGATAAACTAATTTATCAAATTTATGTTATATACCTTCAGATTCCAGCCTCATACATATTCTCCCAGTTCCTGCCAGTATGTTGTCTAGGTCTTGCAGCCATTTCAGTGTATATTTTCTCTTCTTTACTGTGAAGCTGGACAGTACAGGGATTTAACCCTCATTATTTGTTGGAATATTAGGAGGAAATGACCCTATAAAGGTGCCTGTGAAGACTCAGCTTTGTCTTTAGGCAGGAGGAATTATAATCTTTTAACAAAAAGGGACAGGTCACTTCAGTAGGCCTAGTGGGTTCAGGGGATTTCAAGTTTCAGTACTGTTCTTAACCAGATTTCCTCGTTTCAATATGAGGGTCTCACTTCTTTCCTGTTAAGCCCTTGATTTTGGTTCAGGAGATATCCTGGGACTGAGAATTTCATATTTTTTGAAGCTCCTCTGCTGTAGTCAATTCCTAAGTGTGGTTCTGTGCTCTATCTGCCTTTCAGATACAAAAGATCAAGGTTTCCATAAATGTTGCCAAGGAGCCACTCTGGCTTTCACATTGTGCCTTGAATTGATGATTAATCTTTCTAACCCTGTCATTACCTCTCTTCCACAATCAGTGGGAGTCAACAGCACCCACCCAATCCCATAGTATTTATAATCACCAATCTTGTCATGTTTTTCCAGTAGCAAAGATATTATACCAGCTAAAATGTCCGTTTCTATTGAGATCCCATTCCAGTTAGCCATTAGTGGAATTTTTAACACTTGCATTGCTATAGCATTGCCAGAGGCTATCCATTCTTCACTTACTACCGATTATGGCTTCTTAGTGCAAACTAGCTGTCAAATGTCCATTTCCAAAATTTCGTAATAGAGTGTGCTTCCTAGAACTATCCTTGGTAGAAGCTGTCTTAAATTGTGTTCTCCAGAAGCAAACTCTGAGACAGACACTTGTACCAGAAGATTTATTGAGGGGTTTTCTTGAGGGATATCCCTGTACAGAGGTGAGGAAGTCAAGATTGGACAGAGAAAGTACCTACCTTACAATGATATTGGAAGTGAGTCTTTGACCTCTTTTATGGGGAGCTCTGGAGCTAAATGATCTTTAGGAATTGTTCTGAATTGAGACAAGGGAGCTGGAACATGTTTCTCTGCATCAGCCAATCACTGACTATGGTAAAATTTACACAAGGATGTTTAATTCCTAGTGACAGGCACACAATATGAGCTATCAGCAACCAACATTCCCAGAAGCTGGGAGATGGGTGCACTGACCCGAAAGAAGGGATCTACACACAATGTCACAGTATTCACTACAACCTGAAAACTGTACAGGATACAATCTATTGCCTTCAGGAGATTACAATCCATTGGACAGAGAAGGCTAACCTTTTTGAAAAAATGAAAAGGACATTTACATATTTAATTATGCTGTGAAGTATTTACTGTAAGTTCTATTATCTTATACATGTAGAACTAATGGCAGGAGATATAGTCTAGCAAGTAAACATAAGATGATGTTGCTCCCTGGAGCCTACATTTTCTTCATGTATGCAGGCATAAATTAGTAACTCCCATTATTTCTGCTGTCCCTTAGTACTGGTGATGAGGCTTCTACCATTGTCTCAAGGTCTTTATTTACTTATTCTCACAGATGAATAATGGCTTTTCTGATTGTGAGACAGTGAGAACCTGGAATCACTTGGATCCCAGAGGCTTGCTAGGGCATGATGGATTTTGCTCCTGCATCACTTGGCCTCTTGTCATTTGTGTTTTCTTTCACAACTTTCTGCCCTCAGATGGTTGAGATCTATTTACTCATTCTTTACTCACCAGCTCCGTGGGTAAATAACATACCTCACAAAAACCATCACTGACTGTTCTAGGTTCTACTCCGGCTGCCTTATAGCTCTGCATTTCTTCCCACACAGATGATCATGTCTTCTTCCTAGCTCCCACAGCGCTTTGTGCATATCTCTTTTATCTCACTGTGTTTAAATTTTTAGTTTTCTTCTCTGATACCACTTATTTTTCCATTCCATACCACATGCGTCCTTCAGAAGGATGGCCACATCTTACTCAGGTTTTCATTCATCTGTCAAATGGTCATTGTACTTGAATAGGCAGTAGGGAACACTGACATGCTTAACAGAAAGCCACTGCTCTCAATGAAATCTCAGTCTATTAAGAAAAATCAAATGTTACCAAGTAAATTATAATGTAGTATAATAACATTCTTACCTTTTTATGTCTTTATATGTAAACATTGAGTTGGTTAATTTTGAACTATTTAGTGATTGCTGAACACAACACCCAAGTATGGGATTTTCCTTTTACTCATGCAATTCTTTCTGCCCAAATCCCTCCTTCAAATGATTGATCTTGTTCTTCCTGCAAGACTTAATTGAAACAGTTGGTCCAGTTTTGATAAAGTCCCAAGAGATTAGACCCAATATATTTAAGTCTGGGTTAGTTGAACTTCCTTTATACTTTCACAGCAAATAAACTCTATCATATCATTTATTATTAATAAGTGCCATTGTCTAATAATGTTTGCTATTTTTTATTAATTGATACTATTTATTGATTAATATATGCCGACCACTGTCCTATATACTTTGTATGCAGTTTAACAATATTTTTAAATACAATCTTAGGATGAAACATTATTTTCATTTTATTACAGATATTGTAGTAATCATTATAACTCAAAGACAGCTTCTTGGTTCCTCAGAATGGTTTAAATCTTGTCAATAACAAGGGAATCATTGGGGTTTTTTTCCTTCCTTTTGAAAAAAAACCCAAAATCTTTTATACCTCATTTCTTGAGAGACATTTCCTGTGGAGGTTGGTAAAATAAAAATATATTTGAGACATCTAAGTTTCCAGACATAGTACTATTTTTCTAGACACTAACCTTATGTCCCTGGACACCCAGATAGTTTCACTGTTTTGGTGTTGATTTTTACAGGCACAATGTGAAATTTCACAAAAGTATTTATTAGGAATGGAGATTATATTATTATATTTTAGAAACATTTAGCTTTCTAGACAGAAGATGTACATCAAGCCTGGGTAAATAATTCCCTCTTATTTATGAATCTTTCTCTAAACAATTTCCATCTTATTTTTCCATAAGTATTATCCTTAGCCCCGAGATAATTTTATATTCTTACAGATTTGCACGTGCCTCATTTAATTTAATGAATGGAAAGAAAACAAAAGTAAAAATGATCTAAAAGTTAAACTTCTTCTGACAAGATGTTATACCATAATAGAAATTCTGTGATCTGTTATTCAGGCTTATAGAACACTATTAAATATAAATCCAAATGGAAGACAAAAATGAAAAATGTATAGCATATAATGGGGAAAATATATATACACATACACACAGTTTATGTGTATATGTATATGTGTATATATATGTGTGCATGTATAATATATATGATACATGTTTTTTCACTTCCATGTTATATGTACTACATGGAAAAATAACCTGGAAATGTATGACTTTCAAACAAGAGTTATCTGAATTTTAAAGCAATGTTCTAGACATGTAGGCCTTCAAATGTTCTACCAGTTAAAAAAAAAAGAATTTTTTTGACATTGAATCTTTAGCATATTATGTTTCCTTTTTAAAAAAAGTATTTGTAGCTATTCTCTCTTAAGTATTGTATTGTATGTACATGGAGGTTTTGATCATAGTGACTAATGTAAATAACTTCATGATCACTTTAACAGACTAAATGTACTGCTCTCTTTAGTCTTTTAATATCACAATGTTCTCTTTCTTGAATTTTCAATAAATGTGGCGATTAGGTGATGGAAATCATTCCATGCTCGATGAAAAGCAAAATACATTTAATGCTCATAGAAGTCAAAAGAACCACTGAAAATAGATCTCAATTTACTTTTATAGCATCCATTTCTCTTTGTGAGTCAAAGAAGTCACACTGGGAGAGAAACAGGTGCTATAAGTCTGCTCTTATAAGAGACCATTAGCCTCAGAAAATGGTAAGTGCTGAGAAATATTTTCTTTTCCCTGATTCACACTGAGGTGCAACTTTCTCTCCATTTAACTTGTCAAATGCTTATGTCTGCCCATATCCTATTTCTTTTTCTGATTTGTTGTACTTGAAAGACTGATAATGGAATGCTAGTATGCTACATGCTATGGTTCAAGATTTATTTTAAAAAATCTCTTTGATTTCTGTGCTGCTTTTCTTCTGAAGCATTATAATTTTCTTTGTAAAAAGCGAATATCATTTTTCTTACAGGTAACTAGTTTCTAGTAACATGTATTTAACATAATAATCCCCTCCTTGAAGAATGAGGGGGAAAACCATTTTAAATCATTCCTTATTTTGAAGAGACATGAACAGAACTTTACTGAAACTCTTATTTATGAGAACAGTAGGCAAAAGAATAAAGACAGTAAATACGTTTTTTATTTCAAATTTTTTTACACTAGTAATTACAGTGGCATTCTTATAGGGAAGGGTCAATCTGCCTATAAATATCAAATATCCTGTGAAACCATAATTATGTACCATTCAGGTGTATTTAAAATATAAAGATCTCTAGTGACTAAACCTTAAAATAAACTGTCATAAAAAAAATTTTTATCTCTTACTTACCAGAAATCAAAGAGTTTTTTGAAACAAAATAGGTATATGCCTCCAGTTTCAAAAAAGAATAAAAAAAAAAGTACCTCAGGTAATTTGACCAACAAATATTTATTTGTGACTGGACTGTGTTTGAAGGAGTAGAATAGCACTGACCAGAGGAAAAAAAGGGCCTACTATAAAGTTGCTGTGCTTTTAGTATAGTTCTTCAAAACCCATTTCATTTTTTAAAAAATTCATTTTAGATTGAAGATTTATAACAACTTATTGAAAAAACTTAATGCATGGAAAATAAGAATGAGCTTGTTGCTTATTTGCTATATGTCATGCCAATTTTCCAAAAGGAATGCAACCAAAAATGCCATCTAATCTGATTTTACTAAATTACGACTGCTTATTCAACTTATAATTACAGCTAAAGAGCTAAAGAGCCATGGGCATGGGGCAATTGGACTTAAATGTCAATTATTTTGGACTAAGTCCTTTGGCAAGACTGTTTAAGGTGAATTTTTTATCTATATATGATAGTTTTATAGGTACATATATGTTTCATTTAAATTTAAAAGTACCTATCTACATCTGCCTTACATTAGCTTTACTGTTGTAAATAAATAATTTATTTCCAAACTAATATTGGTAAATATTGATCCTTTTACTAATTTCTTCTCTATTCTTAATGATTATCTTTGCTGTAGACAGATTATTTTTATCTCCCTTCTTATAACCTAGAATAGAACAGTGAAAATGGTTTTGGATTATTTATCAGGAAACTGTGTTCAAGGCTCATTTGTCACAACAAACTGTGACTCAGTCTCTCTGGTGTTCAATTTTCCAGTGTGTAACCAGTGGAACACCCAGTATTATCTTATTTTCACTTCAAGGTATAAAGCAAATGCTTGAGGTTTTAGGGCTTATATTTTCTCCTATTTATTAATGTCAACAAAATTAAAATAGTGACAAAGTAAAGAGGATTTTTCCTTTTTCTTTTATTTTCTTATCTTTTTAAAAATTTTTCAAAAATTTCATTTCCTTTATGAAGAAGTAGATTTGAATTCATTTGAAAGTTTCTGATTCCACTTATCTTCTGTGACACCCCCCCCACCCCAAATTTTCTGCTTCAAACCCACAATCATTATCTTGGGAATTTAAGAAAACAAAAATAAAAGTAGGGTGATCTTTGAATAGATCAAATTTAATCTGTACAGTTAGATGCTTCTTGAGCTAACATAACTTTTCCTTAACTACCAGTTTTTTCTTCAAATGATTAATAAACATAATGAGAATAATGGACAGTCATTGAGCTTTATGTGGTAAGAAGTGTACTTTATCTTAGCAATGAAAAAGTCTCTAAATAAATTGATTTCAGCCTATTTAATCAACATCGTTGCAAATATTTAGTCATCTTTTTATAATGTTACAACTTTTTCCTTATGCAGATGCCACCTCTTATTTATCTTATTTTTTAAAAATAATACATCACTTATATTAAACTTAAATAATTGTTGCCTCATCTTAAGCAATAATATTTGGGAAAACAAGGATTTGATTAATTCTTTTTTATTTTTGCAATAATGGATACATCTAAAAATGGGCTTTGTTACAAGGATGAGAATTTTATTTCCTCTCAGCTTTCAGAGATTCCTCATTTTAATTCCATTTAACCATACCAAAAAAAAAAAAAAAACCAAACAAAAACAAGAAAAAACTTTCCTCACTTTTATGGATGTGAGATTTATTTGGGATTTATTTGCCTTTTCTTTCCCTTATTTAAACATACATTAAAGAGATGTGACAGAAAATATTAAATACTGACTTATTTCAATTGCAATAAGTAGAACAGATGAAATAAATATTGTTCCAAGGAAATAAAAAAAGATTCCACAATAATCTCCATTGGATCATAATGAACAGTGACATAGAGAACAGAGAGCATTTCATGCACAAAGAGAATGAGGTTTAGTTATCAGATAAATACCTCCACCAAAACCTAAATTCTTTCACAGCAGAAAGGCTACCTTCCAAGGAAGAGATTAAGAGCTATGATATTATACAAAAAATGTAACCTAGACGTTAGAAAAATTTCTTGAGGTAGGTTAATAATTCTGTCTCTACTAAATTTCATGTTTTCTAATTAACATTTAATAATATATTTTAGTTCAAAGCAACATCATGAAATACCCAGATTTTTGTTCCTATATTTCAGATTTATTTTAAATTTCTCATTCTAGAAGCACTGATTTTCTTAAATATTTATGACAATTGAAACAATATAATAACTTCTCATTGAAATTTTTAATTACCTATAATTTTACCTGCCAGATATACTTATTTAGACTTTCTGGGAAATAATATGTTCAAATTCATAAATAATTTAGAATATTTGCATACTAATGGCAAATTTAATAATGATTTTCTATATATATTATTTGTAATCAAAATTCAAATATTCTCTACTTGTATCTACTTTGATGCATACAGGAGAGGCTCAATGAAATGAAGATGACCCTCCTGGTTCTTTTTCTTCCTCCTGTGATTTTTACCTCATCTACTCTCTTATTATATGCATCAAATCCCCAGACTATTAAAATTTTATTACTCTTCTGATATGTTCAATTTTTTGACTTATACTTTAATAAATCTTGTTTTTCTCTGTCCAAAAAGTTTGGCTTCTATTTTTTTTTACATAAAATACTCATAGTCGTTATTCTATAATCAGTCTAAAACTTTGTGAAACTTATCCTACTTCTGAATTCAGGGATTTTTATTTATTTGTTTGTTTCCAATATCTTCCAAACCATAAACAGGATATGTTCTTATCCAGCAATTGCAATTATTTTGTTTTTTGATTTGCCTGTTTACATTTCTAAGTGTCTCACTTCCTTTGGCAGACTAAGGTGGAAATAACATCTTATTCATTTTGTGTCATCTATGTCTAGCAAAATTCCTGGCTCATAGTATGTATACATTCATCACATGTGTTGAAAGGATGACCAGTAGGTCACATCTACACAATACTAAAAAAATCAGTCAGTGTTTTATGCACTGAAAACAAAAGTTAGACAGATGGTGTTGATGGAATTTTTCCTTTCCAGTTGAATACTGAACACCATGAAGACACTGCATTAGACAGCAGAGGAAATTACTGGGTCCAGTGAAATGTTTTACTTTTTAGACAGATTTATTTTGCAGTACATGGAGAATAGACTAGAAACAAGAGAAAGATTGGCACAAGAAACAAGTAAGTCATGGCAATAATACAATTACCAAAAGATGCTTAAGAACTGAACTTGGACAAAGATGGTTACAGTTAAGGAAAATGCTAAACCTTTTAGAGGTAAAAAAACAAAATTTGGTGATAGCCAGTTATATTTAAGATAGTAATAGAGTACATGTGGTGTTTGTGGAAATCAAGCAGAAGGGGGAGAGGGGAGGAGGGGATGGGCAAAAACCCACCTAATGGGTGCAGTGAACACTATCTGGGTGATGGACACACTTTTTACCCTGACTCAAGCATTACAAAAGCGATCCATGTAACCAAAAACATTTGTACCCCTGTAATACTTTGAAATGATAATTTAAGAAAGGAAAAAAAAAAGATAGTAATGGAGAGAGGGAAGTCTCAGATGACAAGGATTATTGTTTGGATGACATTCATGAAAATATGAAGTGAAGCAAGATGAAAAGATTGTATTTATCCTGTTTATGGTTTGGGAGATGGGAGTGATAAATATGATTACCTATGTTTTAAACGTGTTGTCATTGGAGTACTAATGTACAATTCAGATAGAGATATCCAGAAGGTAAGAATAAAGTATAGGGATCAAGAAAGATTCTCGGACAAAACACAAGTTCTTACAGGTCATAATCAGAAAGATGACAATTTAAAGCAACAGTTTACCAATCAGATTATGCATTATAAGAGGATAAGTGAACAGAAAACACTAAAGACACAAAAGTAGTAATAAGTTTATAGCAAAGGGAACTGAGAGAAAAAAATCCAAAGAAGGAAAAATCCTGTCTAGGTGGGTATCAAAAAGCAAAGAGAGAGAAAGCTTTCAAGAAGAGTAATGGTAAATATGACCAAATCTGTGAAGATCACAGAAAGCCAAAATGAACTGTAGAAATATTAATCTATTTTATCTTATTAGTAAGTTTCAGATTATGCCCAATACAGATAAATTAGGAGAGAATTTCCTGAAACACTAAATGTAAATAGTAAAGAAATGCATACAAACATATTCACATATAAAAAGAACATTCATTCAAAATATGAACAAAAAAATAAATTGTGTCACCTAATTTAACAAGGGGCATATGAAACATAAATAAAAAAGATATAAAATTCTAAGAGTAAATCTAAGGAAAAATGTGAATTATGGATAGGACTGTTCATTCTTTTCTTGTAAATAATAAGGTTATTTACAAGAAAAGAATAATATGTCTAAACAAAAGAGTGTTTTAACAAATTAAATTATATATTCTTATCTGGGAAAAAAAACTAATATACTAAAGAAGAAGATGTATTCCAAATTTAACTCAGAATTTTTGTTAAATATTTATTTTGTGCCATGATATGCTATGGATTTTACTACTTGAATGAAAAGTTTAAAAATTAATGATCTAATAAAAGTCTCTAAAAATATGTTAATGTACTTAATGTAGAAAAATAAGAAGATAAGAAAATATGGTGAAAAAGGAGTCACAATAGGAAGTTCATTTTACCAACTTAAAACATGAAAAAAATTGTTGGAATTGTATGACAGCAAGGTTTGGAAATAAATTAGCTAATTGATAAATAAATTTTAGAAACATAAAACCTATATAGTCATTTGGTATGTGACATATGATATGATATGTCAGAAATAAAATGTTAACTATCATCGTGTAGCAAAAATAAATTTATTCCTCACACCAAACAGAATAAAATTCCAGATGAGTTAGAGTCTTTAAAATTAGTAAGAACAAACAACATTTCCAAATACCTAAGAGTAAATCTAAGGAAAACCATGAATTATCAATAGAACTATCAATGAACTATCCTTTTCAGGCAAATAATTTTATTTTGCTTATTTATTCAATCATTCATTCAACAACACTTATTGAAGCCTACTGTGTAACAGGAATTTGGTTAGGTGATAGAGGCAATGATAAACAAAACCCATCATGTCCGTAATGCTATAAGAGAACAAAGAAGGGGTACATATTCCATATTGGAAAACTTGGAAAGGTGGAGGATCAAAGATTACCTTCCAAAGAAAGTGCATCATAAATTGAAGCCTGAAAAATGATTTCCCAGAGAAATAGAATGGGTTGAAAGGAAAAAAAAATTTCCAAACATCACAAACAACAAGTGAAATATTACAAGTTAGAAGCAGTATGTCAGATTAGAGGAAATTAAAATTAGTTGAGTATGGCTGAATGAGGAGATAGCAAGAGTATGCCAGAGGAATTAGGATCTTGGATAACCTTCTAAGGAACTTGGACTTCATTTTGAGGGTAATGGGAAGTCACTGGATGATTAAAGTGGGAGAGTGATACACTTATAAGTAAGAAATGATTATCAGTGAAGATGAACAGATAAGAATGGATTGAAGGTATATTTTATGTTGAATTGGATGACTCAATGATTGGATGCAGGGGATAAAAGAAAGGGGGAAATCCAGAGTAACACCTACATTTAGGATTGAGCAAGCTATTGTCTGAATGTTTGCATCCTCCCAAAATTCATATGTTGAAACTTAATCACCATTACCATTAATTTAATGGTATTAGGAGATACGGCTTTTGGGAGGTGATTAGGCACTGCCTCCATGGATGGGATTGGTGCCCTTAGAAAAGAGGCCACAAGAGTTGCCCTGCCTCTTTCATCATATGAGACCAAGCAAGAAGGTGCCATCTATGAACCAGGAAGTGGGCCCTCTCCTGACACAGAATCTGTTGGTGCCTTGATCTTGGACTTTGCAGCCTTCAGAACTGTGAGAAATAAATTTCTGTTGTTTAAAAACTTCCCAGATTTGGTAATTTATTATAGCATCCCAAATGGACTAAGACAGAGCATCTGGATAGACAATGGTACTATGTATTGAGATGTGGCAGACTTGGTGAAAAACAAATTTGGGGTAGGGAAATTTTCAAAGTCCTTTTTGGAACTTTTACATTCAAGATGCAATTAAGAAATCCAAGAGAACATGTCCACGTCAACTAGGCAGTTAGAAACAGGTGAAAATTAAGCATTAGGCTTACAAATTTGTGAAGTGTCAGCATATATTTAAAGTAATGAAACTGAATTAGATTGCATATGTAAGGGGTAAAAAGATAAGAGATACTTCACTTAGAAGAATGGTTTTCAGTTCCGCCCAGGCTACATGAATGTATTAAATTGTCACCTCTACCCCAAAATTTTGTACATCTATTATGCATCAATAATAAATAAATAAATAACCCCCCATAAAAAAAGGATAAGAGAAGCAAGGAGAGTCACTTCTGGTAATGGTGGAGTAAGTAATTTAAGCCAAACCTCCTGATGAGAACAATTTGAAAAGATAAATAAAATATTTGTAAATATCTGCTCATGTCAGCAGAGAGCTAAGAAGGCAATGAAGAATTTTGGGGACATGAGCAGGAAATAGAAGCAAACCCAGAGAACTGAACCCAGTACTTGGAGCTGCTTTTTCCCTGCAGTGTCTGCTCATTTTAAAAAAGCCAAGAAACCAATCAAAGCTTATGATGGTCTCACAGAGGTATGGGAAAGAATTTGCGACCTCAAAAGATCTACGCTATAGATCAAGGTTTCTCAACCAGTGTTCCACAGAACCCTTGATTAAAGAGAAGACAATAGGAGTCATGTTAGAAATGATGATTAAAAAAATAAACATTGGGTTTTGAAATTTGTATCCACATCAACCACTTAGGAATGTCTTTCTAGGTCTTTCGATCTTCTGTGGTAAAGAACAATAGGAATGTGTTCATTAGGTGTGTCCATTCTCAGTTTTGATCTGAGATAGGTATCACTGATAATTGGTGAGCTTTTTATTGCATCAAAGAAAGTCTGGTAGGCTGATAATGTCAGTTTCTCTTTCCTAAGTTGCCTCCCCCAGCCTCCACCTTGTGTGCCACTGACTTGAAGGACCAAACAAACTCTACCTATGTAACACAAAATTGGAAGGAAATTTTTGCTCTGAAGAAATTTTTATTTGCACTGACTCAGCTACCCCTTGATACTTTGTTGTAGTTACAAAAGTTGCAAAGCTTGAATTGTGTAGTTTGTAAGGGAATTATATTATTAACTACTCATATATTTTGTGATTTTCTCATTAATTAATTTTTATGCTTTCTTTTAATTAGTCTTTTTCTTTTTAAAAATATGTCTAAATTGCCCATCTTGGTGATTTTTGAAGATAAAGTGGGAAATGGAAGAGAAAAATTCTAGGCTTTATAGGCCTAACTTATTCTGAATAAATTAGTGTTAGAAAGGCATAATTTCCTAAGTCATTTCACTGTACTAGTGAAACAGGGGTCCAAAAAATTTTTTATTTTTACCAAAAAAAACTAATTATCAATGGGTTTTACATGGGCTGGCAATCCAAATTGTCCTTTCATTATGTATAGCCTGTGGGAAAAAAACTTATATAAATTCAGCTATGGCTCCAGGAAAATTGAAATGATAACCAAAGTAAACAAAAGAAATGGACAAAAATTTGCTAAGTGTAGATGCTGTTTCTTTCAAAACAAGCAAAATGAACCTTTTGTTTAAAAAGTAGCATTCAGTGAAAGGGCTCCAGAAGTACGTTATTGCCAAGAAAAAGGAAAAGTAAGCAAATTTCACATGCTTACTATTGTCAGCATGTGAAATTATAGTGAGAAAAATACTAGAACAAGATTCAGTATAAGAGACTGAAAATGTTCTAATCTCAAATAGTATGATAAATTGACATATTGATGACATGCCCCATGATATTCAAAGGGTTTTGTGAAATAAAATGTAAAACAAGAGCTCTCTAGCCGGGGTGATGAGTTAACAGATTTCACCAATAGATGTCATGCTGTATTATTTGTAAAAACTGTGAATTATAGTGATATTCAGGAGAATAGTTTCTGCTGCAAAGAGCTGCCCCAAAATGAACATAAGGCAAGACATATTTAATATTCTGTCTTAATATCTGTAAAAGGATTTCTGTTTTGGAAGAACTCTGCTGGAATCTGTATTGGTGGTGCCTCATCAAATATAGATTATATGATAGATTTTTGCCTCTCTTGTAACAAAAAGAAATCATGAAATAATTTTTAAAAAACATTTCTTTCTCCACAGAGAGCTGCTAATGTCAAATACTGTTGGAAATAGGATGAAAACCTTCTAGGTAATGCTACAAAAATAGTTAATTAGATTAAACTCAGTCCAGTTTGCTGAAGAATATTTTTTTTTAAACTTTGAAAACCTGGATACAGAGGATTTAAATTACCTGTTAAATATAGAACTCTCATAGCTTAGCAAAAAAATAATTCTCGGTGGGGTGTTTGAACTGAAAGGTGAATTGCTGGAATACTTTCAAGAACATAGTGGGCAGATTGTACTGACTATCTTGAAGACAAAGAATGGCTGTGAAGCCAATCTACTTTACTGACATTTTTCATCGCATGAACCAGGTGCATAGGACTAAAAGATCCTACAGAAAAAGTCTTAATTTTAAGTGAAAATTTTCTTGGATTAAAAAGGAAACTGGATTTTTGGAAATCTTATAATGTTTTCACTGTTGTTTGGACTTGAGGGTAAGGAAGGATATCAGTAAGTCTCAAGTCTTATTGAAAACTACATGGACAGAATTGTGGAGCAAAATTGAATGGTATTTTTCCTTCCCTTTGAACACAAGGGCATGGTTTGGTGAGGGATACTTTATCCGAATCTTCTGTTTGACAAAAGAGTTAGAACTTCTTGAGCCATAGCTTGAGTTATAACTTGATCATACACTCAAGATAAGATTTAAACATCTGTTTCTAGACAAGTTCTAGATATCTGTGCATGAAGAGTTTCTTACAGTCCAGTGGGAATTAGTGAATCTCTTGCTGCAGCTTTCAACTTCCTACATGTGTGAGCAAATTTGTTATTGTTTAACAAACAAGACTAAGACCAGATATTGTCTCATTTTGGCTGAAAAATAAAATCTGTGTATGCTTAACTCAAGTGAGACCCAAAATTAAATATCTGTGCAACAAAAAATAAGTATAGTTTTCACACTAAGATACAATTTTACTCTTGATTTTTAGTTTCAAAAATACCACATCCACCCAGCAGATAATAACAAAGACTAGATTTACCCTCCCACTTGGAAAAAGAGAGAGAGAGGGAGGAGAAAATATGAAATAACAGTTTTCTAGGCCCTGGACATCAATCAATGATCCCTAAGACAGAAGAAACAAATGAGGTAAGCCCTATAATTTCCCTAGCTTTACTACCTTGAGAGAGTTCCTAGACCACATCACGGGAAGGAGAACACAGTGGGGCCTGGAAAATTTTCCGAGTTAAAGAGACAATACTGAGAGTCCAGAGAGCCCCAGGTGGCTAGGGTTCACAGGTCAGAGTATGGAGAGCAAAATGCTGCACAGTCAGAGAATCTGGGAAATCTGTACAGGATCTGCATCTAGTAGTCAGTAGAATAAAACTCAAGAATATTTACAGGAATATAAAATTATCCAGCACCCAATAGATTCAAATTTACAATGTTTATCATCCACTCAAAGACGTTATTTTAAAAAAAGACTGATTGAACTCTTAAAAATGAAAAAAATACAATGCATAGTATTAATGACAAATGAGACACTGCAGAAGAAAAAATTAGTGAACTTGCAGATATATCAGTACAAACTATCTGAAATGAAACACAGAGTAAAATAAGAATAAAAGAAAAAATGCAAAGAACATCATGAATTATGTAACCACTTCAAGTAAATTAATATGTCTCTAGGTGTAGAGTCCAAAGGAGAAAAGAGAGACATTTCTTTGGCAGGTACAATGCAGGTAGACATTAAGCATAAAGCACTAAGAGATAAGAAAGGACACTTCAATATTCACTATATTAGAAACTTGGAGAGAGGGAAGGAGAGAGGGAGGAAGGTAGACATATATAGAGAGAGAGGGAGAAAAAGACAGAGACAAAAAAAAGTCTATAACTCAAGTGTATTCACCAGTAAATTCTATAAAGCATTCAAAGAAAAAAAAAATTCTATCCTGTAAACACTTTCAGAATATCACAAAAAAAGAAAAACACCTATCAACGTGAGACTGTGTGTGTGTGTATGTGTGTGTGTGTATTGAGGAAGACAGGCATAACCTAGACAAGGACATTACATAAAAGAAAAAAAATAAGCTGATCTCATTCATGTTTCAATTTATAAATTGGAAGGAATTTTAGAACATTTAAATAAATAAAAAGCAATGCCTTATTCAGGGATGGGAAAATTCAATATTGTAAAAATATCCATTTA
Organism: Daubentonia madagascariensis; assembly: GCA_023783475.1. Lineage (NCBI taxonomy): Eukaryota > Metazoa > Chordata > Mammalia > Primates > Daubentoniidae > Daubentonia > Daubentonia madagascariensis. The sequence goes on from JAKFHU010000725.1 coordinate 3,285,641, forward strand.
GCCCCAAAATGATCTATAGATTGAATGCAATCTTATTTCAAATGCCAACATAATTTATTGGAAATTTAAAAACTAAATGCAAAATTTATATGAAAGCAAGCATAGGACCAAAATTAGCCAACATAATCTTGAGGAAAATTATAAGAGGACATGCTCCATTATGTGTTGAAACTTAATGTAAAATTATAGGAATAAAAACATTGCTGTATTTCTGTAAGGATAGTCAAATAGACCTGTGGAGGTAAGTTCTATGATTTATGTAAATCTACTCTGACAAATCTTGTCTTTTACACCAATAAGTCTTTAAGGCTATGGCACATTTTTTTAGAGTGGAGGAGGAGGGGAACCACCAGGATTATTTGATTCAGGGATATCTCAATTTGAAGGAATAAACTTAGACCTGGAGAAATTAGCTAACTGGATAGAAAGAGAATGCCAAACAGAAGAATCATTAACAAAAAATACTATTCCCTGGCTCTTAATATCAACTCTGGGGAAAACTAGACCTCTAAAGAGGAAAATTACAAAATTGGCAGTGAAAGAATTAAGTTCAGATTTTCTGGTTGCTGAAAGCCTTCTCATGCTTCAGTGGCCACTTTAGCTGGCATATTCCCTGAAAAACGTAAATGATTTAAAACGACCATTTTCTGCAAGCCATGGACTCCAGGGGTTTTCTGTTAAAAGTCATTTTGTGAAGAAATAACAGAAGACTGACAAATCCTTGCCAGTAGGAACTCTTAGAATAGACCATTGGGGGGGGGGTGTTGTCACATCACTAATACTAGATAATGCTGATTTAAAAGGAGTATTTTGGTTGGCAATGGATCCCAAGTGGATGCAAGCTTTGTGAGAGGACCACTGTGGATAGTATGAAAACTAATCTGTGGCTGTGGGTAAAAGGAATTTACCCTAAGAGAGGAAACTGTCCTGCTCCATCTCTATCAAGTAGAATCTACTTTTTGAAGAAGTAGAAGTATAACAGAAACTGGCAACCCTGAATTGGCTGTGTGAAGGTAAGGAAACAGATCTAAATTAATGTTGTTGACACAGACCGTGATAAATGCCATGATATAGCCAGCTCCCTGCTACCTCACCAATCTTTGCATCCTTGTGTAGCCTTACTATTAAATGCCAATAAAATATTCAAGAGGCAGTGATTGATTTGCTAGCTTAGTTACTGTGTATGTGACTGACTGATGGAAAATAGTTCTGTGTTATCCAGAGGAATGATAGCACTAAAGGGAAAAATGGACAAAAAGGGAGGGCCATGGAGAGTGAGTACTATTTATCCAGGTAAAGATATCAGGAAGCTACTGAAAAAACATAAGAAAAAAAATAATTGGGTTGCACCTAGAAAGCACATTAGGGCATAAAACAGAGGCTTCTTTCAACTCCGGTTATGATACTCATACTTCTTAAAGTGATCCTTGCACTCTATATAGCCAAGCTGGTATGAATTTAAATCCCATTTCAGGATTATGATTTAGAACAGAAAATACTTGAACATGGTGCAAAATTCACTCTCAGATAAAAAAAAAAGCACACAAAAATGACTGAAAGAAGGGCTTAGACCTGCTCACACAACTCCCAGCAGGGGATCTAAGGCCTTTCACAATTATAGTTCCAAGATGGTCTGGGGGTTGTGGGCAACATTTTTCAATTACTAGTGAGCATTGATTTTCACGGAAGAGGAAGTGAACATTCTTACAGGTCCAGATGTGAAACCTAGACGGCACATAGAGAGTGGAAGGTACTTATGTTATAACTAAGCTACAGTTTGGAAAATGGGACTAGAGAACATATTCCAAGGTTCTGTTGCTGTTACTTCAATGTGTAATTGGAATTGATGTGTGTCATAGGAACGCTGTCTCATCTTAATTGGACATGCTGAATGGGAACCTTTATATTGCCCAAGCACTCTTCTGTGGGAAAGTTAAGCAATATAGAATTCTGAAAGTACAAGAGAACAGTGTTCAATTAAGGAAATGATTGAAGTACAAGCATTAAATCCCACTCACTCATGGAATATGACGATAGCCATTTGAGGACATAACAAGGTGGTTCTCCTCATTACTGAAAACATAACCAATGCAGTAAAGACTGTACAAGAAGTGCAATAGGCCAATGGTGATTGACATGCCGTGATAGACTTGTCTTATACCTTCTTTTTCATACCGATTTGGAATCCAATCTGATACTGTTTAGATTTTTGTGAAATGGCTTTCAGTATATATTCTTGTTTTTTTTTTCCTTTTTCCACAGGGATATTTAAATTGACTGGCATTTATCATAATCTAGTGTAGTGGCATCTGAGCTTGATGACAATTAGGAGTAAGTTGGCTCCTTGCATTGATAATCTCATGAGACTTGCCTCCTTGGAGGAAGGCAGACAGGAGAATTTAAGTCACCAATATGACAAGTTAAGGCTGGCTGACAAACATAGCTGGACTAAAAGGCTGGTCCAGTGCACTAAATATTGAGGGATTATATTACCTGGAGAAATCACGATATCCCTCAAACCATGAGAAATAAATTGCTATCTTTTATTGACACTGACATTAAACAATAAGCCCGAAGACATGTAGACCTTTTGGGATTTTGTGAGACTACCTTCTGCACTTAAGGATTCTGTTAGTACCAATTCACAAAGTCACCAGAAAGAAACTAAACTTGAAGGGAGTCCTGCTCATAAACAAGCACTAAAAGACCCACTTGAACCTTATGACCTGACTGCCAGAGATTTCAGTAGTATCTGTAACTAGAAATTTGCTGACTGAAGCCTTTGGCCAAAACTGAATGTTGTACTCATGAAAGATCACTGGAGATTTGGACTCAAAAGCTGCATTATTCAGAGGCACCTTTTAGACCTTTTGAAAAACAATTGGCAGCTTGTTACTGGAGTCATTGGTGAAAGTGACCCAACAGTAAATGGCAGCACATAATCCTGGGGCTAGAAATACCTTTTGTGTCTTAGGTAATGTCAGAGAAGGATAGAGAGGGAGCAGCTCAGCAGAGCTCACTGATAAAATGGAAATATTTGAGTCAACAGGATGTGACAAAAAGAAACTCAGGACATGTAAAATACATGTGTGAGCAGCTTAATTCACTCCTTCCGAGGCCAATAATAGAGTTCTCTTGATCTCCCTACCTCTCCACTTCCCTATTACCTATTGCTATATGCTCTGATGCCAAAAAATAGTTTGCTTAGTTCACTGATTGGAGTTCCTACAACAATAGTTGCATTGCAATTGGAAATTGGTCACAATATACTTTACATATGGTAAAGTGTTGAAGAAGGAAAGGGTAAATAATAGGCAAGGCAGAGAGCTGTTTATTTAGGAATAAACAGCAGAAAGAATTAGGCTTGGACCTAAGTAAAGCATTTGAATATATTTATGTACTCTTGTGCCAAAGTCAATGAATGTCATTTTGGTATGATCCTAAATAATTGAACAATAACCACAGCCTTCCTCTCCATATGGAATAGTTAGTTTGGGAAGTTTCTAAGGGACTTTAGAAGACATAGAATTAAGGTGGGTCAAATAGGTGCCCACAAAAAGTACCTGTTGCTGATTCAAATGGGGATAGGAATTCTAGAGCAGATACCTTAGTCAGAGCTATAAAGCTAGCTCCTTAGGTTCATGAAATAAATTGGGAGTGCGTGGCCATGCTACTTGGTCAAGGAGATCACATTCCCTTCATGTGCAATTGAACAAACAATGTGGGAGGGACCTCCACTCAGTATGAACAGGAGGAACGTCAAGTGATCTTTAATATTTGAAGACAGATCTAGGCAGAATTACTAAGTTGGCACTGGACTTGTATAGGTAGCATTAGAGGGCTACAGATGGGTATTGACTGAAACTAACCCTAATTTATTCTAGCATTTGCTTATTCTGAAAAAGAAGCGACTGCAGAGAATATAAGGGAAGTTTAGAAAATACAAATAATTGATCATTTTGGCCCACATGAATCTATTTCCTCTGATAAAGGTTCACACTACATTGCTACTAATATTCAAAAATGGGGTAGGAAAATAATGTCAAATAGACATATCACATGCCATATAATCCTTAGAGCAGTATTCTTATTGGAAAGTAGAACCAGCAATTAAAATACCTGAGACTTAAAACTTAGGATGGAAATTGTGAGTGTTGATAAGGCTGTGAAACAACATAATCTCTCAAATACCACAGAAGAGTTGTAAATTTGCACAACCACTTTTTAAAAAATCTACTTCTGATTTTTAACTAAAGTTAAATATAGATATATTCTCTGACCCAGCAATTTTATTCCAACAGAAATATGTGCAGACGTACACAACCTGATGTATTTAGGAAGGATCATCACAGCAGTGTTCATAATAGTTCAAAACTGGACACAATGGAGATTTCCATAGGGAATAGTTGGATATGGATAAATATCCAAAATGGGCATATAAATATCCATTTATTAATGCATAAATAAATTGAGATGTGTACATACAATTTAATACAATAAAGCAGTGAACAACTAACCACAACTCTGCAGGAATAAATGGATAGATTTCACAAACATAATATTGAGTGAAAAAAGACTGGAACAAAATAACAGTGTAGAATTTCCGTTTAAATAAAATTTAGAAAAAGACAAAGCAAATCTACTGTTATAATTCAGGATAAGGCCTAACTTGTGGTGGACTCAGAGAGATGATTGGGAGAGTGCATGAGTGAACTCCTAGATGTTGTTCATATTCTCTCTCTCACACAGTTTTACGTAGCAGATGCGTGGCAGGTACAAGATTTAGCTTAGGTCAACTAATTCTAAAATATACATATTATCCACTACACAACAGTGTTTCCATAAAATTAAAAATCTTTCTTCTATCATTAAATTAGTTAATTTTATGTTTCAAGATTGCTAAATATCTACAACACAAGTATTCTAAGACTAGATTTTACCGAGTATCTATGAATTTCTATTGGTGATTGGCCATGTATCTCTCCATGAAGCTTGTCTCCACATGGCTAACTTGATATTCCTCACATTACTGCAATCTTAGAAATAAGTGCCAGGCTGGACTTTTGCAGCTCTACATTTTTTTAAAATGTTGCAAAAATTCTGTCCTCATTGAATTTTCACTTCAGTTTCATCCTACAATGAATGATAATCCAGTATTTTCTGCTATGTACTTCACTGTTACTGGTCAACATCTTTCTCTTCTCAAATTTTATTAGCAAAAAAATATATATATCCCAATTATCTCTTTCTTCTTAATAAACCACTGCAAAGCATAATGGCACAAAACAAAAGTATATCATCTGTCATGATTTTGTGGTTTGACTGGGTTCAGCTGGGCTGTGTGTTTTTCTGAGGTTCCTTTAGATGTTTGCAGACCAAAATTGCATGGGGTAGAAGTAATCTGAACGTTTTATTAAGATAGATTTTCAAAATGGTTTCTTCCCTTGTATGTCTGGTGACGGGGCTGGAATACCTGGAACAACTGGAAGTTAGCCACTCATCTCTCCATGAAGCTTCCCCACAGGGCCAACTTCAGCTTCCCCACATCATGGAAGTCTTAATGTAGGACACTTCTAACTTCTTAACCATCTTCCCTGAGAGCAAGTATTCTAAGATCACAGCAGAATCTTCGAGTCTTCTTCTAACATAACTTCAACCATAAAGTATCACTTTCATTACATTTTATTTTAGCTAGCCCAGATTTAAAGAGGTATGGAGATTTGTACATATATCTGAATATAGAAACTACACAAAGATGTTAGTGGGGATTGATCTTTGGAGACCAGCTCTCACAGTACACTTCCTGGTCCTCATGATTTACTCCACTCCTACATGCAAAAAATTCTTATTGTACTTCAAAGACTCCGAAAGCCTCATCCTGTTATGGCACCAGGCTCAGGATTTAAGTCCAATATGTAATTATCTAAATATTAATAAATAAAGGCATGGAAGAGTTTCCTCAGGAAAAGTTTCTTGAATACAATTTTTGTCAATCTAACACCTGGGAAGTAAAGAAACAAGTTGTCTAAAACCCACAAACCTAATATGCAATGGCGATACATGGAAAGGATAGTCACAATAAACACTCCTTTTCAAAAGTGGTGGGGGGTAGGAGGCATACAATGTTTGCTGGGTCACAACAAATCTAAAATCCAACCAGACACATGTCAATATTGCATTGATTAGTGCCTAGTCCTGTATCCTGAGAATGATGTTGTAGGTTTCTTAGCTCTGTGCTCCTGGCTTTTGTTTCAACCTTCTGATTCATCCTTTATTTTATTTAAGAAGTTGTATCCTCTTTCTGCTCATAGAATGTTAGAGTTTTAAAGGCCCCTTTCCATTTTGTTCTGTCTCTGATCTTTTTAGCTGAGCTGCTGGTGCTTCTACCGATATGATTCTCCTAAAAACTCCATGGGTTTCCTCTGAAATGTATTCAGGTTTACTTCACTAGATAGGTCATACCCACAAATATCCTCAATATAGGGCTTTCTCTATTTGGATGCTATGAGAGGCTGCTCTCTAACAACACCTTTCAGATTATTAGATGCTCTATTGTTTAACAGAGTTTCTAGCACAGTTTTAAGATTCCTAGAAGGGAGGAGACGTCAGTGAAAATCATGGAAAAAGGATCAACAAAAAATTCTCTCTTCCATGAGAAAACTGGCAACAATATGACAAATTACTCTTTTAAAACTCTAGAAATTAATTGAAGACTTACAACAACCCAAGGTAACATTTATACATTGCCTGAAACAGTGTATAAAAACAATAGAATAACCAAAAAAGCTTAAAAGGAAAACTATGGCAATTAGACGACTGTATGGGTTTTGAAAAGCTCCAACATATGTCTGGGAATCTAGAAGGCCATATGAGTGTTTAGGGCAATACATACGACCAGGGCAGTACACATGCTCAGCGAAGATTTGAAAAGGCTTATGTTCCCACTTCTGTGTGACCCTGTGGCTCTGGACATGCAGGAATTGAAGACTAAGTCAGAGTTGTAAACTACCAGGCTGAGCATTAAAGACACACTCCAGCATTCACACAGAGCCCCCTCAGCAAAGCCTGGGAGACTTTAGTTTGGGGCATGTAAAAAATCTCTATCCAATCACCTGATTACTAAGTCAACCATCAGAGACTTCAGAGGTCACGTCAAAAAGAAAATAGACTTAAAAGATTGAGAAATGTCCCCAAATAAACAACAAACAGCAGGTAGACACAAGATGGCTGACCAGAGACTTCAGCTGCCAGATCGTCTCAGAAAGAAGGAAAAGTTTTAGATGAAAAAGGAAAAGAAAAAGAAAACATATATCTGGTGTAATTCTGAGGAGAAAGTGCCAGAACGTACCAGAGATTCCACAGGAAGAAGGTGCAGAGCAGAACAAGAAGGAGCAAGATACCAACAGATCAACCCCCAAGAGGCTTGGAGCCCAGCAAAAAGTGTAGGTAGGGGGGTTTGTTTCTCCCTCTCTTGCATCTCTGGTAGTCAACAGTCTCCCAAGCTGCTGGAGAGCCTTTCTACCCTCACGAGCCCAAAAGCTGCTGCTGAACAGGGAGCTTCTTGAGGACAAAGCACCAAGCTGCCAGCCCCCTTGGGGTTGCTTCCCGTTACCACAGACCCTAGCCAAGATGGCAGGTGCCATATTGCTTCTCCACCCACTGTGTGCCTTTGTCCTTCCCAGGTAGCTTCAGCCCCTCAGGTTTTGCCTTGCTCATTCCCACACAAACATTTCCCAACTCCAGCCCAGACTGCAGAAGCCACAGGGGGAGGTAGGTAGCAGAGGATGTGTGACCCCCAGATCCTGGACATTCTAGGAGGGCTGCCTTCCAGAAACAGGGACAGAGACAACCAGAGTGCTAGATGTTCTCCATTCAGACTCTTTTCTTCCCTTTTCACTCCCTCCCCATGGCTGCAGAGAGAGATGATTGAGCTGGGGCTCTCAGGAATGGCTGCTTCCCTTCTGATGGTGCATCCACCACACTGTGGCTACCAGAGACAGTGGGGCTCAAACCTTTCCTCTTAAAGACCTGCAGTAGACTAAGGGGTGCTTGGAATGTGAACTCCTTACTCATCAGCCCTCCTCAGTGTTGTTTGACCAGTTGCTCCATCAGATAAAGGCACACCCCAAAGTGGAAGGACATCAAACCTGCTTGAGCACCCCATAGGCAACTTGGGACCAGCATGCTTCTCCCTGGCATGGTTAGGGATTGATCTTTGGGGACCCAGTGACAAGCTAGCAGGCCAGAACCCATACCCTCAGGACACAATCTTGTTTTTCAGGGGCACAGAGGGGAGATTTGAGAAGTAATCTTGGTAGACTAGGGAGCCTATGTGGGCAGAAATGAAAAGAGAGTGCTGTGTGCATCTCCAATGGGAAGGCCACACTCTCAAACCAGGGTGGGATTCTGGACAGGGAACCTCCCAGCCTGCAGCACCATTGCTGGAGTGCTCAGCTAGTTTGAGCTGATGCCTGCTGGCAGATGCCAGAAGGAGACCACAGGGCAGGGGAGTGGGGAGAAGAGTGAAACCCCCTCCTGACAGCCAGACTGTGAATCTCAGATAGCTTTGCCCCCACAAGCAGACTTTCTGGCTTGACAGGACCACTTCAGCACCTCCCTCGTGGCTTCCCCAGCAGTCTGGGAGTGCACCTTTATTTAACCCCTGCAAAGACAGCTACCTTACTAGCTTTTGTGGAGCCTGAAAGAAGGCTCAACCTACAAACAACTAGCAAATGAGAAAACCACCACACTAAGGATATATATAACCATGGCATCCATCCAGAACCTAGACTGTCATCAAATCACCACAAACAAAGCCAAAGGTTCTTACCCAACATATGCTACAGACACACCCTTATGAATGGGGGTGGGATGAGAGCCCAATGTAAACAAAATAAATTCCAAAAACAAGAAGTGACAGCTGCTCCAGATGGAAAGGAACTCTGGAAGTATGAAAAATCAGAGGAAAACGAAACCCCCAAAAGGGCACACCAACTCTCTAGCAATGGATCCCAACCAAAATAAAAATATTGAAAAGACAGATAAAGAATTCCAAATATGGATTATAAGGTAGCTAAATAAAATCCAAGAGAAAATCGAAAATCAACTCAAAGCAACCAGAAAAACAATTCAGGAAATGAATGAAAAATTCACTAAAGAGATCAACATATTAAAAAACATCAAATAGAACTTCTGGAAATGAAAAACTCATTTAAGGAAATACAAAACACAGTGGAAATCTTTAAGAATAGATTAGATAAAGCAGAAGAAAGAATTTCAGAGCTTGAAGGCAACTCTTTAGAATTAACTCAATCAGTCAAAAATAAAGAGCAAAGAATTAAGAGGAATGATCAAAGCCTACAAGAAATACAGGATTATGTAAAATGGCCAAATAGAAGAATCATAGGCATCCCTGTGGGTGAAAAAGAAACGCACAAGGGCTGGAAAAATTATTTAATGGAATAATTGAGGAAAACTTCCCTGGTCTTGCTGGAGATTTAGACATTCAGTTACAAGAAGCTCAACAAACACCCGGGAGATTCATTGCAAAGAGGCAATCACCAAGAGTTATAATAATCAGATTGGCCAAAGTCAACATGAAGGAGGAACTCCTGTGAGCTGTGAGGTGAAATCATCAAGTAACTTATGAAGGAAAATTCCTCAGGCTAACTGTAGACTTCTCAGCAGAGACCTCACTAGCCAGAAGGCACGGGGGTCCCATCTTCAGTCTTCTTAAACAGAATAACTGCCAGCCTAGAATTTTGCACCCTGCAAAACTAAGTTTCATATATGAATGAGAAATAAATACATTTCCAGACAAGCAAACACTGAAGACATTTGTAAGACCAGACCTGCCCAACAGGAAATAATCAGAACTGCATTATACAAGGATCAGCGCAATAGACACTCACCATTGTAAAACTATCTAAAAGCTAAAGCTCAGAGCTCATATAAAACAATAGCACAAGAGGGTAAACAAAGCAATAAGGTGCTACCCAACATGATGAACAGAACTGCATCTCACATATCAATTCTATCAATCAATATAAACTGTCTGAATGCCCCACTCAAGAGACTTAGGCTGGCTGAAGGGTTGATAAAATCCAACCCACGTATCTGTTGTCTCCAGGAAATACTTCTAACGCACAAGTACTCATACAGACTCAAGGTGAAGGGATGGGAAAAAAAAATTCAATGCAAACAGAAACCAAAAGAAAGCAGGTGTAGAAATTCTCATATCAGATAAATTGATTTTTATATCAACAGAAATATAAAGATGGTCATTATATAATGGTAAAGGGAGCAATTCAACAAGAAGACATAATAATCCTAATATTTATGCAACTAAAACAGAAGCTCTCAGATTCATAAAGCAAATTCTACTAGATCTAAGCAAAGAGATAAATGACACCATCATAATTTCTGGGGACTTCAACAGCTCACTGACAGAGCTGGACAGATCATCAAAGAACAAAATAAATAAAGATACACTGGACTTAAATGGGACTATAGAACAATTGGGCCTAACAGACATTTACAGAACATTTTACCCCCAAACTACTGAATATATATTCTATTCATTAACACATGGAACATTCTCCAAGATTGATTATATCTTGGGGAACAAAACATGTCTCAACAAATTCAAAAAATAGAAATCATACAATGATGAAATTAAGAGGGAAATCAAGATTCCTTGAACTGAATGACAAAGGGGAGACAATCTATCAAAAAATCTATGGGATTCAGCAAAAGAAGTCCTAAGGGGCAAATTTATAACTTTAAGTGCCTACATCAAAGAGACAAAAACATCACAAATAAACAATCTAATGACATGTCTCAAAGAACCAGAAAAGTAAGAGCAAACCAAACCCACAGCCAGTAGAAAAAAATAAACAACTAAGGACAGAGCAGAACTAAATGAATTGGAAAAAAAAATACAAAGGATCAATGGAACAAAGAGTTGGTTCTTTGAAAAGATAAACAAAGTTGATAGACCTTTTGCTAGATTAACCACAAATAGAAGAGAAAGGACCCAAATAAGCTCAATCAGAGCTCATTCTTCGAAGCAAAGTATCGCAAGAATGGAAGAACAAGCACCACTGGTACTCACCATCAAATTGGTACTAACTGATCAATACTTATGTGCACACATGGAAATAATATTCATCAGGGGTCAGGCAGGTGTTGGGGGAGGAGGAGATGGGAAAACTCACACCTAATGGGTGCAGGGACCACTGTCTGGGGGATATTCGCAGTTGTAGCTCTGACTGGGGCAGTGCATAGGCAATACACATAACCAAAGTGTTTGTACCCCCATAGTATTCTGAACTAAAAAAAAAAGAAAAGAAATGAAAATGGAGATATCACAACTAATATCACAACAATACAATATATCATCTGTAAATACTATGAAAATATCTACACACATGAACTAGAAAATGTAGAGGAAATGGGAAAATTCTTGGAAATACACAATGTCCCAATACTCAATCAGGTAGAAAAATTTCCTGAACAGACCAATAATGAGCAGTGAGATCGAAGCAGTGATAAAAAATATTCCAACAACCAAAAAAAGCCTTTGACCAGATGGATTCACAGCTGAATTTTGCCAGATCTACAATGAGGAGCTGGTACCCATACTGCAGAAAGTATTCCATAACATCGAGAAGTAGGGAATCCTCCCCAACTCATTCTACAAAGGCAGTATCACCTTGATACCAAAGCCAGGGAAGGATGCAATAAAAAAGAAAACTACAGACCAATATCCCTTATGAATATAGATGCAAAAAAATCCTCAATAAAATACTAGCAAACCAAATTCAACAGCACACCAAAAAATTAATCCACTATGAACAAGTGAGTTTCATCCCATGGATGCAAGGATGATTCGACATATGTAAATCAATAAAAGTGATTCACCACTTAAAAGGAAGCAAAAACAAAGACATATGATCATCTCAATAGATGCAGAAAAAGCATTCGACAAAATTCAGCACCCCTTCCTGATAAAAACCCTCAAAACACTAGGCATAGAAGGAATATATCTCAAAATTATAAAAGCCATATGTGACAAACCCATAACCAACATCATACTGAATGGGGAAAAGTTGAAAGCATTCCCACTAAGAACTGGGAGAAGACAAGGGTGCCCACTGTCACCACTCCTGTTCAACATAGTGTTGGAATTCCTAGCCAAAGCAATCAGGCAAGAGAAGGGAATTAAGGATATCCAAATTGGGAAAGAGATGGTCAAACTATTGCTTTTCTCTGATGATATGGTCTTATAGCTAGAAAATCCTAAAGACTCTGCCGAGAGACTCCTGGAATTGATAAATAAATTCAGCAAAGTCTCAGGTTATGAAATCAATGTACATAATTCAGTACCATTTCTATACACCAATAACAGTCAAGCTGAGAGTCAAAGACTCAATAGCATTCACAATATCTACAACGAAAATAAAATACCTAAGAATATACTTAACCAAAGAGATGAAAGATTTCTACAAAGAGAACTACAAAACACTCAGAAAGAAAATTGCAGGTGACATAAACAAATGGATAAACATATCATGCTCATGGAACCGTAGAATCAACATTGTTAAAATGTCCATACTACCCAAAGTGATTTACATATTCAATGCAATCCCCATGAAAATACCAACATCATATTTCAGAGTCTAGAAAAAATAAATCAATGCTTCCTTTGGTTCCAGAAAAGAGCCCAAATAGCCAAAGCAATCTTAAGCAAAAGGAACAAATCTGGAGGCATTGCATTACCAGACTTTAAACTATACTACAAGGTTATAGTAACCAAAACAGCATGGTATTGGCACAAAAATAGAGACATAGACCAATGGAACAGAACAGAGAACTCAGATATAAAAGTATTCACACAGAGCCAATTGATCTTTGACAAATCAGACAATATACACTGGGGGAAAGAAGCCCTATTCAATAAATGGTGCTGGAAAAATTGGATAGCACCATGCAGAAGAATGAAACAAGATGCATATCTCTCACCACTCACAAAAAATTAATTCAAGATGGATAAAAGACTTCAATGTAAGTTATGAAACTATAATAATTCTGGAAGAAAATATGGAAAAAATTCTCCTATATATAGACAAAAAATTTATGACTAAGACACCAACGGCAATCATAGCAACAACAAAAATAAGTAAATAGGACTTCATTAGATTACAAAGCTTCTGCACAGCCAAGGAAATAATCAACAGAGCAAATAGGCAACTTACAGAATGGGAGAAAATATTCGCAAGCTATACATCTGACAAAGGGCTAATATCCAGAATCTACTAAGAACTCAAACAAGCCAGCAAGAAAAACAACCAAACAACCCCATTAAAAAGTTGGCAAAATACATGAACAGAAAATTTCCAAAAGAAGACAGACAAAAGGGCAATAAACACATGAAAAAATGCTCAACAACACTAACCATCAGGGAAATGCAAATTAAAACCACAATGAGATATCACCTTACCTCTGTTAAAATGGCTTTTATTAAAAAGTCCAAAAGCAATAGATGCTCTCATGGATGCAGGGAGAAAGGAATGCTTATACACTGCTGGTGGGACTACAATTTAATACAACCTCAATGGAAAACAGTAAGGAGATTCCTCAAAGAACCAAAAGTAGGCCTACCATTCGATTTAGCAATTCCACTACTGGGTATCTACCCACAGGAAAAGAAGTCATTTTATCAAAAAGACACCTGCACTCAAATGTTTATTACAGCATAATTCACAATTGCAAAGATGTGGAATCAACCGAAGTGGTCATCAATTCATGAATGATTAACAAAATGTAGTATATGTATACAATGGAGTACTACTCAGCCATAAAAAGGATGAATTAATGCTTTTTGCAACAAGTTCAATCGAACTGAGGATCATTATCCTAAGTAAATTATCTAAAGAATGGAAAAACAAACACCACATGTAAATTGCTATTAAATTGGATATCAGATGAGCACACATGTGTAAAGAGAAAAGTAAAACTTGGTAGAAATCAAGCAGTGGGAAAGGGGATGAGGGAATGGGTGACAACATACCTAACGGGTACAATGGACACAAATTGTGTGATGGGCACACTTTTAGCCATGATTCAAGCATTACAAAAACAATCCATGTAACCAAAAACATTTGTACCCTCTTAATATTTTGAAATAAAAATCAACCTCTACCACCACAACAAATAGCAGTGGCAACATACCCTGAAGAGAAGGAGAATCTAATTCCCCCTTACTCACATAATATAAAACTGTTTATATATTGCTCAATTCACATTGTTAACATTTTGTTGATGATGTTTGTATTTATATCCACAATGAGTATTGGTCCATAATTTCCTTTCTTATAATATTTTGTCCAGTTTTGGTATAAGAGTAATTCTGGCCTCATAGAATGAATTGTAAAGAGTTTACATCTCTTTTACTTTTTGGAAAATTTTTGATAAATTCCACCCTTAAGTTTATATCCAGGAGATATGTAAAATATATGCCCATGCAAAAACTTGTACAGTGATGTTCATGTTTGCAATAGCCAAAAGGTGAAAAGAACCCAAATGACCAGCAAGTGATGAATGAATGGACAAAATGTCTTGTATCCATACAATGTAATATTATTCATTCATAGGAACAAATGAAGCACTGATATTGTACATGCTAAAACAGGGGTGAACATTGGGAACATTATGTAAGGACAAAAAGTCAAACATAAACAGCCACGTATTGTATGGTTTCATGTATATGAAATGTCCAGAATAGGTAAATATTTACAGAAAGAATATAGATTGGTTGTTTCTAGGGGATTTTGTAGGGGGATAAGCAGTGACTACTAATGGGTATTTAATTTATTTTTGTGGTGATGAAAATATTGTGGAATTACATAATGATGATGGTTGCACAACCTTGTGAATATACTGAAATTATTGAATTGTACACTTTGAAATATTGAGCTTTATGGTATGTGAATATATGAAAAAAAAATCCTTAGAAGCCCTTCTATCTAGCTGAAATGTTCTCTGAGGCACCATAGATATTTCTGAAGTACAGGGTGAATATCTCTCATCCAAAATGCTTGGGATTAGAAGTGATTCAGATTTCAGAATTTTTTGGATTTTGATACATTTGCATATACACAATGAGATATCTTGGGGATAAGACTCAAGTCTGAACATGAAATTCATTTGTGCTTCATATATATCTTTACACACATAGCCTGAAGGTAATTTTATTTTTCCCTTGAGGATGCTGAATAAACAGTGTTGTATGTCTGTGTTTTGACTGTGACCTGTCACATGAGGTCAGGTGTAGAATTTTCTACTCATGGCGTCATGTTGGTGCTCAAATGGTTTTGGATTTTGCAGCATTTCAGATTTTGAATTTTTGGATTAGGGATGCTCAACCTCTAATAACAAAGGTTGACTTTATTGCCTCATCTAGGATTTGATCTTTGCTCTGAAGGCTATTCTTTGTTTTGGAATATTTTGCTGGAGAAGCTGGTGAAGAGAGACCACCTTATTTTTCAGTTTGGGAAACCAATCCTTTGTCTTCACTTTAAATTATTTTTATAACTATACATTTTCTACTCAGTTCTCCATTTCTTTTTAATATTTTATCATAGGCATAAGAAAGAATAGAGACATGTTCTACATTTTGCTAGGAATTCTCCATATACTGATACATGAATTTATTAGATAACCTTTCTATTTCCATGTTACTGTAAGTGGCAGTGTTGTCAAATTTCCTTAGAAAGTGTTATTTGCTGGTCTCCAATAACATTGCCTTACCTGTCCTTCATGCCTTAATAAACCATCTCCTCCAGGCTCATCCAGATTTCACTAAAGTCATCTTGAGGCTCTTCCAGGTCATGCCCAGTGCTCAGTTTAAAAGTCAATGCCAAATGTTTTAAGTTTTTGATACACTGACACCCCACTTCCAGGTGCCAAATTTTATTCTGGTTGTCTATTACTGTGTAACAAATTTTCCTAAAGCTTAAAAGAACAAAACACCATTTTGTTATGTCACAATTTTGTATATCAAGAATTCAGATTGAGCTTGGCTGAGTGAACTTCAACTGAGATTACTCACTGGTCCTTCTTATGTTCGTCTGGGGGGTCCAATATGGCTAAAATGCTTGGCTGGCTGGGCACCTCTCTATAACCATGAGCATTTCCATGGGTTAGCTTGGGCTTCCTCACAGCATTGTGATCTCATAATAATCAGACTTTTCCATGGCAATTGGCCTTGAATAGCATTCCAGGCTACAGCAGAAACCTCAATATATTTTTGTTAACTGACCTCATAGGTCATATGACTTCACTTCTAAAATGTTATATTCTTTACAAGAGACAAAGACAAATCCAAATATAAGGGTTAAGGATCATAAGAAACTGTGAATACTAGGATGTAAGTTTTATTTGGGGAGGTGGGCAGATTTGTGGAGACTAGCAACCACATAATGTTTACACAGAAATTTACTTGTATGTATAATTTAATGTCATTATCTTACATACACACATGCATATAAATCTGTAACTCCCTAGAGCTAATTTCTCAGCTTTCTTTATACTTAGCAGCTCTCTTCAGTACTGGTCATTGTTGGTCCCATTGTAAAATCTATGCCCTATCCAATTTCTTCATATTTCTGGTGTGACAGGGATTAATCAAAGAACAAAGTAATCCAAATGTGCTTTTATCTCAAGTCAAGGCTATAGATCCTCTGTAACACCCAAGGAACCAATATTTTTTTTAGATCAAACTTTAGGAGGAAAATATTAGTTAGATTTCTTAAGTGTAATTTACAAAATCCTACATGATACATGTAATACATTTAAAAGGTACATTTTATACCAACTTTATTTTAAGTGTTGCAAACTTTCTTGTTATAAATAGTACAAAATATGGTTTGATTACAATATATTTAATCAACTAACATTGTGTATTGTAGCTTTGGTACAAAATAAAACATATTATGTTATCATTTGAAAAAAGGTCACTTGTCTCACAGGTTGATTTTCTGTTGTTTGCACAATTTCTTATTTTCAAGCATTGTCACCTTTGACCTTTGTTTAGAGGTACTTCTGGACTTTTGCTGCTACTGGTTCACTAAATGCTCTCCTTTAAAAATAAAACAGAAGCATATTGCAGAAGCTGGTGTATTTAGGGAAATGCAAATATAATGTGAAAATACAGGAGAAATAAAAATAGGTAATTATGTACTCTTATGTTATCTAAATGATTCCTAGATGGCAGAAGGTATAAAACAAAACTTACTGAATGTTTGTTCACGATCCTTGTTTGCATTCATAATGCTGTGGGCTTTTTTTTTTTCTTTTTGTTGGTTAATTGAAATGTTTTAAAACCCTCGTTATGGAAATAAAGCTAGTAAAAGAATCTGCATGTGAGTAGGTAACTCTTGCTTCAAAAGTGTAGAATCTCCTCAAAAGTCTAAATGGACATATATCACAAATCTCAATTTTCATAAAAGAGAAGAAAACAAGTACAATTATTAAGTAACAGATGTCAGTGCAAATATTAGACAAAAGACTAGATGGATAAAATTAACTATAATATGTAGATTTCTTGAGCTACTAGAAGACTTCATGAATCTGATATTAAGAAGCTTGACCTCTGAATAGACAAACAAAGCCAGATGTAAGAAAGAAAATACATGTTAAAAAAAGTTTCGGTCTCATAATATTACTATTAAAAGGAAAATACAAGAGTTAGATCTTTATTTAGATCCATCGTCATCAAGTCATAATATCTTTATATTCACATATTAGCTATCCATTGCTGCATAACCGCAAACTGCACCAAAACTTAGTGTCTTAAATCAGCAAACATTCATTATCTCACACTTTCTGTGGTCAAAAATGTGGAAATGCCTTAGCTGAGTGGTTCTAGCTCAGTGTCTCTCATGGAATTGTAAAAACGGTGTTGGTCAGGGCTATAGTCATCTGAACACTGGACTGGAGCTGGAGGATCCACTTCCAAGCTCACTCACGTGGTTGTTGGCAGAAGGCGTTGGTTCTTCACCACAGGGGCCTCTTCATACGGCAACATGGCAGCTGGCTTTCTCCAAACTCAGCAAGGGAGAGAGAGAGAGAGAACAAAAGGGAATCTGTAGTGTCTTTTATAACCTAACTCAGAAGTGACACACCATCACTTCTGACATATTGGTGAAACAACACAGACCCACCACAATACAATGTGGGAGAAGACTACAGAAGCTATGAATAAAAGGAGGACAGTGGGTCACCGAGAGCCATCTTAAAGTTAGCTACCACAATCCTCCCAAAAATTTAGGGTGAAACACATCTATTTTGGTCTTCCTAAAATCTCTATTTTACTCAATTTATCTTTCTATAAGTATAATAAATAATTTTAAATATATTATTATGATAGATATAAACATACACATACACACATTATACATAATTATAACATGTTTATACATTTATATATATATACACACACACATATATATGCAATTATATATGTGTCTGTGTTGTCCACCATTCAATTTTATTTTCATTATAAATTTTCCTGTTTCTCTTCAGCTCAGAAAAAGACAAAAAGGAAGTTTTTGTTATACAAAATTTTACATTCCAGTAGGAAAATATAAACTATTGCTTGGTCAATACATAGACTTACTGCAAATCATTTCTCAAAATTAAGCAATTCTTTAAGAATAATATTTGTAATTTATTTTATTTAATTAACAGATTAAAGTGATAGGTGGTGGCTTAAAGTTTCCTCTGGCATGCATAAAAATATTCTAATACAGTATCATTTCAAATAACATATATTTTAATATAAAGTTATATTTTAAGTGATAATCTCATATTAAACCAAACAGTGATTAGTGACAGGACTTCCAACATGGACAATCAGACACATTTGTCATTTTTGGGCTCTATTCAACAATAAATCATGTAATAGCTCCTCTTAATGATTTCTAAATCTCATGGAGATAAACATACTGTTTTCTCTGAAGGATGATTTTGTGGGATTTTGTTGAACTGTAAGGTATGATGAATTAATTTTAAGCTAGCATAAATCTGAATTAATCAGCGTATACATTATACCATTGCATTTTAAACATTTTAATTTGCTATAATGTGTCAATAATTCACAGATTCTTTTTATTTTGAAATAATTTACACAGATGTAACTTAAAAAAAAATCTTCCCTAGTGTTTTTCTGTTTTATGAAACCAGTTCTCGGGTGCTGTTTTCGGTCACATTATTATCATATAGCAATTATTTAAATCTTTACTTAAATTCTAGCATTGAGTTGTGACTTAACTCTTAACTTTGTTAGGTATTATTTAGGTTTCATCACACATATTAGCACATCCTTTCTCAAATTTGACAAGATTCTTTTAAGTTTTAAATAGAATTAGGTGTCCTTTATCATTACCCAGAGGAGAATTGCTGTAATTTGGGTCAGTTTCTGTGAGCTACATTTACCTATCTTTCATATTGAGGACTATTTTATGAAAATAAGATTAACATTAGTACTATTGAGTCACAGACTTCCTTTGTGATAATACAGCATAGTAAAAAGTTTGTTACTAGTATATAAATGTATAGAATTATACTTATTTATTTGTGTGCTGGTTTGTTCATTTAAGGAACAAAATTTATTGCAAAACTACAGTGAATAAAACTTTGTTGTTTTTAGAATTAAGTTTTATTTCTTCCAACATTTCTTTTTAAGAAATTGAGATATTTACGATAGCAAAATTAATCACTTTGAATGTTACTGGATGGCACTGAAAAAATGTTTAATTAGATAGTTATATAATTTTTAGCAAACATGTATGAATATCTACCTAAATAATCCATATCAATAGAAAGAAATTTATTCATTTTTAGGCCTTTAGCTCAAGCTAAATTATCAGCTACTCTTGCAAAATTGTCTTGTTTTTTCAACTCAAAAATATCTCTGATGTAAGTATTATCTTTTTTAACACATAAAGAAACATTAATAGATAAGTGACTTACTCAAGGACATGCAGCACGGAAGTGGTAGAGACAGAAAAAGTTGCTGTAACTTTTAGTGAAATGTTCAAAACATCCGGAAAATCTATTATAGAAATGTCTCCAATGGGGAAAAATAAATGTACTTCCTGGTCTAAAATTATTTCTGCTTACACCACTCTATAAAAACTACTCTCATGAAAGTAAAACACTTTTCAATCCTCATCTTACATGACCTTCAATTCTGCACAGCTGATAGCTTTCTCCTTGAAACGCTCCCTTCTCTAGTCTTCCATATTGCAATGACGGTTTCCCTTTGCCATGAAGTCTTTTACAGTCTCTTTGACAACCTATCTATCTTTCTCAATTCCATTTTTACAAGTTGTAGGTTTTCTGACCTTAGTCCTGTGTCATTTTCTCCCCTAATTCTATAAATTTTCCTTAAGAAAACTGGTTTTGCATAAAATTCTATTTTTCCTTCTATCATATCATTAGTCTTGGGTTTTTTTTAATCCTTTCAGGCTAGGTGTGAAAGAAGAAAAAACTTGTTTCGTGCTCCTTGGATTCTCAGAATTTTGAAAATGGCATTTTTTTTTTTTTAATCATTTTCTGGTTCCTTTGGAGATAGCCTGTGCAGGAGATGCATTACCCATGGCAAATGTATCACTCTTTAGGCTTGTCACAGTGAAATTCATCCACAGTCCTGGACATCCAGTGAACTTCCATCTTTTACCTTCTCAGACCCCCTTACCTCCTCTTGCACAGGGTACAAGACAACCCTATTCTGTTTCTCTCCTGTGCAGTCCACATCTAATTCACAGGAAACGCTCCCGCATATCTGCTTCAACAAACTCTATAAACGGAGTTCTTCCCAGGACATAGCCTTTTCTCCGATGCCACAGGTTGCTTCAATCAGCCTTTTGCTTTTTAGATTCCTCTGAGACATGACTCAAATATCAGTCCAATTTGTGTCCAAACTGAAAGATAAAACATATTAAGTCCTCCAAGTAATCCAATTAAAGCTTTTTTCCTCTTGAATGCTTTTTTTTTTTCTTAACAGGTGAGGTCTTACTCTGTTGCTCAGGCTGGAGTGCAATGGCTTGATGATAGCTTACTGAAGCCTTGAGCTCCTGGGCTCAAGCAGTCCTCCACCTCAGCCTCCCAAGCAGCTGAGACTACAAGCATGCACCACCATGCTCAGCTAATTTTTTTTTTTTAGAATTGGGGTCTCGCTATGTTGCCCAGGCTTGTCTCAATCTGCTGGCCTCAAATGATCCTCACACCTGGTCTCCCAAAGTGCTGGGATTATAGGTGTGAGCCACCATGCCCAGCCTTGAATGCTTTTTAAGATGCAGCACTCCCTAACCCTTTCCCTTTGAGGCTGCAGCTCTTAGTTAAACTCTCTCAAAGGAAATACTCTTTAAATATAACCTCTCAGACACACTCTCCTGACCCTTTTATACCCTTTTGAAGGAGAGGGGTTTTACAGTTATTTAACATCTAGTTTACCTTCTCTTAGATTTTTCTTTTTTGTATCTTACATTACAATTCACTTTGGTATGTGCTTCAGCTGACATCTCCATTTTAGCATTTGATTACAATTAATGAAAACATATATGAATGAAGGAACATAGGGAATTTCTGAATTTATTCCTCAATTTTTCCTTTTGTGAATGCTCTTTTATTACCTTTTGAGGTAATAGACAAAAGCATTTTCTGTTACTGCTAATGATTTTCAGAATTTGCTAATCTGTTAATTTGAGGCAATAGTCAGCGTAACAAATCTGAAGGAAAGCACAGGAAGTGAGGTTTGAAATGAGGGTGAGCATAAGGAGTTCCTAACACATCTATCAGAAATTCAGGAATCCTTGAACTGACATGAGAAGGTACAGAGTTTATTCACACTTACCCCGTTTTGACATTTCCACAATTAATAGTTAACTATGAGATAAAAATATTTCAAGAAAATTATAAACATACTTTTACATTTTGATGAGTAATTTTATTGTTAATGTAAAAGCTAATGAAGTATATATAATATTTGTAACTGAATATAGGTAATTAGGCAATTAGTCTTTATTATTATTATTAACATCACCATCATTAACATCATTAAGAACTTTAAGTATGTTCTTACTGTCACTTGAACATATAGATATTATAAAATACTAGATACAAGAGTTGATGTGTAAGGAGTAGACATCTGTTTATTTAGTTTTGCCTCAAGAGTAATATGTCATAGACTACTTCATTCATGCTTCCATCTATTCAGTCATTTTTCAAAAGAAAACAGTGTAAACTATCATAATTTGGGGTCTATTTTCTAATTAGTATGACAATATATTTAAATACAAATGATGAAAGGAAAGACTCTCATTATTGACCCAGTGTCAGGAACTCAGTTAAGACCTTTTTTTGTATTATCTAACCTAATACCACAACTCTATGAAATATTAACTAGTATGATTTCCAGTTTTACATAAGAAAACTGAGGCTTAGTGAGAAAAGAAAATGCTGCAGATCTTACATAGGGTTGAGTGAAAAAGCAGGATCTTACATCTACTTTATATGAGGGCAAAGTGAACACTGTTAATGACTATAGTACACTGAATATAACAATTTCCTGTAACATTTGTAGTCTGGAGACACTTCAAATTAATATCAAAGTGTTTTAAGGATTTTTAAAATTGAATTCATACTAAATAATTTTCTAAATACTTTTACCAAATTATATGGATAATTTTTACTTTATTAGCACAAAGCAGAACTTGTTATCCGTATATCTATATACACATACATATAAGCAAACATGCCCTGACAACATATTATTTCATTTATTCATTTTTTAAATTCCAGATAGTCATTTAGAGAAAGCCGAGCTGTTACTATTTAAAATTGAAATAAATATATTGATTCATCAAATACCTTAATTATCCTGCAATTATTTATACATTGGTCCCATTAACATTAATGAGAAATACAAGACTAGGAAATTATGATTTGGTTAAGGTTGTGCAAATGAAAAATTAGGTTCTGTTTCAATCACTTGAGCTGAAAGAATTTACTAGAGTTCTAATAATGCATGCAACATTTACAATTTACATATGATTGAAATCATTTTTAGTTCTGGTATATAAAGCAGGGAAACTAATGTGATATTGTAGGGGGGAAATCCACATAATGAGTGATCAAAGAGCCTAAAGGACTTTTATTATGTGTCTCAGATTTTACTTTACCTCTCATTTATGTGTAGCAATGAGGTGTGAAGATTGTTCTTTGGTTACCTTAAGTATCAGTAAACTGCATCACACCACACTTCTTTACCTCTTAATGGGAAGGGGTAGGATTCATTTCACAATTAATTCCTGCATTTAAATGAAAAAGGTGATATCCAAAATGATGTTGTCTTGCCTGTTCAAGTGAGGTTTTCCAGTGAATGATTCATTAGCTCTTGAAAGTCTAGGTTAACAATAATTTCTATTTCCTAAGATCTGTTGTACATTGGAGTGCTTTCCACGTCACTACCTCTTTGCACAAATTATACTCAATGAAAATTAAATTATCTCATGAAATACATTTTCACTTAAGTGGTAGCCAGCCAGACCCATACACTGAAGAATCTCTAAAACCTTCTTTTACTATTGGCCCCACTCAAAATTGATACCCTTATGAGTCATTCAAAAATTGGCTACTCAATAGTATGTTAAAGATTTGGGGTGGTTGGTTCCAGATGCAGCTAGTATGCACCTCATCCACAGAGAGGAACCAAAATAGCAAGTAGATATTCACACTTCAAATAGAAGACTTAAGAGAGAACACTGGAATTCAACTGAGAAGTGGCAAGAAGCACTAAAAGCAAGGAAACAGAGGGAAGTGAGGCAGCCTGCTTGGCCAAGATTGGCTAGGAGCTGGCAGAAGCTCCTTGATGTGGGGAAGGGGTGAGAGACCCCCAGGGATCTAGCATACAATTCCAGCTACAGGAGAGCCCCTTGACCCTCGTGGGCCTCAAGACTAATACAGGGAGCTGCCTAGAGAATGCAGAGAAGCGTTGCTCCAGAGAGAGAGTTCCCACTGTGACCCAGGCCCACAAGCCCTGAGCAGTTGCAGCACAACACTATTCTGAAAGCTCAGTCCCCAAAGGACTGCACCCTGTCCTGGGGCTGATGCCACCACTGCTGCCACCAGGCCAAGGAGGGAGAGGGGAAGCTGGGCACTTTTACACACCCCAAGGACAAATTCCACCAACACTGCTATAGGCTGCTGAGGGACTGAGGCACGAGTAAACTGCGCACCCCACAGTTGCCTGCATATGCTGTTCCCACTGAGAGTGGCCCTGCTCTCCCCAGTGGCAGACCCACGTCACAACTGCCACTGCCCACACCTGAGCATTCAGCTGGCAGCCTAGGGACCAGCCTGCCCCTGCCTGTCACAGCCAATGCATAAATGCACTAAAAAGGAGCCTGAGGACAAGTCCGTCAACCTGGTCCCATCCCCACAGTACTCAAGCAGGCCATCCAGGGGCCTGGGGATTGCCCAGCCCATTCTGACCCCATTGGCACCTGAGCACTCCTCCTGGGAGTGCTGAGAATGGGGTAACCCAACCTGTCAATGTCACTGCAGCTGTACCCACCCACGCATACCACCTGTTGTAGCTGCCACCAACACTAGCTTGGACCACTTGGGTTTCAGTGGCATTCCCCTACTGCCATTGCCTATATCACACCCAATGCCCAGTGGCCCACCCAAGAACACACCCACACATTCATCCACTGCTGCCAATTCCAGCACCAAGAATTGGCCTGCCTGGACCTACTAACACCAGAGCCAGCATACACTCCTCGGGGGCTCAAGGACAGGCATGTTCAGCCTACTGCTGCCACCACTGGGGTCAGAAGACTGGCCCAACTGGCATCCAATCCCCAGAAAAAATTCACCACAGCCTCCACTAACTGCACCCTAAGCCACCAAGGAAATCATAGACACAACTGATGTTATTTACATCTGAAGAAATCATACAGGGACTATATTGCTGTGTTCACCAAAAATTAAAGCCAAAGTGCCCTACCCAGCCGACACCATAGATACATCTTCAGGAAAAATCCTCCCCTATGAAAGCAAAATTAAAAAATTGGAAGAAGTGATTGTTACACCAGATGCACAGGTAGCAATATAAGCACACAGGAAACATGAAAAAACAAAGAAGGATGACACTTCCAAAAGAACACAATAATTTTTTCAGCAATAGAGCCCAGTCAAAAGTAAATGAATGAAGTCCCTGATAAAGAATTCAAAATACTGATTTTAAGGAAGCTCTGCAAGATACAAGAGAATTCTTAGAAACAACATAGAGAAATAAAAATTTCAGGATATGAATAAAAAATTTTCCGAAGGGGTAGATATTTTTTTAAAAAACCAAACAGAAATTCTAGAACTGAAAAATTTGTTGAATGAAATACAAAGGACACTATATTTATTGAATGATACTATATTCAGCAAAATTATCCTTCATAAGTGAAGGGGAAAATACATTTGAAAGTTTCAACAATAGACTAGACCAAGCAGAAGCAAGAATCTCAGAACTTGAAGATAGGTCTTTTGAAATAATCCATTCAGACAAAAATAAAGAAAAAAATTAAAAAGAATGAGTAACCTTTGTAATATTTGGGACAACATACAGCAACCAAATATTCAAATTATCAGTGGCCCTGAGAGCAAACAAAGAACAAAATGGTTAGAAAACCTATTTAATGAAATATTACATGAAAATTTCCTACATCAAGCAAGAGACTTAGATATCCAGCCACAGGAACCCCAAAGGCCTACAAAGAGATACAATGTAAAGAGGTATTCTCCATGGCACATTATAGACAAATTGTCTAAAGTGGATTAAAGACAACTAATAATACAACAGGAACAAAACCTTGTGTATCAATAATAACCTTGAATGTTGTACTAAATTCTTCACTGAAAATATATAGACTGGCTGAATGGATAAAGACACATGATCCATCTACATGCTCCATAGAAGAAACACACTTTACCTGTAAAGTGTGTTTACCTGTAAAGACACATATAGACTCACAATAAAGGGATGGAAAAAAATATTCCATGCAATTGGAAGCCAAAAACAGCAGCTATGGTATCTTTGTATCAGATATATTATAGTATGGTATAGCTATACTTACATCAGATAAAACAGACTTTAAGTCAAAAACAATAAAATAAGACAAAGACAGTCACCATATAATGATAAGTGGATCTATCCAGCAAGAGGATATAACAACTCTAAATTTATATGCACTCAACACTGGAGCACCAAGATTCATGAAGCAAATATTACTACATCTAAAGAGAGAAATAGACTCCAATAAAATAATAGTGGGGGACTTAAACACCTCATTCTCAGTATTACACAAATCATCTAGTCAGAAAATCACCAAATAGCTGGGTGTGGTATTTCATGCCACTAATCCTAGCACTTTGGGAGGTCAGGGCAGAAAGATTGCTTGAGGCCAGGAGTTCAAGACCAGCCTGGGCAACATAGAGAGATCCTGTCTCTACAAAAAAAATTTAAAAATTAGCCAGGTGTGGTGGTGCATACATGTAATCCAAGCTACTTGGGAAGGTGAGGTAGGAGGATTGCTTGAGCCGAGGAGTTACAGATTGTAGTGAGCTATGTTTGGGACACTGCACTCCAGTCTGGGTGACACAGTGAGACACTGTCTCAAAACAAAACAAAACAAAACAAAACCAAAGAAATGTTGGACTTAAACTAGACTTCTTAGACAAAATGTACTTAACAGACATTTACGGAACATTTCATCAAACAACTAAAGAACATACATTCTTCTCATCAGTGCATGGCACATTCTCCAGAATAGGTCATATGATAAGCCACAAAACAAATCTCAACAAATTTTTAAAAATTGAAAACATATTAAGTATCTTCTTAGACCACAGTGGAATAAAAATAGATATCAACACCAAGAGGAATTTTGGAAACTGAAAATATGTTACAATTAAACAACATGCTCCTGAGTGAACAGTGGCTCAATGAAGAAATTAACATGAAAATCAAAACAATTCTTGAAACAAATGAAAATGGAAAAACAACATACCAAAACCTGTGGGATAAAGCAAAAGCAGTGCTAAGAGGGAAATTTATAACAATAAATGCCTATGTCAAAAAAATAGAAATATTTCAGTAAGAAAAGAAATGATGCACCTCAAGGAAAAGCAAGGATAAACCAAACCAAAAATTAGAAGAAGGAAAGAAATAATAAAGATCAGAGCAGAATAAATGAAATAGAGACAAAAAAATACAAAGAATCGATGAAATGAAAATTTGGTTCTTTGAAAAGATGAACAAAATTAATAAACCTTTAGCTATACTTATCAAGAAAAGAAGAGAGAAGACCCAAATAAACAAAATCAGAAATGAAAATGAAGATATTGATACCACAGAATACAAAAGATCATCAGATACTATTATGAACAACTGTATGAAAAACATAGAGCAAATGGATAAATTCCTGGAAACATACAACCTATCAAGATTGAGTTAGAAAGAAATAGAAAACCTGATCAGACCAATAATGAGTAGTGAGATTAAATCGGTAATAAAAAGTCACCCAACAAAGAAAAACTCTGTACCTGGTAGATTCACAACTGAATTATACCAAACATATAAAGAAGAAATAATACCAGTACCCGTCCAATTATTCCAAAAAATTGGAAAAGAAGGAACCTTCCTTAACTCTTTCTACCAGGTCAGCATTATCCTGATACCAAAACCAAACAAAGACATGACAAAAAAAGACAACTACAGGCCAATATCCCTGATGAACATACACACAAATATCCTCAACAAAATACTAGCAAACTGAATCCAACAGCATATCAAAAAGATAATACAACATGATCAATTGGGATTTATACCAGAGATGTGAGGTTCAACATATACAAATCAATAAAGATGATATATCACATCAGCAAAATGAAGGACAAAAATCATATGATTGTTTCAATGGACACAAAAAAAGCATTTGATAAAATTTAACATCTGTTCATTACAGAAACTCTCAAAAAACTAAGAATAGAAGGAACATACCTCAAAATAATAAAGGCCATATGTGACAAACCCACAGCTTACATCATATTGAACAGGAAAAAGTTGAAAGCTTTTCCTGTTTCACCACTCCTATTCAATATAGTTCTGGAAGTCCTAGCCAGAGCTATCAGACAAGAGAAAGAAATAAAGGTATCTAAACTGGTAAAGACAAGTAAAAAAGAAATCCTAAAATGTATAGAACCAAAAAAGATCCCAAATGGCCAAAGCTATCCTAAGGAAAAACAGCAAAGCTGAAGACATCAACTACCTGACTTCAAAATATATTACAAGTCTACATTAACAAAAACAGCATGGAATTGGAACAAAAATAGACACATAGAACAATTACAGAGAATAGAGAGTCCAGAAATAACTCCAAGTATTTATAGCCAACTGATTTTAGATAAGGGCACCAAAAAAATACTCTGGGGAAAGGACATCATTTTCAATAAATGGTGCTGGGAAAATTAGATATCTATATGCACAAGAATGAAATTATGTCTCCCCATATACAAAAATCAACTCAAGATGGATTGAAGACTTAAACATAAGACCCAAAACTATAAAACTACTAGGAAAAAAACAGAGGGAAAATACTTCAAGACATTCGTTTAGGCAAAGAATTCATGGCTAAGACCTCAAAAGCACAGACAACTATAACAAAAATAGACAAACGGGACTATATTAAACTAAAAAGCTTCTGCACAGCAAAGGAAAAAATTAACAGTGGGGAGATAACCTGTTGAATTGTAGAAAATATTTGAAAACTATTCATTTAACAAAGGACTCATATCCAGAATATACAAGGGAATCAAACAACTCAACCAATTTAAAAAAATTTCCACTAAAAAACAGGCAAAGGACCTGAATAGACATTTCTCAAAAGAAGACACAAATGGCCAACAGATACATGAAAAAATTCTCAACATCACTAGTCATTAAGGAAATGCAAATCAAAACCATAATGAGATATCATCTTACCCAATAAAATGGCTATTACTAAAATGATAAATAATAATAGATGCTGGCTAGTATGCAGAGAAAAGGAAAGGCTTATATACTGTTGGTGGAAATGTAAATTACTACAACCAATATGAACAGCAGTATGAAGATTTCTCAAAAAAACTAAAAATACAACTATCATGCAATCCAACAATCCCACCACTGGGTATTTATGCAAAGGAAAATAAATCTATATATCAAAGGGATACTTGTACTCACATATTTATTGCAGTACTAGTTACCAAGACAGAGAAATGATAAATACTCAAGGTGATGAATACCCCAAATACCCTGATTTGATTATTACACATTCTATGCATGTAACAAACACATGCACTCCATAAATATGTAAAATATTTTGTATCAATAAAAAAGAATCTCCTTGATAACATTTGGCCACCTTCTCCCATTTACCACAATATCATAAATATTTTACTCTTTCTCCCTGTAGTAAAGATAAATACCCTTTTCCTTGCAGATAGCTTATTTTCATGCTCTCCCAACCTCTCATATTTTATAGATTTAATACTCACTGTCTGCACTATTTATGGGTGATAATGAAAGTGTACAATATATTATAATACTGTGTGGTTTTGCTGAAATCCCATTTTGAGTCGTGCACATTGTAAACTAATACAGTGGAGCAAGTCCTTGGGCTAGTGACCGTGCCAAATGGAGTCCTCAGTTTTTGAATGTCATACACATTTTTTGTTCCTTTCCCCTATAAACTAATCTTTTCAGATTTATTTTTTTAAAGAAAAAAGAACTCTGATTTTTTTCTATTTATGGTCATAAAATGAGAACTAAAATTATTTATTACTATAAAATGAATGTTCTTTTGACAAAAATTAAATCCACCCCGACAAACCACTAAATTTGATTCCTAACATAGTTATCCAGATGTACTCCTTAGTGTAGCAGCTCAGTCCTTGGAAGAATAGAATCTTTTGCTTATACTAGAAGTGTGGGGTTGACTTCATCGTCAAGTTAAAACCGCTTTCTTCACAGCAACTTCATGACGGAATCATCTGCATACTCTGATTTGTCCCTAAGAGAATCCTTGGGAGAGTCTCTATTGTGATTCTGAGCAATCAGCCCATCCATCACTTGCTTTCTTATCTTTGTTGACTTCATGTGTTTCTTTTCCTGAAAAATTATTTTTCAGTAAATTTCTTCCAATATTTAATTATTTTATTTCATCATGCAATTCCCTATATGCTGAAATGGATTCTGAACTTGTTGTTTTAAGCTGGACTCAGAGGAACTGAGCAACTGCTTGACACAAAAATGGACGAGGAACATAAAGTAAGAGTTATTGCTTCTGGAAGATAAATTGTTTTTCTTTTTGCCTCCAAATTGTGACAGTAAAAATTTATTCAGGGCAGAAAATTTTGGTGATCTAGTTAGGAGAGGCTTCTACTTGGGGACTTCCCTGGAGCATGTCCCATTTTCATCTCTGCACAGGTGAACAAATCTAGTCTATGTAAAAAAAAAATTAAAGATAGAAGAGAAGTATACAATAATAACCTTCTCCATAATTTTTATAAAATTAAGGGCTAATGTTAATGGCAGAATTTTTCATATGGACACAAAAATTATGTACCTTTAGTAATATTTATATTTTCCAAAAATTAGCACAAGGTTCTTAATACTAGTGATAAATATAATTAACATTGAAGAACTGTACATACAAAGTAGCTATAACTACCTTTATTTATCTGCTTTATTAACTGACTCAGGTTTGCAAGATTGAAATATTTATCAGGTCTACTTTTGAAAGAGTTGTGCATTATAATCACAAACCTCCATAGATGAGAAAATCACAGGAATATATGGAAGCAAATAAATATGCTAACTACAAAAATTATTGCAGATACATGAAAATATTTTTGTTACAGAATGATGTTTTGATGCATTTAATTAAAACTCTTTTCTCACATAAAAGGTTACCTCATTATGTTTACCATTTTGTGCACTGTGTTTCAAATACAATTTTAATTGTCTCATTTCAGTTATAGAAATAAAATATATGTTATAGAAATAAAATATTTGAGTCATGTATATATGATTTATTCACCTTATGTGCAAAAGACTCTTACTTCTTTTAAAACAATGATTTTTCAAACATTTTTAGCTGTGGAACTCTTTTTATTTCAATGAAATTTTGCTTTTAAAACAAACATGCTAAGAGAAAAATATCAGATCTGTTCAAATATTTCCTGTTCTGCTTTCTCCTCAAATCCTCCTCCTCTTGGTGGCCCCTGAGGGCCTCCTTCGAACTTTCAGATGTGGAATTTAATTTGAAACTCACTTTCTAGGTACATTCTTGAAAACAGAATTGATCACAGCTACATACTCTTAACAATCCACTTACACAAAGCTTTACCAAGGTCAGTTAATTACTAAATATTTACTGAACCTTGAGTCTTTAAGTAGAATTTGTGTGGGAGGAAAGAGAAAGTTGCAAGCAAGTGTAACAGCATTAAATAACCACAAATGAAACTGGGCACAGTATGTTAGGCCCTAGTCCTGATGAGATCAGGTATTGATAGAGAAAACAGGATTTGAGAAGAAGGATGAAATTATAAAGTAGGGGTCCTTGAATGCCATACAAAACGTTTTAAACTTGTCATGGTAGGAAATACAGAAACACTGAAAGCATTTGTGTAATATAATGAAGGCTGGATTTTTAATGTAATATGCATTTATACATGCTAGTGGATAAGAAACACACTCCTCTTCAACCAGCCAGCCAAACATTACTAAATATCAGTTATCTTTTGTTTGGCTTTTGTATTTCCATGGGCCTCTCTGATTAAGTGCATTTGAGATGATATTTGCCTGTTCTGCCTGTGTGTGGTCATCTGAACCTGCACTGAAATAAGGAGCCAAGCCCGGGAAGGACATTGTGTGATCTCCTGGTGGGCTTCACTGTTTACGAATAACCTTACCTGTGGTGTATCCCCACTCCACTCCTGCTGTAGAAGCTACTTGACATTGCTTTTTTATTTTATTTTATTTTTCCACCCAATAATTCCATCACCTGTATGATTTACATTTTTGAACCGTAAGCACTCTTGGGAACTCTTCACACTCCTGCACTGAGGGAAAGGATATTTGAACCTTTTTAATAGTGGCCATTATACATGGCTGATAACCCAACCAGGAAATGAACTTTATTGCTACACATTCTAGTTGCTATTATGGACATATTATTTAAGGAACAAAGGAGGAATTCCAGCTTACGTCGTGTCACAGCTCACTCATGAGATTGGTTCTTGTTGGTGAGGGAAGGAAGGAGCACATAGTCACCTAATAAGCAAGTGGCAGCTTGAGGCTTGTCAGGAAATATCACTGGGGAGGAAATCAGAAAACACTTTTTTTAAATGTGGATTCTCTTGTGTTTTTCATTATATTGATCCTATTATTTACAAAATATTCTTTTCTTAACTGCAAAATTCTGGTGTCTTACCTCTAAATGACAATGATGAGTTTTTAAAGGCCTCGTCTCATGAGGTGGTTCTATATAATTATTGCTTAGAAGTTTTTTGAAGAGTCACCCAAGCTTGGTCTCATTTACAATATCAATATTCTTCTTTTTTTTTCTCCTATATAAACTTCTATATAGTTCTCAGAACTTTAGATTGACTCCTTCTTATAAAATGAGTTGCTAGTTTAACTGCAGTATAACCTAATCTTCTTCAATGTCAGATATGCAAAGGGAATCTTTACTAACTGCAAAGCTTTTTACAACTTCAGATGGGTTTATGATATTTTGAAATTCTAACGTTAATTTTTAAAATTTAATTGACTATGCTTACGATTTAAATGACCTGTATGTAACCTTTGATCCATCACCATAGCTTAAAATATAATTTAAATACTACAACATTTTTAAATGAAGAAGTAATAAATGATAATAACAAGCTCAATACTCAGAAATCTCAGAGCATTGTTGTTTTCTTTTTCCCCATTGCAGAACACCTTATTAAAAAAAAATGCATTTCTAAACCATGGACCTATTTCTAAATTAATGGAACACAAATTTGATAGGAAATTCAATAGTTTTGTAAGTCATTTTTAATGCAATGATAATAAAAGAACAATATGTTGATAATATGTGACAGATTTATTTTCCAAAACACATTTTCTGTAAAACTCTTGGACTTGGAGAAAAGTCCCACATTTCCTGCTGTGTCAACAATCACTGGCCTTGCAATACAAGGCTTACTTGCTCTGATGGGGAAGCAGTGCTTCATGGAAGTTAAGAACTTGGGCCTTGACGAGCATTTCAAGTGCTTCTGCTGTTTCTCAGTGTCCTTATCTGTGAGCAGTGAGAATTACACCACTCTGTACCTTGCTGTGAAATTATAAGTATTAGGTGATATAATGCATCTAAAATATCTAGTACATGCCTTGCATATGTGCATGCATGTAAGTAATGGTAGATGTTTTTAAATTACAATTTTTCAATGGATGTTAATTGCTTTGTGTACTTTGAAGGACTTCGCCACATCAACATTCCTGATTTCAGAATTAAAATAAATTAGTAACTTTCCCAAATTACTTTCTATCTCAAAATCAAAATAGATCAGTCAACTGGAAATGTTGTATTCTGAGTATTTTTCTTTTCATATAAAAAATAAAGCATTTTAACAGTCCATGTATGTCAATGTGTTTTACTGTTTCCCCAGATCCAGATAACTGCTTTAGAAAGATGCACCATATTTATACTGTAATTTTTGCATTCTCCAGGGCAACCAATCATATATCTGCAGGGTGAAATATTCCATTTTGAGAGGTAAAGGGTCAGAGTAACAGAGTATGAAAGTATATGGAACCAGTGTCCAGGAAGCTGCCTGAGATGACGGAGTGGTCCTCCAGCTATGGTTCATACAAAGCCACTCCTGCTCTGCTTTTCCGCTCAGACTGAAAGGTGTCAATTGCATTTCGTTACTCACAATTTTTCTCTTGACCGTTTTGATAAATGCAATTGAAATGTATTTTTCATTATTTGCGTTGAACACTTTCCACTTTTATATCTATTTCAGTCAAAATTTTTCCAAATAAAATCAATTTTACTAATATTTTATTATTTTATTTATTTTTATATTGATAACCTCTGAAAAAATATGTAGGTATTTTATATTTCTATATACTTTAAAGTTGATTATAATGTTAGACAAAGCAGTACATATTTGTAATTGAGTAACTGAATCATCATTATGGTTTACAACTCAGAACACAAAAACACAAAAACAAAAACACACACAAAAAAAAACAAAAAGCAAGATCATACTCCAGAATTACAAATGTACCTGCAATGTTCGATAAGCATGTAAAAAAATCACTTATATCAAAATTTTCAAACTTCTTCTTAGTTGGGGAATTCTCTTTAAAAAATCTAATCTTATGGATAATCCAAATATATTAGAGGAAAAAACTTTCTGTCACTGAAAGAGTGGAATGTAAAACAAATGAAATTGTGAAAAACATTGAGTGACAATAAGATTTGATTAACTATTTCAAAATGCAAAGTTTTATTAAATGACATATACATTTATTTCTTGCCAATATTAAAAAATCACTTTTCTTACAGAGGAAATATGTTATTTGAAAAATGTTGCATATATATAACTTGTGATTAAAGCTTTGAGCATTCATAAGCTATCTAATATTTGACAATTGCCAGATTATTTATTCATGGATACTTTATTGGACACAAATCAACTATAAGACCTTTTTAGGTGTGATAGAGTGCATAAGGATGAAATAGATATGATATCTATTCTTAAGCAGGTTACAGTGTAAAAGAAATGAATAAATAAATACAAAAATAAATATAAAAAAGGTGGAAAATAAATTATGATTTAAG
This sequence comes from Daubentonia madagascariensis, assembly GCA_023783475.1. NCBI lineage: Eukaryota > Metazoa > Chordata > Mammalia > Primates > Daubentoniidae > Daubentonia > Daubentonia madagascariensis. The sequence goes on from JAKFHU010000725.1 coordinate 3,320,638, forward strand.
TTCAGAGAAGAAAAATAATATTTCTATTCAGATTTTTAATTTTAGCTAGGTCTTTCAATTAACATAGAGTGATCCATACAAGAATGAAAAGATACTTTAGGAAAATAAATAAGGAAACAAAGGTTTGAAAGTATGGATTATGTATGGGGATTTGCAAATATTTCAAGAAGCAAAAATGGGATCATTGGAATTTGCCTATGAAGACAACGTGAAATTGAATTGTAGAGAACATTAAATGCTAGACTAAGGAATTGCGACTATTTTATATTCAATAGAGAGTAAATTTAATCGTATCTTTTAAAATGTTTGAATCATACTGTTTTCCTCTATTCAAAAACAATACATATCATTATAAAATGCCTAGAAAATACAAATAAACCCCCCAAAAAGGGAAAGTTGTCCCTTTATAGATCTCTGTGTTTACTTTGTTTTTCTCATCTTCAGGGCTTTATTCAAATTTTGCCTTGTCAAAGAGGACTATCCTGACCATTCTTTGTAATACACAATAACCCCCACCTATCTTGTACTGCTTAACCAATAACTTGCTTCATTTTTATTCATTTCAGTCATTATTAACTGACATAATATTTCTGCATTTGTCAAATGGGTTAATTTTTTAATGTCATGTATTGAGAAATCCAGGAGGATGAGGGCTTTTGTTCATTCTAGTTTTGCCAATACAGATAACATGTATAATATAGTAGGAGTTCAACAAATACTTTTGAATAAGTAAAAAGTGGGATATACTAGACTTACTGCTTTATTTGCTTGTCTATCATACATTTACGTTATCTACAATGAGTCGGGTTGTACTAGGTGCTGGTAATATATGATGAAAGCAACAAACTAGATTTCTACCTGCTTGCAGATCCAAGTCTATTTTTACCATTATATAATTCTCTAAAGTAGCACTAAAATAGTTATAAAGTATTCCATTGAATGAAGGCAGTATAGTTTATCTAACAGATATCTACTCTGTTATGGTTTTGAACTGTGGACGTTTATAAACAACATTGTGATAAGTGCCTTTGCAGTTAATATCATGTCTTCATTGTGATAATTTCCTCAGGATAAATTCCGAAGTAGACAGGTAAAATTTCATTGATTCAAATAAACAGATCCTAAAGGTAAACCTGCCAGATCAAATGAGACTTTAAGATACATCATGTTTGGAGTGGAGACTTGGGAATCATTCTATATCAACCATTTTTCCCTCTTGCTTATACTTTCTTACTTGATGATGATCACTACTTCACTTGTATTCTCTATCATTTATAGTCGGCTTTCATTTGTGCCTGGTTCCTACACACAAATGTTACTGCACGTAACTCAAATTTCTGAGAAATTTTATCCACGGTTATTCAGAGCTTTACAAATAATCAGTATTTTTGTTTATTTTAGTTCATTTCCATACATTTGGATGTAAAAATAATAACACAAATTTAAGGATGAAAAACACTAATCCTTGCTTAGTATTAGAGACATTCAATCTCTTCTTTGCAAATTTGCCCACCAGCTGGCTAATGTCAGAGAATAATCAGCAACTTTTTTCTTATATAGGTTGCATGGTGTATTCTATTTACCTGTGGAGTTTATAGTCCGTACATACTCATTAAAGGCTCTTAAGATTTCAATTAGTTTTGTTAAATTGTTGCAAAGATTGTAATTATTCAGCCTTAATCTGTTTCCAGAAATATAGCCATAATCTACACAATTTGAAAAGAATGCAAGCAAAGAGTGAAAATACTAGCAATAAATTTGAGAATAGATTTGCTAAGTATTGGGGTAGTTTATTCATGTGAATATCTCACTACTTATTAATATCCCTGCATTTTAACTTCTCCAGTATGAGGTATAAATGATGATAATTTGGGGGTCTCCTCTATTTGGTTTGTGATATTAAAAGAAGGCCCAGGATATTTAGGCTGCCATCACACTTCACTTGGTACTGAGAAACTAAAACATGGTCAGATTTTGTTTGAGAATGGTGGTGAATACTGGCACTCATGCTACCTTTTCCCACTCTATATCCATGCCAGAAATAGCATCACAAAGCTTTCCCAATGAACACAGACATATCAGAGTCACTCTCTACAACTATTACACATCTGTAAAAGTTGAATTTCATTTTCCACTCTTTTTCTGGATAAAAGTTACTCAATGATCTTGATTACATGATAGCCAAATTGTCTGTTTGGTTCAGTTTTCATTGTCAATGGAGTCTATCCAAAATGAGTTATTTAGGCTGGGATCTGTTAAAATAATATTAACAGAGAAGGAATTTTATTCTGGTTAAAAATATTATACAATTATTTTGGCCTCTTTATGACTTGCAGGAAGTATTTCCACATAATGTTATGGAGGAAATTGTAACACTTTGGAATTGGAATTGACCTCATGTATTACCTAATCTAATCTCCTTATTTTTCATATGAGGAAGCAGAGGTTTAGAGGAGTTCAGTGAGTTTCCCCAGGGTTCACAGCTGATGAGTGGCAGAGGTTAGGTCACCAGTGTTGTGCTCCTTCTATGACATTGCATGACTCATGATAGTACCAAATAGCAGTTAGAAAGCCTGGTATGTGGATAATGATTTTGCAATTATTATTTTGAAAACTGCATGCTTAGACTATGACACAAATTTAAACTGAAAACCTGGGTTAAATCTCATTTAAGAGCAAATTGAATGCACCTGGAAATAGGGATTATGTTTGGACCCTCAAAGGTATTAGACAGGAGTAGGATGAATGATGAAGTTTAACATTAATTTCTCAGATAGATATGGCAGACTATTTTTTCTTCATCTGCTATACGTCTGAAGTGGCTAAACTTTAGTTTTTACTCATTAACTTAATTCATAATTACTTTCAAAGAGTTCATCTCCACTCATTTAGTTTTTTTGTTTTCCGCACTGTCCCTAATTGTAGTTTTCATCTTCATGGTTTTGTTCATTTGTCATGTCTTAGGATATTTTTTAGAATTCATTAAGTGTTTGTGAAGCTTTATAACGATTTAAAAACTATGTGTCAGAGTGTAATGAACAGTAGTCAAATATGTTTTAGTCTGAAGAAATTCAATTTAAGATGATAGCATAATGTAAGAGGTGAGGACAAAAGGGCATTTTTCTCACTACAGCATGTACTTTTCTGCATCAAAATGTCCACACATTGCAATGAAATATCTCATCTTAAAATGTTAACATGTTGAGTGGAAAAATAAATTGCAAATATCTGAAAATTATTAAAATGCAAAACATGAGAAAAATCAAGAAAAATATAAAAACCATTTAGTTTTGTCTTTTAGAAATGTATACAAAATGAAAAATTTTAATCAGGATAGGAACCTAATATTAATATAATGTTAACTTCTAAATGTTCAGCCTCTAAAATATGCCCCCAATCTTCCTACTTTCCTCCATCTCCATTGTCACTGTTACCTTTCACCTGTCCTAATGCAATAACTTTTAAAGAGATCTTCCCTTGTCCAAGATTATCCCCCACCCCTTTTAATCCGCTCTTCTTTGGCATTCACATTCATTTCTGTCCCTCTCTCACCTAAAACTCTCTCGTGGATTCCCATTCACCTGAGAGTAAAATCCAGACTCTACCATGAACTTTTCACCAAGTCCTACATTTAGCAGCCCTTATTTGCTTCTATTAGCTATTTCCTCTCCTTCACTATGCTCCAGTCACACCAGCCTTCTTTTTGTTGGGAGGGGGAATTGCCAAGCCCCTTCTTATTTTATATTGATATTCCCCAAGATTTGCTTCACACAGACTTTTTGTCATTCAGACTTAGCTCAAATGTTTCCTCCTTGTAGCAGCCTCCCTGATCACTCTTTTGAAAGTCATTTGCATGGTGTCTTGCTTTTTGTTCAAAACATGTATCTCAAATGGAAATCATCTTGTATAATTATTTGTTAGTAGTTAATTATCTGTCTCTTTTTGTCAGAATTAATCTCTATGACATGAGGATCTTGTCTGCCATATTTATAGGCACACCTCGCTTTATTGTGCTTTACATTATTGTTATACACATTAAGGAGGTTTTTTTTTTAAAAAAAATTGAAGGTCGGTGGCAACCCTGTGTCAAGTACATTTATTGGCACAATTTTTCCAACACCATAGGCTCATTCTGTGTCTCTGTGTTACATTTTGGTAATTCTTGCAATATTTCAAAATTTTCATTGTTATTATATCTGTTAATGTGACCTGTGATCAGTGATATTTGATGTTACTATTGCAATTGTTTTGGGGTACCACGAACAGCCTCCATATAAGACAGTGAACATGATAAGTTTTGTGTGTGTTCTGACTGTTCCACCAACCAGCTGTTTCCCCATCTCTCTCCCTCTTCTTGGACCTCCCTATTCCCTGAGGCACAATATTGAAATGAGGTCAGTTGATAACCATACAATACCCTCTAAGTGATCAAATGAAAGGAAGAACTGCATGTCTCTCACTTAAATTAAAAGCTAGAAATGATTAAGATTAGTGAGAAAAGTATGTCAAAAGCTAAGATTGGCCAAAAGCTAGGTCTATTGCACCAAATGGTTAGCCAACTTGTGAATGCAAAGGAAAAGTTCTTGAAGGAAATTAAAAGTGCTATTCCTGTGAACACACAAATGATGAGAAAGTAAAATAGCCTTGTTACTGATGTGGAGAAAGTTTTAGTGGTCTAGACAGAAGATCAAACCAGCCACAACATTCACTTAAATGAAAGCCTAATCCAGAGTAAGACCCTAACTCTTCAATTCTGTGAAAACTGAGAGAAGTGAGAAAGCTGCAGAAGAAAAGTTTGAAGTTAGCACAGGTTGGTTCACGAGGTTCAAGGAAAGAAGCTGTCTCTATAACATAAAAGTGCAAGGTGAAGCTGTTGATGTAGAAGCTGGAGCAAGTCCTCCAGAAGATCTAGCTAAGATAATTGATGAAGGTGGCTACACTAACCAACAGATTTTCAATGTAGATAGACAGCCTTCTATTGGAACAAGATGCCATCTAGAACTTTCATAGCTAGAGCAGGGAAGTCAATGCCTGGTTCCAAATGTGCAAAGGACAGACTGACTCTTTTAGTAGAAGCTAATGTAGCTGGTGACATTAAGTTGGAGCCAATGCTTATTTAACAATCAAAAAATTATAGAGCCCTTAATAATTATGCTAAATTTACTCTGCCTGTACTGTATAAGTTAAACAACAAAGCCTGAATAACAACACATCTATTTACCAGCATGGTTTACTGAATATTTTAAACCCACTGTTGAGACCTACTGCTCAGAAATAAGGATTCCTTTCAAAATATACTGCTCACTGACAATGCACCTCATCACCCAAGAACTCTGGTGGAGATGTACAAGGAGATTAACATTGTTTTCATGCCTGCTAACAAAACGTCCATTCTGCAGTCCATGGGTCAAGGAATAATTTTGACTTTCATATCTTACTATTTAAGAAATACATTTTGTAAGGCTATGGCTGCTATAGATAGTGATTTTTCTGATGGATCTGGGCAAAGTAAATTGAAAATCTTCTTGAAAGGATTTACCATTCTAGATGTCATTAAGAACATTCATGATTCATGGGAGGAGGTAAAAATATCAACATTAACAGGAGTTTGGAAGAAATCAATTCCAACCCTCATGGATGACATGGCAGGGTTTAAGACTGCAGTGGATAAAGTAACCACAGATGTGGTGGAAATAGCAAGAGAACTAGAATTAGAAGTGGAACCTGAAGATATGCATTACTATGATCTCATGATAAAACTTGAACGGATGAGTTGCTTCTTACGAATAAGCAAAGTGGTTTCTTTAGATGGAATCTAGTCTTGGTAAAGATATTATTATTAACATTATTTAAATGACAATAAAAATTTCAAATATTGCATAAACTTAGTTAATAAAGCAGTTGCAAGGTTTTTAGGGGATCCGCTCCAATTTTGAAAGAAGTTCCACAGTGGGTAAAATGCTATCTAACAGTGTTGCATGCTGCAGAGAAATCCTTCATAAAAGGAAGAATCAATTAATGCAAAAATTATTGTTGTCTCATTTTAAATAATTGCCGCAGTTATCCCAGCCTTCAGCAACCACCACACCGATCAGTCAGCAGCCATTAACATCAAGACAAGACCTTCCACCAGCAAAAAGATTATGACTGCTGAAGCCTCACATGATCGTTAGCACATTTTAGCAATACAGTGTTTTAAAAAATTGAGGTATGCACATTTTTTTAGACATAATGCTATTGCACACTTAATAGACTACCGTATTGTATAAACGTAACTTTTCTATACACTGGAAAACTAAAAAATTTGTGTGACTCAGTTTATTAGGATATTCACTTTATTGTGGTAGTCTGGATCTGAACCTGCAATGTCTCTGAAGTATGCCTGTACTACTGTTTCCTCAGGATCTATATCAGTGCTTAGTACATATTGAACATTCAAATATTTCTTAACTATGTAATGAATATGCACCATCTCCTTGGATTTTATTCATCTGCCTTATGAAATAAATCTATGTAGAAATGATGAAGTCTTTAGTTTTAGAAATAGTACGAAAAATAATTATTTTAACATTTATTATTATCATTAATACATTTTCAAAATTGTTGATGATAGATGAGAACAGTATAAACATTGATAAATAATGTCAAAAAGTAACTCCTGGTTCCTCTTCTTTTTTTCATTGTGTGCACATGGCACAGAAAAATGATTTTTTGAACCTACATTTACAAGGAACATAGGGTAGAGAAAGAAAGGTCAGGTGCACCAGCTAGCTAGGTTGAAAAGGAAAAAAAAATCAAGAAAAATTGATTTTTTTCTTCCTTATTATTCTGGCAGGTTTTTTTCCTCTTAATATTTTTTCTGTAGTATATTTTTCCCATTTGTCAGAGATAACCTATGAATCACTATGCATATTTAGGAGACAATTTGATTCAAGGACTTCATGAAATGAAGAGTCACACTATTAGGTAATCAGAAACCAGTTATAATGCCACATTTGCACAAAACTAATACGTTACTGTTTAAGAGAGAATTATCTCAGAGTTCAAACAATGTTTATTTTGTATTCTGTATTATAAATACGAAATTTTCTTTAGGCCTAAGATTACTAAATTGTTAGAACAAGGCCACCTCCCACACACAAAACTTATGTAATCAGTTTTCCACTCACACATTTGTTTTCCCTAAGGACTGACAAACAGAGCACGGTGTTCTTCATCAGATGCTACAACTTCATAGTTATATGGAAGGTTTCTAATGTTATAAAAATTATTTATGTATTAATTCAATTAACTGTTATTTTAAGAAGATATTTTGTTATTATTTTGGATCAAATATGTTGATTGAATCCAAACAATGGGCATAATATTTAGCAAGTGATATAAACACCATGAACAAATATATTTTGCAATGAAATCCTCATTATCATTTTAAAGTTGAAAAAACCTTTGTGAATGTTTGTAGCAGAGAAAAAAATATATATATATCAAGGAATTATAGATTATCCAAATACTTGTCTGGATATTTCATAAAAGAAGACTTTGGGAGGGCTTTTGTTTGTTTGCTTGCTTGTTTTATTATTTCAGTCTTGAGTTATCTAAATAAATTTTCTAGTTCATATTTGTGGCATAAATCAGTAAATGGCAAAAATGTTTTTAGGTGCCTGCTAAGTGCGAGAATCTGTGTTAGAAAAAAAAATGAGTATGATATAATCACTTTTCTCTAATGATAAATTAGAGGCTGTATTTAACATGAAGTGAGAAAAAAATTACAGAGTCATAATGTTAAAATTGTACTACAAATTTTTTAAAAGTACAAGGTGCTGTAAAAGTGGATAACTGTGGGTATTAATAATGGGGACCTCTTAAGATGGCCAGGAAGGCCTCTCAGAAGTCAAAATTTAAGGTGAAGCTGGCATAACAAGAGGAAGTCAGCCATATATACATCTAGGCAAAAAGCATTCCAGGCAGGGGAACCAACAACTTAAAGTCCCTCACACAGGAAAGCTCTGTGAAGATTCAAGGGACTAAATGAAACTAGGGTGGCTAGAGTTCCTAGTGGGGGAAAGGAAAGAGTGTTGGATGAGACTGTGTAAGTTAGCAGAGCCCCCAACAACCTGTTGACAATTGCAATGTGTTGTATTTTGTTTTAAAAGTGTATAAATACATAAAATATTTTATATATATATATAAAAGTCTGAGTGTTCTGTAGAGAATGAATTTAAATGAGAGGAAAAGAGAGTAAGGAGATCATTTAGAATGATATTATGGTCCTTTACAGAAGAAATCAAGGTAGCTCTGTCTAGGCTAGTGTTGTGGCAGTGGATGTAGAGAAAAGTGAATGGGCTCTAATTATTAATATATATCTGTGGTAAAACATGGCTTGATGGAAGTTGGAAGTAGAATAGAATAACTTGAATATTTTTTACTCAAACAACTGAAAGATTAGAAGGATGCAGATTGGGGTAGGTAAAGTCAAGAGTTTAGATTTCAGCATGTTGACTTCAAGTATGCAGGTATATGTACCTCACAGGAGCAATTGTAGACTGAGGAGAAATCTGACATTAATATGCCAACAGTTTTTAATGTCATGAGAATGAGATTATCTATAGAGAGGGTATAGAGAGAGAAGGTAGGGCCAGCACCAAGCCCAAGAAATGACAACATTTCAAGGTCTGGCTAACATGGAGAAGTTTGCAAAGAAGAGTATAAAAGAGTAGGCAGAGAAATTGGTGGAAAATCAGAATTATGTGTTTTCATAGAACCTGAGAGAAAAAGCAGTTTATGAAACAGAGAGTCATCTGCTTCAATACTGCTTTGATGTTAAGCAAAGTAAATGTATAAAAGTATAAATTGGCTTTGGGAAAAAATGAAGGTTATTAGTAATTTCAGTTGAAGTAGATTCATTGAAGTGGTCGGTGGGGGTAGATGAGAGTCAGGTTGCAGTGGTATGAGGAGTGAACATGAAGTGACAAAGTGGAGAGGAGCAATGTTAGCAATTTTATGGAGGTCTTTTGCTAATGAAGAATGTGAAATCAAGGGAGGCTAGAATTACTTAACCTAGAAATAATAGAGCAGCTTTGCACGTTAATGAGAATAATCTAATAGGGAGATAATGATAATTAAAGAGAAAAGGAAAGACTGAGAAAACAAAATCCTTTATTGAGACCTAGGGAGAAAAAGATCTATCTGTGATAGAAAGGTAAACATTTGGTTAATTTATACAGAAGGGAAGGAGCAGAAACGGAAAATGGACACTGGTATATCTGTAGATTTGGTCACAGGGAAATGAATGAGTGCTATTCTAAAAGTTCGTGTTTTCTCAAAGGTGTAAAAAGCATGGTCAATGGCAGAAAATAAGAAGGAAGTAGACTCATAGGAATAAGACTCTAGGAGAGAGAGAGCTTCTAAAATAAATTTGAATTCTTACGGCATTCATCATTACCTAGTGCCCATCTTCATGATATTCTAACAACACTTGGTTGCACAGATTGTTAGCAATCTTGACCAAGGGAAATCCACCACAGTCGGTGGCAGATGGAGTATACAGGTGTAGGCACAGAGAGCACAAAAGGTTAAATTCATGTGGATGTACCAGATGTTTCATGGTTAGGCCATAGTGGTATAGATGACACAAAACTACTAGGTGATAAATATGAAATGTCCAATTTCAAAACAAAAGTTTAATTTATTATACCTCAAACAAGAAGCAGTACAATTAATCAAAGTATGTGCCTAAACTATTGACACAGTTTTGCCATCTCAATAGTAGCTTGTTTATGCCAGCAGCAAAGAATCCTGGAGAGCAAGTGGCAATGAAATTACAAAAGGTGTTTTCCACAGCTTGTGGAGAATTGAATATTTTTCCTTGCAAGAAGTGCTGCAAAGCTTGGAAGAAGTGGTAGTCAGTTGGTGCAAGATCTGGTGAATACGGTGGATGACAGAGTTTCCAAGTCCAGCCTCTTGTAGTTTGAGCAGTGTTGTTTGTGTGACATGTGGTTGAGTGTTGTCTTGCACGAGGATTGGCCTGTCTCTAGTGACCAATCTCGGCTGCTTAATCTCAAGCATCCTCATCATTTATTTAACTGGTTGCAGTAGACATACACTGTAATTGATCAACCAATTTTCATGAAGCTGTAGTGGATAATACGAACGCTGGACCACCAAACAGATACCATTAGCTTTTTTGGATGAATATTTGGTTTTGGACTGTGTTTTGGCACTTCATCTTTATCCAACCATTATGCCGAATGCTTGCAATTGTCAAAAAGAATCCATTTTTTATCACACGTAACAATACAGTGTAGAAATGGTTCGCCTTTATGTCGTGACAGCAAAGAAAGGTAAGTTTTGAGACCATTTCTCTTCTGATGCTTGCTTAATCCATGTGGAACCCATCTATCCAGCTTCTTTATCTTGCCAATTTGTTTCAAATGGTCCAATATTGTTGGAATATCAATATCAATCATCAAACCTTGCTGCTAATTCACATGTCACTTGAAATGGATTCACTTCCACTACAACTTTCAGCTCATTGTCATCCACCTTGGTCTCTGGTCACCCACGTGGCTCATTTTCAAGATTAAAATCACCAGAACAGAACTTCTCAAAACATCGAGGGACTGTGCATTCATTAGCCATACCCTTCCCAAATACATCATTGATATTTCAAGCTGTCTCTGCTGCAGTGGTTCCACAATGGAATTCATATTCGAAAATAACATGAATTTTTAACATATCCACAGTTTCACAAAAATTGCTCTAAAAAAATTTGAAAGATAATCACAAGCCAAACTGTGAGTTTGACAGTCTGAGGATGTACCTTCACAATAAAAATAAAATAAGAAGGGCCAAAGTGAAATGTCAGAGATATCAACTGTCAAACTTAGTACTTAAGGAAATCGGACATTTCATACTTAATAACCTAATATTAACATCATGAGAACAACCGTCTCTACTACTATCTCAGGATATTTAAACTGTGTGCCTCTGGAATTATTAACCAACTATCTAAAAAAGTCAATATGTTCTAGGTATCCCTATTTCTACACCTTCTTCCTATACCCACAACTTCTGGCCTTTCCTCAGAATACCTGGGAGTTCAAGCTAGAAAACAATGTGTGTTCACATACATATATGGTAATATCTTTTCAAATCATTTTACTCATTTTTGCATCTTCATTAAAGTTTTTCTCTAAGTTCTGGGATATTATTTTAAGTCAACCCTCTAAATTACTGATTAGAATTTTGCAGTATTCAGTAATTATTTTGCTGCCTATTTATTATTTGCTTTTATTTAGCAATTGTGATTTTCATCTAAATGTGTTTTTTACTAATGTCAAGTGGCTTCCATTGCACTGATTCAATGCACTCACATATTTGAGAACACAAACTGAATCCTTTCTTCTTGTTTCCTCTTCTTCCTTTGGGTACTATTACTTGATATGAGAAATACTGACTCAGCCCTTCTCAGTGACAATCTTAGGAACGCTCTGTGACAGTGCTTCCATTTTGAATATTACATCATCTCTGATATACCACGGCTGGCATTGCTTTCTGAAGCTTCATTTGTGGTAGGAGGGTTGAAGAGTTACAAAACACTTAAATTTACTCAAGTCCTTGACTTTCTTCTTATATTTTCCCCTAGATCTTGCTTCTCTAAGCTTGGAAGTTTTCTGGGCTCTGCTGGAGGATGCACTGAAATCATAGACTAGCCCCCTCCTTGACCCTACTGGCCTGGGAGCATATTTCTTCTCTCAATCTGGTCTTACCTGCACTTTATCTTTCAGGAAGTTTATCTTATTAGCTATGTTATCTTTTCTACTTAATGCAATAATTTCTTCCTCCTAAGTTGTCAGGTAAAGAGAAACTGTATTAACATTGCTTTTGCTATTATTTATAGGTTTCATTTCTTTTGTTCTAATATATTTAAAGATAAGAACTACTTTTATAATTTGGCTTCTACTAGAATCAGAAATTTTTTCTAGATTACACTAACACACATAAAACACAGATTAAATGGGTAATAGCACATTTTTCTCTGCTGTGCAGGGTATATTTGCAACACTGAATTTTATTCTGAATCTCATATGTAACAAGAATGTTGACAAAGCAGGCTATATAGAAGTTGGTGTTTAATACAGTTAAAGATCAGGCTGTCATTACTCGTGAAGAGTTGCTAAAGAAAGTGGGAAGGTCTGAGCTAGTTATGTGAGTGTGTGATAGGAATAAGAACTGTAACAAAAGGCTGAAAATTACCTGGAAACTGTATCTGTCTTAATAGATGAAAACACGTGATAAACATTGGAACTCCCCAACATTAAAAATGGGCTGTCTCAGAATGGGGAGCTCTTTGTACCAAAGGGGAATTCAATCATAGGGTGTGCATTTATCAAGCATGATGTGGACGTAATTCTTTCACTGGAGATGTGGTTGGACTGATGCTCCTTTCAAATCTAATAGTCTATGATTTTGTTAGGGTCAAATTGAAAATACTATCTCTTGATCGATTACCTGATATTTTACCACATATCTCTTCAAAATTTACTATTGTGAACCTAGAAAAACAATAATAATTTTTATCAGAAGAACAAAACAAATTGCAAACCATGTAAGCTATTAAAAGAAATAAATGTTCAATATAAAAAGGAAATAAAACAGAGATCATACCCAAAAGAAACATTAAAACATATGGGATAATTAATATAAGTTGACAGAACAAAGAACAAATCTCATTCAAATCAGCACATGTAAATGGGTTAAAAGCATCCACTTGATGGGAAAGATCATTCAAATTAGAGTATAAAGCAAAACTCAAGCACATATTATTTGCAAGCAGTACATTGATAACAAAATGACTTAGAAAAGTTAAAAGGAAATGGAAAGGCAAAGCTAAATGAATAAAAGTAAATACGAAAAATTCAAACTCAAGGAAATTAGGGGTCACCTTCTTAGTGACAGATGAGATTGAATTAAGAGCAAAAACATTAAAAAAGATAATAACAATACATAGAATAAAACCAAAAGATGATATATTTGTCATATTTGCCATGAATATTTGTGCTCCAAACATTATCATACTATTCAGTTGCTTATTGAACTCTTCACATGTCAGCAAATATTCTAGGCTTTAAGGTTATGTAGTATACAAAAAGGGACACATTCTCTTTACTCACGGAGCTGATATCCTCACTGGTAAAATAGAAAATAGCCAAGGGTAATGAACAGTGTTAAGAAGAAAACCTAAGACTGAAGAAGGGAGCACAGCTTACTGACAAGAGAAGACTTTAATTCTCTCAATGCAAGACAATTCAAATAGACAAAAAGTAAGTAAAAATATAGAATAATTGAATAATAACAAGGTAGAAGAAATTTTTATGTATTGAATTCTATAATCTAAAGGCAGAGAATAAACCACCTCTCCCCCACTGAATGTTCAAGGAACATAGAGAAAATTTGATCAAAATTTAGTAAAACTTTAGTTATAAAATGGAAATGGCAAAAATATTCTCTGTTCCTAAAGTAAAATAAAAGTTTAAATTATCTCTAAGTTAGAAAAAAATATTATTGCATGAAATAAAGATGCAAAATTTTCAGTATACACAGATATTTTGTTTTAGAATATATAGAGAATATAAACGTTCTAAAGGTACAGATATTAGTTGAAATGGAAATACTGTATTAAAGACTTATTAAATCAGTAGTGTGAATGAAAATAAATGAATTCAACACTAAATATAAATGTTATAAAAAAGAGACAATAAATTTAAAGAAAGCCTAAAGGCAAAAAGGTTTGGGCTAAGATCAAATGAAAATAATAGACTGGAATTAAAATGGTAGAATCCGCAAAGTGATATAAGAATTGGTTCTTTGTAAAAGGCGAAAGATTTATACGATCTAAGAATTGGTTCTTTGAATTAACAAAAAAGTTAATGAAATGTGAGTTCAGCAAACAAAGACAAATGCAGAAATCATATATATTATAACATAGTAATTGAGAATACGAAAATTGGAAATAAAAAGATTAAAATTTATAAGTAATCATCTTGTTCAACACTCTGCAAAAAATATTGATATCATATATGGGGAGGTGTAGAATTTTTAATCAGACAAATTCACCCAGAATTAATAGAGAATGTCTCTCTATATCATCTTCATTCCTAGTACTTCTTTGACATTATCTCATACTTTTTTTCCTTGCTCTCAGGCTAGCCTTCATGCTATTTCTTACACAGAAAGCAAATCCTCACCTCAGGCCCAGGACATTTGCCCTGGTGGTGTTTCTGAGTTGGAATGTTCTTTCCACTGATAGCCACGTTAGTCTGTTATTGCCTTTAATTATCAGCTCAAATATCATCCTATCAGAGAGACTTTTTCTTACCACCCTATATAAAATACACCCCATTTTGTATCCCTGTGATGGACTTAATGTTTGTGTCTCCCCTGAATTCATATGTCGAAACCGTAACCTAATATGACTGTATTTGAAGGTTGGATATGTGAGGAAGTGACAAAAGCTAAATGAGGTCTGAAGTGTGACAACCTAATCTGAAAATATATCCATAATTATCAAATATAAAGAAGAGTTATATCTATCAGTAAAACCATAGAAGACATCCCATTAAATTTATACTAATAGAAAGTACATTATCACTACGATTTAGCATCATTTTGGAGACACTAGTCAAAATATTTAAACAAGAAAAATGAATAAAAAATGATAAAAAGGGTAAAAATTGGAATGGATAAGTTAATGTTATCATTATTTGAATATGACATGATTATTCACCTGGATTGTACACCTAAAAAGATTGAACAACTGGTAATTGTGAAATTTGCTTCAGGAACAATATTTATCCAGGGGCAAATTTGAGGTAAAATAAATGTAGACCCATACATATGTTGCATGACTTTCTGCTTTAGATTTTCCTCATCTTTTTCTAAATAAGGGTAAACAAATTGTAAAATTAAAAAATGAAATGAAAAAGACATTTTTCCTCAAAATAATAAATGTCACTCTGAATGAGAGAGAGAATTGAAACATACATCATCAAATAGGAAGAGGAGTGTGTTAAGACATTCAAAAGTGTGCTAACAGAAGAACACAAATATTCATATATTCAGATAATAAGGAGTCATATTAGATGTAGAAGCTTTCAAAACAGCACCGCAGACAGACTAACAAAAAAAAGCCAGATAATCTATTAAATTATAACTGTTTTTTTTTGAAGTCATAAGGCAACCACATATACCAAATTCCCATGAGTAACAAGCCAATCTGAGGAGGAGCAGAACACATTAATTCTTTCTATTTCACAGAACAGAGGAGAAAGAAGTGGTTACTCTACAAGCAACTAAGAAGAAATGAGCTAAAATTTTAACAAAATTTTAAAGGCCAGGTATGGACTGGCATATTAGTGTGAGGTATCTAGAACTCCCAGTTACAAGAGAGGTTGGCGTTCACTTGTAAAGATCTTTTCTAAGAGATCCTCCTTTGGTGATACAGAGAAGTAGGCAGATTTCTGGGTATAGGACCTATACAGTTACTCAGCCTTCATACTTAAAACAACTTTGCATTTGGTTTAGTGCTCTGCTGTCACCATTTCAAAATTATTGATAGTTTTTAAACACAGGACCTCATATGTTCACTTCACATTTGACCTCACAAATTATGTAGCCAGGCTGGCATTTTGGAGGTGATTCGCTGCTGATGGAAAATAGGTAGGAATACCTGTCTATTTCCCCATACTGATTCCTCTTATAGAGCAGGACCCAAGCAAAACTCCAATACTGCTGGGGTTGGAATAGAGGCAAAATTTGTCTGCAATTGATGGAGTGGTAGGAATCCTCCCATATCCATGATACAGGAAAAGATCCACTGCTGCCTGGAGAGGGGTAGAAGCAAAAACTTTCTGCCCTCAGGGTAGAATAATTCACCATGTTCATAGATTAAGTTTGGTTATTGCTGAAATGTCAATTGTTCCCAATTTATCTATAAATACAGTGCAATCCTTACGATAATTTGAGATGGTTAATTTTAGGTGTTGGCTTGCCTGGGTTAAGGGACAACCAGATAGCAGGAAAAGCATTATTTTCGGGTATGTCTGTGAGGGTGTTTTGGAAGAGATTGACATTTGTATTAGTGGACTAAACGAGGAAAATATGCCCTGACCCAATGTAAGTGGGAACCATTTAGTCATTTTAGAGCACATAGAATAAAAAAGCAGAGGAAAAGCAAATTTTCTCTTTTCTGGAGTTGGAACACCCACGTTATCTTGTTTTTGTACAATAGAACTCCAGTTTTGTAGGCCTTTGGCCTCGGACTGAGAGTTACATCATTGGCTCCGTTGGTTCTCAGGCCTTCTGATGTGGCCTGAGCTACCCCACTGGCTTCCCTGGTTGTCTGGTATGAACATGGCCGGTTGTGGGACTGCTCAGCCTCCATAAACGCATGAGCCAATTCCTATAATAAATCTCTTCTCATCCATCTATCTATCCTATCGGTTCTGTTTTCCTGGCAAACACTGACCAATACACAATTCCAGCATACATTTTAAAATTTGATAATTCAATTCTAAAATGTATATGGAAAATTAAAGAATAGCCAACACAATTTTGAAATAGAAGAATTGTTAGCAAAGACTCAAACTACCTGGTTTCCAGCGTCTGTCTGAAACTATAGTAATCAATACACAGATAGGATGGTGTTTGCGTGAAGTTGGACATGTAGATGAATGGAATAAAAAAGAGCTCAGAAATAGACCTTATACGTATTAATATACTGTCAACTGACTTACTACAAATGTTCCAGGGAAATACCACTGAGTAATGAGTACGTTCAACAAGGGGAACTGGAAAAATTACACATCCATACTCAAAGGAAACATACACATAAGTGTAAAAACTAAAAATTTAAAATTTATATGAGAAACTGGAGGAGAAAATCTCATTGAACTTCTGTTAGGCAAAGATTTCTTAGATATGCTAAAAAAATCAATGTTAAGAGAAAAATCAATACATTCACTACATTAATACTAAAAACTCCTGCTCTTTGAAACATATTAAGGAAATTGAAAGAGAAAATATTTGAAATATTCCAGGAGAAAATATTTGAAAATTCATAAATGAGAAAAGATTGGTATCCAGAAAAATTTAAAAAACCCCCCAAACCCTCTCAACTCAATAATAAAAAATACCCCAGTGAAAAGAAAAAAGGGTAAAAGATTTGAATAAACTCTTCACCCAAATGGAAATATAAATGGTGAATAAACACATAAAAAGATGCACAACATTATTAGTTGTTAGTGTAATGCAAATTAAAATCACTTGAGATGCCACTAAACACCTATTAAAATGACTTAAAAAATAAAATGGACAATACCAAGTGTTGGCAATGATGACAAGCAACTAGAACTCTCATCTTTGATGGTGGGCATGCAAAATGATAGAGCCACTAAAAAAACATTTTGACATTTTCTTTTATAATTAAATATATCATTATCATTAAATAAAGCCATTCCTTATTAGGTATATATTCAAAACATATTAGATATATCCGTCCAAAGACCTCCAGATAAATGTTTATAACACTTTATTCTTTATCATTCAAACCTCAAAACAACCTAAATGTCCATCAGCTGTTTATCAAATGGATAAAAAATTGTGGTACATCATGCAATAAAAAGGAACAATCAACATGTACGTGCAACAGTATAGCTACATCTTAAAGCAATATGGTGAAGGAAAGAAGCCAGACATAAAAGTCTACATATTGTACAATTCAATTCTTATCACCTTCTGGAAAAGACAAAATTATAGGTACCAAAATCAGATCAGTGGTTTCCAAAGACTAGAACTGGAAATGACGAGAAAGTGGCACAAAGAAACATTTTGATATCACAGGAATGCTTTATATCTTGATTGTGGTGCTGATTACACAACTTCATATATTTGTAAAAATTCAGAGAATGGTACTTTTTGAAATCCAAGGTATGGATTTTTCTCTATGTAAATTATACCTTAATAAATATGATTTAAAATATTCTCACTCAAATTAAGAAAAATAGAAATAAACCATTTTACTTATCAAATTGGCAAATGTCCAAGAATTAGAAAATACATCTTTGCTTATTTGCAAGTGCTTAGGGAAAGCAGAGCTCAAATACTTAGTTGGTGAGGTATAAATTGACATAATAGTTACATAGAATAATTTGGCTATAGCTATCATAATTACATACCCCTTGATCCCTCAAATCTACCTCTAGGAATTTGTACTAGAAATGTAACTTCACATATATATATAACTAGTTATATACAATAATACTCATTGAAATATTTCTGTAGGTTTGCAATAACTTAAACGTCCATCAGTAAAAGACTGGTTAAATAAATTACAGAATATTCATATAATTGGATGCATACAATGTAGCTGTTTAAAAAATGGTTCAATTTTACAGATAGGAATGGCAATGCAATATAGAAAAAAGAAAAAAGACAAGGGCCAGATAACTGAGTATAATATGCCTATGTTTATTTTTCAAAGTGTGTGTGTGTGTGTGTATATATATATATCTATACAAATAGAAAGTCTATGGAAATATGCACAAGCAACTATTAACAGCATTAATATTGGTAAAGGTGAACTTGAAAATGAAGGGCATGTGTTATCATAGAAAACAGTACAGAGATTTCTCAAAAAACTAAAGGTAGAACTACTGTAAAATCCAGCAATTCCACTACTGGGTATTCATCCAAAGGAAAAGAAATCTGTATTCAAAGTGATACTTGTATTTTTTTTACAATAGCAAAGATACAGAATCAACCTAAATGTCCACTGACAAATGAATGGATAAAGAAAATGTGGTATATATACACACTGGAATACTATTCAGCCATAAACAAGAATGAAATCATGTCATTGGAAGTAATATGGATGGAACTGGAGGTTATTTTGTTAAGTGAAATAAGCTAGGCATAGAAATACAGATACCACATGTTCTCACTCATATCTGGGAGCTCAAAAAGTTGATCTCATGGAGGTAGGGAATAGAAGGATAGATACAGAGAGTGGGAAGGGTGTGTGAATGGGAGGGGGTGATATAGAGAAGTTGGTTAATGGGTGCAAACATACCGTTAGATAGAAGAATAAGCTCCAATAGTCAATAGCAGAGTAGGGTGTCTACAATTAGCAACAATGTATTATATATTTCAAAGTAGCTAGAAAAAGGACTTGAAATGTTACCAACACATAGAAATGATAAATACTCAAGGTGATGGATACCCTAAATACCCTGACTTGATCATTACACATTTTACGCATGTAACAAATAACTCACATGTATCCCATAAATATGTAAAATACTATGTATCATTAAAAAGATCAAGACCATGTGTGAAAGGAAAACGTTATGTTCTGTGGCTTATTTTCACAATTTTTTTAGTGATTTTTGTTTGTATTATTTGCATTTACATGAGACTTATTGCAGTAAATATTTCAAAAGTAAGAAAAAAGAAAACAAATTAAAAGCATTTAAGAACAATGGCACTTTGAGCATGTCTGACTCTCTCTCCCTCTTCTCAACTTCCCTGGAGTAAGAATAAGAGTCAAGACAGGCAAAATTCGGATTCTGGATCATGAAACTATTCAGATCTGGGCATTCTTCCCTCTTGACGCTAGGTGAGAGCCAACAGAAAAGCAGTCAAGAGTAGAACTTGCCTTGTCTCCCTACTTGAGATGAAAATTAATCAACTAACTAATGGAAAAAAAACCCAACCGAACAAACAAATAAACAAATGAAACCAAATCATCTTGAATGCCTCATTTTACCTGCCAGTTCTATTAGAAGTGGAGAGAATTACAGTGTGACTGGGTGGGAGTGGCAACCTGCAGGTTAGGAATCTGGGAGTACAGATGTTCCTTCTTCATCCCTCAGGAGAGAAGTCAGGCTTTGCTGTTTTTGTTTTGCTGTTGTCACCACCAGACTTCAAGAACAAAGAATACTGTATTTTACTTTATTCTGTAATTCCCACTTTCTGAAAAACAGACTGGCCTCACTGCTGAAGAAATAAAAAATCATGAAAAGAGAAAGAAAAATATAAATTTACTCTGATTATTATAGCATCAAAAGGAAGAAGACAAAATAAGAATTTAGAATTGGTTCATATTAGTTTCTGTTAAAGGAGTTTTTTTTTGTGATATGTATTAGATCTATTAGAAGATGCAAATAGAGTACAAAATATTTTCTAGTTCTAAGCCAAAACTTTTGAAGTAAAAATTCAATACATATACTGAAAGGAAAGATGACCAGAAAAAAACTTACCCAAATAAATTCTATTATGTTACAAGGAAAATTATTGAACTTGAATGAATACAAGAAAACCTTGAAAAAATTAAGTTAACAATAAAAGCATCCCCAGACAAACTCCCTCAAATTCCGACGGCTTAACAGGTGCATTTTACCAAAATTTCAACACACATTATAACCCCTATGTACTATGTGCAGTTTCAGAAAATAGAAATGGAGGAAAGATTTTGAACTCATTTTCCTAATCTAAAATGACCATTCTCTAAAACCAGATAAAGGCAGTATAACAGTTATAGGACCATTTCACTTACAAAAATTTTTTTTCCTTTAGAAATATTTTTTAAAATACCAAGTAGAAACAACAATAATGAAAATAATAATACTTCATGATCATATAGAAGTGAGGGTCATTTAACATGAGAAAATCTGTTGGTATAATATACTCAAGGATGGGCTGAAACAGAACAAAATCATATGATTATCTAAAACAATGGAGAAAAGAAAAACAAAAACAGAAGTAGTTATTGTAAAAAGTTTCATCATATTAGAAATATAAGAAAACTTCCTTAGTTTGATAAAGCCTATCTAAAGTAATTTACTAAAATTAGACGTGATACTTTATAGAAAAATGTTAATTCATTTGGCAATAAGAGAAGAATACCTGGTATCATTTCTATCTTATAAATAAAAAACCAGAAGCTCTGCACTGTCAAATAAATTACAAAAAAAAGAAATAAAAGTATGAGGTGTTAAAGGGAAAAGTAAATATTTTTCAATGCCTGTGAATGAAATACGCATCAACATAAAATAGTCCCTGTATCAGAAAACATTAGAATTAATGAAAGTTGCAGCAAGTTTGCCAGATATGAGAGCAACACAAAAATCAATAATATTGCTAGAAAGTAACATACCGTAAGATATATTAGCATACACATATTTATAAATGTACATTGTAGTATAATCATAAATAATAGCATATATAATAATCATAAAATATCAACTAAAAAGTATCTAGTGATTCAGTTAAGATATGATACATAATATTTTAATAAAAATATTACAATTGTACAAATATATAAAAACTAAATAATTTGAGAGGCATATGTATGTTGATAAGTCAAAATAATCTATATATTTAACTTAAATCTCTATCAAAATTCCAGCAGAATATTTTGAGGCACTAATACATTTATTCTGAAATTAATATGAAAGAATACAGGTGTATAGATATCCAAGTCAAGTTTAAATATGAAAATCAAAGTAGATTATGCCCATTGTAAAAGATGGTAGCAAACTATAAAATTTTATTAATGAAAGTACTTTGAAAACTACTTTTGCAAAGACAGAGAATAAAAATTGGGTTGGATAAGGCATGCTTAAAAACGATCCTCTAAACCACCCTAAGAAAAATTCTAAGATAAACAGATAAAAAAATAGATTTCAATTTATAAAAATTAAAGATTTATTTTCAATGAAAATACCAGAAACAAATTAATAAACGGTAATAGATTGACAGAAGCTATTCACAATGTCAAAAGTTCATCAATGATTAGTACCTACAATATACAACTAATCCCTGGAAATGAACAAACTAAGTAGAAAAAAGAGCATGTAATATGATAATTTATATAAGGTAAAAGCTAAAGGGCTAAGAAGCTCAGGAGTGGAGCACTGAGGAATATATCAGAGAAACTAAGAACGCTTGAAGCCTAAGCCTCAGGAACAGTAATACTTTTATCAGAAGTAGAAGAAGCCTAAACAGAAAGCCTGAATTCAGCTTTGTGATTTATGGGACAAAGGGGAGCAATCCTTATGTGAGAAGAAGAAAGGGTAAGTCTTCCCTGGAAGAAGACACATCATTGGATGCTTATACAGTTTTTTTTTTACACTGTTAATCTATGATGTCGGAAGTCAGGGTAGGGTTTACATGGTGAAGGGTGTGGCTAGTCTCAGGAAGGGGGTTTCTCAGGTACTGATAACACACTTTTTTGAATATCTGTGCTTGTTATATATGATCATTCACTTTGTGAAGTTTCATCAAACTTTTTACTATTAAATATTTTTTTTACTTTTATTTATATTTTACTTCATTTAAAAACTCACTTTTAAAAATCACATACATATAAAATAATTTTAGTTCCCACAGTCCCTTTGCCTGAAGCAAATATTTTACTGGGTTTTGCAAATAGGTGAAACAATAGATTTTTGATAGAATAATTATGTTGAGGCATTTCTTAATTATGTGTCCTCTTTCCATTTCTTAAATAAACCCTATTTTGTTGTGTTATATACATTGTGTACTTAGTTGTGCTGTCATACACTGCTTGATTTAATTTGCTAATATTTCACTGAGACTTGCACATCCCAGGCTGGGTGGAGTGGGATGGTGTGAGATTTCAACACACTACTCAGAGTGGCATACAACTTAAGACTTATGAATTCTTTATTTCTGGAATTTTCCATATAATATTTTTGGACTGTGGTGGACTGGGGCTAATTGAAACTGTAAAAAGTGAAACCTTAGATAAGGGGGAAATACTGTAGTCATATGCTCCACAACTGGGTTATGCTCCACTTGGAAGCGCCTGAGCTGAGAGTGAAGGAGGACCTTAGTCCCCCAGAGAAAAATCTGGGCATGGTTACTAAAAGGGTGAAAGGATGCTTGATGGCAAAATTGATAGATATCCACTGTAAATATCCAAGGCAGGGTCTTTACTTCAAATACTTCAATTTTTAATTAAAGGGTATTTAATTTAAGTACCTCAAAATACTTCAATTTTTCCAATAATATGCAGAATATGTATTTTTGTTGACTTTTTTGGTTTGTTTTACTGTTTATACTTCAATGTTCTACTTCATTTTAAATGTATAGGTATTCTAAGTTGCACAACTACTAACATAATTTCTTTCATTATTATAAGAGGAAATTTGACATAAAGTCTTTGGGTCTAGACTCCCCGCCCCCAATACTAGTAATCCTAGAATGTTCAGCAGCTGCAACCTACCATCTGAGGATATATAGTAGGCAGAATAATGGCTCCTCAAATATGTATACACCCTAATCCCTGGAACCTGTGAACATTTTACATTCAAAAGTGACTTTGCAGATGTGATTAAGAGTATAGACCTTGCAATGGAAAAATTATCCTGGATTACCCAGGTGGGCACAATATAATCACGTAAATCTCTGAAATCGGGAAACATTCCTGGCTCGGTAAAAGATATGAGATGGAAAAAGAAAAAAAATAGAGATTTCAAATATGAGAGGAGCTTGATATTGCTGCCTTTGAAAATGAAGGGAGAAGGCAACCCGTAGGTGCTGGGAAAGGCCCTGAGCCAACAACCAGCAAGAAAATGATGATGTTGGACCTACAGCCTCAAGAAACTGAATTCTGCTAGCAACCCAATTAATCTCAGAATCCTCCGGTAGAGCCTCTACAAGGAAATGAAGCCTATAAACACCTTGACTTTATCCTGGTGAGGCCTGTGTGTTGGACTTCAGGGCTGTTAACCTACTGAATTAATTGTAAGCTAATAAAGTTTTTGTTCAAGGCACTAAATTTATAATGGTTTGTAATGGCAGCAATAGAAAACGGATAGAAGATATTTAGATCACACATTTTTTTGTGTTTCAGGACTGTGAGAATTTTGCACATCAGTAGGATGAGAACTTTGTACATCAGTTGCATTTTTTTAGAGCTACTACAATTCATATATATCAGCTTTCTGATAACCTATTTGAATAAGTGACTGCTAGGTTGTGTAGTTAAGGAATGTAGAAATCAATTCATTTCACAGGAACCAGAAGATTAAAATTTATGCAGTTTTTATTATAAAAAGTATATTTTTAACTCATTCTTGGTGATTAAATTGATGGTAGTCTGGGTAGAATATACTCAATTCCCAACAGCAGTGAATGCAAAAGGGGGGAAAGATTTTGTGAAAACAATGTTCCTTATTTTTATATCCAAATTTATTAGACAAGGGTCTGTTCTGTGTAAGTATATTGAACACTTTAATCATGCATTATTCTAACGTCAATCGTAAAGCTGTATGAATAACATTATTCATAAGGGGGGAAGAAAAGGAAAAAAGTGGAGAAGAGAAAAAGGAAAAAATTTAAATTCAGTACTTTTCATTTTGTGCCACTAAAAACTTAAAAAGGAAGTTAATGGTTAATCAACACAAATTTAATGTCTATCATTTTAAGTCTGACTAGGCAGTTATTTTAACGGCTGCCATTATCACAACATCTCTCCGTCAATATGAGATCAGCAACAGGCAATACAACTCTCTTAATGTGGTGCTTCAAAGAGTGAATGCCTATATAGGTTTAAATTTCTGACGCAATCCATGTAAATGGTGGCTCACAGTATTTAATAATCTGTTTCCATTTGTATTTAACATGCACTAAAAAGCACCATTCTTATAAAGGTCGTTTATGTCTGGTTCCACATATTTTATTTCTTGTCAAGCTATCTATTCATGCCTCTGTCTAGTGCATAACTCTTTACTACAGTTCCTATGCTTAGTATACTGAATGGTGCCTTAGTAGTCTGAAAGAGTTAATGTAGTTCCCTAAGCATCTAATTTAGTACATGAGAGTGACTTGGGTACTGATGATGAGCTAGCTCAATATAAATTATAGAGAATCAGTCATCTTGTGAAAGTAGCGGTTAAATACACTTTAATTGAGATTCTTGTTACAAGTGGGAAGTTTTAAAAGTGCTGATGAATTAAGAATTCCATTTAGAGTCAGAGTTAATGTTTGGCTATAGGACTAATGCCTAGGGTATATTTAAGGCACCAGGAGAGCGGATGTAGACATAAGTAGGAATAATTCATGCATCTGATGTGTAGTTGGACTAGCTGACTTTAAAGTCCTTTTAATTCTGATAGTCCGTGATTCTATGCATATTAGAAATCTAGCCCTGGAACAAATATGCATGAGCAGTACACTATAAAATCAGAGCATAAAGAGGAAACTATAAAAATAACCAGAGTGTGGGGGAAGAAGATGGACAGTTAAAATAAAAGCCCTGCTTTGAATCAAGGATTTAAAATAACTTTGAAATGCCTTATTTTGAATATTCCTTGACTAGTAGTTTTCGGGTTTCTAGGATGAGGAATTGTTTTAACAGGCAATTTTACTATCTCCTAAGATGATTGTACTACTCTTATCTCTTGAAACAATGTATAATGAGAAGAAGTTATGTTTCTAAATGACTTTGAATTTTGTTAATACTCATGTGTATGATATATTGTTTATTCAGTCAGCAGACCACTATGAGTGTGCATGTGGTTTTGGAGAAATAAACTTGAGGTCCCATAGGAGTCCAGGGCCACAGATTATGAACCACTTCTTCAAAGTATCATTTCTTAAGAATGCAGATTTCTTAAGAATTGCAATTGGTTCTTCAGTTGAAAGTTAAAAGGTGAGTCTGAAGTCGCTAGGCACCTGACATATCATGAACATTATTAAAAAGAACACATACACACAATAACAAGAGAAGGTAGCTAATAAGATGTGTTTTTTATGATCCATTTGCCAGGAACAGCATGAAGAGCTTCATATTAAACCTCACAAAATTTTAAGGATCATTATTATGATTATTTTATAGGTTCCAAAAAGTAAAACAGAAATGTTAGATAAAAAAAAAAAAAAAAAAAAAAAAAAAAAAAAAAAAAAAAAAAAAAAAAAAAAAAAAAAAAAAAAAAAAAAAAAAAAAAAAAAAAAAAAAAAACCCCCCCCCCCCCCCCCCCCCCCCCCCCCCCCCCCCCCCCCCCCCCCCCCCAAATTGTCAAAATAACACTTTAAATTAGAAACTAATTTTATCTTCATTTTACCATGAGGATTTAGAGGCATAAAGAGATTAAATGTCACCCCCTCAGTCTCATAGTTAGTTAAGTATCAGAACCCCAAATTTGAGCTAGTCTAATTCTAAAGTCTGCTCTCTTAATTCTTTATTCATTGCTTTAAATCATCATATAGAATGCTTGATCAAATACCAAAAATATACAAAAGAGGATACCTACAAAGCAATGGAAAGACCTGGTTTCCAAAAAAAAATTCCATTTAACACCATCTGGCTGTGTGATTAAGGGCAACATAAATACCTTGTATTAGATGGGAATTTTACAATTCTCAAGTGATTTAATATATAACATTTAGTTGCAAGTTTTTGAGAATGATTGATAGAATGGTTATTGTCTCCAATTACACAAAACTAAACTAAATCTGTTTGAGATGAAGTCTCACTATTAATAAGAGGTAGATCTTCTCTGTGGGCAGGATTTATTCCCACTCAAATACTCTATGCATCAATAAGTTACATATTATGAGATCTCTGGGATTTGTAATCCTGGATTTGGGGTTGTTTGAAATGGAAAATTTCTGGCAGAGTGGATTTGACTAAATATTCCAAGACATGAAGTATTCCAAGATAAAAGAAGAGGTAAGATTAATGACTCAGGAAAAACTTTTTACTCAAGTGTCACTATCTCTTGAGAACTTGCTCTTCAATAATAAACATGGTGAAATAAAAGATATATGTGTGTGTGCATGTATAAAAATATGTAGACATTATATACAGATGTGACAAGATTAAAATCTATATTAAAGTATAAGTTTTCACAGGTTTGTTTTGTCCCTCTCCCTGACCCTGGCCCACACACATCTGCCTGCTAAGGAAAATTACTTATTTCTATAACTAGACTTTGATGAGTTAATGGTGCAATGAGTGGAGATA
This sequence comes from Daubentonia madagascariensis, assembly GCA_023783475.1. Taxonomy (NCBI): domain Eukaryota; kingdom Metazoa; phylum Chordata; class Mammalia; order Primates; family Daubentoniidae; genus Daubentonia; species Daubentonia madagascariensis. Next base: position 3,347,687 of record JAKFHU010000725.1, read on the forward strand.
TGGAATTAGGGAAGCCAAGAGAGGCCACAAATCTATGCCTGGAAAAAATGGAAACGCCTAGAAGGAAAAAACTTAAGACGGGAAAAGGCACTAGAGATGGCCTTTGGAATAGGGCTACGGTAGACATATTAGGAGAGAACAACAATCCAGCAGATAGAAAGAAGATATTTGAAGTACAGGAGAGGAAAGCAAGAAAGGAAGAAATATGAGCAACCACTTTGAGGAAAGAAGGGGAGAAGTTTCATAATTGTTTATCAATGCTTTGGGAATTAATTGTATGCATATAGATGTGAATGTGTGCATGCAAAGTCGCAGTGTTTTATACCAGTTTATGTACTTTTATAACATTTGAAAATTTTTGAATTTGCCTTAAACCTAAACCAAGAAGATCTTCCTTGATTTGGGTTAAAAATATAAAGTATAAGATAAGAGAAGTTGTGTGAGGATTTGTTCTAATTTGTTCTGTCATGTCTGTCCACTGATCTCTTGGTACATTTGCTACCCTATCAAGCAAGAGAATTGCCACCAATTTCTTTCCCCAATATACTGTGGAGATGAATAAATCCTCTCAAATGATATTTTCAATTTCAAAGTACATTCCTTTGTGATTAGAATATTGTTCCATATTCCCATTCAGCCAAACAATATGACTTTGTCTGTAAGGATAGTTTGTTACACAAGATGCTAACCTGATTTCAGTCTCTAGTATCAGCAAGGCAGGAACACCATTTTATGTCCTTTGGATAAAGAAAATGTAGTATCTTGTGTATAAAGAACAAATTGACCTTGTGATTACTGTAGTTAATTAAATGAGGACCATAATTGAATGCCAGTTTGCACTAAAAAATGGTCTGCCACCTTCTGAGAGTCATTTAAGAGCAATTGAGACAGTCAATGTGTAGGTGTCTATGGGCTCAACATTAGGTCATTCCAAGTGTTCTATTAGCAATTACTGCCTTCCTTATCTGCTTATGAAGAATGTTAAGTTGTCTTGTTGGATGTTCATATTACTTAATATTATAGAAGGTGTACTGAGCATTGATTTAAAAGTTACTTTGCATTCAACTGACCTATGACAACTAAGAGGTTGATTTTAGGAAGGATTCTGGAAAAATACACACATACTACAATTTGGGCTATAAACATTTGCTATTAGCAATGTTTCCTACTGGTGAAAATAGTGACTATTTATAACATACATATTTGTCCTAAGGCACATTTGCCAGAAGTAGCTACAGTTTTGTTTTCTAAGATGTTTGCCTATTAGCACTGAATAAGAATAAGTAATTTATATTCTTTTGTTTAGGAACCCTTCTCTCTCTCCCTACAGAGTGTATGTCTTTATAGTCAATTTAGAGAATAGATTGTCTTTTTATTTAAAGGGCATTGAATTTTTCCTTGTTCAGGTAGATTTTGTCACCAGCCACACACATCTTCCCAGTCATATCAAGGCAAGGTATGTTAATAACTAATTTCTGGAGTTAGTTGGTCTAAAAAATTGCATTAAATATTCAACTGTGGCCTGTTGGTGAGCAAACTCTGCACCAAGTTCCCATATAACTATCCCGAACATAAGCAATGAAGTATCACTTTGGATTTTATGTCTACTCAGAAATGTGATGTTTTCCACTATTATACAGAGAGCTGAAATCAATGGCAAGTGTATTTCAATATGATTTGCGAATTGTGGGGATGATAAAAAGTTGTTCAAAATCTTTTAACCAATTTCTATCACTTGATTTTCTAACATTTCTATTACCCATTACATTTTAATTAAAAGAATCAAAATGTCATCTGGCCTGGTATATTAGTCAGATTAGGGCTAAGCCATTCTTAGCTTACCAAATAAGCTCTGAAATATTAGTGACTGAAGTTTATTTCTCCAGGGGAATTCGCTTCCACGTGTTTTTTTTTTTTTTTTCAAAGATCCTATCTTGTAGTATTGCAACATAAATATGTAGCTTCCAGGGTCACTGTCATGGTTTGAGCATAGAGCAGGGGCTTTTAATGTCTCAGCCAAGAAGTAAACAGAACACTTCTGACTTTTGCTTATATTATACTTTGCTTATACTTCATCAACTGGAACTAGCAACATTTCTGTGACTAATTGTAAGACTGGAAATTTTTCTCTTCTGGGTACCCAGGAATGGGAGGAAAAATGAACAATGATGAGTTGTTAACTGATACCACAACCAAAAGGGCATCATTCCTAATTCTGAACAGATCCCAACAAAATTTCTATGATCTTTTGCTTGTTTTCCAACCTTGTTGATCTGAGCCTTTGAGCCCACAGATCTAAGTTCGGTAGAATTGAGACATTTTGGGATTTTTAAATTAACTTCTTTAGGCTACTTATATCCTGTTAATTCCTAGTTATTGAAAGGTTGATTCAACAATTCAATCTCTAAAAGTGCTTTGCTTTCTGTATCACTGGAAATATGAGGTATGGACTGAACATTTCTGGCAGAAAATTAACGTGATGATTTCAAGCTATTACATGTGTAAGGGGAGGGAACAGATGTTTATCAGCATTAACCACCAACATTTGATGAGCACCTACTGGGTGCTTGTCATTTTAAGAAGCCTTGATGATTGTGGTAGGAAGTTTAGAAAAACCTCTGAGAAAATATACATGTATTAGAAAAATATATGTATTTAATATATACTTTTTGGGCCAGAGGTTTTTAACTTGGGTACATGAAACTAAAGAGTCCAGATGGGTTTGGTGGGGTGTTTGAAAGTTTTAAGTCGTAAGTAAAACTGTGTATGTATATCAAGTAGGTCCAAAAACAGTTTAGAAATGGTAATTTAGGAGAACATCTTAATTTTTCATTCAGGAGCACAGAAGCAATACAGATAGAACAAGATATGAAGTGAGAAATGAGAAAGTTTTGCAAACATCTTAGGTAACCAGCTTTTATGTTTGGAGTTCTATTTTTTAAATAATTATTTTAAGATTAATATGTACGCCAGATATCATTTTGAAGCTTGAAGCTAAGCATTATCAATTAAGGCCCTAGGGTCCAAAAAGTACCCTCTCAGGTTTTTTGTTTTGTTTTGTTTTAAACCCAGTGATAAACTATAAGCTTTTAGATTACAACTATTCATTTCCTATTTTTCCCCTAAGTGGTTGACTTATCTCTTCAGCATAAACTTAGCAATATTGCAGTTATACATGAATTTATTGAAATACAGGAAACTATATTCATAGATATTTTAGGTTGCTCTAAAAATAAAATATTTTCATAAAATGATTTTTATATTCTTTTAATATAAAAAAGTTCCATGTTTTATATGAATAATTTAAGAATAAAATATTAATATATGGAATGACCAGTAAGACTTCCCTAAAACACTAATATGACAACATCTGTGAAGCTGCAATACAAAATTACCATTTGTATCTTTTAAGGATCCAGAAACTGAGTAAAAAAATAGTACAACTAGTAGATAAGAATGAAAAATTTTAACACCCTTTCTCTTCCAATGATTTTTCTTTTTTATCAGAACCTGTATACTTAAATTCTTGCAGCTTTATCTCAGTCTAGGATTACTTTCCTTTGACAAATTCCTACAAACCATGGAAAAGCTTCAATTTTCAGAGTTATATCCTTATTTTTGTTCCCAGTATGCTACTACTTTTTAAATCTTATCTTTTGCAAACTAAATATGGCAGTTAGAGCTGCTTTGAATTTGAATTGACTAGTTTATGTAAGCCCTCATCAGATATAAGAGAAGCAAGGACAATGCTTTAGGCAACCTGGTGAAGGAATAGACATATTTGAAAACAAATGCATATTGAATAAAAATTATGGATAGGGAAAAAAGAAAAACTGGAAGCAAAAGTCCTTAATTCTTTTATTTTTCTAATATATATTTTTTACATTTACCATAATTATTTCCAGAAAATAAAAAAAATAAGACCCTTATCTAAAGATGACAACATTTAGATGTGTGTCTTCTTCAAGATGGGCTGGTCATTATTAGAATACCTGTGTCAAGGGTCAGAGCCATTTTCTTATGTTCAGAAAATGTTGTCTAGTTTTATAATTAGAAAATGATAACTGATGAAAACATTATCTTTAAAGCTTGATTTGTTTTTATTTCAAGATATTCTATGGTAGATATTAACATTAAAATGCTATGCAAAATGAATCTCTCTCTCTCATTTTCATTTAGAGTTCTATATTGGACACAGCATAAATCCATCCTTTTTTAAATAATACAAATTAAATCAAGATTTATTTCTAAATAAAGTTAGAAATAAATATAATAATATAAAAATATAATATAAAATAATATTTAAATAATAAAAAATATAAAAATAAATATAATTCACAAATATAATTCACTCTACTCAGACTGGAAATCTAAGATCTAGGTATCTTGTGTGACTCAACACTGTTGTATAACTTTACTCCTTTTGTTATAATATATATAACAAAATATGTTATAATATGTATCTACAGTGTACACATTTTTCATATGCAGTAGATCAATAGGGGAATATAAAAATCAAAACGTGAAATTGTGTCAGCTCATTTCTGATATTTCATGAAGTGATGTGTCATTGCCCTACCAGATGACAACAGCTGAAAGTGAAAAACCGCACTATGCACACCCTCCCCTCCCCAAATACACACTGTCTTAGTCCCTATTTGTTTCTATCATAGAATACCTAAGACCGGGTAATTTATAAAGAGAAGAGCTTTATTTTGGTTCACAGTTCTGGAGGCTAGGAAGTTCAAGATTGGGTGGCTGCATCTGGTCAGCTTCTGGTGTACCTTGTGCTGTGTCATAACATGGCAGAGAAGCGGAAGGGGAAGCACATACGTGCAAAATGGGCCAAACATGGGGTGTGGACTTCGCTTTACAACAAACCACTTTGTAGTCACTAATCCAGTCTTACAGAGCGAGAACTCAACTCACTCCCTTAAGAATTAGCCCAGTCCTGTGAGCGGGGCATTAATCCCTCTTAATGACCTAATCACCTCTTTAAGACCCCCTTCCCAGCACCACTACACCCAGGACCAAATTTCCAACATAGGAATTTGGGGGGACACACTCAAACCATAGCACACACTAAACTTACCTTTATTCTTTTAGATTGTCTACATGTGTTGTCAATTAGTGTACACAATGCTGTTCTTCACAAACTGTTTACTTTTTTAAACAAAAGTGTTTTGATACAGCATCCCACATATGAATAAGAGAGCTGCTTATGAGAATTCAAATAGTGAACAAAAGGGAAAGACTTAAGTAATGAAAAGATTTAAATAATAAAACACTTTGAAAGAAATGAAAAGAGAATCAAGCTCAAAGAAACCACATTTTTATGGGAGACAAGGCTACAAAATAAATAAATTAATAACAATGAAAGCGTCCCACATCACAGTTATCATCTCCTTTAAGTGGAATTGAAAAGCATTTGCAGTGCATTGAAATTAACAACTATAAAACTGAGTATAGGAGTATACCATTTTGTAGCATCTGTTCTCACTTGGCACCATATGAGCAATTTCTTTATATAAGGAGGTAATTGGCCAAACAACAAATGTTAGATTTCCAATGTAAGCCAGTGTATAAGAAAATAAAAGCAGAGCAATGAACCACAATCATTCACCTTCAGTATCAACATGATGTCCTTTTCAACTTACCTCTTCCCATTTCTAAAAGCCACAATGCTTCACTATAGTCACTTCCACCAAGCAAACTAAAAGGCTTTTATTAAGACAAAACACTATAATTATGTTACTGTTATTCATTAGAAATTTAAGATGTTTAAAACTGTCGTGATGTTTTTACTGCTTTGTTTTATTTACTTATTTATACTATTATTTATGAAGTTATGTAGGTTATGAGAGATCTGCTTTAACTATTTTCCCATAGTTACTTGTTTTTTATAAAATTTTATAACATAAAAATATATATAATAGAAAGTTAATCTTTGATTGAGCAACTTAATTAGATTTTTAAATAAAAATTAATATTCTTTTCAAAAGAAGATAGACAAATGGCCAAGAAACATATGAAGAAGTGACCAATATCACGAATCATCAATCGGAAATGCAAATTAAAACTACAAAGAGATATCTCCTTACCCCTGTCAGAATGGCTATTACTAAAATGTCAAAAAATAATAGATGGTGACGTGGATGCCAAGAAAAAGGATCTCTTATCCTCTGTTGGTGGGACAGCAAATTAGTACAACCTCTATGTAAAACAGTATGGAGATTCCTCAAAGAAATAAATGTAGAACTACCATTTTGTCCAGCAATCTCACTACTGGGTATCTCACAGGAAAAGAAGTCATTTTATTAAAAAGACACCTGCACTTGAATGTGTATTGCAGCACAATTCACAATGACAAAGATGTGGTATACGCATACCATGGAGTACTACTCAGCCATAAACAAGGATGAATTAATGTCTTTTGTAACAATTTTGATGGAATTGGGGACCATTATCCTAAGTGAAGTATCTCTGGAATGGAAAAACAAACACTACATATATTCTCTAAAAATTGGGAGTTAATCGATGGGCACACATGGGCACAAAGAGATGTAAAGGTTATTGGAAATTAAGATGGGGGAAGAGGGAAGGAGAGGAGAAGTAAAAACCTACCTATTGTGGGTACAATGAACACTATTTGGGTGATGGGCACACTAAAAGCCCTGACTTAAGCATTACAAAAGTTATCCATGTAACAAAAACATTGGTACCCCCTTAATATTTTGAAACTAAGAAAATCTTTTTGAAAGTTTAAAAAAAGTAATATTCTTTTTATCTTTGGAAAGAAAAAATTACAACTAAAAATCCATTCTGACTTTTGAATACATTTTCCTTATTAGATTATAAATTCTTGTAGGGGAAGGATTAAATTTTGGGTTTTTTAATAACTTTAGGCACTGGTCAGCATATGGTCATTGCTCATTAATTGTTTTTAAATGGAAATATAGAAAATGAAGACCTCTCAGAAAATAAAGTTCCTCTCATTTTATAAAGTACAATTTTTGGCCATTTCCAGAGATGAAAATTTTTGGACACTCACAGCAGCATCCTGAAAAACTCCTCATTGATCTCATCGCTCATGGATTAAATGATGGGTTTAAGGTGATGACTCCCATATTTGTAACAGAGTCAAGAACTTCAACACCCCTTTGAGTGTCCTACAGCCATCTCAAATTCAATATATTTAAAACTGAACTTTTATACTATTCCTTCAATTATATGTCACTATCATTTGCTTACTCCATATTCCTGGCAATACCTTCACTCTTCCCATTGCCCCATCCTCATATTCAAATTCTTATGACTCTGTCTACCAATCACCTTTCAAATCCATCCACTTTTTTCATTGCCTGTTCTTTTACCTGGCCTGTCTTTTAACATCTCTCACTTAGGTTGCTTCAATAGTATGTCCAAACTTGAAATAACTTTGTCTTTTCAGTATAAAACCTAGGTTCCTCTTGTTAACCCCCAGCTTGTATCTCTAGCAATCATATAAGATGTACTGTTGAGCCTTGTATTCAAAATTCTGGTGACTGCATAGCTGTTTCAAGGGACATTGTAAAACTTCCCTAAAGTTACATTAGACAACCAGTGGAGCAATATGGAGTGTCATTTCCCTTATGTACTGATGCTCAAGTTTATTCACTTGTCTCCTTTATGGTGAGCACTAATTCTAACTTAATCTTGACCAGAAGTTAAATAAAAAGCCTCTGACTGTGTTTGAACTCAGATACATGGAAATATGTTGAAATATTAATAGTAATTTTCCACTAATAAGTTCCTCTATATCCATTGCCTCCATATCTAGCACAACCTCCTAAGGTCAAGACAAATATAAAAATAAAATTGAATTTCAGAGATAGCATGGGGATTTTAAAATACTTGAAATTACACAGAAAACTCTGAGTGAATATAATTATTTGAAGCAATAAAGACGGTGATTTGGGGAGCACAAGAGCATTAGAATTCAGCTGGTATCAAAATGGAAATGTAAATTAACTCAGTAATAATGTGTCAAGATACAATGTTATATCCTTATCACTACAGGCACAATCAAGGATTAACTCAGTAAATAGGGTCAAGGTAATGTATAAATGTTAAAAGAATTAATAATTAAATAAAAATGGGTATAAAATTTAGAAAAAATCTTACATTGGATATTTCCAATCATAATATTTCCATTGATGACACTCTGAATAATTGAAACATGATGATCTACATATCTATGACACAAAGACCCTGATATGCTGTTATTTTGAGATAGAATAATTAGAAATAAGGAGCAAACAGAAACAAAAAATTTTCAGAGAAAAGCAATATGTCAACACTCTATAGTTTAGTTGGAAACAAGAAAAATTAAATTAAAAATACAATGTTATAAAATAGCTTAGATAAAATCCAATTTTGGAATTTCTCTGGTTTCTTCAAAGGAGAGTAAATCTAATCCTGCTAAATTGTAGCCTACTTTTCTCTTAGTAGTTATATCCATTCTAAGCCTTTGTAATAACTCTCTTTCTCTCTCTCTCTCTCTCTCACTCACACACACACACACACACACACACACAAATACATACCTCCCATCCCACCCAATAATAAACAAAGAAACAAACTGATAAACTCTGACTTAACACTTTCTGTTGGCATGACAGTAGGAAATGAGCTGTCTCAAACTTATTTTTAAAATGTACATTTCCACAAGTTTTTATAAGCTCTGTGTTTTCCTTACATTTCAATAGATCTCTTTCCCACCTAAGTCAGATTCCCTTTTTTTTTGCAATAAAAATTTATATTTAAAAATAAACAGTGAGGCTGGGCACGGTGGCTCACGCCCGTACACAGAGGCAGGAAGATTGCTTGAGGTCAGGAATTCGAGACCAGCCAGAACAAGAGTGAGACCCATTTCTACTAAAAATGGAAAAATTGGCTGGGAGTTGTGGCTCGTCCCTGCAGTCCTAGCTACTTGGGAGGCTGAGGCAGAAGGGTCGCTTGAACTCAGGAATTTGAGGTTGCAGTGAGCTGTGATGATGCCACTGTACTCTAGCCCAGGCAACAGACTCAGTCTTAAAAAAAATTAATAAATAAAAATGAAAAAATAAACAGTGAAAATGTTATCAAGAGAGGCAATAAGGGACAATTTTGATACTTTTTTTTTCAGATGCTTCATCTAGTGTTTCTCTGGGTACTCTGGATACTCAAGTTGCATGGGTCATATATATGAAGCAAATATGATCAAAGGGAAAGAAAACATCTCAGTATACATCCTGATCCATGATGAAAATGTATTATAACTTTTCTGATGTGGACGATTTCTGAAGCTCTGACTACCAATGCTAATTGAATTAAATTTGAATAAATAAAGGATTTTCTTCTGTTTAGATTTTTAAATTTGTTCTAATGTCAGTTTTGGTCAAAGTATTTTCCCGATATTTTTTTCATTTTACTTAGTTTTGCAACTTCATTGCATTTAGTTATTTAGGATATACTTGAATAGTTGGAGAATCTGTAGACATGAAACATCTTTTCTTTCCTGACATTGCTAAGAAATATTTTCTGTTTTTACTTCTTCATTATTCATGGATTTTTGGGGAGAATGCATTATATCTACAGATCAATATGGAAAGAATCAACTTTTTATGATATCAAATCTATCAATCCAAGAACATGGTTTGTTCCTCCACTCACCTGAGTGTTCTTTAATTTCTTTCAATAATATTAGACGGCTTGCATATCTTACTTTAGATTATTTATAAGGCTTTTATGTTCTCAATGATTTAAATAGCATTATTTTTTTAACATTTCATTTTCCTATTTTGGTTGCTGGTATTTATATATACTGTTAATTTTAGTTCAAGGACCTGGTTGAATCACTTATTAATAATTCTAATAGTTCATCTAACTTTTATTAGATTTTCAACATATACAATTATTTGCCTATGAATAATAGCAGCTATTTCCTTTCCACCTTTTATAGTTACCATTCTGTTGCCTCTGGCTTGACCTTGTTTCTGTTTACAAATTATCTGTCAGTCTTAATGAGGCACCTTGAAAATATTGCTATTTTTATTCCTCTTGAATTTGTTTTTTGTATAAATCCTACTTGGTGTTGCTAAGACTTACTGAATTTATGGTTTGATGTCTTTGAATTTCTAGATGATTTTTTGCCATTGTCTTACTAAACATTCCTTTATCCCCTCTCTCTCCTTTTCTGAGGCTTAAAGTGAGCAAATGTTCAATCTTTTCACCATATTCCATATTACCACTATCATCTTTTCTATATTTTCTCTTTGTGCTTAAGCTTAATTATTGTATCCTTAATTACCTTTAAGTTTTCTAACCATTGAATTCTCCTTGGCTAATTTAACTTTATTTACTCTTCCACTGAATTCTTCACTTTAATTATTATATTTTTTCAGTTGTAGAATTTTACTTGACTTTCAAAAGTTTTAAAGTAACTGCTAAAATTCTTTGTATTATCATTTAATTTCTTGAATTTTATAATTTCAATAGTTTATATCATTCTGATAACAGCAATACTTGGATTATTTTGTAGTTTCGTTTCTATTTTCTCTCATTTTTTGTGTTATATGGTTTCATTTTCTGGTATACCTGGTAAATGATGAAAAATACTGGACATTTGTTATGAAAATGAAAATTAGAAGTAATATAAGTGCTGGATGATATTATCTTCCCACAAAAAGAATTTACTTTTTCTTGTGTCCAGCAATTAGGGTGGCTATGGCTCACAGAAATCAGGGATTGAGTCAACTCATAAGTGGTTTAAATCTTGAGAGCTGTGCTATTTGGATCACCCTTCTAGTATTTGGCCCTTCATGCCTTCCCTAAAATGGTAATATTTTATTTATAAGTTATATATCTTTTTAGGAAGAGAGATGGACTGCAGGATAATTCAGTATTAGTGGAACAGAAAATATAGGACTAGGTCTCAGAATCCATGATGTCACTAAAAAATGTTTTGCTTTGGAAATTATTAGTGATCTTTACCCTAAACAGAAAAGAGATTTCAACAAGCCTCAATGCAAAGGGGAATATAGGAACACTTCTTCTTATGGAGAGAAAAATGCAGGGTATAGAGAAGTTATTCATCTCAATGTCAGCTAATATAACAAAAATGAGTGAAAGGTCAGTGGCTGGATTAAATTCTACTGGCTAGACCAGTCTGTCTCATTCCATTCTGATCAAAGATTCTTCATTTTAAATCTACTTAATAAAAACAAAAGATAATAGATTTCACTAGAAAATTTTAGCTTAAAATTTATTCAATAATTATAAGGGTATAAGTATGTTTTATTAAGGACAATTCTAGCAATGTATAATTTGTTTTTGTATAGACACCGTTATAATCAATATATAACTTTGAAAGTCACCAAAATTTTCAGTAAGTTGTTTTCCATGTTTCATATTTCCTTTATGCCTTTTCCTAGATGTATATATATTTTATATTTCAGTCCTAGAAGAAATATAATACTGTATTTTTAACTAATCTTATATATTGTACGTTTTTCCATATTGCTATATGATCTTCATATGGTAAGTTGTTATAAGTATGAAGTATGATATTGTCATTATTCCATAATTTCCCAAATAATTCTGCTACTTTTTATACTTAAATTTTTTGTATTATGCTATTATGAATAAGATTTAAAAGAACTTCTTAATTCCCATAATTTTATCTTTGGTTTTATCCTTCAGTAAAGTGGATAATTACCATTGTATACATTTCCATGAGGAAAATGATTTAATAGCCTAAGGACATGCCCATTTTTATATGTATTTTTAGATATAAGATCTAAATTACTGCCATCACTTAAATTTGAGTGTCTTAATTTCACTATGATCTGAAAGCAGTAGGCATTATAGTTAATTTTATTAATTTAGTGTAATATAATCATTGTCATGGTTTAATGGCATTTTGTAGATAATTACTGCTTTTTAAAATGTATATTAGAAAGCTAGATAATGATCAAACCTTTAGTAATATCCACTGAGATCAACTACCAGATCAGTTACCAATTGAATCCTCAACATAAATACTGGGGATTAGAACTGACAGCACAGATAAAAGCTACTGATTTGATAATTATGTTAGTCCTCTTCCACTTTGAGTGCACAATAGTAAGTAAGCACTGAAAAAACTTATTCCTAGTTTTTATAATCTCATTTTTTGATCACATTGAATGCAAGTTTTTGAGTAAAAATATTTAGGAAGAACAATAAGGATCATAAAAGCTCAGAAAATATAAGAGAAATAGTTATCAAATTAGAAATTTTAAAGCATTTAAGGATTGATGAGAAAAATTACTAAAACAATTTTAATGATACTCCTATAATTGCATTCATCACCTATATATCTGTATATAAGACCAAGCTGTTAATATTTTGAATAATATTGTAATTATCTTTTATTGCCCCTAAATATGTGATTTTTAAAAGTCAATTACACGTCTTTACTTTTTAAAATTTTAAACTTATTTAATTTTTAATAGGTAATATATTTACAAGTTTCTAAAAGCTCAAAATATAAAACTGCATAAAGCAAAAAGCCTCTCTTTCATCTTTGATTCCCAGTGATAGTTCTCAGCATCCTTCATACTATTATTAGTTTCTTGTATATAATTTCTAAAGGTTTTTATGATAATTGTATCTATCACTTTTACTAAAATATAAAAATATCACTTAATGAAAAGTGTCTTTTTTTCTTGTTAATGAGGAAGACATTTGTAGAATAGATTAGACAAAATTATTTTCAAAAGTTTTAGGTTGAAGACAATCTAAGAAAGTGTAAGTCAAGGTGTTTTAATTGCTGACTGTATCTATAAATTAAGATGTAATTATCATTTTTAATTATTAAAATTCAACTCAATGCTGTTTAAACACTAAGATATTTATTATCTTGCCTATCAAGAACTCTGGACATAGGGAACCTCCAATGCTGTTTAATTAAAGGCTCGGTAATATCCTCGGACTTCTAGATTCTTTCTATCTTTCTGCTATATTATCTCAGTAAGTCAGTTTCATTCCAAGTGACTGTTTCTCATGTTCACAAGAAGCTAAAATAGTTCCAGATACATATCCATAGACAATAATATCTAAGCAAGATAAGACTACTCATTCATGTTTTTCATCCCTTGTCACAGAGAAACCTTGTACTAAAGCATTTTCCTTCTTATAAGCCATTCATAGTGAGGCTTGATTTTCATTGGTTTCAACCAAGCACATGTTTACCACTGAATTATGTTGTAGAAAAGCAAACACTAGAATAAATTCAATTCTCTTCTAGCAAAAAGGGAATGTAGAATGATAACTAAGTGTTTGTTATATTGACTGTATCCCTCACTGAATGACACACACACACAGACAGGAAAATAAAAGAAAAACAAACACATAAAAAGTATTTTAACTAATGAAGGAGAGTTTTCTAATAATTTCTTATAGAATTCTTATGGTGTCATGCTATAGATTTAAGTCTGTTATCCATCTGGAATTAATTTTTGTGAGTGGTGAGAGATATGGATCCAGTTTCAATCTACATGTGGCTATCCAATTTTCCCAGCACCATTTATTGAATAGGGATTCTTTTCCCCAGTGTATATTGCAGTCTACTTTGTCAAAGATCAGACGGCAATATGTGCATGGGTTTATATCTGAGTTCTCTGTTTTGTTCCATTGGTCTGTGTCTTTATTTTTGTGCCAGTACCATACTCTTTTGGCTACTATAGTCTTGTAGTATAGCTTGAAGTTTGGTAAGGTGATGCCTCCAGATTTGTTCCTTTTGCTTAACGTTGCTTTGTGTATTTGGGTTTTTTCTGGTTCCAAACAAGGTATAGAATTATTTTTTCTAGATCTACAAAATGAATGTTGGTATTTTGTTGGGGATTGCATTGAATGTGTAAATTACTTTGGGTAATATTGTTAGGTCTATCTCAATATTCCTTGGTCCTTGGTTCCCAGTGTCAAGAGTAAGTACTGGTACTGAGTTGAACCGATGATGGAGTGATGAGGAATACAAAACAATCCCACACAAGCAGTTTATTACAGAAAAAAAAAAAAGAAACTATACAAAGTGAACATAAAAAAAAGAGAGTTACCCAAAGTGAAAATACGTTCTAGAGAGAGGAATGGGTCAGTCTGCATGACTGGAGAAAGATGTTGAGGACTCCCAGGCAGTTTCCCTTTATTGGCCCAGTCTGGGGGAGGGCTTACAGGAGTTGTGGGATATTACCAAAAGATTATCAGATGTTATGTGTTTTCCTGAAATCTCTTCCCCTGATTGGTCCCCAGCTTTTCCACACATAGGAACCACCCTCCTAGCCTACAACCACCATCTGCAGATTTGATCCCTACCTAACAGTATGGACATTTTAATAATGTTGAGTCTGCTGATCCCTGAGCACGATATGTTTCTCCATTTGTTTACATCATCTGCAATTTCCTTCCTCAGTGATTCAGAGTTCTCTTTGTAGAGAATTTCACTTCCTTGCTTAAATATTTTCCTAAGTATTTTATTTTCTTGTAGCTATTGTGAAAGGTATTGAGTCTTTCATTTGATTCTCAGCTTGACTGTTGTTGGTGTATAGGAATGCTACTGATTCATGTACATTGATTTTGTAGCCTGAGACTTTGTTGAATTTATTTATCAACTCCAGAATTCTCTTGGTCTTGGAATGGAAGAGCTTTAAGGGTTTTCTTTCTAAATTAAGATGCTTGCTGCTCAGCAATAGGAATAAGTTTGATCTTCTTATTTCCCCATGTTGGGATAGCCTTTAATTTCTTTTCTTGCCTGATTGCTCTGGCTAGGACTTCTAGAACTATGTTGAATACAAGTGGTGACAGTGGGCATCTTGTCTTGTTCCAGTTCTGAGTGGGAATGCTTTCAACTTTTCTCCATTTAGTATGATTTTGGCTGTGGGTTTCTGGTATATGGCTTTTATAATTGTGAGATATGTTCCATCTATGACTATTTTGTTAAGAATTTTTATCATAAAGGTTTACTGTATTTTATCAAATACTTTTTATGCATCTATTGAGATGATCATATGGTCTTTGTTTTTGCTTCTGTTTATGTGTTGAATCACATTTATGGATTTACATATGTTGAACTATCCTTGCATCCTTGGGATGAAGCCCACTTAGTCGTGATAGATTATTATTTTTTTTTTTTGATGTGCTGCTGAATTTGGTTTGCTTGGATTTTATTGATGATTTTTGCATAAGAATTTTAGAAGAAAATGTTGGAAAAACTCTTCTAGATATTGGTCTCAGCAAAGAATTTATGAAGAAGACCCCAAAGGCAATAACAGCAAGAACAAAAATAAATAAATGGGACTTGATTAAATTAAAAAGCTTCTGCACAGCCAAGAAAACAATCAACAAAACATATTGAAAACCTACAGAATGGGAGAAAATATTTGCATGCTATACATCTGATAAAGGGCTAATAACCAGAATCTACAAAGAACTCAAGCAAAACAGCAAGAAAAAACCAAATGATTCCATTAAAAAGTGGGCAAATGACATAAATAGAAGTCTTTCAAAAGAAGATAGGGTAGTGGTCAATAAACATATGAAATAATGCTCAATGTCACTAATAATCAGAGAAATGTAAATCCAAACCACAGCAAGATATCACCTAACCCTAGTGAGAAATGGCTTTTATCAAAAAGACCCAAAACAATAGATGCTGGCCTAGATGCAGAGAGAAGGGAACACTTACTATGTTATTGGTGGGACTGCAAACTAGTGCAACCTCTATGGAAAATAGTATGGAGTTTCCTCAAAGAACTAAAAGTAGACCTACCATTTGATCCAGCAATCCCACTACTGGGTCTTTACCCAAAGGAAAAAAAAAGTCATTTTGTCAAAAAGACACTTGCACTAGAATGTTTATTGCAGCACATTTCACAATTGCAAAGATGTGGAATCAACCCAAGTGCCCATCAATTCATGAGTGGATTAATAAAATGTGGTATATGTACACCATGGGGTGCTACTCAGCCATAAACAAGCATGAATTAATACCTTTTGCAACAATCTGGGTGGAACTGGAGACCATCCTCCTAAGTAAAGTATCACAAGAATTGAAAAACAAACACAAGTACTCACTATTAAATTGGAACAAATCCATCAGCACTCATTTGCACAGATGGAAGTAAAACTCAATGGAAATCATGTGGGTGCATGGGGGAGGAAGGGATGGGTGAAATCATACTAGTGGGTACAATGTACACTGTCTGTGTGATGGGCGCACTTATACCTTTGACTCAAACAGTGCAAAAGCAATCCATGTAACCCAAACATTTGTATGCCTGTAATGTTCTGAAATTTGAAAAAAGATTAGGAAAAAATAAAAAATAAAATAAAATAAAATATAGAATCTAAAAAAAAAAAAGGTAAAGAAAGATTAAGCTCCCCTCAGCTCTACTCCAGACAGGCAGCTAATAGAATCTGAAATCAAGTCTGACTCCAAATGCTATGGTTTCTCCATTACATATCCCATGTTAAATGTTATAGGGGAAAATATTCACCCACACTATGACCACCATCATGTACAAAAAAAGGATAAAAAACACTGGAATAACATGTGTTTAACATGTGAATAGAATAACATGTTCACAATAACATCTGAGGAAAATAACACCAAAATGTGTGCATCAAAAAACTGAAGGAGAAAAAACATTTAAATGTTTGAATAAAATAAGTTGGAAAACTATGTGTTGGGAAGAAGTAAATGCATAGTGATAGATATGTATTCATTAATCACAGGGGAGATATACATATTAGTCTTCTCAGGACACTATAACAAAATACTACAGACCGGGTGGTTTAAATAACAGAAATTTATTTTCTCATAATTCTGAAGGCTGATGGCTGCTTGTTCCAGATGAGGGCTGTGTTTCTGGCTTAACTTTTCACTGCATCCTCACAAGGCTTTTTCTTCTGTGCTGGTGCAGAGAGAAGGTGAGAGACAGAGAGAGAAAGCATGAGCATGTGTGCAAGTTCTCATGTCTCTTCCTAAAAGGACACTAATCCTATTAGATTGGGGCCCACCCTTATGATCTACTTAACTTTAATTACCTCATTATAGTTCCTATCTCCAAATATAGTCATGTTGTGGGTTAGACTTCAACATATGAATTTTGGGGGAACACAACTTAGTCCATAGCAGTATACTTCTATTAATAGGTATATATACTTTCAGGAAATAATAAATGATATATGGAGTATTGTATAGAGAAAAAAAATGATTGCAAGACTTCTTTTCAAAATTTAAGGGAAACAAAACTCTCTATTCTTGAATTAATACCTAAAAAGTGATTTTCAAACCTCTGACTAGCATACATTACTATAACATCTTGGGTAATGATGATTTGGTGCTTTCAGGAACAGTAAATGATTTAGACAGTGAGTTTGTAATACTTTAAATTTACCCTTTGAATAGTTTTATCACCCAAACACAAATAGGGCATGCTGCCCTGGAGCAGTGTTACTTGTTTTTGATTGTATAAACTTTTGATGCTGTAATTCTTGGACACAAGGTCAAGAAAAGAAGAGGTCCTCTGAGCATTTCTAGATCATTGCCTTTTTTTCCAGGAACAGGGCTTTAATTTCTAACCAATTGAGTTCAGACAGAATGACTCCTTTGAGATGTAACTCATGATGCCCTCCTTTGTGTTGAGTGTTTGGTTATGTTCTTCTTCAAACTGTGCTAGAGTAGAAATCATTCTGTCAAGAGCTAAGCCAGTGACATATAGGGAATCAAACCCCAAGATAATATTGCTTTCCTGTGGACATAAGCATAGCTTCCAAATTTGCAGCATCAGAAAGGGCAGTTAGGAGATAGTACTATTTGTTTTGTGCTTATTTACATTACAGCTTTTAAAGGGCATGATACAATTTCATCTAGGAATTATATTCCATGAATTATAATGGGAAAAATATAAGGATAAAAATATGGCATAAATAGAATTAGGGAAAAAAAGAAACTGTAAAAACAGTTGATGAAAAATCATGCTATTGAAAATATTACCTTTATAACCCTGGCAGAGCTAGAAGTTGGTTAGCAGGTCCATGTGAATCACAGCTCATAATACAAAAGCTTTCCCATAGCAAGGACAAGCTTCAGTTTTAATAACACAGCCAATTCAAAAGGTTTCTAATATTCACTTTTGGAATTGACAAAGCATTCTATTTCTTAAACTGTAGAAGCCCTGCATTTTTAGTTTTTTAAAAAAAATTGTATTTGTTTTTTCCCCATCATCCTTAACCCTCTCATATTAGATAAATATCTCAATATGGTGGGAAAGATTTATATATGTGCAGGATAAATGATAACATATCACATAATTCACATGAAAATCAGCCTTAGTCAGGAGTAGAAGATGAATGGATCCATAACAGTGTAGCAAGTGCTTATAATTTATATTGCCTCGACATCCAATTTGAATGCAGGTTTAGCTTTCTATTGCCAGAGGTGGGGTCAGTTATCCTTGTCACAGTTTCCACTTCTACACCACACCCAAATGGCTTAAGCCCGGTGGCCAAAGTTAAAAACTTAGATACATCTCTACTACCTAGCATATTTTGCTCCCTGTTTTCCCTCCAGTCTACCCCTCAGGGACTGTAAGTACTAAAAACTCTTAAATTTTCACATTGCAGTTGTGTCATTGAAACCCTGACATTGATCTCTGTCATTGACCCCTGACAGGGCCGCTGCCCAAAGGGATCATGCAGGTGCTCTTTTGTCCAGGCCTCTGGTGGCTTCTAGAGACAGTAGCTACCAGTTAAATTGATGGAGAATCTCAAAGAGTTTCACTCAAAACAAATACATAACAGTGTAAGACGTGTTATTTAAAATCCTGAAAAACCTTTGCTTCTTGAATAATGTCATGATTTTCATAAATATAACTAAAACATTGATAGAAGTTAGGAAAATAGAATATTATTTAAAAATTCATGAACCATATTTGGGTGGCTTCTTTATAAATGATGGTAACAGGAAATTAGCCCACCTCTTGTATATAATTTGTTTTTATTTCAGAAACTAGGTATTTCTGCAAAACATTGAAATGCTATTATTGTGGTACTTTATTGTGAAGACTTCTTTAATTTTTATATTATGGTATGATTAGTGTAAAAATACATGCACTTTTATGATCTCAAAGACATTATATAAAGGTATTTTAACAATATTTAGCATATAAATATAATGAACCATTACTTTAGTGGTTTTAGCTTACGCAGTTTTATCTAATATCTTTTCCCTGCTCTAGTATTCATCCAGGATACCACATTATATTTATTTGTCATGTCTCCTTTGGTTGCTATTGGCTGTTGAAGTTTGTCATATTTTTCTTGGTTTTGATGACCTTGACAGTTTTAAAGAGTACTGGTCAACTATTTTGCAGACTAGCCCTCTACTGGAATTTGTCTGATTTTTTTATGATTAGATTGGGGTTATGGGTTTTTGGTAGGAATATTACTACTAATAAAAGGTAAAGGGCCATTTTCATCACATCATATCAAGGGTGCATACTGTCAACATGATTTATCACTATAAATACTGACCTTGATCACCTGGCTGAGGATGTGTTGTCAGGTTTCTCCCCTGCAAAGTTACCATTTTCTTCAATTTCCATACTGTACATTTTGGAAGAACTAACTATGCACAGTTTACATATAAGTAAGTAGTGGAGATTTATGCTCTCCCTCCTTGAGGGTGAAGTATCTACATAAATTACTTGCAACTCTTTTGCAAAAGATATTTGTCTTTTCTCCCCCATTAATTTATTTATTCAATTACATATTTATATCACTATGAGCCCAGGGATATTTGTTTTAAACTTTGAGTTATAATCCAATATTATTTAATTTATTTTTATTTATTTTGTTGTTCAAATACATCCAGCTTTAGCCCTTGGGAGCTCTCTCAGTTGCCTTCCATGTTCCTTTAATATAATCCCCCAATGTAGGCTTTTCCCCCCATCCTTACTTTCTGGCATTACAAGATATTCCAGGCTCATCTTGTATATTGTCTACCTCAGTCCTAGATTCAGCCATTTCTCTAAGGATCTCTGATTCCTTTTATTGGACAATAGTATTAGAAACCAAGACCTGGTGCTTGCTTTGGCAGCACACTTACTAAAATTGGAATGATACAGAGAAGATTTGCATGGCCCCTGCACAAGGATGACATGCAAATTTGGGAAGCATTCCATATTTTTATTCTTCTAAGTGAGGTATCACAAGAATGGAAAAACAAACACCACATGTACTCACCATTAAATTGGAACTAATCAATCAACACTTACGTGAACATATGGAAATAACATTCATTGGAAATCAAGCAGAGGGGAGGAGGGGATGAGTAAATTCACACCTAAAGGGTACAATGCACACTATCTGGGGGATGGGCGTACTTATAACTTTGACTTATATGGTACAAAAGCAATTTATATAACCAAAATGTTTGTACCCCTGTAATATTCTGAAATTAAAAAAAAAGAAACAGAACATTAAAAAAAAGAAAGAAACCAATATGATCTGTGTGCTAGGTGTGGTCTTTGCTAAAGAGGTGCTTTTGCTTATAGGCCTTCTAAACTGGCAGAGCAAGGTAATATATGTGTTTATACCGATGAATGTATATACACATATGTATAAATATTTCTAAATGTGAATAAACATCTGTGCCTATATTAAGCTAATCATGAGTTTATACCAATGTCTCTAACTCTAGTTCATTACCACATGGATCATTCTAGCCTCCTCCCCTTATCTGTACACTCCCACTCCAACTGTGAGAAACCTGACTTGTACCATTTGTCATTTATTCAATTAATTGTTCAATTCCAGTATGTGTGTATACTAGTATAAAAATTTTATCCATACCACTGTGGGACACAACTTTATCAACTAAAGTACAACGATTATGCACAGCCCTGTTTCCTTTAGTTTACCGACTCCATTCATTTCCAAAATTTCCTAGGTGAGCACCTTTTTCTCCCAACCCCTTCACTGAGGTTGTTCAATACATGTGCAATACAGTTAGATTCCCTTTTCACAGTCTGCATTCCTTCCTGGGGTCTGCAACCTCTTAAATGAGCTTTTTCTTAATTTGCGTATATTAAAGTTCACTCTTCACGCTGTAAATTTCTATGGGTTTGAAGAATGCATGATGTCATTATCCACCATTACAATATCATACAGAATAGTTTTACTGATCTAAAAATCCTCTGTGCTTTACCTATTCAACACTCCCTTACAAACCCCAAATCTCCGGCTTATCAATGATCTTATTACTGTCTCTATAGTTTTCTTGTTTCCAAAATGTCATGTAATTGGAATTATACCGTATGTAGCCTTTTCAGACTGGCTTCTTTTACTTAGAAATATGCATTTAAGGTTTATCTGTGTCTTTTTGTGGCATGATAGCTCATTTCTGTCAGGCTGAATGACATTCCAATGTATTGATATACTACAGATTCTTTATCTGTTCACCTATTGAAGAAAATCTTGGCTGATATTTGGTTTTGGCAATTATAAATTGTTTTCTGTGTATACAAGTTATTATATAGACATAAGTTTTCAATTCAATTGACTAAATACCTAGGAGGGAAATTGCTGTATCCTATGGTAAGACTGTGTTTAGCTTTGTAAGAAACTGCTGAACTTTCTTCCAAAGTGGTTGTACTATTTTGCACTCCAATCAGTAATGAATTAGAGCTCCTATTGCTCCACTTCCTTGCCAGCAATTAGTATTGTCAGTGCTTTTGGACTTTAGCTGTTCTTGTTATTTTAACATGTGATTCTCTAAAGACTAATGATTTTGAACATAATTTCATATGCTTGTGTGGCATCTGTAAATCCTATTATTAAGTTTTAAGAAATCTTTTGCCAAAACTAAGGTCACCTAGATTTCCTCCTGTGTTATCTTCTCATAGTTTTGTGGTTTTATGTTTTTCATTTAGTAATTTTTGTAAAAAGTGTAAGATATGTGACTAAATTCATGTGTTTGTATGTGTGTATAGATGTCCAATTTTTCAAGCACCAGTTGTTGAAATGATTATCCTTTGCTTCTTTGTCAAAGATTAGTTTAATATATTCATGTAAAAATATATATATGTGTGTGTGTATATATATGTTCTCTAGTAAGTTCTATTGATCTATATGTCCATTCTTTTGCTAATACCATGATGTCTGGATTACTATAGGTTTATAGTTTAAACTTGAAGATTCATAGCATCATTCCTTCAACATTGCTCTTCAGAATTGTGATCAATTTTGTTCATATCTACAAAACAGCTTGCTGGATTTGATTGGGATTGCATTAAATCTATACATCATCTTTGGAAGATCTGTCATCTTAACAATATTGAGTCTTTCAATTTGTGAACACAGATATTCCTCTATTTATTTATCTTCCTTTGTTTCTTTAATCAGACTTTTGCAATTTTTGACATATATATATTCTACATATTTTGCTATATGATGTTATATAGGAAAGCAATTGAATTTTGCATACTAATCTTGTGTCACCACTTCTATTCAACATAGTACTGGAAGTTTTAGCCAGAGCAATCAGGCAAGAGAAAGAAATAAAGGGTATCCAAATCAGGAAAGAGGATGTCAAACTCTTGCTTTTTGCTGATGATATGATCTTGTATCTTGAAAATCCCAAAGACTCCACCAAGAGACTCCGGGAATTGATAAATAAATTCCACAAAGTCTCATGTTACAAAATCAATATACACAAATCAGCAACATTTCTATATACCAATAACAGTCAAGTTGAGAGTCAAATCAAAGACTCAATACCATTCACAATAGCTACAAAGAAAATAAAATACTTAGGAATATACTTAACCAAGGAGGCAAAAGATCTCTACAAGGAGAATTAATAGACACTGAGGAAAGAAATCACAGATGACACAAACAAATGGACAAACATATCTTGCTCATGGAGTGATAGAATCAACATTGTTAAAATATCCATACTGCCCAAAGTGATTTACAGATTTAATGCAATCCCCATCAAAATACCAGCGTTATTTTTCACAGATCTAGAAAAAATAATTCTATGCTTCATTTGGAACCAGAAAAGAACCCAAATAGCCAAACCAATCTTAAGTAAAAAGAACAAATCTGGAGGCATCACATTAACAGACTTCAAACTATACTACGAGCCTTTAGTAACCCAAACAGCATGGTATTGGTACAAAAAGAGAGACATAGACCAATGGAACAGAACAGAGAACCTAGATGTAAAGCCATCTACCTATGACCAACTTATCTTTGACAAAACAGACAACAACATACACTGGGGAAAAGAAGCCCTATTCAATAAATGGTGCTGGGAAAACTGGATAGCCACATACAGAAGAATGAAACAAGACCCCTATCTCTCACCACTTACAAAGATAAATTCAAGATGGATAAAACACTTAAATGTAAGGCACAAAACCATAAAAATTCTGGAAGAAAATGTAGGAAAACTCTCCTAGATATCAACCTAGGCAATGAATTTATGACTAATGCCCCAGTGGCAACCACAGCAACAACAAAAATAAATAAATGGAACTTTATTAAATCTTCTGAACAGCAAAGGAAATAATCAACAGATCTAATAGACAACCTACAGAATGGGATAAAATATACATAAAATATACCTCTGATAAAGGGCTAATATCCATAATCTACAAAGAACTCAAGCAAATCAGCAAGAAAAAAACAAACAACCTGATTAAAAAGCGAGCAAAAGACATGAACAGAAACTTTTCGAAAGAAGATAGACAAATGGCCAATAAAGATATGAAGAAATGCTCAACATCACTAATCATCAGGGAAATGCAAATTAAAGCCACAATGAGATACCACTTTATCCCTGTCAGAATGGCTATTATTAAAAAGCCCCAAAACAATAGATGCTGTTGTGGATGCAGAGAGAAAGGAACACCTATACACTGTTGGTGGGACTGCAAATTACTACAACCTTCATGGAAAACACTATGGAGATTTCTCAAAGAACTAAAAGTGGATCTACCATTCAATCAAGCAATCCCACTAATGGGTATTTACCCAAAGGAAGAGAAGTCATTTTATCAAAAAGACACCTGCACCTGAATGTTTATTGCAGCACAATGCACAATTGCAAAGATGTGGAATCAACCCAAGTACCCAACAATTCATGACTGGATTAACAAAATGTTCTCTATAAATACCCTGGAGTACTACTCAGCCATAAAAAGGAATGAATTAATGTGTTTTTCAACAATTTGGATGGAACTGGACCATTATGCTAAGTGAAGTATTTCAAGAATGGAAAAACAAACACCACATGTACTCCCTAATAATTTGGAACTAATTGATGTGCACACATCGGCACAGAAAGAAGTAAAAATCATTGGAAATCAAGAAGGGGGGGGCGAGTGGAAGAAGGGAGGGGTAAAAAGCTACCTAACAGGTACGATGAACAATATTCAGGTGATGGGCACATGTATAGCTCTGACAAAAGCATTATAAAGCTATCCATGTAACAAAAACATTTGTACCCCCTTAATATTTTGAAATAAACAAAATTTTAAAAAGTCTTGTTTTCTGAAACCTTGTTATAATCCCTTATTAATTCCTGGAGGTTTTTTGCCCCCAAGTTTTGGGGGGTTTTTTACATAGACAATCATGTCATCTGTGAACAAAGACAGTTATTTCTTGCTTCTCATTCTGTACACATTTTCTTTTCATATCTTATTGTACTAGCTAATATGTGCAATACTAGGTTAAATAGCAGTGGTAAGACAGGACATTCTTGCTTCTTCTTGGTGTTATGGGGAATCATCCAGTTTCTCACGATTATGTAGATGTTAGCTATAGACTTTTTCTAGATATTTTTATCATTTAAGGATTCCTCAATTCCTAGTTTGCTGTTTTTTAAATTATGAATGATACAATATTTTTGTGTCAGTTGATATGATTATATGTTTTTTATTGTTTAGTTTGTTGATTTAGTGTATTGCAATACTTAAATTGAGTATTGTTTCTGCCTTGCATTTTTGGAATAAATCCCACCTGTTCATGGGGTATATATGGTTTTTCATTTATTGGATTTGAGTTCCTAATATTTTTTGAGGATATTTGTATTTATGTTCATAGTAGATATTGGCCTGTAGCCTTACTTTAATGTATTTATTTAGTTTTAGTATTGTTACCGAAAGCTTGGTACTTGTCCACGAGTCTTAATGAGAAGAACAAGGATAAGTGGTTTGTGGAGAAGGAAAGAGATTTTTTATTACTTTGCCAGCAAAGGAGGAAAAGTGGTAGACCTTCTTCTCTCAAAATCCAAATTTTCTGAACATAAGCAGAAATACAGAGCTTTTAAAGGGAAGGTCCCTCAGTTCTAGGCTATTATGGTTAGATATTCTAATTGACCCATCTCTGCCAAAGACAAAACCTGTGAACTCTGCCACCCACCTACCTGGGGGGTGGTACCACCTGGGATGCAGGAATAAAAGATCTTCTTCCTGCTCCTCCTAACCACCGGCCTGAGGCAGGGATGTAGGTTTCAGTTCTCAAAAAGAGTGGGGAAAGTTTCAAAGAGACAGAAAATATTTTTGTCTTTTTTTTTTCCAGACCATTCCCTGTTATTGTATTAGCATAATGTTGGCCTTGTAATTGGGAAATATTCTCTCTGACTTTCTTTTCTGGAAGAAGTTGTTTTATAGGGTAGAATATTCTCTAAAACTTTTTTTTTCTCCCAACAGTTACTTTGTGAAATCTTTTAGAAGCTATATCAACCTAAAATGAGTTTGTTACTTGTATATAAAAAACTAAATTTCAGGGGAGAAATATACTTCTAAGGTAGTGAGTATTCATAAGTACAGTTGAACTATCATTGTATATCTTTCCTGCTGCTGCTATGTGCAAATTTGGTAAAATGGTTAAAGTGGCACTCTCATTGTTTTGGTCACACTTGACTAAGCATAAACTCCTTGATAATGTCATTTCAATGTGTATTTTTTTATCTTCAAATATGTTGGAATAAAATGGAAATTCAAACTTTGGTTTATTCTTTATCACACTATAGCTTTAAAAATATTAAAACAGTTTCAGGAAACTTAGGAAGCACAAAAATGGAACCATATTTTCACTTCATTATAATATGATAAATGTTCTCCCATACCAATTTTATTCCCAACATCACCATACTATTTTATTTAGTCATTAAAATGTTGACAATTTCTTAAAATTATGGGAATTCTTTTTTTTCTCTTTTATGGATAATTTAACAATCAGTTGTTTACTTGGATAGCTAAAGTGTTGATGGTAATTGGAAATAATTGCAAAGCAATTGTATCTGATCAGTGTAGATTATATGAAGCAAAAACAACAGTGCGAGCAATGGAGAAGAACATGTAAGTTTAAGATTGATCTATGTATTGCTTTACTGTAAAAGGAAAAGAAAAGTCAAACTAGAATGTGATCATTTATTGCTAAATGACGAAGATAAATGAGAGAAACTGAGAAAATATCATAGAATTTTGGAATTAGGAAGTTATCAATGACATTCAGCAGTATGTTTGCAATTGGACATTGAAAAAGAAAGCAGATTGCTAAGGAAAGCAGAGTATTTGGTATAGGGTTATATCTACAGAGAAGAGAACATTTTTGAGAAACTTAAAGATGGTGTCTTGAACATTGAAAAACACTTAAAAAAGACTCTTTAATATAAACATTATAATAATGCTTCTAGATGGAAGAAAAGAAAAGACAGAAGTGGGTTTTGTGGACTAGTAGATGGAACAAAGTCCTGGGGGAATTTGAAAGACAGACTATCAAAAACTAGGAGGCAAACTTAGTCTTAAAATGAAGTTTGACTCATGTTTCTGAGAAGAAACAAAAAGACAAGTGAAACACAGAAGATTTTAAAAGATTAAGAGAATGGGGACTATTTAATTGAACAGAGCTCATGACGACTACTGAAAACAGAGAGAAAATAAGTGAGGAGTTATAATATAACAGAGCAGGGAGAAATGTTAAGTGGTAGTTTTCATGAAGAAGAAACTCAATTTGGAATCTCAAAGTTTAATTTCTTAACAGTGTACTAATTGGGGTAGTATATGTGATGATATTGTGGCAAATTCCTAAATCTCAGTTGCTTAAGAGTCTTATTTATTTCCCGCTCATATTACAACTCAGAGATGGTCTCTTTAAGCCTCCTTTCATTTTGTGAGGCGGTACTCTTCAACTCATCATTCTGGTTGGGAAGAAGAGATGAGAGAATGGAGGACCACAGAGGCAGTTTTACCACCAGACCTAGGAGTAATATGCATCACTTCTGCTAATGTTCCCCTGGGCCAGATTCCATTAAAATGGCCCCAACTAAAGTGCATGGGAAGCTGGAAAAAGTAATCTTCCTCTCTGCCCATGAAAAGGAAATTGGTGTTGTGAATATATAGCTAGTCTCTTCCATTCGAGAAAACATTCAGCACACAACTTTCAGTGGTAGTTTAATTGGAATGACAATTTAAATAATTATTAGAAAGCATACCAGGTAACATAGAGATTGGGAAAATTTAAAAAGTTGCTACAGGTATGTGGAAAAAAGTCAATGAGGGCTACAGAACAGGACAATCAGAAAAGGAAAATTGATCTAAAGTTTTATTCAAATTTAATTACAGTTTGAATAGATCAGTGGAGATCTAAGGGAAGAATGTCTTTCCTATACTAGTCAAATGGTATAATTTTCTCAGTGTAACTAATTTGTTGCACATATATTTTTATAATAACGTCCTTCACTGATTTTCCTAGCATTGCAATCATATATTAATGATATTTTCCATCTTTATGAATGCTATTATAAAATTTAAATATATATGATATTTTATTTAAATAATATCCACCAAATGCCTGAAAGAACAAAATAGTCATTGAAGATAAAAACAATGAGGCCCTTTCCCTCAGGAGTTTAAAATCTAATGTGCTTTCCATACAGACTTTTTAAAAAAGGAATATATTATAATAATTCCCTAAATGGAGGTGTGAAAAATGCAGAGGCCATATTAGAAAAAGAACATTTAAATTAAGAGATGGTAATGTGTAATAGTTAAAAATATGAGCTTTAGAGTCAGGAACACCAAGGCACAATTTTTGCCTCTGCTACCAACTTGGCTGTGTGTTTTGGGGCGAGGCACTTAACCTCTCTGGACTTTAGTTCCTTCATCCCTAATTAGAAAAAAAATGATTACACCAGTGATACTGAGAAGGTTCAATTAAGAAATGTGTTTAATAAATGTGGGACATGGTTTATAAAGCCCTACCTGGAAAAATCAGGACAGAATTTAAAGAGTTTATTCAGCTAACCTTTCAAGTTTCAGTAGAAGTATCCCAGACAGATAAGTGGAGAGCAATACCCAAGGGGAAGGAAACTGTATGCAAGAGAAAGAGGTATGCAATTGCAGGGTGAATTTGCAAATCCACAGTGGTTTATACAGGCAGATTTAAAATGCAAGTGATTACTACATGAATCAGGTAGTAATACATGAAACCAGACATACAGGCAGAGTACAAATAGAAAAGGCCCAAGTATAACGCTCAAACTATGGAGGGGAGGTGATCACTGAAAATTTTTGATCAGTTGGAGAGATGTGGTTATATTTATATATTACAATTATCACTTTTGCAGCAATATTAAAAATAGAAATGTGAGGAGAAATCTGAAAGAAGGAGAACCATTACTTAGTAAGACAACAAAGTCGAAGCCACACATAATGATGATTAGAAACATGACAGAAGATGGAAGAAGTAGAGCTGGAGAGGTAGGCACACATTCTAAACTTTTTATAGAGATGTAATTAATAGTGATTGGTTGGATGTGGGATGTGAATGAGGAGAATTTGGCTGGGGGTCTCAGTTTTCTCAATTGGGTTAGTGACACCATGAACCATTAATAGAATGCAGAACTCAGAGGAGGAATAAATTTGGCATACATATATGCAATGAGATAAGTTTGGGATAAATTGAATTTAAGCAGCCTGTGGGATATCCGGGGATACATGTATAAGACATCGCATACAACAATTTAGATATCAGAAGACAAATCTAGGCTGTATAGACAGATTGGTGAACTTCATAGGTGTTGCTTGGAGTCATGGGTTAGAGACGAAGATGAGGTGGGAAGAGGGCCAAAAGGGTAGCTTTGGGGTAATTAACACATAAGAAGTGAGCACAAGACAAACCCACGTAGTTTAAAAAATTGTGACAAGCGCAACTGAAAATGATAATACTTGAGGAAAAGAATTAGGGAGAACTACAGCAGTAACTCATGTGAAATGCAGATTCCTAGACTCTACCAAAGACTTACTGAATTGCAATCTCTGAGGCTTTGTAAAATTGCATTTTAAAAATTTAGTAAACATAGTCTATACTGTGAAACACTATTGAGGGAGATACAATGTTGTAATGAATTAAGGGTGTGTGGTAGATGAGGAAATGAAGATATTGAATAAAATTTACATACTCATTTTAAGATTTGGCAGTGGAATAAAGGAAAGAAACAGAAATTGTAGGATGCGTATAGAATAAATATGTGTTAAACATAAAGAGATAAAGGCAGGAAAGAGACAAAAAAAGTAGCTGTGGGAACCACCAACATCGACATCTTAAGCAAATTACCTTACCTGTCTATGTGTCAGTATCTCCATTTATGTAACAGAGAAAATAAAAGCACCTACATTTTGGGGAGTTTGGTAAAATTAAATAAAATAATCTAGAAAGACTTGGTACAAACTTGCCACACGAAAAAGCACCAAATAAATATTAGATGTTTTATTAATATTTCTTCAGTTTCTAAGATGATCCTGGTTTAGGAAAGCGTAAGAAATCCAAAAGTCAACATCCACCCTTTGTGTATCTCAAATATACACTAACTAGAAAAAACATACAGTACACTTACAAATAAGTAAATCTGTACATTTATCCTTCTTTCAATAGACTCCTATTCTTAGTAATCCTGTAAAGCACTTGAGAACAACAAATCCAACATTTTTCCCCTAGGATTCCCAGAAGAAAATCCCTAGCAGCAATATCCATAGCTCTTAAACTTAGAGGAAACATTTTTTCTTATATTTGGGGAAAACATCTTCTTTCTGTGCTCTCGAAATACACCTGATTGGTAGAAATGTCAATTTTTCAGTAGTTAAAATTTCAGACATTGGTTGATTGCCAGATACGTAAATGTTTAAACACTTGGATTTGCATTGTTCTGTTATTCAAACCTGTAAATAAGCCCCTGAGGAAAAACTCACTGTGAACATTTCTCAATTATAATTAAGACAAAACATGTGATAGTAGTTAACTCTATGAGCACACCCAGGTAGACAGATATTTAACTCATGAGTGAACAACAGGTAACATTGTACTTGGAAATTGGCAACCTGCTTCTGATGATAATATTGCCAAGCTTTTTTCCCCCTGCTGCTGTATTGTTGGCTAATGCCTTTCTAGCAGGGATATATTTATAAATGCACAGTATGTGCTTAACATCCAGGAGTAAAAACAAATATCTGATCCTTACCAATGAGCATTCCAGATAAGCACACACTCTAATTTATAGTTGGATTTGATATTTAATTAGGTGACTAGTCATGTTTACTCTCTCATAAATAATATTTAATGACTTCCTATGTAAATAAAACATGTTAGTTCTTACCAAATGCTTTAGCTACACAATATGTGCTTAATAATAAACTCTTGGATGGTTTTAAAACAATATTTTACTTTATTTGCATGATTGCATGTACTTTACAATATATCAGCTTTGTGCTGTAAAATATTATTACACTATTATAAAACAATTACTTGTGACTTTAAATTCAACAATAGCAACAATAAACAAAGCAATACCTTTTTTCACAGTGTACTATGTTTATACATTGAGCATAGAAATGATTTTAAAATGCATTTGATCTCTAGCATTTAGAAAAATATACATTTTAAGGAAAGTATGTCAACTGTTCCAAATCAGTTACATTAAAACTTGAGTAAGATTCAGGCACTTCTCCAAAAGAAGTCTGTTTTTAATGACAACTGACAGACAATTTGATTTTGTCTATGATACTTGAGTGAATGTTATTTTTTCATGTAGTTAGGTTATCTTATCTGACCTTGGAGTTCAGACTTGATATTGTAATTTTAAATAATAAATAGGAATTCCATTGTTTGTCAGACCTGAGTGAGCTTGCATCACATATTTGTTGACTAAAAGTTTTAGGAGTTGAGATAATTCTATTAGTGTCACAGGAATAGGGAATAAAGGTGGGGATCCGAGCTAGGTCATGTGTGTGTGAGAGAGAGAGAGAAAATATATATAACATATTAAACATTTAATGTTTTTTT
Source organism: Daubentonia madagascariensis (assembly GCA_023783475.1). Taxonomy (NCBI): domain Eukaryota; kingdom Metazoa; phylum Chordata; class Mammalia; order Primates; family Daubentoniidae; genus Daubentonia; species Daubentonia madagascariensis. The sequence goes on from JAKFHU010000725.1 coordinate 3,379,097, forward strand.
TTTGCATTGTATCTTCTGTCTTGGACTAAACTTTTCTTTTCTTCAGAATATTACATGGGTATAAATATTTTGGTTGCATGAATTGCTTTTGTACAGTTTAAGTAAAAGTTATAAGTGTGCCCATCACCCAGATACTGTACATTGTACCCATTAGGTGTGATTTCACCCATCCCCTACTCGCCTCTCCAACCTGCTTCATTACCATTGAGTTTTACTTCCATGTGTACACATGAGTACTGATCGATTAGTTCCAATTTAATAGTGAGTACACGTGGTGTTTGTTTTTCCATTCCTTAAATATTTCACTTAAGAGAATGGTCTCCAGTTCCAACCAGATTGATACAAAAAGTAATAATTCACCTATTATTTTATAGCTAAGTAGTACTCCATGGTATACATATACCACATTTTATTAATCCACTCATGAATTGATAGGCACTTGGGTTGATTCTACATCTTTGCAATTGTGAATTGTGCTGCAATAAACAGTCTAGTGCAAGTGTCTTTTTTATAAGATGTCTTTTTTTCCTTTGGGTAAATATCCAGTAGTGGTATTGCTGGATCAAATGGAAGGTCTACTTTTAGTTCTTTGAGGAATCTTCATACTATTTTCCATAGAGGTTGTACTAGATTGCAGTCTGACCAACATGTATAAGTGTTCCTTTCTCTCCACATACATGCCAGCATCTGTTTTTTGGGGACTTTTTGATAAAAGCCATTCTCACTGGAGTTGGGTGGTATCTCATTGTGGTTTTATTTTGCATTTTCCTAATAATTAGTTATGCTGAGCATTTTTTCATATGTTTATTGGCCATTAGTCTACCTTTTTTTAGGAAACTTCTGTTCATGTTTTCTGCCCACTTTTTAATGGGGTTGTTTGATTTTATCTTGCTGATTTATTTGTATTCTTTATAGATTCTGTTTATTAGCCCTTCACTGGATGTAGAGCATGCAAATATTTTCTCCCATTCTGTAGGTTGTCTATTCAATTTGGTGATTATTTCTTTGGCTGTGCAGAAGCTTTTTAATTTGATCAAGTCCCATTTATTAATTTTTGTTTTTGCTGTGATTGCCTTTGGGGTCTTATTCATAAATTCTTTGCCTAGGCTTATATCTATAAGAGTTTTTCCAACATTTTCTTTTAGAATTCTTATAGTTTCATGTTTCGGGTTTAAGTCTGTTATCCATCTTGAATCGACTTTTCTGAGTGGTGAGAGATAAGGATCCTGTTTCAATCTTCTACATTTCGCTGTGCAATTTTCCCAGCACCATTTGTGGAATGGGGTTCTTTTCCCCAGTGTACATTTTTGTCTGATTTATCAAAGATCAGATGGCAATATGAGAATTGGTTTTGTTTCTGGGTTCTGGGTTCTAATCCATTGGTCTATGTCTCTGATCTTGTGCCAGTACCATGCTGTTTTGGTTACTATAGCCTTGTAGTATAGCTTGACATCTAGTAAAGTGATGCCTCCTGATTTATTCCTTTTCCTTAAAGTTGCTTTGACTATTTGGGCTTTTTTCTGGTTCCATATGAAACATAGAATTATTTTTTCTAGATCTGTGAAAAATGATGTTAGTATATTAATGGGGATTGCATTGAATCTGTAAATCACTTGGGGTAGTATAGACATTTTTACAATGTTGATTCTGCCGATTCATGAGTATGATATGTTTTTCCATTTAATTACATACTCTGCGATTTCCTTCCTCAGTGATTTGCAATTCTCCTTGTAGAGGTCTTTCACCTCCTTGGATAAATATATTCCTAAGTATTTTATTTCCTTTGTAGCTATAGTGAAAGCTATTGACTCTTTGATTTGATTCTCAGTTTGACTGTTGTTAGTGTATAGAAATGCTACTGATTGGTGTACATTGATTTTGTAATCTGAGACTTTGCTGAATTTATTTATCAATTACAGGAATCTCTTGATGGAATCTTTGGCGTTTTCTAGATGTATGATCATATCCCATCATCAGGGAAGAGCAATAGTTTGACCTCTTCTTTCCCTACTTGGGTACCCATAGTTTCTTCATCTTGCCCAATTTTTCTGGCTAGGACATCCAGCACTATGTTGAATAAAAGTGGTGACAGTAGGCAACCTTGTCTAGTTCTGGGTTCTAAGTGGGAATGCTTCAACTTTTCCCCATTCGGTAAGATGTTGGCTGTTGTTTTGTCATATATGGCTTTATTGTTTTGAGGTAAGTCTCATGCTTATTTTGTTAAGAGTTTTTATCCTAAAAGGGTGCAGAATTTTGCAGAATGCTTTTTCTGCCTCTATTGAGATGATCATATGGTGTTTGTATGTGTTTCTGCTTATGTGGTGAATCACATTTATGAATTCACATATGTTGACCATCCTTGCATTCCTGGGATGAAGCCCACTTGGTTGTGGTGGATTATTTTTTTGATGTACTGCTGAATTCATTTTGCTAGGATTTTTTTTGAGAATTTTTGCATCTATATTCATAAGGGACATTGGTCTGTAGTTTTCACTTTTTGTTGTGTCCTTTCCTGGCTTTGGTATCAAAGTGATACTGGCTTCATAGAATGAGTTGTGGAGGATTCCATCCTTCCAGATGTTATAAAATAATTTCTGTAGGATGGGTACAAATTCTTCTTTGTAGGTCTGATAAATTCAGCTATGAAACTATCTGGCCTGGGAATTTTTATTTGTTGGAAGATTTGATATTGCTGCTTCAATTTTGTTGCTCATAAGTTGTCTGTTCAGGAGTTCTATTTCTTTCTTATTGAATATTGGGACAGTGTGTGTTTCCAAGAATTTTTCCATTTCCTCAATGTTTTCAAGTATATGTACATAGAGATTCTTATAATATTCTGAAATGATATTTTGTATTTCTGTGTTATCAGTTGTAACATCTCCTTTTTCATTTCTGATTGACCTTATTTGGGTCTTTTCATTTCTGTTTCTCATTAATCTAGAGAGAGGTCTATCAATTTTGTTTATCTTTTCAAAGAATCAACTTTTTGTTCCATTAATCATCTGTATAATTCTTTTGTTATTGATTCTGTTTAGTTCTGCTCTGACCCTGGTTATTTCTTTTCTTCTGTTGGGTTTGGGATTGGTTTGCTCTTCCTTTTCTAATTCCTTAATATGAGTCATTAGATTTTTGATTTTTGAATTTTCTTTTTGATGTAGGCATTTAAAGCTATGAATTTTCCTCTTAGGACTGCTTTTGCTTAATCCCACAGATTTTGATAACTTGTATCCTGTTTGTCATTTAGTTCAAGGAATGTTTTGATTTCCATCTTGATTTCCTCCTTGACCCAATAATTGTTCAGAATTGTTGTTTAATTTCCATGACTTTGTATAGAGTGGTGTTTTTCTGTCGAAGTTGATTTCTAATTTTATTCCACTGTTGTCAGAAAAGATGCCTGGTATAATTTCTATTTTTTTGAATTTGTTGAGATATATTTTGTGGCCTAAGATGTGATCAATCTTAGAGAATATTCCATGTGCTGATGAGAATAATTTTGGGGTAGAATGTTCTGTAAATGTATGTTAGGCCCATTTGTTCTAGAGTCCCATTTAAGTCCAGTGTTTTTTTGTTTATTTTCTGCTTGGAGGGTCTGTCCAATTCTGTTAGTGGGTTGTTGAAGTCCCTGACTATTACAATCCTATTGTTTATCATTTTGTTTAGCTGTAGTAGGGTTTGCTTTATGAATCTGGGTGCATCTGTATTAGGTGCATAAATATTTAGGATTGTTATGTCTTCTTGTTGAATTGTGCCCTTTACCATTATATAGTGACTGTCTTTGTGTTTCTTTGCCATTGTTGTTTTGAAGTCTATGTTATCTGATTTAAGAATAGCTACACCAGCTTTCTTTTGATTTCCATTTGCATAAAATATTATTTTCCATCTCTTCACCTTGAGTCTGAATGAGTCCTTGTGGGTTAGATGTGTTTCATGGAGACAGTAGATACTTGGCTTGTCTTTTTTTTTTTTTTAATCTATTCAGCCAGTCTATGTCTCTTGAGTTAGGAGTTCAAGCCATTCATGTTTTTTGAAAGAATTGATAAGTGGGGTAGATTTCTGTTCATCCTGTTGGGTGGACCCTTATTGCTTTGTTTTACCTCTTGAGCCATTATGGTATACGGGCTTTGAACTTTAGTTTCTGGATGATTTTACACTGGTGGGTGTCTATTGTGTTGATTGATGTACAATGCAGACATGAGTATTTCCTGTAGGGCAGGTCTGGTCTTGACAAATTCCCTCAGTGTTTGCTTGTCTAAGAAAGTCTTTATTTCTCCCTCATATAAGAAACTTAGTTTTGAAAGAAACAAAATCCTAGGCCTGCAATTATTCTGTTTGAGAAGATTGAGAATGGGGCCCCAATCTCTTTTGACTTGTAAGGTCTCAGTTGAGAAGTCTGCAGTTTAGCCTAACGGGTATTCTTTTGTTAGTTACCTGATGTTTTTGCTTTACAGCTTGCGGCACTTCCCCCTTCATGTTAACTTTGGCCAGTCTGATGAGTATGTGTCATGGTGATTGCCTTTTTCTGATGAATCTTCCAGAATTTCTTTGAGCTTCTTGTACCTGGATATCTAAATTTCTAGCAAGACCTAGGAAGTTTTCATCAATTATTCCCTCAAATAGGTTTTCCAACCCTTGTGTATTTTCTTCTTCACCCTCAGGGATGCCTATGATTCTTATGTTAGGCCTCTTTAAATAATCCCATATTTCTTGTAGGCTTTGTTCATTTGTCTTGTTTCTCTGTTCCTTATCTTTGATGGACTTGTTTAACTAAAAGGTGTTGTCTTCAAGCTCTGAGATTCTTTCTTCTGCCTGATCTAGCCTATTCTTAAAACTTTCCACTGTGTTGTATTTCCTTGAATGAATTTTTCATTTCCATAAGTTCTATTTGATTTTTTTAAATAATTATTTTTTTTAGTGATTTTTTCATTCATATCCTATATTGTTTTTGTGGCTTCTTTGTGTTGTGGTTCTATTTTCTCTTGTATTTCATTGAGCTTCCTTATAATCCATATTTGGAATTCTTTATCAGTTATTTCAATATTTTCACTTTGGTTGGTATGCATTGGTAAGGAGTTATTATTTTCTTCTGGGGGTGTCCTTTCACTCTTATTTTTCATATTTCTGGATTTCTTTCAAGAATTCTTTCTCATCTGCACTCTCAATCAAGAACTGGGGGTACTAGGCCTGGCTTCCAGGCCTGTCTCTGGGTTCCCAAATATCAATCCCTGACAGTGGGAGGGAGGGGAGTGCTGGTCCTGAGTTGCCTACAGGGAGTCCAAGTAGGTTTGATTAACCTCTCAGGTTGCCTCTGACCTGCTGTCTTTACCTCTTCCCAGCAGTATGAATTGGGTTGGGTCCCTCAGCTTAATCTCTGAGACAGCAGGTGGTACTTGGGAGTACAAATCAGCCACACCTTGTTTGCTTGAGTTGGAAGGTGCTAGCCTGAGCTATAGAGTTGTTCCCCTGTCATTAGTTGATGTTTGTGTGGAAGAGTCAGCTGCTGAGATGTTCTTTTGTAGCTGTGGTAAGTTCTGGTTTCCCAGGTGGAGTACATAAGTGCCCCAAGCTTTAGGAGGGACCCTGTAGCTCCCAGGGGGTTGCTTCATCTCTACTCCCATTGAGGTGGGGAGAGGAACATACAGATCATGGCCAGATTGTGAGAGCCAAAAAGGCTTTGCAAAGCCTTGTGGGAGCTCAGCAGTTGCTTTTCTGGCCACTAGGGGGAGCAACTGTTATGCGATGGGGTCCTGCTTTGTCACCCAGGCTGGAGTGCAGTGGCTCAGTCATAGCTCACTGCAGCCTCCAACTCCTGGGCTCAAGTAATCCTCCTGCCTCAGCCTCCTGAGTAGCTGGGATTATAGGTTTGAGCCACTGCTTTTGACCATTTTAAGCTTTTTTAAGTGTACGGTTCAGTGGCATTAAGTACATTCACACTGTCACGCTAGTTTGGGTTTTAAGGATTAAATATTAAGACTTACAAATGCTTTCACTCAAAATTACTTTTTGCTTCTCAGAACATGTATGCTGTTGAGAAAGAGACATCTGACTAAACTAGTTATGCTCTAGAGATAAATATTTTAGTGCTAGAAAGGGATGGGATAGAGATACTGCTTGCTAAGCAGGAAGATCTGCTTTTATTACTTAAAATAGGGGTAAACTAGGGATCCTGGGCTCAATGCCATATGTATCAATTAGTAGGAATTATAATATTGTGGTTGTCTACTTGTTAACACTTTTGTCTTATTCCCAAATTATTTCTGAACTTGAGAAAAGCAAGCACTGCTATTTCTTTGCTATAATCCTTCTTCTGCTTTTAAAATAGTATGCCTTTAATAAGCCATTTAAAATGGATATGAAGATAATATTGCCATATTATCAAATTGAAAGCATGTGTGGTAACACTAACCTCCTTTATTGCTTACATGAAAACTTGATTTCCCCATGTTAAGCTGTTCCTTGCAAAATCTACATTCAATTTAAATGGGTTCAAGGCTTAGGATAAAATTTAAAAAAAAAGAAAAAAAATTAGTAGTTTAATTAGTGAATGTTTGTATCCAAGATATTTAAGAATATGTGTTATTTATTTGGAAAACTAATCTAGATGCTCACTAAGGATTCATGAAAGATGTTACCACTGACTCTTGAAGAGCTAAACATTCAGTGAAATGCCATATAATTTATGTTTTATAACATTCTATCTATAATCATCACCTTTATAAGAAAAATAGCTTATACATTAGATATATTTTATAGGTGTAATTCAATTATCCTGGAAAAATAGAAATATCATCATGCCATAAATTTAATTGTTTTTTGCTGTCTTCTGTATTCACAGTAATGCATCAAATTAACAGTTTAAATTTTATTCCTCTAAATGTATACTCATTCACTATAAAGAAAATCAGGTCAAATAGATGATATATTTATACATATATCATCTATTTGTCACATATATATAAAGTGGCATAATGGGAATTTGCATTAATGTTTATTTCACTCTGGAAGTCCTAGAATTCTTTTACACAACTGCTCATTGCAGGCTGAATAAAATGCCCATTTGCTCATTGGTTCTTCTGAGATTTTGAGATATACATTTTTCAATCTATTAAGGACATTTTTTATTTCCCACAGTGTAAGTAATCTTCAGTAAAATGACTGTCTCTTTAGGTAAAACATTTGAAAACTGTCAACCATCTTAAAGGTATTAACTGCAGAATGGATTTCTACTATTACTGCTGAATACTGCTTCCTGAACATGTGTCCACATGGTATTTCCTTAGAGACATCTTGTTGAAAGATTGCCTGAATCTGATGCATATTTAGGCTGACATTCTCATTATTCTGAATGGGAAAGTATCCGCAATCACAGTTCATTCACTGAGTGACAGGCACTGTTGATATTTATATGTTTCCTTTTTCAGTGTCTTTCTTGGTTCATCATTTACTGTTTTTTTTTTTTTTAAACAGAGTTTTGGTCTCAAGTCCAAAAAATTCCATTGTCACTCTGGAGGCCAATAGGAAGTAGTATGACATGAAAAGAAGGAGAGACTTACAACAGAGGAACTAGTATTATTACTAGTTAGCAGGCCTAGCCCACAATGCAATCTGAAATAGCTGAAATTTTTCTCTGGTGCATCTTATTGTCTTATATCAGCTTTCTGTCCGTATAATTTTCCAGCATCCTTAGCTACTTTTCTCCAGAGATGCAGAGACATTGGACTGCAGTTGCCATCTACCTTCCCTGAGACAGACTTATTGTCCATTCATCTTATCTTTCTCTTCACTTCTTAGAAAAATAATAATAATTATGTAATTACACTGTACTCTGCCTTATCAGCTAATGTGAATTATTTCACGTGGATGTACTAATTTGAAGTAATAAATTTTACCACATTGTGGTGATCTTATCATGCTTTCTCCTTTGGCAAAGGGGAATGTCATCCATACCTTATCAGAAATTGAGTCCAATGTATTCTTCCTTCATGTCACCTCTCAATCCCTTTCTATTTTGAGTGTTGGTTCCTGTTTTGAATGAAACTCTCTGAGTTTCTCCATCAACTTAGCTGGCAGTTACTGTCCCCAGAAGCCACGAGAGACTGGGACAAAACAGCACCAGCAGGGGATACCCCTGCATGGGTACCTTTGGGTGACCTCACTCTCAGAGGCCGGATTGCTGGCACAGCTTCAATGACACAACCACAATGTGAAAGCTTCAGAGTTCTTAGTACTTAACAGACCCGTGGAGGATACATGGCATGCCTAGAGGCCATACAAACAAAGGAAGAGAGAGAAAGGGACCCATGTGCCCTGATAGCTTTATTGGTTCCAGGGCACTATCCAAACAGGTTTCCTGCAGGGAGTTTTAATTAGTGGGTTCTATGAGTTCCAGAAGGTCACACAGTGACTGAGAGGCAGTCACTGTGGCATATCTATGCAATCCATGTAGGATGTGAGGGTCAGAGGACCAGTCAAACAGGCTGTGTCTAACTGTTCTGTAGTGAAGTGGTCATCAGGGAGATGTTGTATAAGGCAGATACCTGGATACCACATTGAGGAACTAGGGGCGGCAGGGATGTAGAACTGGAAACTGTGTCAGGGGTGACTGAGTCCTTCTTCTGGTATAGAAAGCTCAACTTATATTTAAAATGGATGCTGAGGCAACATAAAATTATAAGCATTCACTACAGTACCTTAATTCAGATATGTAACTCCCGGTTGATTGTAGTAGTCTTTTAACTTGTCTTCCTGTTAGATGGTATCTACATTCTCCAGGATTTCAAGAATTCCTTAATCAGTTTAGACATTTTAAATGCTGCTTGAAACTTTCCAGTCTACCTTTGCAACATTTGGTGGTGATTTTTAAGGCAATATGACTGATTGCATAGTTAACAGAATTACTTCTAGTATAGTTACTAAAAATACTAATGTATTTTTAAATCAACTTTATTGAGCTATAACTTACATACAGTAAAATGCACTCAATTTAAATGTACAGTTTAATGAGTTTTGATAAATATATATATATATGCTTATGAAATCATACTACAATCAAGATACAGAATACTTTTATCACCTGAAAAGTTCTTTTGTGCTCTCTATAGTTAATTATCCACCAACACCCTTAGCTCTAGGCAACTTCTGATGGATAAAATATTTTCAAGACTTATTTTTAATGTAGGGTTGAACTGGATGAAAAAATAAAAACATTTTTCACAGATCAGAAACAATTAGAAAGTGGAAAACCAAAAAAGTAAACAAGCACTGGAGTTGGTATTGTCCTGATGTGTGGGAGATACTTGGAGGTCCCCAGCCTCAGTTTTATTGGAAAATTTACAAAAATTGAGCATATAGCAAGTCATAAAGCAAGCCTCAACAAATTCCAAACAGTAAAAATCATACAAACTGTATCTTCTATATACAAAGGTAATTGAGTTGGAGATAAATAAATACATTTCTTAATAGCTCAAGGATCAAGGAAGAAACTATAGCAAAAATAAAAAATATACTTCCAATTGAATTGTTTAAGAAACTCATATTTAAATAGATGGGGAATAGCTAAATAGTTTTAGGGATGAAAAACTGTAGTTCTAAATACTCATGCTTAAAAGAAAGAAAGCCTGAAAATGTGATCTGGGTTTCTGAACTAAGAAATTTGAAAGAGATAAAGATATTACATTGCATACACTCTTCATACATACAGTATGTGCCCCATACACATACGGTGTGTGCCTCAGGAAGGTGGGGTAACCTTGAGCCAGTTAAAACTTTTATTTCTTAAGTGAGATCATGGTGTTCACCCAATCCCCAGGACTATTCTAAATTCCTCCATAGTTTTTCATCTATCTTATCTAAGCTTGGGAAAATCCTTTATGATAGCCTTTAATTTTGATAGAGACCATGGCTTAAAATCAACCACAAGGGATTTTTCCTTCAGAGGAGCCTACCTTTAAAGGAACAGTGAGCTCTGAGAGTTTCTATTTGACCAGAGTGGAAGGGAGAGAGTCAGAGAAACAGTAGAATCAGGGAGCAATAGGGTTTTTAAGATAGGGGAAGAGAAATATAGGATAAAGATAGGTTCAAGTTGTATTTTTGATCCAAATTCAACATAGTTTAAAGTTTCCCACATGTTTTATTTGCCTTGATTAAGGATTCTTAAAGTGGCTATTTTGAAATTTGAGTGATTTTTAACAATCTTCCTCATATCAATCAACAGTGTAGACCAATGAATGTTTGGGAATTTGTACCTTTATTGTCCTATGAATATATATATATATATATATATATATATATATATTTTTTTTTTTTAACTTTGATCAAGGGTTTTGAGTCCCATGGCGTGTGGCTTGGTATTTGTCCTAGCAGGGTGGACCCTAAATAAATTGTTTCTTGTAGTATGCAAGTTTGGTTCTATAGCCCATCTGGAATTTCTGTGACAAACTTAATATTCCTTAAATTATTTTCTGCTTAAACTGGCTAGAATAGATTCTTATGTCCATAAGTAATATTCAGAAATTTATATAATATTATTGCAGTAAGAAAATTGGAAATATCAACCTAGAGTGCTGTGCAAGCTGTCTATTGGGCATATGGCTGATATCCTGAACCAATAATTTGTAGCTTTCCTGAGAAATAATCAGCATACCATATAATTCACTCATTTAAAGTGTACAGTTCAATGGTTTTTAGTATACTCATAAAGTTGTTAACCATCATCACAATATAATTTCAGATTTTTGTTGCTACAAAAATAAGTCCCATATCTGTTTGTAGTCCTCCATTCCTCCCTACCTTCCTAGCCATAGGCAACCACTAATCTTTCTCTATCTCTATAGATCTGTCTATTCTGGACATTTCATATAAATGGAATCATAGAGTATGTGCTCTTTTTGCCACTGGCTTCTTTCACTTAGCATGATGTTTTCAAGGTTTATCCATATTGTAGCTTGTATCAATACTTTGTTCCTTTTTTTCCACCTTTCAAATACATTGTATTTATGTCCATCACCCAGTACCAACTCAAGAACATGTGTACGACCCCTGGTTACAGCTATATTTGCAGGGCTCAAGTCCACTGGTGTGCATGTTTCACGTTGACCTGGATAGGTTTGGATCATAATCCCGAAAGACACAATCCCAAATGTTGAAATCCTGAAAGATCAAAATTTCTAAAGCCAAAGTCCCTAAATTCCAAAATCCCTAATGTCCAAAATCCCCAAAATCACAATCACAGGGTAGTGACATCATGTTAAGCCAGCCTTATGGACTATCTCCACACAATTGCCCATAGTGTATCCCTGTAATACATGTTTTCATTTGTTGAATTTTCTTTTTAGCTTAGTTTAGATTTAAAATTTTTGTTTTTACTATTTTAAATTGTCAGCATTATTTTTTACAACTCACTATATTATATATTTCATCTTCACGTCATTACCAATACTGGAGGTATAAACTGTGTGAAGACTTTTAGAGAGTTCTAATTCATTTTTTGCATTTCTTTTGCAAATTTGACTCCACAAAAATGCATTATCACGATGTTGACTTTGTAAGCATTGTAGTGTAAGAACACTGAAACTTCCTCAATAAATGAAGAGATGTCCTCTCTGTATAACTGCATTTGTGAAACATAAAATTTCTTAAGATCTCAGCTCTGGTGACTGCATATGCTGTGGTGACCTACCGCAGTTTTTGATGGATCTAATCGAAAGACTTCAGTTATTCATCATGGTATTTCAGATGACTGCAGTTATAAAGCTGGGTGCATACAATTATCAACCACAGTGATATGAGTTTATACATTCCATTCTTTGACTCATTTCTTTATGAATTCAGTTTGCTCATAAAACTGCCATATTCACACAACTGTCTTTAGTATAGCTATGTTTATGCTTACAAAACTAAGTATGTTATTTTTGCCCGTTTTATTGTGAAAAGTGGTCTATGAAGTGGTGTTGTGTTGTGTTTTTATGTGTTTCTCAAATAAATCCCCTTTTAAAAATGTAAATAAATATAATTTTTTAAAATTACTTTTCCAGAATTATATTTTTGTGTTTTTAATCTTTTGAGATTTCAGCATTCAGGAGTATGGTATTTGGGATTGTGTCTTTCTGGATTATGATTTTTTCCTGACCTGGATTAACCAACAAAGATTTTTTGGTTTTTGTTTCTTTGTTTGTTTCCCAGGACTTCTTTTTTGCTATTGTGGTAAAATTACACAGAATATAACATTTACCATCTTCACCATTTGAAAACATAAGGGTCAGTGGCATTATTAATAAATACATTTATAATGTTCAACCATCACCACCATCCATCTCCATAATTCTCTCATCTTGTAAAACTGAAACTCTGTATCTATTAAGCAATAAATCTCCATTTCCCTTGCCCTCAGTGCCTGGAAATCATCATTCTACTTTCTGTCTCTATGATTTTAACTGCTCTATGTACCTCATATGACTGGAATCACACAGAGATTTTCTTTTTTGTGACTGACTTCACTTTGCATAATCTCTTCAAGTTTCATCCATGGTGTAGCATATGTCAGAATTTTCTTCCTCATTAAGGCTGCATAACATTCCATTATATTAATATAATACATTTTATTTATCCAAGAACCAATCAATGAACATTTGGGTTAATCCTACATTTTAGCTATTATGAATAATACTGCTATGAAAATGTGTGTATAAGTGTTTGTGTGGATGTATGTTTTCATTTCTCTTGGAATACCCCAAAGATCACAAGACATACTTTGACTATTGTGAATAATGCTACCATAAACATTTATGTACAAGTATTTGTGTAGACACACATTTTCAGTTCTCTGAGATCTAAGATCTATATATCTGAAACAACATGGCAAGTGTATGTTTAACATTTTGAAGAACTACCAAACTGTTTTCCAAAATAGGTGCACCATTTTATTTTGTATTACTACCAGCAATGTATGAGAGTTGCAATTCTTCCCAGCCTTGACAGTGTATATCTTTTTTTATTACAATCATTCTAGTGGATGTGAAGTGATACTTCACTGTAGTTTTGAATTGAACTTTACTAATGACTAATGATGTTGAGCAACTTTTCATGTGCTTATTGGTTATTTTTATATTTTCTTTGGAGAAATGTATATTCAGACCTTCTGATCCTTTTTAATTAGGTTGTTTTCTTTTTATTACTGAGTTGTAAAAATTCTTTTTAAATTCTGGATGTAAATCCTTTATCAGATATATGATTTGTGAGTATTTCTTGTATTTTTCCTTTTTTAATGGTGCCCTTTGAATCAAAAATATTTTTAATGTTAATGAAGCCAATTTACTTATTTTTTCTTTTGTTTCTTGTGCTTCTGATGTCATGTCTAAGAAACCATTGGCAAGCCTAAGGTCACAAGGTTTAATTCTATGATTTCTTCTAAGAGTTTTGTAGGTTTACTTCTATGATTACTTCTAAGAGTTTTATAGGTTTTAGATTTTCCATAGGGGTCTATGATCCATTTTGAGTTAATTTTTGTGAATGGTGTGAGATTGGAGTCTGATTTCATTCTTTTGCAGATCAATATGCAGTTGATCCAGTATCATTCCTTAAAAAGACTCTTCCTTCCCCTGTTGAATTGCCTTGCCAACCACATAAAAAACAAATGCATGAGTTTATTTCTGAATTTTCAATTCTATTCCATTGATTTATATATCTATCTTTTAGCCTGTATCACACTGTCTTTATTAAAGTAGATTTGTAGTAAATTATTAATGTAGGAAGCATAAGTTGTTTTTCACTTTCTGCTTTCAAAATTTTCTCTTTGTCTTCTGGTTTTAACATTTTGATTATGGTATGTCTATGTGTGGATTCTTTGCATTTATCCTAGAGTTCATTGGATTTTGGGATGTATAGATTATTTTTCCATCAAATTTGGAAGATTTTCTATCATTAATTCTCCCAATTATGTTTTCTGTTGCAATATGTTTTTCTCTTCATTTCTGGTACTTCTAGAATGTTGTTGTGCTAACTGGTGCCCTCATTTCTATGAAACTCTGTTTATTTTTTTTCATATTTTTTAATCTTCATCTGGAGATTGGCAGTCTCCATCAATGTCTCTTCAAGTCTGCTTATTTTTTTCCTCTACTAAGCCATATCTACTATTGAGCCCTCCTAGTGAATTTTTCATTTTGAGTATTCTATTTTTAAACTCAAGAATGTCCATTTGATAGTTTTAAAAATAATTTTTATCTGTTTATTGATATTCTTCATTTGATGAGACATTGCCATCATATCTTCCTTTATGTAAGTATAATTTTCTTTAGATTTTTAGTACTTGTTTTTATATTTATGATAGATACATTGAAGTCTTTGCCTTTTCCTTTGTTTTCATCTACATCTTAGCCTTGTCCAAATTAGTTTCTATTGCCTGCTTTTTTTGTTTTTCTATGTATGGGGTATATTTTCCCATTTCTTTGCATAGTGTCTTAGTTCTGGCTGCTATAACAGAATAGCACAGACTGGGTAACTTAAATAACAAACAATTATTTCTCACAGTTCCGAAAGGTTGGGAAGTCCAAAATCTAGTTGCCTACAGATCCCGTGTCTGGGAAGGGCACTTTCCTCTTTGTATCCTCACATGGCCAAGAGGAGAAAGAACAAAGGCAAGCTCTCATGCTCTTTTTATAAGAAAAGATGTATATATGTTCCACTATCATGACCTAACTACCTCTCAGAGGCCCCACTTCTTCATACCGTCACACTGTGAGTTAGGATTTCAACATATGAATTTTGGGAGAACACATTCATTCCATAATATACATCTCATAATTTTGTGTTTGAAACTGGATGCTTTAGATAACATATTGTAGCAACTCTGGATACTGATCTCCTCCAGGGTTTGTTGTTGTTTGATTGTTTACTTGTTTATTTATTTATTGATTTGAGTGAACCACTTCAGTGGTGTTTCTTTACCCTGCAGTATGCAACTTCTGATATCACTCCTTATATATTCCAACCTGGGCTTGCATAGTCTCTGACCACTAGTGAGATGACTGGTGGTTTAGCCAGGATCTCTCTTTGACATTCTCTGAAGCCAGAAGACCAACTATCGGGCTGGTCTGCCTCTTTTGGTCTGACACTCAGCTTCCACTGTTGGCTCCCACTGATTCCTAGCTGACTGTTGTATTGTTTTTGACCACAACCTGGGGCATAAATTGTAAAACAGTCTGATCCAATTAATGTCAGGCCCCTTTGCAAGACTGGATCATTTAGGCTTAGTCTGACCTTGTACTTTAGGAGGGCCCTTCTTAGCTCTTTCCCTAGTTTTCTCTGTTAAACTTATAGGTGGTCTCTTACTTTTGTTCCCTATTATTTGTTCATAATAAAAATCATTGTTTTTTGACAACATTCTTAGACATACACTTGTACAAAGTCTTCCAAATAAAGTTAGACTCCTTAGGAAAATTTGAAGAGACTTTATTCTTACGACTTGCTTCTTGCCTGGGAACAACTTGTGAGCACCTGAACCAGAGCTGGGTGAGGGGATAGTATCTCACTTCTGGAGTGAAATCCCTGCTCTATGAGCTGGGTCCCCTCCAGTTTGGAATCTCCAACACATGAGAGGCTGGGGTGAGAGTGACCAGGACCCAGTATCCTGTGTCTCTTTTAACCAGGCTAAAGATTTTAACTTACCAGTGGGGCAAGTGGGATAGAAGTTCCAGTCCTCTTAAAAGTGCCTGTCTGGAATAGAACTTCTATAGTAGGGAGGGTAGGATAAGAGTCAAGAATGGACGAGAAATGCTGGCAGCCTGCCCTTCCAGAAGTAAAACTGTAACCGAATCGCGTGTCTGGAAGGCGACAAAACCTGTCTTCTTGGCCACACTCATTTGGAATAGAGCTTTTGTCACACCAGGCTGCAGGGCATAGAAGGGGGGTGAGGTAAGGAGTGGACCACAAAGTCTCACTGTTTTTACTGAGATTTAGTAGATTTTCTTGACTAATGTCTCTTCATTTGCAGGATACCCTAAGAACAATTTCCAGAGACTTTAAATGTTTTTTTGTTTGTTTGTTTTATTTTTTCACCAATTAAATTGTTGTTTCACTGGGAGGGGTTCTTATACTGCTGTTCCCAATTCCTATTTTTTGAGATGCCTTTTAAATGATTTTATTTGATATTGAGAGTTCCCCAAAGTGACCCTTTTATTATAACTCATAATTTGTTACATTTTTCTGTTTAGAAATAAAAGTGCAAAAATTGAGGTTATAATGAGTTATATAGGGGCAAATTCTGACTCAGAGGAGAAGTGTACGTAGATTAACATAAACCATGAAAGTTTGGCAATAGTCAACTGGATACGTTGCTTGAGTTCCATCTATCTCAGGACCCCACCCTAGTGGTTGGCATTTTCTAACTGCAGAACTGAATAATACGCAACCTCTGGTAATAGAAGATTTGTTGAGCAGCTCTCTGCCAGACCTAGACTCTTATGCACAGCACAAGGTGAACTGAGGAAAGTATTCTAACTGAGAGATGACCCAAATGAAAGTTTAATCTATAAGAACACTAGACTATTATGACCTGTCACTGATTATTCCCGGTAGCCGGCTTGAAAGACTTAGCAAACCTATATCCATCCTTTACCCTGTGAACTTCTACTTAGAGACTAACAACAGAAAGAGATGAAGGCAGCTAGAGACACAGAGTGTGTTAGCAACAAGACAGATTTTTACCATGAGTAAGAATTTTCAAAACTGAACAAGTTCATAAAGGATTTTAAAAACATGGATATACATTCCTAGGATACAGAATAAACTCAGTGTTTGGGAGTTCAATTAATAGAAGTAGTATTTTGCACATAACACGGAACCTGGATCGGCATGGCAGAAGGAGGGCACAGGGGAGGGCTCCAGTTCAAAGTTGATGATCTTGAGCCATGGTGGCAAGGTGTTTTCTACTGGTTCTTGGTGGGAGTCCTCAGAATTTCTGAAGCTCACCAACCCACACCAAGATAATCAGGAAAATCTGTTGAGCAAAAAATAACTAAGCTTTTAAAACATACTGCAGCAAGGGAGAACATGAACTTAGCAAAGCCTTACTACTTACTTCTCAAAAGATTGAAGGGAGAGGTTATTTAGAGAGTTAAGATCAGGATTTGCTGATTTTTAGGTGGATTTCACAAGGTTAGGAACTTGAAAGTAAGCAGAGTTTGTGATATAACAGTTTTGGATTGGTGGGTACAGTGAGGCACTGGTCTTAAAACGAGTCTTGATCTTGTTCTTAGTTTTGACATATGGGATGACTTGGTTGGCTTAGAGACTTATTTTCTGGGAAGAAATATTTCCTAGGGCCAACTGCTAAGTTATTTTTGTTTGGTCTTAGAGGTGTTTAACTAGGGACAAGAAAATATGCCTGGTTTCATTTTTTACATAGGAACAGGTAATTATGTTGGCTTCATTTCTCACCATCTAAACCCTATTTTGGAGAAGGAATGTGGAGAAAATAATATAAGGGAAAAAACCCAGAACAAAGCAGCTACATAGTAAATGTTTAGAACTTGATTACATTTGGTGTTTGACCTTTCTATGTGTAATAAATATATTTTAATTAACATTGCTAAAACAAGACTTGAGCTTTTAACATTTTCTGTTGAAATTAAATGCTTCTTTTTAAAAATGTTTTATTTTTTATTATTATGGGTACATAATAGTTGTATATATTTATAGAGTACATGTGATGTTGTAATACAGTCATACAATGTATAATAATCAAGTCAGGATAATTGAGGCATCCATCACCTCAAGCATTTATCATTTCTTTATGTTAGAACATTCTAATTCCACTCTTAGTTATTTTATAGTATACCATAACTTATTGTTAACTATAGTCACTTTGTTGTGCTATCAAATATTGTTCATTCTATCTCTCTAAGTATATTCTACTGAAGTTACTCATATAAAAAATTTAAGGTCAAAAAAATGTTAAGGTCATATCTTTCCTCAGGTTACTTTGAAATGTGGTTCTTTATTTAAAATTGTTCCAAATATTTCTCTAATTTTATTCTTTGGTCTTAATAATTTGATTTAACTATGTGATATTTTTATCCTCACCTGCTTTTTTTCCTATTATTCTTGTTAATGATTTGCAAATAAAATGTACATAGAACCAATTTGAGTCAAACACATTTGAACTAATTAATAGAATTTGCATTATAATGACTATATCGATATTGTTCAATTCAGAACTAAGGGATGTGCTATTATATATATCTTTTTGCCATAGTTCCCATTGCCCCATCCCCCAGAGTTACTTATTTCCTATATTTTTCTTTTTGCCTTTTTATCACATGCCTGACCTATGTCAATGTCTCAAGCTTCTCTATTGATTATTGAATCCAAGTCTACAAGAGATGCAAAATCATTTATACCAACCCACCCCTCCTACCCTCTTTATTTGTCCTCACCAATTGGGTCTAATGATTTTTTCAGCATTTTGCACAGACTTTATTCTCTAACTTTCCTTTCCTTATTTTCCTGAGTCCAACTTTTGTTTGTTTCAATCTGATTGGATTAATTCCTTATTTTGTTAAAGAAATCCTCAGTTTACTTCCTAACATATGATATGTAGGAGGTAAAATTTCTGGATGTTTTTATGTCTAAAGTTGCCTTTATTCGGCTCTTCATTTGACAGTTTTGTTGTGCAGAATTTGTAGTTGAAATCCTTTTCCTCAGAATATTTTCTTCTAGCAATTAATTTGATGTTAATCTGATTCACACTGCTTTGTATTTTTTTCTCTCTCTCTAGAAATTTTGGAATCTTTTCCTTATCCGTTGTATTCTGAAATTTCATAACAATTGTGTTTATATGTATTTTCTCCTTTAGTGAGAAAGGGAGTTTAAAGAAGCTTGTCTCTCTTCAAATCCAGGATACTGGTATAAATGTTTTTTATAATCAACCATTCTGCATTTGAAACTGTTGGACATCCTGAGTTGATTTTCTAGGTACTCTATGTTTTCTACTTGTCTTTTATTCTACCTGTTTGGGTATTTTCTCCATTTTGGTTTCTAATTTTTCTGTTGCATTTTTATTTTTCCAGTTATATTTTTAATTTCCAAGAGACATTTCTCCCTCTCTGATAACTGCTATTTCATGGTATCTCTTGTTCTTATTTTATCATTATAATGGCATATATAATTTACCTAAAGCTACTAAATTTAGTTCTAAATGTTTGAATTATCTCTTTTTATTCTAACATCAGATGTGCATTTTATTTTCTTGGATTTTTCTCTTTCTTGCTGCAATTTTCTCAAAGTCTGAATGACCCTTGGTTTCCTTCCAATATTTAAGATAAGACAAAAGAAACCCTTAGGGACTGTGTGTATATAGGTTAGGCACATCTAGTAATAATTTCTACTTTAAGGAATGTGAAGGATCAGTTGGTATTAAGTGTTGAAATATTTAAAGCTTTAACTTAAAACTCCAGAACCTGTGTTAGATCCTACCATAGATGCTTTCTGTCCATATTCCACACCAGGCTGCATATTCAATGATTTTTAAAAATTTTAATTATCTGTAATTAGTAAATTTTTGTGTGGTGACTACATTATAGAAAGGGCAGCAGGGAAGGTATATGGGGAAGTTTGACTTTTTCAATGCAGCCTTATAGTTAATGCCTGACCGTCTTCTCATTCCTGCCTTCCACTGAATGAACGTTCATTGAATTCACGTGCCTTGGGGTGAATGCTAAGCCAAATGACTGACCCACTGCCCTAGACCCATTTTGTGGGGTATATTAATCACTATTTCCTCAGTTTTCCATCTTTGAGAAAGTTATTGAAATCTCTTGCATAGTGATAGCATGACAATAATTTCCTTCCCATTTTTTTCATGCTTTGGAATTATTCATTTTTTCCAAATTTCTCTAATATCATTCTATTGGGTTTTAGTAGGACAGGAAATTAACTCAGAAGTTCAGCTTGACATTCCAATCTTCTTATGTTTTAACACTAGTGTATACATTTCTCTATTTAATCACATTCAAAAGCACTTTTCACCTATTACATAAGCAATGGTTATAATGTATATTATTGCTGTTGAGAGGGATATGGGTTGGATGACTATATACTACTTGGGGCAGTGTACATTGGTAATGTCTGGTAATTGTTAACAGTCCATCCTAAGGAGCTATCTAGAGTCCAGTGTGAAGAAATCTGAACAAGCCTGTTCATAGTAGTTTAAAATAAGTTTGAAATAACCAAACTGTTAAAAGGTTAAGAAATTATTATAAATTATGCTAATTCCCATGCAAAGAAATTTTAGGCAGCGTTAAAAACCAAGACATGTTTAAAGATGACAATAAAATATTGAGTGAGAAAGCAGGATAAGACAGTGTATATTCAATATAATATAGGTTATAAGTCAAATCATATGGAGTTACCATTTTTATCAGTCAAGACAGTCAAGTATTGCAATTTTAAATTAAAATGTACAGATATTTTAAATAATTATAATAAATATAATTATATCCTTAATATAATTGCATAAGTTAAGGTGGATTATAGAAAGTACAAATTAAAATGGATAAAATGAATATAGGCAGGGGCTAATAATAGGGATAATCTTGAGATGATAGGGTTACAATTGATTTTTATTTTTCAGATTGTCTATAGAGAATGCATTGTATTTGTAATCAGAGTAAAGACTACTGTTTTTCTCCATGTTTTGGAGTTCACATTGTGAAAAAATTGTAAACTTTAAAATGTCTTGGTTGTTAAATACTTATTTGTATTGAGTGACACAGATATAAAAATATTGTAGGTTTATTTATTATAGTATTTCTTTAATATGCATGAACTATATCATTCTGCCCTCAGGGTATTTACCCTACTAAAACAGTGTACATAGAACAAGTGCACTACTTTAAGACATGATTTAATATAACACATTCACAAATAGCTGGGTCTCTGCTTCACACCATTCCACTGAGGCAATTTGTTGGCTTTACTTTTATTTGGCTTATTTTCTGCTGTTCTAGGCATTTTTCACCTTCTGCATAGAAAGCACCTTTTTTCTGTTAAAGTTCAATGTCATTCAGAAAGATATTGGCTTAGAAGGGAGGTTGCAAAAGCAAGATAAGAATCTTTTAAATGAATACATTAACAGATGAGTCTGATCTGAGTCATCTTCTGGTACGCTTGCTGAGGAAAAAAGTTCAATTGACTGAATTTTTAAGTTCATTCATTCTGCAAGAAGCCATACTCATCTTCAACTAGTTTTAATTTTTATGGTTCTATTTTTTAGTTGGGAGATGCATATAAGCATATCATATTTTCTTTATTAAAGTATATTTTTAAACATGATTAAGATATTTTAGAATTCTGAGAAAATTTACCTTGTAATAACTTCCTATCAAATTTTCAGGCTCTGCTGATGTTACAATGTTATGACACTGTATACCTTGTGGATTGTAAAGCACACTTTTTGGCAGTCAGTTGTAGAAAATAATTTTAGGCAGTAATATAATGATGGATTATGTAATTTTATATACAATTAATAATTTCTTAGTGATTAGATCATTTTATGGCCTTTAAAATGAATTGCTATTTGGTACAACTGAATAAATTTGGGCATATGCTTATATGTTCATTTTGAATTTAAATTATATCAGGCTTTTCTTTACAGAGCCTGAATACTATAGTAAGTCTTTCAACTTAGTGAAAAATTTTGCAAAAAACCCCTTCTAAAAATGCCTTAAAATGTCACACTTTTCTGAATTCAAGGTAATAAGACTCAAACAATACAAAGAGAGATATCCCTGTTTGGATATGAGAGAATTACCTCATATGGAATACATGTGATCCAAACCAAATGAGGCTTATAGCAAGAATTTTTTTTTTTAAATTGGGCTTGTTTTGTTTTGAATATCAATTTCCAGTCATATATGTTTAGTAACCTAGAGCAGCAACTTCAACTACAGTGTAAAAAGAGAAAAAGTATAGGGAGAGTTCTACTTGTCATGGGCAACTTACCACCTTCCTTGACTAGCAGATATGAGTATTACTACTAAGGTATGTTGCCCAAGATATCATTCTTTGTCCGTGTGTCTGAGGAAACTGCTTCTCTATAGAATATGCCTTATTCACAGTATTAAATATTTATCTCTCATAATTCTATCAAGTGTCAAATATCAAAATAGATATATATACCACATAGTATGTATAGAAAAAAGAATAAAAACTAAACCTGTTAGATTAAGATAGCATCATTATAGGTATCTGTAAATTTAAATATTATAGCAGTACGTTTTTAAGACATGATCAAAATAGTCTAGCTGATGATTTTATCAAATACAACTTGATAAAGGGGTTGTTTAAAATAACTAATCATAGGAATTTCTATCCTTGAAAAAAATTATAGTAACTAGATACATTAATCATGTTCATTCCTAGAGTCAAGTTAAAAATAGCTTTCTAATCAGATAAAAATTTGAATGTCTATGTAAAATTACTAAGTAAAGCATCCTTTCTCTGCAAGCTGCAGGAGGTGTTACTTTTTATCCCTTTTTGCAGTCACTATGTGTAGGTTACACAAATGTCTCTCCCCTAGAGAAAAAACCTTTTTTCTCCATAAACCACAGTTTTTCTCCCCGTCTCCTTGCTAATGTCTGTCTTTTTTATTTTTGTTATCAGTTATTGATAACTATATTCTACTGATAATAAACTAGTGGTCTAAATGACTAAGCTAAACTATAATTATAGCTGTGATAATTATATTTACTATATTTACTATTATTTCTTAAATTATTTTTATTGGTGATATTATCAAACTTAAAATACTTGAAAAATTTTAAGTGCAATTATTATATGCAACAAATGAGGTAATTATTCAGAAATTTATAAAATAATTTCAAGTTATAGGCTAAATAACGTCAAAATTGAGAAAGATATCAGGGATTATGAACTTCTGTTTGATATTTTTTTCATTACATTCTGACATAATGTGAACAAAGTAATCGGTTTTTTCCTCTCACTTTTTCGCTTAGCTGTCAAAAAATTTAAGCTAAAATTAGCATCAACATTGTAATGACATACTACTATAGGACTTGTCTACCTATGTTTACATTTGAAGTGGTTTTACATTTATTTTGTGTGTCTATTTGCTACCTTATTTGAAATCCTTGGAACCAGATGAGTTTCAGAAGTCAGATTACTTTTATTTTTATATTTGAATAAAAATTTGGAACATATTTCAAATATTCACAACTCATAATCAACTACATTAATATTTCTGTGGCAAAATGTATAAATACATATTAGATTAGATTTACATGAGTTTTAATGAGGTTTTATAATCAGATCAATGATGGACTAACTGTTGATCTCCAGAAATTTTTGATTTTAAGATTTCTGATAGGGATTGTGTACTTATAGTAGTTTTTCTAAAATGTTTATATTTACATTGAGTCACCACATTAAAAAATAAGCAACAGTAAATGAACTAGAAGATTAGTATCTTCAAAGTAATATAATAGTCAATCCTTTTGTAAAAAAAATTGCCAGGATAAAGCAAATATTTCTTCTCTAATCTCCCTTTGTTATTACAGCATTGCTATTCCCAAGGTGTGTTATGACAAATGTTACAAATTCGAATACTTGCTTTCTAAGGTGGGTCAGGTACCATAAATTCATGAAGTGGTCAGATGGTCAGATCTGATGAAACAGAAAGTGGTGGAGAATCGGAACTGACGACCAGGTGCCTGGTCTAAAGGCATTCACAGTCTGTCCCTCGCTCTGTTTCTGTCTCTCAAAACACACACACACACACACACACACACACCACTCTCTCTCACACACACACAGAGCCAGATGTCATCTCTGTGTCAGAAAAATACATAATCATAAAGAAAAATGGAACAGAATTAACTATGGAAGGGTTTATGACAACTTAAGTAGTATTTCATATTTAGCTTACTTGTGGTTGCCTCTTATATTTGCTTTCCTAAAAAAATTTACCTAACCTATTATTTAATTATTCATGCATTTATTCAGTCAGTCTTTCAACAAATAGTATTACATTTTTACTTTACTAACAATGAGTATAAAACTCCAGAGAATAGAAATGAATGAAGTTCATGACTTAAAGATGAGCTAACCAATATACAATTACTAAGCAGAGGTGAGAACGTGGTGCTACAGAATTACAAAAGGTGTGCACCTATCTTAGTCTAAGGATACTAGGGAGGCATTCAAAGCTATGGCTGGAAAGAAGAGTTAAAGCTAGTCAAGCAATGAATAGGACAAAAAGCTTTTAAGTAGAGGAAAGACTATGAAAACATGCACCGAGTGTAAAGGGACAGGTGTAATGGAGGAACTGAGAATTCCTTACAACAAGAGCCTGGGGTAAAAATTCATCTCTTATTTTAAATAATCAGGGCAAAAATACAACCACCTCCATTGTTGAAGATGTTTGAATTTTTCTCAGTTCCACATCGTACTTCACCCCCCTTTTATCAGTTACAAAATTAAGTGTAATTTGAATGTAAAGCTATTGTTTATGTGTCTGCTCTAGTTATTTCCTTTTTTCAAAACATTCTTCTCTGAATTCCTTATACTCTGAGACCAAAAACAAACAAACAAACAAAAAACCCTCTGATTATATTTGACAAATGTACGTCAAGGAAACAGAAAAGAAATAAAAGAATTATAAAGAAAGGGAAAATTGTAGCAGAAAAGCGTGTAGCTAGTTCTTTCCTAGACATAATTTCATAGAGTAATTCTAACTCCTATTACAAAGAAAAAAATGTAATTTGTATTACAATTTGGATTCAGTATTATTTTATCATACCAATATATTTTGATTTTTAATATAAACCTAATCATGTAGATTAAAACACCAAAAGAAAAGTATAAGATATACTCCAAAATGAAGCATTTTATTGCTATTTTAAACTGTTATACAATAGCTAAATGGAAGAAACTGAATTAAACAAAATTATATATTGTCCTCTTTTATTAAAAATCCCTACAAATGGGGCAAAAATATTAGTGTTCCAATTGCAACCAATATTATGATATGAAAACCATAAGAGAGCAACAATAGCTTGCAAAATCCATGAGGAAAAACTTCACACTGACCTGGGTATGACTGCTAATTTAATTTTATCATTTCAAGTGAAAGTGACTTGAAACCAAGGGAGACTAATCTGAACAGTAAGCCTAATTGCAAATGCCTCAGTACATTATGCAGATAACAACAGCTCCTGTGTGGATAATAGAAGTTAGCAAGAATACTGAAAATTACACTTTCTTTTGCCATACTGAAAATGAACCAATATTGCATCTTATCTCCTGATCTCCATACTAAAATAAAAATTGTTTTCCAGGTTTTACTAATTTTACTGACAGGATATGATGTGAAGGCTTTTTTTCTTATAAATTTATTCTGATTAAATTCAAAAGTACACCCAGAAGCAATATTTGAAAGTTATAAAAAATCAGAAAATGGAAATTCTAGTTATGTACATGTCTATGATTTCATATGGCTTTATCATCAGCATTCATTATGATATATAAAATAAATTGAGAAGATGTTTTTTCCAAATAAGTCTATATTAAGCAAAAGGTACTCTGCTGTCTATTTGACTGCAAAACTATGTGTATCTGAAATTAGTGTGAACTGCTAAACCATACATACAAAGCTTACACTATTCACTTAAGCACCATATATGCCATTATGAATAAGCATTGAGATTAATATTTGCATATAAATTTAAATCATTTGAGTAAATTATACCTCAAATAAAAATGAGACTTTCAGATCTGCAATAAATAGATTAAAAACCAAGTCAGGCACTGAGAGATTACACAACTACATATTGTGGGAGCGCGAGAGACAACCCTACAGCACAGACCTTCTAATGGCACTGAAGTGAGAGGAACACCAGATTAAGTCAGAAGACTAGAGTATTTGGTTCATTTTCTAAAAGTCATCTTAAGGCAACAAAGTTTGTGAAGCATCATTACACTGCTACGCCATTATGTTATATAAGTAAATGATGTGGGATGTTTTACCTTAATTACATCATAAGATGACACAATGGGAAAAATATTTTTGAGTGAGAACAATTTAGCTAGATATCCCACTCCAATTAAAGCATTTTAATGCATTAACACCTTCATATTTAATATGTGAAAGATATTATACCAAGTACTGGGAATGTTGTGGAGAACAAATACTGTCTCCAACCCAATCCAGTTTATAGTCTGGTAGGGAAGATGGATTATTAAACAATTTTTTAAATAAATATAAGTGCCATGATATTACAAAAGTGTATTGTACATGATTTGACGTAGGCTGAGAGATGAGGCATGACTTCTCAGATGAACTGTTAGTGAAGTGTAATTGTATGAAAATGTTTAGATAAATCTTTATCTACGATTGTAATGGCAGAGCTGTTCTTGCTATAACTATAAATTTCAATTACATAAACCAGTATGGCCACTCTTCACAGCAATGTGATTAAGCAAAGACCTCAATTTGAGGGCATTTTTGTCACCATCACTTTTTTGACTGCTTGAAAAAATTAATAAAACATTATGTTCATAAAAAATATTGATCTTATATTGTGATATGGTTTGGATGTTTGGCCCCTCCAAATCTCATGTTGAAATTTGATCCCCAGTGTTGGAAGTGGGGCCTGGTGGGAGGTGTTTGAGTCTTGGGGGTAGATCCCTTATGAAAGGCTTGGTGCCCTCCCTGTGATATATTGAGTGAATTCTCACTTTATTAGTTCACGGAAGTGCTGGTTGTTTAAAGTGGGATGGCACCATCTCCTCCCTCTTTTTGTTCCTTCTCTGGCCATGTGGCACACAGGCTCCCCCTTCAACTTCCACCTGGATTGGAAGCTCCCTGAAACCTTCACCAGAAAGAGATGCTGGCACCATGCTTCTTTCACAGCCTACAGAACTGTAAGCCAAACAAATTTCTTTTCTTTATAAATTACCCAATCTCAGGTATTTTCTTTATAGCAATGCAAAATGGACTAACACATATTGTTAATGTATACTCGCCCTAAGATTCTGCCTTTCTATAAGCTTTTACATATTCTTTTATTGTTGTTCAGCAAGTAAATATTCAATGAGTTTCTTCAATAGAGCTATACAGAGTTTTTATGTTGAAAAATCTTAAGATAATATTTAGAAGTGAGAATTATTTTCTGTTTTTTGCTGAAGAAATGTTTGCACAAGTTCTACTACCATTTAGAAAAATATATTTTGGAAAAAATGTACTTTGAAAGTGTTGTTTTGGATAAAAAAATGCATCTTCATAGTAGAAAGCTAGACATTCAAAACACAACTCTCATATTCATAGTCAGATTTGACTTTTGGTATGACTTTTGGGTAACCTCAGTTTTGGTTTCTTCATCAAGAAAGGAGGAATAAAAATAATTACGTAGCTATGAGAGTTTTGTAAGTATTATAGAATTAATGTATTTAAATTTTTTGAGTCTAAGATGAAAGGTTTTAGATGAGTACAAAATATTACTCAGGATGAATGCTGTAGTTAATCTCACATTCAGGTTAATAAATGTCAATTTAGATCAAAGGTTTATTTTGTGCATTTATGCAGAAATATGAAGGGAATTATTTATCTTAAATATTCTGCTGACAATAATTTTTTTAAGTGTCATGAACTGTTACCAGGGACTGAAAGAAATAGTGTTTGACATTTTCTAACTCTGTATTTTGTGACATTATCTACGGCAGATATATTGTTCAAGTAAATTTCAAAATTAAAAGCAGTACTTCTGGATCAAAAAAGAAAAAAGAAAAAAGTACCCAGCAAGACAAGAACAATTTAAGCAATGAGAAATTAAAATTAGGTAATACAGACCAAAGAGAGCAGAAAACAAAATGGCATCATTGGGAAGATTTTAATGACTAGTTTTAAAATTGCTGCATATCTATTACAATTTACTTTAAACAATAAATGCCAAATGAAAGTTCTTCAGCTTTCATTAAGATTAGTGAAGATATAAAAAAGAAACACTCATTTTGAGCAAAGATTGATTTTACTTATAATAATGTGTTATAAGTAATATGTGTTAACACCAGTTTATATCATATTTGGCTCTTAATTTAGCAACAAAAAATCATGTTTTATAATCAAATGTTTGACTATAGGACACATGACTCTACCAGTTTTCTCTTTCTACTGATTTTAAATACATGGCATATCGCTCACATAGACATAGTGCAACTATAAATGCTGTATAAGACTAACAAAAGTAATTTAATGTGTTCTCAGAGTAGGAAATTCCTGGACTAAATATCTTCAAATATTATGTTCATACTTTATTAATATTTATTTATATTTTCATTGGCTTTTGGAAGGAATGGGATTCAGTAATTAGACATAAAAATGAAAAAAAATTCCCCAATCCCCATGTGCTCATGCATATAGTTGAACAACCTGTCGCCCATGTATTTGTATACTTGCATGTATTCCCACTGGATCAAAAATAAAAGATCTGTAGATCATCCCAAACTACATCAGAATCATAAAACTATTATAAAATTTATTAAACTATAAAATTATAATATGAGAGATGAATAATTTTCCTACTAGTAATATTTTTGTTACTTTTAGGCACCATAAGAATTATAAATAAGCAGAAGCTGATAAAGTTTTTTGAGATTCTCAGAAACTGGTGCTAAGAAGTATTACCTTGAATTAATTTGCAAAGAAGTGACTAGCAGAAATTACTAAATAATCGTAATGAATTTAATTTAAATATCTGGCTACAGTTTTTTTTTTTAATTTAGTGACAAATACAAATATTCTCAAAGGTTGATTTTTTTTGACAGGATACAGTGTTGTGAGTAAAGTCTAAGAATAAATAGCCAAAACAGTAACTGTTTTGATGAACTGTTAGGCAGTTTATGGAAACCTTTATTACCTTACACAACCAAAGACTTGGACAGGGCTTTAAAGATCATCTAGTCCTGCTATTAAAAAATATTTCTAAGAAAGAGCCTCTAGGTTGCCGTGAAGCTTGGGGGATGTGAGAGATTGGGCTTGGTTCCTTTACCATCATTCAAACAGATCTGTTCTGAGTACACTTTTTATATATAGTAGTTCCATAAAAAATTTCATTGGAAGAAATGGCTAAACTGCTTAACACAGTTTGAAATTCACTGCTCTACACTATAATTTAGAGATGAAGAATTTCTTCTCATTTGAGAGCCAGAGAGCAAAAGTGGTTTTTATGTCATAAACTTAGCTCTTTGAACATTGAAATCATTAAATCACTCTTTCCCCAGAGTCCTCAAAACTACAATGACACCTGTCCTAGGACCCCTCTACCCCTTGCTCACTCTGTGCCAGCCACACTCACCTCTTGTTTTTCCTTTAATAACCCAAGAATGATCCTGCCTTAAGGACTTTGCCCTGAGTGTTCTCCATTGCTTATGATCTTCCCCAGGAAAACCTCATATTTCATCCCACGACTTCTTTACATTTTTACTCAAATGTCAGCTTTTCAGTGAGCCCTTCTATTTTATCCTAGCACAATAGATTGATTGCAAAAATTACCACAATTCTTTCCCTTCCTGTGACAATGTTTCTTGCAATGTGACTTTGCAGCTGGTCCCATGAGGACAGAGATTAAATGTATTCACCCTTTGACTCTGCAATGACCTTTGCCTTGCTCTGGGAAATAGCATGCTGTGGAAGTGATAGTTCCAGTTCTAAACCTTGGCCTTAAGAGACCTTGCATACTTATGCTCATGCTTTTGGTGCCTGGCCACCACCAAGAAAACAAGCGCAGGCCAGGAGGGTGAGGAACCATGCACATAAGGGTGAAATCATTCCAGTTGACGTTATCCTAGACTAGCAGCCTCAGGCCTGCCAATCAAAGATAGACGAGTGAGTCTGACTGAGATCAGCCAATCCTGGCCAAAATTACTGGAACTGCCCTGGTAACACATAGACTCATGAAGATAACGAGTCTATACTTTAATCCTCTAAAACTATTAGAGGCTATTGTTTAAATATTCTAAAATTTGGGGCAATTGTTATGCAATGGGAGTTAACTAATATCTCCAAATTTCCTAGCAAACAAAGCTTGAGACAAAGCTTGTTTTTATTAGAACATGCAAGAAAAAAGGAAACAAAGCAGGGAACGACACAGAAAATAATACAAGATAATCCTATTGAGCTGACAATGGCCTCACAAGAGATATTGCTGTTTCTTGGGTCACTCAAGCCATTTCTACAAGTGGCCTATGGAGTCACTGTTTCATGGAACCAATTTCTGGGAAAGGAAGAACAAGTAATTTATACAGTCTCTTTGTAATCTCTTATTTCTCATTCATTCAATGTTCACTCCATGGGATGAAACTCTTAAACACTTGTTCTAGCCTGTGATACACAGTTTT
The DNA here is from genome assembly GCA_023783475.1 of Daubentonia madagascariensis. Classification (NCBI taxonomy): domain Eukaryota; kingdom Metazoa; phylum Chordata; class Mammalia; order Primates; family Daubentoniidae; genus Daubentonia; species Daubentonia madagascariensis. Next base: position 3,409,496 of record JAKFHU010000725.1, read on the forward strand.
TCCAGGCAGTCACTGGTGATGCCAGAACCTGCATGGATCAAGTCAGCTGGACTTAGGGCTGTTGAGTCTCTGCCTGTGCTGGGTATGATGAGAGCCATGCAGAAGTCCTCCCGTCATTCCTGGCAGACACAAAGAACTCAGTCCAATGGTTAAAAAATTAGGCTACCGTGGGCGTGGCTGGGTCTTTATGACTGCAGTAGTGGTATTATTTAAACAAACTATCCTTGTGGCCACTATAGCTAGGAAGTGGAGCAAAGGGACAAAGCCCAGGGTTAGGCGGATGCTGTAGGATTATAGTGTCTTGGATGTTTCTACACTAGTTCCAGTGTAAATCCTTGGATGCCTGACTAAATTCTACACCCCTCCCATGATGATTAGTAGGTTCTATCCTGCTCTGTTTTTCTCCTTAGTACTTTCCTATTGAACATGCCATTTATTTTTATTTTATAAGAAAGATTATTCATTTTTATTCACTAGAATTTAAATTCCTTCAGAAAGAAGGTAATTTTATATGATTTGCTCATTAATGTTTCTCCAGAACCCAGAGCAGTGCTTGGCACATAGTGGATTCTCCATAAATATTTGATTATTGGAGGAAAAGAAGCAATTATAAGCCAACACCTGCTTAGCTAAATGTTCAATTAATATTGAACTATTTGTATGCCTATTTATTAGACAATTCTTAAGAAAATTAAGCTTTTTTAGGTCAACTATGCAACAGCAGTCACATTTGCATTACTAAATTCTATTGATAAGAATTAGTTTTAAAGAAAAATCTGTCCTCTTTTCATTAATATATGTGGATCTAATTAGGAGAAAACTTAAATGATTATTTTTAGATACATGAAAATTTGGGCATCACCATCTAACAAGATTACTTTTTTGATTATTATGTAATCAGTTCTCACTTAGCTCACAAATTTAGGGAAAAATCTTGATTAAAATTACCACTGTTATTTTAAAATAATGTAATTCTGCTTCTTACCCTGAATCAAACACCCACTCTGCCATACACATCCGGGGGACTTTCTTGATTAAAACATTGAGTTATCTAATTACTTCTGTGCCCTACAAATGTATAGCATATGTTGAAAAAGTAGCAGCATGTGGCTCTTTAAAATAGATTTTCTACTTATCCTCCTTAGTTAAAATTTTAACCCATGTTCTTTAATCATCTTTACTTAAGCATTAGATATTCTCAATAAAATCCATTATTTATACTCTCTGTATTATGCTCATTTTCATTTTTACAAATATTATTAATCTTCCTTGCATACTTGTAGCACTAATAGCAAGGAAAAGTTTTTTCTTCATAGGATAATTGGTTGTCTCAATTGTGCCTTATTCCTTAATTTCAACCTTTTCTCCCAATTATATGGTGATTTTATGTAGTCCAGAGAAATTACAATTTATCAAAATGCATATAAAATATTACTCATCAAATAATTAATGTTAACCATCCACATGAATCATCATTTCCTAGCTTATTTGTATTTTCTCTGCATGTATTTCTCAATAATTGTGCTTTTTTTCCTTTTCCAGAATATAAAACATTATATTTCCAAAAACATTCCTATTAAATTTTAATTCTGTGTTTGTGTGTGTGTGTGTATGTGTGCGTGTGTATGAGAGAGAGAGAGAGAGAGATTCCAGCTTGAGAATAAGCAATGTGAAACTTTATCATTCAGAAATGTCTGGATGTGTCTGGACTCAAGGAGCAGTTGCCTTGATTAAGTGAGAGTCTATTTCATTGAGAAACCAAATAAATTTCACGGGAAACACTAATTCTAAGGAAAGAGGGTATCAGACCCAAGGTTGGCACAATTATAATGCTTTTGTTATCCTCAGAAATAGGGCCTGGCATATCACTGAAGCACAATTAACATTTTAAGTGTCTGATCAAAAGAATAGCCGAGTAAAGCATGGTGCCTTCCATCCACATTTTTAAATTCATCCTAGATGCTGTAAAGTCATATGTGAATTCGAAGGAAAGGGATACAAAGAAAAACTAAAGATGTTATTTTTACCTACACAGACACGCACACATACACGCCTGGACACACACAATCTCTATGATATAGTGGAAAAAGAAAGCAACATTGCTTAGAGACAAATATAGGAATGTAGAAGTGTGTGTGTGTGTGTGTGTGTAACAAGAGAGCTCAATTATCTAGATTTCTCACAAACACTTAGGGCAGCTTTGGTTTACAGGAACACTTCATCCTAAATATTTAGTCTCCTAATCATGGATATTCCTCCCTCTTGACTGTATTTGCTTATTTCTTCTGCCTGAAACAGTAACTTCTTCATGACCTTCTGACCTCCTTTCTTGGCAACCTCTGGTATAAAAAGTTACAATTGACTGCTGTAGATGAATTTCATATCCAGCCAACATATTACACTCAACTATTATGTAAAAATTTTGTTTGTAGATTGTTTTGAATTTTCTATGTAAATGATCATACCATTTGCATAAAAAAAGGATGTTGTATTTTCTCCTTTTCCATGCTTAGCCTACTAAATTATTTTTCTGGTCTTATGCTGTTGACTAGATGCTATAATATTAAATTGGTGTGGTTGGTATTTTCTTCTTATTCTTGATTTAAAAGGCAATATTTACAAAGTTTCCACATTTACTATACTGTTAGCTCCAGGTTATCTTTTTTAATTGTTTGGGTTCATAGGCACTTGTTTGCAAGGCTAAGAAATTTCCCTTCTTAATTACTCAAGGCTTTTATTTTAAATAATGACTTGGTAATGAACTTTATCAAATGATCTGAGATAATCATATAGTTTCCACTTTAATGTATTAAAGTGAAATTATATTTGTGGCTTTTTGTAACCAATCTGAGTATAGGATCTTGGGTAATTGGTTGTGATGCTTATTTTACTATTTAAAATAAATAACTAAATAAAAATGGGCTGTGCACTGAGAAATGCTTGTGTCATGAAACAAGGATAATGATTAATTCAGTTCTTTACATGTGTGATCTATAGATAAACCAAAAGTGACTTCAAGACCCAATTTGATATCTTCCCAAAGCCATCACTTGGCTTAATTTCATGAAAGTGTGATTAGTTCCTGCATACATGGAGCTTGTGGAGAAATGTGGTCTCTGTGAAGGCAGAATTCTGGATCCTGATGGGAATAAAATGATTTGGATTTATTCTGTGGAGAACTCCTCCCTATACCCAACAACAGCGCAAGTAAGAGGAGCGTAACTGTATCACATTGACTTTTTTGGCTCTCTTCCCAGTTTTTTTCTTTTTATCTGTGGTTGTCAGAGGGAGTCCTTATGAAGAAGCATCAGCATCACCTGGGAACTTGTTAGAAATGCAAATTCTTTGGCCCCACCCTAGACCTTCTGGATTAGAAACCCTGGCGATAAACCCTGCAATCTATATTATACCAAGCCTTTCAGGTGATTCTGACATGCTAAAGATTGAAAAGCACAGCCCCTTGACTCTGATTCTTCTATCTTCTCTGCTTTTATTTCTTTTTCTTTTTTGACCGTATCAATATAATTTTTTAATTTCAAAATATTAAGAAGGTACAAATATTTTTGTTATATAGATACCTTTTATAATGCTTAAGTCAAGGCTTTGAGTGTACCCATCACCCAGGTGGTGTTCATTGTACCTGATAGGTAGGATAGGTAGGTTTTTACCCCTCCCCTGCTCCTTCTCCCCTTTATTGATTTCCTATGACCTTTATATCTCTTTGTGTCAATGTGTGCCTATCGATTAGCTCCCAATTACTAGAGTACATGTGATGTTTGTCTTTCCATTCCAGAGATATTTCACTCAGGATCAGCTGTCCCCAACCTTTTTGGCACCAGGGACTGGTTTCATGGAAGACAATTTTTCCACCAACCAGGGAGGGGGGATGGTTTCAGGATGATTCAAGTACATTAAATTTATTGTGCATTCAGACCTCTCTGTCTAAAAAAAATCTATCTGCTGGCAGACTGCCAAGGAAGAAGCATGATGCATTGAAAACAAGTCAAAATAATGCATCATTTCACACTGCAATCACAGATTCTTGGATAATGAGGCTAGCTACTTTTCTTGATGATGTGTTGGTCACGGAAGCGCTCTGAAATTTTAGTCAGAAAAACTTAGAAGTCTCTCTCATAATTAGCAGGTGGTAAATGGCAGGATTGAATCTTTGGAAAATCAAGGTAAACTTGATGCATAAATATTGGAATGTACTACACTTGAAGCGTTAGTCTTAAACTAAGCTAGCCAACTTTTGAATCTGCAAGAAATAACTATGTATTACAAATACAAATAAATTTGATCTATACACATTATACACACATATATATTATATGTATCATACATATAGATTATATATATGATACATATAATCAAGAAGGTTACTCTTAATATTGAGTTTCTTATCAAGATGAACAGAATGTCTAGCAATATGCTTGTGAACATAGAATAATCAAGAAAGTGTTTTTATTTTCCTTTTTCTCATGAGTTTCTTGAGAAGTACAATGCCTGTTTTTTGGCCTGTCCTGGAACTTCATTATTTAAAATGTGTCATGTCATGATAAATGGTTTGGTGTTGAATCAATTGGATTTTGTTGTGCTTTTCCACCAAGCTGGTATGAAGTGGCTGATGAAATCTGGCATGACAAATTACAAAAGATGAGTCACCTAGAGTTGACAAAAATCAGTATTCATTTGTTTATTTTAAAAGACAATTTTTTAAAAATGAACATCATGAAGCATTGGCTGTAAAGTATGTTAAAGGAGGGAGGATCAGGAAGAGAAAGTATGGGTACTCAAAGTACAATAGCTAGCAAAGGGATTCGGCTAAACAAAGCTATCACACGTAGCTTAGAACATTTGCTGTTAGTTAAATATATGTTCTCTACAGACAATTTAAATATTTGTGTGCAAATACATGTGGAAAGTACCTCATATATAAGCAATTGGAATATAGTTACATTTCTGCTATGTTTTGAAAATGTAAACATTCAAATGTTGAATAGATTTTCCTCTGGATACTGGGATTAGTTGAGAGAGAGAGATACAAGAGATATCCCTATGAGAGGACTCTTAAAGACATAAACTTCCACTTTTATGTTAGGCCATTAGGTCTTCAAGTTGTTGGGTAGAAAATTGTTTTAAAGGAAAACCTTTGAGCTTTATAACTTTGCTTTTTATTATTCTATAAGGGTGGAGTAACCCTCCTGGGAGGCTATTGTGCTACCTCTTATCCTATTATCTTAGAATCATTTACCTGCCTTTGCTTTTTTTTTAATTTTAGAGAGAAGTTAGATTTTATTTTAATTGGCCTGATAATCCACACATGAGATTAGTTATTGATCTTCCTCCAGCTTTATTGATATGGTTGACAAATAAAAATGTTATATGTGTAAGATGTATGAGGTGCTATTTTAAACTGACAAACCATACAAAGGTGAAGGGTACCCTAAAACTAACCTGGAAAAACCCTGGTCAAATATGTTTTCTCTTGTTATCCAACTTTATCTTCAAACTATTGCTTGTCATGGAAAATGTTAGTATCCCCTATGCTGCAAAAGAATTATCATGGCTGATGATATATTTCTTTAGAGAAGGTTAGTGTTTGGGCTTTACCTCCCTCCAGATAATAATTATCTCAAATTTCCTTCCAACCAACACTAAAGGGTCATTTAAACACCTCTGTGATACTGAAAAAATTTTGTAATATATCTCTGATTTTGAAATATATACAGAATTCAAGTACAGCATTTACCATCATTCCAAGACCACTGTACTGGTCCAAGAGCCCATAACTTCTTTCCTGAAGTGCTCCAATAGATTCTTAACTACTTCTCTGCTTCTGCCTTGACCTCCCTTCAGTATCTTTTTAAGGAAGAAGCCAAATGCTACAATTAAATCATAAATTATGTCATGCCACTTTTCTGCTCCAGCCTTGCCATTATTTGTAATCTCAGTCAGACTACAACCAGAGCTATAAATATGATTTTTGAGGGTCTACATAATTTGGCTCTCCCTGATCCCTCTTCCATTATCTCTTACCAACTTCCCTCTCACCCTGCTCCAGCTTTGTTTGGCCTCCTCTCTATTCCTCAAACATACCAGGCCTATGCTGAACTCAGAGCCTTTACATTTGCTGTTTCCTCTGCAGAGAATGCTCCTCTATAAAATTCACATAAGCCTCATTCCCTCACTGCCCTTAGATCTTTACCAAAAAATTAGATTTTCAGTGAAATCTGCTCTGGTAACACTATTTAAAATTCTAACCACCTCCCTGCTTTATTTTCTCCTTTGCTGTTATCATTATCTACATCTTTATAACTTTTTTATCTTATTTATTGTCTGTTTCCTTGACAATAATGTAAGTATTGTGAGGGCAGGGATTGGTTTTCTTTCTATTCTCTTCCTAGATGGTATATTACAACCACTTGATAAATAGTTCTTTAATGGCTGAGAATATGTATGAATAGTCTAACATGTGGCCACTTCCCGAAAAACTGAAAGAGTTTTACCCTAAAGAATTTTTATATATGAAAGTGTTAATTGAAACTGGATTTATTGATATCGTATAACTCCTAATTCTTATACAGATAGGTTTCACTTTGCACAGCAATGATATACACAGATTTCAGATACCACAGGTTAGTTAAATAATACCAGTCCCCAACAACATGGTTCAAATTTCAGGTACTGTGGTATACTAATTGTGAGTAATTGCATAAAGTACAAACTGTGCTGCTAGCACTTTATTCCACAAATCATTATGTAAATAACAGATCTGCATCATGATCGAGACAATCACATCATTTCTTTCAAAGTCTGTTGGAGATTGGTCACTACATACGTATTATACAGTTCATGCACAGATGCAAAGTTGTATTGACCTTGTCATACAGTGATAACCCATGTGACATTTTACAAAAGAGGATAATCAAAAGAGAGAATTGGGCAACAAAGGTAAAAGTTTAACAAAGAAATGAAAAGCGATAACACTGAAAGTGAAATTTGAATCAACATAAGTGGAATTTCGTGACACTGGCAAAAAACTTCACGTTAAAGGAACATTTAGAGACATTTCATGTAATTGAAAGGGTAAAGGACAAAATGTTGGAGCTAGTCCAAGTTTAGAAAGAAGTATGACTATTTTCCAAGACATAGGAAAGATGTTCTCTTTCTCTGTATCGTAAATCATAGGGCAAGAAGATAAACACCGTCCAAACTACTCTTGGTAAGTTATTTACAAACAAATAAAACATTTTAATTCTCAATGTTTCTAAAGCTTTAAAATACAGTGCATTAAATAAATATTAGCTGTATTTTTTCATTTTCTTATATTTATAACTGACAGAGAATTTTTAAGGTTTTAACAAAAAATTTTTAAAGTCACAGAACAGTTATTAAGATCACTCTGCATGGTTTCAGGTTGCTCTGTAATTATGTAATTGTCATGATTCCACACTACTGTGCAGAGTGAGGACTGCCTATATTTAAGTACTTCAAGATATCTAGATTGTAGTTCCTGATCTTTTATTAATAACCTATGCTACCTCGGATCAATTACTTTTTACCTCTCTGAATCTCAGTTTCTTCGGATTCAAATTTACTAAATCACCTCACAGTGACTGCCCCATTCTAAGTTATTCTATCTAAATACCTGTTCCACAGACTAATTTTGCAGTATCTGCTCTACTGCTATTCATGTTTGTGATGAAAGAGGTTGATATGGAATTTGGAAAAATATTTTTGTAGTTCTTAAAAACATTGGAATATTGTAGATATTTTTTCCTAATATTGTATCAATTTGACATGCAATACATGTAAATCCAGGTATTTTGGTTTTATTTGTGAGATTACAAAATAATATTATTTCAAGAATGTTTATTTCATGTGGCTGATTTGGATTTCTACTTAGCTTTATCTTTTGTGATATGTAAAGATATCTTGAATTATCTGCATGGCTTATGGATTGATATTTATTCTTTGTATCAATAAAATCATCTACTTCTTTACTGTCCTTATACCTAAGTAAGAAATATCAGTAATAAATATTTCTTGAGGGTTTTCTTTGTTATTTCCAGATATTTGTTTCCAACTAATCCTCACAATACCCTTAGAAATTGATATTATCACTATTTTAAAGCTAAGGAAATTGAGGTTCATAAAGTACAGGTAAATTAATCAAAATTAGCTCTATTTATACTTTATATTTCATTAATATTTTCTTTAATTTCTTCATGTTGATATTACTATGGGAGTTATAAACACCAATGCCAACTGGAGCAGGCAGGTAATGTAAATGATGTTGATTAGGTGTGAGAAAAACAACAAAAGCATCATGATAAGCAGCAACTGATAAGTAGCCTTAGACCATTCTTGCCCATTTAAAGATAGAATGCTTTCCAAAGGTACCATAATGCCTCTTTCTCCTCTTCCTCCTTCTTATTTTACTCATGAAGAAATGAAACCACCACCAACAACAAAAATATAAATCCAAATGTATTTGAAATAATACATCATTCAATGTGTCCAGCTAATGAAAAAATCTTCATGACATTTTGTGGACCAAATCAATCTGCTATGTTGTCTGAATGGAGCTTGTGTGCTGGTAGTTTCTGACGTGTGCATTAAAGGCATAGTAGGAAGAATCATAATCCTGTTCTTGGTCAATCAGCATGTATCTACTGGACAGGTGACTTTCACAGAGCACTGACTACATCAGGCTGTGCATACACCTCCATTGAGCTCATATTTCAACTCATAGTATGTCACTTACTTTACAGTACCTGTATTTTATTCTATCAGGACTCATATAATTCTCTACTCATACTTAATAGAAAGTTTCGGATTTCCACCACATATACTTGGAAGAAAAAAAAATCATTGAAAATTTTACCTTCATATGACTTAAATAAAAGACATTTAGCAATTAAATAATTTTTTGATTTATTTTCAAGGCATTTTCTCAACTTGCCAAAAATAAATATATAAAAAGACAGGCAATGGAGTGATAGTCTTCCTGATTGGTGTTTCCTGTCAACAACTTTATTAAAAATAAAAACTCAGGTGCCTAACACATTATACTGAATATTTCATAGACATTCTCTCCTCCAGAACTCTTGGAACATCTTATCAACTTTAATGTGGTGGTACACAACTATCTTTCAGGTAAGAAGGCATAATATCTAATTTTATTGATGGGGGTTTGGTAGCCAGAGAAATAAAATAACTCCCTCAAAGCCAAACAGAGATTTAAAAAAAATATATACCAAGTGGGTAATGTTATTATAGAGGAGAAATTCTAAATTTAACTACTTAATATTATCACAGAAGAATTTTTGAAAAATTTGCCTATTTTAAAAAATAAAATAATGGACAATCATCAATAACATCAAAGAAGATTTTATAAATTTATTAGTTTGTAATCTCCATTTGAATTACAAAGGATGAAATCTGATTATTTGGAAAGAGGAGAATATAAGAAGATACATCAAATAGAATTGCCTTAGACTGTGGCTTTGTGGTTTTTGGTGCCACGTGGATCACAATTAGGGTTTCTTTTGGACAGCCTACTCCTTTCTCTGCTCCAGAAGCTCATATAGATTTACTGATTTTTGTTCTCATTATAGGCCTCATCTTGTAGTTTCTTATTTTAAATAGCCTTTGTAATTTTGCTAGCCTGCCTATTCCAAATTCAATTGAAAAATTAGTTTCTATTGAATTATTTCTTTCATTTTTGTTTATCAATTTAACTAGTTTCTGATTTTTGAATTATTGTAATATGACCTACATTCCTATTCAGTTTTAGAATGAAGTTTGAAGATATAGAAAGCCCTTTAAAATTACATTTAAAAAAAAGTTTTTTTGACCTTTTTTTTCCTATGAATGCAGTTTTTCTCCCAGTTTAGCCATCCACGTATCCAGATACTGCATATATCCATCAGTATTTGTGAATTTAATTTAGGAATCTTCAAATGGTCTGAATTGGATATTTTACTAATTGGGAAGTTAACATGTTTACTTCTATTTGTGATTTGACAAACTATTGAAATTTTTATAAGTCATCAGGGTTATTTAAATAACATGGTAAAAATATTATTAATCCCAAAGCACATTGACATAAATTTTCTAGTTGGAAACCTACTTGGATTTTGATTTTGGTAAATACCATATAATATTTTATTGCATCAAATTTTTCTACATAATCCTGATCCAATATATTAAAAATCTTTCATTTCTATAACTGTCAGAACTAAACTGCTAATGCTTGATTTTATATTTTTATATATAATAATTACATATATAGTTATAATTTTAACTGAAGGGTTTATATAAACTAAGTATTATGATACAAAATATTACAGTCATCTTTCAGTGGGGGATCGGATCCAGGACCTTTCTTGGATACCAAAATCCACAGGTGCTCAAGTCTCTGATATACAATGACATAGTATTTGCATATAACTTATGAACATCCTCCCGTACACTTTAAATCATCTGTAGATTACTTAGAATACCTAATACCATGTAAATTTTATATTAATAGTTGTTATACTATATTGTTTAGGGAATAATGAGAAGAAAATAAGTCTGTACATGTTCAGTACAAATGAAACTTTTTTCAAATATTTTCAATCTGCAGTTGGTTGAATCCCCAGATAAGAAACCCACAGATAAGGGGGGCCAACTGTAGTGTATAATACACTGCATTCTTTTACTTTATAGTGGAGTAAGATGGCCATATTTTGAACATTTGCTGTTTTCTTTCTTAGTAACCTTTCATGGTATACTTGCCACATTTTCAACATAGAGTAACATCTCCTTGACACTTCAGTTAAAACTTGAGAGAATCAATCGTGCTTTGTCTTTGAGTTCAGAACTCAACTTATCCTTGTTACGCTGATGGGTAGTGGATAGTTTTGTAAGTTTTTCTTTGCTCAGACCAGTTAGTTTCTTTTCGTATAAGACAATCAGGTGCTTTCTTCTCAGTTTCATCTTCCAGATGCATTGATTCCCCCTCACTTTTCCCCTCAAAAAAGAGAAAATTACTATTTCCCAAGGTCTTTGATCTTTTATTTTAAGTAATGCTATGTTGGAAATGAATGTCTGGGTTTGTAAACTATGAGTGCTAATAGGAGTTTCCTGAGCAAGGAGAGAGGATACATTGTGGAACAATGAAGTTGGTGCAACTGCCAATGCAATTGAGATCCTAATATACGCAAGACAAAATGTAATCAAGTTCGGGAAGAAAAGAAATCAAAGGAATTAGCTTGGCAGGTTAAAAAGAGTTTAATGAGTTGATTAGCAGTTGAGCCTAAATTGGGATTCTAACTCCCAGGGAGTTCAGTAAATGCTTTGATATACACAGTGGTAGTAGATGAGAGAGACTTAAAGAGAATTTCTTTGTGTGTGGGTTATTTCAGGTGATATTGGGAGATGGAGATCTGCTGATGTCTGCTGCCAGACCAGCTCAAAGGATAAGGCCTGATTTCTACAGAGAATGAGGCTAACCACAACTAAAGAAGTTGTTTTTATGAAAAAGTCTGTAAGATTCAGAACACAGAAATTAGTACAGGTGATGCTGATTTTGAAAAGGTGACTCATTCTACACTTTTTTTAGGAGGACCACAAAAGCTTTGATTAGCAATCAAAAGTTTTTCATTTTAGAAAACCTCCTGGAGAAAAAAGAAGAGCAACTCTTAACCTCTATGATACCTTTGCAGAATTAAATAAACCCCACATCCGAAAGATACTTTAATCTCCTCTGGGGTTTAAAACACAGAAAACTATAGTATTATATTGGTTGTGAGAGAATAAGACAATTTGTTGCAATCTGCCAGAAAACTGCCATAGTAGATATGGAAATCTATTTTGTCTAAGGTGTGAAAGCTGTTCTGAGGTATGTGCAGTACACACTCACAGGACTGTAGATGATAGCACTGGTGGAGAAGGGGCATTTTCCCAAAGGATAGCATCGATTAGGTCAGGGGCAGCAGCAAGATGCCACTGGTAAGTAGCTTGTAGGTATTGATAAGAAGACTAGGGTAGAAAAACATGAGTATATGTTTCCTGGGCATGGGTCTGACCCTTCTTGAGTTTCAGAAATATCCAAGGCAAATTTTAAAGGGAATCCCAAGGGAAACTAATAATTAAAATATTAATATTATAATGTTCCCTAATTATAAACTTTACTGAATACATTAGAATTTCTTTCTCCTTTCATAGGAGGATTTCAGTCAACTTTTATAGTGTGCACCATTCACTGATTTTTTAGAATGAGATTATTGAAATAAAATAAATGAGACCATAAATAAATAAATGTGTCTCATTCATGAGCTAAGTCAAGCCCTTGGATTTTTAATCATTCAACTTCTTCAAGTGGTTACTGTCACATAAGTGATATATTAATTATTTACACATTAGAGAATTGTTATACAACTGTAGACAATTAGAAAAAAATTAGACAATTTTTGTAAACTTTTATTCCATAATTTCTACAGAACCATTTCTTCTTTTTTCTCCCTATGAACATTTAAACCTCTTTTATCCAGACTACTCTAAATTTAAGAAGTACTATCTTTTTCTCATAGCTTTTCTTCCATTTTTAGTTAGGGATGAAGGTGTGGTTGGGGGAAATAGTAGAGAATGTGCAGCAGTCTTTGAGTACCTGGCAAACTTTCTAATATATGAAACAGTCCTTCTTTCCTGGGTCTACACAAATACATTTCCTAAACTTTTAATTTAAAAGTGAAGACGGTTACATGCCTTCGTTTGCCTTAGTCTGCTTCTTCAGTGGGTATTTTGTTATTTGAATTACTTGGTAACCACAAAAAGACACTAATGAGAAGCTGCCATGGCAATCTTAGGAATTCTATAAAAGTCTTACTTGTAAAATTCATTAGGGCTGCATTATCGTATTAAGTTCATCTTGTTTAAAACATTGTAATTATTTCTTTCTTGCCTACAGGGGATGAGAACCCCCAAATTTTGCCATCCAAATAAATGCAATAGTTTTTCTTATACTTGACTTGTTAATTGGAAGCATATTTTGATATTTCAGACACTTATAAGTAGTAGAAGTTCAGAGGTGTTGGGTCTCCATACAACCATAGATGCTTTGCAGACTGCAAGGCAGTCACACTTTCAAGGGGCTCTGCAGATCATTATGTGGTCCATGGAGACTCACGTCACAGAGCTAATGGATAGCAGATGCACAATTGTTAAGGAGCTACTAGAAATACTGCATTTTTTGAAACCAGGATCAGACTTTGTGGGGATTCTAACTATGTGTGTCATTTGCGCTGTTCCCATCCTGATGATTATTGCCATTTATACAGTGTAATTTAAGTTGCCTCTAACATGCTTTGTATATTCTACTCAACTGGTTTACTGTTTCAATTTGGAACTTTCAGAGTTCGGCAAATAACCCTTGCTTGTCACGCACACTATTTTTTTTAAGTGGGATGAACTAGATTTCTTAATTGCTCTAAGATCTGGTTTCTTCTATTTCTTTTCTGTCAACCTTACATTTGTTCTTTCTTATGGCCTTCAGCCATCTATTAAACTTTTTCACAGTAGGATCCTTATAATTCTTACATTTTTCTTCTACCTTCCATAGCATCTATAACAGTTCAGAACACACAATAACAATTCAGTGCAAGTGGAACTTCTCTCTCTCTCATCCTCTCTCTCTCTGTTTCTCTTTCTTTCTTGTTGATTGAACATATTTCTACATATAATTTAAGTATGAACGCAGTTTTAAAGAACTCCTTGTCTAAAATGATCACATTACCCACTGATTCTTGGCAGGGTATGAAAGACCACAGCATCGCTTAGAGGGAAGAAAGGGAAGAAGGAGGGGGAGGAGAAAGTAAATGCAGTGATTCTGCACCTTTTGCCAACTGCTAAAAGAACTGTTATTCATTTATTGAAGTCATTCAAGTGTGGCCGTTGGTTAGCAGCATCAGCATCACCTGGGAACTTGTCAGAAATGTGAATTTATGAGCCCCACTCCAGAGCCGTGTTAAAAATTCTAGGGCTGGCCACCCTCAATCTGGAATACAACAGTCTTTCTTAGTGATTTTGAGGCGTGCTAATGTTTGAGAACCAGTAAAGTCTAAACCTCTACATTTTCAGGTAGGGAGCAGAGGATGGAGAAGTTCTGTGGTAGGTTGAGGTCTTATAGTTAGTTGATTTGAGCATGCTTGTTCACATTCTCAGATTCTCCCTTACTATACCACCGGGGAATTATTTCCAAGTTCACTTGTAATTTTGTTTGGCAATTCTTGCTCCTCCTTGAATTCAAAGTGTTCTTATAATATTAATTTTACATATAGAAATCATTGAATGTGTACAATAAACATATATGTAATACTTAGGAATTTGAATTGCCTGAATGATTTCTGAATATTCAGTTTTCAATCTTTTATTATACTTCATTTGACAATCTATTTTTTCAAACCTAAAAATCTTCTTGCATGTACAGTTAATGCAAAATTAAGGCAGAGTTACTCAAATGACATTTTCTTTTATTAAGACAACTTGATTCTTTTCCGATAGCACACTGTATTTTCACAAATCCCATTCCTGTACTCCAGCGTGACGGCACCATGCAAACTTGTACTCCCTTGGTTCACATCTTTCTATGATATGGACTTCTCTGTTTTTACTTATCCAGGTCTGCCTACTGGGTATGTTTATATTCACTTGAAGTACCCGACAGGGAGAGTGTCTACATGAATAGCCTAGGAATGAACATGAGAAAAATGAAGCCCTAATGATTCTTCCCTTAGAAATAACACTTTATTGACAGTGAAAATTGCACTCAATCTACCTGCTATGGATGCCTATGTGAGCATCTTTCTCTCTTCTTCCTTTTTATATTTGTTAAGACTGTTTTGTACAGAAGAGACAAGTTGACAATAGCTAAAACCTGTTTGAAGATAACTTACAGACAATCGAGAAATGACTATTATATTTTCTAGCATCTTATCTGGAAAAATCCCTTTGTCATTTCATAAGTGTCACCATTACTACACATGGGCTAAGTCAAACGGCACCATGTATAATGATTAGGAGTATGATTTGAAGTGTGGTAGGCAGAGTAGTGGTCTCCCCAAAGATGTCCACATTCTAATCCCTAAAACCTATGAATATATTAAATTACACGGCAAATGGGAATTAAGGTTTCTAATGGGATAAAGGTGGCTCATTTACTGACATTGAAATAGAGAGATTAACCTGAATAATCACAAGTGTTCTTACAAGTGGAAGAGGAAGGCAGAACAGGAGAGTCAGAGGGAAATGTCATTACAAAAGAAGAGTCAGAGAAATGTAGTGTTTCTGACTTTGAAGGTAGAGGAAAGAGGCCACAAGCCAAAGAATGTGGTCAGTCTCTAGAAGCTGAAAAAGGCAAGAAAACAGATATTCTCCTAAAGCCCCCAGAAAGTAACACAGCCCTGCCAACACCTTGATTTTAGCCTAGTGAGACATGTGTAGGACTTCTAACACTACAGAACTATAAGGTAAAAAATTTGTGTTGTTTTAAGCAACTAAATTTGTTGCAGCAGCAATAGAAAACTAATACAGGGAATAATATACATCTGGATTTGAATCTCAGCTCTACCTCTTACTAGCTGTACCCTTCAGCAACTTTCTTAAATTCTGTTAAGGTTCAGTTCATTCATCAACAAAGTGGGTATAGAATAAGTACCTACATAATAATATTGCTTTAGAAATTGGTCTTAGTATGTGTACATATCAGCTATTGTGTATAAAAATAGACTTTCTTTGATATGTGATTACAAGGCAATCTCTTCAAAAATAGGTCCTTTTACTGAATCTTGAGTGTGTCTCAACAAAAGTGTCTTTGTATAAACTTCTCTGCATAATGGTTGTATAAATGAAATCTTGAAAATAGTTTATTATGAAGATATGCCATTAAGTTAGTTTTATTGAGAACCAATATGTTTTTGAGTGAAGAAAGGACTTTAGAATTTATCTAGTCCAAGTAACTAATCTGATTTTAGTTTGAGTAGCTCTAGCTACTGTCACAAATAAAACATTTTTTGGTGACTTAGCATTAATAAAACAAAACAAAAAACACTTAGGTAATAAACCAATGTACATATTTGTGTTTCATTTAGCTTTATTCCAAATGATGATATAAGGACACAAAATCTTCAACCTTGGCTCTCTGCTAAGGCTTTGTATTCCTTTGAATACAGCTGGCATTCATGGGGAAAAAATAATCAGAAAGGTACTTCCACTTCTTAACCATTTTGCCCATCTCATTTGGATTATATTTTCTTTTTTAATAAATTTCAAAATATTAATTAAGGGGGCAGAAGTGTTTTTATTACATGGATATCTTGTATAAGTCACCTTTTGGTGTTCCCATCACCAGAATAGTGTTTATTGTACCCAATAGGTAAGTTTTTATCCCACACCCACCCTCCCAGCCTCCCCCTTTCTTGGTCCCTCATGTCCTTTATATTGCTTTATGCCCATGTGTACTCATCTATTAGCTCCCACTTATTAGTGAGAACATGTGGTGTTTTTCCATTCCTGAGATACTTCACTCAGGAGAATGGTCTCCAGTTCCACCCAAGTTGCTGCAAATGATATTATTTCATTCCTTTTTTGACTGAGTAGTACTCCAAAGTGTGCATGTGTATGTGTGTGTGTATATCTATATCTATATCTATATGTATCTCATATTTTCTTTATCCACTCATGAATTGAAGGACACTTAGGTTAATTCCACATCTTTGCAATTGTGAATTGTACTGTAATAAACATTCAAATGCAAGTGTCTTTTTGATAAAATGGCTTCGTTTCTGGGTAGATACCTAGTAGTGGGATTGTTGGATGAATGGTAGGTCTACATTTATCTCTTTGAGGAATCTCCATACTGTTTTCCATAAAGGTTGTACTAATTTGCAGTCCCACCAACAGTGCATAAGTGTGCCTTTCTCTCTGCTTCCACGCTAGCATCTGGGGAGAGGGGCAAAGAGGACTAGACCACAACCTCTCCTCCATTATATTTTCTTTAGAGAGCTATTTATAAAGCTTTATCCAGATCTTAGAGGGACTTCAAAATATGGTCCCCAGCTGATGAGTATTTTTCAACGACATCTCTAAACTATGGAAAGAGAAGTATGCTTTCTTGGTGAGCAGTTAAACCATCTTTACTTCCTTACTGTGGAGAAACAAAAGACCTAAAAGAGGGTATAGAATAAAACTACTGAGGACCTAAATGTGTAAACGCTAGTTAATTTTTCTTATCATACAAAAGGATAGGTAACAGGTTCTCCATTAGTAAACATTCTATTGTGCCATAGTCTTAAGATGTTAAATTGCTAAAATAATAAACAATGTACATAAAACCTTTTTGCTCATGCTTGCCACTTTCTAAGTGTACAACATATGTTAACAGAATTTTAATGTGCATTTGGTACTACTGAAATAGAGAATTTTTACTTAGCCTTTGTTTGGGAAAGAGATATTTAGAGCAATAAATATGTATATGCTTCTAAAATGGATAAATGTTTCCTTTTCAACCATTTTTAAGAAATAAATGAGATAAAATTTTATTCAATATTAATATTATAGTTTGTGAGGTTTATCTAAAGCATAATTATTGCTGGTAATTGGAACACACATTTTAATTTTTCAGAAAAAATTAATTTCTTGAAAGTGTAATGTAATTTGTTATTTATTCTTCCTTACACTTTTCTTTGTTAACTAATTGTGAAAATAAAAGTCCAATCTAAAGTTCCCTTATTTTATTTACCAAGTTTTAAATATATTTTCCTGTTATCTTAGCATGACATGTAATTTTGCATTCCCATTTTAGCTTATTTTGAGAAGATGAATAAATGCCTTAAGCAACTACATGTGCTGTATGTTCTTCTATTTGTTTCAAGAATTTTTAAAGTTTTTCACTAAGCAAGAAACCACATAATATTAAGTATTCAATAAATGAAAGTCAGAGGAACATAATATATCCATAGAGAGAGATTTATTATGAAGATTTTTCATCAATATTTCTCACTTGCATGGGATTCTTCAAAAATGTGATCATATTTTTTAATAAATTTGCCACTGTAATAAATTTTAACTGATTTAATTATGACTGCTGTCCCTTTCAACTCTGAATTACTCTTTATTATGCTTCCCCACCTGAACACAGGTATACATAAGTTTACTTTGATTCTATGCTTTCTCCAATGTTGAAGATACTAAAAAAGTCATACGTCCCTCGAAAATAATTACATTATTTCAGGAAAGACTAAAATTTTAGTGGATTAAAGCAGAGGTAATTTCCAGGGATTAAAATTTTGCTTCCAGCCTTCCACAGGGGCACCTTTAATTATATGTTTTTAGATAAACTACAAGTTTTACAAGTTGTTAGTATTGACAGGTCTTTACGCACTGCAATGTTTGCTTTAATAATGCACACATGCGCCCACTGAGCTTTTAGATGTCTTTTCACATGGACAGTCAATGAGGGATTTTTTCTGTATAACAGATGCTTCTAAGTACTGTGAGGGTTATAACAGAGAAAAAAATGATTTAAATTATTGAACGTGAATGAGATTATTATTTAATGGGAAATGTTTTCCACGCTTTCCTTCCAGAGGTTGGGGCCCAGCCAGGATTACTTGAAAGAAGAAGAGAGAATGACAAAAGGCTAAGTAGCCACTTTCACTTTACTACGTTCAGTAAATATATGGTGGTTATCTGTGCACTTTGTTCCTGAGCATTAAATGGATTTTATGTTGCACCTTTCTTTGGCTGAGAGCGGAGGGTATATTTGACTTCCCGTGAGAGAAACTCATCTTGATAGACGCAAACTCATCTGAAGGGATGATGGCTCCAGGGATCCAGATTCTCCAACAATCACTTATTGGCTAGATGCTTCTCTCATATACTGCTGCTTCCTGCTCTGATTCTGTACTCCATTTTCAGTCTGCTAAAAGGGATTTACAAATTCTTGATTCTCAGATCTTAATCTGAGAATTTCATATCAGGATGGAGCAAGATGACAATGGAATAAAATTGGTACAGTTGAAGTAACTCAAATGCTCACATTACTCTTTTTTTCTCTCATTGATGAAAAATATTTATATCATGTAATATTAAAATACTTTCATGTTTAATTGTCCTTTCATAGCATCAAGTTGCTTTTAAATAAGATTATCAGCAATAAAATGTGTTTTTCTGTATGACGCAGAAATATTCTTACTGGCTTGGATAAGAATAAAGAGGAGATAGTCAGCTTTTGTGCTTGTAATGACATCTTGCTCTTTTTCAAATTTTTATTTTAATCACGGTAAGATTTACATACAGTGAAATGCACAGATCATAAGTGCAAATTCAAGGTTTTAAGTGTAACAAATGTGATCAAAACCCCATTAAAATATCAAATATTTTTCTCAACCCCAGAAGTTCGCTCATTCCCCTGCTATAGGTAACGACTGATTTCTATCACAGTAGATTGGTTTTGCCTGTTTATGAATTTTATATAAATGGAGTGATATATTCAATATGATGTCCAAATTCTTTGTCAACAAGTTTTTGAGAATTATCCATGTTGTTGTATGTATCACTAATTTGTTTCATTATATTGGTGAAAAGAAGTCCATTGTATAACTCTACTACAATTATTTTTAACCACCATCTGTTGATGGACATTTGAATTGTTTCCAGTTTTCAGCGACTGAGAATAAGGCAGGTATGAATATTCCCAGACATTTTTTGGTGCAATTTTATGTGACAAGCCGCATAACACTCAAAAGCATCTGTTACTGAGAAAAATCAATAATGGAATATTGATTTATATTTGGTAGAATCTGTTAGTTGATTTATATTTAACTTTATGAGAAAATGACAAAATTTTGCAAAGTGATTTTGCCATTTTCTACACCTGCTAGCAATGTATGAGAGTTTCAGTTGATCTATTTCCTATCCTCACCAACATTTGGGGTTGTTAGTCTTTTAAATTTTAGCTAATCCAGTAGGTGTGAAATGATATCTCATTGAGATTTTCATTGTTATTTTCTTTATGATTAATATTCTTGAGCATCATCCATGTGTTCATTAGCAATTCCTGCATTTTGTGTTGTGAATCGTATTTTATAGTCTGTTTCCATTTTTAAATTGGTTATTTTCTTTATTGTTTGTTTAGTTGTAAGATTTCATTATATATTCCGAATAAAGTCCTACGTCAGAAACACGTATTGCAAAAGTTTTCCAGTCTGTGACTTGCATTTTCATTTCTTTACAGAGCGCTGTAAAGAAATTTTTAATTTTTAAATTTGAAGAAGCCCCATTTATTATCTTTTTAATTTTAAAGTTAAGGCTTTTTCTGTATCCTCTCTAAGAAATATTTGCCTCTTCCAAGGTCTTGAAAATATTCTTCTGTGCTTTCTTCCAGAAGATTCGTTTTATTTTTTAAGTCCAGCTATATAGTCCATCTCAAATTACTTTTTGTGTGAGGTATGAGGTAGGGGTTGGGGTTCAACTTTTCCCATACATTTATCTGAACAATATACTATATATGTCTGAACCTATTTCTGGACTTTCTATTCTGTTTAATTTATTGAAATATCTACCCTTATGCCAATAAAATACTTTCCTGATTATGTAGCTTAGTAAGTCTTTTAATCGGTTAGTGTAAATTCTCCAAGTCTGTTCTTTAATCAACATTATCGTAGGCCTTCTAGTTCCTCAGCATGTTGTGTCAGTTATTAATTTGTTGCCTTTTAATTACATATTTAACCTTCTCTATTTTGTTTCTGAAGCTGGAGTTTGGATTCTTCAAAGTACGTTTCTCCTCTGTTAGCTGTGTGCCTGTTAAACTCTGCCAATGGGTTGTACTAGAGGGAGACGGCAAGGTGGGAGGAGCTACACATTCTAATTTTGGGTTTTTTTTTTTCTGGGAGACTTCCTGAAAGCCTGACATGCCTGTAAACAGCATTCCAGACACCCCACAGGGGCAGCTATGCCTTCTTTTTGCTCTTATAGCAGCAGTGCTCCCTTCTCAAGGCTCCCCCACTAAGGGAACAGTTTGTTCTTTAGCATCAGTGTTCCCTGTTCTAAACCCTGGATCCCAGTGCTATGGGCCCTCTCCTGATAGTGGAGAGCCTAGCATCAGCTCAGCAGCATCTCTTCAAAACTGAGTTGCAATGCTGAAGGCTCCCTCTCTAAGTTACTAAGTTTTTCCCTTTGGGACAGAGATATTGGTCAACATTTAAAAAAAAAATCTTAGTAAGATATTCACATCATGTTTATACAGTCCTTATAAAATGAATTTGGAAGTGTCTTCTAAATTTTCTGGAAATATTTGAGCAACATTAGAATGTTATTTTCTTTAAATGTTTTGGAGAATGAACAAGTATAATCATCTGACCTGAAATTTGGTTAATTGAATATAATATTTGGAATTTTAACACAGTAAAATACTATATTGTGAGAAGATAATCTATATCTGGAGATAGAAATAGCGGAATTATAGGTATAAACGGAGGTTAACAAACCAAATGACTAAATATTTAAATGTTATAAATCAAAGTAATAAAGTGTACAATAAAACATGTGCTAGCCTCATAAATTGATGTCTTCATAATGCCCTGGAAATAAGGCTTAGAATTAAGAATTCTTGGAGTTCCTCCAATTCTTATGACAGAAATGATGATGTGGAAATAGGCTCCAGGCCCTAGTCCAGGACCCCACCCTTTTCTTTATACTCCCAGCTCCTTTGCATTGTGAGTGGCTCAAATACAAGTTCTATCTACTCCCTGTATGTGGCCATCCCTCAAAATTAGAAGTGCCCTCATCTGTGGTACCTGTCTTCAATATGGTCCCAGGGAGGAGGCCTGCTTAAGCATTGATAAAGGACTTGGGACAATTTAAACAGGAAACACCAGGATCACAGATGCCCAGAATATAGACTAGAAGGACAGGTCAGACTTATGTTTGGCAGTTAATTTGGACACATGGACTCCTCACTCCATGGGGAAGGGTTCAGCTGAAGGACAGCAACAATGAGGCCCCTGGAGCATGAAGCCCAGGCATAGGCACTGTTCTTTGCCTCTAAAGGTGAATCTGCTTGCAATCCACATTAATATATTGGAAATGTATATTATGGATTACATATTTTGTTCCTGACTCTTTGTAACGTGCTGAGTATTCAACAGCCAACAAACAGTAGTCTCCACATTCTCTTTCAGGAAAGGGAATTA
Organism: Daubentonia madagascariensis; assembly: GCA_023783475.1. NCBI lineage: Eukaryota > Metazoa > Chordata > Mammalia > Primates > Daubentoniidae > Daubentonia > Daubentonia madagascariensis. The sequence continues at coordinate 3,431,737 of JAKFHU010000725.1, forward strand.
CTTCTAACCAAGCACTCTATCGCTTGGATTTGCCATAATGAGTATATACAAGGTATATAATAATAGATTGAGAAAAGCTATTTGAAATGTCTGAAATTGATGATAGAATAATATAGAGAATATCTAAAAAATTCTTGCAATTTAACATGAAAAATAGAAATATCCCAAAAGAAATTGGTAAGGGATGTGAACAATTTAGAACAGAAGAAGACCAGAGGGTTAATAAAAATAAGGGGAAAATATCAAAATCTTCTGCATTCAGAGCAATGGAAATTAAAACAAAAATGAGCTATCATTCATTTATGCTATTTACTTACTAGATCATCAAAATTTGGAAGTCAAAATAATCCATCCTGGGATATAAAAATATATATGAATTAATTTGTTAAGCCTTTGGATAACACTAGGAAATTGAGCATTAAATCATCAAATATGATTTTAGACAAATAGTTCTTAGTGCTGCAGAGACATTAGAGTGGGCAAAATATGAGACATGTTCTATAGGTGTTTGCAGACATAGTGAAGATGCATTTAGCAGGAGCCTGTTAAGGAAGGACATCTAATGGGGTAGGAAAAAAAGTGTAATTTCAATTTTTAAAAAATTTTTCGTTTTTAATTATTATAGGTACATAATAGTTGTATATATTTATAGGGTACATGTGATTTACTATTTTATTATTTTTTTCAAAATATTACAGGGGTACAAATGTTTTTGGTTACAAGATTGCTTTTGTAATGCTTGAGAAATGGCTATAAGTGCGCCCATCACCCAGATAGCAATCATTGTACCCACTAGGTAGGTTTTCAGCCATCCTCTCCTCCCGCTTCCCCCCTGCTTGATTTCCACTGAGTTTTACTTCCCTCTGTGCACATGTGAGCTCATCAGTTAGTTCCAACTTAATAGCCAGTACATATGGTATTTGTTTTTCCATTCTTTAGATGCTTCACTTAGAATAATGATTTCCAGTTCCATCCAAATTGTTGCAAAAGACATTAAGTCATCCTTCTTCATGGCTGAGTAGTATTCCATGAGTATACATATAACACATTTTGTTAATCCACTCATGAATTGATGGTCACTTGGGTTGATTCCACATCTTTACAATTGCGAATTGTGCTGCAATAAACATTTGAGAACAGGTGTCTTTTTGACAAAATGACTTCTTTTCCTTTGGGAAAATACCCATTAGCAGGATTGCTGGATCGAATGGTAGGTCTACTTTTAGTTCTTTGAGGAATCTCCATACTACTTTCCACAGAGGTTGTACTGGTTTGCAGTCCCACCAACAGTGTATAAGTGTATTTGTGACTGACTGGGTTAGTTTGAAAGAGTTGTCTTCAAGCTCTGAGATTCTTTCTTCTGCCTGATCTCATCTATTCTTAAAACTTTCCACTGTGTTTTGTGTTTCCTTAAATTAATTTTTCATTTGCAGAAGTTCTATTTGTTTTTTTAATTATGTTGTTCTTTTAGTGAATATTTCATTCATTTCCTAAATTGATTTTCTGGTTTCTTTAAGTTGGTTTTCCATATCCTCGTGGGTTTTATTGAACTTCCTTACAATCCATATTTGTAATTATTTATCTGTCATTCCAATATTTTCATTTTCGTTGGGATCCATTGCTAGAGAAGTGTTCCTCTTTGGAAGTTTCTTTTCGCTTTGATTTTTCATACTTCCGGAGTTCTTGCACTGATTCCTTTTCATCTGAAGCAGCTGTTGCTTCTTATTTTTGGATTTTCTTTTGTTTAGACACACCGTACCTGTTAGGGTGTGTCTACAGCATATGTTAGGTAAAAACCTTTGGCGTTGCTTGTGGGTGCTTTGATGGGGTTCTGGGTTCTGGATAGATGCTTTGGTTATAGATATCCTTAGTGTTGTGGTTTTCTAAGTTGCTAATTGTTTGTAGGCTGTAGTGGTGGTGAGCTATGTGTGTGGGCAGATTCCTTGTCTCTTGTTGATGAGGTAGGATGGAGATTTCCTTTCTCTTTCCCCAGCCCTGTGGTCTTCTTAACAGTGTGAATTGTATTGGCATGCCCAGTTTAATCTCTGAGACAATAGGTGAAGCCTGTGGGTAAGAATCAACCACACCCTGCTTGATTGAGTCAGTAAATGTTGAAAAGAGCTTTGAAAATTGACCTCCCTGTCAGTGGGTGGTGCTTGCCAGAAGGAACAGGCTGCAGTGTTGTTTTTGGGTCCAGTGTCCAGTTCTAGTCCCTCAGGAGAAGCACTCAAATGCCCCAGGGGATGGGTGGGGCCCTGAAACATCCAGGTGAGTCCTTATTCTCCACTATAGCAGAGGTGGGAGTGAGGCTGGGTGGGGCTGGGTTGGATGAACCTGTTCTCAGACTCCACAGTAGCTGGTAAGGTAGCTGTCTCAGCAGAGGTCAAAGGTCCACTCCCAGGCTTCTGGGGAAAGCCACCAGGGAGGGACTGAAGTGGCCCCACCTAGCCAGAAAGTCTGCTTGTGGTGGGGTTGTCTGAGATTCACAATCTGGTTGTCAAGAGTGGGTTTTGCTCTTCTCCCCCCTCCCCTGCTCCGCGGTCTCCCCTCTGGCATCTGCTAGCAGGCAGGCTCAAACTAGCTGAGCTCTCCAATGATGGCACTGTGGCCTGGGAGCTTCCCTGTCCAGCATCCTGCCCTGGGCTGAGAGCATGGCCTTCCTGTGGGGGGAGGTGTGCTCCATGAGTGTGCTGCGCTGTGGCTGGGACCCACACTGTACTCTTTCTTCAGTTCTGCCCACAAGGGCTCCCTTGCCTCCTGAGGTTAGCTCATAAATCTCCCATCCATGCCCCTGAGCAACACGATTGAGTCCTGGGGGTATAGGATCTGGTTTTTGGGCCTGTCCCTGGGTCCCTGAATATCAATCCCCGACTGTGCCAGGGAGAAGCATGCAGGTCCCAAGTTGCCTATGGGGTACTCCGGCAGGCTTGATGCCCTCCTCTTCAAGGTATGTCCTGCTGTGATGGAGCAGCTGGGCAAGCAGCACCAGGGAGTGCCAGTGATCAGGGAGCTCACAGTTCAAGCACCCCTAAGTCTGCTGCAGGTCTTTAGAGGAAAGGTTTGAGTCCCACTCTCTTTGGTAGCCTCTGTGTATTGGATGCACCAACAGAGGGGAAACAGCTGCTCCTAAGAGCCCCAGCTCAATCATCTTTCAGCAGGCACAGGCAGGGGAAGGAAAGGGGATGAAAAGAGTCTGAATGGAGGAAAGCTAGCACTCTGGTTGTCTCTGTCCCTCTCTCTGGAAGGCAGCCAGCCTTGTATGTCCAGGCTCGGGGGTCATGCAGATCCCCTGGGACCCATCAGCCCCTGTGGCTTCTCCAGTCAGTGCCGGAGTTGGGAGATATTTGTGTGGGAACAAGCAAGATTTAACTGAGAGGCTGAAGCCTCCTGGGGAGGACAATGGTGCACAGTGGGTGGAGAAGCAATATGGTGCCTGCCACCTAGGCTCAGGTCTGTGGTGATGGGAAGCAACCCTAAGGGGGCTGGCAGCCTGGTGGTTTGTCCTCAACAAGCTCCCAGTTCACTGGTGGCATCAACTTTTGGGCTCATGAGGGTAGAAAGGCCCTCTAGCAGCTTGGGAGCCTGCTGACTGTCAGAGATATGAGGGAGGGAGAAACAAACCATACCACTACCCTTTTTGCTGGACTCCAAGCCTCTCTGATCTCTGTTGATATCTTGCTCCTTGTTGTTCTGCTCTATAACTTTTTCCCATGGAATCTCTGGTTCTGACACTTTTCCCTTGGAATTATATCTTATCAATTTTTTTTTTCATCTAAAACTTTTCATTCTTTCTGAGATTATCTGGCAGCTTATGTCTTTGGTTAGCCATCTTCTCCTGAGGGTATATGTGATATTTTGATACAGGTGCGCCATGTGAAGTAATCAAATCAGAGTAATTGGAGTACCTATCGCCTCTGGCATTTATCATTTGAGCTGTATCTCAAAGCAAATTAATGGAAGGAATAAAAGCTTAGGTAAAGAAGAACAATCAGAAGCCATAAAAGCAAGAGCAGGTGAGTCAAGAAGGAAATTAATGATTCAAATTACTACAAAGGCATTAATACATTTGAGAATTCCATGGTAAGATTTTAGGGCTCCATACCACATAAGAGAATGGAGGACGCACTACAGGTATACAGTGAGGTATTATATTTGCATAGCAAAATTTTGCATGTCCATTAACTCATTATAATAGTTTGTTCAGAGTTTTTCAATCATTTGATTCCTTCAGCATCCCTTTGAAACTTCCTTTTTCACACTTGAAACTTAATTGGTAGTGATGTTTGATAGTCTTATCAACTCGGCAGCTGTCAATACACTTGAGGAGTAAAACAAAACTGCATATTGGAAAATACACACACACACACACACACACACACACACAGGACACTTGAATCAAGAAGACAAACACATGATATATGTCTACTACGTGCAAATCCTAAACAGCAGGGTTTATCTTTCCTTATTCTTCCTTATGTTCCTTTGCTTTATATGGTTGTTATGTGTATCCACCATTTTACACATACACTTTCTAAATAAGTGTAAATGGATTAGCCACTTAAGTAGTTTACCTTCTGGAACACACTAATTATAAATTATGGGATTATACACTTTTTATGAAAGAAGTCTTAGAAAATCATTTACAGATGTAGCTGCCTCTAGAAATTTACTAGCTCAGTATCAGGAGTCTGGAAGCATTTGATCACATCTTAGTTTGTTGCTCTAAGAATAAGGTGAATAATTGTACTGTCTATGCTTTCTTCTATAAATTATCTGAAGCACTAGGGTATGTTTGAGTTTGTTTTACATGGATTTATCTCAATGTTAAAATGCATACCAAAAATCAGGAGGGATTGCATTCCTGATTTCTTTTTCAGATTCATTGCTATTGCATATAGAAAGAAATGCTACTGATTTTTGTATGTTGATCTTATATCCTGCAACTATGTAAATACTAGAAGAAATCTTTGGGGAAGCACTTCAGGACACTGGTCTGGGCAAAGACTTTTTAGGTAAGAACTCAAAAGCACAGGCAAAAGGAACAAAAATAGGCAAATGGGATCACATCAAACTAAAAAGCTTCTGCACAGCAAAGGAAACAATCAACAAAGTAAAGAAGCAACCTACAGAATGGTAGAAAATATGTTCAAACTACCCATCTGACAAGGGATTAACAACCAGAATATACAAGGAACTCAAACAACTCAATAGCACAAAACAAACAATCTAATTAAAAAATGGGCAAAAGACCTGAATATATATTTCTCAAAAGAAGACATACAATGGCCAACAGGTTTATTAAAAAAATGCTCAACATCACTAATCATCAGGGAATGCAAATCAAAACCACCAGGAAGATGTCATCTTTTCCCAGTTAAAATGGCTATGATCAAAAAGAGAAAAAATAACAAATGCTGGAGAGGTTGTGGAGAAAGGGGAATGCTTGTACACTGTTCGTGGGAATGTAAAGTAGTAAAGTCATTATGGAAAATAGTATGGAGTTTCCTGAAAATAATAAAAATAGAACTGCCATGTGATCCAGCAATTCACTGCTGTATATGTATCCAGAAGGAAGGAAATCAGAGTATCAAAGAGGTATCTACACTCTCATGTTTGTTGCAGCTCTACTCACAAAAGCAAAGATATGGAATCAACCTAAGTGTCCATCAATGAATGAATGGATAAAGAAAGTATAATATATATACACAATGGAATATTATTCATCCATAAAAAAACAATGAAATCTGTCATTGCAGCAACATGGATGGAACTGGAGGTCATTATGTAAATTAAAATAAGCCAGGTACAGAAAGACAAATATCACATGTCCTCACTCATATGTGGGAGGTAAAAAAGTGGATCTCATGGAGGTAGAGGATAGAATGATGATTATCAGAGGCTGGAAAGGGAAGTGGGGAAGGAGAAGATGAGGGGAAGTTGGTTAATGGATATAAAAATACAGTTAAATAAAAAGAACAAGGTCTAGTATTCAATAGTACAGTAGGGAAATTATAGTTCACAATAATTTATTGTATATTTCAAAATAGCTAGAAGAGAAGAATTGTCATGTTCCTAATACAAAGAAAAGATAAATGTTTGAGGTGATGAATATCCTAATTACCCTGATTTGATCATGACACATTACATACATGTATCAAAATATCACATGCACCCCCAAAATATGTACAACTCTGATATATAAATTAAAAAATACCCAAAAAAAGAAAATCAGGAGGGAACTTGTCTGAGGGAATTTGAAGATTGTCTGACAAGTGCATTTTTTACTTAATGGTTGTTGCCTCAGAGCTTTACTAAGCTAGGATTGTCTTCTCATTTATTAAAATATATCACATAAATCCACTCTTGCAGTTAAGTAGCATACATCAGAGATGCCTACAGAAAATAAGAGCTGGGATCAGAAGTTATTGGAATTGATTTGAAAGAATTATTAATACTATAACAAAGACAAGACCACCATGAAAAGCACTGTTTTGCTTGTGTGAGTACTAATAAAGAATCAAAATGGAAAGTAATTTTAGAAAATAATGAGCACGATCAAATTACCCTTAGTGTCAATTAGTCAACAAATATTAATTATGCACTATGTATCCAGCAGTGCTTTGCTTGCCAAGGTTTTTGTTGCAGATACATATTCTTCCAATTATGGCCTTCACTTGTTACTGACTTTAAAATAGAGGCAAAATTCTTGATATTAATCATTATTTGAAATAGCATTTGTAGCACTTAACTTAGATGAATAATGTTATCTTAATTTGTTAACATTCACAACTAACCAAGAAGAATATTCTCTCATCCAATTATATTTCATGTAAAATTATTTTTATCCATATACAGTCATGTGCCACTGAATAATGGGGACACAATCCAAGAAATGCATCATTAGGCGATTTCATTGTTGTATGAACATCATAGAGTGCACTTACACAAACCTAGATGGCATCGCTTTCTATACACCTAGGCTACATGGTATGACCTATGATTCCTAGGCTATAAACCTGTACAGTATGTGACTGTACTGAATACTGTAGGCAATTATGACACAATGGTAGGTATTTGTGTATTTAAACATACCTAAACATAGAAAAGGTACAGTATACATATGGGATAAAAGGTAAAAAATGTTACACCTATATAGAACAGTTATCAGGAATAGAGCTTGCAAGACTGAAAGTTCCTCTGAGTGAGTCAGCGAGAGAGCGGTGAGTGAATGTGAAGGTCTAGGATGTTATACTTAGGCTACACTAAATTTATAATTTTTTTCTGTCTTCAATAATAAATTAACCTTAGCTTACTGTAACATTTTTACTCTATAAATATGCTTTTAATTTTTTTAACTTTTTGACTCATTTGTGATAACACTTAGCTTAAACACAAACACATTGTAGAGCTGTGAAAAAATAGTCTTTCTTTAAATCTTTATTCTATAAGCTTTTTCCTATTTTTAATTTTTTTTTTTTTACATTTTAAACTTTTTTGTTAAAGACTAAGACATAACTACACCCAGAGTCAGGATCATCAACATCACTGTCTTCCACCTCCACATCTTGTATCACTGGAAGGTCTTCAGGGAAAATAACATGCATGGAGCTGTCATCGCCTATGATATCGATGTCTTTTTCTGGAATACCTCCTGAAGGACCTGCCTGAAACTATTTTATCATTAACTTTTTTTAAAATAAATAGGAGTACACTCTGAAATAATGATAAAAAGTATAGCATAATAAAAACATAAACCAGTTACATAGTTGTTTATTATCATTATCAAGTATTATGTACTGTACATAATTATACATACTATACTTTTATACAACTAGCAGTAGGTTTGTTTCCACCAGCATCACCACAATCACATGAGTAATAGTCATACTACAACATTACTATGGTTACTGTGTCCCTAGGGGATGGGAATTTTTTGGCTCCATTATAATCTTATGGGACCACTGTCATATGTGCAGCTCATCATTGACCCAAATGTTGTTATGCAGAGCATGACTGTACTCAGCAAATACTTTTTGTTTCATTCTATTTCATAAAGTATTTTAAAAGGTTAAATATATGTGTGTTAAAACGTATTATTACTTCTACTTGCGTAATTTTCTCTTTTAGTTAGAAAAGTCAGTTCACATTTATTGAATTCATTTTAGTCTCTCTGATTAGATCTTAACTGAAACACTTTGAGTTGCTCCAGGCTACGGCATTTAGAATAGAAACAATGCCTCTGCTTGTTTATTTTCCCCTTGTATAACTAGAAAAATATCGTGGCAATTTTTGGTTTTTGTACTGATGAGAAAAAACTTGTGAGAAACTTTTGTTGCTGAGTGGTCAGTTATGCATTAAGTTTGTAGACAATAAGATAAAACTGACATTAGCCTACTCATTAATGTTTCCTCTTCCTTTTAAGTGCTAAACGATGTGCTGTGTACATTCTACATTTTCCTCTAATGCTTTCCTTGTTTACCATCAGAAGGAACTACTTGGCCAAAACTTGTAAGCTTAGTCTTGTCTCAGATGGTAGAACCAATCCAGAGAAATTTAAGAAATTGTAGTGCAACTTCTGGGTATCAGTATCAAATGGTTCCCATTGATGATCTGTCCCTGGCGTTGTGCCACAGTGGTGATAATTGGCCTCTTCTCATTTTGTATTATGTCTGGAATACTTTCTTGGTAACTATTGTGGACATCTGTTGCTTCTTCCTACTAAGTGTCATTGTTCCTTCTGGTAGAATGATACATATTTACCTTTGGGGTAACATTCTTTCCTGTTGCATTTGGTCTTGGTCTACTATATCGATTCCTTACATGCAATCCCTCAGCAAATCCTATTAAACTATATTCAGAACTAGCCCTTTCTCACTATCTCTACAGCTACCATTGTCCCCCACCTAAATTATTGCAACAACCTCCTAATGGGTCGCCCTGCTTCCCAAGTTTAGCTCTCTACAATCTGTTCTCAAGAAAGAAGCCAACATGATTTACTAAAAAGTAAACTAAACCACATTACTCTCCTTCAGAACTCTTCATCTTTTGACACCTCACAATAAAAATCAAAGCCCCTGATGGGACTTGCAGGTTCAGGCCCCTGTCTTTCCTTGGAGCTTATCTCCTACTGCTGGGGTCTCCCACTCTGGCTCCATTGCAGTCTCTCCGGCAGTTTGCTCTTTCTGTTTCTTCCGTCTGAAAAACTCTTCACCCAGATATTTTCATGAATTTCTCCCTTACTTTTTTCAAGTTTTTATCCAAATATTTGAACAGTACTCTGTACATAGTGGGAAATCACCAAATATTTGTTGACTGTCTCAATGATTGTCAAACAAGGTTCTCTGCCCTCCTCTGAGAAATGGTAGTCACATAATCCTAAGAGTACAGTTGTTAATCTCTCGTATCTCTTTTTTTCTTTCTCTAAGAAAATTTATTTATGGAGTGTAGTAGATAACTTTAAAAAAAAAGAGTTAAAATGGGTTCTTGTTGATAGAAGTGCTTTCTCCCTTACCCGAAGATCAGAGTACTAAGCAGCAGAGTACTAAGAGCCCCAGTACTTTCTAGCTAGTGGCAGATTATTTAATTGCCACTTCCTCACCTTCAGTACCACTCTCTCTCTACTCCCAGCTACTCACACACCTGTGTGAACAACCTCAGAGCTAGAATCTCTCCTTCCACCTTCCAATGTCTACTGCTTCTGGTATTGTTTTGATCTTTGACTGTAGCACAGCCAATAGCAGAAACACACACACTATATAAGGATGCCATTCACACTAGGGCAAACATTTTAGCATGAGTTGTGTCATATTTCTGATAGACTATAAAGAATAAAAATGTGAAGGATATCAAAGACTTGGTTGGAAAGTGTGTCAAATTCTTTCATTATAAATACACATAGAGTTTTAAACCAAATATACATTCTTCTAATTGATATTATTTCTAATATAAATTGCAGTATAGTGATATTTATATGATGCTTTTCCTTTTCCCCTTTCTCAAAAACCAACATTAGAGAATGTAAACTCTCTTTCTCTCTCTCTAAGTTCACAATTTTAGATGGCCCAAAAGACCTATAAATAATCTGCAAAATCTCTATCAAGTGAAAACTGCCTACAAGTGCAGACATATGATCTTTCAACTCAAAAAAGGAAAAAGGCATATATTCATCAATTCATTAATTTAACAAATATCTATTAAGTGTATATCATATATTAGGTACTCTTACAGATGCTGGGGATACAATGGTGACTGCTCTATGAAATGGTCTATACTACCATTTTGCTTGGTAAACATTTACCCATTTGGATAAAATACTCTACCAATTTCTATTGCAACAGTCTTCAGAAGAGATTTTACACTATTAATATTTTACTTATAAATTAAATATTATCTCCATAATTTATTATTGCTTCTCTGTTTTCCCAATTCTGTTAGAAATAAGTAAACTGACTGTACCTGCCTTCAAACTCTATCCTTTATATGTGTATGATAAAGGAGTTGCTTATGAACCCTATTCCTTTTTAGTTCCCAGAATAAATATCTGTAGCTATTTAAGAATACAGAGAGGCTAAAAAAATACATAATACTTCTAAAAATAAATGTTCAATCTGGTGGAAGATATGTAAGCTGAAATAAATATATTTTTAAAAGATTTGGTTAATTCTAAATGCAACGATGGAATATCTCAATTTTTTTAGAAAATATCTATTTATACATTTATGATGAGATGCTACTTAGAAATTACATAAGAATACCTTCAATATTAATTATATATTATTTTAATTTTACCCTACATATTCATTACTACATAGAAATCTTATATAAATACATGATTCCACACATCATATTAACAACTATAGTACTTAGTAACTAAAATATAACATCAACAGTATTACCTTAGTTACTATTGCTTTAACTTACTATAGCGCTTGTTTGGCTTTGCCAAAATTTACATTTTAATATCAGATGAATACCAGTAACTTCAATTTGCTCTCTGAAGTCCACTATTATCAAAAATGGCAGCCTATTTTTTATACAAGTTGAGTGTTCACATTTCTAAGTAAATTTACTCCCAGATTGGCACATGCTTTTCCAATGTAAGCAATTCCAAATCTCTATAATGAAGCTATGGAATTTTATAGGAACTTGACTAGATTGAATAAGAGACATGAACAACCAGATATGTGTGATCACAGTCAATTTACCATCTAAAAATAATACATTTTCAAGAGTTTGAAAATTGTGTATATTGATCCAAAAATTCTTTCATTTCAGAGAAAATATACATTTTTTAAAAACTACTTTAAAACTATTTTTTAAGAAATAGATTTTCAAGTTTAAGTGCTTTTAAATGTCAAAAATTTAAATTTACTTTTTATAGTTACAGTTGTGATCAATTGAAAGATGAACTCAGGGGATTAAACAGTAAGTAAAGAGGAAATTAATTCCAATATTTTCCAAAGAGGCTAAATTAATGTCTAATTGAGATGATGTATTTTCATGTTTCTGTGCTTCAATTTTACAACAGTATATAGATTTAGAATTTTCTTTGAACATCAGTCAAATCCATTTTGTCCCACTTTGCCAATGCAGAAATATTCCTAATTCTGAAATCTTCAGCATTTTCAACACGTAAGCTTGTAATGAATCTAACTACAACATTTTTTAAGCAAGTCCAACAGTCAGTGATCATTTCTTATCATTTATCCATTTTCATAGGTGTCATTAGCCCCTGTAGTTTCTGATAAAAAATTTAAACTCTTACCACATGTGATTTGTGTCTTTGAAAGTTCACTGAACATAAAGGAAAATCAAAACCAACCAAAACGAAAAACCAAGATTACAGTGTTAGCTCTACCGTTGGCTTGCTGTGTTACCTGCAATAACTCACCTCATCTGGCTTTCAATATATTTATTGCATATAAAGTCATATAAATAGGGCTATGTTGATTTTTTTAAATATTTGGAAATGTACAATGGGATAATTTTCTTACATTTTATATTAGAGATGGGTTGGGACAGGTTTTGTTTCTTTGCACTCTTTATTTTTAATTTAGATAACCACACAGCTAGTAAATGGTAATATTTGACAAAATTTTCAGTGCCATCCTTTTTCATTATTCTTCAAATAAGCCTTAACTATTTTTTGTCAGTTTCAAAGCTTCTATGGAAGTCATATTATCCTTTTTTGGATTGGTTTTATTTGGATTTTGTATGGTTTATTTGGATTGATTTTTTGAAGCTCACTTATGTTTTTATGTTTCTCGACTTAGCCTTCATATATTTTCTACTTCTAACTCTAGCCCATTTGGTCACATATTCAAAATATCATATATCTCACTGAATGCAGAATAATGTCTGCTGGCAAATCTAGCAAATTAAACACAAAGGATATATTTGGCTTACAGGAGCTACACTATGAAAATCAATGATATCATGAAAAGTTAAAAATTTATAAAGCATGTCAGTACCGCAGAAGTGTATTTGGGGGGATTGTACTCCTTTTATTTTGTGTGAGTACATGTAGAAACTTGTAAAAGCTGGGCTGAAACAGAATAATTGAAAGATCGGGAATCTCAGAGCACAGAACATCTATCCCCATCCATAGTTGTAGGAACTCAGTGGAAGCACATATCGCAAAACTGCTTTTGACAGTTTGGACAGTGTGGACTTGCTCCAACTGGCATTAGAAAGGCATCCCAAAGAGAGCAGATGCAGGGTTTACTAGGGCCCAAGTGCCCATCACCTGTCAGGCATCCTCTTTCATCTCCGACTTGGGTTCATTTCACTTATCTCTGGGACATAGACACCACGTCACCCATGACATCTGACAGAAGCCACAACAGATTGCGAAAAAATAAATAAATTTTGATAGCCAAACTTTCAAATCATGCTGGTATTCCTTTGAAAAAGCTGTCATTTTTTTAGAATGCCCATTTAGTAAGTCCCAGATGTGCTGGCTGATGTTCAAAAGGGGGTTACCATTCAATTCTTGATAAACAATATGGGTAAGTAATGTTTCATTCATTATTCCTCAAATTGAGTTTCTTTGCTTTACCAGTCTGCTTTGGTGATCAACCCCTGTGACTATATGGACAGTTTTGTCTAAGGCATACTTCTTTTTGGCAAAGAGTATTTATCTTACCACAACATTATGGATAATGACCCATAACTGTATAGACATAAAATTCCGTTGTCAACTTTGACCTGGTTTTATTGATGTTGTTTTACTTTCACCTAAACTATTGGTTCAGTGAAGGTTCTTTGCATCCTGTTTTATAGTGTGATGGGGATGAATATAACTTAAGGTTTTCAATATAACAGTAGATTATATAGGAACACAGAAATATTAAGAAAATCATTTTGACTCTTCTTTCCCCAACACTTCGTCACACTGAATTGCACAGTACTGTCTGTAAAATAGTGCAAAACAGAGACAAATTTCTCTTAAGATATTTTTTCTTTTATAAAGAACATTTCTTGGACATTTCTCCCTTTCTATACCCTCCATCATGACATGTTCTAAGCTTTCTTTCTTGTTTGCTCATCTGCCTGTGAAATATAGATGGATATTTTGAAAAGGATTTGTGGTGGCTTTCCTAGAATATGATTTACAGCTACTGAATATTTTCTCACAGTAGTCAAAGTCTTTCAGTTAGTTATCCATTGGAATTGATTGTTTTACATTAAATATGCAACATCTTAATTCTGTGTCTGGCATCTGGTCTTTTTGTAAACCACTCAATTTCCACTTTATTGTGATGCTTGGAGTTAGGCCCATGTAGAGCTGTAAACGTATTTCATAGTTCCTACATGCCTGTTACTTTAATAAATCCAAGTGGTATTATTGTGTCTCAGTGAACTACATGTATCAACTATTCAACCAACCACTCTGAGCACCACGTGGTGCACAGGTAAGTATAAAACAAATTTCTTTGCCTTCAGTATTCTTACACTATAAAGTGACAAGATATGAATAAAAGGAATCAATGAAGGACGTGGCAGAGGACAAAACATGATAAATTGATCAAAGAGAGATGGAAATAAATGCTGGGAGTTGCAGAGAAGAACAGATCCCCCGGGAGAGAAGTTAAAAGTGGGAGTAGGGGTGGGACGCCAAGAGAGAGGACAGATACAAATGAATGTTAAAGGACAGGTAGGTTTTTAATAGCAATTTGGGGAGCTAGAACATGAGGAGGTTGATCCTTAGGGGAGCAGAGTTGGAAGGCTGTGCAAAAAAACATAGAAGCAAGAAAGAAAATGGAATTTGTGAAAAAAGTATCGGTAGACTATTTTGCCTAATAGTGATGGTTTGTGTATATAATGGGAAGTAAAACTGGAAGAAAAGTTTGGGTTCTTAATCCGAGAGCATTAGACACCAGGTTAAGTAGTCTGGGTCTAGTGGGTAGGTTGTATGAATTCCATATGTTAAATTCTTGTTTCAGAAAACCAGTAGGTACTGTGAAAGTGAATCCTAATAATCAAGTTGTAAGCAGGAAGAAAAGGAAATACGTCATTTTAGTGTTCCAGGTGGTACACAGGGCCCTGGAATAGAGTAGTGTTATCTGTAAGAATAAAAGGAAGAGGTGGTTAAAAGTGAAGTTATGCAGAAGTTAAAGACTGGATAATTAAGGTAAGCCTGAAATTGGTTTTGTCAGGGAAATTATGAATTCAGTCTTAGAAATGCCAAATTTGAGGTGAAAATGGAACTTCTCAGTGTGGCTGTTTAATTATTTCAGATAGAGACTCATAATTCAGGGAGATTAAAAACAAGGAACAAAGATTTTGAAGTTGACCTTTGAGATTTCTATGAAATTCTGGAAGCAAAGGTCAGTTAACAATTACCAATTATGTTTCATGTAATGTTAAATCATTTCACGGATGTTTGTATTGAAGAAATCCAGTTTTTCCTGGCCTAAGGCTAGATGCTAAAATCTGTTCCCCATTCCAGCTGCCTGGGAAATACAGACTCTAGTTCACAAATTTATAATCATCACTATAAAATCAAGCCCAAGTATCTATCCTACTGAAATTGGAATAACACCAGGATTTTTGTGAATTTTCCACATTCCCATATGACAGGGACAAGTTTTGTTTTTCAGAGCACTTATCTGAATATCACCTACAATTTATGTAATTTATGTGTTCTTCCATTGATTCTTAAGAGGTAATTTTCATAAGTATTTCATTGTTTACTTATGATACATGACCAAAATAAGTATTTCAAGCTCTCATTCCATTTCTTGCTAAATACCCTATTATTGTATACTTACTCAGTCCTTAGAGAAGTAGGTATACTATTTTCTTATAGTAAAAACACTTTTGAAATTGTAAATAACTAGTAAATATGTAACAGACTATGTCTTATTTAGGTTTAGAATTTCTGAAATCTAAAGTGCTAAAGCAAACTGGTTATTTGACATTCTATTGTCTTATAAGTTATAACATTTATTAATATTACCAATATTATATATTAATAATACCAGATATATTCCAGAACTATATAAAAGATTTCTTTTGCTCAAGGAGCCTAAATCAAATTCAAATTATTTTATATTTTATATGTTATTGTGGATCAGGGAAGTGCTTATTTATCATCTTTAAAACTGATAACCTCATTTCTGGTCTTTAGAATCCTGGGACGACTGGACCCATGCCAGACTGTTAGAGTGGTGGATTAAATATGCATCAAATCCCTTATCACTTCTACCATAGAGAGATAGTCTATTTTTTCTCTCTTTGAAACCAGGGTGGTCTTGTGACCTGACCTGACCAACAGAATGGGGCACAGTGACCTTGCATGACTGCTGAGTTTACGCATTAAAAGATCTGGAGCTTTCAACTTTATCACTTTACATGCTGTTTCTTAGAAGCCAGTCACCTTGTACCATGTCTGACTAGTTTAAGAACACCATACTGTGAAAGGCCAATCATCTATATAACCCTATTCAAGTCACTTAGCATGCTAGTTTAAAAATGAGAATATCTTCTCTACCTACTTGCTATTCTGAAAACCACCAAACTAGCAAATATGAGTATATTTTAGGTAAATATACATTTATTTTTGAGTAGATATTTTTAGTATATATATAATTTTTATGAGTGTATATTTAAAAATAAAATTTACTCTGCAAACATATCATGGTTCTTTTAGCATTTAGAAAATTGCACTCGATTTATTTTTACCAAACATTTTCACATTGGTAGTGGTAACAAAATGAATTAATAAATGAAAATGCCACAGAGGAAAGAGTGTCAAGTGTATCACCAAACAGTAGTGACTATATGGATTATGTTGTGTTTTGTGTATGTGTGTATATCTCATGTATCGTGTAAAAATTTACAGAAATCTTTTACAATAAAACCTTTATGAATTTAAAATCAAACCAATATTCTTTATGATTCTCTACTGACACTTTACCTTCCATTCTTACATTTACTTTTTGCTTCCCTCTATAGTGCAAATACCTGGAGCAGTACAGCTTTATTCTAGTCCATTCTAGCAGTATACTTGTCACTTCAGTTTTATACATGTATGTTATTTTTTCTCAGGAATCTTATTACTCTGGGCATATATCCATCTTGTAGGTAACCAGTTTACTGAGTAATTTTTAAATTTTTTTAAAATTGAAAATAGGCCAGTACTATAATTAAAGCACAAATAAAAGTGTTCATCAATGCTTTGAGCTCATTACCTCAGTGCTGCATCCTAATAACAGTATTTTTACAGCAGTGGATCCACAGCACTTAAGGCTCCTCAACACCTCAGAAGCAGAGATTAGGACATTTTTTCTGAGCACAGTACAATCCTGTCGCGCTCCTAGTGTGCTGTACAGCCTCGGCTGCCCTCTCAGTGCAGGAGAGGTGTGGGAGCCGCAAGGCAGCCTTCTAGGAGACCTGGATTCTAGTCCTCATTCATCCACTTACAGTCAGGTAACTTCTTTGACCCTGTTTACTCAGTTGTACAATGGAAAGTATCATTCCTCTCCCAAAAGTTTACTATTACAAAATATGAAACACTTCACTTACGAAAAAACAGATTAGGCCGAAGAAACTGCCCTAAACTGCTGCAGTGGCAGTTTCAGCATAGATTACAGTGCTAATAGCTTGACAAACAAGTCTGTTAGGAATACTGTTTCCTGGATTGGGATCACCATTGATATATTTTTTCCCCTTTACTGTTAATCTAGGTAGTTTATATAATGAGAGAGAATTTATGCAATGAGTTATCACCTGAATTGAAAACTATCCAGACAAACAATTGAAATTTAAGGAAAAAATAGACCATGGAGGATATTTGCTTTTTGGATAGGATCCTAGAAGTTCTTGACTTAAAACATCACGTTGTAAAATGTCCATATATGTCCTGGAATTAATTTGCTTTTGTTAGTTGGTGATTTTGAGAACTCATGGGTTTAATGTATATTAAGATACTCACTATGTGACTCATAATGACAGAAATTTGCATAGCCTAATTTGCAAAGATAGTTCATCTCTGGGCAAGCTTGTGCTGTCATAGGTGACATTGATTCTACATTAACATTTTGTAAATAACATAAATCAACTTGAGTTTAAGGGGAAAAAAAGCTTTATTTTGAGTATTCAAAGAAGCAACGGTCTAAAATGTAGCCAGGCCTCAGAAATCAATTGGAATAGGAAATAGAAATACATCAGGAACTCAAGATATTCTTATTTATGGTTCTCAATGGTTATTTAGATTATTCTTCTTTGTCTGTAATCTGTATTTTTTCTGCAACTTTTTCCAAGTCCTGTAGGCAAATTATGCTATAGCCCATACATTTTTAAATCCCTGTTTTGAAGAGGTCAGCATATATTACACTATAATCTCTTAGAAACCTATCCTCTAATACCAATTTTAAATCCTGACTAATGGATTCCTATTGTCTTTGGACAGGTCACCACTTCTTGTGCAGTTATTTGTGGCCATTGGGATGGAACTCATTGTACTGACACCACTTCTGAGGTTCAACCCTATGAACTTGGGGAGAGACATGGATTTAATAGGAAAAAAAACAGCATTATCAGCTTAGGCTGGACAGTCAACCTAGAGATGTTGCCTACTGGGCACTATTAGTAGAAACTTACAAAATCATCTCAATTTGTCTGGCATTGGGACAAATCTCATTTGACTGTCATTATTGTAATAATATTTCTAAGGCCTTCTTCCTTTATCTTTATGGTTTCATTCAGAGAGAAGTGACCTATTTGATTTCTAGCTGAGAAAGCATGTAATTAAATAATACCCTTGAGCACATTCTATTTTCCTGCCTTATCATGAAATAAGAAAGAAAGATTTCCTAAAGGAGAATTAAAGAAAATGCTGATACATAGCAAATTATAGTTTAGTTGTGCCTACAAGGTCAATCCTCTTTCTACAAAAATAAGTGAATACCATATATTGGAGAACTTTGGGAGAAAAAACCTAAAACAACTATCTAAGCATTGTGAATACAGTAATGTAAGGTATTTTTTTTTTTTAGTTTGTCTATTCCAAAACAGAAAGTAGGTTATCTTCCATTGATGCTGCTTCATTATCACTATCAGCATCATCTTCATCATTATCGTCACTTGTTACCTCAGTAAAAGCAATACTTCTAAACTGGAAATATACTAAATTCTTTAAATTCTCTCAAAAATTAAGACTTTTTAAAAGATACTTTCATTTTAAACTTCTAGCATGGATATACTAGCATTAAAACAGAGAACATGTAAAAAAACCAAAATGAAAATCAAAGATTTAAATATAAGATGAAAATTCAAAGATTATGTTGTTCTCACTGAATAACAAATGGAAACTATATTTAAATTATTTTTATTTTAGTTATTCTCATATTCCCCCACCTTTTTGTATGTACTTGAAGATGTATGAAATTGAAGAGAATAACAGTAGACAAAAATCCTCACTGAAATATCACTTAGAAAGATTTTAGTTGTAAGTAGGAGATAAAAATAACACACCATAAAATTAAAAGCTACCTTACGGAAAGACCCAGTAAAATGTTATCTATAAGCATAATGATATCTACTTGTACTGAG
The DNA here is from genome assembly GCA_023783475.1 of Daubentonia madagascariensis. NCBI lineage: Eukaryota > Metazoa > Chordata > Mammalia > Primates > Daubentoniidae > Daubentonia > Daubentonia madagascariensis. Next base: position 3,450,793 of record JAKFHU010000725.1, read on the forward strand.
TATCGTATACATGAATACTGGGAAGACATAGTGATTCAGTTTGTTTTAATTTATAAGAACACAGAGATATTCAAGGCAATGAAAAACATAATTGACAAAACACACACAAGCAGAAAAAACAAGCAAGTGATTAAACAAAGAACATATATTTAGAGATATTTGGAATGTAAATTATCAGAATTAAGGTTAAAATTGAGGGTAGTCCTGATTGTATTATTCATCCTATACAATAAACAATTGTTTAATTAATCCTAGAAAAATGCTTAAGTTATATATTTGATAACCTGATAACTTAAAAATCACCTTTTTCAGCTAAGTCAGTGGAACAGATAAGTTCTAATTTTAAAAAAATTGTCCCTTAAAAATTGTTTTATAAACTAGTTTATGTGTTTTATAATCACATAAATTAATTTTCATTAGAATATCACTATAGCTACCAAGATATCACAAAATAAATGATTAATAGGCAAACAATATTAGTTTATTATTTAACTAATATTTACTAAGCTCCTAATATTTATAATTCAAATGATAGATCCTGACAAGTAATTAAAGACATGAAAAACACACAACATATATGAATCACTGTAAAATATTAAAATAGCAAATATATGCACTATACAAGACTAGAAAAGAATAGCAAATAAGTGCGAAGTACTTAATCAAAAGTTCAGGTTATATGTGCTAATTGAGAAGATGCACGTGGGAAATTGAAAACCTAGTGGTTAGTTAGGAAGACATGTAACATTTCCTCCGGTTGGTCCTAAGGTGGAAGTAAGGGCAAAAATTAGTTACCGATTAAATAAAGACTGTTTGGAGCTGATTGCTACAAAGTTTGTGGTTTGGCTTCCTGGATTGGTTGCTGCAGATTTCTGTCAGTTCTATTTTTACATGTGGACTGGGCATTTTCCGTTTGTATATTCAGTCTCTCATTACTTAGGAAGATATATACGTATGTATAGTTATCATATAATATCTAGAATAATTAACTTTAACATTATTGATAAGGTCAGTTATTTATTGTTTAGATGGTTGAATTTTCAGAGATAGACATCTGCTTTATGGAAAGAGAAAGAAAATAATTAAAATAAATATATTTAATTGAACGTATTCAACATTGAGCATATTCATGTCACTAGGACTTAAGAAAAGAGAGACAAAATATGTAGATAAAATTGATAGAATCACAAAATCATTTGTATTGTTTTGACCAAAGAAGTAAGGTAATTAAATGGGGAGAAATTGAATTACTACAGTCCTAGAGCTGGGATATAAGCAATTGCTGAGCATACCCATTACCCTCCTCCTCACCTTACAGTAATGAAAGATAATGAAGGTACCAGAATATATATTTCTTATTTGGGGCCACTTGTCATCTAACTCTTTGTGAAAGCTAGAGAAAATTTTCAGAAACTGTTAGGATAAACACAAATTGGTGAGGTCATAAAGAAATTAATTTTAGCTAAGAATATAAAAATTACTTTGAGTCTTTATGTTAGTGAAAGTTTCTAGATTTTGAGAATCTATTCTTTCTTCCACATACCCTGGTCAAATTAATGTAGATATGATTGCATATGTACATTGTCTTTCCTGTTTTATTTATTAACATCCATGTCTAAAAACAGACAAAAATCCTTAAATTGAGAAATTGAGGCAGCTCATTCTCCTTGTTTACCACGTGATTTGGCCTGGGACTGAAAAATTTAAGTAGGCAATTACTTAGATTGCCCTCCCTATCCTTACTATCACCCAGGTTTCAGTATAGACGGGTTAGTGGTAGTAAAACAGAATCAATATTTACTGTCAAGGTTTTGTTAAATCTATATAGTATTGAGTACTCCTATGAGCAAAATTCAACACTGAATTTTATAAGAATTGAGTACCTTCTTTGTGGAAGCCCTACTATCTTGATATGAAGGATGTGATCCCTATACTCACTGAGTATATGTTTATTATGGCAAAGTAGACATTGCACAGATAACTCTCACCAAAGGTTAAAAGTGAGTAATATCATAGGGGTACCATAAAATCATATAACTTTGCTCTCCTCCTCACCTTACTGTAATAAAAGTAAGTGAAGTAACCAGAATATATAGTTGGGGCCACTTTTCATCTAACTCTTTGTGAAAGCTCTACAAAAGATTTTGGGAAACTGTTACAATAAATACAAATTGGTGAAGATAAAAACAAATTGTTTGTTTTTAGACATGGTTGCTAATAAATAAAACAAGAAAGACAATATACGTCCAGATAACTGTCATAAAAGATTAAAAGTGAGTAATGTCATAGGGGTACCATAAAATCATATAAGTTTTCAGAGCAGACTGGGTGTTTTCAATTGAAGTAAAAGATTTCATGGATCAAAATGTTTTTATTTTGGGGTTAATATTGAACTGGAAGTTTGAGGATAGAATAAATTGACATTTGGGAAAATAGAAGGGGCTGAGAGATTTTTTTTTAGAAGGAAATCATGTGACAAAAAACATAGAAGCTAGAAACTTGTTTGGAAAGAATATACATTTTTCTGGGGCATGAAGGATAATACACCTTAAAAGATAGAGAAGGATGAGACATGAGGGCCCTAAAAAAGACCTCTGGTGGTTTAAGGGCTATTGAAGTAACCTGGCTTTACAAAACATTCCTGTGTGTGAAGATATTACATGATGCCCATCTTTTACCTGCCTAAAGCCTAACTTGGAGGATGATAAAATAAATGTGCAGAAAACTATGCAACAAGTAGGATAGCATACATATTCTAAGAAACTTATCCTTCACTGATCAAATCCATGCTTGTGCTGTAACAAAACTATTAGAAATTAACTCTTTCCTATGTTAGATTTAAAATAAGATTAACAAATATTATTTTCTTTAGTATAATGTTATGCCTTTGATTGATTTAAATACTGTGAGAATATTTGCACTATTTTACAATTTGACTGGCAAAAATACAAAAAGTTTCATATTCTTGATGACCATAACTTTCCAGGCTCCATGCACTGTCTTATCCTTAGAAGACACACAATGGAAAGTACTTCCTGCTGTCATGGCATAATTTTGTTTCTGGACCTATGGCTGTCAAGGTAAGGTTTTCTAGAATTATTTTCCTAGGTTTTTGTTCCTGGGAGTCAGTTTAATAACTGTCATTATGGAAACAAAATATAATTACAAATAATGATTATTTTGGAAATGGAGATAATACAGTAGCAGAATCAGCTAATGGCCAGCCTCTATTCAAAGTGCAATTTGCATTTCTCATTTTATGACAAAATATTACTGGAAAAAGAATGAAAAGCAAATATTGTATTTTTCCTTTCTTATATATTAAGTAAAAAGTGAAAATTTTAAACCTTCTGAATGAGATATTTTTTAAAACCAGTTATAGTTGTTCAAAAAGCAAAAACGTACACTAAGCTAAGATGATCCAGAGTATATTACAAAGGACAAGGATTTTTGAAACTTTGGCTTATAAAGCTGCATAGATTGTTCTTGATTAATATTTCATGTTACAACCCAAATTAACTGAGAAAATAACACTAACATTTTGGCTAAAAATTACAAGTTCCTTGCCTGAATGATTTAATCTCCTTTCATAACCCTTGGTCTACCTGTCTTTGATGTTTTCAAGCCATTGTGATAACTCTCCATACTTTATATGCGTTGGCTAATATTTCTGTCTAAAGAATATCAGACCTTTGTTCATCTTGCAGGAGAGCTTCATTTACTATTAGATGTACGTTAAGATGGAGAGAGTACTGTTGAGGATGTCAACAGTTCCGAGGGTGTAATTCCAATGGTCCAAGAAGTCTCTCACAGAAAATACTCAAGGCTCAAACCATTTGAGGCTTTCCTCTTTCTTTATCCCTATCCCTCCACCATTCTTTCTCCTAAGACCACCTCATCTGGAACTTCTAAGATAAAAAAATGAAGTTATTTGATTTTTTCCTAATATAAGAATACAGGGAAACTTGCCTTGCTCATATCCAATACATGATATTCTCTCTCTCTCTCTCTCTGTTTTTGTATTGTGTCTGTCAACTTATACTTTGGAACTCAATTACCTCTATATTGAAATCCATGTTTTTTCCAGAGGGAAGGAACACACTTAATTTTTTTAAAAGTTTATCTGTAATGGGAACCTATGCGAGAGTGAATCATTTTATAATCCCCTATATCCCATTGTCAGGAGGTGTTAGAAAGAAGAATCTTGAAATATTAAAATTAAGTATTAAAATAAGTGGCTTAGTATTTCATTAGTTTTTTTCTCATTCTTTATACTTTTTTCTTACTAATACCAAAATCTCATGGCATATATATGTAGGTATGATGATTCTACAGATCCCATTCTCTTTCTTTAATGTTTGCTTATGGAGATAGGTTCCTCTAAAGTTGGGAATATAGGCTTTCTTTGGTTCTGTTTTAGCTTACAGAGATGCTGCCTTCTAAACTCCACCTGTGAATATAATGCCTTTCCATGAGGGAATAGAAAATGATTTACTTTAAAATGCCATAACACTCTACTTTCTGATATCCATAGGAATGTTTATAAAGCCATAAATGTTAAGAAGGCAGGATAAAGTGACTAACCACTGTATTAAGTTCACATTTGGTGCATGTCTTAATTCTGACATTTACTAGCTCTGTGACATTTGACACATCACTTTTTTTTTCTCTGCCTTTACAAAATGAGTATAATTATGACTGATCTTACATTATAGAGAAGATAATTATCTCTACTGGTTCCTTAATCAAGTATATGAATCATGCCACATTTCTCTTGCTCATTCAATATTCCACTCTTTTAGATGATTATTTCATGCTTTTATTCCTTTCCTCAAACATCTAACATGTCTTCCCTCATTCATATTCCCAGTTGCTGACATTGGTATGCTATTCCTACTTTGCTAACAACAACTACAAAAAACAATCAGAAGAAAATTTCAGCAAGTTCCCTCCATGACATATACCCTCATTCATTGTATCTGTGCTCTTGTATCTTGCGTCTTCTTTCCTCTAAATATGTGTGAGTTCTCTGCTCTTCACGGAGGCCAACTACTTCACTTGTGCACTAGGTCTATGTCCTTTCCTGCACTCAAGGATAACATTCCAGAATTCCTCTTTTTTTATTGTATTATCATTTTCTTTCACCTTTCCACTGGAACTTTCCCATCAATAAAGAGGTGGCATTTCTTTCCCATCAATAAAGAGGTGGCATTTCTTCCACCTTAATAAAATATTCTTTTTACTCATTGTTTCCATACAAGTACCGCCCTGTTTCTTTCCTTCCTTTTCCTCCTTGAAAGAGTTTTCTGTGGTTCTTGTCTCCATAGCTCATTTCCTTTTCACTGAGCCACTATATTAAAATTGTTTCCTCCAGGAGAGAGGGAATTCTCCCTAACTCATTCTACAAAGCCAGTATCATACTGATACCAAAACCCCTTCATGAAGAAAACCCTCAACAAACTAGGCACAGAAGAAACATACCTCAAAATAATAAAAACCATATATTAAAAACCCATGGCCAACATCATACTGAATGGGGAAAAGTCGAAAGCATTCCCCCTAAGAACTGGAACAAGGAAAGGGTGCCCACTGTCACCACTTCTATTCAACATGGTAATGAAAGTCTTAGCCACAGCAATCAGGCAAGAGAAAGAAATAAATGGCATCCAAATCCGGAAAGAGGAGGTAAACTATCCCTGTCTGCAGGTGATATGATCTTGTATCTAGAAAACCATAAAGACTCTACCGAAAGACTACTAGAATTTGTAAATAAATTAAGTAAAGCCTCAGGTTACAAAATCAATGTACACAAATCAGTAGCATTTCTATATACCATAACAGTCAATCTGAGAGTCAAATGAAGAACTCAATGCCATTTACAATAGCTGCAAAGTAAATAAAATACCTGGGAATATACTTAACCAAGGAGGTGAAAGATCTCTACAATGAGAACTACAAAATACCGAAGAAAGAAATCATAGATGACACAAACAAATGGAAAGACATCCCATGCTCAGGGATTGGAAGGATCAGCATTGTTAAAATACCCATACTGGTCAAAGTGATTTACAGATTCAACACAATTTCCACCAAAATGACAATGTCATTTTTCACAGACCTAGAAAAAACAATCCAAAACTTCACATGGAACCAAAAAAGAGCCCGAATAGCCAAAGCAAACCTAAGCAAAATGAAAAAATCTGGAGACATCACATTACCTGTCTTCAAATTATACTACAAGGCTCTAGTAACTAAAACAGCATGATACTGGTGTAAAGGTAGACACATAGATCAATGGAATGGAATAGAGAACCCAGAAATAAAGCCATATGGCTACAACCAACTGATTTTTCAACAAAGCAAACAAAAACACACACTGGGGAAAGAATGTCCTATTCCGTAAATGTTGTTGGGAAAATTGGAGAGCCACATGCAGAAGAATGAAGGGATCCCTATCTCTCATTGTATACAAAAATTAACTCAAGATGGATCAAAGACATAAATGTAAGACCTGAAACCATAAAAATTCTAGAAGAGAATGTAGAAAAAACTCTTCTGACATTGGCCTAGGCAAAGAATTTATGACCAAGACTCCAAAAGTAAATACAGCAAAACCAAAAATAAATAAATGGAACTTAAACTAAAATGTTTCTATGCAGCAAAGGAAATAATCAACAAAGTAAATAGACAACCTATAGAATGGGAACAAATATTCATAAACTATATATCTGAAAAAGGACTGATATCCAGAATCTAAAAAGAACTCAAATAAATCAGTAAGAAAATAATCATATAACCCCATCAAAATGTGGGCAAAAGACATGCACAGAAGATTTTCAAAGGAAGATGTACAAATGGTCAACAAACATATGAAAATATACTCGACATCACTAATCATCAGGGAAATGTAAATTAAAAGCACAATGAAATACCACCTTACCCCCTGTCAGAATGGCTGTTACTAAAAAGTAAAAAAATAGTAGATGTTTTTGTGGATGTGGTGATAAGGGAACACATACATTGTTAGTGGGAATGTAAACTCGTACAACCTCTATGGAAAATGGTATGGAGATTCCTCAAAGAGCTAAAACGAGACCTATGATTAAATCCAGCAATCCCACTACTGGGTATCTACCCAAAGGAAAATAAATCATTTTACAAAAGAGACACCCACACCTGAATGTTTCTCATAGCATGATTCACAGTTGCAATGATATGGAATCAACCTAAGTGCCCACCAGTTGAGGAGCAGATAAAGAAAATATGGTGTAAATGTACACCATGGAGTACTACTCAGCCATAAAAAGGAATGAAATAATGAAATAATGTCATTTGCAGCAACTTGGATGGAACTGGAGACCATTATCATAAGTGAAGTGTCTCAGGAATGGAAAAACAAATATTGCATGTTCTTACCTATAAGTGGGAACTAAGTGGTGGGTATATATGGTCAAAAAGTAGTATAATGGACACTGGAAACTAAGAAAGGGAGAGGGTTCAGGGGAGTGAAGGATAAAAAATTACCTATCAGGTGAAATGTACACTATTCTGGTGATGGGTACACTAAAAGCGCTGACTTCAGCATGATAAAATTTATCCATGTAACAAAAATCACTTGTACCCCCTAAATCTATTTAAATAAAAAAAAGAAAAAAAGAAAAAATGTTTTCTCAAAATCATCAATAACCTTTTCTTTACTAAATCCAATTGGTCAGTTTCTCTTTGTTGAAAAATTCTATTCACTAACATTCTGAATACTTGATTCTCTGGTTTTCCCCTTACCGTACTGGTTGCCTCTGCTAAGTGTTTGCTGAATCCTCTTTATCTTTTTATCCTGCAAACATTTGACTAGCTGAGTTTCAATCCTGGGACCTTTTCTCTTTTCTATGTATATGCAATCCCTGCTGCTGTCATCCAGTCTCACAGTGGATCTAAGTCTATCTGTTTATTGACAACTTCCAAATTTATATCTTTGGCCTTGATCTTCCCCTGAAATCAAAGCTTATTTATACAGCTGTTTACCTGATACTGACATTTTGTTTGCTTAATTAGCATCTCAAACTTAACACATCCCTAACTAAACTTCTGATACACCCATCGCGGTCTTCTCCATTTCAGTAAATCGCAACTCCTTTTTTTTTTCCAAGTGCTCAGTCTAAATTCTTTATCCTATCCTTCTCTCACATCTGATATTCAATACCTTAGCAAAATCCTATTAGCTCTGCCTTTCATGGAGTTGTAGACCACTTCTCAACACCCTCACCATCCCTGCAATCACAAAGCCACTGGTCCAAACCACCATTGGGCCCTCAGATGAGTTACCTCCAGAGCCTCCTAACTGACCTCCCCGCGTCCCATTTCCTTCAATAATTCTCACATGAAGTTGAAGTGCTTCTCTGTAAGTGTATGTCAATCTTCTGCTGAAATCACTTCAAAGACTTTTTTTTAATCTCAATCTTAGTGAAAAGTTAAGTTCTTACAAATATCCAAAATATTTGAGATCTTATACCTCTTTATCCTTCTCTCTCCATCATCTCACTTTGCCACACTTCCTCCCCTATGGCCACACTATCTCCCTTGCTATTCCCAAACATGCCAACCATGTTTCCCCTGAGAGATTTTCCCTTTGTTGGTCTCTCCATCTCAGATGCTCTTCCCAAGATATTTTCATTGTTTAATCACACTTTCTATTCCCTTTTCCTGCTTTTAAAAAGTAACATGAATTTCCTAGTAACATTTTGTATTTTAATAATCTGTTATGTTTATTATCAGAGTCTCCCCTCCTCCTACCAGAGTATAAGATTTATGAGGGTGGGAACTGTGTTTTTTTTGAGTGCTACTATTATATAGTTTAAATGAATTAATACTTATTTTAAGGGGTTGTTGAAAATAATAGAGGAGATGATGCACACAATCTGATCACAACATTTGGTGCACTGTAGAACCACCAATAAATGTTTTCTATTATCCAGGAGATTCCTTGAAACCTCAATGACATTATCATGCTTTAGGATGTGGAGGGGGCACCTCAGTTCATTGAGAGAAGGAGGTACATTAATCTTCATTGGCAGTATCCAAAGGAACTTTGGTTGGGACAGTGAATAGTATACTTGCTTATCTTTCTGCTTACGTAAACAGAAGGTAATTTTGATTTAACTTAAGACGCAAGAGTTTTTCCCCCCCAAGACGGCTGACTAGAGATGTTGGATGCCAATTCTCCTCAGAAAGAAGAACCAAAGTTACATGTGTATAATCAAAGCTCGATTGAAGTGTTAAGGGGAGAGTGTTGGAGCCTATCGGAGAGCTCGTGGGGGAAAGCTAGCACACAGAAAAAGAAGGAAGCAAGAGGCTGGCAGAGGTCAAGCCCTGAGGGACTTAGGATTCTATGGAAAGGGTAAGTGGGGGTGTTTTGGCTTCCTTCACCCTTGCAGTGGATTTCTGGCTTCCAAACTTACAGAGAGCCCCTCTGTCCATATGGTATGGATGGTGATTTGGGGAATTCTTAAGGGCATTGCGCTGGGCTACCAGTTTGCACAGGGTCACTTGCTTTCCCCATGAACCCAAGCTGTGGTGGGGGGCACCATACTGTCCCATCTGTTGTGGGACTTTGTCCTGCCCAGAGACCTTCAGCCCTTATGTCCACAGATCACCAGACCCCTGCAGACATTCTCCAGCACCTGCTTGAATTGCAGCAGCCACACAGGATGGCTAGACATAGGGGAGCTACAAGATTCTCAGGGGTCTAGCCTAAAGGGATTGACACTCCTAACCTAGGGGAAGGGAGAGTGCAGTGCACTGAGGGAGCACCCCTTGGGACAAAAGAAACTAGAGCATATGCTTTTCTTTCCCCGAGAGCACCCCGCTTGTGGGCAGAGAGTGACTATGTCTCTTTCAGCAGAGATATGGGTGATATACTGAGCTGTGTGGGGGAGAACTGTGGTTCTGTCCCAGTGACCAGGCAGCCCCAACACTCATAAAGGGACATGGAGAGGGAGCCTTCTCCCCCACCACCCACTACTATTGCTACAGACACATCCAGGGCTGCTCCCACTGGAGTTTGGCATAGGTGCTTCTGTGGATAGCCATTCTAAGGCAGTTAGGGGAGGCTGCTTCCCCACTGTCAGTTTGCCCACCAGGCCCAGGCTTGCATGAGGGGTGGGGCCCTACCCCCTCTCTACACGGAATGGCAACATTCCCGGAGATGAACAGTGGTATCTGATCTGAATATTTTGAACACCGGGACAGGGACATGACGGGGAGGCAGATCACATTCCCGCTGGCTTGGACCATGGAGCTGGAGTGGCCTCCTCCCCCACTGCAGAGATCTCAGTGCATTTCACTAGGTGCTCCCGGGCCACTCCTGTCAGGGCTGGTGCTTTAGCTCACCGTGGTGGTAGCACATATCTGCTTCTGCTGCGGCCAGTTCATACCCATGGTTGCCACCTACTGGCCTACATGTTGAACTGCACAACCCAGTGCAACACTTGGTGACAGAACTGCTCAGCGCTGGGGAATGAGGTAAGTAAGTTTCATGAGATCACCACCATTTCAGCCCCGCAGGAGGAAGTGAACCTGCTCACATGCCCAGCACATCGCTAATGCAACCAGCATCTGAGAAAGCCATCACAAAAAGGCTGTCTATAACCAAGGAACTCATACCGACTCTTTGCCACTGTGACAACACACAACATAACTTATAGTCACACCCTCAAGGGAAAAAAAATCTTATCCAAACAAAAGTAAATTTAAAAAGAGAAGGCATAGTCTATACAGATGAGGAGGAACCAAAGAAACAGTTTTGGTAAAATGAGAAAAAAGAGTTTTACAACATCCAGAAATGACCACACTAACTCTGTAGCAATGAACCTAAAACAATATGAAGTCTTTGAAATACAAGAAAAAGAATTCTGACATATTGATTATAAAGAAGCTTAATGAGATCCAAGAAAAAGTTGAAAACCAACACAAAGAAATGAGAATAACAATTCAGGATATGAATTAAAAATTTACTAAAGAGATTGATACTAAAAAAAAAACAAACAGAACTTCTGGAAATGAAAAATTCATTAAAGTAATTATAACATACAGTGCAAGGTTTTAACAATAGACTAGACCAAGCAGAAGAAAGAGTTTCAGAGCTTGAAAACATTTCTTTCAAATTAACTCAATTAGACAAAAATAAAGAAAAAATGATATTAAAATCATGAGAAAGACTTCTAGAACTACAGGATCATGAAAAATGCCCAAACATATGAGTCATAGATATTCCTGAGGGAGAAGAAGAAAAAGCAAAAAGTTTGAAAAATCTATTTGAGGGAATAATTGAGGAAAACTTCTCTGGTCTTGCTAGAGATTTAGACATCCAGATACAAGAAGTTCAGCTAACTCCTGGAAGATATATTGCAAGATGGACCAGACTATCTAAAGTCAAAATGAAGAAAAAAAATCCTAAAATCATCAAAAGTGTGAGTCTGATGGGATTTTCCTAGCAGACTTCTCAGCAGAAACCTTACATGCCAAAAGAGATTGGGGTCTTATTTTTAGTTTTCTAAACAAACAAACAAAAAAACTGTCAGTCAAGAATTTTGTATCCTGTCAAACTAAGCTCCATACATTAACAAATTGACTGCCATGTGAGTTGTATTTAACTTAGGCTAGTTTTGACCCTGGGGTCTTGTGAAGCAAAGCCCTGCATTTGGTCCGTGAAAATCCTACTTGTTGTTTTTCATACTGTTACAGTTAATATTGACAATTTAATTTTAAAATGTGGATTGCATTGCATATAACCCATGCACAGAAAACAATACAAAATAACAAATTGGAAAGGATCATTTTGTTTTAATAAAACGCTGTGGCTACAGGGAAAAAAAATTTTTTTCTAGTGTAGCAGTCAATGTGTTAAGGAGAAGTAAAGTCTTTCCCAACCACCCAAATGCTAAGGGAATTTATCACCACTAGACCATCTCTAGAGAAATGCACAAAAAGTTCTAAACATGAATATGGAAGGTTGATACTTGCCATCATAAAAATACATGAAAGTATAAAACTCATAGGTCTTATAAAGCAAGTATACAATTGATATTACAAAGCAGCTAAGTTTACAATTAACTTTATGACAGAAATAAAACCTCACATATGTATAATAACCTTGAACTTATGGACTAAATACTTCCCTTAAAAGATATGGATTGTTGGAATGGATTAAGAAAAATATCTGACTATATGCTGCTTAGAAGAAACCCACCTAACTGGTAATGACACTTATAGATTCAAGGTAAACAGAGTGGGAAAAGATATTCCACAAAAATAGAAACCAAAAGTGAACAGAAGTAGCTATGCTAATATCAGATAAAACAGATTTTCAATGAGCAGCAGTAAAAAAAAGAAAAAGAAGGTCATTATATAGGATAAAGGGATCAGTTCAACAAGAGATATAGCAATCATAAATATATATGCAACCAGTGGCAGAGCACCCAGATTTATTAAATACATACTGCTAGACCTAAAAAAAGAAATAGACAACAATACAATAATAGTCAACACCTCACTGACAGCAAGAGACAGATCATTGAGGCAGAAAATCAGCAACAAAACACTGGACTTAAAATGAACTCTAGGCCAAATGGAACTAACAGACATTTATAGAACATTTACCCAACAACCACAGACTATACATTCTTCTTATCAGCACATGAAAAATTCTCCAAAATAGACCATGTGCTTGGCCACAAAACAAATCTCAATAAATTAAAAAAAAAAAAGTCAAGTGTCTTCTCAGACCACAGTGGAATAAAAGTAGAAATCAATGCAGAGAGGAAATCTCACAACTATGCAAATACATGGAAATTATATGATCTGAACTGAATGATCTTTGGGTCAGTGAAGAAATAAAAATCTTTTTTGAAGTGAATGAAAATCTAGACACAACATACCAAAACCTCTGGGATACAAGAAAAGCAATGCTAAAAGGGAAATTCATAGCATCAAATGCCTACAGGAAAAAGATAGAAAGATCAACAATTAATAACCTAATGTTGCACCTCAAGGGACTAGAAAAGCAAGAACAAACCAAGCACAAAGCTAGTGGAAGAAAAGAAATAACAAAGATCAGAACAGAATGAAATGAAATTGAGACCAAAAAATACAAAAAATTAACAAAATGAAAAAAGTTGTTTCTTTGAAAAGATAAACAAAACTGGTAGACTGCTAACTAGATGAACCAAGAGAAAAAGAGAGAAGATTCAAACATGCACAATAAGAAATGAAAATGGAGACATTACAATTGATACCACAGAAATACAAAAGGTCATCAGACACTACTATGAGCAGGTCTATGCACACAAACGAGAAAACTTAGAGGAAATGGACAAATTCCTAGAAATGTACAACTTCCTAAGATTGAACCAGGAAGAAATAGAAACCCTAAATTGACCAACAACAGCTAGTCAAATTGAATCAGCAATTTAAAAAAACTCCCAACAACAACAACAACAACAAAAAGCCCAGTACCAGATGGATTCACAGCCAAATTCTACGAGACCTGCAAAGAAGAACTGGTACCTATCCTGCTGAAACTGTTCCAAACAATTGAGGAGGAAGGAATCCTATCTAACTCATTCTGCAAATCCAGTATCACTCTGATACCAAAGCCAGGCAAGGGCATAACAAAAAAAAAAAAAAAAAAAAAAAGAAAGAAAGAAAAGAAAAGAAAACTACAGGAGATTATCACTAATGAACATAGATGCAAAAATCCTGAACAAAATACTAGCAAACCAAATCCAAGCATATTGAAAAAATAATACATCATGATCAAGTGGGTTTTATTCCAGGGATACAAGAATAGTCCACTATATGTGCATTAATAGATGTAACTTGATACATAAACAGAATTAAAAATGAAAACCATATGATTATATCAATAGATGCAGAAAAAGCATTCAATAAAATCCAGCATCCCTTTATGATAAAAACCCTGAACAAACTAAGCATAGAAGGAATAGACCTCAAAAATAACAAAAGCCATATATGAAAAAACCATAGCCAACATCATACAGAACAGGGAAAATTTCAAAGTATTTCCCCCCAAGAACTGGAAGAAGACAAGAATGCCCACTTTCACCACCCCTCTTCAACATAGTACTGGACATCCTGACTAGAGCAATCAGAAAACAGAGAGAAATAAAAGGTTTCCAATTTGGAAAGAGGAAGTTAAATTATCTTTGTTTGATGAGGTTATGTTCTTATGTTATACTTAGGAAACCCTAAAGACTCCTCCAAAAGACTCCTAGATTTGATAAATGATTTCAGTAAAGTTTCAGGATACAAAATCAGTGTTCAAGAATCAGTAGCATTTCTATACATCAATAATGATCAAGAAGAAAATCAAATCAAGAACTCAATCTCATCTACAATAGCTACAAAACAAAACTCCACAAACAAACAAACCCCTCCCCCCAAAAAAAACCCTAGAAGTTCATTTGCACAATTCACAATTGCAAAGATGTGGAAACAACCCAGGTGCCCATCAATATACGAGTGGATCAATAAAATGTGGTATATGTATACCATGGAGTATTACTCAGCAATAAGGAACAACAGTGAATTAACACATCTGGTATTATCCTGGTTGGAGCTAGAACCCATTCTTCGAAGCGAAGTGTCACAGGAATGGAAAAACAAGCACCACTGGTACTCACTATCAAATTGGTACTAACGATCAACACTGACATCACACAGGACAGTAATATTCATCAGGGGGCGGGCAGGCGGGAGGGGGGTGGAGGGGATGGGAAAAACTTTCATTGAATGGATGCAGGGAGCACAGTTTGGGGGATGACCACGATTGTAGCTCTGACACAGGCAGTGCATGGGCAATGTATATGGCCAAAGTGTTGTACCCCCATAATATTCTGAAATAAAAAAAAAAAACAAAAACAAAAAAACAAACCCTAGAAGTTCATTTAACCAAGAAGGTCAAAGATCTCTACAAAGAGAACTACAAAACACTGTTGAAAGAAACTTTAGATGTCACAAATAAAAAAATCCTGTGCTTATGGACTGAAAAAATCAGTATCATCAAAATGACATACTGCCCAAAGTAATCTTGTAATTCTTATCAAATTATCAATGTCATTTTTCACAGAATTAGAAAAAATAATCCTAAAATTCATACAAAATCAAAAGGGCTTGAATAGCTAAAGTAATCCTAAGAAAAAAATATAAAACTATCCTCATATAGCCATCTGATCTTTGACAAAGTAGACAAAAACATACACTGGGGAAAAGAATCCCTATTCAATAAATGGTGCTGGGATAATTGGATAGTCACATATAGAAGACTGAAACAGGATCTGCACCTCTCACCTCTCACAAAAATCAACTCACTAGAGCAAATAGACAACCTACAGAATGGGAGAAAATATTTGCATGCTACACATCCAATAAAGGGCTAATAACCAGAATCTATACAGAACTCAGGAAAATCAGCAAGAAAAAAATCAAACAACCCCATTAAAAAGTGGGCAAAGGACATGAACAGAAACTTTTCAAAAGAAGATAGACTAATAGCCAAGAAACATATGAAAAAATGCTCAGCATCTCTAATCATCAGGGAAATGCAATTCAGAACCACAATGAGATACCACTTAACTGTGGTGCGAATGACCTTTATCAAAAAGGCCGAAAACAACTAATTTTGGCATAGTTGCAGAGAGATTGGAACACTCATACACTGCTGGTGGGGCTGCAAACTAGTACAACCTCTATGGAAAGTAATATGGAGATACCTCAAAGAACTAAAAGTAGAACTACCATTTGATCCAGCAATCCCACTACTTGGTATCTACCCAAAGGAAAAAAAAGACATTCTATAATAAAGACATCTGCACTCAAATGTTTATAGCAGCACAATTCACAATTGTAAAATATTTTTTGAATGCTCCCAAATTATCTTTCTAGTAAATTAAATGTTTAACAGAAAGCAATTATATTCTGCTTCCAAAATTTTTTGCTTTGCCATATTTTGAGGTGTTGCCATAATCAAAAAAGAAATAAATTAAAATCTTAAACTCTTACAAAAGTATTTTTTTAATTTCATAAATTATTTTCTTTTAAATATTTTGATATTTAAACTCTGGGTCAGCTCTTGTAAGCCCCTTCAGGTTAGAAACATGCCTGAATCCTCACAACATCTATTCTGAGACCTGGTACATTCCAAATGCTCAGAAAATGTATTAGATATGATTTATTGAATTTTTAGAAAAATACCCTTTTGTGATATGGTCAAAATATAATTCTAATATAATTATTTGTATATTAATATACTAATATATAAAATACTAATTATATTAGTATAATATAATTATATTAGTATATGGACATTCACTTCATTATTCCCATCCTGATTGGCAATATATATAGACTGAAAAATTATTTGCAGAATGAACACATATTTGCAGGTTAGAAAAAAATATTGGAATTATGGACTGAATTATCTACTGTCTTTGAATAGACTAAATACTAACCAAAGTACAAGCTATATACCTCCTTTAAAATGTTTACAAGCTACAAAAAGATAGAGGCTAATTTATTTTCCATTAATAGGATTGTAAAGTATGTAATGGAAACACAGCCAGACATTCTTTTACTAATAGCAGAAACCAAAGATATTTTGAGAAAAACAACTTTTAGTAGAAAAGAAAATATAGTATCTTTTAAACCTTTAAAACCCATAAAAGAAACAAATAAATGTTTCCATTATGTATTAGATTTGCAAAGAAAACTCTTTGAGGCTTCAAAGTAGAACATGCACTCTCTAAAGTTAATGAGTGAGAGCTGTGGGGAAATATTTTCTTACTTGGCATATCTACATGTAGTTACAGCATTTTTTTTGCATTGTGTTGCCACAATATCTCAGCAAGAAATTGGCTAAAATAGCTCTTCCAAGGGTTTCTTTCTGCTGTTTTTTTGTTAAAGCATAATTATATTTCCTAAATAGGTAGAGACGTTTTTGAGGGCATCCTGAAACTTTTGTGTATAGTGGGAGAGGAGGTGGCACAATGACTTGCTGATACATTGTGTCTCTAATATGCAAATGAGAATATGTATAATGGCTCTATTTGAAAACATAAATAAAACTAGAGAATTATTAAAGAAGGTAAAATGGCCCAAACTAAAGCAAAATTATGAACATACATAAATATAATTTTAACCACGTACCAAGAAATCTATTCAACATTCATAAATCTGAGCACCAAGAAATCACCAAGCAAGCACCAGTCACAAAGTTTTAAAATGAATTATACCAAACTTTGAAGGAATTGATATGCCATATCATATGCCATTTTTTTCCCAGAATGATGAAAGAGGAAAACCTCTCACATCTTTTAAAACAGTGATATTAATACCCCCAAAATGCCAGCATGAAATAATAATATGTTTGTTAAAATATGTGTAGATAAAATAATACATTGTGAACAAGTAGGTTTTAAACCTGAAAAGCATGAGTGATATAATATGAAGAGAACTATTACTATACATATGAATATTAACACATTGTTATTCTTAGTCCATATTAAAAACACTTAATATATGCCCATAAAAGGGATTTTTGGTGACTAACCAAAACATCTACCTAAAACCTGTAGTAATCATGTTATATAATATTGAAATATTAAGACTATTTTCATTCTGTTTAAAAAATTAGGACTAATACAAGAATACTAATTATGAGAGTTTCTATTTAATATTTCATTGGTGATTTTAGCCAACATAACAAAACAAGAAAACAATATGGTATAAAGGTTAGAAAGAAAAAAAAGAAAATAATTTGCAAAAGATAGATTAAGTACTAATAAAATAATTGTCTACATAGAAACATAAGTAATAGATTTTTAAAAGTGTGCACATGCTAAAATATCACTCTACTAAAATTGTCAATGTTCTTTTAAAACAGCAAACAACATAGGAATAAACAAAGAAACAAACATTAATATAAAATCTGAATGGGGCTAAAAACATTACCTTATGCAGAAAATAAAGTGAGACATAAATAAATAATGATTTACAATTCCTAGTAAAATTTAAATTTGCATATCTCAGCCATTTTACTTGCAGGTATTTACTTGAAAAACCTAGGGACACTTTTACCAATCTATATAGGGAGAACTGGACAAGGCTATTTATCATAGACAAATGTGTAGTGAGATTATAAAACCTGAGTAAGGAGGAAACTCATAAATTGTAGAATAGTGGTTACTTCTGGGGTGGAAGAGAGAAGAATAGGATTAGGGAGTCAAGCAATGGAGACATAAAGGAATTAAACAATATGATCAATGAGATAGACTTATAGATATGAATTGGATTTACACACCAATAATAGAGGATACATCACCTTTTCAAACACACATCAAAATTTAAAAATGATTATATATTAGATGAGAAAGAACATCAATAAGTTTCATGAGATAATAAATATCACTCCCTGATCACAAAGCAATAAAACAGAAATTTATCAAAAAAATAAAACACAATAAAATACCAAAGTCCTTTCCACCAGGAAATTAAATAAAATCTTATATTAAATGAACTCTTGGGTAAAAAGAGAAATGCAAATATGAAAAACTCCAATCAGATAGATATAATGGTCATTTTTTTAAACCTACAGGGGATAGATTGTTTTGAAGTGTAGACAATAGTAAAACACTCTTCAAGACATTTTATTAATTAAAAACAATTAGAAAAATCTTAATACCAAACTGAATGATACTATTATATTATAAGCCAATATCACTTTGCCCTCTCTGTTTTTCTTTTTGCAAATAAAAAATAAAATAAAAATAAAAGAAAAAAGAATCTTATATTTTTGCCAAACTTTTTTTTAAGTGCAAAAATGACTTGTTATAGATATTCTTTTGTACTTTGCTTCCTTAATTTGAAAATATATCTTGGAAATCACTTTATATCAGTTCATGGAGATCTTCGCCATTTTCTACAACTACATAATGCTTCAATACGTGGATACATTCATTTATTCAATCACTCTCCTATTTATGAACATAGTGCTTTATATTTCCTTTTTCTTCTTTTAGTTACAAATAATACTACATGAATACTTATGCAAATACACACATAATTTTAGGTTGTTCTTGATGTATCTTCAGTCTCAATTCACAGAAATAAGTTTGCTGGGTCAAAAGTTAAATGTCAATGTACTTTGGTTAGTTATTGCCAAATTTTTCTCCAGTTAAAAATGTAAATAAACAATTGTTAATCCATAGGTTCACTCTTAGACCATATTGTCATATATTTTAGGTTTTTACTAATCTGAGGGTAAAAGATGAGAAATTGAATCACAGTGCAGTTTAATTTTTATTTCTCTAATTATGAATTATAGTAGTAGATTTTTGTTTTTGTCTTTTAGATACCTCTGAGAGCCATCCTGAAGGTAAAACTCCCAATGATTCTTACCTTCTGGTATTATGTCCTTATGTAGTTCCCTCCTACATTGAAACACGACTTACCCTTGTGACCAATAGAATACTGCGTATGCGATAATGTGTGACTTCTGAGAATAAACCATAAAATGCATGTCAGCCATAAAAGACAAAGCCTTATACTCTTGCTTTGTTCACTGTAGGAGAATCCATCCACTCACACTGTCTCGTGGAGACGTCCATATGAAGAAAACTGAGTTCTCCCATCAACAGTCAATACCAACATCCAAGCCTACGGGAGTGATTCACCTTGGAACCAAATCATCCACCCCATTCTAGTCTTCATATAACTCTAACCCTGGATGATATTTGAATACAATCTCATAAAATGTTCAAGTCAGAAATACCCAGACACTTTCTGTTAGTGTTGGTTCTATGTAAAAGGGCTCCCCACTTTCTGAAATGTCTTTTATTTGTCAATATTTCTGAAGGATATTTCCTGCTGGAAATAATACTATGTTGACAGTGACTTTCTTTTAGGACTTAAAAGATGCCAATCCATTACTTCTCTTGTGAATATGACTCAGCTATTTTGTAAAAATAAATTGTATGTTTCTATTACTTTTAGGATTTTTGTTTTGATTTTCTCCTTAAACAGTTTCATATGATGCCAAACGTGATTTTCTCTGATCTATCCTGTTAAGTTTTGTAGCACTTCTTAAACCTTTGTAGATGGATGTCTTCTGTCAGTTTTTTTTTAATTTTATAAACTCCTCATCCACTCTGTCTTATAATAGAGACTTTGCCCCATTATCTCTCTCCTGTCCTCCTGCGTCATATATTACACATTTTCACCTACGACCACCACGGATCTTATTCTGTTTTATATATTTTCTTGTTTTTTTTGAGGAGAAGGCAATAGAAGTTTATTAATTTGGCAAATGAGGAGATTGGCAGACTCCCATCTCAAAGTACTAACATCCTCCTGTTTTATATATTTTCAGATTATTTTTGTCTCTCTGCTTCAAACTGCATTTTTCTACTGATATATCATTTTGTTCAAATATTGTCTCTTTAGTTGTGTCTAATCTGGTGCTATACTGATCTACTGAGTTTAGAATTTCAGCTATTATTTTTTTCATTTTTAGAAGTTTCATTCATTCTTTCTATAAATTTCAATTCATTTCTGAAATTTTTCTTCTTTTAATTTATGTTCTTGACCTTGCTACTGATGATTAAACACAATATTTGACAATACTGATATCTGTATCATCCAGAAGTCCTAATATTTTTTTTTTTTTGGTAATTCTCTTGGTCTTACCTCCTGGTATAACTCTAATATTGCATTGAATGTATGTGTGTGTTTGTGTATGTGTGTGTGCATGCAAACAAAAAACTAAAGAGACTCTAAATAATGTCAACTTCCTGGCAAGAGTGTATATTTTGCTTCTGGTAGCCATTTGAAAAGGAGCAATTGACCTTAACTAATCTTGGATTGAGGTGATTTGATTTGATTTGATTTGACTGATTAATTGATTTTTTATTTCAAAATATTACGGGGATACAAATGCTTTGGTTACATAAATTATCTTTGCACTGCCTGAGTCAGAGCTACAAGCGTGCCCATCCCCCAGTGTGCACCACACCCATTAGGTGTGAATTTACCCATCCCCTCCTCCCGGCTCCCACCTACCAGACCCCTGATGAATGTTACTTCCATAGATTTGATTTTATTTTGATCGGTCAATTTCCAAATTGCTCTTCCTTCAGTGTGTCTCCTTTCAGAGTCTGGCCTAAAACCCTACTATATTTTCTAGAGGTTCTCTGCCTTTGGTGGACAGTGATGTCCATAATAACCTGCCAAAAGCCCTTTTTAGCTTCTGAGACTCTCTTAGCCACCTCATTTTGCTTAATTATTAGCCTTTTTTACTGCTCTGTTCAAAGAACAACAATACCCTGGAAGAAAAAAAGTTGTGCAAAATGTGAGATTCATATGCATTTCTGTTTTCTCTGAGATCTTGTGAATTCAATTCCTGTTTACTTTCATGGTCCCGAACGCCAACATTTGTCTCTTCAGCTCTGTCTGCACAAAACTCCATTATATTCCTCACCTTCTTGGTTACAGCTTTTGACTCAGCTCTTCAGCATCTTTACCTTTGCCACTTAAGATATTCCAAATGCCTCTAGGGAAAAGTAGCAAAAAAAATGAAGCCCGTCTCATTTTGTTTCCTGACTCTCTTTGAATTTTATCAAGGTTTTCCTTTATAGAGCATAAGATCCTACCAGTCAATTTTATATAGCTAGAAGTGAAAGTTTCCTTGCTGCCTTGTTTGTAAGATTCATGGTACTAAATTGTACTTAAGATTTTTTCTTGATACTGGTAAATATGTACATTAGTTTTTGTGAGTTTCTTTCTAACTTTTAAAATTATATTTAAATATTGGTAAAAAATGATCCTGATCTCACTTCTCTCTACATTCTTTATGAAGTATTCTTTCATATTTTATCTTCTAAATCATTTGGATTCAGTATTCTTGTCCATCCCCTTTAATTGTAAATCCAGGTTATGATTTTCTTTCATCTGCTGAGACACAGTGAAAGTTTTAGTTTTCTTATTTGTTCCTGGAGATTTAACTGTTGCTGTTTTTGTATTGATTTCTTAGATTCTTTTTCAGGATTATAATTTTCCTAAAGGTGAAGTGATAAACAATTATTCACTTTATACATGACTGAAAATTTTACAATAACATACTTTTTTGACTGTTTATTTAAGACACCAAGTCTCATTATGTTGCCCTGGCTGCGCTTGAACTCCTGGGCTCAAGGGATCCTCCCCCCTCATCCTCCCTAATAGATGTGACCAGAGGCACCCAGCTCTATAATAGTGTACCTTGTAATACAGTGTCTAGTATTGATATCAGTATGCTACCACTTATAAAGATAACTGGTTTAGTTGGAAGTAGCACTGCATGTATATTAGGAGTCCTGTCCAGGGTTCTTACTGTCTTTATAACCTTGTATAAATTATTACATTTCTGAAACTCAATTTATATTCATCTCTCAAATTATTTTAAAGAGACCTATAGTTTCTTTTATAGTAATTGCACAGTTGCAAATTCAAGTGATGTAGAAAAATAATAATAGAAACTGCAAATTTTCCAACCTAAAAAAACAAAGTAACTGCAATTTCTCTACATGATCATTTTCCCAGCCTATCTTAAATGCTGAACTTTTTTGGATTCTATAAGCATCACTACCACAGTTTTTTGTTTTATAATTATAGTGTTTAAGATTTTGCTTGTATTCAGTATTTCCAGAGCAGAAATTTATACTTGTTCTCCAACTATTCATCTAGTATTATTCAACCAGAAGAGAAGCAACTTCCCCTCTGTTACACTTTAATGGACATAGTTTGGCAAGTGTTTTTCAACAAGCTTCACCTTATTCCTGAAAAAATCTCTAGGCATTCTCTAGGCAGGCAAAAGCTAGTAAATCAAATGTAGTGTTAATCAATAAAAGTAATCAACCTCTGAAGCAAAACCTTTCTATTACAATGTGTAACAACTAGCTCTTGAGTGTACTTTAAGAAACAATTTAAAGAGTAAACACAGAGTTGTTCTGCTACACTTCTTTCCATTTTATTTCAAGTACTATTAGAATTTTAGATGAGAATAGAGCTTAAACAGATTCTTTGAGAGTTTGTGCACTGATGAGTATGAAAAGAATGTTAAAGAGAATTTAAAAAGCAATGGAAATCCATGTGAAAACAATTTCTATGTGATGTGAAATATAGAATAAAAATAAGCTCTGCTGTATAATTCCAAATATGACTTTGTATGTGAAATAAAAGTTTAATTTTGTGGTTTATGTGCCATTCGAAATTTTTGTCTAACTTCCATGTCAGTTTCTGTTGTGCAATTTTCTCACCTGTAATCAACTATAGATTTAATGGTATGCCTAATCTTCCTTTAAAATTTTATTTGGTTGAATTGTTCTATACCTTATGCTTTGCTGACATAGATTTTTAAATTAATTAATGGATTACCTAAGGGACTTAAAATAACAGAAAAATTAGAATACGAGTTTAATATTAAAGTAATTGAGCATTAAAGAACTAGTTTAATAAAGAAATTGTTAAAGATTGTTAAAAAAAAGTTTAGAACAGGTATGTATTAAAGGTGGTTAGGGAGAAAGGAATTAAAACCATAAATTAAAAAAAACTACACTGAACTCATGTCATTAAGAATGAACTTAAGTTTAGTTGGGATACATTATTTTTAGCATTTTTAAAAACATTTTTGATGACTAAAAGAAATACTAGTATTTTACTCTTCCCCAATTCTACTAAATATAAAAATGTTAATGACAAGTAATTTACAAACTATCCAAATGATAAATGCTTATGTTTATTTTGTCATAAATTTCTAATAACACTCACTTTTTGAAAATATCACTGAGTAATGTACATAGATCTCTAAATATTACATATCTAAATATCACCAAGCCAGTGGGGAACAATAGTAATAACAGTGATAACAACCACCAACAAACAACACTTACTATTGTTTACTATAGAACAAGCCTATCTTTGCTGACATATGGTCTAGTCTACATTGCAAGTTTGTAAGCAGCCCTCTCATATTTGAAAAACAAAACATGAAACTCTAAATTAGGGTATATTTGGCAATCTTTGCACATCTGAGCTTCATCTTAAGTATCTATAACTCATGGGGAGCTGCAAAATATGTTTAAGACTAAAGCACTTAGATGAGCCACAGTCAGATTAGGGACTAGGGAACTGTAAAGTCTGAAGGACTTTTGCTGTGATGATCCCCTTACATTATTAACTGCTTAAACAGCAGGTAGAAAGAAGCAGTGGGCATAGCAAAACACTTGACCTGCATTTTTGGTTCAAGCGCATGAGAGCTAGTGTGGTGCAGCTCATCTGCTAGAACCTCATTACCAGCTTCATTATGGACTTATTGCCTGAGTTAAGCTGCTACACTGTACAAACTCCAGCCAAGAAGGAAATTGGAGTATCAGGGGCAAAATCAT
This sequence comes from Daubentonia madagascariensis, assembly GCA_023783475.1. NCBI lineage: Eukaryota > Metazoa > Chordata > Mammalia > Primates > Daubentoniidae > Daubentonia > Daubentonia madagascariensis. The sequence goes on from JAKFHU010000725.1 coordinate 3,475,281, forward strand.
ATATGTGGCCTGTCAGATTAAGAATGGATGATGGCTAAAATTTAGGAGCTGTGTGTAGAGTTAATTTCTAAGTTACTATAATATTCCTCAAATAAGGATTTAGGTAAGATCCTTATTTTTGTAATCAAAGTAAACATGTAAAATTTGGTGATCTACATGCATAGACTTTCATGTTCAATTTTCAATAATTGATATCTATCATCTATTCCTGTTTTCCAAGCAGTATCTTAATAAAATGAGGTTCATTTTGAGATAAGGAACTGGCAAGCCCTGTTCAATAAAGAGTCATAAGCCCCTAAGCAAGGTCTCTGATAAAACAAGAGATGGTGGAGAAACTGGCCAAAAGCAGCTAGAACCCAGATGGCCATGAAAAATGACCTCAGGTTACCCTCACTGCTCATTATACCCTGCTTATAATATATTAGCATACTAAAAGAAACTCCCACCAGTGCCACAACAGTTTACAAAAGCCATGGCTACTTCCCCTATGGTTTAAAAGAGGAGGAACCCTCAATTCTAGGAACTCCCCACTCCTTTCCCAGAAAGCTTATAAATAATCCTCCTTCTGCTTAACATAAAATTAAATGGGAGGTGTAAAATAAGACCATGGAAACTCACAAGGGGCTACTCTCTCTTGCTTTGAGAGATAGCTGCTGCCCATCTATGAGGTAGCTTCCATTTTTATCTTTTCTTACTTTGATAAACTTGGTTTTGCTTTCCTCTGTCAGCCTGCTTTTGAATTCTTTCCTGCACAAAGCCAAGAACTCACTTGGCCTTCAAACGGACACCAGTTTTGGGGTCCATTTTCCTTTATCAATTTTTTGGTTTTTGGCCACTATATATGACAGACTCCAGGCTTTTAGGCCAACGGTCTGCAAATATATTCTTCCAGAGAGACTAAAATTTATCAGGGAAGTATTTACAGTTCAGATTGCCAAATGTTTGTTTAACGATCTTATACTTCTCAAAACCAAGCTGTTTTAAGCATAATTTTAAAGTATATTCATTCACTCCCTAAGATGACATAAAGCCTTTTTTGAAATAAGGCTAATGGAATTTAATTCTCCATCTCTGCTGAAGCGATTATAAACTTTCATGTAATAATATCTCTTCAGCTTTTTCTGGCAATCCCCAAGGGTTAGGAAATGGGTCCAGAGAATAGTCTAATGACAATCATTTTTCTTACTAAAACTCTTACTTTTTGTGCATTTAACCATTTATAATAGTTATGAATCATTCATTTATGTTAGCACATGTTTTAATATTCTGAAACAGGCAGAGCTTTGTAGCAGTTTTCACTGTATGATTCTACTCTATACCACCTGCATCTTATGAATCAGCAGCTGCTTGCAACATCAATTGGACAATCAACCTCTAAGGCCACAGAGTGATAAGCTTAATTATAAGACTTAAACTTCTTTTATAAGGCAAACAATTTTATTTTGATTCTTAAACTCTACAAGAGGAATTTGTCTCTTCTATCCCAACAATTGAGTTATTTACTGTTTCAACTTGCATTATTGACTGACGAACCCTAGTGGCTTCTTCAAAGTCTATAATACAAGTGTCAATAATCACACTTTAAACCTTTATCAGAAGTGTAAAATAGCAGTAAATGATGATAAATTGGTCATGTGCAATGTGACTTATTATAGTGGCAAAGCATAATCTTCTTAGGCTAAATCCTATCTGTCATATATTTAAAAATCAAAGCTCTCAAAACTCCAGTGTATAAAATGAAACTTTAAAAAAAGTCTAAAAAATGTAAATGCTGTGGAATTTGTAAAAATAATTTACTGCTTTAATTTTTATCCCTTGTTTTTGCATCATTAATTAAAGAAATTTAAGTGAAACATAATGCTAAATAGTTTCATATCAATTCTGCTAGATATCTCTTTCCAGACAAATTTCTATTTAAGTTGATAGCCTGATATCAATAACCACAATATTATTTAATTTCTACATTTTTCATTGTTTCATACATATTTGGAGTAACTTGAACATGAATTACAAATAAAAAACAAGATACATTAGAATGAGAAATTAGCTGTTATAGTGTTCATTTTACATCTTTTATAATAATCTATTTTTAATTCAAGAAACCTAAAGTAAAATGAACCAATATGAAAGTTAAATCAAACAAACATTAGAAATCAAAACTAAAATTCCTTCTAAATAATTTTGTTTTAATATTTTAACTGTGGTTAATTAGATAAGTTAGAAATAGAATAATCGGCATATGATGAAGATTGGCTTGTTAGTGGGTTGAACATTACTACTCCTCTGTTTCTAAGTGATTGAAGCACTTAGTGAACCAAATTTTATGAGATATCTCTGAAAGATGGAAAATGAACTGGATAATATTGAAAATGTTAACAAAATTCTAAAACTAATAGGACAGTATACTGAAAAAAATGTGCCTGGTTTCACAAGTACCAAAAAACTAGAAGTAGTACCTTCCAGAAAGGAGAATAACTATTTCCTAGGGATGTCATAACAAATTACCCCAACCTTGGGGGTTTAAAACTACAGAAATTTATGCTCTCATAGTTATGGATGCCAGAAGTTCAAATTTAAGGAAGCGGCAGGACTGCACTCCTGTCAAACGCTTTAGAGGAGAATATGTTCCTTGCTTCTTCCAGTTTCTGGTAGTTGTTGGCATTCCTTGGCTACAGCCACACCAGTCCAATTTCTACACAAGTCTTTACATTACGTTCTCCTTTGTCTATCTGTGTCTTCTTCTCTTCTGTCTGTATCTCTCTCCTGTAAGGATACTCGTAGATATATTCAGGATAATCAGAATGATCTCATCATCTCAAAGTCCTTAACTTAATTATATCTTATACATCATTTTCCAAGTAAGGTAATATTCACAGGTTCCAGGAATTAGGACGTGGACATATCTTATAGGAAGCCACTATTCAGGCCACTACATAAACCAACAATTATTTTTTTATAATAATGTGTTAGGATCATTCACACAAGTCAATCATTTTTCAATGTCCAACTCCTTTTGGAACAAGGATATAACAAAGAAAGATTTATTCTGTCATGAGCAATAATTTCAGATTTGCAGTTAGGACAAGGATACATGTGTAGGTTTGGTAGGTTAGAAATTTTTAATGAATTGCCATCAGCCAATTGTGGGCTAATGGGTAATTATGAAGCTTCTGGGACCACAGATAGGAGGGAGGTTGTATCCACTTGCATGATAATCCTTCAGAGACTTCACCAAGATTGGAGAGAATTCTGAGAAAGCATCCCTCATCATGCTGCCTGAAGCAGAGAAGCAACTGAAAAACATTACTCAGACATAACTAGATCTCCCCTATCTGCCATATCTGTCTGGCTTTGATGTTTGCTATTGTCTTGGGAGTATGTCAATTCATTATTCTTAACTTTCTGTATCTTGTAGGCAGTGTTGCAGAAAGCTAGATTCCTGTGTAAGAAAGTAAAGATAATTTATTCCTGGACATGGTCATGCTTTTCCTTCCTGTGGACCTTTAGTGCATTTGTTTGAGTTCATCTAGTTGGGAGTTAGACTGGGTTTAAATGTGATACTGCTTTAGTTATGCTCATTTTATGCCCATAAGTGGCTACACCATCCTTTTAGTTCTGTTTTTAGTGTAGGTGTTTGAACTAATCTATTAATAGTTAGGGGGTGGGCTTCGATGGAGGATGGTTGTCACTATGGTTACCTTCAGTGTACCACCCATGCCAGATTCAACTACTGATATCTTTTGTTTAGAGTGGCATTTTATTTACCCTAGGATTTTTTTTTTTCCAATGTCTGTTTATATGTTTTTTTTTTTAAGCTGTCTATCTTTTGGCAGTATATCTCTCTGTTCACTGGTATTAGTGGTGCTTAATTTTGAGTCAACTTGACTAGGATGTGGTGCCCAGATATGTGGTCAAACATTATTCTGGATGTTTCTGTGAGGATGTTTACAGATAAGACTAACATTTAAATTGATAGACTTTGAGTAAATCAAAATACCCTCCATTGTATGTGGGCTTCATCCAATCAGTTGAAAGCCTCAGTAAAACAAAAGACTGACCTGTCTCCAAGCAGGAGGGAGTGCTGCCAACAGATGGCCTGCAGACTTGACCCTTAACATCTGCTCTTCCCTGGGTCTCCAGCCAGAGAGCCTTTGAACTTAATGCAGATTTTGGACTTGCCAGCCTCCATAATCATGGGAGCCAATTCTTACAAGAAATCTCTCTATATATACGTGTATATCCTATTGGTTCTCTTTCTCTGAAAAGCCCTAATACATTGCTCAACTTTGGTTAGCTTGGTGTTGGGTGGAGAATGCACTTCATTCTAATTGAGCCTTAGCCTTAGATAAGCACCAGGTGCCTGAGTCTTGGTTATCTATTCTTCTCAATCCTCCTGCCCCTCCACAGTTGTATTTCTCAGCCCACCTTGTATTAATATTTTTATTCCTTCTCCAGGGATAGCTGTTTTTTGTTTGGTGGTTGGTTTGTTTTTTGTTTCCTTTCCTTCCTTCAGATGAAATATGTTTAATTCAGTGCTCTAATGGTGACAGTGCTTGTTTTCTTACCTACACATATTAAGGCTTATATTCCAAAGAGGAGTAGAGAAAGGTACAAATGGAATTTCATGCCCCTCCTACCATAGCTGCTATTCTTCTCTAGGTCTGTACCATAAAGGGCATTTTCTTATAATTTTACCCAATAATTTCTGTGAGCACCAGATGAGGTTCATGGAGAAAACTGTCAAGAGAGTAGGGACCCTAGTGTCTTCACACTCCCTCACCAATGCATTCCTGATATCCACCAATTTCCAAGCTTTGGTAAATAAACTCTTCTTCCCAGTATCCAACTGCAGGTGATTGCTTGTGTTTAGTCTCTTCCTGCAGGTATCTCCTTAGATTTTGGGTCAGTTTGTTGCCCTGCAACTTCAGGTTCAAGGAAAGTTGTGAAATTGTAGTTTGGCTTTTTTCATTGTAGGATTAGGAGCAACACTCTTTCTAGTGTCTACATCCCTGAGCAGATACCAGATATTAACAACAGATTTTTATTGAAATGCTTAGACAACTTGGTCATCATTTGTAATAAGAAAAAAAAAATCCATATCTCATATTGTGCACAAAGAATTTCCAGTTAGATTATGGATACAAAAATGAAAAATGAAATCATACAAGCATTATAATGACACATGTGTGAAATTGTCTTAAATCTTAATGTAGGAAAATGCTTTCTAAATATGATTAAAAATTGAGAGGCAGTAAATAAAAAGATTAATGGATTTGAGTACATAAAAATTTTTTAAAGCTTTAGAATTGTGGAAACCAACATAAAATAATTAATGAAAACTGTCAAATGAGGAAGAAATTTTTACAATAAAGAAAAAGACTAATATTCTTAATATTAAAGAAATACAAATTGATAGATCAAGTAGTAAAACCTCTATTAAAAACAAAAGAAAAATTATGCACAGGAAATTTAACAAAAAGATATATAAATGCATTTTGAAAATACAAAAGCATTTTAAAACTCACTCATATTTAAAGAAATATAGTCAAAACAAATTTAACATACTACTTCTTACCCATCACATTGGAACAATTTTAAAAGTATTGAAAAATGGTTGGAGAGGCTGTGCTATCAGGCATACTCAGCATGGCTGGTGGCAAATGCAAACTGGTATAACCCTTCTGGAAGGAATTTGACAATACTTAAAAAAACTACTCATGAACTTAGCTTTTGACCCGAAAATCTTTTTTATAGAAATCTACCCTGAAGATGCCTTTCTTACATGATAAAAATACACTTGAGCAATGTTATCATTGTAGCATTATTTGTAATTGCAAATATTGGACGTGACATAATGTCTACATAGAAGAGAAGGTGAGTAGACTATGTTAGTTTACCATAGTTTAAGCTCCAAATCTAGGAGTAGTCAAATGTCCTAACTAATAATCCATAAAAATGGAAAGTCAGGTAATATTAGAAAGTCCTCACTTGAGGAATCGCTATTACAATAATTTTTGTTATATCTCAATCAACATTATAAATCTCACTAATTAAAATCATGAATATCATAAGTACATTATGATTAGTGAAAACTGTAACTTGTTACAGTCATGGGGATTAGAATGGGCTCTTTGGAGGTAGTTGGCAACCTTGCATGAAGAGAATGTAAAGATTTAGTGAGAGCTTTACAAAATATCACCTTAGGTATTTTGAATAGTCCTCAGAAACTCATGGGCAGGTAATATAAATCCTATAAGGCTTGCAGTCCTGCCCCCTGGGCATAGCATCTGAGTTTTGATTCCTAAGTGATTCTGCTTAGCCTTGGGTTTCTGAGGATTCTCCTTGCCTGATTTCAGTTATAAGGATAGTAGAATCTGGTCTCTATTATTGTCATTTATGCTTTAAGTGAAACTTTCCTGAGCTAGTATATGGCTTTTATTTTACATGGCTGGATTTATTTTTGCTATCATTTGTCATGTGATTTTAAAAACAATAGTATTAAAATAGCCCCATATTTTTTCTTATAGTGCAAGCTACCAGTTTGTGACAGTCATGTGAGCCTCAGAAAATGACTTAGGTACCTTTATATCTACTTTTATTGTATCTTACAGTGATACTTACTTTCTTAAGAAAAGTAAACTCAGCTTTTCAATTGTGTGAGCCAGCTTTTGTGTTGTTCTTTGTTAAAGGTTTCAGATTATTTGTTTATTGTCTGTTCTGTCTATTGGTATAGTCAGGTTTTTTTGTTCTTTAATAAACTAATAAAATTTGATAATATCTATGTTTTCAAAAAGCTATTGGAATAAAATTGGGCACAATATTCCTCTTTTTCTGGTGACCTATATTAAATCTCTAACCATGTTTCCCTTTTCATTTCCAACATCATATATAAACAATCTACGTCAGTTTCATTGATCTTTCTAGTAAGAAGTTTACCTATTTTATTAGTATTTTAACATAATTACTTTGGTAAATCAGATTAACTTTGATTTTTTACGCACTTTATTAATTATTTTCTGGATTATTAAGTTCAACATTTAACGTATATTTTTAGTTTTTCATCTGTTTCTAAGTATTTATATGGCAATGGTAGATTCTAAAAGGCAGAGTTAGGTACATCCTTCAGTTTGACTTGCAGTACTTTTATTAAGTTATTTAAACATATTTATCATCTTCTTTTTCATAGAAACTTTACTAGACACTTAGGATATACCAATATTAAAAAACAACCTTTGCCCCTATGGAACTTATAGTATTTTTGGGGAAAAATAACAAAAATAATAAGGAAGATCATTAATAAGAAAATGTCATGACTATATTAGAAAGGGGTGAGTGCTAAGAAAAATTGTGAAGGCAGTGAGTGGTGGCAAAATGCAATACCAAATAGAAAAGTTAGGATATGCCTGAAAAGATCAAATTTGAGCAAAGATTTGAACAAGATAAAAAAGTTAGCTAAAGGGAAATGTGACTTATGTGCATAAATAACAACTTTGGCTTTTGTTAAGTACAGGTTAAAGGAAGACAGAGAAGAGTTGGGAATGCTCTGAGATATAAGGACAGCTGTGAATAGCTGGTAGCAATAACAGGATTGAACACAACTTGTATCTATTTTTGAAGTATAGAAGGTAAAATTTTCTAATGTATCAGATATGAAGTGACAGAGAAAGAATAGACAATTATGACTTCAAAATTTTTGCCCATCAATGAAGAAAGGGTGAACTGTAAGTGGAGCAAAAAATATTTTGAATTCAGTTTTTTGTGTGTTGAGTATGAGAAATGTTTTGCACATCTAATTTGAACTGTGGAGTAAGTATATGGATATCTGTTTAGAGTTCAAGAGAGGTCTGGGCTGCTGAAATAAATTTTGAATTTGTGAACATAGAGATGGTATATAAATCCATTAGAATGGATGGGATCACCACAGAAGAAAGCATTGAGAGAAAAGAGGACCAATAAAAGAACTGTAAAGAATTTCAACAACAGAAGTTTTGGTAGAAGAGAAAAAAAAAAAAACACTAAAAAGGATTTGCAAAGAATGACCAGTGAGATGGGATCAAAACCAAGAGGGTCTGTTGTTCTGGGAATAAAGTGAAAAAAGTACATCAAGGAAGGAGTGATGTTGTTATATCAAAGGTCATGAGAAGTGTAAAATGTTAAAAATTGTAAATGTGAAAAATGACCATCAGATTAAGCAATAAGAGATTATTGCTTCACAAAAACTTATTTTTCAGAATGGTACACTGGTGTGAGCCAGAGCTTAGGCCCATCAAGAGTAAAGGATGGGTAAGTTTGTGAGAAGCAAGAATTACAAATCTGAAAGTGGTTAAAAAATTGTGGGCAATGGTGCACTGGAGTGAGTGAGCTAGCAGAAAGAAGTTGGTGATTGCAGAATAGGACACATAAAGTTTAAATTATAGAAACATTATAATAATTAGCAATTGTAAGATCTATCATGTAACCATGGGGGAAAAGTGGCTGAAGTAGGGAAATGGACAAAATCATTAGAGGAGGAGAATTTAAGGAACTGAATGGCTAAGGAGTTGGAAAGGTTATTTCTGTAAATATTGAAACTTCTATGAATTTTGGGGTGATACTTGAGAAAGTGACAGTGGGAAAGTTACTAAAATCATAAGGACATGAAGGGTGGTGCCTTGAGGCTACTCAGATGAAGATGACATAATAAGATGTTGTGGTTGATATAGTCTCTTACTAGATTCAGAACTAGAGATTTTAGGAAGGATGGTTGTATTACTTATGTTTTGCTGCAAAATCAATTAATCCAAAATTTAGCAACTTAAAAACAGTAAATATTTATTATTTCAGAGTTTCTGTTGGTCAGGAATTTGAAAGTAGCTTTGCTACATGCTCTGTCTTGGGATCTGTCTCATGATGTTACAATATTTATGTCAACTGTGACTGAGGTCATCAGAATTTCTTTACTGAATCTGGAAGATCTACTTCTAAGGTTGTTTACTCATATGGCTAGCAAGCAGCTGCTGGTGACTGGAAGGAGGTCTCAGTTTCTTAACATGTGGACCTAGAGCTGGTGGAGTGTCCTCACGACTTGGCAGCCAGATTCAGAGCAAGTGACTCAAGAAAAAGAAAGAAGATGTAATGTCTTTTATGACTTATCCACACTTTCTCACTTCTTGCAATAATGTGTTAGTTACCACAGCAACCTTATTGAATGTGGGAGGGGCCTACGAATACCACATGAGAATTATTAAGGACAATCCTGGAGGATGGCTGCCAAAAAAGTTGGAAATGGAATCTAAATGCGGTGGTTGAAATAAAGAATATCTAGTGTACTTCCAAACAAAGTGATATAACATCTCTGTGAAAAAAGTAAAGCCACCATTGAAAAAAAAAAAAAGCCACCATGGAGAGATACTGCAAGAGAATTTTTGAACTAATTAGTATACGTTGGAAACAGCTGGATTGGAATTTGAGCAACAAATGAAGGGACTATTCAGATAACATGTTCACAATATGGAGAATTTTATGTACAATGAAATTTTATGCATAGCTGTTATACATAACAGCGAATTTCAGTGGTAAAGAGTTTAAGGAATTTAGATGACACTGCAAAAGGAGAAATAATAGGGATGGACAGAGCTTTGTTGGGATTAAGGTGTGGAAATAGAAAGGTAACCTGACAGAGGAGTCATGTGGTGACTAACGTAAACAAAGATATGATGAGATTAGTCCCACCGGATTCATTGCAGACAGTGTTAGCAAGGCTTTGAGTACTATGGGATAAGGCAGGGTGAGTTTCTGGAGTTTTCTCTAATTCCTTCTGTAGGTAGAAGTCCAAGAGAAAGGAAGCTTTAAGCCATATTACTCAGGCCTCTCCCAGATGACAGCATTGGACATTTCAGGGAGATTTGGGCTGAATCCCAGTGGTTTTAGTGGTGGGGTTTCTGTTACACCCATGTGTGGGTCTTTTCCTTAACTCTGAAGATAGGGTTAGAGGAAGACCCAGGAGAAGAAACATAGTCATTTACATTTTTATGTATTACCAATTATTTTGTAATTTCTGTTGTGATTTCATTTTACATGGAAGAGCTTTTTAGAAGTGTTTATTTTTAAGTTGCCAAAATGTAAGAGGATGAGGGAAGGGCTTCTTTTATTCCGGATTTTTTATTGTACTACATTGAGTATTAAGACTATGATTTGTATGGTGGTAACTATTATTATTTCTTATAAATTTGTCATTTTGTCCCTTGAAACATGAACAGCTTTTGGAAAGGGTTCATGTGTTTGGTGATGGTTGTAGGGCTATTACTAAAATGTGGATATGTGCACACACACACACAAATACTGTATTTTATCTATTTAAATATAATAGATAAAATATTGATATAGTATTTACATTCTGTATTTAAACTACTTTACTGTTCAATGTTCTTAATAATTATTTTTCCACTGGGTGGTTCATTTTGAAAAAAGTTGAAATATTACATTAAATATATTATTTGAATTCTAACAATTCATGCTTTATATATTTATAGTCTATTATAAAAGGTCTATAGCAGTGAATATTTATTATATCTTAGTAAATTGTTCTTTATATATTAAATACTATCCTTCTTTATTCCTATTCATGCTATTCTGTTTAACTCTCACAATACTATATGTCATCTTTCTGTTATAGAATTATCTGGTATTCTGTTTTGACATTCCTTAATTTTATAACTTTCTGAATCATTATGGTTCAGGGGAGACTCTGAAATAGTACATAGCTGCAATTTTTAAAATTTAATTTAAGTGATTTAATAGCATTACATTGATTATAATCGCTGATATATTTGAAGTCATTTATATGATTTCTATTGAGTTTTCTATTGACTGTGTTTTTCTTTTCTTTTTCTCCTTTTCTCCTTATGTTAGATCAGTGATTCTCAAGGGACGTTATTTTAGGTTTCCAAGGGAAGTTATGCCACTACAATCACGACAAGCAGAGGGGAACTATGGACATCAAGTGGGTAGAGGTTACATATGCTTTTAGGCATCTTACAATGCTTAAGACAATCTCATACCACCAAGAAATATCCTGCCTAAAATGTTTGTATGCCAAGGTTGAGAAACCCTGTTTTAAAAATTTATGTGTTAGTTGTACTGTTCATTTTTCTTAACTTCTTTTAATTTGGAATAGATTTTTTATTTATATTATTTTATTTATTTACAACTTAAAAACAGTTTTTGGAAGAGATTGGATTAATGGACATCTTTATTTGCCTATACTGCAAAGAAAGTCATTTGAAAAGATTTAAATAATCCAACAATTTCTCTCATTTTTGTATGGTTTTAAAATTTTTAGTTCTACCAGATTTTTAATTACCCCACACTAAGTTATTGCTAATATTTACAGACAGTAGCTGTATATATTTACCTATAAGTTTCATCATTTTCTTTAATTATAGCCCCTCCCTCCTCTCTGTGTCTCCTTTCCTTCTTGCTGAGGTACAGCCATTAGTGGCTTTTTCAGTGAAGATAGATGGATGGCATATTCTCTGGTTTTTGTTATGTCTAAAAAGGCTCTTATTTCACTTACATTCTTGAATAATAATGTGGCTTTTATAAAATTGTATTCGTAATAATTCCCCCTCAGCACTTTGGAATCTTATTTCACTATCTTCTGGGACTTAACTGTTGTTGTCTGTGATCAGTGTGTTATTTCTTCACAGGTAATTTTTTGCTTACCTCCAACATATTTAAAAATATATTTCTTACTTGCTAGGTGGTAATTTTGATGCCATGTGTTACTAGACAGTAAGTTTTGATATCATGTATCTCAGTATTGATTAGCTTTTATTTATCCTGCTTGGGACCGATTGTGAGTCCTATAGTTGTGTAATTGGATAAACAATTAAGTCAGTTCTGGAAAATTATTAATATTGTCTTCTTAAATAATTATTTTCTTAAATTGTTCCCTCCAACTTTCTGCAGTGACTATTAGAACCTTGTCTTATCCTCTATACTTCAAATTCCATTTAATGTTTTTCCACTTAATTTATTTGCAGAATTATAATACATTTCTAATCGTATAATCAAGTTCAACAGTTTTTCTTTCACCTGCATAGCTTGAACTTTTCATTCTTTGTTAATTATTTTTCTTTTTTTAAAGGCTATAATCTTTGGAATTATTGAAACTGGAATTTCTATTTTTAGCTTCATCAAATATGCCTATTTTAATTTTTGTAACGTCCTCTTTGTCCCTATGGATTCTCTTCGTACTTTCATCACTTTTAACCTCGTGGTCACAAGATGGCTGCTGAATATTCAGCCTCACACATATGTTTGATGTGAGGATAAGATAAATGAAGTTCAAAACTCTGAAGGACTTTTATCTTTTAAAAATGTTATCTTGAAATCCCTACCCCATTGTGGCACCATGACCAAAAGCGGGAATAAAGAGCTGTGGTTTATTCAGCAACCTCCTTAGGAGACAGATGCCCAAGAACTACACAGGCACTTGGAGACGTGGATGTGACCTGCAACGGGTAGACCGTGACGGCCGTGCTCTGCTCAGGTCTCTCTTGCAACCTGCCTTGGGAGCGTAGCTGCCTATCAGCCTCCCGCTGCCACCCCCATCGGTTCCATCGCAGCGTTCAGATGAAGGCCCTGCTTCTCTTAAACTGTCCCCAGCCAAAGACTGAGCCTGGTATTTAATGCCAAAGCCGTCTGATTTCTGCCCAGTTCAGGACTCCTTTAAATTCAGCCCATTGGCCAGGCCAAAACTCTTTCAAAACTGAGTTGTGGACAAAATCTCTTTCTACCTCGTCCTTTTACATGATCTGAAGGCTCCCCATGTCTATTCCTGTCCCTGTGGTTGGCCACCTGTGTATATCTTGGAGTTTGTAAAGGCGCTTTCATTTAGTCTTTGAAAATGTTGTTTAAGAGATTTTGGTTCCTCTATCTGGGTACTCTAATTTTGGAAGACCCCAAATTATGCTACCACCACTGTTATCATATTCCCTGAATTCAAACAATAAATGTTTATAGATGAAGGTCTAGTTTTTTATTAGATATATTAATTTATTAATCTAATAAAATTTGTAGTATTTATTTTAAACAAATACTAAGGTATATAACTTTATCAGCTCTTTAGTAATTTTAGAGAACATAGTGGAATTGTGTGTCCTAGAAAATTGCTTCTAAGCATAGCTGTGAGCACAGAAAAGAGAAACCAGGCTCAGGAAAGTTCATAGTATCACTAAGTCTATCATAACTAACAGGATGAATTCATATATAAATTGGTTTTTTTTTTGGATGATTTCCACAAAGCCTAGGGTAAAATTATAATTAAAATAGTAAAAATACACATAATAATAAAATTACAAATAAGAAGAGTTGTAATATATTTCTTTTTTATTCTAAGATATAAAAGTTCCACATAAATTTAGTATTAGTCCATGAATTAGTAGTTAACATTATCAACTGCAGAATAAACTTTTCTTATATTCAGCAAACTTTGATAATTCTAAAAGTGAAGCTATGTACTAATATTTTAGTACAAAAATATCAGTATCCATGAGTAACTGAAATGTAACATTCTTTATTTTAGCAAGTTACATATAAGGTGTTCATTGGTATATGTATTTTCTGGAGAGAAAGAAAATAGGTATATTCAATTGGTAATTCCACACCATGGAACACAATTCTCAAATATAAGGAAATGACATTGTAAGAATTCAAGTCATTTTGATTGAGAGAGGTAAAACAAAGGAAATTTCTAAGTAATGCCCTTAGAGAACTGTAGCTTACATAACTGTCACTTAAAAGAGAGATAATAATTTGTGTAGACACTGAGTCTGGCAGAGCTATGGGGACAATATATCTTTTTGATTTCAAATATTATTTCATTTTTGATGCTAAGTCTTTCCTGCAATATTAACTGTTCCTACTGTTTTTCCTCAACGACCTTGACCACCATGTGGGAAGTAATGAATCCCGTCTTCCTACGTTTTGAAGGGTTTGGTAATTTATCTTGGAGGGATGTCAGTGCAAAAATGGTCTCATCGTTATTTGAAAGCTGTATCAAAAAAAAAAATACTCAAAACAAAAAAACCCAAAACACTAATGCTTCATTAGGCAGATGTGAAATCAACTAAAACCATGAGTTATTTTAGGTTTCAGCATATTTTAGATGCAGTAAGATAGTCTAGTTTCTGTTTCCATCCAGCAGGATTTTGTGAGAGCATATGTATAGAGGTCTATGAGACAAAGGCAGGGTAATATGAGAACTAGTGTTGATTTCTCCACATTTAAATATTTATTCTTACAATTTATTTTGGGCAGAAATCAGATGTTATATTATTTTCATCCCATTAAATACACTTACCACATAGCAAGTCCCTAATTACTAATTCATTAGTTTTTGATTATGAACTTGCTCACATCATAGTCTCTAGGTAGTGTATCTTTTTTTTTTTTTTTTTTTGGTAATGGCTTTTGGGAGTCTTTGTTTTCTCCAGTATATGAGGTGCATTGTTGCCTGCCTTATTTTTAGATGAAAACAAGTAAGTGTTTGGAACTTCAGCTCTTTGTCATTATAACCAAAGCACCTTGTGCCTTACTTTTCTGGGAGATGAGTTGATCTTGTTTCCATAGTATGATTCTGGAAGAGGTTTTTTGAACCTTTTTAGGAAGTAGGAAATCCTTTCTTTCTTGCATTCCTGAGTAAAAATGGACCACCTCTCTACCCCCTTACACTTTAAACAAGAAAGGAGAAGATCAGGAGAATTCCTGGGTAACACAATTAAGCATGCCATCTCCTCTTTCCTCTTTACCAACCCACCAACTACACGTGCCACAAAAGCCATTTTGAGTGGTATTGCCAAAGGCAGAATTACAGAGAAGCTACTGAAACTTAAACTTCAAGGCCCCTCCTTTGCAAGCACCCCTTCTAAGGCTCTAGGAGAGACCCTACAAATGTGTTGCCATTGACATATTATTTTTGAAAATTTGCAATGGTAAGATTTTTCTGTTCTCATTCTTTAAAATGGCCTTTAGCTTGAATAGGCTTTAGGTCCCTCAAAACTTTCATCTGCCTCTGGCATATTCTGAGTGCTCACAAGCATAGGAAGAATGAATGAAAAAAAAGGTCATAAAACCTTTGAGCTGTTTGGAGCTTCATACTTTAGCTACCTCAATACTTTCCTACTAAAGAGGAAGAAATTAGGCCTAGAGAAGTTCAGTGACATGCCTAAAGTCACAAAGCTTGTTAGCTGCAGAATCGGTGCTAGAATTCAGTTGTTTAGGATGGGCGTGGTGGCTCATGCCTGTAATGCTAGCACCAGGAGGATTGCTTGAGCTCAGGAGTTGGAGACCAGCCTGAGCAAGAGCGAGACCCCATCTCTACAACAGATAGAAAAATTAGCAGGGCGTGGTGGTGCACACTTGTAGTCCCAGCTACTCGGGAGGCTGAGGCAGGAGGATCTCTTGAGCCCGGGAGTTTGAGGTTGCAGTGAGCTGCAATGACGCCACTGTAATTTACCAGGGCAACAGAGCAAGACTGTCTGAAAAAAAAAAATTCAGTTGTCTAAATCCTAATCTAGTGTTCTTTTGAATATACTACCCTACTCCTTAGGAGGGAGTGAGCCAAATAAGAATGGATTATCATGTTGTGTTGACTTAGTAACAGACTAAATACTTCTGAGTTTGGGAGATAAAGATTAAATTCTAGTCCTGATACGTGCTGAATGAGAGAGATTCTTATACTTTTTTTTTCAATTTGTTAAGTGGCAATATCTGTTTCAAAGTATTGTGAGTCAGTATGTGGGAATTTTCTAAGAAAGTAAAAAACTCTCCAGCTGGCATTCTAGGCTGTGCCTTTCCCAGTTGAACATAAACAATGCTTACAGATATAAATAAGCCATAAGCATGACCACCCCCAAACAAAAAAAGATTAAATTTCCCCTTTTCTGATCAACCTCAGTGAGCGCTGCATTACCAATGGCAACTCTAACCCCACTTTAATTCTCCCACCAACTAGGGAAAATTCTTTACAAGATTCATTGATTAAATTGCCCCACTTTGGACAACATCTTATCTGTAATTTGTTATCTTAAATCCTCCTTTTTTCATTAAACACACATCAAAGTTCTTAAAATTGCTTCTTATACCCTCTTACAGAGACACTCAAGGGTCTAGAATGTGTCCTTCTTTGTTCAAGTGAGTTAAGTAAACCTAACTTTATTCAGTAATTTATTTTATTTGTTGGCTACAAGTATGCTCCTGATTATTTTTGGTTAGTGGACTTGAATAGGCTCTAGGGAAAGGGAACCCTCAAAAATTAATTACTTTTTCCCTGCTTTTGTGCCCAATCTCTTCTTTCTTCTTACTTTTCTCCCATGTTTTCACTCATAATTTGGGAGTTTGAATTAGTCTGGGTGGCTTTCTGCGCTCTTGTAATCTTGTTTCTACTCACGTCAGGGCCTTTCTGTTCATTGTTTCTTTACCCATTGTTCATGTGGTGTCTTTGATTGGTACCTTATATATTTTACTTATTTAAATATTTTTTATGTTCTTTTCTTAAAAAAGACTTCTTCTTCATAGAAATTCTCTCTGATCCTTACTTTATTTGTCATATATTTATTATATTTCTTACTTTTTCACTGAGAAAATAGTAATGACAAATCCTATATAGGAATATCTTATATTAAATTCTGGGAAATTGGGGAAATAATCACCACTCTTTATCTTAACAAAATGAATCTACTAGAAATGAAGAATCAATTTTAAAAAATCTGTTTCAGTGAATGCATGATTTTTCACAATAGTGAAACGAGAACTAATAGGATATATATTAATAATGAGATTTTTTTAAACTTTATAATTGCCTGAAAACAAAATTTAACTCTTTGTAACAGATATAAAATTCCTCTGTAAAAAGTTCAGTTTTCATTTCTGGAGATACTGAGTGTCAAGTCCTGTACACCCAACACTGTTCTCCTCATTCTGGCAAGAAAGGTAAAAATAAAGTGTCAAACTAGATGAACTATAAAATTGCTTCTAATTATTTTTAATTAAAAAATACATTGTCACATTGTAAGATATTTTAGGTATTTATTTATTTTATTATCCATATATCTGTGTAAAATACTAACTGAACAAAATAATTGTAGAAACATATTGCTTTTCCAAGTTTCACAGTTACTATTTTCAAGTTATCTGAACACAATTGATAATATTGATTATTATAACAGCATTTCCTAGTCAAGCAAAGAACTCTGGAGTAACTTTGTGTCTGGATTTTAAGTTTTAGGTGTTGTTAGGCTTCTAACACTCTTGTGTTGTCAGTATAGTGATCTCAGCTTCATTATTTAAGAAGTGCAGAATAATTCAAAATTGCCATGGTTAAGCCCTCCAGTTGGATGAATGGCAATTTTAAATACTGGATATTACTTAGCACAAGTTCAATTTAGTGCTTGCCATGACAGCAGGAAAACTTAGGTCTGAATTTAAAAAGCACACTAAGATTGAAGAGACCTCTATACCAATTTTAGTAGAAGAGAAATTTAGAGGCACTTGGTAGTTTATTAACTCATAGAATGCAGATACTTTTTTAGTTTATTTACCTTTGTATTAAGTTTTTTTCCCAGTGCCTGCTACCTAGTAGACGTACCATAAAGTTTAAATAAAGAAAGAAAATAGGGAGAACAAAAGAATTTTAAAGTAAATTTAATTCATAGGATATTTTCTATTTATATAGAGGAATGATGCATCAACTCAATCCCTACAAAGACTAACTTGATAGAACAATTTAATAAAAGAATAATAATGTAATTTGTAAAATCTTATAGGCAATAGCTTTATTGTTTTATATCTACATTTTTGTTTATAAAAGCATAAGCAAAATATTTTACAAACATTTTCTCTGAATTGCATTTTAAAACATTTATAGCACTTAAAAATTATGTAGTATCAAGGAAATCTTGGCTTGTTTATAAAAAAATGTAATTCAGTAATTTTAAGAAATTTATAGTAGAGAAAAAGAGTTATGCCAAATTGAAAATGAATTTAAAGGATGGTTTGGATTCTAGTAAAAAGAGACTAGATGTATTGGATATTTACAGTGGTTGTATCTAGTATTATTTCACAGAAACCTTAGAGACATATAAGTAGTTCATTGACTTTTCATTGTTTTATGTTTGGAAAAAAAAGGAGTCAACTTTCAGAATGATTCAATGAAGTAGTTGATAAATTCCTGACCACCTTCTCCATTTCTTTCTCTCAAACACACAAAGACACTACTTTTAGTAATGAAGAAAACAAACAAACAATGAAAACAATAACAACAAAAAATCCCTGGCATTGAACTTCCAAAGCAAAGCAAAAACCAAGCAAAAAAATTTTATAGAAAACTAAAAAGGTGACTACTTTATTTTAGAGTACCATTTATTTAATTTTACATGAAAGGAAACACACTTCAATAAAGTCGTTATTACTAAAAAGATTAACTTTTAACTATATACAAAACTGAATTGCTTTTTCCCAAAGCACAGAATAAATAGGTGGTATTTATTTTATTTTACTATGTGAAACACTTTAATGCTAACAATATTTTTATTATTTTCTTTATAATTTTTGTATTTTGTGGTTATACTCTTCCTTTGAGCCTATTGTTGAGAAAAAAAGACCTTCTCTTGTCCAACTCAGATTTGTATTTTCCCTGGAATGGGGAGGGAAATAATTTGTTTGTTTTTATATGACAGTGAGTGGTTGGCCTAAAATAAGATACATTTAGAAAAAAAGTGTCATCTTAAAGTGACAATAGCTAAACTGTTGTCAGAAAACATAGCTACTGTAAATATAAACACTGAAAATATTTATGAGAGGGTACAATATGGAAATCAATGTCACCATTATCAAAACTTAGAAGGAGCTCAAGTTTGAGAAAAAAAAATTTTACTTAATCTAAAGTCCTCAACATGTAGATTTTTAGTAGATTTATGTAAGGTAAATTTTTTAGCACATCTGAGTCTGTTTCTTCATTATTTAAGAAATAATGCATTTATATACTTTTAAGCTTTGCCATATATTAAGCTGTCAGCAATCATGATTTCTCAGTAGTTAGTCAAATTGTAATTTTATTAAAAATTTAGGGATAACAGACTGTTGTTGCCAGGAGTAGAGGGAGCAGGAAGGGTTTAACTAGAAAGGGATCACGCAGGAGAATATATTGCTTTCTAGAAATCATCATTACAGTCTGTTGGTAAGGAGTGAAGTCTAGGGTGGATCCTGTAGTACTGTTTTAGTGTTGGAGGTATAAGTGTGTATATACATGTATATACACACACACACACAGAAAAATAGATACTGAAATGAACACACCCATATTTGCGCACATAGGTTGGTTTACATACGTATGTGCTCTAGCTCTGTCCACTGAAATGATGTAGTAGCAGTGACACCTCAAAAGCAACAAGAACACATAGAGCCCAGATACTGGTTTTTAAATTTAATTCTCTGATAAAATAACTAAGGACTGTTGGAGAAATGGGTCATTCTAGGGTTAAAGCAGGGAATATACAGGGTGAGCCTGGAGCATCTTGCAGTGCCAGAAAGGACACGCAAAAGAGTGGTAGAAAGGAGAGAAGAAAGGAACATTCTAAATGATAAATGTAGACTAAATTAGGTAAATAGAAAATTATCATTAGAATTTCCCAGTAATAATTCCTCAGAAAAGTTTACTGATTAATGCTAAAAATGAGTGAGCACATTTTAAGGAGAAACAAGATTTTACATAGTCTCAAATATATTTAGTATTTATTAATGACTTTTGATTTAACATAAGATTATGAATGCTTTGAAACTCTTCCTTCTGGGAGGTGGAGCTTAATTTCCCTCTCCCTGAATGTGGGCTGTTATGTTATACACTTATAATGAAAAGAATATGGAAAGAGAAAAATGATAACTGCACAGTATTGAAGCCTGGCAGGCATAACCTCCAAATGATGAAGGTTAACCTCATCAGTACTTAGTCATTTTAATGGCATGCATTCCTGATGCGATGAAATGAGAAGGTCACTTCACTTCTGTGGTATTCTTTCCTTAAATCCATAAACATGCTTTGTTAATAAGAAAAACATCAGACAAACACAAATTGAGGAACATTTTACAAAATGCCTGACTAGTACTCCTCAAGACTGGCAAGGTCACACACACACACACACACAAAAGAAAAAAAAAAAAAGGAAAGACTAGGAAGCTACCACAGAGTGGCAGAAATTAAGGAGACATGAAACTCAATGCCATGTAATATGCTGGGTTTGATCCTGGAACAGATAAAAGGATATGAATAAAATAAAACAAAACAAAAGCCAAATACAACACCATCACCAAAACATGGGTGAAATCCAAAGAAAGTTTGTGGTTTAGCATTGTAACAATGTTAGTTTCTTAGTTCTGATTAATGTACCATGGTTACATTAAGATGTTAACATTGGAGAAACCTGAGTGAAAAGCTGGGTGAAGGACAGATAAGAGCTTTCTGTAAAAACTTTGCAAACCTATTATAAATCCTAAATTATTTCAAAATAACAAGTTAAAGACAAACAAATAAACGTAGGAATAACAGATAGCTATTATCAGCAGCCTAAGGAGCCTCCCATAAAGAGTAGTCCCTTGTTTAATACGTTTAGGACATTTGAAGTATGACTGTTAGGGAAAAATCTTTAGAACAAAATAAAATTCTGCTAATGTCCTACACCCAACCCAGTAAAGGTTCTATTAAATCAGGAATGTTCCCTTTTTGAACATATTATAAAGTACTTTTCCTTTTCTCTTTCAAATAAATGTCTTTGTTGGTAAATCTAATGGGATTTTAGGTTAGTTTTTGATCCATTAGTCTCCACCATAAATGTTAATATTTTCTCTCTCTTTCTCCTACTCTCTGTCTCTGTATAATTAATTATATGTAATATATAGTCTATACATAACATTCTTATATATTATATCATTATAATTACTTTATAATATATAAATGCCTTTAATAAGTCCAGACTGCAAAATTCCAATCTACACCAGCATATTTTAAATTTTAATTTGTTATTAATAAGTGTTTACTGTATTTGAAATATCAAATGAATTCAAAGTCTCATACTACATTTCATGCTTAATAATTTCCTATTTGCCTGAGGAAAAAAGTGGGAAAAAAGAGAAAAAAGGCCATCAGAGCTTAAGAAGTGATGATAGAAAAGGAATAACATAATAAAAAATTATTTTGTGCATCTCTTTACTAGTTAAAGCCATTATTTACCTTTTTATTACATGACACTATGAAATATATTAGTGGTTTTAGGAGACAGTAATGATGAAAGGTACTATGAGAAATATTAAGGGATTTTAAGTGGGCAGGTATATTATGCATGAAGAATATCCTCTAAAAGAAATATCAAAAGCTACAACTTCAAAGGCTCCTTGCAAGATAAAATGTTACTTAAAAGGTTTCAAAGAAATAAGAAGAAACATGATAAAGGAAAAATCTGATGGGATAAATTAAGTAATTGCTATTAATACATCAGATGTCACTCCCATTATAGTGCTTTTGAAAACCCATCTCTCTGCATAGGAGAGGCAGAGTGAAACATGTCTTAGAAAGGTTTTTCTGTGATTAGACTGAGAATTACACAATGGGCTTAGAAATCACTTGCAACTCTGAATACGACTTTTCATTTCATATCAAGGTCTTCATTCAAACAAGTTACTGTTAAAATTGACAGCTCATCTTCTATTTATGGCCCATGAAGTCATTAATCAAGTTAGTCAAGTTGAAATCATATTATAAAATGCTATAAAGCTTTTGTTAAGTGTAAATAAAAGATGGCATTGTAAGCAAAAGATGGCATAATTTAAAACAAAGAACTATAAACCATTGGGGGAAAAATTCTGAGTAAAAGTGTAGAGAGAAACTAGATGACAGAAACTTCCTCCTTCAAATCCTACCAAAATAAATAAAAATAAGGGGGAAAGAACACCAGCACAAATCAAACACATCCCATTATATCTTAACAGGAAAAAATAAAGAGAACACATTTAAAAATCAGTATGTCTCCTAAGCTCCATCTATAATAATTGTGCTCCATTCAATATTAGAGAGGAAGAAAGGTGAATTGTCAAGGTCTGACAGCCACACTTACTACCATTCAAAAATTATTTTGCAAAAGACCTTTCTGGAGAAATCGGGCAGGAGTTCTATAGAAAAGAGGCTGAAAAGTCTTCTGGCACAGACGTCTAACTTTATCATTCAATGTGTCACCACTGCCATCTGTCACTGTTCTTTAAAGCTACAATGAAAAAAGTTGAGAGAAAAGGCAGCTAATTTAAATCTACATTAATATCCCGCGAGACTTTCTCTTTGACTCATAGGTTATACAGTAATGTATTTTTTTACTTTCTAAACATTTGGAGATTTTCCAGATACCTTTTTATTATTGACTTATAGTTTTATATTGTTATGGTCCAAGAAGGTACTTTGTATAATTTCTATCCTTTTTCATTTGTTAAGGCGTGTTTTATATTCCAGGACGCAAACTATCTTGACACATGTTTCGGTACACTTGAGAAGGATGTGTATTCAGCTGTTGTTGGATGGAATGCTCTATAACACTCAGATCCAGGCGGTTGATAACATTTTTCAGGTCATCTGTTTCCTTACCGATTTTCTGCCTACTTGTTCTATCAATCACTGAGAATGGCATGCAAATGTCTCTAACTATAATTACAGATTTATTTCTCCCTTCAGTTCCATCCATTTACCTCATGTATTTTGAAGCTCTACAGCTAGGTGCATAATATTTAGGATTCTGAAGTCTTTTTGGAGAATTTACCCCTTTTACCATTATATAATATTCTACTTTATTTTTGCAAAACTTTGTTCTAAAGTGCAATTTTTCTGAAATTAATATAGTTAATCCTACTTTATTTTGGTTACTGAATTTAAAATTTTTGTTTATTGAGGTATAATAGTCATGCTTAGTTTCAGGGTATGTGTGATAATACATTCATATAATTTGTAAAGATCAAATCAGTGTTACTTGGGATATCCATAACCTTAAATATTTGTTTTCACTTGGTGCTAGAACCATTCAGATTCTTCTCTTCTAGCTATATTGAAATGTGCAATAGATCATTATAAACTATAGACACCCTACTGATCTGTTTAACACTAGGTCTTATTTCTTATATAGAGCTGTATGTTTGTACCCATTAATAATCTTACTTCATTCCCCTTCTGGTTAGTGATTTTATGCTCTACCTTTCTCCATCCTTTTACCTTAACTTATCAGTGTCTCAGATTTGTACTGAGCTTCTGAGAGACAACATAAAGCTGGATAATTATTTTTTATCTAATGTAAAATTCTTTTCTAACTAGTAGATTTAGATCATTCACATTTAAAATGGTTATTTATGTGCTTGTATTAAATTCTACCGTATTGTTAGTAGTTTCATATTTGTTCCAATTGGTCTTTGCTTCTTTTTCCCCTTTTTCTGCCTTCTCTTGTTTTAACTTAGTAGTTTTTTTTAATGATTCCATTTTAGATCATTTATTGACTTATTGGTTGTATTATATTTCAAACCTTATTTTTTGTGGTCACTCTAGGGTTTTCAACATACATTCAAAAATAATACAAGATAACCTTCTTATAATATTATACTACCTCACGTGTAGTGTAAGAGTTTTGTAACTGTGTATAACCAATCCCTCCCTCCCCTCCCTTGTGCCTTTGTTGTTACGCTGTTATGCTACACACACCCAATATATTGCTTGGTTTGTTTTTCCTCTGTTATCTTTTAGAAAACTAAAAACATTCTCTTATTAGCCCAATAATTAATTATTAAATTATTAATAAATTATTATTAAATTTTCATCATTTGTTTAATTTAAATAATTAAATTATTATAAATTATTATTAAATTTAATAATTAATTATTAAAAATTAAAAATTTAAAATAATTTTTCAAAACAAGTCTAGCTTAATCTTACAGATTTATACGGCATTCTGTAGCATCTATCATAGGTAAGCAAATTCTTGGGTTCTTTTTCTCCTTTCAGGGAAAGAGTCCCTTCCTTAACTCTCTCAATATTTAAGGATAGGTTTTTGTGCTGAAATGTCAATTTTCTAACGGGCTCAGGAAAAGCCGTTCCTTTGCATTTTGTCTAGATTATTTTGTTGTAAATGTGAGGTGTTGCTCTTTCTAGGTCTCTATATTTGCCTGCTGAAATCAGAAGTCTATCTAATTTAAAATAAATATAAGTTAAAAACATAAGAAAATAATTGAGAGGTCATTCTAAGGCAGTATCATTCTCAGGAGAAACAGTCTTGATTATAGACTATTAAATTATTATTGAATAATAATTTCTTCGTAACTTCTTATTAACAATGCCAATGCTAAGGACACATACACACAGAAGCTTTGCACATCTATGATACCTCTTAGCTTATGAGGAAGTGAATATGACTGCTGAAGAGAGGCAGATGAAGCCCCGATAGGTAATGACTGAGATTTGGTCTCTGACCAAGTATTATCAGTAACCTCTACCCATGATTAGGAGTGAATTATGTTCAAACTGTTTGACATTACATAAAGAAAACTAGACACCATGTTTATGAGTAACAAATGAATTATCCTTGTTCTTTTCTGTCAACAAGGATGTGTTCAGTAACAATTCCTCACCAGAGATGTATTGTCACACCTAACAGAACTCCTGAGATAGTGACTTATAGACTGGTTCAGACCATCAGAGATACTATTTGGAAGTGAGACTTTAGTATCCTTAATTATTAGCTTTATTTCTAGGCTTATTTCCTATTATTTAAGGCCGGGGCATTTCTCATCTAGGTGAAAAAGAAAGAGATTTATTTTCATCATTTGTTTATTTAATTTTTTTTGGTTATTTATTTATTTATTTATTTTGTTTCAGAACATCATGGGGTAAAAACGTTTTGGTTACATAATTTGCTTTTGTACAGTTTGAATCAAAGTTATAAGTGCACCCATCACCAAGATAGTGTGCATTGTACCTGTTAGGTGTGAATTTACCCATTCCTTCCTCCCCCTCCTATCTGCTTGATTTCCCTTGAGTTTTACTTCCATGGGTGCATATAATTATTGATCGATTAGTTTCAATTTAGTATTGAGTAGAGGTGGTGTTTGTTTTTCCATTCTTGTGATACTTCATTTAGAAGAATGGTCTCCAGTTCCATCCAGGTTGTTACAAAAGGTATTAGTTCACCATATTTTTATGGATGAGTAGTACTCCATGGTATACATATAGCACATTTTATTAATCCACTCATGTATTGATGGGCACTTGGATTAATTTCACATCTTTGCAATTGTGAATTGTGCTGCTATAAACATTTGAGTGCAAGTTTCTTTTTTATAAAATATATTTTTTTCCTTTAGGTAAATACCTAGTAGTGGGATTGCTGGATCAAATGGTAGGTATACTTTTAGTTCTTTGAGGTATCTCCATACTACTTTCCGTAGAGGTTGCACTACTTTGCACTCCCACCAACAGTGTATAAGTGTTCCTATCTCTCTGCATCCATGCTAGCATCTATTGTTTTGGGACTTTTTGATAAAAGCTATTCTCACTGGAGTTAGGTGATAAGTCATTGTGGTTTTGATTTGCATTTCCCTGATGATTAGGGATGTTGAGCATTTTTTTATGTGCTAGTTGGCCATTAATCTATCTTCATTTGAGAAATTTCTGTTCATGTCTTTTGTCCACTTTTTAATGGGGTTGTTTGATTTTTTCTTGCTGATTTGCTTGAGTTCTTTGTACATTCTGTTTATCAGCCCTTTATTGGATGTATAGCATGCAAATATTTTCTCCCATTCTGTAGGTTGTTTATTCACTCTGTTGACTGTTTCCTTGGCTGTGCAGAGGCTTTTTAATTTGATCAGATCCCATTTATTTATTTTTGTTGTTGCTGTGATTGTTTTGGGGGTCTTCTTCATAAATTATTTGCCTAGGCCGATATCTAGTAGAGTTTTTCCAACATTTTCTTCTAGAATTTGTATAGTTTCATGCCTTAAGTTTAAGTCTGTTATCTATCATGAATGCATTTTTGTGAGAGGTGAGAGGTGTGGATCTAGTTTCAGTCTTCTATATGTGGCTATCCAATTTCCCCAGCACGATTTACTGAATAGGGATTCTTTTCCCCAGTGTATGTTTTTGTCTGCTTTATCAAAGATCAGATGACAACATGAGGATGGTTTTATATCTGGATTCTCTGTTCTTTTGGTCTATGTCTCTGTTCTTGTGCCAGTACCATGCTGTTTTGGTTACTATAGCCTTGTAGTATAGCTTGATGCCTGGTAAATTGATGCTTCCCAATTTGTTCTCTTTGCTTAAGGTTGCTTTGGCTATATGGGGTCTTTTCTGGTTCCATACAAAGCACAGAATAATTATTTTTTAGATCTGTGAAAAATGATGTTGACATTTTAATGGGGATTTCATTGAATCTGTAAATCACTTTGGGTAGTATAGATATTTTAACAATGTTGTTTCTGCCAATCCATGAACATATTTAAGGAGTAACACCTTTACCAGAAATAATCCCCCCAGTACACATCCTCTTCCTACTGCTAACCAAGATTGACTAATGTGTCTATTTGTTCATTGTGATGGAAAGTGGGAAAGCTAGTGTCTAACATTAGCAGTTTTTGTAGTAGAAGGTGAGCTTGGCCAGACAGGAAAATGTATGGGTTACAGGCTTTTGGGTATGCAAGCACTGGCACTATCAAACATACTTCTCAAATTCTCTTCCTTTAAATGATGGATAAAATCAACAACCCTTATTTCTCAAGCCACAATTTCAAGGGAAAGGCAAATGTCTTGGAAATGAAATCTTATCACTTCAGTGACATCATTCTGGTTCAAACCGCCAACAACTAAGTTACAATATCCCATTAGGTTATTTTGGAAAATTATTTTATTATGAATGTAATAAGCATAGCTTTATACAATAGCTACAGGCAATTCCAACTTGTAATATTTTTATTTCAAGATTTATAACAAAGAAATTATGTTGTGTTATCTGGTTGTAACTCAGTCAAAGTTCATTAAAGATTTTTAACTTTTACTAATCAACATGGGATAGAAAAGAATGATCTCACATTGGACATTATAAGCATTATAAGCACAACTTTTCCATGATATCTTTTTTCTTAGTGCAGCATTCCTATTAGAAGACCAAAAAAGAAACCATTTGAAATGTACCAATCTCAGATGGTATTATTAAATAAAATAATAGAACAGTAATTTTATCCATCATCAATATATTATAAAAAATAAACTGAATATTTTAGTTGTTTTTAGTAATGAGAAATGTAGATTATGAAAAAATAAATATATTTGTTTAATTCATAAAACACATTACTAATCAAGTTAACATTAAATCTCTCCTGCTATAAATGCAAAATTCTTTAGTGTTTTACATCCTAATTCTAAAGCAGTATGCTTTATGAAATCACTCTCCAAGGATATTTTTGGATGCCATTAGTGGCATCATTAATATACTCATTTATGCAATAAATTCAAATTTCATAATTCTAAGAGATTGAAAATGGCCCATGTGTTTGGTGAATCCTTGAAACCAATACAGATTATGTTCAGATGTTCTATAGCTGTGAGGGAAATTTTATAAAGTACTAATATTTGCTCAATTTACAAATGACAATTAATACTTATGAACTTCTTATTCATATCTATATATTTGATATAGAATAAATATATATAATCTTTTATGAATATTTGATAGAATATTTGGAATATTACAAATGATTTTGAATATGCATTTAAATGCCAATGAGGACAACTGATATATGTAACTTCATAGATTTTAGATAAAATTACTGAACATACATGTACTAAAAGGCTGACACAAGGATTTGAGTAGTGACAAAAAATGAAAACACATGTAACATATATAACTAAAAATATTTAAGGCAATGGAGCAATTGACAACTTTACATAGAAAATTTTAGCAAAGTTTTCTTAAGATAAAATTTTCATCATTTTTCTTGTTTCTCCATTTCAAAAGTATAAAAATTATCAACTGACTTGGGGACAGCCATGCAGAACAAGAATAACTAACTTAATCATCAACTTTATTGGATGCTTACTATGTTCCAAGCTTTCTATTGGGTGCTCATATTGAAAAAGATAAAATGCCCAGGGATCTCATAGACTAGTAGGGATGACAGACAACTAAACAATTTTGGTATAATTTTGTGAATTCTGTGACATATTCATCTACATGCTTTATGATAGTACATGAAAAGTATACTTTTCATGAAGAAAAAGAAACAGTTGAAGCCATCTGGAATGAACCTTAAAGTTGAATGGGATTTGGTTATGTGAAAGTAGAAGTTCACTCCCCACAGATGGACCAATATATGAAATATCACAGAGGCAAAAGAGACAGGACACATTCAGTTTGACTATTTGGAGCATGATGTCCAAGAAAGGACAGGGGAGAATAAAAGCCTGTAAAAGTAGGCATGTTCAGTATCTTAAGGGGTCATGTTTGAAGTCACAGTTCAGAAGTTTGTCAATGTGTTATTTCTCTAAAACTCCATTTTTTCCTATCTGCTAAGTGTTAAAATGACCAGAATTGGTAGCCATATGCAATGAACTGAACACAATTTCATGCTAGTGTACCAGCCTGTGAGCAGCTGCCCTTAAAAATATATAAAAGTGTGAGGCGAAGAACCACATCCCACTGACAAAACCCAGAGGGCACAGCAACACTTGGCCATTCTACTGAACCACCCAAAGCATTATCCTAGCACTCTCACCAGTGTTTTAGCACTGAAAGAGCTTCTGATATATTCTAGAGGGAGAGTTTTGATTGCAGATGTTTAACATGATGATCTAGTCATTTATTTATAGCTGTATATCACCTATCTATAAAATAATGATCTGAATGTAAACAGGAAAAGTTCCCATTGTATTGAACTGTGTGTCCATAGTAAAAGGTGAAACTCTTTATTATTATTAAAATGTTAAAAATAACACTAAAATATTTAAATAAAATGAAGACACTGAATGAATATTTGAACAATATCCTTTCTAATTGACTTTGAAATTTTGAGTTTTGTCTGAATTATTCTATTTTGTGTAAGTGGGTTAGGGAGAGTGCCAAATTAATATTTATAGACAATGACTAAACAGTAAAATGTTCAACTGCTGCTTCAAGGGATGATGTTTCAATTGGATACATAGGAACTATCAAAAACATGAGCTTTAAAACAACCAGTCAGTCCTTCCAAAACCTGATTGGGCATTGTAATTATCTATGGAGATTATCAAAAGTAGAGATTCCTAACTCAGTCTCCCAAGATTATAACTGATAAAACCAGGTAGAGGCCAAAGATTTTTTTTTTTTTTTTTTGGTAAATGAAGTACCCAGATGATATTGACACACTGTGTACATATTTGAGAACCACAACTACAGGGATTGCCTTTTCAGCTCAGGTCTGAACCAGTAAATAAGTTTTATATTTCAATATGGTATTGCATACAATGTATACATTGAAATTTTTGTTTAGTTCCGATTACAGAGAAGTGTCCAGTGTGCTCAGAATTTGGAGATAAGGGACGATCAGGAGATTTCCAACTGAAACTCACTGTAAATATTTAACTAATTAGTCATAGGCATTTTTCAAGGCATTAGAGGGACTGGAATGCTTTTCAATAAAATTTGTAACACTACAGCAGGATATAAATAGCGAGTCTTTCTGTAACTTGTTTGGCTGAGTCCCTAAGGCTAAGAAATAGTAAAAGATTACAAACACCCCCTGATCTAAAAGCAAGGCACACAATCCTTATGATTTTACAAACAAACTCCACCTTCATTAATGATAATCCACCTCCAGGGTATAAAAAATATGAGAGTTGAAATTTGGAAGAGAAAGTTTTATCAGGAAGAGTTTTCAGCATAACATATTTTTCCTTATAATCATGGGGAAGGAAGGGCAGTCCATCTCCTCTTACCTCAAGCCCAGAGAAAGGGGCTTATCAAATCACTAAAATAGATATTTATACCAGCAGATTTGGCAAATATGAAATATCCATATTGGAATGACTGATAGCAAAAGTTATCAAAAATAAATAATTATCCAAAATTTTGCAAAAAATAAGGTAAAAAATTTTGGAGGCATTTTCTTTTGATATTAAAATACAGGCAAAAATTATCCAATAATGGTTTAAGATAATGTATTTAGTTTATCTCACTGTTTACTATTGATTAATGGTTTCAGACTAAGTAAAGTTTCTTCTTAACTTGTAGGTTTTCATACAATAGTGATGCAAAATAATCTGTACAGTAGAACAGATTTCTCCCAAGATTTATGGCCTGTTGAGTATTAACCAGTTTTATATCTAACCCAGCAATCTTATCCTAATATTTCTTTGTTAAATTGCTTTATAAATAACCTAGATTCTTAGATTCTCATTGAATCAGTCACAACAACTTAATTTTCCCTCAATAATTAATAGGTTAAATAAGATCTTTGATATATGTTTGTTTCATGTTCGCCTGAAAGTTTAAATTTATACTTTTTCTAGGCTATGGTTGGCACTGTCTATCTATAGCAGGATAAAGAGGGATGCCTACAAAACAATAATCTGTCCTTCATACTAAGGGTGTCCTGGGAAGGGAGAGAACATTGGGGTTCATCTTGGACTCATCTCTCACAGGTACCTTCTAGACAGTCAATATGATTCTGTCATAGACTGGTGCATGGTGGATTGCCTGAAGCCTTCATTAATAATGGATTAAACAAAACATTTGATATGTGTTCATTTTATATTTACCTGAGTAAAAATTTTACCTTTGAGATAATGTACTTTCTTAGTTTCAGAATGCATCAGCTGATTTTGAGTGGATTCACTTAACAGTCTATAAATTAAATGGTTGAAGAAACACACTAGGTCAGTGCTTTAAGTCTAGACAAATCTTTGTAGACTCCCAGTGGATTTTCCAAGCAAAACTCAGAACTTTGCCTCACTGATTTGCTGTTTCCTGTCTCACATACTCCCTATCTTTACTGATGTTGAGTTCTTGTTTCTGTTTTTCTAGTTTGTACATGGACATCAAGTTATTTTCCATTGGTAACAGCAGTCTCTGTTGGGTGAGAAATAATAGAGAATCCAAATATCTAATCTTTTAATTTGTTCTGAGTTTTTCTTTCAATGAAGCCTTTAAAACAACTTGATCCATGATGTCAGGAGAAGTATCTATCTTGTTGACAATTGTATCTCAAATGTCTACCAAAACTTTATTGTGCAAAGAGTAGACATTCAGTACTTGTTGAGTAAGTAATTTGTTGCTTCTGTGATTGTGTTTAGCTCTTCCTTGCCACATTTATTATGTTAATAGGTGGTGATGTTTCTTCCGATGAATTTTTGTCCTGCTTTGTCATCCTTCCTCCTGATTCACAGCAGTCTATTAGGGAACCAAGTGGATTAACTTTTGAAATGCCATTCCACGTGACTACATTGGACTCTTATATACCACTAAAGTCTATTTAATGAAAGACAATCATCTCAAGATGGAAAATACCTTCTGACAAATATTACATTTCAGTAAAAATGAAGAAAAGTTGATTGTGGTTGGAACTCCATCTAGAATATATTTTGTTTTTCTGACAGGTTCTTGTCTAAATCTGATTATAGTCATGTTTAATCTCTGGTTTAGAAATGTGGCTGGACCAATGTGTTTAAACATTGCTAGGATACATCGAGCTACTAGAAATCTGGCAAGAATCAATGCACAGACTCTTCCAACAATCTAATGCAAGACTAGAGAAGCCATTTAGCCTCCCTCCCAACTAATGCCCTGAGGACACTTCTCTGGCTAATCTTGCTGCCTTACTCCTTGTGCCTTTTTTTGTGCCTCCTACTTTCTATTTTGTTTTTAAAGCTGCCAGTAATATTTTTATTGGAGTGCTTCTTAAAGCCCCAAACTGTCCATCAATTGATAGATCTCATTATTGTCTCTCTCTACTTACTTAACTCAAAAAGTAGTTCCTTCCTACATTAATGGTTTTGATGCAAATCAGTATAGGATTAAGAAAGGATAAATTAGCAAATATAGCAAAATACAAAGATTCAGGCTTGGTAGCTTGTGTGTAATTTCTGGCTCACTATCTGTTTCTTATCTAGAAGTCATGGTAACCATCAAAGTCTAATTTCTCCAAATATAAATCTTACTCCTCCCTAAGTCTCTAATCTTTATTCCTTGAAATCCTTACTTGGTAATATTAAATTCTGTCAAAAACTCAAAAACAATTTAAAGAGGTTGTTTCCTTGGTTGGGCATATACAAACTTCCATTAAGATAGGTCCAAAGATTCAAACGGAAAAGAGCATATTAAAGCATTCTTACCAGAGCATATCTTCCACTTAATATGTAACCAAACCACAATCTTGAAAAGGCAAAATGATGTGAACTAGAATATGATGCCCCATTATGATTAATTGAACAGCCAACTATGTACAGTAAACACCATAGTTGCTTACTATATACAGAATTCACCACTGTTCTGAATACTTTAACGACATGGGAGCAAAGTCATATATTTTTAAAAACCTCTAGCACTTCAAATTCTGCATATTAAAAGTGAACATTATACTATTTTTCCAAAACTTGTTCTTCCTTTTTTGGACTGCATACCAAAAAAAAGGCTTCTAATGTCATTCAAAGCTAGGGAGAGATCAGTGATTTTTCTCCATATAAATTTCTTTTTGAAATTCTCCCTAAAAACCGTACTCAGAATGTTTTTTTTCTTAAATCCAAGCCTGCTTGTATCAATTTCGATTATGGTTATGTGGAGGATCCTTTAGAATATTTATATGGATTAGTCAAGTTGGCATTGGAAATGTTAATCTAAAACATTGAGAAACAGGTTGGATTTGAGATAGATTAGCAAATTATCAAGAGAGAGCCTATACACCCAACAAATCAAAAAAACTATTAAGTGGCAAATTAAGCAACAGAATAGTAATATCAAAAATATTGGCAAAATCTTATGAAAAATATGTCGGGAAATTTATTTCAATCAGAGCAGACATGTATGATATTTTGCAAACAGTCATTAATGAGTTTGGTTAAAACAATGGCAACATAATTATGCATGTTACATTGGACATCAACCAATTTCTGGATATTACTAATTAAGTTTATGTAAACCAGTCAATATGGGCAAATTCTTAATGTTACTGTAATTAGTAACATTTTTTCCTTTTTATAGCATCCTTGTTCTATAACTTTAATGTAATTTGAGTGAAGCAACTAGGTTATACTCAATTTTCTTAAAGAAATTAAGTGTATGTAGATATCTAGGTGGAATTATTTTGCAACCCTTATAAAATGAAATCATTTTCACACATTCAGTATAAATTAATTATGTAATCTTATAGATATTTAACAGTAAATCAAACACCTCAATCTATGTAATGACTTCTTATTCCATATTTCATGTAATGATGAATTTAACTTAAATTCAGCTCACACACAAAGTGACAAACTCTACTACCTCCTACTCATTAAGTCCTTAGGGAAATGTTGAGTTACAGTGTTTAGGGATATTATTGTTTTTAAAGGACAAGGCGTTTTCAAAACAGATGATCACCCACAAACACACCCAGAACATATTATTTGTCAGGATTTTAAAGCAACTTTAAAGAATAATTGGAGGAAAAAATACATATCAATCTTCAAGTTGCTAAAAGGTGAATTAATTCCTATATTGACATTTATTCTGAAGAGTCCCAATGCTAAGAAAATTCTTTTATCATAAGTTTGCATGTTTTATCAGACAAAGGCTTTTAAAAAATAAAATTCTAGTAGTACAAGTATTTCTTGAGTTTTTCTCACCCTATTGGCTTAATTAAGATCATTAGATAACTATCTTATTCCCAAAAATGAATTCTAAAAATCTGAAAAGGTTAAAAACATGTTCTATGCTCTGTCCTCTTTTAAGAGTCCTTATTTCTGAGCATCCATGTTTCATCTTTAGCATTTTAATTTGCAAAAGCCAGCAAGGGAGACCTGTGTACAAAGAGACTGTGTCCTTCTACAATGTTGACATTATATTTTGAATTTTTAATGGAGGCTTGTAGTAACTCAGTTTGAAAATTAGATGAAATCAACACTTCCACAAACTTAGCCTTTCATTAATTCAGTGGAAAGTTTAAGGATGTCTGTGGTTGCCAATATACAGTCACATTTGCCTATTTATCTGCTCAAACAGTCCCAGAAAAGGTCAGATTGAATTTATAACAGTGATTGGTCTCGTATAGATATATATCACTAGAGGGATAAAATACAGTCTTTGAAATGATTTTACCATCAGCCCAGAAGAGCAATCAGAAATGTTAATTATGACAGGAGCAGTGACTGCTGTTGGGTAATATGTCCTAAAAATCTAACAGTCTTAATTTTGCTTAAGGAAATAAAATGAATAAATACTGCTGCACAAAGAATATTATTTTTCTTTGATGAAAAATTTTAAATTTTCTTTTATTTTATAAATATACCCACTGCACAGTTGGTTAAACCAGTAAATATATAGACTAAGCTTTTGTTTTTAGTATATTTTTTGTCACCTTTAAACATTTGAGTATCTTAGAAAATTACATAAAGTAAGCTAGTCAGTAAGTGCAACGGAAAGGCAGCCGCATGGTGCTTTCCAACATGGACATCGGTCACACTTTTCCCATTAACATGCAGTCTAATGTCAGACTACTGACATATTTCTTGTACCATACAAGGTTTATATGTGGAATGAAGCTATTGGACTAGGTGGTATCTAAAATACCTCACAACTTTAAATTTGACAACAGAGTTTCCTATCTACTTTCTACAGTGCTAAAAATAAAAAGCATTGTAACATCTTCAGTTATGTGGTTATTGAAACAATCCATAAAAATTCTCAAGTTGAAAGAACATTTGTATTGAAGCAATGGAGTTCACTATTTTTTTTTCTTAGCTGTTGTAGAAGGTACATTTTATATTTAATGTGTCACCTGCCTAGGAGATATCTAAACTGAATGTAGGGTTTTCTTACAACATGAAGGGATAAAGGAGCATTGACTTTGAGAGACCCCCATTACACCAGACTCTTACTGGACCTAAATGAAGATTCATTCCTAAACAATGAGCAATGGGAAATAGTTTGATAAATTAAGTACAGACATATTTGGAAAATTAGTTTTTAATCCTTCTCTAGCATAACCAAGATGAACTCCTTTTTCTTGCACTTAAAAATTTCTAATTATACCCCTCAGTAAACTATTCAATTGAATTTCTTCATTGTCATGGGTTTTCTCTTTTGGCAAATTAATAGACTGAACTTTGTATGTATTTTTGTTGTTGTTGTTTGCTTTGTTTTATTTTGTTTTTAGCTCCAGTAGTCATTTTAACAATCTAAAGTTTACATTGAGTTTTCCTTGGTGAGCCTCATTTAAAAGTACTGTGCCACTTGCCCGCAGAAATGAAAAAAGTTATCCTTCATGAGCCCTTTTTTGTTCGGGTGGTTTTCTGGTGGTCCAGCACCATTAGTGAGTCTCATATTGGACATTACAGTCTCCTGTGAGATTTTGTTTTAACACTATAAAAGTTTGTTTGTTGTTTGTTTGTTTATTTTTCCTGTGAACTTTCGGTTTGGGTAGTTGTCTATTTGTGATTTTTTGGGAGAAGAGACTCTATTGCTGCCTTTTCTTGAATTTAGTTAATTCTGTTTTTTCAGCTATAAAAGAAAAGCTTTCTGTGTCTTGTTCTATGTGAAGCATGCTTTAAATAGTAATGTCCTCCTCCCTCAGTGGAAACTATTTTAATTAACCATTTCATTTGGTTATAAAACTTATCATTTTGGGTGTATTCTATGAATATCTAGTCAACATAGACATAACACAAGATGAGAGTAAATTAGTGCTTCAGATGATAAAATCTTTCAGATTTTTCATCAGCTCCTCTGTTATTTGGTTTATAGAAACTTCTGAGTGCTACATGAATTTAGAATATTGTTTGGTGTTTCTAAGGAAAACTTTGCTATTTAGACAGCACCTCTAAAAAATGAGGTTTATCCTTGTTTACTTGGCCATGAGATTAAAAAGAATGAAGTTTATTTCATGTTTTTAAATAATATTAGTGTTAATAGTTGTTTTATAAATATAAAAGGTGGTAAATTTTTATATATTTCTAGTAAAGTGAATCATTTAAATTAAACTCTTTTGATAAGATTTTTGCCCTGGTTTTATTACAGCATAAAAATGTTAGTGTAAAATTCTAGTGTGTGCAATACTTGTTCTGCTGTCTTATAGAAAACAATCAGAACTTCCTAACTTTCTATAACAGGTTTATGGTCTCAAGCTACTTTGCTTTAATAATTGTTTAAGATTATGAAAAATGTAAATTCAAATAAACATAATTATAAAAATCAATGTCTACATAAAAACGATTAACTCTTGTGGCTTCCAAAATGGTACAATTTATGTGAAATTACAGAGGTTCTCTAATAAGATTACCTGCACCAAGAATGGCATATTCTTTTTGATGATTTTTAAGTAAACACTAATTGAATTGTTTTTTAAGGATACTTTAAATCTAATTTCTGAGCTATCTATTTGGCTTTGAAACCTTGAGAGATCTGATTGAATATTTTTAGCTAAAACAAAACTAAGAAAAACAAATTTCGAAAATAGAAAGAATAAATATTTTGAGTTATTATGTAATAGATATTCATTATATTTTTTCCTACACATCAAGTCCTTTGTACTTTATCAAGCAAAATCAAATGTAATCAATATTGTGTTCACATGGCCTTTTTAATAAGTTTTTTGTAATTTAAGATTGCATTTAAATATTTACATAATAGTGTAATTAAACAATGTCAAGCATAACTTTACATGAATATGTAAATGGTTACACACTGATATAATAACATTAATAAACAAAACCTTTAAATCCGATACAAAGAAAAGGCCAGATTGTCACTCAGGAATGAGGCAGCCAAGAGAACAACTATTACATGTTTTTTTGGGGGAGGGGACATTGTAGGAGATCTGATAATTTTTGATATTGTTTTCCTTAACTTCAAGTTCCACATTTACAATCATGAAAAACTTCAGATGTGTTTTAATTTTCCTGGAAAATTTTTAGGAAAATATCAATATGTGCTTCTTCACTGTGAAAAAGGAGAAATGTTAAGGAAGCATTAGACTTTTAAAGTTAGATTATTTAAAATTCTCAGGATTTTGATTAAATCAAACTCTTGTCATAATTCTTTTATATACCAACCTCAAGATTTAAAGAAAATCTCCATAAATCACAAGAGAATTTCAGCCTTCATAGGTTACAATATACAAAAAAATTATTGATAATATCAGTACATTTCTGTGATTAAATCCTATTCAGATCAGGAAAAAGCATACTTATATTCACATGCAGATGGATACTTTAACTCTCTACCAATTTTTTTTAAGAAATATTTTTTCTTTTATATTTAAATATCCTTACAGATCAAAAATAATCACAGTACACTTTATGATATAAATGATAGGTGCTTGAGTTTTGTCAGTACCCCATCTGTGCTAATAATATGTTCTTACAACAAGGTGGTTATTGAATAAATCATTGTGTGTGTGTGTGTGTGTGTGTGTACACACCTATACTTATATGTTATATGTTAATAGCAGTTTCTTTTTTTCTCCATTCTGGTATTATAATAAATTAACCAGAGCTATTTAATCATATCAACCACAGGAGGCTTCTGCTGATTTTTTTCTCTGCTTGTACTTGCCTAAAGCCTCCTGCAACAAGCTACGGATAAGAATCTGGAAAAAACATCAAAAAGTCTCAGAAAACAATACCAGATGCTATTGATTGCAGTAACAACAAGAAATAATGATAGTTTAGGCTTCCCAGTATAAGCTGACATTTTGCCACAAGTATATAATTTTCAAACGGAATCAAGTAACTGAGTCATGATTTCTATATGTTTTTAGTACTATAGCAGATGGATTCATGGGATTAGAGTGCATAATTCAAAACATTTGGATCAAGATTGATACTTAAAAATAAAACTATTGGTTTATATCTGTATTTCTCAACTATTTTAATCATGAAATTTATACATATTTTTTACAAGTTCTGAAAGACTAATTACATAGGCAAGCCATTTACAGGATTCTGCAAAGCTAAAGCTCTATCAGGAGATTTAACTAACAAGTTGAGTTTATCATCTGTTTCTAGAATACTTAAAATTAACTGTCTACTAGGCTATTCTACGAAAAATGTTCCTAGTGGTAAATATAATGAAATTCATCCATTGAAACTTTTTGGATAAAAAACAAAACCAATTAGTTTTAGTTCACCTTTTAAATAATAAAGTGACTAGTATTAGTTTAATTCTTATTATTATGACATGAACATCTAAGCTATCAAAGATAATAGCTTTTTGTTTTTTAATGAAATCTTGCTGATGGTGTTATATCACTGGACATTACTGACACTTTTTATTCAAAAACTAATGTCCTACACTTTGGACCAATAAAATTTTTCTACAGTCAGTTACTTTTTAATTATAATAGTTCAGAGACATCTGAAAAATATGTCTATAAAATATATCAAAAATATATTTGTTGTTACCTTGTGGCTTAGTGTGTTTAGACCAAGATAACATTGCCACACAATGTGGACCTTATTCAATTTCAACAATAAAATTGAAAGATTTACTCAATTTTGGAGTTTTAATAATTCTACACTATTAATATCTTAAATGACTTAATCTTACTTTAAATGACAATTCTCTCAGGATGAGAGACAATAAAAGATAAATGTTCCAGTCACAACAGCACTTTACAATATCACAGACCAGATATTAAGTTTCATCACAACTGGCTTTAATTAGCTGAAGGAGATAAAAGGGTTATTAACCTGAGCTGAGCTGACATGATTGCACCACACCCTTACTGGCCATAACCAAAGACTCTTTTCTGAACAATGTGCAATGGGATTTTTTGTAAAGACTTGTACGGACAACTATGAACTCATTCCATATTATCCAAGATATGAGTTTTCTCTCCATATTTAGAATAAACACTTTGAACTCTTACTTTATAACATTTAAACCTATGACTTTTCCCCTTAAAGAAATAACTTAGTGAATTTCTTCATTGACGCATATTCCTTTGTCCAACAAGTCGACACAGATTTACAATTTCAGTTTTTTATGTTTGATGGTCCTTACGTTAAAGACTAAAACAGCAACTACTGAGACCTAAAAAATACATAAATAAAGTAAAATAATAAAGTACAACATAACAATCTCCCAGAAATTTTAATATTTTTAAACTTCAGGTCTATATTGTCATCCAAACTGATTAATTATGATTTATTTAATTCAATATTAAAATAAATTTACACTCCAGGAGCAAAATAAATAGCAGTGGATAAAGTCTAGGATATAAACTTAGTAGGTAAGAAATTCTAGAACTAATTTGTTATTTGCCAGAAATAACCAAGTACCAAGTTGGGTAAATCTTTATGAACAAAAAAATGATTATTTTAAACCATATAAGTGGTGTGAATTATCATTTAATTTAAAACTTATTATATAATTAAAATATGTATTTAATGTGTTAGTACTTAATATAGTGACCTGAGTCTCTTCATGTGCCTACCAAACCAGTGTATGTCTATGTTTGCAATGTGAATTTTAAAATTAACTAATGAAATCAATCATTACAAGTATTATGGCAATATTTTATATTGAAAACCTTTATGCTTGATTATCATACATTTTGAAATATCATTTTATATGTGCACAATCACTCTAATAACTGGGGAATCTGATTCTATGATACAAGCTCACAAAAATTTTGAAGCTCAGTTTAAAACATTGAAACATTTCATAGATTCTACACAGAAAAACTAAATTGCAAAGGACAAAATTTTACTAAATAAATCTTTGATTAAAATGCAACAAAAGAAAAAAGGTCAATTATAGTATATGAAATGATAGGTTTTTTTTAAAAGACATAGGCTGTAAGGTAATGAAAGAAAATGACTCCTGAGAGTTGGAAAACATTTAGGTGAGCCCTAAAATTGCTCAATTTACTGCCTGTCGAGATTACCCCAATTGTGGTTCAAGGAAGGGAATGAAAACTCTGTTATTACAGAGATAATTTTCTTATTATTTAAGACTTCAAATATAAGCCAGTATGTAAAGCACGATGATAACAAACTATGTGGTTTATAACATGTACAAGTAAAATTATGACAAATAATATAAAGGCTGCAGGGCAAGAATTGCTAGTGTAATATTTTAAGATTCTTATACTGTATGTAAAGTAGTATAAAACCTATAACTAACCATACTTAATGACTGAAAAACTGAGTGCTTTCATCCTAAGTTCAGAATCAGTTCAAGGACACTTGTTTGTACCATCTCTATGTCCTGGCAATATTATAAACTTGATATCCAGGTAACAAAAATTAAAAACAAACAAAAAATATGACAAGAATAACAAGAAGTAACTAAAAGAAAATCCCATTAAAATAGTTATAGAAATGCTACATAATAAAGTACTTTGAAATACATAGCTGAACTCACAAAAAAGGAAAACATTTTCCTAGTATCTAAAAATTTAGAAAAGATAGGAAGCCAGTGTGAATGCATGGCTACTCCAAGACAATACTGCTCTACAAAAGCTCTACCTGTAATGTTCACCCAGATCTGGGCACTTGAAATTTGTGTAGTTGGAAAGTCCTTCCTAAAGTCAGGGATCTTAAGGATTCAGCTTTTAAAGATAGGACAATAAAAGCCTGTCTTCCAGAAAAGAGAGAAAAAAAGAAAATAAGCAAAAATATCTGGTATGGCTTAGATTATTTGGTGGGTAAAAAGCCTTCTTACAAATGTATTACCACGGGCCATTTCACATGGAGTTGTAGTTTGATTTTATATTAACAGCATGATATGGAGAATTTCATACTCCATGTTAAATTAATAATTTATTAATTAATAATTATGTAATAAATTAATAATTAAAATGTTCTAAGAATGGTAACAGGGGTGCACCTGTCGGGAGCAAATGCTCTCAATAACAGGTCTTACACAATCCCCACATACTAAATAAATCGTTCCTTTGGAATAAGGAAATAATCCCATGAAGTAAGTCACAGTTACAAGGAGGAATGATAAACTGAGAAACTGCAAAGCATGTGGGCAAAGCATAATGGCCAAACTTAAGTGAATTACATATGTAACTGTATAAGCACAGATTGACACAATTAAAAAAGTAAGTTGAAAGAAAAACCTACCACTTAAGGGGGAATTCTTAAAACACTTATCTCAGTAATACAAAGAAAAGCAGACTAATTTCTGGATTCTTATAATTTTGTGTGAAAGGGAAAAGATAGGGAGAGCTGTTTCCAAAATCACAGGAAATGCTTTTTGAATTATGAGTATTTGCAACATGTTAAATGTGATAAAATTGGCTATGATGAAGATTGAAGTGTTTTCATATGTGTATTTTCTAAGTGAAAAATTAAAGTAGTAATCTTTGTGTCAATTTGGGGAATAGGTTTTATAATTTCTCAATTAATCACTACAAACAGGATCTTAACCTTCTTTATAGAAAATTACTAAAGGAGTATGCAAGCAATAGACTTACCATTCACTTTAATTACTAAGTGGGGTAGACAAAAAACACATATTCTTTTAAACTGTTATTAGCATCTCTTTTCTTTAAATCCCATGTAAGCTTTTATATGGATTTTCACTTACTTTGTTCAAAAATAAAATGTATTGCTTTTTTCCATATAGATATTCTCCCCAGAGAATACAAAATCTGAATGAAGGATATCTTTGCTAGATTTTAGCACCAATTTGAAACGTCGGTGTTTCTGTCAAGAATATAGTTTTGAGAAAAATGTGTAGCATTGTGTTTTTTAAAAGAACTGTGATATTTTGAAACCATTGGCGTGATTTTCTGTAATGGCTGTCATTAAATAATGTATCAACTAAGAATTGAAGACCTAATTATCAATTTTTAATAAATACATTGTGTTATTATCAATACAATATCCTAAATTGCTCAGTGGTGGTATATGAAATTAATAGAAGTATAATTATGCTTTTTTTAGAAACACCTCTAAACCATTAAAGTTAAATATTTAATGAAGTTCACTGGAAGGGCCAACAAGCAAGTAAACAAACAAAGATATGTTTGTACTATTTTCATACTGGCTTCTCCCTCTATCCCCCCACCCCCTGAAAAAAGCAAAAAACAAAAACACCAAACAATACTTTTCCTGTGAAGCAAAATTCTTTGGGTGTAGATAAACCTTCATTTTTTTCAGAGTTCTTTTATTCATTTTTTAAAAATAGACTTTATTTTTAGAGAAGTTTTAGGTTCACAGGAAAATTGAGCAGAAAGCACAAAAATGTCCATACCCTCTCCCCCACAGACACAGTCTCCCCACTATCAACATTCCCCACCAGACTGGTACATTTCTTACAATTGATGAACCTACATTGGCACATCAATATAATCCAAAATCTATAGTTTACATTAGGGTTCACTCTTGGTGTTGTATATTCTATGAGTTTTGACAAATATATGACATGTCATTATAGTATCATATAGGATAGTTTACTGCCTTAAAAATCCTCTATGCTCCAACTGTTCATCCCTCACTGCCCCCGGGAAACCACTGATCTTTTTTACCATCCCCATACTTTTGCTTTGTCATATAATTGGAATTATATAGTATGCAGACTTTTGAGATTGGCTTTTTTCACTTAATATATGTTTAAGCTTCCTCCATGTCTTTTCATGGCTTAATAGCTCATTTCTTTTTAGTGCTGAATAATAATCTATTGTCTGGATATATCACAGTTTCTTTGTCATTCACCTCCTGAAGGACATCTTGACTGTCCCCAAGTTTGGCAATTATTAATAAAACTTCTGTAAGTATCCATGTGTGAGTTTTTGTGAGGACACAAGTCTTCAACTCCTTTGAGTAAATACCACGGAGTGCAATTGTTGGGTCATATAGTAAGAGCATGTTTAGTTTTGTAAGAAACCACCAAGCTGTCTTCCAAAGAGGCTGTACCGTTTTGCATCCCCACTGACAGTGAATAAGAGTTTTTATTGTTCTATATCCTTGCCAATGTTTGGTGTTGTGAGCATTTTGGACTTTGCCCATTCTAATAGGTATGTAGTAGGACTCCTTGTTGTTTTAATTTGCATATTCTTGAAGACATATGAAGTGGAGCATCTTTCCATGTGCTTATTTGCCATCTGTATATCTTCTCTGGTGGGATGTCTTTTCATATCTTTTGCCTATTTTTTAGGTTGGGTTGCTCATTTTTTTTACTATTTTAAGTGTTCTATATCTATTTAGATTAACAGTCCTTTGTCAGATATATCTTTTGCAAAGATTTTCTCCAAGCCCATGTCTT
Organism: Daubentonia madagascariensis; assembly: GCA_023783475.1. Taxonomy (NCBI): domain Eukaryota; kingdom Metazoa; phylum Chordata; class Mammalia; order Primates; family Daubentoniidae; genus Daubentonia; species Daubentonia madagascariensis. The sequence goes on from JAKFHU010000725.1 coordinate 3,518,774, forward strand.
GTCTTTTCATTCTCTCCATTTGCATCCGATTTTGACTTTCATTAAAGCTATGCAACCTGGAGCCACATGTGAATCAGCGTCATATAACAGACTTGGTTAAATGTCTGTTCATTCTAGAATATTAGCTTTAGTGTCAGATGCACTTCAATTCTAATCCCACATCTTCCACTGACTAATTGTGTGACCTTCAAATTAAATTAAATCCTTCTAATATTCATCTCATCAATAATTTGTCATGAGAATTAAATAGCACATGAGTTAGTAAAGCTCTGTCAGAACATAATAGAACAATATGTGCAGATACACTAAATTAATGACGTGATATTAGAAGAAAACATGAGGAATTCACAAAACAGTACAGTTTCAGCTGCAGCAGTCACAGCTCATGGAGACTGCAATGCTGTTCAGGAACTGTACAATCACTCATCATACAGTACGGCCACGTGGACATGGATTCTTATTGCTTCCTTAGCAGAAGTTATACATTATTTGTTATTCTAGCACGTTGGTGCACCACCTCCAGCTTCTCTATTTGTGTTATTCACCTTCTGATCTTGCCATTGCCTATACTCTATATCTGCATGCATTATAAACAATCTCTTCAAGACAGAAAGACTGATTAGTTTGGTTTGCAAAACTAATGCACCAGGATAAGTATTAGATTGCTGCCTCAACTGTAGTTAGATGGCTTTGGGTTAGATATCCATTGCGTGCCCAATCAGCTGTTGCAAGAATGATGGAGCCTTGTGCTCAGCTTTACCAGAAAAAATACTCTGTGCTTTCCAAAAATGTCCAATTAAAATTTTAAAATATATATTATACAAAATTTATATATGAAATATAACATGTCATTTTGTGCCACTATACCTCTTAATCATTGCATTTCAACCACATTGGCTTTATATTAGAAATCAGCAAACACGTCCCTTCCACTGGCTCTTTGGCTTTGTCCTTTACTTTGCTGGGAACACTCTTTCCTAAATACTTCCATAATTGGTCTGCTTTAATAATTCAGGACTCAGCTGAAATGTAATTTCTAAAGTCTGAGACTTTCTCTGGACAACCACCTCAGATCACTCCCTATTCAATTACCATGTTTTATTTTCTGCACGTTACATATTACTATCTAAAATTGTTTACTTTTCTGTGATCCTACTGGAATATCAATACCATCAAGGGCTTAACTATGTCTGCTTGACCACATTGAATCACTCACACCACACACTGATTAGGACAGAGTAGGTGCCTATTGGATGATTTTGAGTACATGAATGGTTTATTTGTAGGCACTTTGAACAAAATCCCCCTTTACCAAATAAGATATATAAAATATCTCAAACTACACAAGTATAAAAACTAGTCCTAATAAATGCTTCTGAAAATTTAAGAAGTGAAAATGTTGTATATTTTTGAGTTTCCTAAAATAGAACTTACATATATTTCTTCAGTGTGTGTAGGCTTTGTTTGATGTTTGGTTTCCCAGAACTGCACTCAAAGCCCTGAAACTCTTTGAGGGTGGGAATATTTCACAAACCATTTTGGCAATGCTCCAGCCACAAAAGAACCCTAGATTCTATGCTCTGGGCAGCATTTTTTTAAAAAGCAAAAACCAAAACAAATAAACCAAAAAATAACATTCTTTAATTTTCTGGAATCTAAAGAGATGTGTCTTCTTTTTCCCATAGTTTCCCACATAGTAACAGTACACTGGACAAGAAACCCTGGAGCTTCACAAAATAAATAGATAAATAATAGCATTTTATTTTTGTATAGAAAACAATTGAGACACAGTTATCATTTCTTTCAGAATTTTTCATGACACTATTGGTTGAACCATACCTAAAATTCCACATTATGCACATATAACAAAGACTAAAAAAGTAAAACATAAAATGACAAGGGAGGTACAGAAAGAAATGAAGAAAATATAATAAACTAAAATGTTCATATTTCTACTTAGGGAGTTTTAGCATTATCTTAAGTGTTAAAATGCAAAAACATAAAATATTATTTTATTTATTCCGGTATTTTCTCCTAGCCAGGAGAACCAAAATCTGAAATTAGTTTACCTCACTCTATGGTTTCCGAGGTAAACTCTAATTTTTGAAACTAGTTTGCACAGAAAAAGATGACTGATAATGTGGTTTTGAAAAACCCCAGAAAAAGTCTCATTAGCACAGTGTTGGAGCAGCATTTGAATATCTATGTTAAGGGTTTTCATGGTTACAGCTCCCCTTTTTAACACAGACATCAAGGAAAAGAACATGAATAAGGCAATTCATTTGTACAAAATTGTAGCAAAAATTCTCCCTAGGAGTCTTACAAAATAAGAGAAAAATCAATGCAAATAAAAATGTGTATATGAATTTATAATAAATGAAATTTTGTACTTGCTATAAAATCATAATTCAATTTGATAAAAAATAAATAGAAGTTTGTACAGTTTAATATCCATTGAACCTGTGTTGACATGAATTTCAGGTCCTGGTAGAAATCAAAAAAGAAGTTTTAAGATATGCCCTTGGAATTAAATTTAAAATAAAATTGACTTTTTACTGTACTTAAATCTATTTTTATGATTTCTCTAATGTTATTATTTTAAAATTATAGAAAACTAACAAGAAGGGGAATGAAATGAGAATAATAAAGAGAATAGTTTATATTTGTCTTTTATTGGTTTATTTATAACTTGAAGTCAATTGAAAAAAATATTTTGGAAGAATGTTAATCAGGATTACAAATACCAAAATCCATTATGGGTAGATTATTAAAATATATTAGGTTGTTCACAGATTCTTGGGAGAGGGCCCAAGGGTAGGAACAAGGCCCTAACACACCAGTCAGAACCAGTGACACCCACATCCGGGTACCAGCATGTCTGCCACTACTGTTGCTGAAGAGTCAAGTCTGCATTACAACACCGATTGCCTGCAAATCCAAGTCTTGGTCAGGTGCACGTAAAGTAATGAACTTACACTTCAGTCGCAAAGAAGTCTGTAGTGGCAGGTTTTCTAGCTTCCCTAAAGGAAAAGGGAGACAAAGAATCTGGGGAATTACCACAATGTTCAAAATGTATGGATCCACAAATAATAAAAAATATACACTATTACATCATTCTAAAGTTCATGTAACAAAACATCTTCTTAGAAAGGATAATTACAAGTTAGATATGATTACTTGACTTCAAGAACAGAGGTCTCTAAAACAGAATTCAGATTTTTGGCCAAAGGGACATCTGGAATTGCTTTTATTATCAGACTGGGAATTATGAAGTTGCAAAAGACTAATTATAATTTTTTTCTTATTAAATCCTGAATATGTAAATTCCCTGGAGTAATTCTAACTTTCCGTAAGAGTCCTACAAAACTTGAACGTTTCCCTTCACATCCACTAGGATAGCCAAAATTTAAAAATCAGATAATAACAAATACTCACAAGGATGTGGAGAAACTGAACTCATACACTTCAAGTTGGAATGTAAAATGGTAGCCACTTTGGATATAGTCTAGCGGTTTCTCAAATGTTTAAACGTAGTTAACATAGACCCACAAATTCCACTTCTAGGTATATACCCAAGAGAAACAATAACATATGTGCATGCAAAAAATTCTAAAAGATATGTTTATAGCAGCATAATTCATAATATCCAAAAGGTGTAAAAAAAACAAATGTCCATCAACAGATGAATGGATAAACAAAGTATAGTATATACATACAATAGCATATTGCTTAGCCACAAAAAATGAAGTACTTGTACATGCTACAACATGGATGAACCTTGACAATGCTATGCTAAGTGAAAGAAACCAGTCAAAAAAGAGCACATATTGATAATTGCATTTGTATGAAATGTTCAGAATAAGCAAATCTGTAGAGACAAAAAGTAGATTAGTGTTTGTTTAAAACTGGAGAGGAGGGCAGGAAGGGTAGGGGGATGACACCTAAAGTGTTCAAGGTTTCTTTTTGGGGTGGTGAAAATATTTAAAAATTGACTTTGATGATAGTTTCACAACTCTGTAAATACACTAAAATCCAGTGAATTTTACACTTTAAAGGAGTGAATTCCATGGTATGTAAATTATATCACAATAAAGTTATTTGTTAACAAAAGTATTACAAGGTTGGCATTTAGAGGATAGCAGCTGAGCTTCCAATTATACTGTGAACGAAGTGGCTTGATCTTGAAACTCCCTTACTGCTGATGTTGCCAATGCCAGCACATGAAAAAAAAAACATATTTATATTTATTTCTTCACTTATGCAATATATACTTATGGGGAGCTATTATATTCTAGGCCCTATACTGGTCACTTGGAAATAATTAATAAATAAACCTTATCTTTATTCCCAAGAAGCTAATTATTTAGTAAAAAATTTGATAAATCAAACATTATATTACAATAAATATCATAATAAAATGTGTATGTTGTTTTTAAAGCATATTAACTAAACTATCTAGGAAGCAAGGTTAGAGATATTATAGCAAATGTGACCATTGAGTTTAAAAGGTAGAGAAAGAGAGGAAAGACCAGCCAGGTATAGTAAGAAAAAGAGGAAAAGAGCAGATTAATTAATATAGATATAGTAGGTTTGTGTAAGGTGAGTAGAAGTGCCCAAAAAAGCCATACAAATAAAGCCAAACATCAATGCCAGATTATAAAAGTGAGCACAAATTATTTTGTTGTGGACAAAAGTCTTTTCCTTTGTGGACTGTGGGAAGCTACTGGTAGCTTAAAGAATTGGTGTAATATGATTCTGAATCTAAGGACGTTAAATTTGGTAAGAATGAAGGACATCTAATTTCTAGACTAAGTTAAATATCTTGGAATAACAAGACAAAAAAGAGCATATATAGTACGATTTCATAAATATAAATTCAACAACATGCCAACTAATCAGTGGTGACTAAGAAAAGGTAGATGATGGGGTACTGAGGAAGTAAGGAGGATTCCCAAGGGGTGAAACCTTCAGAGTTACGGACATATTCATATCTTAATTGCGGTGATGGTTATGAGTATATTCATACATCAAAACTCAAAACTCATCAAATTGTAGAGTTTAAATACGTGCAATTTGTTGTATGTCAACTCTACTTCAATAAAGCTGTTTAAAAAATCATATGGCAAAAGCAAAAATAATTTAAAAAGGAAGAAAGGAGAAAAGGATGTAATGCATAACGTACGATTGGTGAAGAAACAGAATATTAAAAAGTCATAAAGTACAATAAGGGTAAGCTGGAGTTATAACACCAAAGTTGCTTTTCATTAAAGCCTTCAGTGGTCAATGAAATAATTTGTTCCACTTGCCTGATTCCAGACTAAAATGTACATGACATCAGGGATATTATAGTTTTTACCACTGTATCCAAAAGGATGCCTGGCACATAGTAAGTGCTTAAAACGTATATATAAAATAAAGAAAGACATGAATAAGGTGAAAAAGAATGACTTCAGGGCAATATCAACAAATTGATAAGGAAAAATTATCATTATATATTTAAAAATATGTTATAATCTTAAATGGACCCAAAAACTAAGATAATAATCAAAATAATGTTAGGAACAAAGTTTTGAGATTAAAACCCTGAAGACAAGGAGTGGTTGAGACTTAAAATAACTAAAAGAGTGGAATTGGAATGTTCCTAACACAAAGAAATAATAAATGCCTGAGGCGATGGATACCCCAATTACCCTGAGTTGATTAATTCACATTGTGTGCCTTTATCAAAACATATGTACCCTATAAAAATATATAACTATTGTATACCCATAATAATTAAAAATTTAAAAAATTAAAATGAAATTACATGCAAGATGGTTGATATAAAAATGAGAATATATTTTTATGAAATTAAGAAATAATTAAATTTGCAAATTAAGAGGCAAACTCTACAGCAAGAAAAATTGATGCTGAAAAACGAATATTGAGATATGTGGTAGACCAGATTATTATTCAGCAAATATTCCTCTTCCCTGCTGCCTACATGGGAAAACCTCTTCTTGCCCCATTGATGTTTAGCTTGGCCAAGTGACTACCTTGGCCAAAGGGATATGGGTAGACATGCAGCGGGCTTGTTTGCAGTCTAGGCCTAAAGAGAATTTGAGTGATCCGTGTTCCTTATGAGCATCTGATCATTTCCCTTAGAAGTTCATGACCCAATATCCACTGCTCCATTAGCCTGGACTCCAAATTAAGATACATTGAGCAGATCTCCTCCCAGCTGACCAGCTGATCAATAGCCTAAAATAGTCACCACAGACAAAACCCAGTTATGTCAGCATGAGCCTAAATGCTTATTGTTGTATGCCACTGAGTTTTGTGTGGGTGGTTATATACTATTACTGTGGTAATAGCTGACTAATAATTAGATATTGTCTTGTTGTTACTATAACTAAAGGATACAAAAGGATTTACTCCTTTTTTATGGCTGAATAGTATCCCATTGTGTATATATACCACATTTTCCTTATCTATGTATCTGTTGATGGACAGTTAGGTTGATTCTATATCTTGTCTATTGTAAACAATGCTGCAATAAACATGGGAGTACAGATATTTCTTCAGCATACTCATTTCATTTTCTTTGGATATATATGCAGTAGTGGAATTGCTGGATCATATGGTAATTCTATTTTTTAATTTTTTGAGGAAACTCCATACTGTTTTCCATAATGGCTGTATATTCATGAGAAAACAGATATAAAAATAAAATCTCTTATAAGAGAGCAAATAGAGTGGCTCCTTCCACATAAATAGCAAATGATATATGACAATGGGGCAATGTGTATAAATTTCTGAGAAAAATTTTAACTCAAATATTATGCTCAAATTATTTCAAATCTGTTGAAATAGTAGTGATAATTATGAAAGATGAAACTATCCAAGAAATGGTATACATGAGAAAGTCATTAAAAAAGCACTTGACGAAATTTCAGCCAACAATAAAATAAAGTAAAATAAAATATCCAGTAATGTAGACACTCTGGTAAAAATACTTATAATGATCAATTAAAAATAATTTTCATATAACATAGGGCCAAATAACTAAATGCTATAGAAAGAGACTATATGTCAAATGCCATAACTCTTACAAAAATAAAATGAATATAATTGTTCAATAAGACACGGAAGGGGAGAGGAAAGAGAAATTGATAATCATAAGTAAAATTTGCACTTAAAATAATATTTTCTATAATCTTTTTCATGTTTACTTTTAGCTTTATTTTATGGCTGGAGATATGGTCTGTTTTGGTGAATATTCCATGCCACTTAAAAGGGACATTCATTCCACTGTTACTGGATGGATTGTTCTACAAATTTCAATTAGATCCAGTTAACTTATAGTGTTATTCAGTTTTTCTACATTCATTTTTCCTCTACTTGTTCTGTCAATTGCCACAAGAATATTGACGTCTCCAGCTATAATAGCAGATTCGTTTCTTCTTTCATTTAGGTCCATACTTGGTTCACATATTTTGTTCACAATGTACTTTTGTTAGGTACATACACATTTCAAGTTATTATGTCTTTTCGGTGAAATCGACCCCTTTTTATTATGTAGTATCCCCTCTTATCCTTAGTAATTTTCTTTGCTCTAAAGTCTACTTTTTCTGTCATTTGCTATTATTTTACTTCTGTCTAAAGAACTCTGTTTAGAAATTTTAAAAAAACTGATATTCTACCAATGAATTCTCTTAGTTTTCTTCAATCTGAGAATATATTTATTTCATTTTCATTCCTGACAGATACTTTCACTGGATATAGATTTCTGGGCTGATAGTTTATTTATTTTAGTTCTTTAAACATGTTGTGCTACTTTCTTTGGTCTTTGTGCTCTTTGAAAAGAAACATACTGTCATTTGGATTGTTGCTAACCTGTAAATAGTGTGTAATTTTTCTCTAACTGCTTTAAGGATAATTTCTTTGTTTCTAAACAAAGATTTTTTAGCAGTTTGATTATGATGTACCTCAGTGTCAATTTCTTTTTATATATGCTGTTTAGGGTTTAGCGAGCTTCTTGAATCTATATATGTATGTCTCCTGTCAGATTTTCCAGTCTTTTAAAAAATGTTTCATATTTTTCTACTTAAATCTTTCTCAACTTCTGTTGGAGATGGTCTCTCAAAGGAACATGATGTACTATTCGTGCTTTTCAATCTTTTCTTTGTTGGTCAGATTGTACACTTTCTATAGATCTATCTCACCGACTCCTGTGTCATCTCCATCCTGCTATTAAATCTAAAACACTGCAAGAGTTTCATTTTTTTGATTTTTTTATTATTATATTATTCAGTTCTAAAATTTCCATCTGATTTATAAAGAAGGTTTTCATCCTTTATATGATTTTATTACTTTGCTAAAAATCTCTGTCTTTCCATTCATTTCAAGGATGTTTGCCTTTATTTGCTGGAATATTTTTACAAAATACTGTTTTAAAGTCTTTGAAATAAATGTAATGTCTGTTGTCTCAAATTTGGTGTCTGTTGATTGACTTTTCCCATGCGAATTGATATTTTTCTGATTCTTTGTATGCCAAGAAATTTTGAATTGTCTTCTGTTCATTTTGAATAGTATGAGATTCTGTGTCTTGATAAAATTCTACGGAGCATGTTGGTATTTTTGTTGTTTTGACATACAATCAACCTAGTTGATTGAGACTATAAGTTCTATAGGTCATTGAATCAATGTAACTGCTGTTTTTAAATGTTTGCAGGGCTATTCAGAACTGTGTCATCTGTGCTCTACACACTGCATAATTTGGGCTTTTGGCAGCGGTTTACGTCATTGTTCAGTTTCCAATGTCTGTGAAAGCCGTTTAAATCAGCTTCACACACACACACCTCAGAGGTGAGCTCAGGAGTTCACAAACAACCTTATGGGCTTAATTTACCATGTTTTTCTCTCTCCATGATCTCCTTTGTACATTGTGATTCTCTGGAGTTTCTTTTCTCCATCCTTTGTACACAGAGTTGGGCCTTCATTTACCTAGATCTGCCATGAACTTTCCACATCTGTGTCTGTGTATGAGGCTAAGAGGCAGGGGGACAAAGAGAGGAGAAAAAAGGGAAACAATAACAACAGAGATTTGCTCATCCTTTGGGAACATGGTCCTCTGACTGGATAGGAAGTTTCCCTCCCTCGGAGTCTTAGACACTGCAGCCACCAATTTTCACTGCCGCTGCTCCTATTACAGCATGCACATGTTTGGGTGCTGATGTATAGGAGAAAAGAGAAAAGACACACAATTGATGATTTCTGCCACTGTCGCTGAATTATAGGAGACCCTTATTCCTTTCTTTGATTGAGCCAGAACTAAAGGATTTATCCTTGAGCTTACTTTGCCAGGGCCCATGTGCACTTCCACATTTCAAGTCCAGTTCACGGAAAAAATGGCAAACTCACCTCTGCTTTGGTGATACTTTGAATTCTGGTCTTATTTCTCAATTCACTTGCTGCTATTTATTTTTCAGAGCCTTCAAATAGGTGTTCTGTACCTATGTTGTGTCCAGATACTATAACTGCCATTCAGTAAGAGACACGAGGCAGAGTGTGCTTAACTTCACATTACATTGAACAGGAACCCTTCATCTCATTTATTATTTAATGAATCTTTTTTTATTTTATAAAAAAGAACAATTGTTAGTTCTAAAAGAAAGAAATAATTGAGTTTGGAAATTTAGGATAACGTATTTTTAAAAATCAAGTGTTAAAGACTCTTGAGTCTTTTTTTAAATTTATTTTTTAATTTCAGAACATTACAGGGGTACAAACACTTTGGTTACGTATATTGCCTTTGCACCACCCGAGTCAGAGCTACAAGCATGCCCATCCCCCAGAAGGTGTGCACCACACCCATTAGATGTGAACATACCCATCCTTTCCACCCCCCTCCCACCTGCCCGACACCCAGTGAATATTACTTCCATGTGTGCACATAAGTGTTGATCAATTAGTTCCAATTTAATGGTGAATACATATGGTGCTTGTTTTTCCATTCTTGTGATACTTCACTTCCAAGAATGGGCTTCAGCTCCATCCAGGATAATACAAGAGGTATTAATTCATCATTGTTTTTATGGCTGACTAGCACTCCATTGTATACATATACCACATTTTATTAATCCATTCATGTATTGATGGGCACTTGGGTTGTTTCCACATCTTTACAATTGTGAATTGTGCTTCTATAAACATTCGAGTGCAAATGTCTTTATTATAGAATGTCTTTTTTTCCTTTGGGTAAATACCCAGTAGTGGGATTGCTGTATCAAATGGTAGTTCTACTTTTAGTTCTTTGAGGTATCTCCATATCACTTTCCATAGAGGTTGTACTAATTTGCAGTCTCACCAACAGTGTATGAGTGTTCTTATCTCTCTGCATCTACACCAACATTTGTTGTTTTGGGACTTTTTGATAAAAGGCAATCTCACTGGAGTTAAGTGATATCTCATTGTGGTTTTGATTTGCATTTCCTTGATGATTAGAGATGTTGAGCATCTTTTTATATGTGTTTTGGCCTTTATTCTGTCTTCTCTTGAAAAGTTTCTGTTCATGTCCTTTGCCCACTTTTTAATGGGGTTGTTTGATTTTTTCTTGTTGATTTTCCTAAATTCTACGTAGATTCTAGTCATCAGCCCTTTATTGGATGTGTAGCATACAAATATTTTCTCCCATTCTGTAGGTTGTCTGTTCACTGTAATGATAGTTTCCTTGGCTGTGCAGAAGCCTTTTAATTTGATCAGGGACCATTTATTTATTTTTGTTGTTTCTGTGATTGCTTTTGGGGTCTTCTTCATAAACTCTGTGGCTAGGCCAATGTCTGAAAGAACAAATTTGGAGGCAACAATCTATCAGAATTCAAGATATACTCTAAGGCTATAGTAACCACAAGAGCATGGTACTGGCACAAGAACAGAGACATAAAAAATGGAACAGGACTGAGAACCCAGATATAAAACCATCCTCATATTGTCATCTGATCTTTGACAAAGCAGAAAAAAACATACACTGTGGAAAGAATCGCTATTCAATAAATGATGCTGGGAAAATTGGATAGCCACTTGTAGAAGAGTGAAACAGAAACCGCACCTCTCACCTCTCACAAAAATCAACTCACAGTGGATAACAGACTTAAACCTAAGACATGAAACCATAAGAAATCTAGAAGAAAATGTTGGAAAAACTATTATAGATCTCTTGAGTCTTTATACTTTTGTTTTAATTCATTTTTTTCACTGTAGGCATATGGAAAGTAAGTAACTATTCAAGTTATGCCAACTAACTAGGCTTGCAATTGAGACAAGTCCCTGTATACCTTAAAACTTCTTTTTTCCCCAGGAGTAAAATGAATGAGTCAAGGTAAATATTAAAACATGTTAGTTCCACACCAAATTATTTTATTTAAAAATCAATTTAAATAAGTTTAAAATCTGTATATTTTAGTCTTTATAACCTCTCTATGGCATGTTAAACTTGAATTCTTTCTCAGTTTCTGTGTAAAACATACATCTAGTTCTCTACTGGACTTATTTTATTCACTGACATGCTAGAGCCTCTGGTTCATGAGAGCACAACTGTGCAACATCTTTTCCTAACTCCACATTCACTGATGCCATGTTGGTAGCTTGGATTCAGCCATAGTGGGAGTATTTACTCAACAAAAATTATTAAATTCTACAAATCAGGTCTCTTTCTTTCTTTCCTTTCTTTTTTTTTTTTTCCTTTGAACTGGTTATTAAACATTTACTAGAACTGCACTGCTTATACTCCTCAAGAATAGGAATTTTTACTTTATAGATAGAAAAATGATTTCTTAGAAGATTTCATAGATGGAAAAGGTTAACAAAAGGTAGTTAGGACATATATTAGATATATCAGTTCTTCTTGCAACACAATTTACTGTCACAAAATTTGGCTGTGAGTTTTGAAAGCTTTCCTAGCATTTTAAGACATTCTGTCAGATTCTGATTGCAAATAAATTGAAATTGTATGAATAAGTTGAAGTTTATGTGGCCAAAACCTGTGCTGTTTTTTTCAGAGCCTCTAATGATCATGCTAGGAGCAAGGATGACAAATATTGCATATAGAACCTATAGATATAGCTTATATGCTATATTCGATTGTAAATCTAACTGAATTGGGAGAAATTATTGCAGCAGCTGTAGTAAATTTGTTTCCAAGTAGCATCCAAGTAAAAGAGCCTGGGAACATATTTTATGTGAATCACCTTGAGGGAAAGTAATCTTTTCCTCATAATAGCTCCACCATGAAGGCAGTTATCAAGACATGTCTCCTCTGAAATGTGGTGAGAAGTTAATTGGAGAAAGGCAAGAGGGAGGTGCACATTAGTTTTGTATTGAGAGGCAGGAAGTGATGAATGTATCTCATCCAAGACACATTGGCCCTGGTGATTTTATTATAGTACCACGATTTAAGTATAGCCATCATGTGGAAGAATCAGAAACCCAATTTCATCAAAACAAGAATGGACCATCTATCAGAGGGATGGTTATATAAACAGATTTGAAGATTAGTATATGAAAACAGAATATCTACCACACTTTGCCATAGTGTATGAATCACACTGCACAAACAGGTGGACCTACCCCTGGAGTGCCAAATCATAATCAGAAGATTATTGATAAATATTGAATCAAATGAATGTATGATGGCATCAGTTCTAAGAGAGCCTGATTTGTTCATCTCTACAATAAGATTTATCTAATTACCGGAGCTATAATTATTGAAATCATTGGCTGAGATAACCAGCACTGGCTCCACACATAGGAATGAAACATATCATCCAAATTCTATTGTTTAAGGCTGCTACTGTGATTCATCTGATCTGACAACTCTATCAGATTGAAGTATTCTCTTACTTTGTCCTATGTTTTAAAAAGTGATGGTGTTTTATATTTTTCCAGATTGAAATAAAAACATTTTGTCTTTACCCCATATCTAAATTCTTGGAGAGAAAGAACAAATCTATTTATATAATAAGAGTTTTTCTGATTATTTTCTCTATATTAATGTTAACATAGCTTTGCAAGCAAGACACTGTGTGTCTATGATTAGTATGCAGAAGATACTGTGATATAATTCTTTATATTTCTTTCTCTCATTCCTACTTCCGAAAGCATTTGATATAGTTAACACATAGAAATACAGCAAAAAAGTAAGATTCAACAAGACAAAACAATCCTTTTTGGCAATGTGACAGTTGTGGTTGAGTAGCTATCTTTCTCCTTCTGAATGTGAAAATATGAGATTAATTTTTTAAAAAAAATACAGACATAACTTCAAAAGAAAATACTCAAGTATCAGAAATTAACTCTACCAAATAAATATTAATCACTAACTGAGCGGCAAAGAAAAGAAACTTGTTTTCTGGATGGCATTAAAATGCAGGGGAAAAGGTTCTTTGGTAGCTGAGGATTAGCTTTTCCTAGACCTAAAGAAAATATAATTACCTGATCACTTTTCAACTTGAGTTGTTGACCACAGGTTGAAAGAACCTCCGAATAAGAAGCCAGATTTTATTTCTTTTCAGATTACAGGGAGGCTAACTTGGATAGAAATTGTTTCTATTTTCATAGAACTTTGTGAAAAACATAAGAAATAATTGATAAATATCTGTAAAAGATATTTTTCTATTCTGTAGCCTCAGTAACATGCTATTGGATTTCCAAAGATGCAACAAGGAATAATTCAATAAATTGCTTTGCTGTAAGGACTGTAGGCATCCCAAGTGAAGATGAAATAATTCTCAGTGCCCTGTTTCCAACTTCAACTGAGACAATTTCACATTTCAGGTCCTTCACTTGAAATAGTCTATATTAAGATGTCAAATTCTGTGACCAAAACCCAAATCAAACTAGTTTACCCAAGATATTTGAATACATTGCCTTACATAGCTGGGAACTGGGAAGTTGGTGGTTGCAGCTAGCTTCAGCTATGAATGGACCTAGGGACTTGAATTACTCTCTGGCCTTTGTCTCTCTACTTATTGGCTCTACTAGTCTTTGCTTAGCTTGATTTTTTAAGAATGATATCACTACTTGTTGAGTAATGTCACTATTAACTTCTCTGACACAAATCTCCCCAGTCTAACATCCTTTTTAGGAATTTACATCTCCTTATAGCTCAGGCATGACATCTCTAGGGAGATTTTTCAGCTTGAGTTAAACATCAACCTCTGAAAGAAACAAATGGTCAAACCTATGGTGTCCTCTAGTTGCTCTGACTTGTGTCACATTCCTACCTCTCTATTCAGGATATGAGTTTACATCTAAACTGTAAGTTATTTGTTCCCCTAAGGAAGGGGAGGTAAGGAAACAATTGTATCCTCTGATGTCCATTACAGTGTCCTTTCAAAAAGTATTTTCCATTTGCTACATTAGATCTACTCTCCACTACTCTCTACTCTGCTCTCAACACCAAGAAACAGACTAGGATGGACTAAATCAATGAACACCCTTTCCTATATCTTCTAGCCGCACCAAGGCAACAGAATTTCTGGACCCGGATCTGAGGGAGGATGAGAATAAGGTTGATTATTCCACAAAATTCTCTATGTAGGATCACTTTAGGCTAACTGCATCCACCACCTCAAGGTCATAGATTCCCTCAAGGTGCATTTTTCCCCATCAATCTCCCTCCGCCTTTAATACTCAAAACTGATGGTGCTATTTGTATCCTCTTGGAAATCTGATTGGATTATTCTATTAGTTTTATTGGTTTCATGATTATTGATGTTGCTATTAATTTTGCCTCTATTGTTTCCTCCTTTTTATTTTGATTAATTTTTTGTTAATTTTCTACATTGTTGGTTGAATGCTTATTTAGTTCATCTGTGCTGCTGCAACAAAATATAACAGAGTAAGTAATTCATACATAATACACATTTATTTCTCACAGTTCTGGAGGCTGGAAGTCCAATATCAAGGCACAGGCAATTTTGATGTCTGCTGAGGGCCCCGTCTCTGCCTCCAAGATGGTACCTTGTTGCTGCATCCTCACATGGTGTACAGTGGAAGGGCAAAAAGAGCCTAACGCTATGTCCTCAAGCCTTTCATAAAAGTACTTATATGTTCTTGAGGGAGGACCCCTCATGACTTAATCACCTTGCAAATGGCTTCAACTCTTAATACTGATGCACTGGGAATTAAATTTCAAAATGAATTTTGTAAGGGATACAAACATTCAAATCACAGCACTTGTTTTATACATTTTTCATCTTTTTTAGAGGTCTGAATTCTATTTTCTAATCTCAGATCCACAAATACCATCATACTATTTGAATAATGGTTTCTCTGAGAGACAGCAATGCTTTATTTTTCTAATTCTCAACCTTTTAAAAATAATAGTTCTGTTGGATCAGCCACACAAATAGATAACTATAAAATATCTTCACAAACCCAGTGTCTAAATTAAAAGTTTTAAAGAGTACAAATGATTGACCTCAAATAGAAGCCACTATAATATTTGGCTCCAACCTATGAACTACTACCAGTGCTAATTTATAGAAATCCTCCATTCACTTACTTCCCAAGATCATTATTTGCTCTGCTTAGAAATCTTCCTCCCCTCTTAAGCTAACTCAGTGACACTCATTCCATAATTTAATTCAGGCTTTTCTTACTTTGGAAAAGATTTCTCTGACTTTATCCATATTATTCTTTTCTCTTTGCTACTAATGTTTATAGACAGTAGCACTCATCTATCCTTTGTCACTTACAATACTATCTTGTGATATTTAATTATTTTTCTAGGTCCATTATTAGTAAAATTCACTTAATATATGGTTTAAAATGTAATATAACTTTTTTTTTTTTTTTCCAGTGCTGTCTTGTCTCAGTTTTGAGGCCTTGGCTAGAGGCTGGTCAGTTCCTCCTGGCGAGCACCTCATCAAGTCCACATCCCAGTCACTTCTCTCACTGGGCTTTCACCTCTGGGGCCTCTATGTATCCACCCTAATATGCCCAAGGTCAGGTACCAGGCAACTAAAAACAGCCCCTATGCTCCAGGGCATGCAGAAATTATTCAAATTAGCCAATCTACGGGGAGCCCACAAAATCTAGCTATTCCCTCCATTTGCCATACATAAGCTGCCCCTTCTGGCTCCAGCTTGCTGTTACTCTGTCCCTAGGTGCACCCTACTCTTTGGCCCTAGACTGTCTAGCAACCTCTCATTCAGGGCTGTAAGTAACTGAGTTCTGCTTTTCGTCTATCTGAGTGTGTGTTGTGTCCCACCATCAAAAAAAAAATCATTGAATATTAAAGAACATATTATTCCTCATTTTTAACCATATTTTAAATTATCTCAACAGCTTTTTGAAGGAATATTTTAAACCTCTTTTATCCGAAAATATTACATGCTAATAATCTAGGATACATCTAGTTATGTAAATTCATGCAATAATTTATTTGTTAGATTATTAGCATAGTTTCCCCTATAGTATCTTTCATTTTCTTTCAACTATTTATTCTGTTTTATCACTCCAAATATTAATAGCTTTCTAGTAGATTGGATTAGGGTTCTTATTTCCTTATACCCTTCTTCTATAAGAAATATGCATCCTTGTCTTTTGACCCTCTAGTGTGACCCTCTAGTTTTTTCCAGTAAAGTGGATTATAGTTTCCTGCCCCATTGATGTTGTGCTTAGCCATGTGACTTGCTTTGGCCTGTGGATTTTGGGTTGAAGTGACAGTGTCATACTTCCAGGACAAAGCATCAAAAGGCAGTGTAGGTTGAATATCCTTAATCCAGAAATCCGAAATCTGAAATGTTTCGAGATCCAAAACTTTTTGAGTGCTGACATGATACTCAAAGAAATGCTCACTAGAACATTTAGGATTTTAGATTTTTGGATTAGGGATGCTGAACCAGTAAATACATAATGCAAATATTCCAAAATGTAAAAAAAAAAAAAAATCCCAAATCTGAAACCCTTCTTTTCCCAAGCATTTTCGATAAGAGATACTCAATCTGTATGTGTTTCTACTCTTCTTTTTGTGCTGTAGTAGGTTCCATGAGAAAAAATCTAGCCTGGTTACCCTTTTATTCAAGGACAATGAAAGATATATGAATTAACTATTAGTTTTAGTTTTATATTGTTCAAATAATAAATTACCACAAATTTGGTGGTTTACACAACACAGCACAAATGTATCACCTCACAGTTCTGAAGGTCAAAAGTCTATCCCAGGTCTTGCAGGGCTAAAATCAAATTGTTGGCTGGGCTGCATTCCTTTATGGAGGAAAAAGGAGGATTCTTTTTCTTTTGTTTTCTTTTTTGATTTTCAAGTTGTTTGCAGGATTCTGATTCTTGTGGTTGTAAGATTGCTGGCTGTAAGATGAGGGCCAGTCCTAGTTTTTAGAAACTCTTTGTGTTCATTAGCTGGTGGCCCCCTTCCTCCATCATCTAAGCCTATAATAATAGAAACAATTTATCTTAGACTTTGAATCTGTCTTCTGTCTCATCACTTTAACCCAGCCAGGAAATGTTCTCTAGTTTTAAGAACTCAGATAATTAGATTGGTCCACTGAATTAATTCAGGATAATCTCCTCATCTCAAAGTCCATAACCTTTATTACCTCTGCAAATTCCCTTTTGCCATTTCAGTGACATATTCACAGGTCTGGGGATTAAGGTGTGGCTATCATTGGGGAGGTGTTATTTTGCCTACCACAGTAACCTAAAGCCAATTGGCATTCTGGAGCTAAGGTCAAGTATGGAGCAGAGCCTTCCAACAGAGTCTATTCCAAAGCCTTGGGGAACAGAATTGAACTCTATTAGCCGGACTCAAGGCCACTTATTTTATAGACTCAAGCAAAGCCACTAAACTGGGCTCAACCTTGATTGGCTAAAGCACAGTTGGCCTGCACACCAATAAACATAAGAAATATTTGTTGATTAGACAGTAGATTTTGGGTTAATTTGTTTCACAGTATTGTTATATAAAACAGACTAATACAGAATAGGTACAAAAAGTAATAGTGGAACCAACAGGAATGTTATCAGTATGTAGTGGATCCAGTAGTGTTTAAAGTGTCTATGGCAGATAGATACAATGTACAGAACTTTGGTAACTGCAGTGTTAATCTTTATGATTTTATAGCTAAGCCTTGTGTATTTTCTGTATATAATGCTTACCCTTTTGAGAAACACTTCTGGCTTAATACTGTACCCTAGAAGATGATTAAATGCTTCACATGAGCCGCGAAATTATCATGTGACCTAAGATTCCCATTTTGAAATGGGTGTTATCTGATCTACCAAGTCATATATTTGGATGTGCACAGCAACATTCTATATTCAAATGGAAATGATGTATGAGATCAAGCTCAAGGAACTTCACAAAACACAAGTAAGTTCCATCATTAAATAAATAGCTCAGGCTCTCCTGTCACCTACGCCAGATACCTAGTTCCCTCTTCAACCCACAAGCATGACGTCATGAGAAATTCCCTGTAACTAGCTGACTGAAGAAAAACAGTTGACTTTGTTTACAAATGAGTCTTTATCATATTCTGGCATGACCTAATGGTGGAAAATAGCAATATTACAGCCCCAATCAGGAGGATCTAAAACTCTGGTGGTGAAGGGAAACCCCAGTGGACAGAAATTCAAGAAGCATATGTAGCTGTTCACTTCACCAGGAAGTGCAGATAACCAGAGGTATAGATCTCAGTGATTCATGAACCAGGACTCACATGTTGGCTGGATGTTCATGGAGTAGGAAAGAAAACAAATTCATAAATTGGTGACAAGAGATATGGGGAGGGATAAATAAAAGGACATCTCAGTGTGGACAAAAAGTGTAAACAACAGAGAAATCTCTCAATATCCAGATAGGAAAGATGATTGAGTCTGTGAATATCTGGCAGCCTCTTTTCCCAGCAATGCCAGCTCTTTCTCAAGGGCCTCTTAAATAAAATGACCATGGTGTCCAAGAGTAGAGGTTAGTTGTGAACACTGAAGCATGTACTTCTATCGAAGATCTGATTTGGCTACAGTCCATTTGCCAGTAGCAGTGATCAGTCATGAACTCCCAATATATTAATAACAGTATTCCCTGGAGACAAATCTGTCACCCAAGAGAAGGTTGGTTATCTTTCATACCTTCATATAGTAAAAGGCAGGATCTGTGTTCCTTTAGAATAGATAATTTTTCTGTATATATACTTGCCTTTCCTGCCTTATAGATTCCCCTATACATAATTATGTACCATATTTACCTGAAAGCCTTGTTATACATTACCTTAAAGCTATTTTATAGAACAGTGGAATGCTATTTGAAGAACAGTGCCAGCAGGGTAAACACTTTGTATGGCTGGGCAATGTCCTGCAGGATGTGTTATAAGCTCTGCACCAGTGATCAATGTTACAGTGCTCTTTGTTATAGCCAGAATCTGTGGGCCAAGGAGTGGGCATGAGAGCAGTTTTTTACACTATGGACATTAAATTCCCAATAGCAATAGTTTTTTTTTCCTGTCTTTATAATATTTGGCTGTGATGATTTGGAGATCGTGGTTCCTGAGAAAAGGATGCTTTCACTAAGGGATACAAGATTGATTCCATTAAACTAAAAGCTAAGCATTTTGTGTTTATTTGCTACCGAAGCACTAGGCAAAGATATTAGCTGAGATAATTTACCTTGGTTGGTTGCCTACAATTCAATGGAGGCAGAAAGAAGTATGCCCGGAACCCAGGAGATTTTCTCACCCACCAGGCAAAGAGCCATGACTAGCTGTTGAACTGGCTGAGGATGAAAGGAATGAGGATTAGGTAGTAAAAAGGAAGTTACAGATGCTCACTATGACTATGTGACCAATTTCACAAACAAGGATTATAGTAAATATGCTTATTTTCTTCTTTGCTTTTAGATATATATATGTTTGTACCTATCAACAAATCAGCTTTTCACCTTTCTCCCTATGGTTTTTTATTGTCTAATATAAACTATGTCACTAGAGATCGAACTTATAATTTATTTAGTCTTTTAAATTTCAAGATGCAAAAGAAGGATTTTGACTGAGCTAGAAAAGAAATAAAAATCATCCAGAGGTGAATAGAATAATTTATGGGATTTAGGAGTCCTGACAAGTTAAGCAAAGCATAATAGTTCTGACCTTTGGTCAAAACTTAAATATGGATAAAAGGGATGCGTATAACTGCTCAGTCAACAGATATGCGCACTGAGCAGGACCCTCTGAGATCAATTGGTCATTACCTCCACCAGTAAAGTGGGACCTACATTTCCCAGAATCCCCCTCATCATAGAGTTCATACATAAGACTTCCTCATGAGAGGAACTCAGGATGGATATTTGGAATGTTGGAGTGAAAGGGAAGACATTATTCTCTGGGCAGAGGCAAAATTTGCAGCAGCATCCTGGCAAGCTCTTGAGGAGCACCCTCTTCACAGTTCCAGACTGAATAATTTGTGGGAGCTTCTCCAAAGTACTCACAGAATGCAGCAACTTCCAGGCTGATACTGACTTGAGGACCTCTGCTTCAGTTCTTCAGGTGAACAACTTCAACTTCTGTGATCTTCGGTGGCAACTCTCCGAACAATTGGTGGAAAGTTTCCCTCAATTCCACTCCTTAGCCAATGAAGAGTCATGTAAAGACCTAATTCTATGCTCATTTGCAACCAGCTTCTGTTTTCCTGACTGAATCAAAACAGATACTGGATCTTAGCTCCTGCAGAACTGCCAATGGAGTACATGTTTTCTGCACCAACCTAGCGTTTAACGCTGAATGATGTTCAGTCAGCTGTGATGCAGGTTAAATGTACTCTTCACCTCATAGGGTGAAACAGCAAAAAAAAGGGAAATTATAGGGAATTTGAGTAAGAAATAAAACTGTGCTTCCTATGTTATCACCTTCCTATTCTGTGTAATAACTAGCAAATATTCTTCTCCTTGAATATTCAAAGGTCTTTAGTTATTTACCTAAGCCATTGTAGCATTGAATATTTGTCAACTCTTACCAATTAGACTTTTCTCTGAGAGCTTAAATCAAAGGAATGATGATTCAATCTTCACTGAAATTTCTGTGAGCTACATCAGTAATGTGGAAGGAAGTGCACAAAACAAGGA
Organism: Daubentonia madagascariensis; assembly: GCA_023783475.1. Classification (NCBI taxonomy): domain Eukaryota; kingdom Metazoa; phylum Chordata; class Mammalia; order Primates; family Daubentoniidae; genus Daubentonia; species Daubentonia madagascariensis. The sequence goes on from JAKFHU010000725.1 coordinate 3,539,880, forward strand.
AAGGAAAGCAACAAAAACCCTTTACCTGTACAATTAAATGAACTCTTCATTAATACTACAATAAAATAAACTGTAATAACTAACTAAATGTAAATTCTTTTGATTGCAGCTATACTTGGACATTGATATTTTTGTAGTACTTCAGTTTTGAAACTTACGATATAATTTTATAAAAACTATGTCCTAAAATAGAAATTATTTCTTAAATACCTTTAGTACCATTTAAATACCTTTAAAAGTCAATCCTTGCTATTTCCTTCTCTGAAACACATTTTCTTTGACAGATTTAAAATTATGTCTTCATAAGACTTTATTTTGAACCTGTAGTACAAAATTCAGAGATTGATAGAGTCACTCACATGCATAGAAATTCTTTGATGGCATGGCTCCTAAATCATGTCTGCTTACGTGTTTTTTTAATTTTATTTTTTTCTCCTCTTAAGATGGTTATGAGTAAATGGAAACATTCAAGCCAGTAAAATTGAGGCCTGTGCTGAAGATAGATAATCAAACACAATAGGAGCAGGGAACAGACTCTAGGTTTTATAATTTGATATCAGCAACACCAACTAGAAAGCAGTCAATAGGAAATTATAAAATTTCACTGACAACATTTTGAGAATGATGCATTCAATTCACTTAATGTTGTCTACAACTGACCACTTACTTGCAAGAACTAGCAGGAAATACCTCCTTTTGACAGCAGTCCTTGCTATTGATTTCAAATGTCTGCTTCAGCTAAAGTCAATTGACATTTATATCACTAAGTTAGCAGGGATGAAATTTTAAGGAGTTTATTGCTCTGCCCTGAGGGGCAGCAGCATCACATAACATATAAGGCTTTGATCTGAAAGTAGAAGAAAAGAAAATGCATGTAAAAGTAGTAGTTCTTTTTTTCATATACCAATTTAGCTGCAGAATAGAATACACTGTTTTTATTGGACTGCAGAGAAAGGCAAATTTTAGTGAATGGATTTGTAAACTGATATCATCTGGTTGGATTCAGCTGTTAGTAAGTATATTGAAAAAAAAAGAAGTATCAAATTAAGCATGATTAAACTGAGGATAAGCCTTTTATGACTCTAAACATTTTCTTTAGAATCTAGATAAGAACAAAACTTCCCTGAATTCACTGATATCTGTGCCTAAACAATGATAATAAAAGCAGTAACTAGCATGATTCAGTATTATTGTCTCAACAATAATGCTATTCATGTTATTAAATTTGGATGGCTCATCTCTATTTTTATGTTGCACTGATATTGCTATCATATTGGAAGATACATTCAATTTCTCGCTCAATATTGCTGCAAAGCTACTTGAGTATATGTTACAGAATCTACGATCCTGCTCTTTTGATAGATTCCATTATTGATTTTTTTCTTTAATATTGATTAAATTAAATTATTGTCCTTTATTCAGTCTACTTATTTTCAATGATTTACTCATTTGGTTATAGGTTTAAGCCTACTCTACAACAGATTTCTATTTTAACCCTTTTTTCTATTTATATTTGGTCTGATATTTAAAACTCATTCTATTAAGGTTCCAATATCTATTTTAGTACTTTTTGATTTTTGAAGACTCATCTGAAACAACTACATTTGAACAATTTTGTATCCATCAGTTTACAATAACGAGTACTTATTAAATCAATTAACAGTTCAGGAAATATTTGTGGATGTCTACACTAGTAAATAAACTGATAATGTCATAGTATTTACAAATAATTTTTTATGGTTTCTCAGTTATTTATAAATATTTTTGAAAAGTTGGATTTGAGACTTCATAAATGTTATGAAATTCCATTTTCATTACAATATTCATTTAGTTATCTTTAAATGGAGGCAATCCTACAACAATTCGAGATGTATGAAAAAAGTTTAAATTTGTATTATAAACCTATTTTTTTATGTACAGTAAAACAATCTTTGCGATATAGCCTAAAAATTCTACTTTACAGATAAATATATTTTTTAAAAACCACTAGATTTGAAGAGAATCAGAATGGTAAATATTTATTTTGCCTTTTAAACTCTGTACAAGCAGGCTGTCATGAAAGAGGTAACATTCAATTTGCTATAGGTAAGGAAATATAACTACATACAAACTGCATATACAATGATCTTATTTTCTATGATACAAGGAAATAATGGGGTTATGTATTTTTTGAGAAGATTAAAAAACAAATTACAAGGTTGTTAATATACTGAGAACATTATTAATTTTCACTAAAGAAAATCACAGGTTTCATAACTACTTATATTATTAAAGATTTTTAGATGTAAAATTATGAAAAGTAAATGCCCCCCTCCTCAGATAATCAGTATTGATAATTTTAAAAATATAAACAGATACGTTTAAAATTCAAATGTATAAAAATATACAAAATGAAGAGGAAAATTCCATACTCCCTTGCACGAGTCTCCACCCCTCTGGTCAAATCTACCTACTGTGAGTAATTTTTTACATTCCACCAAAATGAATAAATAAATAAATATCAGTTCATATCTTTTTGATATGAACAAATATATTTTTATACAATTCATTCTTTTAGTATAAAATGCACTATACTATAAACATTCTTTCATGTACTGTTTTTTTCATAATGATACATCATGGATATATTTTCATATCCGTGCAAAAAGATCTAATTCCTCAATGTAAATAACTGAATTATATATACACACACTCACTCGCCAGAATTTATTTAAATAATGTCTGCTTACATAGTTATACTTATTATGTAGTATTGCAAACCATATCTTGGTGTATGAAAGCGTATCTTTGTAAGTATAACCCTATTTCAAATTACTATATTTGAAATCAATTGTTTATTGCAATTACTTTATTGCAATTTCAATTTCTATCCATATCATCAATTTGGCCGTTGAAGAGTTTCCAGGTTGCAATGAATTTACTCCCTAACTTTCCTCTCTGTTTTCTCTCTCTCCCTCTCATTTTCTCTCTTGATTAACAGATATTGCACCATAAAAAAAAAATGGGAAACTAATGCCTCTTTTATTGTCCTGGATGGAGCTGGAGCCCATTCTTCTAAGTTAAGTATCACAAGAATGGGTAGTTGAAAATATGCTATCTTGTTTGTAGTTTCATTTCTTGAATTATGAGAGGTTATATGTCTTTCTTAGTATTTATCAAATATTAATATTTCTAACTGCATTGTTATTTTCCTTTAAATTGCTGGCATAGCCTTTCATAATTTGTCTATTTTTAATCTTGAATGAGGCTTTACACATTAATAAAGTATATTGTTTGCAAAAAAATTGTGCCCTTTTTTTCTATTTTTCTTTTTACTTATTCCTTTCTTTGCTTACTGCTATTATTTTGCAAGAAATAAGTTTGATTTCCCTTTATGTCTTTTGGGCTTTGTGTCCTGATTAAAAGTATATCCCCACTTCAAGATCATAAATACATCAAGATTTTTTTTTGTTACCTAGAACAGTGTTGTTCAATAAAAATATGTTGTGATACACAACATACTTTAAACATATTTTAAAATTTTCTAGTAGTCACATTAAAAAATTAAAAATAAACAGATGAAATTAATTTTAATGACATATTATTTAACCTAATATATCTAAAATATTTTAATTTAAATATATAAACAATATAAAAATTATTAATGAGGTAAATTATTTGCATAATTTCCACCTACAGTACATCTCAAATTGAAATTAATTTTTCTTTGGAAATACTAAATCTGTATTTAAATTTTATAAAATCTACAGTTTAAAATATAGATTTACATATCAAGTTGTTCCAAACATACCTAAATGTTTCCAATAACTGAATTAAGTATCAATTTTAAATTTAAATGTAAATTAAATAAAATTTGAGAACTCACTTGCTGATTTTCACTAGCTATGTTCCACATTCTCAATCATGTGAGGCTAATGACTTCCACATTGGATGGGACAGTTCTAGAATTTTTATGGATTATTTTTGTTTGGATGTTTAATTCATCCATTTGAATGAGTTTAGGATCCAGCTTGCAATTTTCCCCAAAGAATTAAGCAATTTTTTATTAACATCGCATTTAAAAAATAAAGCAAAATCTTTCTTTTCTACACTAATCTGAAGTGCTGTCTTTCTTGCGGGAAAAAAAAAAAACCTTTACACTTCCAGATCTATTTCTGGGTTTTATTTTCTGTTTCATTGAACTACTTGACTCTTTTTCTTTCCTGGATTCTGTTATTTCCTAATAAATCTCATGTAACCCATTTAAAGCTTCTTGTTTTTGTTTAAAGAACTATGTTTATAATTGCTTCCTAAAATGCTCTGAAGAAAGGAACATTTTTTCGTGTTGGCTGACATTTCAACTTTAATATTGTCAAAGTAGATAAAACTGTAGTTAACGAAATATTAACTTCTTTTTTCATATTCCCTGGGAATTTTGGCTGTACTTCTTTATTTGTATTTTTTTAGCTATAAGTTTCCCATTTACAGAAATTAGATTTATCCCTAAATTCTTCAGTGGTAGACAATGCTGAATTAGTTATTTATCCTCTCCTACTCATCATCTTAAGATGAGCTTTTGATAAGCTTCTCAGCTGTGCTGCAGCTGAAGTACTGTTTTACTTTGCCCTCCACCATCTTAAGATATTTATCAAAATTAAAAGATCATTTGTTATATAAAAATTGAGTGCAGGACACCATCCATTATTTCTAATTCAATACTGCATTTTACATAACTTTTATCTTTAAGCTTCTGGACATCCCATATGACTTTTGTAGATTCCTGCAATGTTAATACTATAATCTGTCTGGTGGAATCCAACATATCTGAGCTAGCCCTTGTTAGGAAGTGGAGCATCTTTCTTCTATTTCTTCAATTTTTTTATTATAATTCCTTCAGTCGCAGTTTAGATTTTTGGATAAAGTGATGCTGGTGAAGAATAATTTAATGATTATTCTCTTCAACCGGCCTCAAAAGGAAGTAATTTTAGCTTCCTTTATATTCAACACAGTATGAATTCCACCAGGGCGAGTGTACTATTCCAGGAGATATTCTGTAACTCCAAAACTTGTTTATGCCCTTGTGATCATGGGAGACCAAATTCTTTGAATTGGCTTTATTTGTACAATGTAACTTATTCAGGTTGTCTTCTTCTTGCTTTAAGCTCATTTTAACAGTGTGTCATGTTCAAAGAGCATACATTCAGCTCCAGAAGGCTTGAAAAATAATGTAAATTTCATGGACCTTTCCTGAAAAGGAAGCCTGGAAAGCAATGGAATTTCATCCTTATACACAGAACTATGTTCTAAAATTCGTCTTCTAGCAGCTTTTCCCTCAAAGTCCCTCTCATCCCAAAGGCTATTCCCTCTAAATCCTTGTCAACCCCAAATTCATTGTGTTTTACTAATTCCTTCCTTTTACTTTGCAGATATCCTCTTTTCTTTGATAAATATATTTATAATCCTTTTAATGTAAACCCAATTTGCTTTTCTCTACTTATTCCACTTTTCTCTATTGTCCATGTCAACGGGACAAAGGAACCAGAACCACGTAGAAGGAAGTTAGGGAAGGGGTATTCTGAATGGGTCATTCTAGGAATTAATACCCAAATTCTTAGTGAGAACCAACCCCTTAGCCTTGAATATCCCTCCCTTCAATTACTGAAACTTCATAAGACCAAACCATTCCTTCTGGTACAGCTGATCATGTCCAACTTGCCGGCTTCCTCTCTCTTGAGAGAGCATACTTTCACTTTTGCTTTCATTAAAAGCTGCTTGCTCTGGCTTATGGTGTGTGTCCTGAAATTCTTTTCTCCTGTGATAACCAAGAACCTGAAAATACTTCCACTCAAAGGTCAGTAACAATTACATTTTTGGATTAATATAACAAAATATTGCCTAAACCAAGTATACATACCTTTCCCCAAGAAATTGAATCCTAGATACTATCTTTTCATTTTTTAGCAAATACGTCTCTTCTAAATTTGTAAAATGCTCCCAAATTAAACGTTTTCCCAAATTTATTAGGGTTTTACATAATCCTAAAGAACTTTTTTTTTTTTGGTGGGGGATGGTGTTTGGTAGTGGGGAGGTCATTCTTAGTTATTTATCCAAATTCTCAATAAGTTCATCACATCCATAAAACAGACCTAAGGTCAATTTATTCTTTGTGTTGAGATAAAGTCTCAGGATCCCAAAGAAAATAGGAACTATCATTTGTAAAGTCCTAGGAAAGAGAGCTCCCATCATCTCCCAGTGCTTTCTAGTATTTCCTTTATTACTGAGAAAGGATTATTTGGAGGAAGAATTTTCTTCACCCCATAGCTAGAGTGAGAGGTCCGTTGCATTTGGGTATATCTCCTCCAGCACTCAGCACTAAGACACGTTACACAAAGCAGGATCACAAAAACAGTTTCTGAAATGCAAAATTGCTCTGTTTAGTAATGGTGACAGAGGAAAGTAATTCCCAATGCTGAGAAGCACTTGAAGTACAAATGGGTCCTTGGCTTTGCATGAGAAAGAATTCAGGAGCAAGCTGACAGTGTAAAGTGAAAGCAAATTTTATTCAGGAAACATAGAAGGTCTACTCCACAGAGTAGAGGCTAGTTCTCCCTGATGAGGAGAACAGCACCTATTTTTTTTCATTTCTTTATTTAAGGAATGGCTTAATCATATGCTAAGCAAGGGAGAAATATTCATATTGTATCTTGGAAAGTGGTGGTGAAATCCTCCCCTTTCTTTAAGTTATGAGATCCTTCCCAGAACTGTCAAGGTGTCAATGGGAGTTTTTTTTAACATGCTAATGCATTGTAATTAAGGCATAATGAGCTATAAGGTTAAGAAGGCCAATTTCTTTGCCATCTTGGTTCCAACCAGTCTTAACTTGTTCTGTCACCACATCCTGTTTTTGATCAGGGTGGTGAAAGGCTTTTTGACTCTGTGTTAAGCAGTGCTTACCAGTTCCCTATCTCAATGACCTTTGAATTCATGCCATAGGTAGTTTAAAAAATTATGTATTTACTTTTAACACCTTGTACATAATCCTTCATGTACATGCATATTTATAAAATATGACTCCTTCCACACATTATTATGAAAAAAAATCAAACAAAAACACTTTTGGATGCCAGCAGTAAACTCTAGACAAAATGGAAGAGTCAAGCACTACAGGCTGAGTTGAAAGTTTAGACAGACATAACTTTTAAGAGAAATATCTGAAAACAAAATATCAACAAGATACAGCTAAATATTAAAAATAATTGATCTCATGGAGACAGAGAGAATTATGGTTACCAGAGGCTGGGAAGGGTAGCAAAGAGGAGAGGACAAAGTGGAGATGGTTAATAGGTGTAAGAATCTAGTTAGATAGTCAGATAGAATGAACAACATTTGATAGCACAACAAAGTGACTACAATATACAATAAGTTGGGGTATACTTTAAAATAACTACAAGAGTGGAATTGGAATGTTCCTAACACAAAGGAATGTTAAATGCCTGAGGTGATGGATACCCCAATTACCCTGATTTGATTAATTCACATTGTATGCCTGTATCACAACATCACATGTACCCTATAAAGATATACAACTCTTATGTACCCATAATAATTTTTAAAAAGACATACAGCACAATGCTGGTGCTGAACATACCAAATACCCTGAACATAGGTAATGACACTTTGTTGCTATTAGATCCCCAGAAAACTAGAATTATTGTTCTGTTTGAACAATATAAAATTTTGTGTTGTATAGACTCTAAAATACTATGAACTTCATACAATGGCTACATTTATGAAGAAATTTTGAGAATCTAGCCTGCCTTTGCATAGCAGACAGAATTTAAAAATATGATTCTGTGAAATCTAGTCAATCTTAAATATGGTATTGCACAGCAAGGATAATGATAAAACATTTAATGGACAGAATGATGCAAAATAAATATTTTTTAATGATGGGTACTGACGAGGTTAAAAATAGATCTTTCCCCTGTTGCTTATACCTGTTGACAAAGGCCAGACATAGACTCATTCCCTTTTGTGCCTAACTAACTTCATGTTCTTTGTCTCATGGGTAATTAACTAAGATTAAAACTGTTTATCCCCCTGAAATTAGAGCGACACAGGGATAAACATTTCCTGTTCACATAACTGACAGACTTTCCTTGCTTACAAAACAACCCTGAGTGTAAAGTATCTCATCTGCAATTTGTTTACCCCTGCCTTTTAAAATGTCAAAGGCAAAACCACTCTGCTGATGTCAGGGTTGATTCTTTCTGAGGGGTGTTGCCCTGGTTCTTTGGCTCCTGGCTTGGAAGAATCACAAGCCGGGCACGTGCGATGGAGCAATGACAGACACAAGCTTTTCCACACAAGCAGCTTTTATTGCCGGTTTTTTAGTATAGAAATAGAAAGCAAAAGTACAGTTCCTGAGGGGAAATGGGTCTATCCCCGCAAGTGAAGAAGACGCTGGGGTCTTACCACGCCTCTACTTTTATGTTGACACTTAATGATATGCTAAATGGTGGGTGGAATATTCATTACTTTCCTGGGAAAAGGGTGGAGAGTTCTTAGAACTAAGGGCCCTCCCCAATTTTGTCCTTATAGGGTAACTTCCAGGGGTTGCCATGGCATTTGTAAGCTGCCCGGGCGCTAATGGGTGTAATTTTTACTATGCTAACATATGTTAATGGAGTAAAGGTCACCTTTGGACGTGAGCTCCTAATTTCTGCCCATGATCCTGGCCGGGAACAGTCCCTAACCTCAAGCTCTTGCTGTTGCGCCTTAAGTTCTAAATGCTCATTGGCCTCCTCATTTTTGCCCCCCTCCTCTTTGCCTGTGGTTAGTGCTGCCAACCTGCAACTGTCCCTAACACTGAGACACTTTGATCTTTAAATATGGTCTGCTCTCCCTATTGCCATAGTCTGTATAAAATCATCTTTTAATTGTCTGGTGAATTTTGTCTTTGACAGTACTTTATATCTCTATCAATAATTCTAAACATATAAAAGAATAGCCAATTACATTTAAATTGAAGTAAGTGACTAAAGAATGAAAACAATACAAAGGAAATAAATGAATGCAAAATATGTTTTGTCTATCAGCACTTGACAGGTAAGTAGTAATAGTATAACATTTCAGATCAAAAGCGTTTATGCAAGAAAGTTTAAACTATTTCAGAAGATCAATTTTGATAAACGGTACCTAGAAAAATTATCCCTAGAAAGAAAGGGGGATTGTTTTTCTGCATGAAGAAAGAAAAAATTAAAAGGCTTACCTTTTTTTGATTGCTATATAATCTTCAATTTTCCCCTCTAAACAGGTCTATTTCCTACCATCTGCTCTATTTTATTACCACCATTTAAAAAATATATCTATTAAGTGGAAGAGATAGAATTTACCAAAACTCTCAATATGATGTGGAATCAAAGAACGTACAGAAAGAGTGTAACTAAGTTTAGAATGATAAAAAGGTACTAAAATGTTCTAGTATGAAACCATTTACAATCTGAAATACACACAAGTATTCTGTTTAACTCATCCTTTGCTTTGTCTCCCACCCCCCTTTTTTAGTGACTTCTTTGACAGTCTTCTTTTGTTCAGAGACTTGGACTCATGTACAGTACGACCTATAGTTTTTCTCTTTTTTTAAAACATTTTCTTGTCCTATTGACATACACAACACCAGGCGAGACACTAGCTCAGGTTTCACCAATTATTCTCCCTTAATCATAGTGTATCTGACAAAATGGAGGGTTAGACCATGATTCTAACTTCTATTTTTTTATGTAATATACAAAGACAATAATGGTTAAGTATTTACAAAATTTTCAGTCATAAAAAACAAGGTAAGACTTAGATACCATGACAGATTGGAAGAGACAAAGGAGAAATGTCTGAAATTTAGTTGACAGTAATATACAAATGTTGGTTTCTTAGTTTTGACAGATTTGCTATGGTTATGCAAGATGTTGGCAGAATCAGGACAGAGGGTATACAGGCATTCTTTATGCCATCTTTGTCACTTTTCTAACTTTTTCTAACATGATTACAAAATAAAAAAAACAAAACAGCAACAATATAAAGGTACCTAACAGGTTCTTCCTCTCCAAGCTAGGCCTCCTCCAAGGTGCCCTCTTGTAAGTAACTGCCTAAAGGTGCCCGACTGTGCTCACTGGGAGGGTTCTGATTTGGATTCAGCGGTGTCATTCAGTGTTCTCAAAGCCTGACATCAAGGCAGTGGTATGTGTCCATATCCTCCACTCCGAGTACTACTGTGGTCAAGGGTGAGGTTGCTTGCCCATCTCCCCACTCTGATTGTCACTATGTTCAAGGACAAAGCTGTGAGCCCTCTCTTCAAGTCTGACTGGGCTCCAGTGAAGATGCTTCCCTATAAATACACTTGAATCTGAAGAATATGTACAATTTTGGGCCATATGAAGCAACAGTTTCATTACCACCATTCCTTGTCTCCATTCTTATTTAATCACCTCCCATATTCTTTCATGATTAACCCTGTAGCTACAGGATGATATGTCCTGTTATTTAAAAAACGTTTGTCTGCCAATGAGATGTTTATTAAAAAAAATTTTTTTTCTTTTTCCACATATTCAGCTAATGGCAATATGAGATTCAGATGTGATTGCAAGGTCTTTAAAACAGTTGAAAATCTATTTATAGTATTGTCTCATTCATAGACCATGAAAATTAATATCTTATTTATGTTCTGTATAGCTGCCTGTAGTGCTGGAAGTTAAAGGGCTTAAAGAGGGAGGGGGCATTTAAAAGAATTATTTTTTCAAGTTGGAAGAAAGAAGGCATGTAAAGGAGCATTAAAAATTCATAGATGTACAAAGTGCTTTTGAATTTGCTAATTGTTTTCAAAGATTTACATAGTATCTAGAGAAATATAAAGTTATGAGCAATAATAAATTTTTATGTAATTTAAAAAATTGATTTGGATCAGTGGCATTTATTCACCAGTATGGATGTTATTGACTTTATGTAAGAGCAATAAATATTTTGCATTTAAATTAAAATGGTGCATTACATTACTTGTATCTGCATTTACCCACAAGCCTACTGATGCAGGATTTTATGCTTGCAAGTAAAGGGGAGTGGCAAACGCCAGAAGCAGTTATTTTTGTTGCTTTATTTTTAAAAATTAAAAATTATTTAAAATATAACTAAGACCATATCAACATTTAATTCAAAGAAAATTATAAAGGAAAAGAATGAATAATCTTTTAAAACTTTTTTAGAATCCATAAAACATCTTCTTATTTCCTATATCTAATTTTCTTTGGTTCATATACCCAGCAAACTGCTGTTTTCTTTTTCATGAACCAAAATTCCCTTAAAAAAGATTCATATGTATGCTGTATATTAGAATATAAATAATTTATTCCTCCTATATTAGAATACAATGATTATATAACTTCTTTCAATTACAAAATCATGCATTTATTTTTTTCCCGATTGTTTATTAAAAGATAATAATCACTTGGGAGACTGAACAATATTATGCCTTTCTAATTGTTTACAGTGGAGAAGACTGATAATTGGAAGGATAATAGAGATGCTCACAGATTACAGGGATTTTCTTACAATGGGGATGCAATTCCACTTTGAGAGAGAGAGTGATAGATCATTTTCATCTTTGGGCAAATCTAACTATTAGAACATTTTTTTCCATATATCTATCCAAGAACTGATTCTTTATGTAATGTTTAATCCTTGGTCCTTCTTCCTCTATGGAGCAACAAAAAGTAAGACAAAGGCTTTTATCAGCTCATGAGACATTTGAGAATAGGTGTAACATTCCCTTAGTTGATAAAACAAACAATCAAACAAAAAACATTCAAGCATAGTTTCTTTAGAGGTTTCCTATCCTGTTTGCTTTTCTTATAGGCATTCTGATTATTGCCCCTCATAAAGATCTGGATTTCTGAACTAGGGTTTCACCATGTCTGTAAAATGAATCCATTCTTTATTCTGGATTCCAATAATGCAAACTAAACCTTAGGAGCTTTTTTATATTTGTATATCCCAGTGTTTTAACTTCTTGGAGGTGAGATCTAAAAATCATTTTATCAATTTTTTCCCTTTCTTGCCATGTAGATAATTATTCCTTAACATTCTCTTCCCCATCTCTTAAATTTAGTTAATCTGTCCCCTGTGTTTCTAGCATAGGGAAATTATTGGAAGATTACTATGTATTTATATGTTGAAGATTGGTATTTGTGTGTCTAAAGCATTCTTGCCAGCCAAGTATTATATGGGAGTGGAACTGAGGGCCAATTTTCAAATCTTTGGGCTTAGGCACTTCCTGCAAAAATTGCAGCAAAATATGTATTTATTGCCTACTACATGACATACATTGACCTAGGCACTGTGGATATAATGATGAATAAAACTATGGAGGATTATTGCCTTAATGGTTCTTACAATTAACTGATAGGGAATAAAATTTATAAGTTATCACAAACATTGCAACTGTGCTAAGCATATGGAAAGAATGGTGGATAGTTTCCAACAGTTTAATTATGGAAATTTTCAAAACCTTAGTACTTAAATAGCAACAAAACTATCAGATGTTTAGTAATAAATTCAACAAAGTATGTTCAAGATCTGGACACAGAACATGCCAAAATATATTTAGAAAAATTAAAGACCTAAATGAATGGAGAAGTATACAAAGTTAATGGTTTGAATACTGAATATTTTAAAAATTTCATTTCTTTCCAAATTGATCTATAGATTTAATGTTATCCCATTTAAAATCCTCACATATTTTATTAGCTTTTGACCAAACTCTAGGTGGGACTGTGTACTAGTGGAGAAAGAACGGTCTTTTCCATAAATTTTTCCAGAATAATTGTTTAGCCATTTAGAAAAGAAAAACATAAAAGTTGATTAAATGAAATTGCACAACATAAACAAAAGAATCTTCAAGAGTTTATATATCTAAAAGTGAAAGGCCTAATAAAAAAAGTTTTTAGAAGATAACATAGTAGAATACTTTCTTAACCAGAGGAGGTTTATTTTTAATGTGTACTCTTTATATTTCTATGTAGGGTTGCCAAATTTAACAAATACAAATACATGACACTCAGTTAAATGTAAATTTTGGATGAACAATGAATAATTTTTTTAGTATAATTGCATGCATGCAATATTTAGGACATACATATACTAAAATATTTTTTGTTGTTTATCTGAAATTCCCATTTGACTGGGTAGCATGTATTTTATCTGGCAGCTCTACATCTATTAATAGATAAATATGTAACAGAAAAAATGCATATGTGTACCAAAGGAAAGTACAATAGTGTCCATAGCAGTATTATTTATAAGAGTTCCAAACTTGATACAATTTAAACATCCATCATCAGTAGAATGGGTATAGACATTGTAGTATATACATACAATGAAACACTAGGAAATACTTGAAATGAAGAAACTACAGCTAAAGCAAATAAGAAAAAATATTGACACAGGAGAATACATACAGTATAACTGTATTTGTAGAGTTTAAGAACAATCAAAACTAACATATGGTATTAGAAGTCAGGGTAGTGATTGCCCTTGAGGCAGAGGGGAAGTAAAGAATGCAAGGAGTTCTAACTGAGCTTCTGAGGTGCTGGCAATGTTGGATTTCTTGATACAGTCACTATTTTGCTTTGTAGTAATTCATTGAGAACTACATTTATATTTGTTATACTTTTCTATAAGAATGTTATAATTCAATAAAAAATATCAAAATGTCACAGTACATTAATATAGGCAAAATTGACTTTAAGACAAATAACATTATTAGAAATAAAAAGGTCACTATATTATGATAAAATGTTCAATCAACCCATAAGATGTGAAAATTCTGGACTTGTGTTTGGGTAGTATGTAGATTTAAAAACTTGAAAGTAAAACTTAACAACTTTTAAAAAATTAATTAACAAGGTCACCCTATAATGGGAGATTTTAACATATCTTTCTCAAAAAAGAAGTTAAAATATAAATTTGAACAATGCAAACTTAAACCTGATCTACCGGACATAAAGAAAACATTGCACTCAAAAACTAGAGAAGATGTATTTTTTTTCGTCCTCCAGAAAACAGTTATTAAAATCATCACTTCCAAGTCCATGAGTTATATTTTAATTAATTTTAAAGACTGAGTGACTTAAGCCTATTTTCGATGTCTATAAAGACTTTAACACAAAAATAATAAAAAAACTAAATTCCCCCTACATTTAGAAATTGAAAATATGCTTGTAATTGAGTCAAAGAAAAACAAATCAAAATAACAATTAAAATGCTATTTAGAACAGAAAAAATAATATACAGAGCCGAGCACTAAGATTAAATATATGTGGTATACAGAAGAATTTTGCTGCATAAAAATGGATATGAGAAAAGAAGAAAGGGTGAAATTTATTGATATATTCATTCAAGTAAAAAATTATAAAAGAACAAGAGTAATTCCTAAGGTATAAATTGTGTTGGGTTCCTACAATAGAATATAGCTGTAATGGACCAGAATATAAATGAATGAACCACAGCTACACACGACTCTTTCTAATATAATGGGACTGAACAAAGTTAAGTCACAGAAGAATATGTAGAGTATGACTTAATTAATATCATATACAACACGTATAAAACACTTGTTTAGGGATGCCTTTATATGTGTAATACTGTTTAAAAGAAGAAAATTACAAATAAAATATTCATGATTATAGTTACCTGTGGGTCAGAGGAGCAAGGAGAATGCGATAGAAGAGGGGCTTAGAGGAGTCTAAGTTGCATTAAATACCACTTCTTACCATTTTTTTCTTAAAAAAAACTATTATACAAATATGGCATGAATACATCACTTTTTAAAAACGATTCAAGCAAAACATTGACATATAGAGTAAAAAATGTACAAATTTTAACTTTTTCTTTACCACTAAACTTCTACTTAACTTCCCTCTTACCACTCTCTTTATCTAACCACTATTAACAGTTGAGGTATATCCTTTCACTCATTAAAAATGAACTTAATATATTACCGATGTGCATGTAAACATGTAGCTGTTCCATAGCAGAAATAATATGGTGTTTTATATATCGTTTTCTGAATTATTTTCTCCAATTAGCCATATGCCTTGGGGAGTTTTTAAAATCAGCATACAAAAGCCTGGCTCTTTTTTTTTTTTTTAAATAGTACATAGCATTCCAATACATGGATGAGCCAAATATTTTGAAATAATTCCCTCTAAATATCTAACTAGATATTTAGATCTAAATAGATATTTAGTTTTTTATCATTTTAATTTTTATAAATAATCGAGCAAAGAATATCATTTCCTGTACATCTTTGTATATATATGCAAGTATTTTAGGATAGATTCTCAGAATTTAGATTATAATTTATTGCATATTTTTTGTAATAACATTTCAGAGTAACATTTCCTCTGGAGAGATGCCCAGTCTCTCCTTCAACCATTGAGCTTTGAGTCTGATGGCACAGCTCTGGAAACTGGTTGAGAGATCATTGTTTTTCATTGCAGAGCTGAAGTTACCTTCTCACCAGCTCTTGCTCTCCCCTAAGAACATTGTGATGTCTATTAGCCATTATCATAGATCATTGTGGGTCAAGGTAACATGCCCTGTTGTCTAGCTACCCACTATGGTAACTATGTTATTTCTTTCCTCTATTGTCTTAGTGCTGATTGTCTTCTACTATTCTGGAATACTATCATTCCCATTAACTCTGAAATCTAGAGCCCAAGTGCAGGACAGCATCTCCTACTGCTGAGTCTAATCTACAGCAGAGGGTCACAACTGAGCTCCTAAAACATGATGGTGGCCCCTTCACTAATGTATTCCTTATTGTCTTAGTAGAGGGAATGTCCTGAGGCATCATAGAATATTGTCAGCTTGTGGGATTGCTGGTTGCATGTAATAAATCCATTATAAATTTTTCTGTTCCCTCAGCTTTCAGAGTCATTCATCAAGATTCTGCCAAAGCTGTTCTGGCATCTCCTCATATTTTGTGTACCATTATTTTCTCCAAGTTTTAAGGATCATCTCAGCAGTATAGCATTGGCTCCCAATATTCTTTCAATAATGTCAAATCTAGAGTTATGGAAGAATATCAATAAAAATTTCCAAATCTAGTCTCATATTCTATCTAGTCCATGCCTATACCTTCAAGATCTACTTTTACAAATGTTCTGCTAGTCTTACAATTCTTTTGAAGAGTAAGCAACTAATACAGGGACTATATTTCCTCACTTGGGATATAATGAGACCTGAATTATTAGTCTGGAGGCAAAAACTGGAGTCAGGGCAGGTATTGAGAAGGCCATACATCTTTATGAGAGACATCCCTCTCAGTTCTTTAGAATGATTTTCAAACAAGGGAAGACAGCTTTCCTCTAACAAAGAGAAGGAAGCTACTTCTGCCAACCCAGAGTGTTCTGGGGAATTGAGGAAAGGGGTTCAAGACACATAAGCACTTCTACATAAATATCCCTTTTGCCCAGGGCCCATTCCTACTCTATTAGGGCTTTCACTTGAGCATAGAAAAACCAACAAATTGGTCATTTAGTTTGCATTGTCACACTTATAGTTGAAGATTGATCCTAGTTTTACCAGTCTGCCTTATGACTGTAAGAAATGAGACTCACTTTAAACATGGACATGACTTTTACAGTGTTTTTTAAGTGATGTTCACCAACCTGAGCCTTTCACTCTTTTTTCTCCATGTATTCTAAGGCAGCTAACAAATAATAGACAACTTCACATTTATTATCACTACCATTGAGATTTAAGTGCTAGAGTTACTGCATTTCCCTTTGCCACTCCTACCTTTACCATATCCAATCCACCACATATGATAGCTTTACTATGCTGATGCTGTAGCATCTACCTAAATGCCAGCATTAGTATACTTCTGCTCCATAATCTTACAATGAGTGTTTGTTTTCTAGGGCAGAAAGAACACCATGAATTTCCCTACAAGCAGAGCATAAAATAAGACTTGGGTAAATGTAGGTTATGTGAAAGAGAGAGGAGAAAAAGAGTCAGGGAAGGTGGAAGTCAATATAAAGGTGTATTACTAATATTAAGGGCCATAGGAACTGACTTAGCTGGGCCCTTTAAGAAATATAAAGAAGTCTACCAGTAGATGTCAACCTGAATGAAAAGAAACCAGTATATTTATCCAGTGACTCCACCAAGCCCCAGTGGTTTAAGGGTTGCTTCTACAGGTATTGGCAACTTCATATTTTCATGCTGTACGTGAGTTTGGCAAATTTGATTGTTTTAGCACCAAAGAGATACTGAGGCAGAAAATGGAAAAATGTGTGACACACATTTAAGACAAAATGCAGTTAGTGCAGAATGAACCTTACTAGAACTGTCAATTGAAATCATATATAGCCAGAAGAGATGTGATATGGGAACCTAAAGTGTCTGCCACAGGTACCATAAATGACGTCCTTAGCAAGGGCTCTTGGAGGCTCAGTGATATTTTAATCATATTTGTGATGTACTGTCAAGGAAAATGTATTAGAATTAAACTGCTATTTATTATTTAAAGATAATTATAAGAGAACTAGAATAATTTTTAAATTTCTACCTGATAAATCTGGTATAATGCTATTTCTAGATTGTCCAGGAATGACAATCATTTTAACTTGAAATGCATTTTTTTACTCTGTGATACAAGAATTAAAAAAAAATTCCCATATGTGTGATGAGGAAATTTAAAGTTTATGATATTTTAGAACTATGTATAAAAACTCAAAGTAAAAATACTTGACCCTAGGTTCATGCTATTCAATTGTCACATAGAAAAAAAAGTTAGTAAGTACAACATCAAGGTAAATAATTTTAAACATTTAATTCATGAGAAAAATAAATTAATAACATTATTTTGAAATAGATATATTAAATTTTATGAAAAAAATGACATCATTCCCAAGGCCTGAATATTTAAATATCAACCAAATCCTAATATCGTATGCTATTTCAAACTTTGATATCTTTGAGTTTTGTTTCACAACAGATAGTGGCTGCATTAACAAAATTCCCTGAAGTATCTAGAATTCTTTCAGAAGAGAAAAAAACTAATCAGAACATTTAAATTCTGTTGGAGAGTTCAAAACTTTTATAAAAGCAAAAAAACTGGTAGTATTTGTTTGCATGTTTGCTCCTTTTAATGAGGTATCCATTAAAGACATATTTCACTCTAAATAATATAAAGAGAAAAATTCAACTACAGAGTCCTTCAAATGTAGTTTCCTTCCTTAATTGATATTTTTTCTATTTATTTTTTAAAAAGATATTCTATTCTGACAAGAAGCAGAATAAAAGAATTTTACATGGAAAACTTTTTTCTATTATCTAAATAGTGTCAAACCATGTTTGTTTGTTTTTTTTTTCTAAAATTTCAAGTGAGTAAATGTTTCAGTTCATTTGTGCTGCTATAAAAAAATACCTGAGACTGGGTAATTTATAAAGAACAGAAATTTATTTCTGATAGTTCAGGAGGGTGGGAAGTCCAAGCTCAACATGCCTACATTCAATGTCTGGTGAGAGCCCTCTCTCTGTGTCCTCACAGGGTAGAAAAGTGGAAGGGCACAAGGGCAAAAGGTCAAAGTTTGTTCCCTCTGGCCTTTGATAAGGCACTAATGGATTAGTGAAGGCAGAGTTCTCATGACCTAATCACTTCCCAAGAAGCCTCACCTCTTAATACCATCCCAATGGGGATTAAGTTTCAACAGCATGAATTTTGGGGGCATTTAGACCATAGCTGTGTAAACTACCTGCTATTTTCTCCATACATTCCTTTTTCATTTTATATAATAAAATGAGTTTCTGTAGTTTGTATGCAAGAACTATTATTCTGAGAAAATAGTTCTGGTAAACATATTTTTCCTCAAGTTAGAAATGCTTCCTGTAGCATATTTTGCACTTAGAATTTGTGATTACACACTGACATTCAACACTTTCATCTTTTGGTTCTTTTTAAATTAGCTTGTGTCTAAAACATCATAATCTAATTTGATTACAAATTTAAACTTTTTTAAAGTTAAAAATGATTTTATATATTACATCATTTAATTTTGCTCCAATTCAGTTTTTCCTGTATTTTTCAGAAAACTCTATTCCTTATATTTTGATTGTTAATTTTTCAGCCACAGTTTCCATTGTTTTTCATAGCTTTCCTCTCTTATTTTTCCTTTCATGAATTCATAAAGAGATGATGGGTGTATCCCCTCTCTGTTCCATTTTTTTTTTGTTTTCTGGGTTTATACTTTTCTCTGAAAAGACAACAAAAATAGATTTTTATTCTACCATGTATTTTTGCATCCTTTTCATTTGTTCCCTATATCATCATATTTCCTTTTAATCAGCATACATGTTTTGCCATCTGTTTTCAAGATCTTTTTCTTCACTGAATTTTTTTTGAGAAAAAAGGTTCACTAAAACAAAACAGATACATTCTAAGGCTCTTTTTGTAACAAATACATTTTAAACATAATTTTTTCAATATTTTTAGATTGTGCTTTGATTTCCAACAGTTTTAGATCATTTTCCATAGAGTCTAGCTCTGATGCTTTACTTCTATTTATTCATCCTTGAATAAAAAGTGATTTAGTAAGGACCAGCATTCACCATTGGAGGCATTAAATGCTCTCAATTTCTCTTTAGTTGTTTGGAGAAGAAACCTGTTCACAGACCAAGGACTTGGTGTTATTGATGAGCGTCTGTTTCCATTCATCTAATGAGCTTCTACTGGAATCTTTCTGCTTGGTGGTTGAGTTCACCCTCTAAACATTTTACAAGTAAAGTTCACAACTGTTTATATATGAATCATACATATAGATCTACTCCTATTCCAACAGGCATTGATCTTAGACTTCTTAGTGTCTTTTAGAATTAAATGGCTTTACTTATCTGATATATCTGTATACAACAGAAAAATGATTTCTCTAACCTAACTCTCTCTGGCTATATTCATTTTGCTTACTAAGAGCTGAGCTTATTGAGTGAGTATGAAAAGAGCGAATCTTATTTGAAATGGTGATTTGGAGGATCAAAAACCAATACCCCAACATATAGGGCTCTGACATACTGAACTGAAGAAGTCTCAAGGTTTCTCTTACCTTCTCGCCCTCTACTGTCTCTCTGAAAGAAATTGAATTTCCTTTATCTGCCAAAGGTCCACACCCACAGAGGAGAACAATTGCTTTTTCTTTCCCTCCCTGTAAGATCAAAAATGTAACCACACCTGAACAGATCCTTTCACAATATAATGTACATGTTAATCTCTGTTTTCTGATGCATTCATTCTCCCTAGTAATCCCCTGAACAGAATTACTATTCTCCCCTCTCCAATAACCTATTTTCCCTGGAATGGTATATGAGCTTCTGAACTCCCTGGGGGTGGGGGTGTAATCACTCTGCTATTCTCCCCATGTATTCATGTTAACTTTGTATGCCTTTTCTACAATTAATTTGCATTTTGAGTTGAATTTTCAGTGAACCTTCAGAGAGTGAAAGGGAAGTCTCCCCTGTCTCTCTGACAGTGACCAATAGGATTTTTGTACTATAGAACTTGTGTAAGTTTGGCCTATACAAGTCCCTTAATTGGAGAATATGTGGTGAACCATGGCAGGAATCACAACCTTTTTACTACCTTTTAAAAAGCCACCAATATTGTTTTAAGTGTTGTTACCGAAAGTTTGGCACTTGTCCCTGAGGCCGTGTCAGAAGAACCAGGACAAGTGGTTTGAGGAGAAGAGAGGTTTATTAACTTGACAGCAAAACAATCTCATGACCTCCGCCCTGAACTCTGTGTGCCAGGACAGTTCTGTTGAGCCATCTCCTGTGGTACAAAGGACAAAGGACACTCCCCTGCCCCTCCTGACCACTGGTCTGAGGCAGGGATACAGGTTTTAATTCTCAAAAACAGTGGGGGAGGTTTTAAAGAGACAGCTCATAAAACATTTTTATCCTTTTTCAGGCCATTCCCTCTGTTACAGTGTGAAAAGTTTATAATGCATGAAAGTCATTGTCTTTTCCTTTCCATTCCCTTTACATTGGTGGGTATTGTCTTAAGCTTCATCATGGGTGCCTAGTTGTAAACTGGGAAACAGTGAATCAAGAACTGCTAGTCTGCCACTAAGAAATATTATGCTTATTAAGATTTAATCTACATTGCATCTTGAATTTTGGATTTGCCTTTAATTTTACTGGAAACTAATTTCTGGGTTTAAAAAATCCCTATAAATCTGATGCAGTCTTGAATTTCCAAGTTATCTTATATCTGAGACTTACTCATTACCGATTTTTTACTTTTAATTCCAATTATGATATTATCCACCTCTGTTCATGGGGACAGTGGCAAAAAAAGAGTATCTTGAACTCTTGATAACCCTTCCTTTATCAAGTTTTAAGGACGAAGCCACAAGCTGAACATTATGCAATAATGATCTTCTTTAACCTTTTTTAGACAGGATTTTATCAGTAATTAGAAATACCAGCTTAAACAAAGAATGTGCTATTTTTATAAGATCAGCCATTCCATCGGACAAATGGAAATTATTAAAATCATTTGATATATTTTAGTTATCAGTATTAAAATAAGTGTGAATCACAGCAAAGTCTACACACTGTTATAAGTTCAATTCTTCTTAGTTGTCATTTTATAGACCCATTTGAAAAATAATAGCTGGTGAAAATAATATCAGGAATAAAATTATGCTAGACAAATGAATTATTCTCTTTCAAAATGAATAGATAACACAAGAGCTCAGCAATCCATCAATATAAAATTAATACTATATAAATATAATTATATGTGTTCCATTCTTATTCTGATTACTTGCTATAGGTCTTCCTTTAGGTTTGTTATTTAATGCATTTGGTTTGTTCAAATTCTTGTCATGGCAGCAATTTTTAAATTTTATTTATTTCCCTATAATATTTAACCTACACCTATAATTTCAGTGATATTTTGTTTGTTGTGTTTTGTTTATAGACAAAAGCTCTTTCTAGGAGTTCTAACCAACCAACAACTACCAATTACCAAATAAAAAAGTGTAGTGATGGATTCACTATAATGAATTTATTTCTGGCAAGATTGCTGACTGAAACTGTGAAGATTTTTTTGTTAGATATCTACAAGTCTTTTACCTAAGAAGAAATCACATTTTTTGCTATTGTATTAAGTTTATTTACCAAAATGTTTATAAATAATATATCTAAATCTCACAGGCATTTTCTATTTAAATATTTATTTTGTTTATTCTGAGAGTTATAAAAATATTTTTTAACTTAGATTATGGAATATCTATTTTGAGCACTCAGAACTGTTATGGTCTATTCAAAATAGAAGGAAAATTGATTTTATGCAGATGTGTGCTCATAATTGTTTAACAATAGGCTCTCTATTCTCCAGAGAGAAAAGTAACAGATTTATAGAATTTGAAAATATCTCTGATGTAAATTCTCTCATGACAGCCAATTTTAAAATACCAATATAATGTTACTGAATGAGGAGTTGGGAAGAAATAAACACAATCACTTTCAAGTGCTTTTGAGGGCTGATAATGTTAACCAGCATGCCACTGAACACGATAAAGTCCTTTACTTAGAGTTTACAATTGGGTAAATGTATTAAAATCTCCTAAATATTTTTATAAAAATGTATTATATGATTAATATATAAGGTATTATATGATATGTGAATATATTGATATATTATTAATATGCAATATATAGATACAACATATAATATTATATGATTAGGTATCAAAAGTTGTTTTGCAACAAAAGTTAACCTTAGAAAACAACTTTCATTATGTTCCTTGCTCAATATTAGCCTAATCTTTTTAATTTCATCATACTACTCTACCCAAAGAATTTTTACAGACCTTCCTCCTACCGTCATACTCCATTTCTTCATTATTATTCTGGTTTCATCATACTCTTGAAAATAGCAGCTGAATTTGCTGTTTTCTCCTATTTCTCTCATCTTATACTGGATATACAACGATACCTTTATATTTTTCCAAAGCTCCTAAGGATCAAAATATGGGTAAATTCCAGGAGAAAGACCGCAAAACAAGAAAACAACATATTTGTAGAACCTTTTTGTTCTTTAGGGCAGAGATAGGCATGTATTGACTTTCCAAGTCTGTCAATGCAATCATTATATTGTATTCTTATGACACATAATTAATAGAATCATTAAAATTGCCCTGTGACATGAAAAGCTTCTTTGTGTTAGGAATTTATATAAGGTAACAAATGTATATTTCACTGCAACACTGGAAGCCAGGAGAAATAATGGAACATGGAGAAGGGGCGCTGTAAAAGAGGGAGGTAAACATTTTCAATAAGATTTGCTAGTTGTTATCAGTAAAACAAAACAAAAAATGTATTTGTCTCAAGTATACCAGCATTTGTGCAAAAGACTGAAGATAAGACAAGTTGGGAAATACATAATTTGGCTTCATAGTTGAAGTCCTCACTCCCTCTTCTAAGAATCGGGATCATGTGAATATAGTGAATATTCTAAAGATCTACATTTTAGTGATATATCTTTTCTCTTGGGACATATCACTTAAATAAAAGAAAAAGGTCAGATAAAACATAAGAGCCAAGTTCTCATCTTAATCAAATATAAAACAAGAATCTATATATGTACAGAGGATATAAATTATTATTCTGTTTATACAAATTGCTTAGAGCATGGTTGATACATATTTATTGATGTAATACAAAGTAAATTCAGCAATACAAGGCCTTCTCATTCTCCTAGTATTTACTATCCAAAATTCGGTAGTGTGAATGTTGTATAGGAAAGGAAAACACATCAAACCATAATAACGCTTATCAATAAAAAAATTCAAAGTAACTATGTCTCAATATCATACCCATAATAAAGTAGTGTCTATGCACCCCCTTTATTACCAATGTCTTTCTTATGCATTCTTTCTGATTGAGGATTGTGCATGCTATGCAAATTGATTGCAAAGTAAAACACCATTCAAAATATGCAGTATTCATAAAATCAGTGGAAGCATTATTAGGTAATTGGTCAAGTCAAATAAAAATGTAACTCTGGAAAAGACTTAAAATTAAAAAAAGACGCATTTACACGAATGATGATATATTGTAGATGTTTCAAAGAATTGATGCAGAAAATAAGCAGATCTTAGAAAGAAATTTATTGCTGTAAACACTTATATTTAAAAAGAATGATCTCTAATAAATATCTTAAGCTGTCAACTTAAGAAACTGCAAAAAGAACAAACTAAATCCAAAGCAATGAGAAGGAAGCAAATAATAAATAGAGCAAAAATAATAAAACATAGAAAAAATAGAGATAACCAATGAAACTGAAAGTTGATTTTTTGAATAGACATACAAAATTGACAAACAATAAAAAAAACAAGATATAAAGCTAAACTAAACAAGAAAAGATGGAAAAACGCAATTTAATAATTTCAAGAATGAAAGGGGAGACTTCACTACCAACCCCACAAATATAAAAAGGATTATAAGGTAATTCTATGAAAAATGTATGTCAACAAATTAGGTAACATGAAATGGATAGAATAGAAAATTTCCTGGAAAGGCATGAACTACTAAAACTGATTCACAAAGAAAATCTGAATAGACATATAAAGATTGAATTGGTAATTAAATAATCTACTACAAAGAAAAAACAAGGCTCAGAGGACATCACTAGTAATTCTATCAAACTTTTAAGAAAGAATCTTTCACAAACTTTTCTAAAAAGTGGAAGAAAAAGAACACTTTCCACATCATTCTATAAAGCTAGTATTACTCTGATACCAAAATCAGAGAAAGATATTAGATGTAAAAAAAAAATATAGATCAATATCCTTTATAGATATAAATGCAAAATCTTCAAAAAATAATAGCAAATTGAATCTAATAACATATAAAAAAATTATACAACATGACCAAGTGGGATTTACCACAGGAATGTGAGATTGGTTTAACATCTGAAAATCAATAACTGTAAGACACCATGTTAATAGAATAAAGGATAAAAAACATGTGGTCATCTCCATAGAAGAGGAAAAAACATTTGACAAAGCCAGCAGTCTTTTGTGATAAAAATACTGAACAAAATAGGATAAAAGGGAATTACCTTCACCTGATAAAGGACATTTAGTAAAAACCTATAACTAACATCATACTTACTGATAAGAGAGTGAATGCTTTTCTCCTAAGATCAGGAAAAATAACATGGTTATCTACTCTCCCCACTGAAGTTCAACATTCTACTGAAGATTCAAGCCAAAGCACCTAAGCAAACAAAAGAAGTAAAAGACAGTCATAATAGAAAAGAAGAAGTAAAACTCTCTCAATATGTTGATGCCAGGATCTTATACAAAAATAAGCCTAAGGAATCTTTACTAAAATACTATTAGAATTAATAAATGAGTTCAGCAAGTTTGCAGAATACAAAATCAACATAAAAAATTAATTGTATTTGTATACACCAGCAACAAACAATCCAAAGAAGAAAAGAAGAATTGCATGTACAATAGCATCAAGGAAAATAAAATAGTTAAGTACAGATTTAACAAAATAAGTGCAAAACTCTTACACTGAAAACTATACAACTTTTTAAAAATAAATTAAAGAGGACCTAAATAAATGAAAAGATACCTATGCTTATGAACTGAAAATTCAATATTGTTCAGATGCCAATATTCTCCAAACAGATCTTCAAATTTAATGCAATCCCTATCACAATCCCAGAGTCTTTTTTTTTTTTAGGAGGAGGGGAGAAATGGACAAGCTCATCCTAAAATTCACATAGAAATGCAAGGGATTCAGAATAGCCAAGTAATCTGGAAAAGAAGAATAATGTTGGAGGACTTTCCAATTTCAAATTTATAGTACTCAAGACAATGTGGTTCCAGCATAAAGTAATAATGTAGATTAATGAATAGAATTAAGAGTCTAGAAATAAACACGTATATTCATGGCCAACTGACTTTCACAAGGGTGCCAGGGCCATTCATTGGGAAAAGAAAAGTTGTTTCAACAAATGATTCTGGGACAAGTGGGTATCTACACGCAAAGCAAGAGAGTTAGACTACTACCTCATACCATACACAAAAATCAACAAAATGAATCATAGATGTGAATGTGAAGTGAAAAATGACAAAATTCCTGGAGGAAAACATGACTTTGAATTAAGCAATAGTTTCTTGAATATGAGACAAAAATCTTAAGTATCTAAAGACAAATAAATAAATTGGACATCACAATTAAGAACTTTTATTTTCCCTCA
Source organism: Daubentonia madagascariensis (assembly GCA_023783475.1). Taxonomy (NCBI): domain Eukaryota; kingdom Metazoa; phylum Chordata; class Mammalia; order Primates; family Daubentoniidae; genus Daubentonia; species Daubentonia madagascariensis. The sequence continues at coordinate 3,566,194 of JAKFHU010000725.1, forward strand.
AAGGACACCATCAAGAAAGTAAATGTAAAACCTACATAGTGAGAAAGAATATTTGTAGGTCATTTATCTGATTAAATATTTGTATCCCAGAACTTATCAGGAATCCTTACAACTCAACAATAAAAATACAAGTATATTGAAAATTAGCTAATTTTCTAAAAAGACATTTCTTCCAAGAAACTTTACAGTTAATGAATAAGCACATCAACATCATTAATTACTATGGGAATGCAAATCAACCTCACATTGAGATGACACTTCCCACTCACTAAGATTATTGTAAGCAAAAATCCTGACAATAACAACTTTGATGAGAATGTGGAGAAACTGAAACCATCACACATTGTTTTAAGGATTGTGAAATTGTGTAGCCACTTTGAAAAACAGTTTGGCAGTTCCTCAAAATGTTAATTATAGAGTTAACATATGTAAGCTATGTATTCCATTTCAAAGTATATATCCAAAATACTTGAAAACATATTTCAATGTAAAAAGTTGTACACAAATGATAATAGTAGCTTTATTCATCATAGCTAAAAATAGGTAAAATTGGTATCCCAAATGTCTATCAAGTGAAAAATTGAGAAACAAAATAACCATACAGTGAAATATTTTTTAGCCATAAGAAGGAATGAAGTACTGATATATTATAAAACATGGAGGGCCCTTGGAAAAATTATGCTAAATAAAAGAAACCAATCACAAAATACCTCATATTTTATAATTTCATTCAGATAAAAACTCTGTAACAGATAAATCTGTAGAGACAGAAAGTAGATTAGTGGTTGTCAAGAGCTGGGGTTTAGGGGGAATAGGGAAAGACTGCTGTTGGGTACATGGTTTCTTTCTGAGGAAATACAAATGCTTTAAAATTAGGTAGTGAGGATGTTTGCACTACTCTGTGGATATACTAAAACTCATTTAATTATAAACGTTAAAAGGATGAATTTTACTGCATGTGAATTATATCTCAACAAGGCTGTTGTTATAAAAATGATTATGACTTGAAAATAAAGGTACATGTCAAACAGCTTTTACTGTGTAACAAATCACCCCTACATTTAGTGAAGTAAAACAGCAATCTTTTATTTAGCTTTGATTCTGTGAGTTTGCAGAAATATTCAACTGTTCTGGGTCTACTCAGCTAAACTCTACTGGATTCTCTCATATATGCTTGTGGTCTGCTTGTGGGAAGGCTGCATGATCTTAGATGACCCCATTCTTTCGTATGGTAGTTGAGTTCTCATACTGGATGATGGGACAATGGGTCACATGACTTTTATCGAGCAGGATGTGATAGACATTTTGGCATAGTCATTTGAGGGTTCTAACTGCTCAAGAGTGAAAGATATTAGGCTTTGTAAAGCCTAGGCTTAGAATTTACACACTATAACTTAGTATAAAAAGTTATAAAACCAACCCAGATTCAAGACTTGGGGAAAGGAAAGACTCTCGCAAGGGCATATTGCAAGGGCATGGATGTGGACAAAGAAAGCAAGTGCGACAATTTTATAGTATACCACGATGTATTAGATATTGAGAAAATTCAGGAAAGTAGCTAATATTTTTCAAAATACAGTTTTAATTCTGATCGCCTAGGAAAGGCAAACATGAAGTAAGAGTGTTAAACCTTGCTATTATATAATCTGCAGTTATGTCACACCCACAAATATTTGTTTACTTAATTATTTAATTATTTTAAAATAAAATTTTATTTTGTCATTTAAAATTCTTCTTAATATAGGAATTCCTTGTATCAGATATTGCCAGAATTTTTGAGACATGTAAAAGTGGCTTGATTTATTAAAATATATATTCACTATTCACTATGAAAATATTTTTTAGAATGTGAAAAAACATTGAAGAGTATAACAAATTAAGTAGATAATTACTTCAGGAAAGGTTAAATGTTTATAAATTATTCATGCCTCATTTTTAATTTTCTAAACAATTGTCAATGTATAATTCATTAATTATTTTAAAATGAATTTCTTTAAGTATATTAAATCATAGATCATTTTTAAGAAAAGTCCATTATGATTGATGTAATTAATACATTTCAGTACTTTAGCTAATGCTTTTGTTATTTTCTCTTTGAACAATGCCTACAATTCAGGTTACTGAGGAATTATTGTGTAGGTATTTCTTGTATCCATAGCTTAATTGAGAAAAGCAGAAATATTATTTGTTTAACTTTACAATTAGTATGCACTTTTTGTTATTATAACTAAGCACAATTTTCCCAAATTTTTGTTACTACTTTTTTTTTTACAAATATGTCACTCTGAAATATGGAGACCATATGGAAAGCTACAACACCACAAAGTATACGTACCCTTTGACTAACCTTAGAATCTCTATTCTGAGAACTTTAGACACCTTAAAGATCCTTCATTCTGATAGTCATGATGTAGTCTATCTCTAAAATCAATCCATCCTTAATAAAAAGGCAATACCATTTCAAAAGCAAAATTAGTCTTTGAAATATTCCTACTGACATGCTTCAGATGTGTTTTATTTTAAAGTCTCCTCTATTTCTTTTTGTTTTGTTATTGGAATTTTGAAATTTGGAGCTGTTTCTAACTCAGGCTCAGTATTTCTTCTTTCTTGGATAGTGCATATGTGTTATGTGGGGTGAAGTGTTCATTGTCACCTTTGTGATTTGTGTATTATAGAAACAAGAAAGTTGAAAGTTAAAGATATTAACTCAGTTATAAAATAAGAAGTATTAGATGAAATGCAGGAAAACATTTAAAAATAATTGATAATGACAGAATCACAGCAGAGATACCTAGTTGATAGACAAGAGAAGGAGCACATTTAAATACCAAATGGCAAAGAGTAGCAGAAAATCCAAATGGGGATACAAAGGGACTTCTGTTTTCAATTTTGACATATAAAGACCTTGGAAGTTGTAATTCCTATCCTTACATCAAGAAAAAAGCTAGAGGAACTGAAAATCAACAGCTTTTCTTGGACATAGGAAATAATTGAGGTCACAGGGCAAACCACTACCCTGAAATCTAAACACACAGGTGAATACAGAGATTCACAGCCAAGGGATCTCCTCACTTAGAGTTGCAGCCAAGAGATATATAAACACTTAAATGGTATTTTTGATGAATTACTGTAGGCTGTGTGTAGACTAGAATAAGAGTAAGAAACTCCAAGGGTCTGAAGTCTTAGGGGGACCCCACACTTTTATAGGTTTTACCTTTAGGAACCTCACCAGGTTTTCAAGGTGAAGAACCAAGACAGATGATCCCCTTGTGGTTCTTGCAGAAGAGGGAAAAAATGACTATTTTTAAATATCCCTAGAATATCCCCTCTACAAAGTCCTATTCCCTACTGAAAAGACTTTACCTGAGTCTTACTCCACTTAGGAGGAAGGGTATTTGCCCAACTCCAGCCTTCTCTACCCTTCCTGTCTCACCTAAAAGGGGAGTGGAGGGAAACTAACAAACAAACCCAGCCCAGGCCCAATAAAAGACTGAAATTTAATCATAACAATAAATTTCCCCTTACCACCACATCAGTAGGACTCTAATATGATAGCAGTGAATTATAGCCAAAAGATGTATAAGGCACAGACTTTATTTAAGGGTAAGTTCTTAGGAAAACCCAAACATAACAGGGGAGAATAAAAAGGACACAAGAGGAATTTGAAGTCTTTGTTACTTGCAGAAAATATTAACACAAGCCACTCCTACCTGGTTTAACATAAAACTTCACATTATTTTCCTCGGTTCCTATTAACTGACACATCATACCTGACTTTCAACAAAACAACTACTAGTTATGCTAAAAGACGGGGGAAAAAAAACCACAGTCTGAAAAGACAACCGTCAGAAACAGGCTTAAATGTAACACAAATTTTGGAATTATTGGACAAGGAATTTAAAAGAACTATGATTGTATGTTAAAGGAACTTTTCCTTTCTTAACAGAAAAGGTAGACAACGCACAAAACACAGAGGAGTAATGAAACAGAAAGATAAACAAACCTAAGAACAGATTGAAAGAAAATGCTCTATGTTAAAAACACTGTAACATAAACGGAGGATGCCTCTGACAGGCCTTCAATAGACTGAACATGGTTGAGGAAAGAACTGGTGGGTTTGAAGATACGTCAATAGAAACTTCCCAAACTAAAGTGCAAAGAGAAAAAAAAATATTTTTATTAAAAGGAGAATATAACCTCCATAAACTGCGAGATCATCTCAAAAGGCATAACATACATGCATAATTAGAATATCAGAAGTAAATGAAAAAGAAAATCAAGCCGATGAAATGAGGAGCCAAAGCAGGTGCTTAATATTCCCTCTGACACTAATTAAAACAAAACTAAACTAAACTAAATTAATTGTATGGTAAGAAGCAAATTAAGCTACTTGCCATCAAAATACTTGAAAAGTAGCATTGCCAAGATAGAAAATGTAGTACACTTTGTATTCCTTTCTCCAACTGCTTTATGAGAGTAGAATACTTTTTATAACCTTTTGATCTCTTTTACACAGAAAACAGTGAAATCATCATCAAATTATCTTCTAGAATGAATGTTAAATGTCACACTGCTATTAATCCCAAACACATGTATTTTGTAAGAGACATGAGTAGAATTTTATCCTACTATTTATTATTGTAATCCTCTGATTATGTTGGCAACATGGGGTAATCCCGTAATGATTAATTTACAGCCTAAAACTGATGTGAGAGATTCCATTCAAGCTGATCTGTTCTACCGTAGAGAATTCCCTGGACTGACTGACATTATTAGTTCAAAACATGCTATATCTCCTCAAGTTAGTTTATCATAGAACATTTGATTTTTCTTAGATCTTTCACACCTGTTATCTGGTACAAGGCATTGCAAAGTCTAATTTATACATGAGTTGTTTAATATGTTACTAGGCTTTCCTGGTATATATTACAGTTTTAAAATAGCTCTCTAGATAGACTAAAAACTCACAGCCAGCCATGATGAAGGAGGTTGTATCAAGATCAACATTTATGCAAGCTTAACAGGAAAGCTAAAATAATCTTTAAAAGTCATTTGTTTGAAGGCAGAAGATGACTACAGGGGAAGCTAGGATTTGAGAGACCAAGATTCTAGAGATAAGGTGAACGCACTGATTTGAGTATGACCTACTAAGTATATAAAAAAACATAAGTTCAGTGTGACATGCTGCACCCCTAATTTTTTCAAACCATTTGCCAATTCAAGTGGCACAGGGCCAAGAAGCCAAGGAGGAAAAAAGAAAGTAACAGCCAGAAAGCAACGAAGCTGAGTTGAGATCTCAGAAATCTTACGTGGATAAGGGGCATAAAATGAGTTCAAGTCTACTAAGACCTTAAAGTGAGGCCAATATTCAGGGCTTGAGGGGACATTACCACAAAGAGAAGTAAAAATATACTCTGAGGGGAGTTCAATATTTAGTGCTTCATTTTACCACAGAGAACTTGATGGTTTGTAACCAGCAGACAAGAGGCTGATGAATCAATCAGAAGGCTGCTCCTAAGAAGCTGAGAGGTAAGAACTTTATCAGTCTCATTGCTGAGCAGAATGAAGCAACAAAGAAGAGCTTTTATAAACCCTAAAGCTTTCAGTGGAGATGTTTGGAGGGCTGTACTCTCGGTGAAAAAGTGAACCAAGATTAGAAAAAATATTATAAAGGTTGAAACTGAGAATATTTTTTTTAAAGTTAGGTTTATTGGAATTAATTGATATACAATGAAATTTATCATTTTCAAGTGTACAGTTTCAGGAGTTTGATAAATGCATGTGGTTGTGAAATCCCGACTTCAATCTAGATGTAGAAAATTTCCATCACCCCAAATAGTGCTCTTACGTCCCATTCCAGTCAAATTCACCCCTGCTCAGCTCCAGGAAACCACTGATCTGTTTTCTTCATTATAATGTTTGCCTTTTCCAGAATGCAATATGAGCAGAATTATGAAGGCTTTTATTCTGGCTTTTTGCACATAGTATAATGCTTTTGAGATACACACCTGCAGGTGCAAGCTCATACCTGTAGTGTTGTCTGCTCCTTTTTTATTGCTGTATGAGTGTATCAATTTAATCACTTATTTAATCATAGTTGGTGAAATTTGTTTGTTTTGGAGTATTATTAAAACAGGGCCTTTTTGTGGATATTTATTCTCATTTCTCTTGGGTAAATATCTTACCTGTGATATTGCTGGGTTATATAGTGAGTGTACATTTGAGTTCATAAGAAACTGTCAAGCTGTTTTCCAAATGGCTATACTAGTTCGCATTTCACCAGCTTTCTGCTTACCTTCTCAGTTACTTGAAAAGTACCAGTTTATCTTCATCTTCTTAAACACTTGGTAGTATCAGTATTTCTAATTTTTGCCATTCTAGTAGTTATACTGTATCATCCATTATGGTTTAAATTTGCATTTCCCTAATAATTACTCATGTCAGCTAATAATAAAACCATATTCTCGTGAGCTTGTTTGCCATGTATATACACACTTCGGTGAAGTGTTTGTTCATTTTGAGATCAAAAATGTTGCCCAATTTTTTTCATTGGGTTGTCATCTCATTATTGAATTGCAAGAAAATTCTATGTATTTTGGATTCAAGCCCTATATCAGATAAGTGTTTTGCAATTATTTGCTCTCATCTGCCTCCTATATTTTCATTTGTTTAACAGTGTCATTCAAAGAGAACTTTTAAATTTTGACGAATTGCCGTATATCAATTTTCCCTTTAAGTTTATAATTTTTGCAACCTATCTAAGAAAACATTGCTTAACTCAAGGTCAAAAAGTTTTTTTTATGTTTTCTTCTATTTTTTTTTTTTAGTTTAGTTCTTACATTAAAGTCCATGATCTATCTTGAGTTGACTTTTTATATAACCTGAAGTAGCAATGGAGGTTCATTTGTTTGCATGTGGATGCCAAAATATTCCAAAACTAATTGTTGAGAAGATTATCTTTCCTGCATTATGTTTCATTTACATCTTTGTTGAAAATTGACTATATATGTGAGGGTTTAATTTTAGACTATTGTGATTTATTGATGTATGCATAACTATAAAATAGTGTATTCTCATGAATACTGTAGTTTTATACTAAAATTTGAAATTAGGTAGTTGAATGCTCTTCATTAGAGGACTATAATTAAAACCAAAATTTGATTCCTCTACACATCTCAAATAGCTTGGTTTTATTTTTTTTAATCATCAAACACTGGCGAAAATCTGAATGAAGTAACTGGAATTCTCATAACTTGTTGGTAGCATTGCCAATTTGTCCAACAGTTTGGAAAACTCTGTGGAAGTAACTCCTAAGAATAAACATACATATGTCTTATGGCCTAGCAATTCCACTCTATGTATTAATAATAGGAATATCCCTAAACTTGATATAAAACAAAATTTCTTGAACAGCAGATCATAAATGGTGATATATGATCAAACATATATATTTATAACAGGATACTATAGATCAATATAAATAAATGAACTAAAGTTAGACAACTTGAATTAATCACATAAACATACTGTTAACTGAAAGAAGCAAGATGCAAAGGAAGCTATATAAAGTACAAAAACCTATCTATAATTTTAGAGGTCAGGGTAGGACCTATTTTGGATTAGAGTTGGAAAGATTGACCAGGAGAGAGAGTGGGGTATTTTTGAGTTAGTCTTATATTTTTAGGTTTGGATGGTAGTTACATGACTGTATTCACTTTTTGAAAATTCATTGAGCTATTTACCTATGATTTATACATTTTCCTGTATATATATAACTTAGTAAGGTTTATTATATAAAAAGCTTCACACTTCAATTAATAGAAGACAGCAATATAGAGCCCTCATAATGTATGCAGTGAAGTACCTAAGGAGCATAGGAACTTTCTAAGATAATTCCCTTTTACATTCCAAAGGTATAATGAATTCAAAATTATATCCATTCGTATGAAATGGAGAGTTTTCATAGAATTTTATTTTTTTAGTGCCTATGGAGAAAAGCAACTCAATAATTCCACATCTTTATTTTAAGGAAATATAGGATTGAAAATAAGGGCAACCCTTTGCATCATGCTTTGTGTAGACACCTACAGTCCTAATTCAGATATTACAGTGCTATTATTTAATTGCTCACATTCTCTAAATCAGAGTTCAGCAAACTTTTACTGTAAAGGACCAGATAATGAATATTTTAGGCTTCCCAGGCTATATGGTCTTTATCACAACTACTCAACCCTGCTGTTGCAGAGCAATAGACATCAGAAACAACATGTAAACAGGTAAGCTTGTCTGTGTTCTAATAGAACTGTATGAATACTAAAATTTGAATTTCATATTTCATATGTCCAACAGTTATGATCAGTTCATATGTCATAATATATTATTCTTTTTTAATTTTTAAAACTATTTAAACAATGTAGATAACATTCTTAGCTTGTGGGACATGAAACCAGGCGGTGGGCTGGATATGGTCTGCCAGCTTTAGTTTACACACCTCTGGTCTAAACTGGCATTTTTGGCCCCTTTTCTGTTGTGTCGATAGTGTTCTGGTCTTAGGACATGTAGTCCTGGATTTGTTTGATTTTTTTTTTCTATTCTTTGTGGCCTGAAGTTCCTTTACCTATTCAGCTAATGCAAACCAAAGAGAAAAAAAAAAATCCATCCATTATTCATGTGGAGTCACTCCTGTTTGATGGCATTCTTCCAGTAAAGAAGCTGTGCATGCACTATTCACCGTTCACTCAATGATTAACCCTGAGCCAGTCTCCTCTGCTGTAGTGGATGTGATTTGGATTCTGAAAATAGCAAATACCTGTTTATATATATCATCTCTGGAGCATGGATTTAAAACTTTGCCCACAAGGAGTCCATAAATGCCTTGAAATTGTTTGCATATTTTTCTATGCATGAATGCACATTTTTTATGAAGCACCGATTCATCATTTTCATCAGATTTTAAAGAGGTTTATGGCTCAAACCTATAATGCAGGAAATGACTACAATGACAGTTAATATGTATTGAAAGAAAGATTATAGAAAAGCCAAAATTAGAGTAAAAGAGTTATGTGTTCCACAACAATATACACGTTAATGAAATTTTACTATTTCAGAGTATCAGAGGATATGAAATCTTATTTAGTATCTTTAAAAATGTTAGCATGAAAACAATGGACATTTTAGATACAACTAAGAGAATATTTATTTTTTACCAGAACCTCTGCATTTATCTCCTGATATTCTGTCATAATAGTAAGATAAAGGTCTTTAGCTGGAACTATTATTTTTAAAGCTAGATACTTTCACTGCTCATGGAGTTGCCTCTGGCAACCTTCACTGAGCTAGGAATGCAGAGGCCTTAGGCAGAGCAATTAGACATATATGCCCTTTGTGTAAACAATTAAACTTTACTTCAGATGATATTTGTTTTGTACACTGAAACACAACTATTGGCCTCTGTATGTCATCTGTGTCATCAGGCTTAAATCATTTTTATTGAAACACTAAGATTAGTGCACCTTCATTGTACAGTCTTGGTTTCTATGACTATCTTCTAACCCAATCAGCAGAGCCTCCCATGTATCTTCCGATGTCAGATATGTGGCTTCTCTTTCTGTCCACTGCCTGCTGGTAGTGTTGGCTCTCTGGATATCTTTCCTTTGTTTCTGCTTCAAGGATCTATATCTAGAAATCTACAAACAAATTATAGAATACAATCTGTTTATCTTCCAATACAGATTGTTTCTTGAAGAAAATTCCTTTAAATGTGTGAAACTTTCCTTTAAATATAATTGCTACTGTAAATGTAACATCAGGGCATAGGTTTTTATTTTTCATTTTATTTTATTAAAAAAAAATCTGAGGGTCTTTATTTCCTTTAAGAAATTTGAATTTGCTGTAAAAAAAAAACTCAACAAAGAAAACCCCAGGATCAAATAGTTTCACTGTTGAACTCTATCAAATATTTAAGGATTAAAATGGCTAGAACTTTTGATAAGTGTATGTTTAACTTTTTAAGAAACTGCAAAGCTGATATCCAAAGGGGTTGTACCATTTTACAGTCTTACGATCCATGTATGAGATTTCCAGTTCCTCCACACTCTTGCCAATGCATAATATTTGTCGATCTATTTAATTTAAAATATTCTAATAAGTGTGTAGTGGTATCTCATAGTGGTTTTAATTTGTATTTCACTAGTGACAAATGTTGATAATCTTGCGTGCTTTTGCCATTCGAGTATCTTCTTTAGTGAGTTGTCTGTTCAAATATTTTGTCCACTTTTTTATTAGTTTTTTTTTTTATTATTGAGTTTTCAGAGTTTGTTATATAATTTGGATACAAGTCCTTCATCAGATACCTACTTTGCAAATATTTTTTTCCTAGTTTGTGACTTGTCTTTTCATTCTCTTAATAGTGTCTTTTAAAGAACAGAAGTTTTAAGAAGTCTGACTTATGAATTTAAGCCATTGAAGAATTGTTCTTTCGGTGTTGTGTCTACGACTTTTTTGACAAATCAGAAGTCACAAATATTTTCTCCTGTGTTTTAAAATTTTTTTATTTAAATGGATTTAGTTAGTACAATTTTTTTTGTTATATGGATGTATTGCATAGTGGAAAAGTCTAGGATTTTAATGTACCTGTCAGAATAGTGTACATCATAACCAGTAGGTAATTTTTCATTGCACATCCTCCTCCCACACTCACCTTTCTGTGTCTCCAGTGCCCATTAAGTCACTCTGCGTGACTATACATACCCATTGCTTAGGTCCAACTTATAAGTGAGAACATGTGGTATTTGATTTTTTGTTCCTTCATTATTTCACTTAAAATAACAGCCTCCAGTTCCATCCGAGTTGCTGCAAAAGACATTATTTCATTTTTTATGGCTATGTAGAATTCTATTTTATATATATTTTATATATAATATATATTTTTATATAATATATAATATATATTTTATATATAATATATATTTTTATATAATATATATTTTAAGTTATATATATTTATATAATATTACATAATATATATTTTTATATATATATTATATGTATCAGATTTTCTTTGTCCTCTCATACGTTGGAGGGCACTTAGGTTGGTTCCATATCTTTGCAATTGTGAATTGTGCTGTGATAAACATGATAAACATATGAGTGCAGGTGTCTTTTTGATATAATAAATTATTTTGGGGGGGGGGCCAGATAAATAGTAGTGGGATTGCTGGAGCCAATGGTAGATCTAAGTTCATTAAGAAATCTCCATACTGTTTCCCATAGAGGTTGTACTAATTTACATTCTCACCTACAGTATGTAAGCATTCCCTTTGCACTGCATCCACACCAGCATCTATTGTTTGTTGACTTTTTGATAATGGCTATTGTGACAGGGATAAGGTGGTACCTCATTGTGCTTTTAATTTGCATTTCCCTAAAGATTATTAATGTCGAGCATTTTTTCACATGTTTCTTGGACATTTGTTCCACTTTTTTGGAAAAATATTTGTTCATGTCTTTTGCCACATTTCAATGGGGTTATTTGCTTTTTTTCTTACTGATTTGTTTGAGCTCTTTGTAGATTCTGGATATTAGTCCTTTGTCAGATGTATGGTTTACAAATATTTTTCCCCATACCATAGATTGTCTATTTACTCTGTTGATTATATCTTTTGCTATGAAGAAGCTTTTTAGTATAATTAAGCCCCATTTATTTATTTTTGGTTTTGCTGTACTTGCTCTTGGGGTCTTATTCATAAATTCTTTACCTGGGCCAAGGTCAAGGACAGTTTTTTGCTAGGTTTTCTCCCAAAATTTTATGGTTTCAGGTCTTACATTTGAGTCTTTAATCAATTTTGAGTTAATTTTTGTATATGGTGAGAGATAGGGATCCAGTTACATTCTTTTGCATGAGGCTATCCATTTTTTCCAGCACCACTTATCGAATAGAGTGTTCTTTCCCCAGCGTATGCTTTTGTCTGCTTTGTTGAAAACCAGTTGGTTGTAAGTATTTGGCTTTATTTCAAGGTTCTCTATTCTATTCCATTGGTTTATGTATCTACCTTAATATCACTATTATTCTGTTTTGGTTACTATTATCTTGCAGTATAATTTGAAGTTGGATAATGTAATGCCTCTAACTATGTTCTTTTTGCTTAGGATTGCTTTGGCTATTCATGCTCTTTTTTGGTTCCATATGAATTTCAGAGTTGTTTTTTTCTAATTCTCTGAAAAATGATATTAGAATTTTGATAGGAATTGCATTGAATCTGTAGATTATGTTGGGCAGTATGGACATTTTAATATTGATTCTTACAATCCATGAGCATGGAATATTTTTCCAAGTGTTTGTGTCATCTATGATTTCTATCATCAGTGTTTTATAGTTTTCCTTGTAAGCAGCTTTCACCTTCTCAGTTAAGTATATTCTGAGGTAATTTTATTTTTTCCAGCTATTGTAAATGGGATTGAGTTCTTTATTTGGTTCTCATCTTGGTTGTTATTGGCGTATAGAAATGCTGATGATATTTGTATGCTGATTTTGTAACCTGAGACTTTACTCAATTTCTTTATCAATTCAAGGAGTCTTTTGAGGAGTCCTTAGGTTTTTCTCAGTATAAGATCATGTCTTTGGCAAACAGGGATAGTTTGACTTCCTCTTTTCTAATTTGGATGCCCTTTGTTTCTTTCTCTTGCCTGATTGCTGTGGCTAGGACTTCCAATACTATATTGAATAGAAGTGGTGAAAGTGTGCATTTTTGTCTTGTTCCAGTTCTTGGGAAGAATATTTTCAGCTTTTCCATGTTGAGTGTGATGTTGTCTGTGGGTTTGCCATATATGGCTTTTATTATTTTGAGGTACGTTCCTTCTATGCCTAGTATGTTGAGGGTTTTTGTCATAAAGGGATGTTGGGTTTTGTTGAATGCTTTTTATGAATCTATTGAGGTAATCATATGGTTTTTGTTTTTAATTGTGTTTATGTGGTGAATCACATTTATTGACTTGTGAATGTTGAATCATCCTTGTATCCCTGGGATAAAACCCACTTGATCATAGTGAATTATCTTTTTGATATGCTTTTGGATTCAGTTTACTGGTATTATGTTGAGGATTTTTCCATCTATGTTCATCAGGATATTGGTCTGTAGTTTTCTATTTTTGTTGTGTCCTTTCCTGGCTTTGGTATCAGGGTGATACTGGCTTCACAGAATGAGTTAGAGAGGATTCCTCCTTTTCAATGGTATGGAACAGTTTCAGTAGTGTAAGTACCAGTTTTTCTTTGTATGGTAGGATTTGGCTGTGAATCCATCTGGTCCCGGGCTTTTTCTTTTCTTGGGAGGTTTACTATTACTGATTCAATCTTTGTACCTATTATTGGTCTGTTCAAGATATCTACTTCTTCCTGATTCAAGTTTGGGAGGTTGTGTGTTCTCACATATTTGTCCATTTCCTCTAGATTTTCTAGTTTGTGTTCATAGAGCTATTTGCAACAGTCTCGGATGATCCTTTCTACTTCTATGCTATCAGTTGTAATGTCTCCTTTTTCATTTCTGACTGAGCTTATTTGAATCCTTTCTCTTCTTTTCTTGGTTAATCTAGACAGTGGTTTGTCCATTTTGTTTATGTTTTCAAAGAACCAACTTTTCATTAATCCTTTGTATTGTTTTATTGGTTTCAGTTTAATTTAGTTCTGCTGTGATCATTTTTCTTGTCATCTTCTTGGTTTGGGTTTAGTTTGTTCTTGTTTTTCTAGTTCTCTGAAGTGTAATATTCAGTTGTTAATTTGTGATCTTTCTGTCTTTTCAATGCAGGCATTTAGTGCTACAAACTTCTCTCTTAGCAATGCTTTTTCTGTATCCCAGGGATTTTGGGAGCTTGTGTTGCCTTTGTCATTCAATTCGAAAAACTTTTGGACTGCCATCTTGATTTTGTCCTTGACCCACAGATCATTCAACAGCAGGTTGTTTAACTTCCACATGTTTGTGTAGTTTTGAGAGTTCCTCTTGGAATTGATTTTGATTTCTAGCTTTATTCCACTGTGCTCTGAGAACATATATGGTGTGATTTTGATTTTTTTAAAATTTGCTGAGACTTCTTTTGTGGCCTAATATATAGTCTATATATTTGATTTAAAGTCCATTTTTTTTGATATAAGAATAGCTATTCCTACTCCTTTTTGGTTTCCATTTGCATGGAATATTTATTTTCACCCTTTTTCCTTGAGTCTGTAAGACTCTTTATCAATGAAATGTGTTTCTTGGAGCCAGCATATATTGTAATTGTGTTTTTTTAATCCATTCTGCCAATCCAAACAGGCAGTCCCTGGGTTACAGATGGCCCTACTTACAGTATTCTGTACTTAAGCACGGGCTCCCAAGTCTACCCATAAGGATAACTTATAACTAAATAATTAAATTAATAATTCTAGAACTAGTTTCTTCTGTGCATTTAAACAAACCTCCATGGCATAAGTGGTTCATCTTTATGCTAGCAGCTAGTCTCATTGTTTATATGGTCACTTATGCACAACATCACTTTCATCTTAACTTTTATATTTGTTTTTGTGAGTCTTTGATTACCTTTATGACACTGCCTCCAATGAAAAAGTCCACTGTAAGTCCAGGTGATCCTGCAGCAAAGAGAATGGTGATTACAATAGAAACAAAGGTAGAAATAATTAGCATTCAGAGAAAGGCCAGATGCCATCATTCACTGGGGAAGCACTAGGCTTCAGTCACTTGACTAACAGAACAATTATAAAGGACAAAGTGAGAATAATGAAATATGTGAAAGGCAGTTTGCAGTCCCTATCAAAATACCATCATTTTTTGCAGATCTAGAAAAAATAATTCAACGTTTTGTGTGCAACCAGAGAAGACCCTGTCTAGTCAAAACAATCTTAAGCACAAAGAACAAATTGGGAGACATAAATCTACCAGACTTCAAACTATACTACAAGGTTATAGCAACAAAAACAGCATGGTACTGGCACAAGAACAGAGACATAGACAAATGGAACAGGACTGAGAACCCACATATAAAACCATCCTCATACTGTCATCTGATCTTTGACAAAGTAGACCAAAATGTACAATGGGGAAAAGAATCTCTATTCAAAAATGGTGCTGGGAAAATTGGATGGCCACATGTAGAAGACTGAAACAAGATCCACATCTCTCACCTCTCACAAAAATCAACTCACGATGGGTATCAGACTTAAACCTAACACATGAAACCATAAGAATTCTAGAAGAAAATGTTGGAAAAACTCTTATAGACATTGGCCTAGACAAAGAATTTACAAAGAAGACCCCCAAAGCAATCACAGCAGCAACAAAAATAAATAAATGGGACCTGATCAAATTAAAAAGCTTCTGCACAGCCAAGGAAACTATCACTAGAGTAAACAGAAACTTACAGAATGGGAGAAAATATTTGCATGCTACACATCTAATAAAGGGCTGATAATCAGAATCTATACAGAACTTAGGAATATCAACAGGAAAAAATCAAACAACCCCATTAAAAAGTAGGCAAAGGACATGAACAGAAACTCTTCAAAAGAAAACAGAATAATGCCCAACAAACATATAAAAAATTGCTCAATTTCTCTAATCATCAGGGAAATGCAAATCAAAACCACAATGAGATATCACTTAACTCCAGTGAGACTGGCTTATATCAAAAAGTACCAAAACAACAAATGTTGGCGCGGATGCAGAGAGATAGGAACACTCATACACTGCTGGTGGGACTGCAAATTAGTACAACCTCTACGGAAAGTAATATGGGGATACCTCAAAGAACTAAAAGTAGAACTACCATTTGATCCAGCCATCCCACTACTTGGTATTTACCCAAAGGAAAAAAAGACATTCTATAATAATGACATCTGCACTCTAATGTTTATAGCAGCACAATTCACAATTGCAAGGATGTGGAAACAACCCAAGGACCCATCAATACATGAGTGGATTAATAAAATATGGTATATATATAGCATAGAGTACTACTTAGGTGTAAAAAACAATGGTGAATTAATACCTCTTGTGTTATCCTGGATGGAGCTAGAGCCCATTCTTCAAAGCGAAGTATCATGAGAATGGAAAAACAAGCATCAGTGGCACTCACCAACAAATTGGTAGGAACTGATCAATACTTACGTGGACACATGGACATAATATTCATCAGGGGTTGGGCAGGTAGGAGGGGGGTGGAGAGGATAGGTAAACTCACACCTAATTGGTGCCAGGCGCACTGTCTGGGGGATGGACATGATTGTAGCTCTGACTTGGGCAGTACATAGGCAATATATGTAACCAACGTGTATGTACCCCCATAATATCTGAAATTAAAAAAAAATTATTACTGATTAGTGTAGTGAATTAATTATTGAAATGGAAAGATTATTATTGATTAGGTCAGGAGGTCAACATAAGTGTAACATTCCTATTAGCCTAGTGTTGATAAAACATTAGATGAATGTTAACCTTTAATATTCTTTTCTGAAATTTTTATAATATCTTATCCAAACTTTTTATATGAGTTTGTTAATATGTTCTGTTTGCTTGAATTAAAAGAAAGAGCACAATAGTTTCTGTAACTTATTATTACAATACAGGGGTATTATTATTATTATAGTATTATACTGTATTATTATTACCTCATATGAGCCATTATCATATTGGTGTTAGTACTATTATTCCTGTATATGCACTGTTCATCAGGGATCCAAGTTACATACAAATCTGACCTAAAGATATTCTCCAGAACATATCTTATCTGTAATCCAGGGACTGCCTGTATATTTAAGTGTGACATTTAGGCTGTTTACATTCACTGTAAATATTGATATGTGACATCCTGTTCTGGTCATCATTTTGATTGTCACCAGTTGCTTTTTGTATCCTCCCTTGTGTTACTGTTTCATAAGAGCTGTGAGTTTTGACTTATGAGTGTTTTTATACCGGTGAGTATCAACCATTCCTTTCTATTTTTAGGGCATTTTGAGCATTTCTTGTAGGGCAAATCTAGTGGTGACAAATTCCCTCAATATTTGCTTGTCTAGGAAAGACTTTATTTTTCCTTCATTTATTAAACTTAGCTTTGTAGGATAATAACTTCTTGTCTGACAGTTGTTTCTTTTAAAAAGATTAAAGATAGGACTTTCATCCCTTCTAGATTGTAAGTTTTCTATTTAAAAGTCTGCTGTTAGTCTGATGGGTTTTCTTTTGTAAGTTACCTACTGTTTTTGCCTCACAGCTTGTAGGAGTTCCTCCTTCATGTTGACTTTGGCCAGTGTGATGACTATGTGCCTTGGTGATATCCTTTTTGCAATAAATCTCCCAGGTGTTCATTGAGACTCTTGTATCTAGATGTCTAAATCTCTAGCAAGACCAGGGAAGTTTTCCTCAATTATTCCCTCAGTTAAGTTTCAAAGCCATTTGCTTTTTCTTCTTTTCCTTCAGGGATACCTATGATTATTATATTTGGGTGCTTTACCTAGTCTCATATTTCTTGGAGACTTTGTTCATTTCTCTTGATTCCTTGATCTTTATTTTTGACTGATTTTGTTAAGTCAAAATGGTTGTCTTAAAGCTTGGAAATACTTTCTTCTGCTTGGTCTAGTTTATTTTTAAAACTTTTAACTGTGTTTAGTATTTCCCTAAATGAAATTTTCATTTCCGTAAGTTCTATTTGGTTTTGTTAAATATATGTACCTCTTTAGTAAATTTTTCATACATTTCCTAATTATTTTTCTGGTTTCTTTGAGTTGGTTTTCTATTTCCTCTTGGGTCTTATTAAGCTCCTCTACAATCCATATTTGGAATTCTTAATCCAAATCATTTAGTATTTTAGTATTTTAATTTTGGTTGGGATCCATTACTACAGAGTTGTGGTCTTTTTTGGGGGGTCCTTTCACTCTGACTTTTCATACCTCCAGAGCTCTTATGCCGATTCCTTCTCATCTGGAATAGCTGTTACTTCTCATTTTTAAATTTTATTTTTTTTAAGTGGGACTATTTTTTTTTTCTTTCTTCTTAAGGGTGTGCCTGTAGCACAGGCTTGGTAAGGACCTTTGGCTTTGCTTGTGCATACATTCAGGGGGGCCTAAGTTCTGAATGAATGCCTTGGTTATAGATAGCCTTAGTGTGGTAATTTTCTCAAATGCTAGTTACTTGTAGGCTCTAGCAGTGGTGCACTATGTGTGTGGGCAGAGTCCCTGCCTCTTGTCAAGAAGAGGAGATGGAGGGCTTTGAAATCTTTCCTCTTTCCCCAACCCTGTGGCCTTCTTAACAGTATTAATTATATTGGGATGCCCAGTTTAATCTCTAATTAAGTAGGTGGCACTAGTGGGTAGGAGTCAGCCAAGCCTTGCAAGATTGAATCAGTATATGCTGTAATGGGCTGTTCAAGTTATCCTCCCTGCCAGTAGGAGGCACATGCAGGAAAGAGCCAGCTGTGGTGGTGTTTTGGGGGCCTGTGTCCAGCTGTGGTCAATCAGAAACACTACAATGTCTCAGGCAATAGGCCTGGCCCTGGAGCTCTCAGGGGATCCCTTCTTGTGCTCCACCACAGCGGAGGTGGATTGGGGGTTGAGACTGGGTGCAAGTGCTATCTCAGCAGGGGTCAGGAGTCCGCTCCAGGGGGTTGCTGGGGAAAGCCACTAGGGGGGATCGAAGGCAGCCCCAACATGCCAAAAATTCTGCTCCTGGGGGAGAGGCAGTCTGGAATTCACAGTCCAGCAAGCAGGAGTGGATTTACACTCTTTTGTCACTTCCCTTGCCCTGCTGATCCCACCCTGGCGTCTGACTGCAGGCAGCAGTCCAAACCCGCTGAGCTCACCAGCAATGAATGCTGCCACAGGCCTCCCTGCCCATGACTCTGCCCTGGACTGAACGTGCAGCTTTCCTGTCGGGGGAAGGACATAAGTTTTTTAATGCAAAATTATTTGTTTAGTGAGAAAGTCATTCTCATGATTAAAGATAATAATCTAAACTAAAGATGTTTTCTTTAGTATAGCATATTGATAACATTTCCCATATCTCTCTCTTCCACCTAATGTAGTATGCAAGAAGACTACATGAAATGTAGTAATGAAAGAGTATTACACAGCAATAAAAAACGATGGTGAATTAACACATCTGGTAATATCCTGGATGGAGCTAGAGCCCATTCTTCGAAGTGAAGAATCACGAGAATGGAAAAACAAGCACCACTGGTACTCACCATCAAATTGGTACTAACTGACCAATACTTATGTCACACATGGCAATAATATTCATCAGGGGGCAGGCAGGCGGGAGAGGGGTGGAGGGGATGGGAAAATTCTCACTGAATGGGAGCGGGGTGCACAGTTTGGGGGATGTCCACGATTGTAGCTCTGACATGGGCAGTGCATGGGCAATATATATAACCAAAATGTTGTACCCCCATAATATTCTGAAATAAAAGGGGGAAAAAAAAGATGTTTAAACATCTCCTGTCATTGTGAATAACTGTTAATAATTTCTGAATTAACTCTTCCAAGATACTTTCATTTTTTGGTCTGAATCCACTAAATAAATTGTTGAACATGCAAATATGTTGCAGTGTGATAAATTTTAATTTTCTTCTTTTTCTGTAATAAATATTTTTTCAAATATGTGTATATAATTTAATACACTTTTTATATCAGAATTTTGCTTATGGATAACTATATTTATGTTGCTGTCTAGATTTCTTTTGAATTTTTCTGTTTCTAACCTTTTGCATTCTTCCTAAGAACATAGATTGAGACTTATGTTGTTTGGGTTTCATGTTACCACCTTTTGAAAACTCTGATTTCCCTTCATTGTACACTGAGGACCTCAATCTACTTGCTGAATCAGACATTTTTGTTTCAACTGATAAGCAAATATTTACTGTTTGTCAGATTAGTTTATTTCCATGAGCATGGCCTCTTGTCAACAAAATAGTAATTGCTATAAGGACTGCTAATGCTATGAAATCATTGAATACATGTTAGATGTATAACTATTAGAAGAGTATGCAAATATAAACAAAAAGAACAAAATTAGGTGATATATAGTAAAATCCTAGGTATAACATCAACTACTGTACACATCAGAAAAAGTGAAACTGAAGGTTTTATAATAGGTTTTTAGGATTTTTTAAAAAAAAATTATGTGCTCCTTCAATACATATACAATTAGTTGACTTTTGCATATTAAATATTGCATATTTCCAGAATTACACTATGCACAACATGATGAAAGCTAGAACCACGAGCAGTTTCCTGTAAAAACATTTTCTTTGTCTTTTTTTTTTATTTGTTGAATTGTCATTGTCAGCTCACAGCTTTCTGCATCTCTTTTTCAGTATTACTGGCCTTTCCTCCATGTATCCCCAGGGCTGCAGCTGGTCCTCTTTTTAATTTTTTTTTGCTTCACTAGCTTGAGCAGAACTCTAGACTTAGGGAAATGTGGATAGCAAAATTCATGTTCCTTTGTAGCTATTGCTTTTCAAAGGAATATTGCAATGTGAGAATAAGCAGTAATTATATATTTATAGTGATGGAATTATATACACTGAAATGGCATTAACTTGATCTCAACTTTTAAATTAAATGCACTTTTGTACTAATTTACATTCCTACAAAGTGTAGAAGTGTTCCCCTTTCTCTGCATCCTCATCAGCATCTGCTATTTTTTGTCTTTGTGACAGTAGCTATTTAAACTGGGGTGAGATGATATCTCATTGTGATTCCGATTTGCATTTTTCTGATGTTTAGTGATGCTGAGCACTTTTTCATACACTACTGGACATTTGTATATCTTCTTTTGAGAAATGTCTTTTCAGATCTTTTGCCCATTATTTAATTTAATTATTTGTTTATTTACTTTGTTTTTGAGTTGTTTGACTTTTTCAAATATTCTGGTTATTGACCCCTTGGATGAATAGTTTGCAAATAGTACATTTATTGCAGCACTATTCACAATATCCAGGAAATGGAATCAGCCTAATTGTCCATCAGTGGATAAATGTGTAAAGAAAATGTGGTATATACATACAATAAAATATTATTCAGCCACAACAAAGAATGAAATACTGTCATTTGCAGCAACATGGATAGAACTGGAGAACATTATGTTAAGTGAAATAAGCCAGGCACAGAAAGACAAATATCACCTGTTCTCACTTATATGTGAACCCAAACATATAAGTGAGAGCTAAAACAAATGATCTTATGAAGGTCATGAGCAGAATGGTGGTTACTAGAGGTTGAAAAGGGTAAGATAGAGGGAAGATAAAGAGAGGATGGTTAATAGATACAAAATACTCTTAGATAGAAGACATAAGTTGTAGTGTTTGATAGCACAATGGGACAACTATAATTAGCAAGAATTTATTGTATATTTCAAAGTAGCTAGAAGAGAAGATTTGGAATGTTCCCAACATACATAAATGATAAATATTTGAGGTGATAGATATCCTAATTACCCTGATTTCATCATTACACATTGTATGCATGTATCAAAAACCCCACATGTACTACCTTATAAATATATACAATAATTATGTATCAATTAAAAAACGAAGAAAAATTATAAACCTTAAAAGAAGACACACAGATGGCCAAAAGGTATGTGAAAAACAGCTCAACCTCACTAATCATCAGAAAAATGCAAATCAAAAAAATGAAATGCTTTTGAAATAAAGTCCCTATAATTGTGAATGTCTCTTTACAAATGTTGGATATCTTTTTTTCTTCCTTTTCTTCAGTTTTATTTTATTTTTATAAATCATACTTTAGATGATTTATCCTTGGTGTTGTTTTTGTTACTGTTTTCAATAAGATATAACCTTTTAATGGTATCAGGAAATTTGACTAGACAGAATGCAGACACCACCAATTGGTTATGAGCATCCAGGGAGCATTCATTACTGGTCAAGTTGAGTGCATGCTCATCCTCCATGACAAATTACTATTTTCTGAAAGAGTAACCCTGACTTTTATTCCAGTATGAAACATACTTTATTTTAAAGATCTTGCCCTGGTAATTAACTTCAATCAGATCTTGTTGTTGTTGTTGACAATTTTTACCCAGCCTCCTCCATAATTCAGCCAATCTGAACTTTCACTGCCCTGCTTGAAGCAGGCCCTGATGCAGCATAATAAGGTAAATACATTCAAATGATAAAAGTCTCAGGTAGGATAAATGCTCCTTATCGGAACTATTTATTCACGGGCAGCACTCTAGCTTTCAAATTTTACAGCTCTGAACTTGTCCCGAGGGATAAATGCATTGAAATTTCCAGTTAAAGATCAAATACTAATCTCCCAAGAGGACATCTATTCAGCTATTTACAACAAGGTTGTAAGTCAACACCAAGCAGCTGTTCTTTTTATTTCCTCATATCAAGATTCTTAGCTTCATAGTCTAATAAATCAACTTGAGGTTGATTTAGCTTTGCATTCTTGCCAGTAGTTATGCAGTTTATTTGTAACTTAATAACTTAAGGGGATCCTTGCCACGTTCTCATACTATAACTAGTAAATCAATCATAAAACAAAGTCATGACAGGCATGGACTCAACAAATTAGAAAGTAACATTAAGTAAAACATATCATTACTTTTGTATGTAAAGTAATGTGAGTCATTTTATAAATTGTTTCTGGAGAAAGCAAAAGAAATCAAGTCCTGGCCTATTTCAGCACGTTTAAAAGGTGAATTAACACCACAGAACCATGCTTGTTTCAACTCATGGGTGTGTTTAGAAGAATAGTCACAAGTATAATGAAGTACAAGAAAACAGGAAATTACATTGGCTAACAGCAATATGACAGATAAATGACTTTAAATGAACTTGTTAAAAATATCTCTCTGGTCATGGAACATCGAGTGACTGTGTAGCCATAACTACCCATCCTGACCTAGGTGGTGTCAGACCCACCAAATCATAAGTTTGGGTGGACCCGACAGCAATCTATTATAAGATGGGTTGTACTTTTGAGATGAAGAACAAGCAAGGACAGAAGATAAACACAAGCTATATGTACAGATGGCCCAGGTTCCCATGTCATCCACAAATGTTTTATCACAGCCTCTTCTTCAGGTCACACCTATGGCCACTGGAATATGATATGGACAGCTGAAAAAAAGAGGCCAAAATGAAAGTTAGTTTCAAGCTACTATCAGTTCAAGACGTGGGTACAAGGTGAAAATAGTTGAGGGCTATGCTATAGCACCATTTCATGGTGGCCTAAAAGAAAGCGGTGAGGAAAAGTTGTCCTGATGGGTAGAGTTGTTTTAAATCTGGTTGTCCACTTAGTGTGGAAAGAAAAGTGGCCTGTGGTTAGAATATACATGTACTCATGGATAATGGTGTTATGGCCTGAATTATGTCCCCTCAAAATTCATATGTTAAAGTACCAGCCCACAGTATCTCAGATGGAATTAAGATCTTTAAAAAGAAGAGATTAAGTTAAAATGAGGTTGTTTGGGTGGTGCTTTAAACCAATATGACGGGTGTCCTTACAAGAAGAAACACCAGGGACGTTTGGGCACAGAGAAAAGGTCATGTGAGGAAACAGGGAGAACGAAGCAATCTGCAAGTCAAGAAAAGAGGCCTCAGAGGAAACTAAACCTACTGACACCTTGATCTTGGACTCCTAGCCTCCAGAACTGTGAGAAAATAAATTGCTGTTGATGAAGTCACCCAGCCTGTGCTATGTTATTATAGCAGCCTTAACAAACTAATATAAATGGCGAGTAACTAGTTAGAAAGAAATCTGGAAGGCGAAGGAGTGGAAGATTGGAGATCTGGGAATGAGGTGTATTCAAGGACCTGTGGGAATGGGTAATAAGGATAAAAATCTTTTTACAGCAGGTTAACACCCACCAAAGAGCATTCATCAGGGAGGGGAAACTAAACAATGAAGTACACGGAATAATCCAGACAGTTGATGTCAACCAGTCACTCTCATGGCCACTCCAGAGCTGGCACAAGAGTAGAATTGCTATGATGGCAAGGATAGGAGCTGTGCAGATCACTAGAGGTGGTTTTGCTACTGCTTCAGCCTGTTACTCAATCTCATAGCAACAGAGACCAACCCTAAGCCCCTGATACAGCACTATTCATTGAGGAAACTAATCAGCCATTCAGTGGCAAACTAATTACGCTGGACTTCACTTAACAGAGTATTTGATCCACTCATATAATATAAGACTAAGAGACAAACATGATAGCAAAGGAGAAGTTGCAGTGAGCCCTTGACTGTGCCATAAACTCTATCATGCCACCTGGAAGCTACAAGTATCATAGGGCAATGGAATGGCCTGTTGAAGTTACAGTTGAAGTTCAGCTTGAAGATAATTTCTTGTGAGGATGGGAAGAAATCTCTCAGACACCATAAGTCGATTACCATCTTATGGTGAGGTGTTTCCAGTTGTTAAATTACATTAATCTGAGAACAAAACAGTGAAATTAGCAGTTACCTCGATGCCCAGTTATCTACTTGGAAAATGTGTCCTTTCCATCCCCTCAACTCTGGTTCTTTGAATTTAATGGTTCTGTGCCCTAGAGGAGGAATACTTCTACCAAGTAACCCAGTAAGAATCCCATTAAACCTCCAGTCACATTGTACTCTTCCTGCTTAGAGACCAGCAGGCAAAAAAAGGGAGTCACAATTCTGTCAGGGTAAATTGGCTCCAATTATCAGGAACAGGTAAGGCTTTTCTTATATGATGGAGAAGGTATAGAATAATAAATTGGAAAACCAGGAAATTTATCTTGCCATCACTTGATATTCCCTCATCCGATTTTGACTGTAAATAGAAAAATACAGCAATTCTAGCTCCAGAAAGGATGAAGTTCTCTGCCACCTTACTGAGCATAGGTACTAATTGATTATATGGAGATTCTAGAATGGATGAGAGAAGAGTTGGTGGTGATGTTTGATTATGCCATCAAAGCAAGCTGCAGAGTCAGAAACTATATTTCGTCATACTAAGCTTCCTCTTACAACTTTCCCCCAGGAAGCAAGGTCCAACAGACCCCTGGAGAAGCAATCTCCATAATGTCATATGAGTCAAATACATCTGAGTGACTTAAGGGGCAGACTGCGGTAGATGTCATGGTGAGCAACCCAGATACTCCCTTCAGCACAGAGCGCTCATCATCCTTGGAGTGTTGGTGATCTACAGCTCTCAGCTAAATCCCTCTATGGGACTTTCCCTTAGCTATAGAAAGTCGTTTCACCAAAGGGCACACTCCACAGGGGCAACATACATCTCATGTCTCCTCAGTGTGGGGGAATTGACTAGGCCCAGCTCCCTTGTCCAAAGGCCCAGCTCTCTTGCCAAAATGAAAAACAATTTTGAAGGGTCCATCTCAATGCTCCAGGTAGGACTGAGGCTTTTTTTGAGAAGTCATATGGTTCAACTCCTTTAATCTTTCTAAAAGGTGCTGATTATATGAGTACTTCCTAATTATCTTCCTGTATATAAATCCCTATCTCAGAGTTTGCTTCCTATAGAAGCTGATGTAAAATGCCTTTTTATTTCCTCAATTGTAACTATTTTGCTTCAACATTTTACATTGCTTAACACTAGCAATATAGTTTCCTGCCCTCAAGGTGCTCTTAATCAAGAAAGGGAAATACTATTTTTAATAGTACATATTTTCTACAAATAGAAAAGTATATGCATTTAATGAATTATTAAAAAGAAAATATTTCTTATAATTGTGCTTTCCTTTGTTATTTTTTATTTCAAAGACATAAATATTGATCACTATGCATTTTAAGTCTATTAACTGTCAAATAATTTTTCACTTCATAAACTAAGAATTTAGTATTTAGGAATCTGTGAAGAAATAGAAGATATCCAATGTATTAGCACACTAATAATAATGAATAAAATTAAAATGTGAATTCTAATATCTGAGCTTTTTAAGTAAAATGAAAAAGAAAGTCCATTACAAGTTTTTAGCTGATAAAATAAAAATTTATTCCTTTTATGGCTTCCTTATCTCCTTCAAAGACTGGGCTATAATTATTATATTACAATGCAATAATTAATTAAAAAGCAGGGGGATGATCAGACTGGTCACTATACTGGATGATCTAGGTAGTTGCAACGTATTTTAATTTCATGTAAGTGTCAATTTTGATGTTTTTTATTTTTCTAGTTATACTTATTGTGTACATGTTATATATTGTATTATAGAAATACAGATGCTCTTTCATTTTAAAGACTCATTATCTATAACTGTGTGTGTTCAAGTAAACATTGAAAGTTTGAGCAAAACATCACATATAATGGCTGCCTTAAATTCTCATCTTGGGAAATAAAAAAAGGAGACATACAGTTCATTTTCAGATATTTTCATAAGGATTATTTTAGGGTTGTCTGAGAAAAGTTAAAATTATTAATGGATTAATATTTTTATAATTACTAACTTAAAAAATTAAAATATATTATTTTTCTCCATGCTCTAAGAGGTAATTTTATACTAGTAAGCACACTCCAGCCAAAACAATGTATTAGGCCCTATCACTCCCAATGGTCAATTATCAGTTATCTTTTTGTTCGGCTTCTTAGTATTTTTGGAACTGCTGATCATAACTAGTCACATCACAACCTTCCTTTTTTTTTTTGAGACAGGGTCTTGCTCTGTCAGCCCAGGCATGAAGGCAGTCATGTCCTCACAGCTCACTGCAACCTCAAACTCCTGGGTTCAAGCAATTCTCCTGCCTCAACCTCCTAAGTAGCTGGGAGTACAGGCTCACACCAATGCCCACCTAATTTTTCTACTTTTTGTAGTTCAGGCTGGTCTCGAACTCCTGACCTCAAGCATCCTCCCACCTTGACCTCCCAAAGTGCTAGGATTATAGGTGAGAGCCATCACACCTGGCGCGATCATAATCTTCTTAAAATACTTTCTTCACTAGGCTTCCAGAGCACCATCTTTACAGAACTATCTTCTCACCAAATTCTCTTCCTAACTCATAGGTTGATGATTCCCAGTCTTTTTCACTGGATCCTCTTCCTCTGTGTTTTTGAATGCTCAAGTTTCAGTTTTTATGCATTTTGTCTCCTAATCTCATTCCCCGGGCATCTTGTTACCTTTCCTGGGCTACAAACAACATCTATACTGTAACCGCTCAGAAATCTATACCCAACCACAAATATCACCAGGATGTAAATCCATAGTCACATGTCCACTTTTCATTGCCACTTGGATATCTAAAAGGTATCTCAAACTTAATATGTGCATAAATGAATTATTAATTTCTTTCCATTAATCAGCCAATTTTCTGGTATTCTTCATCTCAGTAAATGGTATCTCCATTTTTCTTATTTCAAGGAGTTCCTTTAGACTTCCCTCTTTTCTTAAACTCCAAATGAAATCTATCATTAAGTCTTGTCATTTCTACTTTGGAAACACATCCAACGTCTCATTACTTTTCAATGTTTATGCTATCACCCCAGTCCAAGGCATCATCCCTGCTAATCTCTACTACTTCCATTGCATACAAAATTGTTTTCCTCTATCCACCATTGCCCTTCTGCAGCTTTTTCTTCACAGAGCAGCCAGAGTAAACTTCTTAAAATGTAGAATAGATTATATAATTTCTTTTTCAAAACACTGCTATAGTTTTGTCCAGCTTCAAATATATTAATAATAATATTTAAATCTTTCTATGGACCACATATTCTATAGGATCTCAGGTTCTTAGTTATTTCTCTGAACTCAACTCTAAATATCTTGTTTAAGCATACAAATATGATCTGCCTAACTCAACATCTGCAAGTTGAGAAGTTAGGTGATTTCTAAGGATATTTCTTTGGCTACTTTACTCTGGGCACCAGGAGAGCACAACTTTCACTTTTTCCAGTCTACAGTTTCTTTTTGGCTATGAAACTAATGGAACAGGTCCTGAAATATGCATATAATTTATTTCTATGCCTAGACCACAGTCTGCAGTTTCAACATCATATTCAAACACAAAGCTTGGGTATGATGTTTAAATATTTAATAGTTATATTAAAATTTCTCCTTCCCTTGTAACCTTAGTTTAATCATCCCTTGTTTTTAATGGAGTACCTTTTATAAATGATTCCCAGAGCCTCCTACCTATGACCTCAGTAGATTTTTACCTCTGAAGTCTTCCCTCACATGTCTGTAATAATGAAGATAGATGTGCCTATTCTGCTTTATCTCACTGATGACTGCCAAATTTTCTGTTTTATTTTCCTTCTGACCCTGTACTTTTAATTCTTTTTATTTACCAAGGCTTCTTTTCTTCTCATTATTTTTTTAAATTTTTAAATTATTTTTAATTATTATGGGTACATAATAGTTATATATCTTTATAGGACATATGTGATGTTATGTTATTGATTTCTGCATTTATATTGTTGTGGTCAGAGAAAATATTTAGTTTGATTTAAATTTTTTTGAATTATTTGAGACTTGTTTTGTGGCCTAACATATGGTCTATTCTTAATAATAATCCATGAGCTGAGGAGAAGAATGTGAATTCTGCAGCTGTTGAATTAAATTTTCTGTAAATATCTATTATGGACATTTGTTTTATAGTGCAGATTATGTTCAATGTTTCATTGTTGATTTTCTGTCTGGATGATCTGTCCAGTGCTGCAAGTGGAGTGTTGAGATCTCCAGTGATTATGTATTGGGGTCTTTTTCTCTCTTTAGCTCTGATAATATGTGCTTTATACATCTGTGCTCCAGTGTTGGGTGCATATGTATTTAGAATTGTTATATCCACTTGATGAATTGACCCCTTTTTCATTATAGAAGGACCTTCTTTGTCTCTTTTTACAGTTTTTGTCTTGAAATCTATTTTATCTGCTAGAAGTGTAGCTACTCCTGCACTATTTTGGTTTCCATTTGCATAGAATATCTTTTTCCATCCCTTTATTTTTAGTCTATATGTATCTTTATAGGTGAAGTGTGTTTCTTGCAGACAACATATAGTTGGATCTTGTTTTTTGTATCTATTCAGCCACTCTATGTCTTTTGATCAGAGAGTTTAATGTATTCACATTTAATGTTATTATTGATAGGTAAGAACTTACTCCTATCATGTTGCTATTTCTGGTTGTTTTGTGGTTCTCTCTTTCTTTCTTCCTTCCTTCCTGTCTTCCTCTGTTAAAAGTGATTTTCTCTGGTAGTGTGTTTTAATTTCTTGTTTTTCATTTTGTGTGCTTTCTGTTGTAGGTTTTTTGATTTGAGGTTACTATGAGGCTTGCCAAAAACATTTTATAACCAATTATTTTGATCATATGACAACTCTGCTTACAAACAAATCAACAAATAGACATGTAAAGAGAAATCTAACAGAAAATAATTCTGCCCTTTTTCTCCATCTACACCCCCTGCTTTTTAACTTTCTGTTGTTTCCATATTTTTATACTATCTATCTCTTAAAAAGTTGTTGTTCTTACTTTGATAAGTTCATCTTTTAATCTTCCTACTCAAGATATAAGCAGTTCATACACCACAATTACAGAAATAGAGTATTCTGTATTTGTTTCCTTGCTGTTACCAGTGAGTTGTACACTTTCAGAAGATTTCTTATTGTTCATTAATGTCCTTTTCTTTCAGACTGAAGAACTCTTTCTAACATTCTTGTAGGACAGGTCTTGTGTTGATGAAATCTCTCAGCTTTTGTTTATCTTGGAAAGTATTCATTTCTCCTTCATGTTTGAAGGGTATTTTGCAGGAAATAATATTCTGGATTAAGGTTTTTCTCCTTTAGTACTTTGAATATGTTATTCCATTCTCTCCTGGTCTATAAGGTTTCCACTGAGTAGTCTGCTGCCAGACATATTGGAGCCCCTTTATACATTTTTTTTCTTTTTTCTTGCTTTCCTTAGGAACTTTTCTTTAACTGTGACCTTTGAAAGCTTGATTATTAAACGCCTTGAGGTAACATTTTTTGGGTTAAATCTGCTTGGACCTGAATATTGTACCTGAATATTGATATCTTTCCTTAAGTTTGGAAAGTTCTCTGTTATTATTTCTTTGAATAAACTTTCTACCCCGATCGCTCTCTCTACCTCCTCTTTAAGGCCAATAACTCTTAGATTTGCCCTTTTGAGGCTATTTTCTAGATCCTGTAGGCATACTTCATTCTTTTTAATTCTTTTTTCTTTTTTTTCCTCTGCCTGTGTATTTTCAAATAGCCTCTCTTCAAGCTCACTAATTCTTTCTTCTACTTGCTCAATTCTGCTGTTAAGAGACACTCATGCATTTCTCAGTTTGTCAATTGAATTCTTAAGCTGTAGAATTTCTTTTTTTTATTATTTCAATCTCTTTGTTAAATTTCTCTGATAGGCTTCAATTCCTTCTCTGTGTTGTCTTGAAGTTCATTGAACTTCTTCAGGACAGCTATTTGTAATTCTTTGTCTGAAAATCACATATCTCTATCACACCAGGATTGGTCATTGGTACCTTATTTAGTTCATTTGCTGAGGTCATGTTTTCCTTGATGTTCTTGATTCTTGTGGATGTTTGTGGATGTCTGGGCATTAAAGAGTAGGTGTTTATTTTAATCTTTTCAGTCTGGGCTTGATTGAACCCATTCTTCCTAAGAAGCCTTTCCAGATATTCAAAGGGAATTGAGTGTTGTGATCTAAGTCTTTGGTCCCCTGCAGCCATGTAAGCACTGGGGGTGCCCCAAACCTAGTAGTGCTGTGACTCTTATAGACTCCTGGTTGTACTGCCTTGGTGAACTTGGATGAGATACAAGAGAATTCCCTGGATTACCAGGCAAAGTCCTTCACTCTCTTCCCTCACTCTCTGTGTGGGTTTCTGGAGTTGGGGGAGGAGTGATGTAAACATTCCTTCATGGCCACCAGCACCCAGTCACACCTGAAGCCAGCCCAGTCTCACCCAAGGCCAGTGGTGACTGTTGCCTGCCTACTTATGATGTTTATTCAAAGCCCAAGGACTCTTTAGTCAGCAGGTGTTGAATCATGCCAAGACCAGGTCCTTCCCTTCAAGGCACCATGTTTCCTTCTGGCCCAGGGTGGGTCCAGAAATATCATCCAGGAACTAAGGCCTGGATTCAGGGGCCTCAGAATTCTGCTTGGTACTTTATTTTATTGTTGCTGAGCTGGTACCCAAGCTGCAAAACAAAGTCCTCTGGGCTCTTCCCTTTCCTTTCCTCAAGTGGAAGAAGACTCTTCCTGAGCCACGTTGCCTATAGCTGGGGGAGAGGTGACACAGGCACTGGCTTGGCCACAGCTGCTGGTGTCTCACTGTGTTATGCGCACCAAAGAAAGTCCACTGGCTCTGAGCCAGCATAGGCACAGGACTTGCCCTAGGACTGCAGCCCTTGTGGCCTGACTGCCTTATGAATTTAGTCCAGGCCCTAGGCAGCTCTTTTTCTGTGGGGCTAGTGGCAACTTGGGCTTTGGGGCAAAGGTTTCCCTCTCGCTGTGTTGGTCTAAATGCTCATGGGCACTGGCAGAATTCTGCCCTGTGCTGAGTTCCTCTTGCCAGAGTGGACTTGAGTTTCAATTCAAATCACTTCACTCTCCCTCCCCTAGGCACACAGATTCTCTCTCCACGCTGTGTGCTGGCATGGCACTGCCAGTGGATGGAGGAGTGGTGGTGTAGGCAATACAAGACCATCTTTTCTGCCCTTGTCATTGCCTCTTTCCTAGATATAATGTAAAAACCAGGTAGTATGATCATTCACCTGACTTTTGGCCCTTCTGAAGGTGCTTGCTTGCACGGATAGTTGTTGAATTAGGTGTCTGTATAAACGGATGATCACTGGAGGCTTCTATTCAGCCATCCTGCTCTGCCCCCATCTTCTTGTTACTTTTTAAATCAATGTATTTTGACTTTTATGTCTCTAATGTCTATGTGACATCTTTTGTATTTTATTTTGCTCCTATTAGTTAGTAAGTTTAGAATTTTCTGTTATATCAGTAGATGTTATATTTTGCTCCTGAATATATTATTTTTCTCTTTATTTTTTTCTGGGGCATTATGCCACAACTTTTATTTTTATCCTTTTGAAGAATTGAAATTTTTATATACAGTACTTTTTTATTGCTGGAATAAGAGTTTTTTAAAAAATTCTAAGATTTGAGACTCTAGGGGAAAGAGGATTAATCTTTATTATTAATTTTTGGTTTGTTTATCTTGCTATCAAAGGTCATGGCCTGTATAAGTTCAAAATTGTGCTTTACTGTGTTTTTAAAATTTTTTTAATGTTTAGTATCTAGTGATTTTTTATACTGTTTTCCTTGCTAACATAAATCAAATAATTAGATTTGAATATCATTTCTACATTTAATTGGCAGACCTACAATTGTAGCTAAGGTCAGAGCCTACATCCCAGGTTATGAAAAAGCAAACCATCTAACTTTGCTATATTTAAGTTCACTTCTCCATAATATAAAAAATAATATGCTATTTTACCCAGATATGAATTATTATAATCACTCTGCTAATTCAGGATAGATCCCCTCCCAAAATTTGGTTTGAATGTTGAGATTGATGATGGTATATACAGTCTAAAAGGTATGAAAAAGTTTTTTACTCATATAATGACATTTTCTGTAAAAAAGCAGGCACATCTCAAACAGGTCCAAAAATAACTTGAGAGAACAGGAAAAGGAAAGTGGCCTGGGGTTTTCATTGTGGTGCAGGATGGGACTGGGGTGATGGTTCCCACACATGGTTTGAACATTCCACCAGAGCCAAAGGAAGGGGCATCTTATTAACTTGTCCAAATAGGGGGTAGAAAGGGAAGAGGGAGGGTTGAGATTTAAAGGTATCTGAGTCAAATATCAAAAAACAGAGTCAGATTCTTTATTAGATTAAATATTATGTGAGATAATATACAAACTATTAATAGTGTTTATTTTATTATCATTATTATCTCAGTAAATTAAGAATTCATTTCCTCAAACTACTTGCCAAAACTTTGAAAGAAAGATTAAAAAATAGGCAAAATCTGAATATATATTTCTCAAAAGAAGACACACAAATGGTCAACAGCTATATGAAAAAATGCTGAACATCATTAATCAGAGAAATGCAAATCAAAACTACAATTAGATTTCATCTTACCCAGTTGAAATGGCTTTTGTCAAAAAGACAGGCAATGATGGATGCTGGTGAGGATGTGGAGAAAGGGGAACAATCCTACATCATTGGTGGGACTGTAAATTAGTACAACCATTATGGAGAACAGTGTGGAGGTTTCACAAAGACTAAAAATCGAATTATCATGTGATCCAGCAATCCCATTACTGGGTATATACCCAAAAGAAAGGAAATCAGTACATATATGTGATATCTGCACTCATGTGTTTATTGGAACACTATTCACAATAGCCAAAATATGGAATCAACCTAAGTGCTGGTCAGTGGATGGGTGGATAAAGAAAATGTGGTAAATATACACAATGCAATATTATTCTAACATAAAAAGAATGAAATTCTGTCATCTACAGCATCATGGATGAAACTGGAGGACTTCATGTTAAGTGAACTGAGCAAGGCACACAAAGACAAAAGGTACTTGTTCTCACTCATATGTGGAAGCTAAAAACATTTATCTCATGGACAGAGAGTGTAATGATAGTTACCAGAGACTGAGAGGGGTAGTAGGCGGGTGGGGAGATAAAAAAGGAGTTGGCTAATGGGTACAAAAATACAGTTAGATAGAAAGAATAAAATCTAGTGTTCAGTAGCACAATAGGGTGACTATAGTCAACAATAATTTATTTTGTATTTCAAAACATAGAAGAGTGGAATTGGAATGTTCCTAACACAAAGAAATGATCAATGCTTGAGGTGATAGATACCCCCAATTACTGGGATTTGATCTTTAGGTGGTACACTTGTATCAAAACATCACATGTACCCCATAAATATGTACAACTGTTATGTATCCATAAAAATTTTTTAAATTCTTCTCAGTTAAAAAAAAATCTACAGTTTCAATGCATCCCAAACATGCTTTAGCTGTAGCTAAATAGCTCTGAAATAACAACAGCAAAAACAAAATTCTTTTTTGGTAACTTCTCTTTATCCTTCTTATTTTTTTCCCCTACCTGTGACCATATTAGGATACATACAGTCTTAAGTACATGGAAAACAGGTTTATTGGAAGTTTCTCAGCATATAGAGCTAGCTAAAGTCAATAAAAACAACAAAAATTTGAAACGTTTAGGAAAATAGTATTTGTACTTAGCATCAATCAGAACAATTCCCCTTTCTATTTACTTCATTAACTTGAATTAATGAGGAAGGTAAGTGAATGAACTGCATATTTCATAGCTTTAATTAACTAGCTATGTAGTTGTGTTATTTTCTATCCCTGCCTCCTGGAGATACGTGGCAATCTAAGCCTAGTGGCAGTGTTAGAGCTCATTGTAAAGCTTGTCTTTCATCACTCAAAGATTTCGATGCCCAGTGATTAAATTCTATTATTTTCGGCTTTGTTTTTTTCAGGGAAGAACCAAGATGATGACTATAACTAATAAGGTTTATTTTCAAAGATTGATTCTTCTTCTTCTACTATCCTCACCTCAGACCAGTTTAATTAAACTTGGACTTATTTCTTCTGCCTGATAGTGCTTTGTTCTGCTCTCCCCTGTATCCACATTGCTAAATGTACAGTGATCACTTGACCATCCTCATATTACTCCACCACTCAACACTGCAAAATATCAACCATTCCACCATTGGGTGGAGTAGGGGTGGGGACTGGTATTTTTTTTCTGCTACCTAATTTCCTGCTACCATTCAGTTCCTTTAAGTCCTCCTTTTCTCCACCTAGGAAGTGTGGAATATCTCCAACACCTTTACTGTACCTTGTTCTCTCCTCTACATATTTTTTTTCTCCTAAGCAATCTTATTCCTCTCATTGTTTAAATGTCCTCTATATGCTGACATCTTCCAAATATTAAAACTTGGTTCATCGACATTTGATGATGAAAGTTCTGTTACATAAAAATTCCTGCAAATTTGTGGTATTCATTTAGCTATGGAATGCTGAATTTTTAAATGATTAGGGTTAATTTGATTGGAATGGTTGGATGGATTAGCTTTAATTATAAAGTAGGTTTTTCTTTTAAGGTAAATACTAGCAGTATAATGCATTTTCATAATTTTAGCATATCTCTGATTTTGGAGATATGTCCTGTGACAAATTCTGCTACAGCTATTTAAAGAAATCCCTGAAATCTATTAAAAGGATAAATATATCATAATGTCATCAGTAAAAAGCAATATTTTCCCCATTAAAATAGGATTGAAATATTTTTAAAAATAATCTTTTGATTGTACTATTTTACATTTCTAGGCAATCTGCAAAAGCTTTAAGGGGTTCTTGTGGCATAATTAAATTTATGCCACATTAAAGTGTAGCTTGATTAGTGTGATTGAATAAAATAAGATTATTAATTATAGATGGAATTTTGTTCTACAAATTTTATAAAGAAATTAAGCAGTATCTTTCTGTTATTATTACTGTGCTTACTACATGTCATCAGGTCTTTATTTAGAAATACTAATTTTGTTAATATCAATTTAACAAGCTCTCCCATATAAATTAGAATATTTTGTTTTCATTATGTTATTTTTCACTGAAATCCAGAAAAGTTTTTTTTATCATATTTGATACTTCAATGAATTTTAGAAAGTTTGGAGATATTTAGAATTACTGATCTCGTAATTTTCTTTATCACAGGAAATCTGAAGTAGGTTTTTTTTTTTCTCTAAGATGAATATTTGCATCTTGGTTTGATACAATAAGTGAAGCAGGGGATGTTTAGGTGTTCTGAAAGACCATGTGAACAATTTACAGGGAGTCCATTTTTTATAAGGAATCTCATTTCCTAGATACTTAATTCCTCTGTATTTGCTACTTTTATTACTCTTAACCTTTGATAAGATTTTTTTCAATAACAGAATAAAACATTATGCTTTAGTAGTAAATCACATGCTTAGTAATAAAATCTAAATGAATGTAATTCTTTTATGTAAAATAATTCTAAAGAATAATGTGCACCAAAGGTGCTTACGATGCATAAAGCAAAGTGCTCTGAGGTGTTGATTAATGATCAACCTACCCTAATTGGAGGTCCTTCGTCTCAGATTCTTTCTCACTATTACAGTGTTTGTCAAATTGCCATTCATAATGAGAAAAGCTTATTTCTCACACATAAGGAATAATGAAGCAACTCTAGCTAAAAGAAGAGAAGGTTCCCAATTTGTGAACATCTTATCTATGTCTTTCCTTTAAAGATACGTATGTATGTATGTGTATATACACACACATCTTCTATCCTGAAGAGTTTACCAACGCAGAACCTCTTTTAAGGACTAAATCCACAAAATGTTGCCTGACTTCCATGCTGCTGCATTTAGTAGCTTTTCTGTACCAGATTCTCTGGCTGGTAAAAGTTATTCTGTAGAATTGTTCACCTGCACTTTGCATAATTGAAAGATGCTATTGTTTTCTCTTTGTCCCGCCTATGGGTTTAGACAGCTGTTTCTCCAACAGGCAGTAAATTGCTAAACAAAAAACCAGTGCCTTCTGGAGAGCTATGCACCAGCACAAAAAAAGAATTTATTTATCTTTTACTATTAATATGATCATAGCTTGGTCTATTTTTTGCATAAGTTCTGTTCAGTAGCATTTCTATGGATAATTGTTTCATTTATTTCCTACAATAAAAAAGATCTTTTAGTGTACATAATCATGATAAAAATAAATATATAACACTTATATTTCTGTTTTTGTCACACTATCATTTATGTAATTCAATGATACTGAAATAATTGCAGGAAGCAGGTGTAACTGAAGAGGGCTGTATGTATTATAATATTGGATTTTTACTCTATATCAATTTGAGCTTTTCAAAAGGGTCATTAAAAATGTCCATATGCTCTTACCATTTGTTTTGCAAAAGTTAGCACTTATGACAATTAGGCACAATCACTGAATCGACATTGTAAATATCAGAATGTAGTGTAAACTTTTATTTAACTCAAAATAAATAAGCCTATTCTTTCTCCTTGCTAGCCCTCCAGATTTAGTTCATGACCTTATGGGGTGATCCCAGGTTAGAAGACAGTTTAGGCTGTTGTTTCTGTTCACACAGTAGAAAAAACAAAGAAGGAATAAAAAACTTTGAAATCATATTGCACTTGGTTTAAACCTCAACCTTTGTCTCTATCTGTATCTGAATGTCACCTAATTATCTTAGCCTGGGGTTCCTTATTTGTAAAACTAAGGTAAATAGCAGCCATTTCAAAATATGTTTCTATAGATTAAAGTCATTTGAGTTGGATTTTCTAAACGTGTTGCCAAAAGCATCTTAAGTAAAATTGAATTTAAAGAAAAACAAAGAGAAGTTAATATTATATCATGTTCTCCTTTCTTTCCTTCCTTCTTTATTCTTCAAATAAAAATCTATTAAGTATACCTTTTGATTACTACATAAGAGTATATAGAGAATGTCTTCATTGTTGTTACATTTAGTGCCACAATGAATAACCATGTGCATATGTCTTTTCATATTTTTCTCAGTGCACCTTTGGCATAATTTCATGAAATTGGGATTACTCGGTCTATGGTCATGTGTATATGGAACTTTGTTTGTCATTGCTGTTCCTCTCCATCACTACCGCACCATCTTATATTCCCTTCAGCAGCATAAGATCACCTGTTCACCACAACTTGCCAAAAGAACATGCTGTCAAACCTTTGGGATTTTGAGAAATGGTATCAGTGTAATTTTATTTCTTTTATCATAAGCAAGGTGAAATCTTTTCCTATGATAAGTATTATTTGCATTTCTTTTTCTGTGAACTATCTGTTCTCTAGTCCATTTTATATAGGGCTTCTAGTCGTTTTATTCTCTCTTTTTTAAGTTCATTACAAAACAGAATTATAAACCTTTGTGTGACCTCGTTTTCATTTTGATCTTTCTCAGTTATTGATTGTGTTATGTAACTGTCCTTATTGACTTTTTTCCTACATCCATTTTTTGCACTGAGGTAACTTGTACATGTACGAACTTGACAGAAATTTGAGAGAGTTTTGAGGCTTTGCTGTAGAACTTTTGAAAAAATTACCTCTCTGATATTCAGTATCCTGATGAATAAGATTTTTAAAAAATGGAATAGATAATCTCTGAGACATTTAGTTATTTTATTATCTTGTGATTCTATTTTATGGTGTGTTCAAAGGAAGAATTAAAAAAACATAAACATTACAAAAATGTTGGCTTTAGTGTACAGAGATGTGAAGTCCTGTTCATTTTGTTTTATGTTTTACAAAAGTTAGAACCATACTACACCAATATCGTGTTCTGATACCACACGGTATTATGGCAGTAGTATGTGCTAGTGGGTGGATACTTAAATCTAGCTGGAGATTGGAACTCATGCAAAATTTTATACTCTCAATAAATATCCACTGAACACTTGCTATGTTCCAAGGGCTCCTTATTTTCTAGATAAGGAATATGAGGCCCACAGTAATTACACAGCTAACCATTGACAGACCTTAGAAATTAGAACATGGTTCAAGACCATTCTAAATGTATTTCCCTATTACTCCTTTGACTCATAGAATACCAAACACAACTTCCAGGAAATAAAGAAAACAAAAGGCAAGAATTCAGGAATCCATCTAATTCCTAGATTGGTATAAATCAAGGTTGAAAGCCTTTTGCAGGTTTCTGTGGTTGGCATTGTTGTTCAGCCATTACATTATTTATTAATATATAATTTAAGTGCTTCTAAAAGAAGCATGCTTCTCCATAGGACAATAGTTTTCAACCTGTTAATTTTTATAAATCAAGTCAATATACACATTCTGATAATCTGAATCTTGAAGGTATTTGAAGATGTCTGAATTCATAAATATAGTTTTAGAAGATAAGTGCATATAAAGAATAATACAAATTTCAGATACTTCAAATTAAGTTATAAAATCAATGAGATTAAAGAAAACAAAAGCTAGGGGCTGTAGATATCAATTTAGCATATAACATTTTCTGAGGGAAAAGAAAAAATAAAAATATACATTAATTAGAAAGCGCTTACAGTTTAGGTTATATGACACAATTACAGATTTTTGAGATGCTTTCCTCTGCAAAGTAATTTAATGTGGCTGTTTTCCTTAGTTTTAACAATATTTTAAGGAAAAAAATACATGGATCTGATCCTTGGCAAAGCTGTGAAAAGAAGCAAGATTAAATCTCAAAGCAGTATAGTCCAAAGACAAATAGGAGTGCCAGGAAAAAATACTGAATTAAAGGTAACCAAGCATTAGATGTTAAATTACATATTCTGTGGTGGGTGGGTGCAAGACAGTTCACTTTGTTTTTATTTTTTACTTGCATACATTCTGTATAAAATATATGAGTATATATACATCATATAAAATGTTTTGTTGATTAGTGTATAGTTTACATTGTTTATATTTATGTATATCCTTTTTATAGTTATAAATTATTGCATATTACAAAAGAAAACATAAAAGATGAGATTGACATGAACTAAAAATGGCAATTGATTTATTTTCTCTGTCTTTAGTGACAGCAATGACAAGGGATCTCACTTGGTTTGTACTACACAAATCTTTGGGGGCTATGTGACAGTTATTATTAGGGTCATTGTATATTCATTTTCAAATTAAATTTCTCTTAAAAGTTGCTTTTTAAAACCAATCAAGTACAAAAGACAAAAATATTTTGTGTGTAAGCATGTACATTTTTAAAAATAACATAATATTTTCCTTTCTACTTAGTCTCATTTCCAAAGTCATTGTTTTCATAAAAAAAAGTTGCTTTTAAAATCATGTCAAACTATATTAATTTTCTTCTAGAACATTTAGCCCCAAATGTAAATTTGCCTTGTACTAAACTGACATATGGGAAGATAAAAGTGCTTTTTAAAAATGTAAAATTAAGCTATTTTTAGGTTTTGTGGGCTTAGGTGTAGGGAGGAGAAAGAGAAGTAAAGTTCACAAAACTATAAGTGTTTTTCTTAAAGCAGATGACTTCTTCCCTAACTCTAATATTTTACTTTTTCTAAAATCCATTATTGTAAATGAAGAATTTGTAATTTACTTAGAGTTTAAGTCATTTTTTTTCTAACACTTTCGTGAAGTATCGTAAGAAATCTTTAATTCTTTCTATGGATCACCTCCTGACAGAGGACTAATTTTTCATATTCGTACGTAAAAGCTTTTGGTGAATTAGTGTTCTTTGCCAGGCAGTTGATTTTTTTACTAGGTCACATATGTCAGTCATTTCTTTATTTTGTTTTTTTTACTTTCTTACTCCAATATTCAGTGGTGAAACAACTTGTATCTTAATACACAAACAGAAGCAATCTATGCTTATAAGATTTGTGTCGTGCATCTCTCAAGATCTGCCTTTTATTTCCATGAATTTTATTGATTGAAAATTTTTTATAATGTCCTATTAGAAGTCAGATAAGAAAATGTGAATGATATGTATGATTTATTATTATAAAATATATTATTTTATTCTGCTATATATAATACAAGTTAATCCCATTTAAAATAAAAAATAGCTATTAACAAAATTTTATTTTTTATACATTCACCATTTAATACTTAATATTTTGCTCTTCAGCTATGTTGTTAAATCTTTCTGGTGCAGACTGTTTTGCCTCAAGCTCAGATACAGTACCTTTGACCCTTGAACAACACAAGGGTTGGGGCGCCGATCTATATTTATATGTAAATATATATAAATAGTGAGATTATTGCACATCTGTCTTCATGGATTTTTTTTTACACTATTGCTTATACAGTGTAATGGCAAAAAAGAAATTTGCTGAAGTTATAGTTAGCATAGTGGATAAATAAATTAGGGTACATCTATATAACAGAATCTTAAGGAGCCATTAAAATATTAATGTACATTTAAAATTATTGACATGGAAAGAAATGCATGACATATTATTTATTGAATAAAGAAGAATTTCTAACTGTACAACCTTGTTTAATTAAGAGTTTATATTATGTTTGCAAGATTATATGTGTATAGCCTGATATTTGGAGTATTTACTAAAATATTAGCAATTATTTTCTTTGAGTAGTGGGATTCCAATGAATACTATTTTTGTTATTTAATTTGTTTACTGTTTTTAGACCAATTTAATTGAGAATTGTATAATTATTAAGCTATTATGTCTGACCCCCAAAACCCACAGTCCTGTATCTGCTTTTTGATGCTGGAGGCGAGACTTTGAAAACCATATTTCTCTTGGTGCCAGTTTCTAGTGTTTTCTAACAATCACAGAACTGATCTCATCTCGTCCCCCTCAGTGAAAGGTGGCTGGCATCTTTTCCTCAGAAATCTGAGTACTTGCTCCTTCTGGATATTCTGAGATTCTACATTATAATAATTACTATCCTTTCCATGTTCCCCCAGCCCTAGGGTCAGTTGTTACTTCCTACA
This sequence comes from Daubentonia madagascariensis, assembly GCA_023783475.1. Classification (NCBI taxonomy): domain Eukaryota; kingdom Metazoa; phylum Chordata; class Mammalia; order Primates; family Daubentoniidae; genus Daubentonia; species Daubentonia madagascariensis. The sequence goes on from JAKFHU010000725.1 coordinate 3,607,674, forward strand.
TTACTATCACTGTGCTGTCTGTTGATATGGCTGGGTGTGGTGGCTCATGCCTGTAATCCTGTAATCCTAGCACTTTGGGAAGCTGAGGCAGGGGGATTGCTTGAGGTCAGGAATTTGAACCTGAGTGAGAGCAAGACCTCGTCTCTACAAAAAATAGAAAAATTAGCTGGGCATGGTGGCATGTACCTGTAATACCAGATACTTGGGAGGCTGAGGTAGGAGGATCACTTGAGTCCAGGAGTTTGAGGTTGCAATGAGCTGTGATGAGGCCACCACACTCCAGCCTGGGCAACAGAACGAGACCTTATCTCAAAAAAAAAAAAAAAAAAAAAAAAAATTGAGAGATTTCAATAAATAGCTAAACAAATGGAGAAATATGTCATGTTTACAGATTGGAAGAAAATATTTTAAGATCTCAATTTTTCTAAATGATGATTTTTAAATTTATGGAAAGATGAATAAAAATGCCAATTAGATTTTTAGTTCAAATTGACAAGCAAAACATAAATTTGTATAGAATACGTAACTTTAAAGGACTGAGAATAATGAAGAAAGTTGAAAAAAGGAGGAGGCAAAGGAGAAGAAGGAAGACATATATTGCCAAATACAGGAGCTTATGAAGCTAGACTAAGAGAGACAGTATGATATTGGCATAGAGGTAGACAAATTGATTTATAGAAAATGATAGAAAGTCCAGTAACACACACACATGGATACAATCACTTGATTTATGACAAAGTGACTATGCAGTGTAGAGGGATGTTATATCCTTATCAATAAAATAGGAATAAAACCTACTCATAAGGTCACTGTGAGGACTGAAATAATCTGTGTAAGGTTCCAGTGTGGTGATCAGTACATTTTACTAGCTTTCAATTTATTAGATCTGACAAATCATTCTTCTTATCACATAATCACTGATTGCCATTTTATTTAAAATAACTGCTCCTAAATCATGTCATTTATTTCTGAAATATAATTAACATCTCCTCCTTCTTGACCCACAGATTTTTTCAATTCTAATTCCTTTTCTATGCCTTCAGGTCTAGCTTCTCACTTTTCCCTGCAATATACCTTTAAGCAGCATTTTTTTTTTTTCTGTATCTAAAACGGCTTTACCAACTATACAAGCCTGCTCTCCTCCTTTTGAAGAAATATGTATTCTGTGGTTTAATTAGAACTTTGTTTCTTTTTGAATATCCTAGACTAGCCATTTTTATAGAAACTTCTGGATACTTTAAATAATTTTTCCAACTGTCTATGGTCACACGAATTGCTAAATAAATTCATTGGTTAGAGTTCTGTGTAAACTCCCTAGAGAGCTGCAATTTGAATGATATAGTAAAGGAAATGATTAGCTTGAGGTGACTAAAACACTATTCCTAAAAGTACTAGAAAAAAGAAAATTTGCTTTCAGAAGAAGACACTGACTATGCTTTCCTTTTGTTTGCTTTTGCTGAATTTAAATAGATTTTTCAGTGTGTATAGGTAAACACTAAAATGTCATGTGTAATGACCCAAGCCAATCTTATCTGCCTCCTATATCTCTTTAGATTGTTTTTTTCCAATTTATGACATTTAATAATATTTAATGCATAAATAGCCACATAAGAAGACAATCTCTGACTGAATGTAAGAATGGTAATTCTATTTGTTGCCATAGCCACTTCAAACCATAGAAATGTAGAAGGCGCTACATAAAGCCCATTTCCTGTGAACAGTGAGAATAGATCATCAGAACTGATAACTGGACCAAAAACCAGTTCATGAGAAAAATCCTTCATTTTCATATCCTGATTTCCATGACAACTAAGCTGGTATATATATTAATTTATCCATTTCTCTTACCTAGATGCCTATAAAAATCAAATCATCTTAAATTGGGTTTAAATCCATCTCGAGATTAGTATGCTGTACCTGAATAAATAACATTTACTATTTCAACACGTGTATATAACTCAAAGTTTTATTTTAAATGACCAAGTATAGGAACAGATTTTTCTGAGCCTGAAAATCAGATAGCATTGTGAAAAACACATTATTTCAAGCAAGCTTTTCAATTCACAGTATAAAGGATAGTTAATGCATCCAATTGATTTCTATTTTCCTCCAACAAAATTACTATTTTGTTTTACTATCCACTGAGACTGATATCAAGTTGAACAGAACATATTCAAAGCAACTTTCTGTTCTATTAACAATATTATAGAAATGCTCTGCTGAATTCTGTATCAAAATTTCCCATTCATTTAATTTTTATACTGGTATGCCAATAATAATAAAACTATTTTTTTCAGATATAGTTTGGTAAACAAATAGGTGCAATGTTTCATTTTGTACAAATTGTGCTAATTATGTTTTCTAAAAATAATCAGAGGGCAATATTAATTCATTTTTTTGTAAAAATAAATATTAAGATACTAAGATATTTATTTTACTTTGGCTGCTATGAAAATGGAAACATAAAATTTATTTCTTAGACGCATGGACCAAATAACATTTTCAAATAAAATCAGATATTTGTGTTATTTATTTAAGAAAGATCACCTTTGAACATGAGTGTACTATAAGCTACAAACATGACAATTTTAGGGTAAAATGAATAGAAATGAAATGGTTTTATAAAATCCCCTTACTTTCTGGAAGGGTACTTTCCTTGGTTACTTAGTTTAGATGCTAGATTTTATATACAAATATAGAAGAGCTCTCCTATTTTAATACCAATATTATTGAAATATCTTGAGAGGTAGTATAACTTGAAATTTTATAGAAAATAAAATAATTTATTTAGAATGACCTTACAAACATTTTAGATTTAAAGTTATTTACATTTTATAGGATATTAACCATACACAAAAAACTATAACAAAGATATTTATATCCAGTTCTATAAGTCTTCATGAAATCTTTAAGTTGACTAATACTTTACTTGATAGTACTAAACAAATTATTTCTGATTCTAGACCTTCTATTATGAGTCTCTGTTAATCTTTTTCTGGTGACTATATCATTGTATAATGAAGTGGTCACTTGAGTGTATTTTAATAATTTATTAAAAATTATTTTAATAATTTTAATTATTAAAATTTAATATCTCTGCCTAGATTTCTTAAAGTGTGATGTTAAATAACAGAATCCTTGACATTTAACTTATATTACTGTTTAATTTATAATTTATCTGAAAATTCATATTTGGGGATTATTATTTTTTGTATTTGTGGAGCTTTACATCCTCCTGTCTCATGACTCACTCTCCCTATTGTGAATATTGTGATATCATGGACGGACCAGCTGTTCCTTTTCCCAAGAAGAATTACTGTCACCTCAAAGGATCCCCCAAACACAGATATATGGACTCAGTGTATTTTCAGTATAACTCTTAAACAGATTTTGTTAATGTAACAAAATGAGATTTTATAAGTTTAGTTATTTCACACATTCAATCATGCAGGCTATTCAAATACATTTTACAGTAGATCCTTGAACAACACGGGTTTGGACTTCATGGGACCACTTTTACCAGGATTTTTTCAACCAGATGTGGATAGAAAATACAATAGTACCAGAGTGAGAAACCTGCATTTATGGGAGGACCAACTTTTCATATATGCAGCTTCCCTAGGGCCCACTGTGGGACTTAAGTATGCTTGGTTTTTGGTGTGCTGGGGTCCTGGAGCCAATCTCCTATGTATACCAAAGGACTACTGTAATTCAAACTCAAACTTCATAACTTAATATACCTGTTTTTTCATATAATATCAATTAGCACAGTTTTAGATGTCTCTAAAAGAACAGTGTCTTCTCACTTTTTACATATGCATAAGTAATAACACAGCTAGTTGGGCAGTTTCTTATTGGAAGAGGCAAATAATGAATGTCTCTTCCATGTTTGTATTCAGGGCTACAACTCTAGATTTGTTCTTGAATGTTAAATTTACTCACGTGATTTCATGGTTTTATATTTTATCATTTTGCTTAAATAACAATGACTCAGATAGGTATGTTTATATGGATAATATATATCAGCATTCTGCACTAATAGTTGTGTATGAAATTTAATACTCATATAATAGAGATTTTATTGATGTCTTGAACTATTTTTATGTGAATTAAAGCATATCATGCTACCACAGGCTTAGATGAAGAAATTAAACAAAGACAAAACTATTATCTGCACATTTTGATACTAGTAATTATATATTAGGAGGTTCGCTAAGCTACTGGTGAGCAAGAGTCACTCTATAACCTGTCAACTGGAATATATTAGCATATATCGGGGAATAAGTTTACCTTGATAAACTGTTGAGATATGAATTTGATATAGTACAGTGATTGGCACTAAGATATCTTCCATTCAAGCCTCCTTTGGACTAGTTCCAGGGCAATGTTAGGAGTTATAAGAATAAAAGATCACAATACAAGAGATCCTCCAGGTGTACTCCCACATTCTCTGTGCAAACCCAAAAGTGCAAGGCAAGATGCCAGGTGATTTTTCAACAGAATGTGATACTGTTAAATGAAGGATCTTGTGTCTGTAATTTCATATTGTGGAGGCCAATGGAACAGAATAGGAATGAAGAGGCCCTGCTCAGAACAGATAAGAGGGAGGCATTTCATGAAGATGAGTATTTTTTTCCAAATATGAGGTGGCTATTGCAGCTATAGTTTATAAAACAAACTAGACATTTAACCTCTCCCTTTAAGACAGATGAGGGATTTGGATAGGCTGAGAATGTCAACATTTGAACTACGGAAATATTATTTTTTGCAGCTGTTTCTGGGACCTTCCTATTTCCTAAGATTGTAAGAATAATGGAAAGTATAATAGAGTTAGCTCAGTTAATATCAAGAAGCAGACATAAAAAATAGTTTACAATCTTCACAAAATCTTTGAAACTCAATTTTTCTACAAGTAAAACACTTTGATAACAAACTTATTATAAAATTTATCCAAAAATAGAAAATAAATGAATTTAAAATCCTTACTGTTACACTGACCTTTTAAAATCAAATATTATAAAATAAGAGTGACATAGTGGGAAAGTAACCAATATAACCAATAAATTAATATCATCTTGAATATACTAAACTGGCTCCCATTTGTGCTTTTACAGAAATAATAAATACGTGGTATATACGTAAGTATAGGTACTGTTATGATCACCCTTTTTTACTTCTGATAACCCTGAATTTTGGAGAGGTTGAATGGCTTCCTCAAGGTAAGCAGTAAAACTACTAAGTGGCAAAGCTAGAATTTAGACCCAAGCAGTTTAATCCCAGAGTATGTGTTTTAAATAATAACACATTATTTTAGTGGTTCTCTTCATCATTGCTGTAATTGTTACTATACAATTTTATATATTCTTCAACAGAATCCTGTGAGATTTATTTAGATTTATTTTAGATATGATGAAGCTATCATAGAGAGGTTAACTAACTTCACAGCTGTTCTAGGGGTACCAGATGGAGGGGTAATTCAGATATCAAGGCCAGTATCCTTCCTTTACTCCATCCTGTTTTGGATGATTAATTTTTATATCTGCTGCTACCTCAATTTTCTTTTCCTTAGTTGAAGATAAGAGACAATTCAAGGTGCATATGTGTGTGTGTATGTATATATATATATGTGTTACTGGTTTTAAATATTTTATGCATCAAAATTAGTATGATAAGATATTTAGTGCTTTGGAGAACATTTATTGTTTTGTGTTGCTAGATTAAGAATGCACATTCTTATACACACATCTTTATTGAATTTTCTCTACTTTCTCCTTAACTATTTAGATATCATTATAAATATGTTAATATACTTACATTAAATAACAAAGAATAAATACTACATATGGAAAGAGTGCGACTCTGGAGCCTTGCTGTAGCCTGCTTTTTCTCCCTCTAAGGCTATAGCTTCCTCATATTCTGTGTCCTTCCTTTCACTATTTTGTTTGTACCATAAAATCCAGATACATATTTTTATTCTCATATCTCAAAAAAAATCACTTACATTAAACATTCATGAGTTTAGTGGAGTCACTGAAGATTTGGATTAGTGGATCCTGGTCTAGGCCTCAGCATGCAGCACAGAGCTATACCCTCTCTTCTAACACTGTCCCCACAGATTTACAGGACATCTCCGTAGAGAGACATCTTGGGCCATCCTATTCTAAAGAGTTTCCTGCTTTCACTTGTCATTGTATTGTTCTTTTTTATTTTCTTAATAGTACCTATTACCACCTGAAATTTTTCTGTTCAATTACTTATTTGTTGTCTTTTACTGCCTACTAGAATGTCAGGCCACTGAGAATTGGAAATATGTCTCAAGTTCACTCATGTAGCTGCAGTAACTTGAATAATGTCTGGAACATAGCAAGTTCTTAATAAATAGATGTGACATGGAAAAAATCATAATTGGTTCTCTTATTCCATATCTCTTGGATCTCTGCTAGTTTTAATTTAGCTTGCTGGTTTTCTCTCTAGAACTCCAATTTTTTTAAACCTCTGTAATGTAGATGATCTTTTCCCTGGAGGTTCTGGGTGTCTTACTTTCTACTTTAAGCACACTGGTCAAGTGTTTCTTCTAAACAAGCTTGGCCTTCATCATAAGAAGACTTAAAGTCTATCTGCATAATTTCATATATAAATTTATATTTTTAGATAGTCCATATACATACAAACATATTTCTGTGTTTAGATAAACTTACATTACATATTTCCTCAAATATAAATAATCTATCAGCACATCAAAATTACTAAAAGTACGAACAAGGTAGGCTGTTTTGCAGCAAATTACCCTAATACAGTTTTTTTAAGAAATAGAAAAAAAACAATTTGATTAAGGACAAAGATTCCAGCAGTGAACACATATAGCAAAGGCAGGTTCATGAATTCCTACAAAGGACACCAATTAATATGAGATCCACAACAGACACTCTCTGAGGACAACTTTTTAGTGAGCAACAGGAGGCATTCTATGTTTGTGCTATCAGTTCAAGATATTTTCCCAATAACTTGCCTTTTATAGAGCAGTGTCTAAAAAAAAAAGAACTTGCTGTTCTTTCTGTATTATAGGAATGCTTTTACATCTCTGGATTACGAGAGATGAATAATTCAAAAGATAGTTGAGCTTCCAGGGTTAGTTTTGAGACGGTAGAAAATTAAAGCCTTATAAAGAAGATAATTAAAAAAAAAGCAGAAGACTTCACCAATGATTAGAAATTATTCAACACGATACTGATTCTAAGCTGAGAATACTATGGATGTAATCTTAGAGCCAACAGAACAACTTTTCCTGTTTCTGATTGGAAATTATGGCAAAATTAAACAATTCATGTGGAATACTGCTGACTCAGCTGTGAAAAATTTACATGGCCGGAAGAAATCTCCAGCTGGAAACTAAAATGTTGGGTCGAATAGACACCGTTTCTAATACTTGCATCGTTGGAGGAATGTGACACTGGAAGAAAGAGAAGCATACTGAAAGTGGTTAGAAGACCATATAGATAATAAGTTTTTTTTTTTTTCTGAATGATGGTTTCTAATAAAGGGCTGACATTTTCTGGATAAGAAATAGTATTAAAAACACTGGAAAAGATTCATTTAAACATGGTTGGATAACTGATGAGACAAAGCAAAAAAAGAAAAAACCTTTAGCATGAAATTTTGAGAAGAGAGAGAAAAAGGCAAATAAAACAATAAATCTGAGTATTCTGGGAACAAACCAGGTACATTAATAAATGCCTGAGGTGACAGATACCCCAATTATCCTGATTTGTTTAATTCACAGTGTGTGCCTGTATCAAAACATCATATGTACCTTATAAAGATATACAACTATTATGTACACATAATTGTTAAAAATTTAAAAATTTTTAAAAATGAAGAGAAATTCTAATTTACATTTTGTTCTAAAGAGAACAGTAATTACATTGTTCATTTGAGTGTTGACAATTTTACCCCTTAGAAGCCTAAAGAGACAGTGAGAGACCTGTTATTGTGCACTTAATTCCTAAGAATTGATTGGTTGGTAATGAGGAAGTGTCAGAAAAGTTGAGAATGTACTTGTAATTTTATAAGGGAATGATTGATATATTTATGTATGAACCTTAAACTTTTAGGAGAGATTTCAATAATTTCTCAAACACTGTAAAAATGATGACAGGAAGAGTTGCCTATGTAGAAGATGACTTAGAAAAGATGGGTAATTATCTTTCAATAAAGTTATACAGTATAATAAATTCAGTGAGTTATATGAAGTAGAAAATTTTTAAGTGTGTATTTTGATGACTGTCTCCCCACCACCTAGATCAAAATATAAAACTTCCCATTACATCAGAATCTTTTTGTATACATGTGACCCACTCAAGTCAATACCTTATATCCAAAGAGGAAAACAGCATGACTTCAATCACCATCAGTTACATATGCCTGTTGTAGAACTCCCTATAAATGGAATTATACAGTACGTACCCTAGTACTTGGTTTCTTTTTTTTAATTTCAAAATATAACGGGGGTACAAATGTTTTTGGTTACATGAATCACTTTTATAATGCTTGAGTCAGAGCCGTAAGTGTGTCCATCACCCAAATAGTGTTCATTGTACCCATTAGGTAGGTTTTTGCCCATCCCCTCTTCCCCCCCCCACTTGATTTCCGCTGAGTTTTACTTCCCTTTGTGCACATGTGTGCTCATCAGTTAGTTCCAATTTAACAGCGAGTACATGTGGTGTTTGTTTTTCCATTCTTTAGATCTGCGGTCCCCAACCCCAGGGCTGCCAACTGGTACTGGTCCATGGCCTGTTAGGAACCTGGGATGCACAGCAGGAGGTGAGCTGTGGTTGAGCAAACAAATCTTCATCTGTATTTACAGCCCCTTGCTTCCCATTGCTCGCATGAACTCTGCCTCCTGTCAGATAGGGGGTGGCTTTAGGTCCTCATAGGAGCCTGAACTCTACTGTAAACTGGACATGGGAGGGATCTAGGTTGGGCGCTCCTTGTGAGAATCTAATGCCTGATGATCTGAGGTGGAGCTGGGGCAGTGGTGCTAGTGCTGGGGAGCGGCTGCAAACACAGGTTATCATTAGCAGAGAGGTTTGACTGCACAATAAATTTATGCACTTGAATCATCCTGAAACCATCCCCCAACCCCTGGCCATGGAAAAATTGCCTTCCATGAAACTGGTCCCTGGTGCCAAAAAAGTTGGGGACTACTGCTTTAGATACTTTACTTAGAACAGGAATGAAATACTGATATACTTAAAAATGAATAAATCTCATTGAAATAATCTCGTTGAAATAATTGAGAGGAAAAGAAACAAAGCAATACTGAGATTTAATTTTTAAGTGTATCAGTAATTCACTCTTTTTATTAATGTGTATGAACGTTGTATTAGTATACAATAATTTATTTATCCATTGCATTGTTGATGGAAATTAAAGGTGTTTTGAGTTTTGGTTGTTTTGAAAAATCTGCTGCAAATATTCTTGTACATGTATTTTTGTGGGCATGAAAGAGCATTAAAAAGATATGAATGGAGAAGCAAGGGACACATTGGGTAAGAGCATGTACTCCGGCATCACTCTGTTGAGATTTTAATCCAACTCCTCTATTTTCCAACCTTCAGCAAGTTATCGAAATTCACTGTGCCTCAGTTCCTACATCTGTAAAACTAGAATTAAAATAGTACTTAATCCACAGAATAATTATGATAGAAAATGAGTTAATATATATGAATTATGCAGTGCAATGTTTGGCACGTGAGTATTTCAAAGAAACTTGGGACAAATGTGTCAGAAAAGTAAATGTTAAAATGAGGTGTTAGCAAAAAATTCCGATGACCGTACCAATATTCCTTTTAACTTTGTGATGATAGAAAGAACTAGTAAACTCATTGCTACTTCCTCTAATAGGCAATGCATTCAAGTGCAGATATAAATAACTATTGTTAATTAAGAATAACCTAAAACCAGAGCAGATGTTTTGGCTGGTAAATACCACTGTGGCCATATCTGTTGTTAAATTTCAATTTCTGTTCCAATTGGTCAAGTATTTTATTAGTTGTAGGTGAAGAGATACTAAGAGAGCAGCTGGCCATGTTAAGTGACCTCACATTTCCCGGTCTGACAAATTGCATTTAGCATGTTGGACACATTTCAAATGCAAATATTTAGCAATTGCACATTTTTAATAACATCAAATAGGAAAGGAGCCAGATGACAATTTTTGAAGAGAGTAAATTGAATTCTGAAAAGTACTGACCAATAGCATATTTACAGAATGACAATTAAAGTTAAGATACTGTGCCGAACAGTGTATATAAAATGATAAACTAGACATTATTATGTTTGAAGAATTTGCATTTTAGTCCATGAAAAAGTCAATAAACAGATAAAAAATATCAATTCATACTAAAATTTATCAGTTAAGATTATTATAAATGCCTGTGTATTTTGAAAAAAAAAGAAAAAGAAATAATATTCAAGATCTACAGGAGTTAAAAATCACCCCAAACTAAGCTAATTTTTTTTTTTGCCTTGTGGGTTATGTGGTTTTTGGTTTGTGAAATATTGTAGATATATCTTATTTACAAAATATATGTGTATCATTCTACTTTAGAATCAGTATAATAGTAACCATTTATTTTGATGTATGTAATTTGATTTGAAATATTTCAACATAGAAATGTCAATATTTATCTGCATTAATAAGTTTAAGCTATACATTAGGGACTTTTGGTGGCCTTTTAAAAAAATTCCTATTCTAAGGAAGATCTAGCAGTTAATCAGATAGTCCGCACTCTAAAAGTACAGTTGACCCTTGAACAATGCAGGGCTTAGGGACACTAACTTCCCACACAGTTGAAAATCCACATGTAAATTTTGGCTTCCCCCAAATATAACTACTAATAGCCTACTGTTAACAGGAAGCCTTTCTAATAACATAAACAGTTGAGTAAAACATATTTTATTTGTTATACATATAATATACTATATTCTTACAATAAAGGAAGCTATAGAAAATATGTCACTAAGAAAATCATAAGGAAGAGAAAATATATTTACTAGTTATTAAATGGAAGTGAATCATCATAAAGGTCTTCATCCTCCTAATCTTCGTGTTGAGTAGGCTGAGAAGGAGGAAGGGCAGGGGTTGGTTTTGCTGTCTCAGGGGTGGCAGAAGTGAAAGAAGTGGAGGAGGTGGAAAGGGAGGCAGGAGAGGCAGGCACACTTGGGGTAACTTCAAAGAAATACATCCTAATTTCCGTCTGACATTTTTGCTTTTTCATCTCTCTAAGAATCTTTCTATATCCTGCCATCCTTCTTCCATTGTTTGCTTTATATCAGTGCCCACATCACAGAAGGGCCCATGTTGTCAAAGAAGTCAAAAGCAGTCTTGAATAATTGAGACCCTTCTGCCAGATTGTCTAATTACAATTTGTTTTTTGACACTGCTTCTTCTATGTCTTCTTCCTCATTGTTTGGCACTGGTTCAGGAGCACTTACCTCCATCAAATCCTCTTCTATTAATTCCTCTGGTGTGATATTTATTAGATCTTGCATTTCCCCAGGACTCACTTCTTGAAACCATTCATTCCCCTCCCACCTTTATTGCCATGTCCACAATCTCTTTCATGATTTCCTTGATTGGCTCTGTTGTTGATCTGTGAAGTCATGCACAACATTTGGACATAGTTTCTTCCCAGGAATTCATTTTTTTGAACCTGATAGCTTTCATGGCTTTTTCTATAATAATAATAACATCTTCAATAGTATAATCCTCCCAGGCTTTCATGATGTTCTCTCTATTGGGATTCTCTTCCATAATATTGACAATCTTTTTAATAGAGTACTGTGTTTAATGGTCCTAACGACTCCCTGATCTAGAGGCTGAATAAGAGACGTTTCATTTGGGGGCAAGTAGACCTCTTTGACACTTTTGATATTGAACTCATTGGGGTTGTGGCTTGCCAGGAACATTATCCAATATCAAAAGAAGTCTTATAAGCATTCTCTTACTGGTAATGTATTTCCTGACATTAGGAACAAAGCATCAATGGAACCAATCCAGGAAAAGTGTTCTCATTGTTCTGGCTTTCTTATTGTACAATCAAAACACTGGAGTGCTTATCCTTTCTCTTCAATGGTCAGGGGTTAACAGCTTTACAGATAAGGGCAGGTCAAATCACAAACCTGACTGCATTTTCACAAAACAGTAGAGTTAGCCTATTCCTTCCTGCCTTAATTCTTGGTGGTGCTTGCTTCTCTTTCTTACTAGTAAATGCCCTTTGTGGCATTTTTTTTTTTTCAGAATAGGGCACTTTCATCTGAATTAAAAAGCTATTCGGGTGTATATTTTTTCTTCTCAATGATTTTCTTAATGGTATCTGAGAATTCATCTGCTGCCTATTGGTCAGCAGAAGCTGCTTCTCTTGTTATCTTGATGTTTTTTAAGCCAAACCTCTTTCTAAAATTATCAAACCATCCTTTGCTGTCATTAAATGCTCTAGTTTTAGATCCTTCACCTTTTTGCTTTAAGTTGTCATATAATGACTTTGCTTTTTTTCGAGTCACATTAGCACCCCCATTAAAGCTGCATTTTCAATATCAGATCAAAATGCATTTTGCAAAAAGTGCAAGGTTTTTGCACCTGCTGGTATAGCTTTATGAATTTCCTTTTTTTGTTTCTACAGTGGTCCTTATGCTGGATTCATTTATCTTGAAATGGTGGGCAACAATGCGGCTGCAGACCTGGATTATGGTACATATCAAAGACATATCAAACAATTTGACTTTTTCTTGTAATGTCATGATTTTTCTCTGCTTCTTGGGAGAAGTTACAGTATCACTAGTGGCACTTCCTGTAGGTCCCATGGTTTTATTTAAGATTTATGGTGTTGCACTAAACATGATGAAAAATACACGAGAACCTCGAGAGATCACTTTTTACTGCAATAAGCAATTCACTGGGGAGACAAACTGCTCATGTGGAGATGATTAGTGTCCCATGGAATTTTAAGCAGATACCTGGATATTCACAACACTTGTGCTCACTTCAGTAGCAACAGGAGGTGGCTGTGAAATTATTACAGTAGTACAGTATTTACTACAGTTAATTTTATGCAGTTAATATTTAATACTGCAATTTTATGTTTGTTTATATTTCTCTTGACTGCAAATTGTACCGTGTATGGCCTGTAAGTGTTTGTGTGCATAAGTTTTGATAAATTTTAACTTTTTATAATAGATTTGTGTATATTTGCTGATAGTAAATGATAAAATTGACTAACATTTACATATATTGTATGCATTCATGACATATAAATTTTTTTAATTTTTAAAAATGTTTCTAGGCTGTACAGTTCATCTGAGAGTTTTTTTAATTGTCACAATTCTTCAAAATTTTGAAAATGTATTTATTTTAAAAATCCTCATGTAAGTGTATCCATGCAATTCTAACTCGTGTTGTTCAAGGATCAACTCTACATTTTACAAAATGTTTAGTTATTGTCCTTATGGAAATGAAAATTTGAACCCAATGAGATACCACTACACAACTATTAGAATGTCTAAAACATTTACAACATCAAATTCTGGTGCGGATGTGGAGCAACAGGAACTTTTATTCATTGTGATGGGAAGGCATTATGGTACAATTACTTTAGAAACAGTGTAGAAGTTTCTTATAAAGTTGAATCTGTACATACTATTCAACCTAGAATTCTACCATTTGATGTTTATCCAAGTCAATTGAAAACACATGTTCATACAAAAACTTGTATGTTAATGTTTATAGTTTACAGCAGCTTTATTCTTAATAGCTCCAAACTGGTAAGAACCAAGATAATCTTCAACAGGTGAATGAATAAACAAACTGTGGTATGACTACTCAACTATTTCAGGAGTGGAACACTAATAAGCAATAAAAGAGAACAAGCGACTGATTTGTGCAACAATGTGAATAAATCTTAAGTAGATTTTATTAAGTGAAAGAAGCTGTATCCAAGAAGAGGCAACTATATGGACAGAAAATAAATCAGTGGTTGCCAGTGACTGGGGAAGGAGGAACAGTGGTGGCTAAAACCCAGCTATGCAGAGGAAATTTTAAGGTGGCATAAATGTTCTATATCTTACTAGAGATTTGGATACTTGATGGTATGCATTTATCAAACCCTTATAAAATGTACATCACAAAGAGTTGAAATTTAATATATGCAAGAGAAAATCAAAATCACCTAGATTTGGGAGTCCAGGGATGGACTTTAAACTGAGGAAAATGAATATAACTGTATTGCAAATCTTTGACACAACTTCACTGAAGATGGTGGGGAAAACAAGAACTGACCTAAGTAACTTTGTAAGTTGATATTTTGAGATGTAAGAATAAAGACAAAAATAACTCTGCACAAATACTACTCTATTTAGTAACTCTAGTTTTCCTAGGGGTATGGTTTCTCAATTTGAAAATATGTTACAGGGGTACTAGGGTTAAACAAAATAAATAAATTGTACCTAATGGGAGACAGGTTTCTCACTCTCAGATAAGAAAATTATAAATACACCAAAGGGAAAAACCACAATGAACCTTTTAGTGTTGGATTAGAATATGAGATATCAGTATAAAGTGATGTTTATTTTAGTTTACCAGATGCAGAAATAATTATAGATATGTGTGTGTGCATGAGTTAGTATTCATACATATATGTTTAGCACTGTCCACTGAGAAAGCTTAGAATCAATGATATCCCAGGAGCATCAATCAAACCTGGAGTCTGGATTGGTGTTTCTAATACTATCTCTTAATAAAGAAATGAAAGCTCTTTAGAACATGGCTGATTCCTCAACTTGAGTAAGACAAATCCATCATGAGCCTGCAATATCCTATAGTGCCAAGGGAAGTTGCAGGACATGTCAAAGGAAAATGGAAGCCGACATGAAAGAGCCCCCAGTGGCCAAAGCTGAAAAAAAAAAGCAAAAAACAAATAATGGAATAACTATAACCTGAAGTATAAAATAAATGTACATAAGTCATTCCTTTATAAATTAATTATTGAATAAGTAAATAACTTGGAAACTTGGAAGCTCTTAGACAAGTGATCAATTTTAATGTCACAGTGTTATGTCATGTGGATGTCATATACCTGCAGATAGGATGAAACGAGAAGCACAATTCATCTCTGTGGAAATCTTTCCCAAAATCCATAACTCTGGTCTAATCATGAGGAAAACATCAGATAAGTCCAAATTGAAAACCTGACCACTACTCTTCAAAACTCTCAAGGTCATAGAAAAAAAAATTTTTAAATGTCATAAATCAGAGAGGACTAAGGAGAAAGTATAACAGAATGCGATGTGATATCCTGGATTGGATCCTAGAACAGAAAACGACATTAGTGGAAACTGGTGAAATGTGAATGAAGCCTGTAATTTAGAAAATAGAAACGTCCTAGTGTTAATTTCTTAGTTCTGACAAATGTACCATGGCTTTGTTAACACATTAGGGGAAACTAAGTGAAAGGTATACAGGAATTCTCTGTACTGTTTTTACCTTATTTCTACAAATCTAAAATTATTCCTAGCAAAATGTTTGTTAAAGTTTATTAGAAGCAACAGTAGAACAGAGAGGGTTATGGTGGTTGGAGTAGGGTAGGGGTTTTTGGAGTAGTCATATAGAAGGTAAAGATTACAAAGTTAGAGATCTCATTTTAACTAACATCTACCCCATTTCTTCCTTTGTGTTAGTGTTTTTATTGCTGATCTTGTTCTCTGAGATAAGAATGACCAGGTTTTTGACTATGGGTTAAAATTTTTTTTAAAAAAAATTTCAATAGATTTAGGGGATACAAATGTTTTTTGTTGCATGAATGAATTGTACAATGCTGAATTCAGGGCTTTTAGTGTACCGTCACCAGAATAGTGTTCATTGTACTCGATTGGTTACTAAAAAATAAAATTTTAATATTGTGTTTCTTTCGGAGTTGTTTATTTTTGCTTAGCAGATTTTATATAATTTTATATAATTCTAAATTTCTCTTTCCAAAAATGCATTTATTTAACTGATTAATGGTTAAGATGAAAATTGGCAAACCTTACAATTCTGCAAAGCCCAATTTGTACTTTTATCTTGTTAAGCAATACACTTTGATAAATTCGGCTAGCTAAACCATGTCATCATGGCATCAGTGGTGAAGCTAGACCAATAAATCACAGCAACTCCATTTCTGCAATTCTCTGACTTTGTAAATTTATTTTGTTTTCCCTTCTGGCTCTGCACTATCTTACTCTGGCTGAAAACATGGTAGGTTTTGTTTGTTGGTTGGTTCCCCTAGAAAACAATTTAATGTGTGCTTCACAGATGTTTCCTTACATTGGCCTGAGGAGGTACAGATGTCTACCTCTGCCTATTTCCAACAGAGCAGAAATACTCTGAATACTTTCAGCTGCTGTTTTTCTGCAAAATTCTTAGTTAATTCTTGAAACCTAACCACATACCTTGGAACATAAAAATATCATAGTAGTTAAGAAGTTAAAAATTAGGGTTGAAGTTTAACAAAGTCATTAATTCAATATTAAATTTTACTGACTATATATTAGGAATAGCCAGCATATTCAGTGCTACAGATTAAATTATGAATAAGAAGTAAAATCTGCATCATTGAACACATAGTCTAGTTTAGAAAGATATAAGTGAATAATTAATTAAATTTTGCCAAAAATAGTATGTTTGAGTATTCTCAGGTTACTATGATGACAGAAAATATAAGTTACCTGTATGGTAGGGTAAGCAGCATAAACCTCCTTGAAGCTGTAATTAAGCTGGACCTTAAGAGACATGTAGGCATTTGTCAAATGCATGTTACATCATTTAAATTTCAAGATTATTTTGAAACCTTGAGATAATACTTCTTGTGTTTTTGTTATTTAAAATCCGCTTTTGATATTATATAACAAAGTTTTAGAAGTATGTCCTTATACCATGCTTATTAACTATGACAAGAGAGTGATCAAGCCAATATATATGAGATATAATAGTGTGTGTGTGTGTGTGGTATATATATATATATATAGAGAGAGAGAGAGAGAGAGAGAGATTCTGACATTTCTATCAACTCAAAATATAAGTACTATTAATAATTTAATGTACAAATATATCTGTACACCATGCATTAGAAAGGTATATGTAAAACTATAATAATAATGGGTACAATGTGCAAGAACTAAGAAAGTCAAATCAAATTGAGTAAAGAGCATCTGGGCCAAATTTGTGATGTGGAGTCGCACAGGGCTTGTACTCATAAGGCCTCATACTCAATTTAATTCTCTGCTGTCATCATCTTGATATTAGTGATAATTTTATCTTTGAACTTGTGGTTTGAAAATGAAGTCCGAAGGGAAAATGGAGCAAGAAGCTGAGTAGAGCAGATATGTGCAATATGTTTGTCTACCATTCCTTGAGACACCATTCACATATAGTGTTTCCAGCCCTACAAATATAAACACAGAATTGACGTGCAACCATGATGTGTGGGAATTCGGTGAGACTTATAAACAAGAATGAAATGTGTTATTAATACTTCCACAACTGACCAAGTGGAGACACTGACAGCCTCAAGAAATCATGCTTTCCAGTCAAAGGAGATCTTGCTTTGAACACAGAAAGAAGGCAAAGGCATTCTGAGAAATATAATCAGCCCAGGAAACTTACCATATTCTTTATTACTCATGTAATTCCCTCTATTAGCTCACTAACCACTACACTGACTGAAAATGATGACAAGAAAGACAGATAAAGGCAGGGCAACCAAGCGTTACATTTTCTTTCAGTTCTTTCTTACTCATCAGTAAGCCAAAGGTAAAGTGTTGGTGCAATATGTCAACATGTGTCAAAAATTGAAATAAGAATTTGTGTTTGTTTTGTACAGTTTCACTGTCCTAGTAAAGATAAAATACATATATATGTATGATAAGCTATTAATAAGTCATGTAATTTTGGATAATCCACATATGAATTAAATGTCATTATATTTGTATTAAAACTGACATTGTACAAGATAAAGATGAACACTAAAATTCATGCTAAATTACTTAAAATTTTAATTTCCTTTATTTAGAATAACTCTAAATACCAAATAAAATACACCACAGGCAATTAAAGAAGAGCCCAAAGAATAATGGAAAATGCTTTATATTTTAGTACATTTATCAGCACATTTTTCAATTATTTGCTGCTATTATTATTTGCTATATTACTACCATTTTAACAGGAGGTAGTAACTTTGAATATTTTTTATTTACAAGAGACTTTTCATATGAGGGGTAGCATGGTATGGTGGTTAAGGAAAGGACTTTGAGGACAAACATGCCTGATTTTTAATCATGGTTCTGCTATTTACTAGGTGTGTGACATTATGCAATTTGAAAACTGTGTAACCACTCTGGGGCTTATTTTTCTTATAAGTAAAATGGGAACAATTAAATTAACTCCCTTATAGGGTCCTATATACTTAGATTGTATACTTAGAAGTCTATATACTTATGTAGGTGTCACGACCTTGGGGAATACTACATAAATTGCCTGCTATTATCATTATCATTACCCTATGTGGGTATAGAACTGTTTCCAGATCTGGCTTAAAATAGAGAAGAAATGATAGATGAAAATTAGTTAGGAATAATTTACTGAGTGAGGATTTTCAGAAGAGAGGAAGGAATTAGATCCTGACTTTACACAATAGTGTGCAAAGTAAAAATTATGGAAAATGAATTATTCTGAAAATTATCTAGCCAGCCTTAAATGACAAATTTAATTGTAAGCTGAATGATCACAGAGTGACTATTCAAATCATGGTTAAAGTGGAAGGCAATGTTTTGTCAAAATTTTCAGAATACTTGGTGGATGAAATGCGTGTGTTACAATAAAATTTGGAGGCATGGGACAGGGTGTCTCAGAAGGAAATGAGTTCCCCCTTCATAAGCTGTGAACAAGCACCAGCTGAAGAAACATCTGGAAAGGTTATACAAAAGATTCAACATCAGATATGTGGGCTATATGCCATGTAAAAGCCTTTATAAAAACATAAATTTAGGGTGATAAGAGAATGATAGGTAAGAGTGAAATAAATATATAAAATGTGCAATTGGGTGAAGAAAGAGGTCATTGATGGATAGCTATAGTTAGATTTCACCTAATAGATATTATAGCTGAAGGAATAAGAAATAATGTTAGTAAAGATAGAGAAAGGAAAACAAAAATCTAAAAGATATACAACTAGATTCTCCCTATACATGGTTCAGAGGAAAAATGGTGATTTTTTTTTTCTGACAATCAGCATTTAATTTGCAAGATAATTTCTATTGGGGTATGTGCATCCATCATAGTGAGCTGGATTATTTGCATATTTCAAATAACCTGGTCATGAGCTCATTTGAAAATTTGGCTGAAAATATTTGAAAAATTATGAAATTATAAAAGTTTTACTGGAAAAATTTTCTTCCTAAGAATTTTTTTTTTCTTTTTGCTAAAGGGAGATAACCTTTTGAGCTTTTTTTTTTTTTTTTGATTTTTTTTTTAATTTATTTTTTTAATTTCAGAATATCATGGGGGTACAACACTTTGGCCATACACATTGCCCCTGTTCTGCCCGTGTCAGAGCCACAATCGTGGTCATCTCCCAAACTGTGCTCCCCACATCCATTCAGTGAGAGTTTTTACCATCCCTTCCACCCCTCTCCCGCCCGCCCGCCCCTGATGAATGTTTTTGCCCTGTGTGATGTAAGTGTTCATCAGTTAGTACCAGTTTGATGGTGAGTACCAGTGGTGCTTGTTTTTCCAATCCTGTGACACTTTGCATCGAAGAATGGGTTCTAGCTCCAACCAGGATAATACCAGATGTGTTAATTCACTGTTGTTCCTTATTGCTGAGTAATACTCCGTGGTATACATATACCACATTTTATTGATCCACTCGTGTATTGATGGACACCTTGGTTGTTTCCACAACTTTGCAATTGTGAATTGTGCTGCTATGAACATTCGAGAGCAGATGTCTTTATTATAATGTCTTTTTTTCTTTTGGATAAATACCCAGTAGTGGGATTGCTGGGTCAAATGGTAATTCTACTTTTAATTCTTTGAGGTATCTCCATATTCTTTTCCATAGAGGTTGTACTAATTTGCAGTCCCACCAGCAGTGTATGAGTGTTCCTGTATGTCCACATCCCTGCCAACATTTGTTATTTGGGGATTTTTTGATATGAGCCAATCTCACTGGAGTTAAGTGATATCTCATTGTGGTTTTGATTTGCATTTCCCTGATGATTACAGAAGTTGAGCACTTTTTTATATGTTTGCTGGCCATTATTCTGTCTTCTTTGGAAAAGTTTCTGTTCATGTCCTTTGCCCAGAAAATGGTGATTTTTAATTAGAAAAATATTTAAGTAGAGCAAGTAGGGAGAATTATCTAATGTCATAAAGCAGAAGGTGCAAATTCTAGAATATCATACCTCAGAGATCACCTTAACTATGCCAATATCATGTGACAGAGGAGGACTTGCCTTGAAGCTAAGTAAGCTTAAGCTTCAGAGACATTTCATGTCTCTACAGGATTTAAAGGGCTTATAAAATTGTGTATGATTGAAACTTCACAAAATGTAGATCATTTACTAAATATGTTAAATATCAAGTGTTAAAAGTAATATTCGTAATTTAAAGTCTTACATTTAAGTCTTTAATCCATTTTGAGTTGATTTTCTGTATGCTAAGAGATAGGGGTCTAGTTTCATTCTTCTGCATATGGGTATACAGTTTTCCCAGCACCATTTTTTGAAGAGACTGTCCTTTCCCCACTGTGTGCTCTTGGTGCTTTTGTCAAAAAGGAACCAATTGTAAATGTCTGGATCTACTTCTGAGCTCTGTATTCTGTTCCATTGGTCTACATGTCTGTTTTTATGCCAGTAACATGCTGTTTTGGTTACTACAGCTTTGTAGTATAATTTGAAGTGAGGTAGTGTGAGACCCCAAACTTTGTTATTTTGCTCAGGATTGCTTTGGCTATTTGGGGTCTTGTGTGTTTTCATACATACTTTAGGATTTTTTTTTTTATGTCTGTGAAGAATGCCATTGATATTTATTTATTTTTATTTCAAAATATTACAGGGGTACAAACGTTTAGGTTACATATGTTGTCTTTTCACTGCCTGAGTCAGAGCTACAAGCATGCCTCTCCCCTAGACAGTGCACACCACACCCATTAGGTGTGAATACACCCATCCCTTCCTCCCCCTTCCCACCTGCCTGACACCCGATGAATGTTACTTTCATATGTGCACATAAGTATTGATCAGTTAGTACCAATTTGATGGTGAGTATATGTGGTGCTTCTTTTTCCATTCTTGTGATACTTCACTTAGGAGGGTGGGCTCCAGCTCCATCCAGGATAATAAAAGAGGTATTAATTCACCATTGTTTTTTGTGGCTGAGTAGAACTCCATGTTATACACATACCACATTTTATTAATCCACTCATGGATTGATGGGCCATTGGGTTGTTTCCACATCTTTGCAACCCAGCTGTGAATTGTGCTGCTATAAACATTCGAGTGAAGATATCTTTAGTATAGAATGTCTTTTTTCCCTTTGGGTAGATGACCAGTAGTGGGATTGCTGGGTCAAATGGTAGTTCTACTTTTAGTTCTTTGAGGTATCTCCATATTGTTTTCCACAGAGGTTTGCAGTCCCACCAGCAGTGTATGAGTGTCCCTATCTCTCTGCATCCACACCAACATTTGTTGTTTGGGGACTTTTTGATAACAGCCATTCTCACTGGAATTAAGTGATACCTTATTGTGGTTTTGATTTGCATTTCCCTGATGATTAGAGATGTTGAGCATTTTTCCATATGTTTCTTGGCCATTAGTCTATCTTCTTTTGAAAAATAATCTGTAGATTTCTTTGGGTGGTTGAACATTTTAACAATATTAATTCTTCCAATACATGACCGTGGGGTATCTTTCCATTTTTTGTGTGTCCTCTCCAATTTCATTCATCAGTGTTTTATAGTTTTCATTATAGTGATGTCTCACTTCTTTGGTTAAATTTATTCCTAGCTACTTTATTTTATTTTTTGTAGTTTTATAAATGGGATTGCTTTCTTGATTTCTTTTTCAGCTTGTTTGCTGTTGGCATATGGATATGCTACTGATTTTTGTATGTTGATTTTGTGTCCTGTAACTATGAAACTATTAGAATAAAACATTGGGGAAACACTTCAGGATATTGGTCTGGGCAAATATTTTTTAGGTAAGAACTCAAAAGCACAGGTAACAAAAGCAAATATAGACAAATGGAATTACATCAAGCTAAAAAGCTTCTGCACAGCAAAGAAAACAACAGAGCAAAGAGACAACCTACAGAATGAGAGAAAATATTTGCAAACTATCCATCCGACAAGAGATTAATAACCAGAATATGTAAAGAACTCAAATAGCTCAACAGCAGAAAACAAAACAAAACAAAAAAAGCCAAATAACCTGGTTTAAAAATGGGCAAAAATATCTGAATAGACATTTCTTAGAAGAAAACATACAAATGGCCAACAGATATATGAAAAAATGTTGAACATCACTAATCATCAGGGAAATGCAAATCAAAACCACAATGAGATATCATCTTACCCCAATTTAAATGGTTGATATAAAAAAGACAAAAAATAACAGATATTGGCAAGGATGCAGAGAAAGAGGAATGGGCATACACTGCTGATGGAAATGTAAATTAGTACACTCACTATGGAATACAGTATGGATGTTCCTGAAAAAGCTAAAAACAGAACTACCTGTGAACCAGCAATCCCTGTGCATCCCCTTTTACAAAAGAAAAGAAATCAGTATATTGAAGAGATATCTGAACTCTTATTTTTATTGCAGTACTATTCACAATAGCCAACATGTAGAATCAACCTAAGTGCTCATCAGTGGTTGAACAGATAAGGAAAATGTGGTATATATATACAATGGAATACTATTCAGCCATAAAAAAGAATGAAACCATGTCATTTGCAAGAACATGGATGGAACTAGAGATCGTTATGTTGAGTGAAATAAACCAGGAACAGAGAGACAAATATCACACGTTCTCATTCATATATGGGAGTTAAAACTTGCTGATATCACGGAGGTAGAGAGTAGAATGGTGGTTACCAAAGCCTGGGAAGGGTAGGGTGGAAGGAAGATGAAAAGAGGTTGGTTAATGGGTAAAAGGGGCAGAATTATTTTTGTTTTAAAGAAATTAAAACAAAATAAACTGGTTGTTAAAAGTAAGCAAATTTCTTTTGCCCCAAAACTTATACTTTCAGAGGCTTAGGTATTATTTTATATTTCTTATTTCTGATGGGTTTATTTTAAAACATAGTATAACAGTTACTGTTACATATTATTGGTTAAATGTTGAATTTAAAGATTTTTATCCATAATTCCATATGGAATAGCTATCTTTTTAAATTGAAACTTGAGGCATTTTACTCATTTACTGTTTGTTTTTCTTCTGTTGTTAGCGAATGAGGACTGGTTGCTACAGCAACAGATTTATTCTCCAAGTGCATTTGGACTTTCATCAGATGTTCACTCTGACATTGAGTTCTGCCTTCTCAATGTCTGACTTTTACAACCACAGCTAATTACAAAATCAGTAACAATTCCATTCTGCTGCCCTAAAGGTTAATACAAAACTTGTAGTACTGAAAAATGTGCATTGTGAAAACAAGTCTTGGGAAGAACAGAGAAAAACAAAGTAATTACATTTTTAAATCTATAGTCAAAAATATTAAACTTTAAATCATCTGTACTGTTAGGTTTATAAAATACCTTTGGGGAATGAGAAAAAAAATGTCAGTTTTCTCTTTATTCATTTTTTCTGCACCATTCTTCAGCTAAGGTTCTTCACAAATACTCAGAACTAGAGTATTATATTTGTTTTCAATCACTTGACTTTTCAACTAGAAATTTAACCCTTGAATCAGGGGAAGAAATTATATTCACAATGTTTAAATTTTCTACTATGCCAATTAAATTTTTACCTCTCTAGATGAATATTAACTTTCTATAAACATGTTGTACATACTATTTTTAAATTTGCAGAATATACTTACTATATTGAAAAATAAACTTGAATATTCCAAGCTTTTGCTTTGTCAATTTTAATAAAGAGCAAAGAGGTGGAGTATGTTCAAATTCTAATGCATGTATATATAAAGTGATATGGAACGAAGCAATGATGTCAGTTATGTTATTTCAGAACTCAAATATGTTTTAAGTCATTTTTGTGTGCTATAATGAAGTATCTGGAAAGTTATTTGATCATTTATATGTAATCTATTGGATACATATTTGGAGGTATTGTGTAGAATTTTCTCTTTATTTAAAATATTATTCTATTATATACATATGACCAATATTTTTACATAAATACATAACTATGGCCATAGCATTTTAATTAATGTTGCTTTTCTTACTAAACATTAAATCATGGAATTTCCTCCAAATCGTTAGGAATAAATTTGCTTTGTTAGTTTTAAGGCTTTGCATGTTTATAATATACACTAATTTATTTAACTATTTTAATATTCATAATATTTCAAATATGTTTATGTTCTAAAGTTTTTATTTTGTGGAATTGATTTCTAGGAGTATGATTACTGGCGTAAAAAGTACTGGGATTCCAGATAAATTTTCTAAAATAGAAACAAAAATAAAAGGAACAAATAAAACTGAAATGACTCACATAGGCTCCAATTATATATGAATCTGCTCATTTCCTAATGTGAACATAGCACTAAATATTAACAGATGATATGATGATGATAATGATAATGATGATGATGACTTTGCCTGCAGGATGGATATAAAATAATAGCTTCTTGTTATTTAATTTCCATTTCACCTCCTCCATCTTTTCATGTTTATTGATATTCAGATTCTGTAACTTGCCTTTCTTTGTATTTGCTCTATTCTCTGTTGATTTGCATATGGCTTTGCTGTCAATGTGTAAAAATTCTTGGTACATTACTGATATTGAATCTGTACAAATATTAATTCTTGAGTGTTATTAGATGGTTTAATTATGATATAACATATTAATAATTAAAAACAATTATTTTCTTATCATTTGTTATAATATCAATAATACTATTTCCTCTGCATTGCCAAGCTCTTTATTTTCAAAATTGTAGTTTATTAAATTTATGGCATATTTTGCAACAATCATCTCTTTTTAATCTAGTCAAATATGTCCTCTTTAAATCCTTCTGCTTTTTATTTTTTATTTTTAATTTATTTATTTTTTAAAATTTTATTTTAGTTTTTTAAATTTCAGAATATTATGAGGTACAAACACTTTGGTTACATAAATTGCCTATGCACTGCCCAAGTCAGAGCTACAATCATGCCCATCCCCCAGACAGTGTGCCCCGCACTGGGGGTATGTGAATTTACCCATCCCCTCCAATCCCATCCACCTGCCCGACCCCTGATGAATATTATTTCCATCTGTGCACATAAGTATTGATCAGTTAGTACCAATTTGATGGTGAGTACAAGTGGTGCTTGTTTTTCCATTCTTGCAATACTTTGCTTCGAAGAATGGGCTGTAGCTCCATCCAGGATAATACCAGAGGAATTAATTCACCATTGTTTTTTATGGCTGAGTAGTACTCGACGGTATACATAGACCACATTTTATTAATCCACTCATGTATTGATGGGTACTTGGGTTGTTTCCACATCCTTGCAATTGTGAATTGTGCTGCTATAAACATTCGAGTGCAGATATCTTTATTATAAAATGTCTTTTTTTCCTTTGGGTAGATGCCCAGTAGTGGGATTGCTGGATCAAATGGTAGTTCTACTTTTAGTTCTTTGAGGTATCCCCATATTACTTTCCATAGAGGTTGTACTAATTTTCAGTCCCATCAGCAGTGTATGCGTGTTCCTATCTCTCCACATCTATGCCAACATTTGTTGTTTTGGGACTTTTTGATATAAGCCAATCTCAGTGGAGTTAAGTGATATCTCATTGTGGTTTTGATTTGCATTTCCCTAATGATTAGAGAAACTGAGCAATTTTTTATATGTTTGTTGGCCATTATTCTGTCTTCTTTTGAAGAGTTTCTGTTCATGTCCTTTGCCCACTTTTCAATGGGGTTGTTTGATTTTTTTCTTGTTGATTTTCCTAAATTCTGTATAGATTCTGGTTATCAGCCCTTTATCAGATGTGTAGCATGCAAATATTTTCTCCCATTCCGTAGGTTGTCTGTTCACTCTAGTGATAGTTTCCTTGGCTGTGTAGAAGGTTTTTAATTTGATTAGGTCCCATTTACTTATTTTTGTTGTTGCTGTGATTGCTTTTGGGGTCTTCTTCATTGGCTTCTGTTTTTTTAAAATTTTGTCAAAAAATTTCTCTCTTGCACCTAGATTTTACGTGTAATCTCTTAAAAATCTTGCACAACATTTATAATGATGTTCCTTATTTCAGAATTTAATGTCTGAAGTTTATTTTATTTATTGTATAAGATTACATATTAATGAGAAAAATAATGGTAAAACTAAGTTTTTAATGCACAGCGGGCATTTGCCTAAATCTTTATAAAGGCATAATTCATTTAACCCTCAAGACACTCTATGAGATGTTCATCTCCATTTAATATTTTTTCTATGTTATGAATTGTATCAGTGATAGAAAATTTAATCACTTTCTTAATCTTTCCTAAGGTAACCATAGATTGCATGATATTGCATGGATTCTAATAAAAAGTCTTATTTTCAATGCTTTTGACATTTGTAATCTCTTTTTTATTTCTGCATTAATCCAAAGGTCATATAAACTTCAAAGTATTTAAGGTTTGGGTTTATTATTATTTATTTCTAATTTAATTATGTTATTATACAAAACCTTGACTATTGTTTAGGAATAATACATATTTGATTTTTATAAATTTCTTTTTCACAACAAATTAGTCAGAATTTGTAATTTCAAGTAAATTTTGAAAAGAAATCATCAAATGAACACTTAAACAATGAAACAAAATATAGCATATAGTTTCTGAATATTTCATGAACACTAATAGCTACATAAAAATCAGTAAAAATTTGTAATTTATACATTTGTTCATCTATTTATCCAGTTGTCATGTATTAAACAATTACTTGTTATGTCTATTTTGTGTTAATTACTTTTGCGCACATAGGGCACCCTGTCTTTTTAAATGGGCACCATAGGGAATTGTGAAGGGCTATGGAACTCTTGATTGAGAGCCATTTTACTCCATTCATTTTTTTTAATATTTGTAGCTGTTATTAAAGTTTTATTTTTTAATTATAATCAAATTAAAGGCAGAGAATTTGGAAAATCAGTGAGACTTTCATTATTTACACAAACAACACACACAGACCTTTGTAACTTAACTGCAGATCATCAAGGAGAATAGAAGCAAAAAGAAACTGGGGGGCAGTTGAGACCATATGGAATGTAAACTCCCGTAGGGTGGATTGGTCAATGTTTGTTAATTCTGATGAAAGAGTTGTAAGAAATAAAATCAAAAGTTAAAGCAGACTAAAATATTCTACACCTTTTCTTGGAAGCTAGCATATTTGAAAATAATATAGTTTGAGCCCCCAAATGCATTAACATTACATCATCAAATAAATTAAGCTAAGCAAGATACAAAGAAAGGCTTGTAGTCATGAGGCAAATAATAATAAAAGGAAACATGATGAGGGATGCAAACATAAATAATACCAAGTATGAGACTGACAGAAGAAAATCAGTTTTGAAATAAAAAAATAGAAAAAACTTCAGTGAATAGTACTCAAACTATGACAATTTGGAATAGAAAGCAAACAAATGTGAACAAATTAGTTGAACAGTATGTAAAGAATGATAAATTTATTTTATATGATTGAAAGGTATTATTGAAAAATATATAAAGAAGCAAATGAGGTATTCAGTAATGAAAGAAGAAATATAAGGACACGATTTACTCTCGCGTATGACACATTATATTATTATTCATTATAACATAAAATAAGATGTGTAGTTTCAACAATCAGGAAAGCAATAAATGTTAGCAACAATAACAAATAGTATTCTAATGATGGTGTGGAGAATAAATAGAGGAGGAAAAATCTAGGAATATAGTAGACTTTATTTAATTTGGATTTGCAAATCAGTAGATAAATATTTTCAAAAATGATATTAAGACAATAGGTTGTTAGTAGGAAATAACTTTATACTCAGATAAATATATTATACTATTAATTAAATAATTTCAAAGTAATTTTATATATTGTATATAATACATGACATCATAAAGCACTATATTAAAGTAAAATCTCTCATATCTGTTAAAATATAAGTATTTTATGTCTAGATATAGAAATCCTCAGAATTTTGGCAAATAAAAATATTGTTATTATATGCATGCATATGATGTCATAAAATGAAATATTCTGTACTTGAAAACAACAAAAAAGCTAACATTAGCAAAAGTAAGATGAAATGACATATTTCGGAAATAATTTCATAATATATAATAATTAAAGATAAAAAATTATGTAAGTAAAAAAATTATGATCACCCTGTTTAAAAATATGCAAGAAATTAAAAGAAATGTTGAAAATAAAAAAATTATTTAAAAAAATGTTTATAAAAATGTAAAAATAATGCAATCTTATTTGATTAAATTGCAACATACTAAAATAACTATACAACTCAGTGTTTAGAATAGTTTGGGAAGATCACATGATAAAATTTTGCTACAGAATGTTGGGCAAAAAGTCACAGTGTTTAGTACAACAAATATTTGAATTTTTGCACTTTATAATGTAGAGTAGCATGCATTTATAGGTATATAGTTTTTATTTAATTTCTTATGTGTTATTCCTATGTTTCAAAACACCAAATAATATCAGATGAGGCAGAATGATAGATCTCCCAATTTGGTCTGTCTGTTTCACAGAAAAATGTTACTTTTTCAACACATCTTTTCTTATATATGAAATATGTAAGAGATATATATAATATATATAAGATATATACAATAAATTATATATATATCTCTCTTAAGAGTACACAAGCAAACCCATGTACACTATACCTGCACTATAAAACCCATCTGCCCATAAGATGTTTGCAGACAGCTACAGTACATGATGCCCAATCAGATGGGCTCAAATTCTTATTTTGAGAAAATGGGATTCAGGAGAACAGAAACATGGGCAAGGAATTAGCAGGTGACATAACTTTAGCCAACATTAATAGAAAGGGTGAGTTACAGTGAAAAATACCTTTATATCCAAAACATATAAAACAACAGGTCAATGGTCGCTAAGGGTTTCATTATTTTATTTAATATATTTAAATATTTCTGCTTTTGGAAATTTATCCCGGTGTCACATGAAACGAGAGGATTCCAAAAACATATATTGTTTATAGATTAGTGAGCTGGCTCCCCTACAATTTGAAACACTCCTTATTTGCATCTCTTCTAATTTTTTTTTAACTTTTTACTTTTCGTTCTTTCTTTCTTTCTTTTTTTTTTTTGTTTAGAGATGGAGTCTTCCTCTTGCTCAGAACTCCTGAGCTCAATCAATCCTCCTGCCTTGGCCTCCCAGAGGGCTGGGATTAAAGGCGTGAGCCTATGCACCCAGCCCATCTCTTCTAATTTTTGTTGTATACAGCATTTCTATATTTTCAGGGTATGTAACACTGATCATTGATTTTCTTTTTCATTCCACTCTTCCTTGCAGTTAAAAACCTTCAATATTCACTACCTGACATTTTGGCTAATATTTCCAGTCACCTCTTGCTTGACTAAAACTGTCCTTTAGTTAATTTCTTACATGCTCAAAAATGTTGGTTTCTTCCATTATATGTGAATAACCTGTAAGAGTGAAAATTATCATGGTCTCAGACAACTCCAGCGAGATTATCTGTACTGGAAGTGACTACTGCAGAATCCTCATGGAAATGCCAAGGACTAAGGACTCTATATGCAGACAAATGCATGATTGAAAAATAAGCCCTGAAATAATAATAGAACAAAAACCATATTCAGACATAAAGTTAATGAAACTTTTTTTGAAAATCAAAGAAATTAATATAATATTGTGTGACCTCTCCTACATTTCCCAGTATTAACTGAAATTAGATGGACACCCCATGACTGCTTCTAGCTAAGAAGCCAAGAGAAATCATGAAATGTGTCACTTCTAGGTAAAGGCATTTAGGAGCTGTGGTGCTTCATCTGTTCCTGTTTGTGTCTACTATTGCAATCATCGTGGTCAAATAGCATAGATAATATAGCTCCAAATTAAGGCAAGAAGTGGACCAATATTAGGGAAAAATAAACGCTTATTGTATAATGCTTGAGATGTTGCTATTTTTCTTTTGTAACAAATAGAGCTAATTATTATTCTAACACCTAGCGCCCCAGAGATAATTGAGTAATTCCATAGGATCTCCTCCACCTCTATTTCATATCTATAATTTGGTGTATGATCCATTTGAATTTTTATTCATATTTTCTTTGGCTCACTTTTTAAATTTCCATTTTCTATTCTCCTTACTAAATTGCCAACAATGTCTATTCACCCTTATTCTCTAATTTTATCTTCATTTGTATAATGATTCTAATTTTGTTACCTATTTTCTAAGCTTGGTCAAGTGTTATCACTCAACTTTCATGATTCTTTTTTCATATTTGAAGGACTTTGAATAGATAATATATCAAGGGCTACATAAAACACTTTTATATTAAGTAATTTGATTGATTCATTTGTAAGTTTTTCACATTTCTTCTCACAATTTTATGAGTTGTGTTAATTCATATTACCTCAGAGTATCCCAAGAATCTAACATCTAATCTAATGTACTTTTTATTAATAATATCGCTTTAATTATTTTGTTTTTAAAATTTAACAAATAATATATAATATATTTACTGAAAATTAAAGTTTTCATAAAGTTGATAAATGATTATTATTTATTAATTAGTGTGCATTTTAAATATATGTTTGTCAAAATAACATGAGTCATGAAATATTTCTATATGATTATACTAAAAAGAAAAACAGGTAAAGTCTGTGGACTTAACCATGTAACACTCAATATCACTAAACATATTAGTTCTAGTAGGTAATAATAAACATACTACTAATAGTTCTAGTGTGACTGTGAGTAAAGACAGTCTTATTTCTTCCTTTTTAAATTGTTATGTCTTTTTACTATTTTTTTTCCTGGTTGAATTTGCTAAGATCTCCTCTACAATTTGTATGCAATTGGTGATAAAGGACATACTTGTTTTATTTCCAGTACAGGGGAAGATACAGTGTTCAATATATCAACATTGTGTCTGATGTTATCAGTAGGTTTATATCTACATCCTTTTTCATATTGAAAAAGTTACCTCTTTTTATTGTGCTGTGAAGTTTTGTCATAAGTAGATGCTATATTTTGCCAAACACCATAGTGTTTTGATGGTTCCATATTTTTTTCTCCTTTATACTCTTAATGTGGTGAATTATACTGACTAATTTGGAATGTCAAACCAATTCTGCATTACTGGGATAAAATCCAATTGGTCATGATAGATTATCATCTTTATATATTGCTGGTTTTAACTTGATATGTTATTAATATTTTTCTATGTTCATGAGAGACATTGGTTTCTCTCTCTTTCTTATTTTTTTATTTGCAATTTCTTTGATGGCAATTGGTATCAGAGTTTTACATATATATGTGTGTGTGTGTGTGTGTGTGTGTGTGTGTATATATATCTTAAAACATTTTGGGAAGTTTATTCATTTCCTAGAACTGCAGTAATGAAATTACCACAAACCCAGTAGCTTACAATAACAGAAATGTATTCTCTCGTTCTGGAGGCCAGAAGTCTGAAATCAAGACATGGCAAGGTTGCTTCCTTCTTGGAGGCTAAGAGGAAGGATCTATTTCGTTCCTGTCTTCTAGTTTCTGGTGGTTGCCAGAAATTCTTGTCATTCCTTGGTTCTTGAGAGCATAGCTCCAATCCCTGCCTTAATCTTCACAGGCTGTTTTCCTTGACTGCCTTTTTTTCTTAGAACATCAGTCATTGGATTAGAGTCCACCCTAATCCATGAAGACCTTATTTTACTTTAATTAATTGTATTTGCAAAGATCCTATTTCCAAATAATATTGTATTCTGAGGTTCCATATTGGCATGAAATTTTGGAAGCACTACCCAATATAGAAAGTGTTCCTATTTTCAGAATGAATTTATGTAAGGTCATAATTATTTCTACCTTAGATATTTGATAGAATTCACCAGTGAAGCCAACTGTGTTTGGATTTTTCTTTTTAGTAAGTTTGTTAAAATTATAGAGATTTTTAATTTGTTTGTATATATATTATGGTAAGTTGTATTTCTCAACATAAAATAACATTCTGTCATATTAATCAAGTTCCCTCAAAATTCATTCTCTTACATTTACCTAGATTTTTACTCACATAAATTGACAAACTCTTATAATCATTTTGAAGTATAAGCTTTTATTCCCAGGATTAACTTTGTACTTAGATCTTGCTTGACATTATAAGATCTGATTTTATGTGCAAGTACAGAAACATTGGGAGGTAGAGGATGAAGCATAGGGAGAATTACTTTTTTTTCATAAGATACATTTCTTGAAATGTGGGATGTGCTGGGGGACAATATTAAACGAAGTTAGATACCACACTATTTGACAAAGGAAGAAGTTGCTTTGGAAGGCAAAGAAGTACTTGGGTGAGAAAGAAAACTCAGGTTCTCTAAAACTTTTCATATATCCAATTCACCTGATTTTTTTTTTTTATTTGATGGCCTGATTTTCATTTTTTAAAAAAGACTGTGGCTGGGTGCCATGGCACACATGTGTAGTCCCAGCTACTCTGGAGGCTGAGGCAGGAGGACCGCTTGAGCCTGGAAGTTCAAATCCAGCCTGGCAACATAGGGAAATTAACTCCACCTGGAAAAAACTGCAAATTCAACTAGTTATACTTTGTAGACGTGAGAATTATTTGTAGGGTTTTTTTTCTAAAAATAATATTTTTTTGCTATAGTCATAAAAACTCCTCAATTTCACTCCATGTCTTGAGCAGTAAATGTAGGATATATAGGAAATGTCTTTAGACCATCTATTATTGTTAGAAGTGTATGCCATCTCATAAATGTTGAATCCTGTATTCTTTTCATACTGTTCTATGCTGCCTGATGAACCTTGCCTTCAATCATCATGTGATTTCAACATGTCCAGTTGATGATAGTTTAAATAGCAGTTTTACTACTTTGTAAAGTACTTTACTTACTACTTTATTTACATTAGTTTCCAGCTACTCACTTGTAAATATTAATGGCCTTTTCAGTATTTCAATTCTAGAAGCTAGATAAATAACCTTAAGATTTCCATGTTTCTATGATTGTTTCTTTCCTGAAACAAACTTTTATAACAAAATTTTGGCAGATGGGGTTCTTAGATATAAGCTACAGACAGCAAGACTTCTTGCCTCACATAACAAGGGATGTATGACATGGGTTACTCTCAGCTGGTGTGAATTGACTTTGGATATACTTTCCTCCAGAACTACCCAAAGCAAGTTACTGGCCCCTGACCAATGCTATGCATGTATTAACTAAAGATAAATGATGTTTCATGACTGTGGGCCTGTGAATTTTTTAGGGGATGGGGATGTTGACACACACTACTTAATAATGGTAATTGGATTTATGATTTGCCCCTGATTTTTGTGGACTCTGGAATAATTCAATAGTAAAGGTGGTAATGTAACTGGAATGTACCTATGTGACCATCTCCCTAAATGTGACACCTACCTCAAGCAGACTTGGGCTTCTGGGCACCAAGATGTTACACATACAAGCCAGTTGTGGTTAGGAACCTAGAAACACAGTGCACTAGTAAAACTGACCTTATTACAGGAAGACAAAAAAGAATTCACCTAAGATATCCATGTATTCCTTCCCTCTATTGGTGTACAGTATCTTTAGCCTATAATAAATCTGTTCCTAGAGTATAAAATGAGTCCTGCAAGTCCTTTCAGCAATCAAACATTTAAGGTGGTTAATGGATAAGTATATCAGGAGGATATATAGGAAGATTTTGAAGGATTTTATAGTGTAATGACTACTAAATAAAGTAGCTTGGATGGTATAGTTAGTAGAAAATATCTGGCCATTTTACACTACTTCTATAGTAACAAAGGGTAACACATCTATGATTGACCATGGTTGTTGTTCAGCATCACTGCCTGAATAGACATATTTCCTCTAATATTATATTTCTCTTTTAGGATTCAAAGTCCTATATTTTAATGGACAGTGATAGCTCCTTGCTATTACTAAAGCAAAGCATAGCTTGACATCTTTCCAGCCACTGGTTAGATTAAGGTGGTCTGAAATAGTCACCTGACAGAGGCAAACATAAATTTTCTCTAGAGGCAGATAACTGATACATGCAGCAGCCCTAAAGCTGAGGAGCTCATTACTCCTTTCAAAAAAGAACTTGCTATCTTGCTGGGAGGAGTGTAGTTAACTGACAGCCTCAACTTGTTAAGTCTCGGTGTTGATGTTAGTATATGAGAAGAGGCCTTCCTCTTTCTGGGTAGCCACCAGGCAATAACTAGATATAGTGGTGACTGATCATGGTTAAGGGTACCAGGATCTGGATTTTTCTTCCAAAAGTTGCATTCCTTTTTACTTCAGATCACCTCATGGGCTTGACCTAGACTTTACTGGATCTGTATCGTGGCCTCTTTTCTGCTTAATCCTGCTTCCTCCCCCTTTTATCTGAGTAATGAAATTGGTATGATATTGGTACAAGATTGAAAAAAAAAAAGAACCAATGGATAGAATATAATCCAGTGACAGACCCCAAAATATATAGATTTTTGATTAATTATAAAGTGGTAGAAAGTAGTAGGAAAAAAATAATCATTTAAATAAATGGTTCTGACTTAATTGGATAGCCTTATGCTATGGTTTGGATACAGTTTGTCCTCACAAAAACTCATGTTGAAATGTGATCTCCATTGTGGTGGTTTTGGGGTGTGGGGCCTAGTGGGAGATGTTTGGGTTATGGAGGTAGAGCCTTCATGAATCACTTGGTGCTGTTCTCTAGGTAGTGAGTTCTTGCTCTTGACAGACTGGATCAGTTATCACAAGAATGGATCAGTTCCCATCAGAGTGGGTTGTTATAAAGTCAGGGAGCCCCTCAGCTTTTCTCCTCTTCACATATGTCCACTGTCCCTTTGACTTTCTCTACCATGTTATAATGCAGCATGGAAGCCATGGCCATGCCCTTGAACTTCCCAGACTGCAGAACTGTAGCTAAATATATCTCTTTTCTTTATAAATCACCCAATCTTGGGTATTCTGTTAGAGCAACACAAAATGGACTAAGACCACATGTAAAAGAAAAACAACTGGATTTTGATTCTGTCATCACACCTTACTTTTTAAAAATCTCATTTGGATTATCAATATACATGTGAATTTTAAAATATGTGAGCTCTCTAGAAGAAGATATAAAAGAACATTTTCAAAATTTGGGTGTAGGAAAAGATTTAACTGAGGCAAAATTGTATATCAACAGGAAATATTCACAGCTGGTGGAAATATAAAATGTTACAAAGACCTTGAGAAAATTTTTGGCTGGTGTAATAAAAATACTCATATTTTGTGACCAGCATTTATATTCTTGGAAATATGCCCAACATCAATGTGTGACTCAGTATTCACAATAGCCAAAAATGAAAACAACTAAAATGTCCATGAACTATAGAATGGATAAATAAATTATGTTATATTCATATAATGCAATATTATACAGAAATTTTTAACACATTAACTGCCATGAGAGTTGTATTTAACTCACTCTAATTTTGACCTCAGGGCCACGTGAAGCATATATAAAATCTTACTAGTTGATGTTCTTATTGTTACAATTAACTATTGACAATTTAATTCTAAAAACCTGGATTAAATGAATAGAAGTCAATAAGTTTTATTTTTCTATTTATGTTTACCTTTAAATTACACTCAAAGTTTTTATTCTATTTTCGTAATAAATCACTGTGGCCCCAAGGAAAAGTTTCTGGGGTTTTTTGTGCGTGTGGCAGTCATTGTGTTAAAAAATAGGAAATGACTGCTATACATAAAACTGACAAATCTCACAAATATCTGATTAATTATACAATATAATTGACTATATATAAAGTCAATTATATATATATTATATTATATATATTATACTATATATAAAGATTAATCTATGGGACTATAAGTCAAGACGGAAGTCAGGGTCAAGGTCTGCTTTTAGGAAGGAATGATGACTAGTGACTGAGGAGATATGAATTGGGCTTTTGTGTTGCAGGTAATATTCTATTTTTAACTTGCTTGGGGATTCACATATTTGTTGGTTTCAGAACTAACAGTAGTTCACTACCAAAAAGTACACTACTTTTTGGTATGTATGTTATACTGAAATTTAAAAAATTTAAAAAGACTCTCTTGATACCTCATCAATATGGCTGACTAGACACAGGTAGTATGTGCCTCTTCCATGGAGAGGAACCAGAATGGTAAGCAAATTCTCACATTTCAAACAGATTCTCCAGGATAGAATGCTAGGATTCACCAAGGAAGTGATGACACACACCAAAAGTGGATAAGGAGAGGGTTCAGGGAAACTTGCCCAGCCAGGGATTGGCTAAGAGCTGAAAGAAGCTCCTGGACATGGGGAAACAGTAAGAGAGAAGCCTCCAGGACTCCACACTCCAAAATGGGCTTTTCCAACCTTGGATACAAGAGAAACCCCCGACACATGCAGGTCTCTGGAGAATGCCCAGAGATGTTGCTGCAGAAAGAGAACCCACACAAAATCCTACAGGAATCTGAGCAAAGAGCTGCTTGAGCTGGATGCCATTCTGAGAGCCTAAATACTTGGGAATGGCAGGTGCACCTGCAGTCCCCTGTGGATCCAAGGAGGGATAGAGGAGCTCAGGTGCTCCCACACAACCCTAGGAAGATCCCCACCACCCTGATGCAGGCTTCTGTCAACACTGAGACATGAACAGACAGCATTTTCCACAGTTTCTTGGCCACACTGCTTGGCTGGGTGGGGCCACAGCCTCTCTGCTTATAAGCTCAAGGAGCCATTTTGAGAATTTAACATTGGGATGCACCCTTCCCTTGGGACAAGTTGAGTCTGATGTAGCTGCAGGCCCCACCAGTCTGGGGAGGGACAGGGAAACCAGGCTTTCTGGCACCTATCTAGGACAATACCCACCACCTTGCAACAGTCTATCCCAATTCTACACATTTGTCCCAGCATTTGTGAGAATCTCTGTGCTCAAACTCCATTAGCCAGTAATAAAACAGAACTTAATATATAAAAAAAGCTAAAATGATTTCCTCTAGTTAAGAAATTATGAGAGTCTGTGTTCCCAAAATAGCATTTAAAAAGAAATTCCAGTCCTTTTCTGTAAGTTCATCCCTCAAGTACTCACAGATCCTGTGAAACAATTTACACAGGTTCAGTTTTTTCTTAGCAGTCATCTGTATCCATCTACAAGAACACAGAAATACTCCTTAAGGCCAGATGCAGTAATTTCTGATGTATAAAAATATTTGCCTTTGAGTTTCCTGTTGCTTATACTGGTCTTTGTACTGTCTTTACCTGTATATGAAAATGTGGAGCCTCAATACTTTATATGTAAGGATGGACTCTGCAGCATCATTTCAGAGTAGAATCTTGGAAAGAACTTAAAAATAAATCAATAACATATTAGTAAAATAAATAATGTATATCCATACCAAATATGATTATTTCAAAAATGAAAAGTAAGTCACACACCCATATTAATCAACATGAAATAGACACAGCATATATGGAGAGAATTCCTACTATATGGTTACCAAACAGCAGTTTATATCTCATTTATATAAAGTGATATCATTTATGGTAAGAAAATTGGATAAATGTTCCCTAAAATATTGCTTGTAATTTTTAAATTGTTGTTCTTTTTAATTTTTCTAGCTATATTTTATATTTTTTAAAATTTATTATCTTTTTAAAATAGTTCCCTCCCTCGAATTACAAATATAGTCAGTTATTGGATGTTAAAATTAAGTATGCCAATTTTTTCTTTGTTTATATTTCTATACTCTAAACCATCTAAGTATATATGTTTTAAATGGTGTTGGCATTTTTTCATCATCTTCTAAGATAACATTGTAATAAAATCTGACATACTATTATAGGTGTACTCACAGTGATATATAGTTCCACAGAAAAGTCATGGGATGAAAATCTTATTCCTTTCTACTTTATTCTTATTTAATAAGGGTATTGAGTGGGAATTTGAGTGAGATAATTTTAATTATGCCTTTGGATTCTCGTGCTATATATCACAGTAGAGTCCTAGCTCCAGGGGTGACAGTCCTATCTGGAGAGAAGGTGTACTATTTTCCTGTAGTGCAGTAACGAACTACCACAAACATGATGGCTTAAAATAATGAGAACAAGACGTTTATTCTCTCACAGGTCTGGAGGCCAGAAGTTCAAAGTCAAAGTGTTGACAGGCTCAAGGGGAGATTCAGTTCCCTGCCTCTTCCAGTTTCTATGGCTGGAGGTATTGCTTGGCTTGAGATCACATCAGTCCAATCTCTGCCTCCATCTTCACGTCACTTTCTCCTTTGCTGAGTGTTGCTCTTAAAACTCTCTGCCTTTCTTTTATAAGGACATGTTTGATTTCATTTAGGGCTCACCTGATAATCCAGGATAAACTCCTTTCAAGATCCTAAACTTAATCACATCTTTTGCCATATAAACAAATTCCAGGATTTGCTGTAAATATATTTGGGGTGAGCGAAGGTGAGAGGGCAGCTAATATTCAGCCTACCACAGAGAGGAAACAGAGAAATTGGCCTATCCTATGGTTTGAAGGCCTTTAGGAGTGGCTCCCTTGGCTAGACTTTCTCCTACTTGAAATGGTCTCATTTACCAACTACTGGGATGGAGGGGTGGGGATAGGGGAGACTTGTGTAGAGTTCATATGGTAATTATCTAGGCGCCTCTTCTCTGGCCTTCTCCCATCCAGGACCTCCCTGAGTGACACTTAGGTAGCAAGCTGTGGTTGCTCATTCTCTTATCCCTCCTGCTTCTTCTATCCATAAAATTAGTGGATTTTTTACCGGAATTTTAGCTGTTCATATAGTCACCCTGTAAATGCCTCCCCCAAAAACCAAATATTTGCAATAAATAAATTTATTAATTAAAACATGTGTGTGAGAGAGAGAGAGAAATTTACTTCCACTCTGGTGGTTTCTCTAAGTTTCTGTTCCTGCTTATGTTTATTTTTCAAAATCCTCAGGTAGTTATTTTGTTTTATATGGTTCATTGTTTATAGTTATTTATTGTAGGGTTAGTGTGTAGGGGGTTTACTTTGCCTACTATGTGTGGAACTAAAAAAGCCTGGTTCTTCGAACTTACCTTTGGTATATATTGCAATACCCCCACTGCTGATGGGTTCTCACTATACATTCTCATTCAAGGAAATAGGAGTCTCAAGTATTCTCTATAGAGAATCCAAATTGTGCAAAAGTATCCCAATGAATCTAATGTTTAATAGAATTATTTTTACACATTTCAGTGACATACACCAATGCAGCTAATTACTGATTGTTGGGGGAAAAAATCAACACTGTTATGAATGGCAAAATAAAGCTGTTTTCCCGTACCTAGAGTTCAAGCAAACATGAAAAGAGTAAAATAAAATCTTGTGCTACAGAAGAAAGGGTCAATAATACAATCCTTTGAAAATTACTTTCACAAAGCCTTTTTCTTTTCAAAGCTCTCTTACAAAGAACTTCTTTAACTGGTCAAATATTAAAATGCAAGTTATTTATAACTGGCAGCTAATGTTTGAGTCAATTTCTCAAGGTAACTTTCTCTCCAATATTTCAATCAAATTATACCTGTTTTTTCTTATTAGTTTGTTTATAAATTATCTCTTGCTTATATTGCACAGAAAGATTTGAATAAAATGTTATTACTTTTATTTAATTTTAATTTTTACACAAAATAATAACACATACCTGGATATTGTAATAGAGAATAAAAATCATATAGATATATTTATAAAATCTGAAACATTTGTTAAAATTTTCTTTTTATTCTTAGACACATTGAATCTAGGGCTATATCTAATGAAGAAAACAAGATAGCTACTCAGTTTTGGACAATTAAACTTTGATGGAATTTGTAAGAACTTGTTTTCATGGAAAACATGGTGAAGCTTAATATTACAACCAAAATTCCATTGTTGATTGAAAAAAAGATTCTAAAACTTGAATAAATAAAAATATAGATACCTAAAATGTCATTTTAATCAATAATCTTCAATCACATTCTACATTTCTCACTATTCTACCAAGCTCTATTACAAGTAACATAAACTAGAAACATTTAGACATTTTTCCTCTTCAACTGTGTCATTTGCTGTCATGTTAGAAATTTAAAATATTATTTTCTCTACATGTATTGTCTGCAGTTAGTATGTGCTGCTTATGGGTAACTGGTGAATTCTAACTAGTGTCTCTCATTTCAGAATATACCTATTTTCCATAGTTATATGTAACTTTGAATATCATGAGTGGGTTTGGAATGCTTTGAGACTATTTTCTTGAGAAAAACTAACCTTTGGATTAAAACAGGGACTCCAGATTACTATACATCATCAGGATAAAACTATAGTTTGAAAGGTATACAATATCTTTGAAAAGTAAAGAACTGAATTAATTAAGGGCAATCATTTTTGGGTTTCTTATATTGAAGTGTCACTTTAAATCTGCTTTATCTGAGAAATGTCCCTGCATTGCTTGCTGTGACTTCCCTCACATTAGTCTCTGCCTCCTCTCACATAAGAAGAGTCAATGCAACTATATGACAAATCCATGGTGTCCTTTCCAATCAGTGCATTTGTGTCCAGTTACTCCGGTTTCTCAGAGAACTACCATCTATGTGTTTATGAATTAACATACATCAAATTGTTTCAAGTAACCATTACTAATTTGAGATCAATATACAATTGTGTGAAAAACTACTCATATGTTAAAAAGCCATCAGAGGAGATCTTGCAATTAAACCAAGTGTCATCAAGTTATAACTTCTAAAATATAAAAGTAAAAGTGGATTATTTCTTTGTCTTGCTTAGAGAAGATTAAAGTTATTTTCAAATTTTAGTTTGAAAAGGAATATTGAGCATATTTAAAATAAAGTCAAATTTATTTTAAAAATGCACAATTAAAGTTAATGAAATATATGTTTTTTTTGGTTTGTTTGTTTTGAGATAGGGTCTCACGCTGTAGCCCAGGCTGGAGCACAGTGGTACTAGCATAGCAACCTTGACCTCCCTGGCTCAAGTGATTTTTCAGCCTCAGCCTCCTGAGCAGCTAGTACTATAGGCACATGCCACTACGCCAGGCTAATTTTTTAAATTACTTTTTGTAGAGAAGGAGTTCTTGCTATGTTGCCCAGGCTAGTATCAAACTCCTGGCCTCAAGTGAATCCTCCTTCCTAGACCTCCCAAATTTCTGGGATTACAGGCATAAGCCATTGTGCCTGGCCAAAATACAGTATTTTTAAGTACATAACTTTTCTTTGTATCTATGAAACAATTTCAGCTATATTCTTAACAAAATCAAAAATATTATACAGTATTCCCCCTTTATCCAGCGGTTTTGCTTTCTGTGGTTTCACTTACCTGCAGTCATCTATGGTCTGAAAATATTAAGTATAAGTTTTCAGAAATAAACAATTCATAAATTTTAAATTGCATACCTTCCTGGGTAGTGTGATGAAATCTCACCGCATCTTGCTCCATCATATCCAGAACATGAATCATTCCTTTATCCAGAATATCCACACTGTATACCCTACCCATCTATTAGACACTTAGCAGCCATCTGGGTTATCAGATCAAAAATCATAGTATACATAGGGATCAGTCCTATCTGTGGTTTCAGGTATTCATTGCGGGTCTTGGAATGTATTCTTCATGTGTAAGGTGGTGGTATTGTAAATGCATTTTTATATTAATTAATTTTAACTTTTTCTCTACCACTTTTAAATATTGTAGAACAAACTTAGAATTTGTTTTCCTCTATGAACATGAATGTTCGTTGAGTAGTATTTAACTTATAAGGAAACTGACAATTACGTGGATCAGGAAAAGGGGAAAGTTACATAAACCGTGATCACACAAATGGTGTATGAGACAAGTCTTCACTTATCAGTGGTCCATTTAGAAAATAATTCCTATCAAATAATCAAGGCTTCTATGTACTTAGAAAATGTATCCCTTACTCTATGTAAGGGAGGACACAACCTAAGGTGAATCTCAGTGAGTCACAGCCTTCTACAGTACCTTCCCCTGGAGTGCGGGCATTACCTGTCATTTGCTTCTAGCCCATAAAATATGGTAAAGGTGATGGTATAGTCACCCACTTGATTAAATTACATTTCATAAGATTCCATCTTCCCCGACTGAGGGAGAAATTCTCCTGCTGGTCTTGAAGAAGTAAGCTGCTAGCTATTTCTTTAAAAGTGCATTATGGAAGGAGGTGCTAGGTTAGTGATTACTACAAGCTCTTCACAAAGATGCCGAAGAATGAATCTGCCAGTGAGGGACATCTTAAAATAAGAAGATGAGAAGGACATTCAAGAAATGCCTAGGACTTTACTCAGTGTTGCCATAACTTGCAAAGGTCACAGTCACTTGGTGTGCCTTTACATTTGACAAAATAATGTTCAAAAGCAAAAAGTTGTAATTTTGTCCAGAGAGTTGCTTTCACCAAGAAAGATGATTTTCTTTATATGAATTAGCACTAAATCAGTTCTTACATGAAAATGAGAAACACTTGGGCACATTTTGACAAAAGATATTTAAAATACATATCTCATACATTATTTAAAAACAACTTGATGCCCTCAAATATTTTATTTGTTTTTATTATTGGACACTATGTTCACAAAAGGCAGCTGAAAGTTTAAGTTCAGAATTTTTGTTGGTGTAAAATTTTAAAATGATGAATGTTGTTTTGTCTAGTGGAATATCACAGTGATCATTGGAAATAACACAGGTAATTTTGTAGTAGTGTTACACAACGTTTTATCATCCTGGCAAGACTTTATGCTTTGTACAATGTAGTAAAAGCAAGATTTATATAAAGTTTTAACTATTTCAATTTTAATACAAATTCCATTGACTGACTTGATTTCTCCAGGCAGAAGGTAAATTTTTTGACATTTAAAGAACTCCCTTAGCAACATGTTTTCCAATGCATTGGATTCTGCCGATTATGATCATTCCAGTTCGTTAGATGCTGTCTGGAAACAAAAGGAATGAAGCAGAAATACTCCCTACTGATACGTTATTTTTGGAGGACTGGCATTACACAATTAGCAAATGTTATTAAATGTCTTTAAATATCATTAGTGAAGAAGAATGGAAAACTGTTTAATGGTTACCCCTCTCTGTGCTTTAAATGGGTTGATAGGGCATGAAGCCATTTAAAGATATGAAATATAAGAAGAAAGGCAGGACCATCTGTTGTATACACTCATTATCCTATGCTTTTTATTTTCCATAATTTTTCATTAAGAATGAATTCATTGAACTGATATAGTACTCATAAAAGAAGGTGAAACTCCTACACATACCTCTAATTAAAACCTTACCTTTAACAACATTTTGGCAACATTTATATTAGAATTAAGTTTATAGCTTTTATTTCATGTTTCAGTACCCCCAAAAATGTTATTAGAAAACCTGATTGATAATGTAATCTTAGTTCTTACAACGCAAATGATAGCATGCTATTGTTAACTGAATCTTTCTCTGTCTTTAAAAAGCTATCTTCAAAAATTTATAATTTTATTTGAAAAATTGAAAATTTGAAAAATAGAATATTTAAACAATAGCTCAGTTTTCATCATCAACAAAATTTTTCTCAAAGATTAAACAAGATGATTAATTTTTTCTACAAAGCAATATTTGCTTGAATAGAGATGAGAGCTATTGTATATTCTTTTCATGTGTTTATACTGAGATAGAAAAGTTTGAGAGTGGAGTTTTAGCAATAGACATGAAACATTAAATCTCCATATGCTACAAAGCAATAGAGTCAAGTTATAGATCTGGCCAGCCAAGGCCCTAAAGTATTTTAGAAAGATGTGCTGCGTAATTTAGTTGTCCACAAAGGAATCTTTTATAACTTATGAAAAATAAATGTCTTACTCCTCTAAAACTAAATAGCATCTTTTTAGAAGTACTAAAATATTTTAAAAGAACATGCAAACAAAAGAATTAACAAAACATTCTTGCCAGCATTTGTTCATCCCTATCGAATATTGTTGCAATATGTAAGGACTTCTCTATATATTGCAACTTTCAACAATTACATACTATCAACAAAGTAGATAGCACCTTTTTGTAAATATTTTAAATGAAAATGAACATGCATAAAATAGAATTTATAACTCTTATCAGCATCTATACAACTCTCTTGAGTATTGTTGTATTGATAATATGTCTTATAAGGTTCCAAATGCAACAGAAACCACTACAAACATCAAGAAAGCAGTCTCAAGAATGTCCC
This sequence comes from Daubentonia madagascariensis, assembly GCA_023783475.1. Lineage (NCBI taxonomy): Eukaryota > Metazoa > Chordata > Mammalia > Primates > Daubentoniidae > Daubentonia > Daubentonia madagascariensis. The sequence continues at coordinate 3,652,401 of JAKFHU010000725.1, forward strand.
ATGAAATTAAAAGTTGTAATTTTAAAAAGTTGAAACTGAATAATATATAGGACAATAAAAATCACAGAAATTACAAAAGATTATCAAAAAAATGTACTTAATATTATGACATTTAACCGATGTGTGTGGTAGTGAAGAATACAATGACCACTAATGCAGTGTAATGCCACTGCCTTTATTGGTTCCGAGACACCAACAGTTTTACCCACTATTGCTTTTGCACCGACAGTACAATGTCAACACAATGTAAAAGGCAAATAGAGTCTTTAAGTTCTTTTAAAATGATTTTGACCTTGCAATCTCCTGAAACAATCTTGGGAACCCTGAGAGATCCATGGACCACCCTTCAAGAATCATTCTTTTAAAAGCCAAAAACCAATGTATTGCTTAGTGCAGTAAGTAAAAAAATTATATTATTTATAAAACTGCTTGCTAGTTTGTGAGAATATTTTACATTTCTCTCTGTTTTTAGATGTAGAGAAAGTATAAATATAATAGTGACCAAATATATTATAAAAGTGTTATGACTCCTAGGCTATACTGAGTCTAATCAATGTAGTTGATATTACATACAATTTATAATTTCATAATAGCTTAAACCCTAAATAATATATCTTCATTACTTCCACCTCTTAGAACATATTTAGCAGATATTCTAAAATCCCTGGGTGCTTTAGAGCATAGAGTACAGAAGCCCAAATTAGGTAGTCTTGGTATAAATCCTGGCCCTGCCATCTTTTACTTGTGTCACCTTATGAAGTTCCTTGCAGTGAATTTTTTCTCATTTCCTTCTTGCAAAATTGAATGTAATATTAACAACTATTTCATAGGATTGTCGGGAAAATTAAATGAAAAAAATAGAAATCATACATAACTGTTCATGGCATACAGTAAACACTAATGTTAGATTAACATGAACAAATAAATTTAGAGTATAACAGATCAAAATTTTAGGATGTGAGTTTCTGGGAAACACAAATTCCAACTATTGGAATTTCAGGTATTCACATTTTAATGCAGTTAAACAATGAGCACATTTGCAAAACAGAGGACTTGAGAAATTAAATATATTGAGGAAAGAGAAAAAAATCTATTTGCTTTTAAACTTCTAAAGTTGTCGAATGTAACGTAATCTCTAAGAAACACTCTATGACTGGTCAGTAGTATATATTTTATATACAACCTATCTTATAGTTTTAATATCTAATTTGGCCATTTATCTTTCACAGCTAAGCAAATAGAAAAGAAGCTTTCACTGAATAATATTTCAAAACATAATTTATTTGTTAGGAACCTCGGCCAGGCGCGGTGGCTCACGCCTGTAATCCTAGCACTCTGGGAGGATTGCTTGAGGCCAGGAGTTCGAGACCAGCCTGAGCAAGAGCGAGACCCCGTCTCTTCAAAAAATAGAAAAACTAACCAGGCACGGTAGTACATGCCTCTAGTCCCAACTACTTGGGAGGCTGAGGCAGGAGGATAGCTTGAACCCAGGAGTTTGAGGTTGCAGTGAGCTATGATGACACCACTGAATTCTATCCCGGGCAACACAGCAAGACCCTGTCTCAAAAAAAAAACCAAAACCTTAGGAACCTCAAGAAAATTTGGAATGTATACAGCTCAGCTAATGTTTATTTGTGACAGAATCTTCAGCCCAGAACATTTTATTTATTTCTTATTTATCTATATACTGTATTGTTCCCCAGAAGCATTTACAGTGACTTTAATGGACACATAATACTATACATAAGAAACTATAAAATAGATATAGGTAAGAAGAAGCAAAAGAAAAACAAGGAACAGTAGTAAAGCTAGAGCATCACATTTCCCTGTGATTTCCTACACTTGTGATAAATAGTCCGAGAGGGCGGATGGCTAAAATACCTCATGAGCTATCTCTGGCTAGGGCCTCAAAACTGCTAGGGACTGGGCATACAGGCAACAGGATGGCTCCCCTAGCACTGCCTCAGGCAATAAGGATTTGCATTCATTTTTTATTTATTTTGAAATACAAAACCATTTATTTTCTACAACATATTTGGAAATTATACCTGATTTCTTATATGTTTAAACTTGAAGACAGTGTGCCTTATCTTCCTAAGTGTAAACAAAAGAGATCAGAATGCAGCATGGACAAGAGATGAAGTAGAAAACTAAAATATATATTATACTAAAATGTGTATATATAGTATTGGGGAAATATAATTAAAATCAAAATCTCCCAATCCAGAAAACCCCTCCACAAAGGTAGAAGAGAAACAATTTTTATTACTGAATAAACATTAAACTAGAACGTGATGTGTATCACAGGCAATCTGCTAAGAGATTGCAAAGACAAAAATTTCATATTTTTATACAGTCAAGCAGATACAAGTCATTACATACATGTTCTCAAGATAAGAGCACTTGACAGCACCGTTTGTCTTAGTGTTCGTCCTAAATTCACTTGGTAGTTGGGGTGACAGTCTTTGTTAACCAATTGGCTTTGTTCAAAGGACAAACACACTATTCATGTTATGACAAGAGATAGTTTTGCAACTTAGGGGGAGGCATCCATCTAAGCTAGGTTCCAACCCTCCCATAGGAACTGGAAGATAAGGGTGCTATCTTCCTTGATGATTACATTTCAAAGACAGGGTTTCCAAGTCTTTGAGAAAGACATTCTAGGGTCAGAATTCTGGCAAGACATGTATTTAGCTCTAAAATGGTTCACATACATTTCAAAGAGACAGATAAAGTACTTATAATTACAAGTATTTTTTTAATGTAAATGCTCTTAGAAATGGAAAGTATGGGGTTCTCTTCCCTTTTTTTGATGGGTGATCTAGTCTCTTATTTTTAATTTGTATTTGTCCTTACAACACTTAAGATTGTGAATTATTTGATGACAAATCCATGCGAGTTGGATAGTACATGATTCTTTACTACAATTAAAGAAAGTGATTGTATAAAGGTAGTTTTAAAATTGGCTGTGATGCTACCATAGTTTGGAATTCATGGTATTACGATGCTGAGGAAACATATGGAATTTGACCCATATTATTCTACAAGGATTTGTGACAGGAGCTGCCTCCAGCAATTTTCTATGACACTCCTTATTTTTAACCCTCTTGTTTTTTCTCTAAAAATAAAGTGGAGTTTATTCTTATTTATATTAATTTTGAGTTATTTTACTCTATCAGCAAAAGCTGAGGTTGGAATTTTATACTTACCCCAAGCACCACTAACTTATTCTAATTGTTTTTCTCAAAGACAATGATCATTTTAGTCTTATTTGAAACAGACATCTGCACTTCTGAAAATTAATTAAAGGCTTATACTTTTGTTAATATAAACAGGAATGTGAATGATATGGTATTATCATAAGGTGACAATTTAACTAAAAAATACATTGACCTTTTTAAAGTTTTAAAAGTTCTTTATACATTGCCAAGGACCTACTATCAAAGCCAGACTGTCACGGATTAAAAAGTTACATTTAGTGAAGAATAAGTGAAAGTGTTGAGTTTTACGAAAGATAGATACTATTTCTCATTCTGTTAATTTAATGACAGCAAGCACAGCACTATGTTATTAATGTGTGCAGATAACACTGAAGACTGTCAGTACTATTTCAAAATAAAATGAGTATTTGCAGAATTAAAATACATTAACTATTAGTTGTTGACAGGCCAGACCAGAGATTTTATTCTTAGTTGAAACAATGTACTATATTTATTTATCTTTAGAGTAATTTTGTATAACCTGACTACTGTTGCTTACCTTTACATTACTTTAATTGTATTGTTTATTTAAAATTTATAAACTTCCACATGACAATAGCAGTATGCAGTCCGACTATGTATCTGACATCTGGAGACCCTAGTTAAACATTATCTAAAACCTCACTACTGTACAAAAAACTAGGGCAATGTCACAGGTGCTACAAAGATGTGATATTATCTCCCACATACTTCTTGTTTCCTTTGGTAACTAGAGATGTTATTCAAGGCATTACAAATAAAGCCAACCAAGAGACATTTGGAATTAAGCTTCATCCTTCTAAAGCTAAACAAATTAAAAATTTTTCCATAGAAAAAAATTCCGAATGTTTATAGCATCACAGTTCACAATTGCAAAGATGTGGAAACAACCCAAGTGCCCATCAATACATGAGTGGATTAATAAAATGTGGTATATGTATGCCATGGAGTATTACTCAACAATAAAAAACAACAGTGAATTAACACATCTGGTATTATCTTGGATGGAACTAGAACCTATTCTTCGAAGTGAAGTGTCACAAGAATGGAAAAACAAGCACCTCTGGTACTCACCATCAAATTGGGACTAACTGATCAATATTTATGTGCACACATAGAAATAATATTCGTCAGGGGTTGGGCAGGTGTGAGGGGGGTGGGGGGATGGAAAAATTCACACCTAATGGGTGCAGGACACACTGTCTAGGGGATGTTCACAATTGTAGCTCTGACTTGGGCAGTACATAGGCAACATATGTAACCAAGTTGTTTGTACCCCCATAATATTCTGAAATTTAAAAAAAACAAATCTATGGCTAAGAATAAAAAAATAAAAAAAGTTCTCTGAGGAAAAAAGAAAAAAAATGCCACTCTCCATTTAGTCTCCCGGGCTCTACACTAAGGCTACACTTGAGGTTTGTGGCCAGCTCATGAATAGTCAGCTGTGATTCACCTTATCAATGCTTCATGAGTCAGTTGTTCCTTCAAAATAAATTGACAAATTATTTTTTTCTTTTATGCTCTTTTTTTTATACCAGAAATAAAATGAAGATTTTTATCATGGAGAATTTCAAATCATGTAGACCAAATGATATAATGAAATCCTGTCATTCATATACAGACACAACCAACTCAAGGCCAATCCTGACCTACTTCGACCACTTCTACACTTCATAATCTGAAGTAGATCTGAGATATCATTATCATTTCATTTTAAATTATTTCAGTTTGTATTCTCAAAAGATGAGAACTTTTTACAAAATCATCACAAAAAATAGTTTAACACAACACATATACACACAAACACACACACTACTTAATATCATCAAATATCTACTTAGCATGCTCACTTGTTTAATTCCAAAAGAAGAACTTTTTTTTTTACAGTTTGAATCTGAAGCTAAATATAACAATTCCACACAATATGATCAATTGACATATATCTTATATTTACTTTGTTTCATAGGTTTCTAATATATATTTAGTTTTATCCTTGCAGTTAATTTGATTTTAAAAAATAGTCCTTCTTCCATCTGTTCAATATAGTACCGGAAGTCCTAGCCAGAGCAGGTGGGCAACAGAATGAAATACAGGGCATCCAAACTGCAAACGAGGAAGTCAAACTATCTCCCTTTTCTGATGATATGATCTTATACCCAAAAACCCTAAAGCCTCCTCCAAAAGACTCATAAATTTGATAAATCTAATCAGTAAAGTCTCAGGTTACAAACAACGTATGCAAGTTAGTAGCATTTCTATACGTCAATAATGACCAAGCAGAGAATCAATTCAAGAACTCAATCCCATTCACAATAGCTGTGGGAAAAAACAAACAAACAAACAACAAAAAAAAAACAGCCCCAGGAATATATGTAACCAAAAAGGTGAAAAAGGTGAAAGATCTCTACAAGGAAAAATACAAGTCACTGACGAAAGATCATAGATGACACAAACAAATGGAAAAACATCTCCATGTTCATGGATTAGAAGAATCGATATTGTTAAGATAATTATACTGCCCAAAGTAACCTACAGATTCAACGCAATTCCTATGAAAACACCAACATCATTTTTCACACAATTAGAAAAAGTATTTCTAAATTTCATATGGTACCAAAAAAGAACCTGAATAGCCAAAGCAAGTAATCACAAAGAACAAATCTGGAGGCATCACATTACCTGACTTCAAATTATAATAGTAAATACAAGGCTATAGCAACCAAAACAGCATGGTACTTGTATAAATGTAGACAAATAGATCAATGGAACACAATAGACAAGTCAGAAACAAAACCATATGCATACAATCAGCTGATCTTTGACAAAGCAAACAAAAGCATATGCTGGGGAAAGGACACCCTCTTCAATAAATGGTGCTGGGAAAATTGGATAGTTATATGCAGAAGCATAAGACTAGATCCCTATCTGTCACTATACAGAAAAATTAACTCAAGATGGATTAAAGACTTAAATTTAAGACCTGAAATCATAAAAATTATAGAAGAAAAACTAGAAAAAGGTCATCTGGACATTGGTCCAGGCAAAGATTAATGACTAAGACCCCAAAAGCAAATACTGCAACAACAAAAAATAAATAAATAGGACTTAATGAAACTAAAATGTTTCTGCACATCAAAAGAAATAATCAACAGAGTAAATAGATAACCTACAGAATGGGGGAAAATATTTTCAAACTATACACCTGACAAAGGACTAATATCCAGAATCTTCAAGGAACTAAAAGAAATCAGCAAGAAAAAAACAACCCCATTACAAAGTGGGCAAATGACATGAATAGGCATTTTTCAAAGGAAGATATACAAATGGCTAACAAATATATGAAAAATGGTCAATGTCACTAATCATGAGGAAAATGTAAATCAATACCACAATGAGATACCACCTTACCCCTGTCAGAATGGTCATTATTAAAAAGTCAAAAACAGTAAATGTTGTCATGGATATGGTGAAAAGGGAACACTTATACACTGTTGGTGGGAATGTAAATTAGCACAACCTCTATGGAAAACAGTATGGAGATTTCTTAAAAAACTAAAAATAAATCTACCATTCGATCCAACAATCCCACTACTGAGTATCTATTCCCTCAAAAATAAGTTATTATATCAAAAAGACACCTGTACTTGTAACTTTATCATGGCAGAATTCACAATTGCAAAGATATGGCATCAACCTAAGTGCCCATCAACCAATGAGTGGATAAAGACAAAGTGGGGTGTGTGTTTGTGTGTGTGTATGTGTGTATATATATATTTTTAAAAATATATATATATGGTGTGTATATATATATACACACACCATGGAATACTACTCAGCCATAAAAAACAATGAAATATCTTTTGCAGCAACTTGGATAGAATTGGAAGCCATTACCCTAAGTGAAGTAACTTAGGAATGGAAAACCAAATACTGCATGTTCTCACTTGTAAGTGGGAGCTAAGCAATGGATATGCATAATCACACAGAGTGACATAATAGACATTGGGGAATCAGAAGAGGGAGGGTAGGAGAGGAGAAAGAGATAAAAAATTACCTTTTGGGGACAATGTACACAATTTGGGTACACTAAAAACCCAGCCTTCACTACTATGCAATTCACAATTCATCATTGTGACAACACTTGTACTCCCTAAATCTGTTGAAATAAACAAATTTTTAAAAATTTTTGAAAAACTATGTCATTTGTCCTATAGAAAGTTCTTCTACTTAGATTTTGCTCACTGCCTCTTTATGGTGTAGTTTAGAGTATCGTTCTAAGTTCTGTGTGCCAGGCTTAAGTCTAACTCATTGTTTATGCTGAGTTATTCCACAGATATGCAGATAAATTCTTGTTACCTCTAAGAGACTTATTAAACTGTATCCATTATTTCAAAACAAATACATATGGCTTGAAAGGCACTGTCAAAACAATGGCTAATCTCTTCTAAAAACAGTAGGATTAAACGTTCTCTTTCACAAAGGATATTCAGTAAACTTCAGGATCGCTTTCCTTCCGGGAAATATGTGGAAGAATCAAAGCAAGAATTAAAGCCCACCTCTTGTTTATACGATTTCCTGTTGGTGTTTATTCAAATTTGAATCACCATTTTCTTCCACATTGAGAGAAAAAATCCTCTGGATTACCCATGTAGTAGCTGGGTATAATTCCTTTAGGCTTAATAATTGCAGTATTTCCCAGTGAATAATTACTATATTTCACTATAGAATTTTCCCTTGGGGTGGCTTAAAGTTTAGATGGATCACTCACAGCCAATTCTAAAAGGAGAGTCAGCAAATAGAATTTCATCTCCTCAGGAATGGGTAGTTTATATTGGGTTAAAAAATAAAACATAACATTATTCTTTTGTTTTCTGTTTAGTTCCTTGTAATCTATCTATCTATTTTAAATGCTGTATTAATTCAATTTTGAGACCATGGCTAGAAGCTGGTCAGTTCCCCCTTCTCGTGCAGCTGATTATGTCCACATCCTAAACACTTCCATTATCAAGCTCTCACACTCAGGAAGTCACTATTCACCAGCCCTAATTTCCCCAGGGCCAGGCTCCAGAAAATTAGGGATAACCCCTATGCCCAGGAGCTTGCAAAATTATTAAAATTTGCCATTCGACAGAGACCCCATGAAACCTAGCTAACTCTACCCCACTTGACATATATAAGTTGACTTCTACAGCTCCAGGTTGCTATTACTCTCTCCCTGGGTGCAATGCTCTGTGTGGCCTTTGTGACTGCTTTCTCTAATTTGGAGCTATAAGTAACAAAGAGTTCTGCTTCTTATCTATCCGAGTGTCAGTATGTTTTGTCCTGCCATCAAAAGAAATCTTAAATCTTATAAAACATTCAGTCAATTCCCATTTCTCTAGCTCTAATGCTTTCAGTTCTGAAGAAAAAAAGTTGATTATATCATAAATCCTAATGTGGAGTTAAAAGTCAGAAAAAAACATGAAGAAATAAATATAGCAAACAAGAAATATAAACCAACTAATGGATGAGAAATGTCCTAACTATTGTCAGGTCATTATTGTAAATAAACTAATTCAATATGATATATTTATAGGAGTAGGGTACATTTTAGGCTTAATGTAAACATTTTTAGGACAATATTCATACAACTTGAAGATTTGGAAATATATACTTTGTAAAACAAAGTTAAATGATATAGCTATTCCTTACACAAATGATAAATATATATATTTCTTTATTATCTTTAAATACAGGTAAATGAGTTGTTTTCCCATATGTGAGTACATTAAAAAAAAATTCTTAATTATTTTAACCGATAAAATTCCAACTCATGCCACTTGCCTACTCATTTGTCCTCCTGCAACTCTCTAGCAACATTCTAGCAGTTCCTGGATTTTGTCAAGCACTCTCTCTCAAAAGCATCTTTACTTGTTCTCTATGACTACTTCCCCATTTCTACAACCCCAGGCTCAATTCTTTGAATACTGTTCCTTTTGATCCTTTAAATTTCCTTCCGGTCTATTATCCTCTATTATTTCCTTCACTGGAGGTTTCATGACATGTACTTATCCTGTTCATTCCCTTCACAGGAGGTTTCATGACATATACTTATCTATTCCTTTGTTTGTTTACTGTCTATATATGTGGCTAATCTCTGTTTAGCACAATACTTTTTGGATAATGTCACTTGCACAGGCAGCTATCTATCTGATTTATTTTTCTCTTATGTCCAGGAGAGGTCAACCTAGACAGAACTTTCCTGAATGACCTCTATAGTACTTCCTGACACACACTTATGTATATGCTTCTCTTTGGTAATGCTGAACTAACTTCAATTTCTCAAAGTCATCATGAAATTTTATGAGTTCATCCATTCACACATTCTTATTCCCAGGAAAGTCCTCACTACAGCCCTGCTACGCCTTCATCAATCAGACTCCACTTGTGTCGTATCTGTCTTCATCCTCTGTTTGCAGAACAGCCAGTAGATAGCACATTCTGATAGATCACTAGGTAGTGAACACCTTGAAAGCGGGGACTCTATGGTTGATTGCTGTTCCACAGAATAGCAGTGTCTATTGCATAGGAGGTGATCGATAATTGTGTACTTAATGAATTAGGAGCATTCTAAAATTTTGATGCCATTAATTTTGCATAAGATAGGAGAAACCCCTTGATGAATACCACAGTCCTAAATGAATCACTAACATTAAGCATTCCAGGAATTTGATCATGAGTCACTAGATGCTGTGGTAGACTAGAGGCAGATTCTTGCTTAGAATACTTGTGCATGCTGAGACAGAGATTATAATTAGACTAATGTGTGATCAAAACATCACATACATAAACATGGGAAAACAAGATTAAACCTGAGCAGACATTAGCAGACAAGGAATTTCTCTTAGATGAATATTTGGCCACGGAATTTAATCAGTTGCTTAGTAAGAAGGATCAAAGTTACTATGAAAAGCCTAAAGAAAATTATTAGGTTTCATATATATTTTCTTCTCTGAATTTATATGTGTAGTAAACCAACAATATTTTTCATTCCATATTATGAATTTAATTATTCTCAGGTAATTCATTTTTTACTTATTAATTTTAAAGTTGAAGAAACGTTTTTGTGATATAAATGACTATCATGATCAAGATTTGGGTACTTCATATAGGCTTTTTCATTCTAGGAAAAGAAAACAAAAGCAAGAAGTAGAGATAAAGAATTGCTCAGCATGTATGTGATCATTAGTACATAATTACTTAACTAGTAATGCAAAAGTGAATTTAATGGAGAATAATTCCTACTACAATTTGTAAGCAGATTTTAAAAATTGAATGAAATAATGGCCTTAGATAAACTGTAATCTGCAACATTTTATTAAGGTAAGCACTTAGTTTAAACCCCAAAATTCAAGGTTTGCTAACTTGCCTTTTGATTTTTGAGTACTTTTCTTAATGTCAAATGTGAATCTCAGAAACTCATTATGTAGAAGGTTTTCTTTCCTTTTTTGATTTCAAAATATTAAGGGGGTACGAATGTTTTTGTTACATGGATAAACCATATAATGCTAAAGTCAGGACTTTCGGTGTGCCTGCCATTAGGACAGTGTTCATTGTACTGGATAGGTAAGATTTTATCCCTCACCCTGATCTTATCCTTTCCCTTCAAAGTTTCCAATGTCCTTTGCATCTTTTGTGCCCATGTGTACCCATCATTAGCTCCCACTTATTGGTGAGAACATGTGGGGTTTGTTTTTCCACTCCTGAGATAATTCACTTAGAATAATGTTCTTCAGTTCCATCAAAGTTACTGCAAATGACATTATTTCATTCCTTTCTGTGGCTGAGTAGTATATATCTCTAACATATTTTCTTTACACAATCATGAATTGATGGGCATTTGGGTTGATTCCACATCTCTGCAATTGTGAATTGTGCAGCAATAAACATTTGAGTGTAGATGTCTTTTTGATAAAATGATTTCTTTTCCTTTGGGTAGATAACCCGTAGTGGGATTGCTGGATCTAATGGTAGGTCTACTTTTAGTTCTTTGAGAAATCTCCATACTGTTTTACATAGAGATTGCACTACTTGGCAGTCTCACCAACAGTGTATAAGCATTTCTTTTTCTCTGCATCCATGCCAGCATTTGTTGTTTTTTGACTTTTTAATAATGGCCATCCTGAGAGGGGTAAGGTGGTATCTTATGGTTTTAATTTGTATTTCCCTGATGATTAGTGATGTTGAACAATTTTTTATGTTTTCTGGCCATTTGTCTATCTTATATTGAAAAACTTCTGTTCATGTATTTTGCCCACTTTTTGATGGAGTTGCTTGTTTTTTCTTGCTGATTTGTGTGAATTCTTTGTAGACCCTGGACATTAGTCCCTTTTCAGATGTATAATTGGCTAATGTTTTCTCCCATTCTGTAGGTTGTCTGTTTACTCCGTTCATTATTCCCTTTGCTGTGCAGGAGCCTTTTAATTTAAGTCCCATTTATTTATTTATTTATTGCTGCTGTATTTGCTTCTGGGGTCTTAGTCATAAATTGTTTGCCTAGGCCAATATCCAGAAGAGTTTTTCCTATGTTTTATTTTAGAATTTTTATAGTTTCATGCCATACATTTAAGTCTTCAATCTATCTTTAATTAATTTGTCATATCACTATGACATAATGATATTTGCAATATCATTAAACATGTGGGTCTTATTTCATTTTTCTGCATGTGGCCATCCAATTTTCCCAGCACCATTTATTGAATAGGGCATCATTTCCCAAGTGTATGTTTTTGTCTGCTTTGTTTGATGATCAGTTGGTTGTAATTATATGGTTTTATTTCTGGGTTCTCTACTCTTTCGCATTGGTCTATATCTCTACTTTTATACCAATACCATGCTGTTTTGGTTAATATAGCCTTATAGGGTAATTTAAAGTCAGGTAATGTGATGTCTTCAGATGTGTTCATTTTGCTTAAGATTTATTTGACTATTCTAGAGTTATTTTTTCTAGATCTGTGATATGTAATGTTGGTATTTTGATGGTGATTACATTGAAAGTTTAAATCACTTGGGGCAGAATGACACTTCACATAGTCTCATATTTCTCTGAGTGATTGTTCATTCTTCTTTATTCTTTTTTCTGCATCTTCGACTGACTGGGTTAATTCAAAAGTCTTGTCTTCATACTCTGAGATTCTTTCTTCTGCTTGGCCTAGCCTGTTCTTGGCACTTTCTGCTGCATTTTGAAATTCCCTAAATGACTCTTTCATTTCTTTAAGTTCTGTTATATCCTTTCTTATGTTGTCCAGCTCTCTAGTGACATTTTCATTTATGTCCTGAGATATCTTTTTGGCTTCTTTGTGTTGGCTTTCAACTTTCTCTTTGATTCCATTCATCTTATTTGCCATCCATGTTCTGAATTCCATTTCTGACATTTTGACAATTTCCTTTTGTTTGGGGTCCATTGCTGTAGGTCTCTTGCGATCGTTGGGGCTGTCAAGCTAGCTTGTGTTTTCATGCTGTCAGAGTTCTCTTGCTGGTTTCCTCTCAACTGAAAGTTAATCTGTTTGTTCAAGGCAAATAGGTTTGTGGTGCACCTGCTCTCCTTGCTGGAAACTCTCCTGTTTAGAGAGAAGAAGGAGCGGTCCATAATGGCACATTTGTTTCTTATTTCTGAAGATTGATATGGCAGGAGAAGGGTGGATGCATTGAAATCCTATAATGTAGCTGCTTTCTGTTATGCCATTCCCCTGTGGTTGTCAGAGTCCAAGCCATTGTGGGGGGATCTTTGTGTGCAGTGGTGGGTTGTCTCCCAGACTGCCGCTGGAAGCTTGTGGGGTGGGTGCTGGGTGAGTCCCTCTCCACAGAGGCAGGCATTTCAGGAAATTGCTCTGGCCGGGTCTCCCCATGGCAGTGGCAGTGGCTGCTGGCAAGGCTATCTAGGCGGTGGCCATGGGTATCAGGGCTGCTGGCATTCACTCCACCCAGGTCCAGGTGTAATGGCGGCATGTGGCAGGGGACATCTTGTGGCTAGCAGGTATGTGGTGGAGTGCTGGACTTCAGCTACAGTGCTGGGTAGTGCTGTGGAGGTGTGGTCCCCTGGGTGGCTTGCAAGGGTTTGGGGTCTGGGTTTCTGGATGGCTGGGGCTCTCTCCCCATGCAAGTCTCACTGTTACTGTTACCATGGGACCTCTCAAGTTGCATTAGCACCTACTCCATTTGAATTCCCTCGTAGGGAGGCATTTGGCTCCTGGTCATTGAGGTGCATGAGTGTGTCTGCTTTCCCTGCTCCCTCCTCGGCCTGGCTGGGGTCATGTGCAGGCAGTTGTAGTGAAGCTGATCTCTGTTTTGACTGGGTGCCTCTGACTCGAGAGGTTAGAATGGCATCAACTGCAGCTACCCAGGAACAGAAGCCAGTGGGTCCCTGATGAGCCCACTTTCCAGTGCAATGTTACTACAAAGTCTCCAAGTAGTTCACTGGTCAGTACAGAGGCCTGTGGTGGTGGTGGGGGCCCCCTCACAGCTTGGGTCACAGTATCTGTGGGGGGAACATGGAGACTGGCATTGTCTCTTTTGTCCCTTCCCCGTGTGTACACATCTCCCTCAGGTTCCTTCTTGTCTTGGAAAGTAGATCTCCCTGTCCCCCTCTCTTTTACTCTGAATGTCTCCCATCACTTCTCTGATGATTTACAATGCTCTCTCCAAGAGGGCCCACCTGTGTGGGCATCTACTTGCAACTTTTCTGTCTGGATCATACTATTTTGATTGCAAACTTAAGAACTGCTGTTTGGACTTCATCCTTAATTTATGTTATTTTTCTTTTTGAAGTACCACACAGAAGATATTTTACCTATGATTAGTGCATTATAATTTATTTTATTATAAAAAAATTATTGATTTTGACTAAAATCCTAAGTGGCTTAAATAATATACTATTGGGGTAGAGGGGATGGGAAAACTCTCACTTAATGGGTGCGGGGTGCACAGTTTTGGGGGATATCCACGATTGTAGCTCTAACTTTGGCAGTGCATAGGCAATATATATAACCAAAGTGTTGTACCCTCATAATATTCTGAAATTTAAAAAATAAATAAATAAATAATATACTATTAGGATCTGATGCTATTGGTAATGTATACTCATCATATAAATACAATCTGTTTGTAATAAAAAATTTAAGGCTGAAAAGACACATAAATTAGTTTATAGGCTATAAATAATGTCTTTACAACTTGATGTATATTAAAATGTTGAATATAGGGCATAGTATGAAACTTTGGAATAAACATGCATAATTGCTTCAGGGTAAATTAAGCTTATGATGATGCACTAGCCCCAATACGTCTTGTCCAAATACCTTCATTAAGGGCATATTAATTACTTCTTATAACAAATTGGAAACATGTTCTAGTATATTATTTAGCATAATGAAATGGCAAAGTTTAATGCATTAATTCTTTCTTTCTTTTTTTCTACCTCTTAACCAAATATGTTTTTGTTTTAAATGTTTCAAATAATTGACATCTAATAAATTCTCTAAATATAATACCTTGCAATTTTTAAATAACACAATATGCAAGGAAACAGTTAAAAAGAAAAAACTCCCACTGAAAATGCCACAAATTAAAAAAATAAATATTGAACTATGCAAAACTTTTGGTATAGTTGGCCAGCCCAGGTGGGTATTCAGCCTGATCATGAGTTTTCTACTTCCATTAATAGCACACTTTTCTCAAATCACCTTAGTTGCAATGATCCATAAAGTGAGAAAGCTGTTTGCTTTTTCATGCTTGACTTCTAGTGGAAAAATATCTTTGAATATTTCTTCCTGATTTTACAATTTTTTATATATATATGTAACTGAATATATATGTAATATATATTCTTAAATATTATATATACAGATATTTAAGGAGTACCAAGGATCTTTGTGGCATTGCATGTAATAGTGAAAACTGAAAACCAATCTATGTTTAGGATGGGGTAAAGTCAAATATATTATAGATGGAATACTATGCAGTCATTGGAAAACATGTTTGCACAAATTCAGAAAGTGCTTATAGATGTATATTATTATGTGAAAAAAGAGATACAGAGCAGTATTTTCTTATTGCCATTGAGAATACACTAAAACTATTAGCAGTTATTAACTTACGGGAGTTGGATTTCTGAAGACAGACATTTCATTTCCATTTCATATTTTCTGTGCTTTTCAGATACTTTGGGATATTTATTAAAAATTTTTATACATTTTTATACACACATAAAACTAGAAGAAAGTATGTCATTCATACTGAAACTGAGAAAATGATCTGAAATATTTTTATTTATTTATTTTTATTTAACAAACACCACCTATGGCAGTTACCATAGGCTCAGTTTTAGGCAAAGAGCTTTACTCATTTTATTCTCATAACAACCCTATAGAGTAGGTACTGTCACTATTTCCAATAAAGAAATTGAGGTACTAGGGTTTAACTTGTAAGTGGCAGATTAAGAATTCAATTTCAGGTAGTCTGGATCTAGACTTAATCACATGAGTGCTGCTTCTTATTACCTTATGATATTGCTTTTTCAGAGTGACAGGTTGAAGATAAATGACAAGTAAGTTCATAATCTGGAATGTCATAATAAAAGTCCATTCCATTCACTATATAGATGCAGATATAGATATGAATAAGGACAGATAGATTTAAGCAAATATAGATATGTATGTATGGATCTCCAACAATGAGCCTGGACTTTCCTCCTAAATTTAGTCTTTTTCTATTTTTCCTAATGATGAAGCAGGATGAATAACCACGGTCCAGAAATACTTTTCTCAACAAAGGACTATAGTAACCTGCTCCCCAAAGGACAAACAATAACATCGAAACAACAGCAATTATACCAGCAACGAGAACGTTCAAACCATTGAGCTTCTTCACAAAAAGCAAGATTATCATCCTAAAGTATTTGAGTGGTTTCAAATTGGATAGCATACATACATTTCTAACCCTGGACATTCTGGCTTTAAAGATTCAGCAAAATTAAAAATAAAGAGAGATTTTTCTTTTGTGTTTTGTCAAAGTTATCTTTCCAACTCTCTCAGGAACATCGAAACTTAACTATTGTCATTCTCTTTTCAGTTAATTCTAATCTAGAATGTCTACATATTGCTGTTGAAATGTCTTCTGCCTCTATGCCAAATTCTAGGAATTTTGGCTTAACTGTCCCAAGTTAACATCCTAATGTTACTTAAAAAAATTTGGAACCAGTGAATCAAATGTCAGTAATATGAAATTAGAGATAACCAATGAATATATTCCTTCGTAGAAAATATTTCTACTACAAACTAGTTAGATTTTAAGAAGTTGATGAAATATAATAGTGCAACCAGATATTAGTTAATACGTCAGATTACACTGCCTTTTCCCCCCTGCTAATTTGAGATGATTCACTGTAAATGTTAACTATTAAAACTTATGATTAGGAGCATATATAGACTTGTAATCTAGTGGTGTAAAAATGGACTGATGTTAAAATACGAAGCAAACCAATTAATATTAAACTTCCTGGCCATTTAATTAAAAAAATAAACTAGGTATATATGCTCACATAACAAGAGTTTGTATGATAATTGTGAAAGTATAGGAGACTACTTCAGGAGTCTTTGTGTTAATGTGCAAATTTAAATTAGAAAAATAAAGAAAAAAGAAAAGTCTCATATAATTAAATTAACCATTTCATTCCCTATGTGAAGGCATTGTTTCTTCTATGAGAAGTATTTTGTAACTATTCAAACTTTTAAAATGTTCTCATCTGTTTGAAGAATAAATTATGTAAGATTAAACTGGGGAAAATTCATCTTGATAAGTACATAATAGAAAACTACTTTTATTTTTTGCAATTTCAGAAAACAGTTCCTAAAGCTGTTTATTATATGATCAACAATAAGTAAATGACAGCAGTCATAGCTCTGTTTCATTTCTTTCTAAAATGTTTCTTCTTCAAATGATCTAAGTAAGGAAAATTTAAGTAAATAAGGTGGAAAGTAAAGTTTACAATTCCATTATGCTTCAATGTCAATGATTATAGTAAGCTGTATATAGTTACAATCTTCCTGTTGTGGAATGATGCTTATAATTTTTCAGAAAATATGTTACCTACATTTCTCATATCACTAAGATCTTTCTAACCACTCTTCCCCCCAGATTACTGATTGGCAATACTATTTATTATTGTTCTTTTTTTACTGCATGTACAAGACTAATAATTGAAATTCTAACTGATAGGAATTTAGACACCTTAAAAATAAAAACATTAATTATTTTTAGGAATGTTATTAGGTGCTTTTCAATTATATATATTATCATTTTACAAATAAGAAGATTGAAGCCCAAAGAAAGTCAGTCTTTTGTGTCAGGTTATACTAATTTCTTTATCTGAAATTTCTTTAATTTTTAAGGGAGTTCTCACTTAAAATATATGAAGTAATTAAAAGTCATATTAAGCCTAAAATTCAAAACAACTTTGGAAGTTAAATTGGATATAATTTATGGAAATTGCTAAGAAGATAGGCCAAAAAATAGTTTGAAAAGATTTTTAAAATAAAAATTGTTATTTTATAAGATAAGGCAAATTATAACTTTGATATAAATACGACCAGGAGAAAAATGTCTTAGAAGACAATATTAAAGTTTTTTATTCTCCCCCTTTTTTAGGCTTTAGTATTTTAAGTAATTCTTTTTTTGTGTACTACATAGTGCTTTTAATTGTCTCCTTTATCAGCAGTTAGAACCTGACAGAGACACAGTTAAAAGCACAATGTAGTACACAGGAAAAGATTACTTTTTCAATTTAGCAGTACTGATCATTAGTTTAAAATTAATTTGTTTAAACTACAATTACCAAATGTTGTGAAGCATAATTTCTTAAGTAGAAAATGCTTGGCATTAGAGCCAGAAAAAGCAGATTTTTTTTCTATCCTCTTTACCTTTGTTAGTACAACACTGCACAAATGGCTAATATTCTCTGAGCCTCAATCTTCTCATTTGTAAAATTGTAATATATCTAATAAAAAAGCACCAATTAATATTCCTGATGATAATTATAGTATTTATTTTTAAGATGCCTCAATTTTATCATTTGGAATTTCCATAATTACCAGGGTTTTCAGTAAAAAAGAACAAAAATGAATGGCATTAAGTAGTCAGTAATTTGGGGGAAAGAGTGATAAAGACCTTAGGGATATGAGAAATGAATGTGAAATATATCCTGAAAAATTCTAATGAATTCTTTCCAAGCTCTATTGAAAAGCAAAAAACACATCTAACACACAAGGACTCTTACAGACCCAAGGTGAAGGGATGGAAAAAATATTCCAGGCAAATGGAAACCAAAAGAAGGTAGATGTAGCCA
This sequence comes from Daubentonia madagascariensis, assembly GCA_023783475.1. Classification (NCBI taxonomy): domain Eukaryota; kingdom Metazoa; phylum Chordata; class Mammalia; order Primates; family Daubentoniidae; genus Daubentonia; species Daubentonia madagascariensis. The sequence continues at coordinate 3,671,019 of JAKFHU010000725.1, forward strand.
TTCTCACATCAGCTAAAATTGACCTTAAATAAACAATAGTAAAGAAAAACAAAGATGGTCATTATATAATGGTAAAGGGATCAATTCAATAAGAAGACATGACACCCCTAAATATTTAAGCACATAACACAGGAGCACCCACATTCACAAAAATTTTCTACTAGATCTAAACAAAGAGATACACAGTAGCATTGTAATTACCATGAACTTCAACACACCATTGACAGAACTGGACAGATCATCCAAGCAGAAAATAAAGAAAGAAACACTGGACTTAAATAAGACTCGAGAACAAACAGGTCTAACAGATATTTATAGAACATTTTACCCAAAAACTACTGGACATACATTCTTCTCATCAGCACATGGAAAATTCTCCAAGATTGATCATATCTCAGGCCACAAAACATGCCTTAACAAATTAAAAAAATAGAAATCATACCATGTATTTTCTCAGACCATAGTGGAATAAAACTAGAAATCAACTCCAAGTAAAACACTCAATTCTGCACAAATTCATGGAAATTAAACAACCTTCTGCTGAACAATTATAGGGTCAATAATGAAATGAAGATGTAAATCAAAAGATTCCTTCAACTGAACGACAAAGGGAACACAAGCTACCAAAATCTATGGGATTCAGCAAAAGCAGTCCTAATGGGAAAATTCATAGTCTTAAATTCATAGCCTACATCAAAAAGACAGAAAAATCACAAATTAACAATCTAATGACACATCTCAAGGAACTAGAAAGGGAAGAACAAACCAAACCCAAAGCCAACAGAAGAAAATAAATAACTAAGGTCAGAGTAGAACTAAATGAAACAATACAAAAAAAAAAAATACAAAGGATCAATGAAACAAAAAGCTGGTTCTTTGAGAAGATAAACAAAATTGATACACCTCTTGCTATATTAACCAGGAGTAGAAGGGAAAGGAGCCAAATAAGCTCAATAGGAAATGAAAAAGGAGATATTATAATTTATACCACAGATAAAATATCATCTGTGAATACTATGAAAATCTCTATGCACATAAATTTGAAAACATAGAGGAAACAGACAAATACTGGAAACACACAACCTCCAAAGACTCAATCAGGAATAAATAGAACTCCTGAAAGACCAATAACAAGCAAAGAGATTGAAGCAGTAATAAAAAATCTTCCAACAAAGAACAGCCCTGTACAAGATGGCTTCACAGCTAATTTTTACCAGATCAACGCAGAAGAACTGGTACCCATACTGCAGAAATTATTCCATAACATTGAGAAGGAGGGAATTCTCCCCATCTCATTTGATGAAGCCAGTATCACCTTGACACCAAAGCCAGGAAAGGACACAACAAAAAACCAAAACTACAGACCCATATCCCTAATGAATATAGATGAAAAATCCTCAAAAAATGCTAGCAAACCAAATTCAACATCACATCAAAAAAATAATCCACCATGACCAAGTGGGTTTCATCCCAGAGATGAAAGGATAGTTCAACATATGTAAACAGAAGCAAAAACAAAGACCACATGATCATCTCAATAAATGCAGAAAAGCATTTGACAAAATCCAACACCCTTTCATGATAAAAACCCTCAACAAATTAGTCATAGAAGGAACATATCTCATGATTATCAAAGCCTTATATGACAAACTCACAGCCAACATCATACTGAATGGAGAAAATTTGAAAGCATTACAACTAAGAACTGGAAAAAGAAAAGGGTGCCCACTGTCACCACTTCTATTCAACATAGTGCAGGAAATCCTAGACAGAGAAATCAGGCAAGAGAAAGAAATAAAGAATATCCAAAATGGGAAAGAGGAGGTCCAACTGTCACTTTTTGCTGACAATATGATGTTATGTCTAGAAAACCCCAAAAACTCCACCAAGAGACTCCAAAATTGATCAATAAATTCAGCGAAGTCTCAGGTTACTAAATCAATGTACACAAATCAGGAGCATTCCTATACACCAATAAAAGTCCAGCTGAGAGTCAAATCAAAGACTCAATACCATTCACTATTGCTACAAAGAAAAACAATACCCAGGAATGTACTTAACCAAGGAGGTGAAAGATCTCTACAAAGAGAACTTTTTGAAATACTGAGGAAAGAATTCTCAGAGGATACAAACAAATGGGAAAACATATCATGATCATAGATTGCTAGAATCAACATTGTAAAAATGTCTATGCTACCCAAAGTGATTTATGGATTCAGTGCCATCCCCATCAAAATACCAATGTCATATTTCACATATCTAGAAAAAATAATGCTATGCTTCATTTGGAATCATAAAAGAGTCCTAATTGCTAAAGCAATCTTAAGAAAACAGAAAAATTCTGGAGGCATCCCATTACCAGACTTTATACTGCAAGTCTATTGTCAACCAAAGGGCATGATATTGGCAGAAAAATAGAGACATAGACCAATGGAAAGGAACAGAGAACCCAGATATAAAACCATCCACATACAGTCAACTGATCTTTGACAAAGCAGACAATAATATACACTGGGGAAAAGAATCCCTATTCAATAAACAGTGCTGGGAAAATTGGATAGCCACATGCAGAAGAATGAAATAGGATCCATATCTCTCACTACCCCAAAAAAATTAATTCATGATGGATAAAAGACAAATATAAAGTATGAAACCATAAGAACTCTAGAACTCTAGAAGAAAATGTTGGAAAAACTTTTCTGGCTATTGGCCTCGGGAAAGAATTTATGAAGAAGACTCCAATAGAAATCAGAACAACAACAAAAATAAATAAATGGGACTTGATTAAATTAATAAGCTTCTGCACAGCTAAAGAAATAATCAACAGTGCAAATAGATAACTTACAGAATGGGAGAAAATATTCACAAACTATACATCTGATAAAGGGCTAATAACCAGAATCTACAAAGAACTCAAGTAAATCAGGAGGAAAAAACCAACAACTCCATTAACCAGATGGAGAAAAGACATGAACAAAAGTTTTTCAGTAGAAGATAGACAAATGGCCAATAAACATATGAAAAAATGCTCAGTATCACTAATCATCAGGGAAATGCAAATTAAAACCACAATGAAATATCACTTTACCCCAGTTAGGATGGGTTTTATTAAAAAGACCAAAAACAATAGATTCTGGCATGGAGGCAGAGAGAAATATACACTGTTTGTGGGACTGCAAATTAGTACAACCTCTATGGAAAACAGTGTGGGGATTCCTGAAAGAACTAAAAGTTGACCTACCATTCAATCCAGCAATCCCAATACTGGGTATTTACCCAAAGGAAAAGAAGTCATTTTATCAAAAAGACACCTGCACATGAATGTTTATTGTAGCACAATTCTCAATTGCAAAGATGGGAAATCAACCCAAGTGCCCATCAATTCATGAGTGGATTAACAAAATGTGGTATATGTATACCATTGAATACTGTGCAGCCATGAATAAGGATGAATTGATGCCTTTTGCAACAATTTGGATGGAACTGGAGACCATTATCCTAAGTGAAGTATCTAAAGAATGGAAAAACAAACACATGTACTCACTATTAAATTGGAACTAACCAATGAGCACTCATGTGCATAACAAAATTGATACATGTAACCAAAAACATTTGTACCCCCATAATATTTGGAAATAAATAAAAGAAGAAAAAGAAAAACAAAACAATAATTAAAAAAAAAAAAGCAAATCCTTAAATGCTTTTTCAGAAAAAACTGCATCATTGTACCCCTTAAGCATGCACAATTCTGCATTAAAAATACATTTAAATAGTTTGAATTAGACACTGTCAAAAGATCATGGATTATTCTCATTAAAGAATTACCTTTGAGCCAATTGAAGTTTCCAAAGAGATTGTTCATAAATGACTAATTAAGTTCTTATATCCAGGAAACTGGAGTTTACTTGTCAGTAAAGTGTATTTCTGAGTGATAAAAATATTTAAAATTATCTAACCACCACATTTAAATGTTAACTCATTCTCAGAATAATTATTCTTATATGTGGTTTCTCTTTGGATGTGAAAAAAGATAAAATAAAATGTGTATTCTTTAATAAATAGTATAAAAAGCAGAGATGAATGACAAAAATAATTTAAGCTAAGATAGTGAATATAAATATTGAATCAGCTGCTATCACAGCTGTAATGTTTTGTTCACTGATTTTAGCTGAACTTGTTTTCTAACATAATAAAAATTTAATATTATAATGGAGCTTTAGATTTTGGCAATCCGCCATTTAGTTATCCTGCACAACAACAACAACAAAAAGTTAGGGTAATATTTAGAGGCCAAATATCACATGCAAGAAAGAAAGAAATTGAGGAAGCATGGCTGGCGCCTGCCTAGGAAACATGCACTAAAACCCACTTGCCTAGGTTTTCCTTTTTAGCAAGACCCAAGGAAGAGGAGGCAAGCCTTGGGTCCAATAAAAATGAGAAATTATAACCAACAGAACCTGCATAAAGCTGGGACCCCCCTAAACGATGACTCCAGGAATATATAAACTAGAAAACTCAGCACAGAGGAGAGGAAGAGGAGAAATGAGCATATTATGGCCATCATACCGGGAGGATGGACTTACCAGAGATCTCCTCAAACTCTATAATCACAAGCCAGCCTTCAAATGGGTATCTGGCTAGAATTCATAACACACGTGAGATTAGATAACCCCCCAGCCACCCACCTACTAAGTTAAGAACTTAGTCTAAATTGATCTTCCTCATATAAGTATTTACGGAAATGAATGACAAATACAAATTATGTATGTAAGAATGACTTTCAATTCAGGCCTCATTATACTCATATAAAATCTTTAGGCCTCTTGTTATGACAGGTGGCCTATTCATCATCTGTGGCGAATGTATCTTGGTCTTGCTCTATAAACCTATCTTGCTCTTCCTCAATAAACTTCGTTGCACGCTGAAAAAAAAATTTTTTTAAATATACCTCTTCTTTCTCTCTGTATTTCTCTTATACACACACACACATACATGGAAGCAATTCACCATGAGCAAGAATCAGTGGGAAAAAGTGAATTTCATAATCAGAACCAACAATTTACAAATACTAAGTTTAGTAATTACGGGATATAAAGTAAAAACACTTAATATCAAAAAAAAGATGAATTAAAAGTTCAATGAATGGTTTAAACAGCAGACACTATTAAATAAATAGAAAATAAGTCAACTGGAAAATTATTTTGTTGGCTGTCAGAGAGGCAAAAAGACATAAAACATTCTACTAAGTTTATGAGACACCAAAAATAGTGAAATGCCTTAAGACATGATTGAGTTCTAGAAAAACATACTATTTAAAATGGAGAATAGACAGTATTTGAAAAGCTATATTTTAAGAATCATTGGAAAAATGAACCTTTGATTCAGGTAACCTACCATAGCCCAACCATGATTTAAGAACAGAATAAATCCATACCTAAACACATTATACTGAAATTTTGGAATATTGACGATTAAGAGAAGCCCTTAATGATAGCCTGGCAGAAATGACAGCTTCGAAAATATCTTTCAAGAGAGAATACAAACAAAGCTTTTGCAGAGCAAAAGAAACAATCAACAAAGGAATAGACAACCAACAGAATGGGAGAAAATGTTTGCAAACACCCATCTGACAAGAGATTAATACCTAGAATATATGAGGAGCTCCAACAACTAAGTAGGAAAAAATCAAATAATCCACTTAAAAATGGGCAAAGGATCTGAATAGACATTTCTCATAGAAGACATACAAATGGCCAACAGGTATATGAAGAAATTCTCATCATTAGTAACCAGAGAAATGCAAATGAAAAATACATGACATATCATCTCTCCTCATTTAAAATGACTTTTATCAAAAAGACAGACAATAACGAATGCTGGTGAGAATGTGGAGAAAGGGGAACCCTCATACACTCTTGGTGGGAATGGAAATTAGTGCAACTACTATGGAGAACAGTATGAAGAGTCCTCAAAAAACTAAAAATAGAAATACCATGTGACCCAGTAATCCCACTGCTGGGTATACATCCAAAGGAGGGGAATTCAGTATATCGAAAAGATCTCTGCACTCCCATGCTTATTGCAGCACTGTTCACAATAGCCAAGATTTGGAATCAACCTAAGTGCCCATCAGTAGATGAATGAATAAAGAAATCTTGGTACATGTACACAGTCGAATATTATATAGTCACAAAAGTATGAAATCCTGCCATTTGTAACAACATGGATGGAACTGAAATGTTACGTGAAATAAGCAAGCATAGGAAGACAAATCTCACATGTTCTCACTTCTATGTGGGAGCTAAATATTAAAAGAAATTGATCTCATGGAGACAGAGAGTAGAATGAGTTACCAGAGGCTGAGAAGGGTAGTAGGGAGGGGGCATAAAGTGTGGATGGTTAATGGTGCAAAAATATAGTTAGATAAATAGAATGACCATATTTGATAGCACAACCACATGACTATAATCAACAACAATAAGTTAGGGTAAACAACTAAAAGAGTGGAATTGGAATGTTCCTAGCACAAAGAAATGATAAATTCCTGAGATGGTGGATACCCCAATTACCCTGATTTGATTAATTCATATTGTATACCTGTGTCAAAGCATCACATGTACCTTATAGAGATATACAACTATTATATAATAATTTTAAAAAAAAGACACTTCAAATGCTATCAGTTTACTATTACAATGTTACTATTAGAACATTATCGAAAGGATGTTAAGGAAAAGTGGTCCAGGAGGAGGACCTATGATTCAAGGAAGAACAGTGTTCACAAAAAAGCGAACATGTGCACGTGTGCTACCTACACACATGTAGACTCAAAAAACACAAGGAACCATGATTCTTAAATGCTTTCAATAATAAGTAAAAATATTATGAAGCTTGGTTCATTGCTTTAAATTGTGTTGATTTGAAAGATTTATATTCAGCACAAATCAGTAAATCAGAAAGATAAGGAGATTTTTAAACATGGTTTCTGCTTCCATATCTCAATCAATTCAGATTAAGTTCTCAGGAACCTTATTATATTTTACTGTAGAAATGACCAATGCTTCTTACAAGAGTAAGATAAAGGGCACATTTACAATTTTTATAAGGAATGGACATTGTATTTCCAGTTTCTGAACTGTGTTAAAATTTGAGTAGAGAATTAAATGTTATTCTGAAAAGATTTCTGCATTTCAAAAACTTGCATTCAGAAATTCGCAATTCAAACAGTTACCCAAAAACTTTGTTTGGTGTAATTTAAAAATGATAATCTTAGGTCCCATAAAGTTGACTAAATTAATTGTAAATATAGATGAAGTCATAAACTACAGCTTTACAAATTTGTATGTGGACTGTGATCGCATATTAACGACCACATTTTCTAACGAAGGTACCATAACATAACATTCATTGTACTTTCAAATAATTAAAAATGATGTAAAATATTATAAAATTCTGACATTTTAAAAATTGATAAGCACTAATTTAAAATCCGATTATAAACCTTTTTTAAAAAATTGGTATAAATTTTAGCTCATTTAAAAAATATTTCTCTAAAATCTTTTTAAGACCACATAATTATTTCACTCTGATGAAGCACAAAGAATAATTAATGTATGTTAATTTTAAAACAAGTCAGAATGATTTTTATTTTATAATTATGAAAAACTCTCAGCATCTCAAAATAAGCTTAAGGAATTAAAAGCTCTGTTACAGCTCCAGTTCTGTCCTTTTCTCTAAAAAAAAAAACTTGTGAAGCAATTTTTAGAGATACCAAAGGTATCCTTACAAAGCATTGTATGCTTACGTATTGTTTCAATGTTTACTTAAGAGTTAAATAACTTATCAACTTATCAAGAAGTTTATAGACCATTGTGGCCCAAAGTTACAATCCATGCTGATTGTTACATAAGAGATATGTACGGGTTGGTATGTAATCTTAAAAAGCAAAAGCATAACAAATTTGAATGTAATAGGGGGAAAAAGTATATGAGAAAAAATGTTTTAGTTACATTTTATTGGTGAAAGAGACCCTAAAATTAGTTAAAACTTTCAGCTTCATTTTTTGTGACTACATGACAGAAAACTCTCATAATATAGTGAGAACAATGGGTAAGGAGACAAAAGTCAGCAATATCCTTACTCAATTTGACAATAAATGATGGTTGTCACCTTCATTAAGTGTTTTAACAACCTATTGTCTACTATGGTGTAAACTTGTTTACATCTTTTCCACAAAATTTTGTTTTTGTGGAAATGAATAAAAGAAATGAAACTTTGAGGGAGTTTAGTCAAGAATGCTTTCTTTTTCTGTGGCACTAGCCCAGGACTCTACAGGGCTTCTTTACCTTACACCCACTCTTCCAAAGGATAGCTACACACACAATTTGCATTTATATTCCCCAGAAAAGACATTTCCCAAAATTGCTGTGTTCGCTTCCACATATTTTTTGAGTCCCTTCAATTTGTCTGTGATCCTCCAGTTTTCAGACCTGTTGTCAACAATGCCCAATACAACTCCGACATTATCCTTTTGGGGTAAGCCCTCCTTGACATGCTCTCTGCTTCTCCTTTGCTAAGACCTGAGTAGAGTCTCTATATTATGATGCTCAGTTTTAATCTAACTCTTTGAAATGACTGGTTTTAGAAACTTACTCTGCTATTTTATTTCCTCACTCACTATATGTATTTTAAACTTTATTATAGTCTCCGTACTCTAGTTTTGTAGTAGGCAGGGAGAATAGGTGATGCTATATGTTCCCCTTGTTGATATTTATAGTTCATGGAGGATGTGCCAATATTTTTCTATGGAAACTGAGAAGTGAAAATATGAACTTTTTAAAAGTGGCCAGGCCAGTTATATAAACTGTTCCACATTTTAGTGTTGTCTGAGGGTTTTCTTATTGCATAGTTTACTTTGTTCCTCTATCCTTCCTATTTACTGTAATATAGAATTTAGATCTGAGTGAAACATTTTTTAAAAAATAAATATACATAAATCTATGTACTTCATTTGTCATCATAACGGGGGGTAAATAATGTAAGATTGTCTCAGGGTTAGTAAAACCAATTTCACTCTTGTCATTAAGTTGATGAAAGTCAGATGTCTCTGCTATAATTGTATATTGTTTCCTCTGCAGTTAGCAATTAATAGGAGGAAAAAGATTCAGTCAGCCACAAAGTATGTAATTGTGAGGATCTGAAAATTTTATGTGAATATGTAAAGAAAATATCTGAGAAACTCTCATTATCATCTCAAATAAACAGGGAGAAAAAAATTTGATTTCAACAAAACTTACAATTTTTATATTTAATTATCATCACTAAAAATGCCACTGAAATAGTAGTTTTATCAATAATATATTAGGTAGTTGAAAAATCAAGTAGATCATTTTACCTATATTTTTCAGAATTTCAACCGACAGGAATTGTGTAGTGTCCCAACATTAAAACTTTTCCTGATACCTCATTATATTAATTTTCTATTATTGCATTGCTTAAATAAATATGCAAGAAATTCAGGAAGGCAAGGCAGAAAAAAGATTATCCCACAAAACAGCATGTGATTTCTCAGAGAAATATAGGTGATAACTATATGAAAAAGGATCATGCTTACAGAATTAGAAAAGTATAACAAGCCCCAAGCAACTGAATAAGACAAACCACAAACTAAAGATTATAGATAAAAATTCCTCTAGGAATTTAACAATTTTAAAGAAAAAAAACATAACATTCAATGACCAGGAAACAATATCATAATATTTTTAACATTTTGACTGTTCTTTAAAATAGTTCGACCCATGGAAATAAAGAGAATGAAGTTGGTTGAAGAATATATGCTTAGGAATGTTTACTACCCTCACTGCCCCTCCCCTCTCTCATTGTTCTTAATGGCCTCTGGGAGCCATAGATAAGTAAATGAATCGGAATTAAAGAAAGGAGATTTCAATTGGGAGATGAAGCATAAAGAAGGTCATAGATATCTTGTAAAGCTATCAATTACGAATAGATTTGCAAAAAGGTACTAGTCTAACTCATATGATCTCAAAGGAGCCTTTGAAGGTCTTTGATTCTATTACACAGATATCATTCCATGATGGAATAACATAGTATTTATAGTAAGAAAATGGAATTTGTGTTCCAACTTTACCTTTGAATGCTGTAATATCTGAACAAATCACTTAGTCTCTGTTATTTCTTAATAACGCAGTTGAAATTACTCATAATTAACTCCTCAGGTTTCAATGAAGCTATATATCTTCACTGAAATAAATGTACCTAATAGTATAGCAACAAATATATTATACACATGAAATTACTATATTAGCTATATGTCAATAAATGTATAAATATATACATATATAATTGAATTTTCTGTAATTTTATATAGTTATAATTCTGTATATAATGCATCTATACAACATAGCTGTGTATTTGCTTCTTCTTTTTATTTAAAATATCTCCTGGATAATCCATTTTACAGATTATAATGTGATGAGAAGAATCTTTAGCAGCTCTGTATTTATAACACAGATTAAAAACCTGTGTTTTACCTATGTGAACTATTTAGAATTTTCTTCACACTCAATTAAATGAACAATTGAGTAATTTTATTTGGTGATAGACTTAATTAATCAGAGAACTCATGTCTGCTAGTGTGCCATCCACAACAGATTTTAGAGAGTTTGTTCTGTTACATGGGAATTTTGGTGATGAATATAATATATCTAAGTGGCATTACTTTACTCTTTCTAATTAAGTAGCTAATTTATTTTTTAATTGAAATGCATAGGAAATATAACATTAAGTGGATCAAAAGGGAAAATAAGTGTGCATAAATGAGATGAAAAGTAAATATTTGTAGTAACAGTACTTTATTTTTCTTTAGTTTCAAAGCAACCTATGTTAAAAAGTCTCGAAGATTCTTCTTTACGTTCATGTTCTATTTCTACATTCAAGTTACACAGACCTTGTATTAATCAGGATCTCAAGATAAAGAGACCAACAGAACCAATAATTTATATAAGAAAAACCCTTTTCACAACTAATATTTGCATTAATGAGTTATCAAGGATAAACTGAAGTTCAGAATCCCACTCCATAGACGTAGTTTGTGGTGTAGAGTTTGTTCAGTTTGTACAAATATGCCCAGTTAGAGATAAGGGTGTAGTAAAATTCACCTACTTCTCATTTCATATAACAGATTTAGTCAGTCTCAGCTAATTATTTTGCTATTCTTCCTAAAGTTATGATTTAAAGAACTTGTCTATATCATTTAAGAAGGTTATGTCTAACTTTAGTGGACACATCTAGATTATATTTGTCAGAGTCTCAGTATCCAACATGGACCTATTAAACTTGTATTATGTGTCAGATTAAAATGCAGTACAAGCAGAACTTGACTCAGGAATATTATATTGAGAAATGCATATTCAGGTCCTTTATTCACTTTTTAACGAAATTTGCCTTTTTTTGTGTGTGTGTTGTTTGTGTTCCTTGTATATTCGGGATATTGGTCCCTTGTCAGATAAGTAGTTTGAAAATATTTTTTCCCATTCTAGACATTGTCTTCACTCTCTTGATTGTTTCCTTTGCTGTGAAGAAGGATTTTAGTTTTAATATAGTCCCATTTGTCTATATTTGATTTTATCACCTGTGCTTTTGAAGTCTTTTCTGTAAAATCTTTGCCTAGAACAATGTCCTGAATCATTTCTCCTATACTACTTGCTAGGAGTTTTATAGTTTCAGGTCTTGCATTTAAGTTTTTAATCCATTTTGATTTGATTCTTTATATGGTGAGAAATAGGGGTTTAGTTTTATTTTTCTGCATATGAATATCCAGTGTTGCCAGCATCATTTATTGAAGAGACTGGATAGTATTGGTGATTTTGTCAAAAATGGGTTGGCTGTAAATGTGTGGATCTATTTCTGGGTTCTTCTCTCTTCTGTTCCATTGGTCTATGTGTCTGTTTTAATGCCAGTACCATGCTGTTTTGGTTAATATAGCTTTGTAGTATATTTTGAAGTCAGGTAGTATGATGCTTTCAGCCTTGTTCTTTTGCTTAGGATTGCTTTGTCCATTCAGGGTATTTTGTGGTTCCATACAAATTTTAGGATAATTTTTCTATTTCTGTAAGTAATGGTATTGGTATTTTGATGGGAATTGCATTGAATCTGTAGATTACTTTGGGTGGTATGGTCATTTTAACAGTATAAATTGTGCCTGTCCTTGAGAATGAATGCCTTTCCATTTTTTTGTTCTTCAATCTCTTTTATCAGTATTTTGTAGTATTCTTTGTAGAAGTCTTTCACCTCCTTGGTTGAATTTATTCCTAAGTATTTTTTGAAGCTTTTGTAAATGGAATTGCTTTCTTAATTTCTTTTTCAGCTAGTTCATTATTAATGTATGGAAATGTTATTGATTTTTGTATGTTTAGTTTGTATCCTGTAACTTTACTGAATTTGTTTATCAGTTATAATAATTTTTTAGGTGGATTCTTTAGGTCTTTCTACATATCAAATCATGTCATCTGAAAAAAGAAACAATTAGACTTCCTCTTTTTCAATTTGGATGCCTTTTATTTCTTTCTCTTGACTTATTTCTCTGGCTAGAACTTCAGGTATTATGTTGAATAAAAGTGGCAAAAGTGGGCATCTTTGTCTCCTTTCATTTATTGCAGGAATGGCTTTTAGCTTTTTCCAATTTAGTATAATGTTAGCTATAGATTTGTAATATATGGCCTTTATTATGTTTAGATATGTTCCTTCTATGGCTAACTGTTGAGAGATTTTATCATGAAGCTATGTCAAATTTTACCAAATGCTTTTTTTGCATCTATTGAGATGATCATATGGTTTTTTGTCCCTCATTCTATTGATATAATATATCACATTTTTTGACTTACATATGTCAAACCATCTTTGCATCCCTGGGATAAATCCCACTTGATTATGGTGTATTGTTTTCTTAATATGTTGTTGAAATCAGTTTGCTGGCATTTTTTTGAAGATTTTTGCATCTATGTTCATCAGAGATATTGTCCTATAGTTTTCTTTTTTTGTTGTGTCCTTGTCTGATTTTGTTATCAGGGTAATGCTGGCCTTGTAGAATGAGTTAACAAGAACTTCCCCCTCTTCATTTTCTTTGGAATATTTTGAGAAGAATTGATGTTAGCTCTTCTTTATAAGTTTGGTAGAACTCAATAGTACAGCCATCCAGTTCTGGGTTTTTCTTTTCTGGGAGCTTTTTATTACTTGTTTAATCTAATTATTCATTATTGTTTTGTTCAGATTTTCTATTTCTTCCTGGGTCAATCTTGGTAGGTTTTATGTGTCCAGGAATTTACACATTTTCTCTAGATTTTTTAATTTGTTAGTATATAGTTGTTTATAATAATATCTAATGATCCTTTGTATATCTGTGGTATCAAAAGGCATATGGCCAACAGGTATATGAAAAAATTCTTACATCACTAATCATCAGGGAAATGCAAATAAAACCTTAATGAGATATCATCTCAACCAAGTTAGAATGGTTACTATCCAAATGACAAAAAATAACAAATGATTGTGCAGTAAAAAGGAAACTCTTATAAAATGTTAGTAGGAAGGTTAATGAGTACAACCTCTTTGGAAAACAGTATGGAAGTTTCTCAAAGAAATAAAAATAGAACTGGATTTTTTGATAAAGGAAGTATAGCCAAAGAGACATAGTGATATGAGGGTGAGTATTTCACAGAAGTGTGCATCTCTAGACAGGAACCAAGATATAAATTCACATTCCTCTTTGTACATGTAGCTTTGTAAAACAACCTTCATAAATGTCTCTGCAGTTAGGAGATGCAGTCTCAAGTACCTGCCACCCTTGACTCAAGACCTTCTTTAGACAGCCAATGCAATCTTCTCCTTTCAGTCACAATTTATGACACCAGTACATTGGCATAACATCTATTTTTCCTGCACTGCCAACCTTCTCTCTGTCTATTGCTTTACTGATCCTTTAAAGGGAATAATTCTGTAGCAGGAGTCGTATTCTTGAGATGTAGTTCCAAAATTCACAGCCTACTGAACTCATCTACAAATTATTGTCTTCAATTTAAAAATTCTGAGTTGAAAATCTATGCTAACTTATTTTTTAGACACTTGCTTTAGTTTTCAAAGAAGCTATCTTATGCTAAACTCCTAGGTGGAAAAAAATAAGCATTAGTCTTTCAAGATGTTAATTATTAATGCTTTTATAAAGGCTAATTTATGTTTGGAGATAATTTGTGATAGGTAAAAATTTCACAGAAATGTTTACATCATGGGGATTGTTTCCTTTAATATATGTTATAATGTACAATGCTTCACCAGATAAAAATAGATTCAATATTCAATATTTTTAGGTTACAAAATTTTAAAAATCATTCACTTTTATTGTTTTATTTTGGAGTTATCAATAGTAGAAAACAATTGATTTTAATATAGCACATATATTTTAAATTCTGATGTTTTGTGAAAAACAACCAGTTGAAACAAGAAAAGTGGACCAAGTGACTGCAATTTATTTCTTTCTAAATTATTTTTTTTTTCTGGCTGCCCTACATTTCTAATATATGGTTACTGAGACCAATATATTGCTTATGGAATTAAATAAATTACCAATTCAAAAGAACATTCTAGTTATATGGCATTAATCAATTACTTATCTTCTCTTCCTAACAGCAAACAAAGTTTTCAAATTTATGATAATACTGGGAAGACAGTGGAGGAAAATGGCAGAATAGGACTCTCCAGCAAGTGTCCTCCTGCAGAAACATCAACTTGAGCAATGATCCATGGACAAAAGCTCCTTCATAAGAGCTAAGGAAACCAGATGAGAGACCACAGTACCTTGCTATAGCACAATAATAAGAAAAGATACATTGGAGAGGGTAGGAAAGGCAGTTTTACATTACTCATGCCACCCCTTCCCCAACCCCGGGCAGCACAGCCTGGAGAGATGTACCATATCACTGGGGGAAAGAGAAGGAAATAAGCAGAAGACTTTGCTTTGGACCCTAACACTGGCCCTGACATAGTAAAAGTCAGCACCATGAGAACCCCACAGCTCCTGACTCCAGGTCAGTACCCATGAACTGAGTGTCCAGATCTGACTTGGTGCTAGGCAAGAATCCATAGCCCCTGTGAGGTGAAATAGATTTCCAGTGTGCACCCCTGCTGACCAAGTGCAATGGCCTTTGGTTCTGAATAGCCCTTAGTAGGAGGCAGGCCTCAGTGAATATGGGCTTTGAACACGCTTGAACTCTACTCTAGCCTCAGTAGCCACAGGATTCCATCCCAGGATCATGCCGGCTGCAGCAAAGACAGGTTTATGGCCATTCAGGGCCAGAATAGCCACAGTAGTCCTGGGCTTAGGGGCCATACCAGACAGCCTGCTCAGAATCTCTAGACAGTGTTATTATTGAAGGGCATTCCCAGATGAAGCCAGTTGGTGAAGACTGGAATAAACACCCACTTCTTCAAATGTGCAGACGTGAACAACAGCCACAACGATCAAGAACAATCAGGGAAACATGACGTCACTATACAGACAAAATAAGGTACCAGTGACTGATCCTAATAAAATGGATATTGATGAACTGTTTGACAAAAAATTCAAAACAACTCTTTTAAGAAAGCTCAGTGAACTTAAGAAAAACAAATCAATGAAATGAGGAAAACAGTAAGTGAACAGAACAAAAAAATTAATATAGACAAAAGATTGTGATAATCAAAAAATTAAACAAAATCCCAGAGCTTACAACTGCAATGAACAAAATTTTAAAAATGCAATAGAAAACATCAACAACAGAATTTATCAAGCAGAAGAAAGAATCTGTGAACTTGAAGATAGGCTATTTGAAAATACACAACCAGAGGAGAATAAAGAAAAAGGAATGCAAAGGAATAAACAAAGCTTATGGGATTTATAGGACAGCATCAGAAGAGCAATTATTCAAGTCATAAGGATCCAGAAGGAGAAGAGAAAAACAAAGGGTCAGAAAGTTTATTTAAAGAAATAATAGCAGAAAACTTTTCAAGCCTAGAGAAAAATATAAATATCCAGGTACAAGAAGGTCAAAGGTATCCAATCAGATATAGTTTGAATAAGACAACAGAAAGACAGACTATAATCAAACCATCAATGATCAAAACCAAAGAGAGGACCTAAAAGCAGCAAGAGAAAAAAAAGCAAATAACGTAAAAGGAAGATCCAATATATCTAAAGCAGACTTCTCAGAAGAAACCAGACCAAGAGAGAATGAAATGATGCATTCATAATACTAAAGGAAAAAAATAAAATAAACTGTCAACAAGGATCCTGTACCTACCAAATATGTCCTTCAAAAATGAAAGAGAGATAAAAACTTTCCCAAACAAAAATTGAAGTTCATCACCACCAGACCTGACTTACGAGAAATGTTAAAGGGAGTTTTAATGCTAAAAGGAAAGAATGATAATGAGTGACATGAAAACATCTGAAGAATAAAACTTACTGCTAAATGTAGGTACACAGACGAATTCAGAATGCTTTCATATTGTAATGGTTGCTTGTAAATCATATCTTTACTATGAACTTTAAAAAGCAAAATGATTACAAATAATAACTTCAATACTATATTAAGAAATATGCTAAATAAAAAGATGTAAATTTTGATATCAAAAATTCACAATGTGGGGGACAGATTGGAATAAAAATGTAAAGCTTTTTTTTGTGATTAAAGTTAAGTTGATATAAACATAAAATGACTTATTAAAACTATAAGATATTTTTGGTAAGCCTATTGGTAACAACAATGTAAAAACCTACAGTAGATAAGCAAAAAATAAAAAGCAAAAATCAAAACATACCACTAGGGAAAATTACTTAAACAAAGGAAGATAGCAAGAGAGGAGGAAGGGAAGAAAGGATATACAAAACAACTAGAAAATAATTAATAAAATGACAGTAGTAAGTCTGTACCTATCAATAACCATCTTGGATGTAAATGGATTGAATTCTCCAATCAAAAGACATAGAAGGGCTGAAAAAAAGAAATGACTCAACTATATGATATCTACAAAAGACTCACTTCAAACTGTAAAGACACTGATAGACTGAAAGTGAAGGAATGAAGGAGGATATTCCATGCAAATAGTAACCAAAAGAGAGCTTTATCATGTCAGTTAAAACGGACTTTAACTCAGAAACTGCAAAAAAGAAGAAAAGAAGGTCATTATATAACAGCAAAGGGGTCAATCCAGCAAAAGCATATAACAGTTATAAATGCATATGCACCCAAAATTGGAGCACATAAATATATAAAGCAAATATTAATAGATCTAAATAAAGAGATGAACTGAAACACAGTAATAGTAGAGGACTTCAATACTCCCCTTTCAGCAATGAACAGATCATCGAGACAGGAAATTAACAAGGAAGTATCAAACTTAAAATACACTTTGGCTAACAGACATATACAGAACATTCCATCGAACAACTGCAGAATACAAATTCTTCTCAAATGGACATGGAGAATTCACTAGGATAGACCATATGTTAGGTCACAAAACAAGTCTTAACAAATTTAAGATTGAAATTACATCAAGTGTCCTTTCTGACCACAGTGGTATAAAGCTAAATTAAATAACAAGAGGAAATTCAGAAAATTTATAAATACGTGGAAATTAAACAACATGTTCCTGAACAACTAGATCAATGAAGAAATTAAAAGTTAAATTTCAATATTTCTTGAGACAAATGAAAATAGAAAAACAACATACCAAACTCATGGGATGCAGAAAAACAGTTCAAAAAGGGAAATTTATAGTAATAAATGTGATATTCTTTTAATATTTGTCCCCTTCAAATTTTGTGTAGAAATTTAGTTACCAATGTGGCAGTATTGAGAGGGGGTCTTTAGGAGGTGATTGGGTCATAAGTGGTCTGCTGTTATGAATGGACTAACCTATTCATGGATTAATGGGTTAATGGATCAGTGGGTTACGATGAGAGTGGGCCACGATGAGAGTGGGCCTGGTGACTTTACAAGAAG
Source organism: Daubentonia madagascariensis (assembly GCA_023783475.1). NCBI lineage: Eukaryota > Metazoa > Chordata > Mammalia > Primates > Daubentoniidae > Daubentonia > Daubentonia madagascariensis. The sequence continues at coordinate 3,689,072 of JAKFHU010000725.1, forward strand.
AGCAAGAGCGACCTGAGCTAGTATGGTCAGCCCTCTCACCATGTGATGCCCTATGCCACCTAGAGATTCTGCAGAGAGTCCCCACTAGAAAAATGGCCCTTACCAGATGCATTCCCTTGACCTTGGACTTCCCAGCATCCAAAACTGTAAGAAATAAATTCTTTTTCTTATAAATTATCCAGTTTCAGATATTCAGTTTTAATCAACAGATAACGGATGAAGACAGTATGCCTACATCAAAAAAGTACAAATATATATTCATATATTTCAAATAAACAACATAACATTGCATCTCAAAAGTGACAAACAAGTACACACTAAACCCAAAATTATTAAAAGGAATAAAATCATAAAAAACAGAGCATAAATAAATGAAATAGAGACTTGAATGGCAAAAGATCAAGGAAACAAATAGTTCTTTGAAAAGACAAACAAAATCAACTAAACTTTAACGAGATTAAGAAAAAGAGAGCAAGGAGGACATTATGTTAAGTTAAATAAGCCAGAAATGGAAAGACAAATATTGCATGTTCTCACTTATATGTAAGAGCTAAAAAAATAACTGAACTCATAGAGATACAGAGTAGAATGATGGTTACCAGAAAATGAGAAAGGAGTGGAGGGGGGAATAAAGAGGGGATAATGTTATATAGAAGAAATAAGACCTAGTGCTCTATAGTATAATGGTTAAAAATAATTTATTCTATATTTCAAAATAACTAATAGAGTGAAATTAGAATATTCCCAAAACCATGAAATGACAAATGCTTGAGGTGATATATATACCAGCCACCTGATTTGATCATCATACATTGTATGCTTATATCAAAATATCACATTTACCACATAAATATGTACAACTATCGTGTATCCATAATAATTACAAATAAAAAATGTAAAAAAGACTATTCACCATGATCAAGGAAAATTTATCCCTGAGTTGCAAGAATTGATCTACACAATTTAGTAAATGTGATGTATCACATTAACAGAGTGAAGGACAAAACCCATATAATCATTTAAATAGATGCAGAAAAATTAAGTATAGAAGAAATGTGTCAAAATAGAGACCGTATATGACAACCCACTACTAATATCATATTCAAAAGGGAAAAAAATGAAATCTTTTCCATTAAGATCCAGAATAAGACAAGGATGCCCACTTTCATCAATTCTATTCAACATGGTACTGAAAGCTCTTGGCCATCACAATTAAGTAAGAGACATAAATAAAGGGCATCCATATTGGAAAGTAAGAAGTTAAATTGCCCCCACTTGCAGACAACATGATCTTATATATAGAAAACTCTAAAGATGCTACCAAAAATCTGTTGGTACTAATTAACATATTCAATAAAGTTTTAGGATACAAAATGAACAAACAAAAATCAGTAGTGTTTCTATATTCTAATAATGAACTATCTGAAAAAGAAATCAAGAAAACTCCCATTTACAACAGCATAAATAGATAAAATATTTAGGAATATATTTACCCAAGGATGCTAAAGATCTGTACACAGAAAGCCATAAAAATTGACAAAAATTGAAGAAGACACAAATAAATGAAAAGATATCCTGTGTTTATTGATTGAAAGAATTAATATTTTTAAAATGTCCATACTACCCAAAATGATCTACAGATTCAATGCATTCCCTAACAAAATATCAATGACGTTGTTCACAGAAGTAGAAAAAAAAATCCTGAAGTTCATAGGGAACACAAAAGACTCCAAATAACCAAAGCAATCTTGAGTAAAAGGAACAAAGCTGTAGGCATCACAATACATAACTTCAAAATACACTGAAAAGCTTTATGAGCCAAAAACCCACAATGGGGAAAGAACAGCCTCTTCAATAAATGATGTTGGGAACACTGGTTATCAAAATGCAAAGGAATAAAAGTAGACCTCCATCTCTTACCATATACAAAAATCAAATCAAAATAGATTAAAGACTTAAATGTAAGACCTGAAAGTATGAAACTTCTAGCAGAAAACGTAGGGGAAAAACTGCATAACACTGGTCTGGGCAATGATTTTTTTGGATATAACCTCAAAACCATAAGCAACAAGAGCAAAAATAGACAAATGAGATTTAATCAAACTAAAAATCTGCACAGCAAAGAAAATAATCAACAGAATAAAGAGACAACCCACAGAATGGGAAAAATATTTGCAAACTGTGTATCTGATAAAGGGTTAATATCCAAAATGTATAAGAAAAACAAACAACTCAATAGCAATAAAACAAATAACCAGATTAATAAACAGGCAAAGGATATGAATAGAGATTTTTCAAAAGAAGACGCACAAATCACTAGCAGGTATATAAAAAGTACTCAACATTAGCAATTTTTAGGGAAATGAAAATAAATATCACAATGAGATAATAAACTCACAGCTGTTAGAATGACTATTGTCAGAAAGACAAATGGCGAGAAGGTGGAGAAAAAGGAACCTTTGCACGCTGTTGGTGGGAATGTAAATTTATACAGTCATTGTGCAAAACAGTATGGAGATTCATTAGAAAAATTCAAAGTAGAACTATGAAATGCTCCAGCAAACCCACTACTGAGTATGTATTCAAAGGAAATGAAATCGGTTTGTCAAAGAGATATCTACATTTTCATGTTTATTGCAACAGTACTCACAATACTCAAGATATAGGTCAACCTGTGTGTCCATCAACATATGAACTGATAAAGAAAATTTATCAGTGTGTGGTATATATACACAATGGAATACTATTGATTAATAAAAAAGAATGAAATTACGTCTTTGGGGACAACATAGGTGAACCTGGAGGAAAATATCTTAAGTGAAATTGCATACCACAGAAGGACAAATACTGCAGAATTTTACTTATATGGGGAATCTAAAGAAGTTGATGTTATAGAGGTAGAGAGTAGAATGGTGATTACTGGAGGCTGGGGCGGTGAGGGTAGGGGAATGTTGGGGAGATGTTGGTCAAAGGATACAAAATCACAGTTGGATAGGAGGAGTAAGTTTAAGAGATCCATTATATAGCATGGTGACTATAGTTATTGACAATATATTGTACTCCTGAAAAATGCTAAAGTAGCAGATGTTAAATGCTGTCACTGCAAAAATGATAACTGTGAGACAATGCAGTTTTATTTAGCTAGATTTAATCATTCCACAATGTCTATGCACTTCAAAACACATAGACAATAAATACATACAATTTTATTTGTCAATTTAAAATACACAGACTTAAAAAATAAAGACAATACCAACTTCACTGTGTGAATTAAATAAAATAATATATAAAAAAGGCAAGGTCTCTGCAATACAGTAGTGTTAAATATGACATTTTTGTGCATGTAATTATGGTTAACTGATATTGATAAATGGAACCCCAAAACACGAACTAGTCCATTTTGCTTGTAAAACTTTCTAAAAATTTTTTTCTCCACCATTATTGTTCACTAACTTTTAAAATTGTTTTCTTTTTTACTGTTTGAAGAACAATTCGCCATCTGCCATGTCCTGATATGGAAACTAATTGCTAATGAATGTGGCTGAAGTCCACAGGATGATTGAGGATTCCTTGAAGTCAGTCTTTGTGACAACCTCTTTTCCATATCTGTGACTGATTACTTCTATTTGTGTTCACGTGTTGCTTCACCTGATAGTTGTGAAATGCACGGAATTTTGTTTCATAATTCATAAAATAATTATGAAGCTCAATATTCCTGAAAAAACAATTCTTCTGAAGAAAGTTCAAAGTCTGAACTAAATTAGGAAGAAAGTGTTAAATCTGCTGCACCAGAATTGCCCACCTGGATGCAAAATGAGACTGTAAAAATCTTGAAAATGTTTAGATACCTAAATGTGGAACTTATCCATTATCAGGAAATTCATTCTTCCTTGCCTGCACTACTAGCTGGCATTCTGACAGTACATTGTCTGTGTTAAATTATATTATTTAGTGATCTTTTTGAAATGAAATTAATTAGTGCTGAAGGATGAGAATGTGAAAGATTTTCATACAGTATGAGAATAGCTGTGATTCGCTGACTGGTATTACTCTAATTTAAATGTCTCTCCTCAATTTCAGGAGACAACATTTCTTTATATATTGACAATTGCATAGAGTAAATTCACTTAGTTATTCATCTAATTTCAAATTGTACAATTACCTAAATACTAGAGAGTCATCTTTTCAGGTATTTTCCTAAGATGAAAGTGTATTACTAATTCACACTGCTGGTGTACCCTTTATTATTGTTTATAGATGCAAGAATAAAGATCATCATCTGCACATAGAACAGGTTATGGATTATTAATTATGTAACAATAACTGACACATAAATGGAGAAAACTAAAGGGAACTAAATTAACGAGATTGTGGCTATCATCGTACTTAACTTTTTGAAGCTCACTGACCTTCATTTCATTTGATATTACAATTGGTGTAATCCTGCCAATTATTTACTTTCACAAATGATTTGTTCTTGAAGCTCTCTATGATTTTCTGTGACCAACGGCACATTGTGCCTCTATTAGATAAACTGCTGAATCATGATTTGCTTAATGTTTACATACTTTATCTCCATTTTAAGTTCTAAGATTTTCTTAACATAGGTATGAATCAAGAACTAGTTAATAATCTCTCAATTTGTCTATCTCTCTCTTTTTTTTTTCTAAAATAAAAAGAGCTAGAGTGGAAAAAATGAGATCTTTCTCTTAATTATTCTGGCTTTACTTACTTTTTTCAATAATTTCCGTGACTTTTCTATACATTCCTAATTTATCTTTTTATATTTTTGATTAGAACATTAAAAACATTTCTCAAAATAACTTACTGATAAAACAGCCAGAACTATCTGCTTGGCTAGACAGTGTTGCCACACAACCACTTGTTCTGATTTAAGGTAGTCTCCATGCTCCAATTTCTAAATCCAAATCCTACAATTCTGGGAACAACATAACAGCATTTGCCACCATGATAGTATATGTTACCCAAAGGAATGGTAGCAGCAATAAAATCATATATTCCTTTCCCACAAAAAGCTAAGACCAAAATTTTCAGCACTCAATAGCGCAGGGTACCTTTTGTGTTTATATTTCAAAAAATATCCCTGGGTAGTAAATGACTAAAGTTTCTGTTAATGAAAACATTACCTGAACTGAAACTTTATTTTTGAAATACAATTCCATGAAACAATAAAAACACTAAGAGACTCTTAAAAGCCACTTTAAAAGGTTAATCTTATAACAGAAGTTACAGGTGGAGATCTATTTAATCTAGTCTCTTTATTGGCAATATAGTTTCCTTAGCATAATATGTTTCGTCAGAGATTGCTGCCTCTTCTTAGTTTCCCAGCTACTCTGGTGTCTAAGGGAAAAAAGGAGGGAGGAGCTACATATTATACAAACAAATTAGAAAAAAATTCTGGTAAGGGAAAATAAAAACTTGAAGTATAAAGTAAGTATTGTATAATTTTTAAAAAATATTCTGGTCTTCAAGTTAAGTAATGCACATTTTTCTTAAACTGATACTAAACTATCAGCCTGACTAAGAAAAATGAGCTACACCTCAGGATCTCAAATGTACACTTTTGCCAATAGTATCTTATTATTATTTTATCAATCAAAATTTCTTTCTTTTTATTTCCTATTAATTTTTTAGTGTGATGTTGTTAGACTGAAGAAAGAGGTTTAATTTAGTTTCCTCAACCAGAAGCTTGAATGTGTATCACAGTCACTTGAAGAATATTTTAAAAATATAGAATCTTGGTTTCATCCTATACATACAGAATGAAATTTCATGAGTGAGGTAAAGTGATCTTATTTTTCAACCTCTGCATATGGCTCATATTCCACCATAAGCAATGATAAATCAGCATTAACACCAGTAGCAATGAATGATTAATAGTATTGTATGTGAAAGGGCTGTCGTTTGTAGGCTGAAAATATAATGAAAACCTCTGAGTGATAGCTGGGGTATTGTGAGAATATAATACAGATCGTTCAGTCAGACACAATGCACAGATGATGCTTTTTTAATCAAAACATTAAAAATGAAACAACAGAATGGATAAGGTAAATGATTTATCAACCCTTCCTTATATCATAAGTTCTGTTGGCCACTATATATACATTGTATCATTATTCTTAACAAAAATTCCAAAAGAGAACTATTTGTATTTAAATTATTCTGATATGGTTATAGACTCTGAGTTTTTACTATATTCCCCAAAGTTATTTACCTAACAATTACATCTATTTTATTTAAAAGCTTATGCATTCTATTCTATCATATATCCTGTGATAAACTTTTAAAAGAGTAGCCTTTAAATAGAAGTTCTAATGTACTGTTGTTAAAATTATACTACACCTAAAAAAGGATTCTAAAAGTCTTAACGGAAAATACTGTTCTAGCTTAATCATACTATTAAGAAATAACCACTTGAAAAAGTGGATATAATGAGATTTTAGGAAAGAAAATGGAATCTGAAGTCTTGGAATCTCTAACTGCCAAAGAATGGGGGACATGTTTAGCCATGTACGTTTGTAGATTTGAGAGAAACATATAAGCAAAAAATAACTACAAAATAACCAGGAAAAAGATTTAGAAATCTACATTTATGGTTTCCTGAATGGTATTTTTAGCCAACAAATTATTCTCAAAGTAAGAAGTACCCTTGAATAAAGATCAAATTCAGGGAATTTCCAGTACAATGTAGGATTTCCAGGGCAAAGTTTAGATCAAATATGCAGTGCTAAGCTCTAGCAAAAAACTGTTAGAACTAAAAAACAAATTCAGTAAAGTTGAAAGATACAATCAATAGTGTTTCTATACAGTAACAATGAATTATCCAAAAAAAAATGCAAGAAAATAATCCCATTTACAATAGGATAAAAAGAAAGAAAGAAAGAAAGAAAGAAAAAGAAACAAGAATAAATTTAACCAAGGAGGTAAAAAATCTCTACACTGAAACTATAAAACATTGGTGAAAAAATTTGAGGAAGACATACAGAAATGAAAAGATAACCCATGTTCATGAAATGTAAAAATCAATACTGTTAAAACATCAATATTACACAAAGTGATCTATAGATTCAATGAAATCCCTATCAAAATTCCAATAACATTTTTCACAAGAATAGAACAAAAGTAAAAACAAACTTAAAATTTGTATGGAACAAGAAAAGACCCGGAATAGCCAAAGCAATCATGAGGAAGAAGAGCAAAGTTGGAGGCATCACACCATCTGATTTCAAAATATGCTGCAGAGCTATAGTATTCAAAACAGCATGGTACTGACATAAAAAACAAACACATGGGCCAATGGAACAGACTGAAGAGCCCAGAAGTAAATTCATGCATTTATAGTCAATCAATCTTCCATAAAGTTTCCAAGAACAAACAATGTGGAAAGGACAATCTCTTCAAGAAATGATGCTGGGAAACGATATACACATGCAGAAGGATGAAATTAGACACATACATCACACCCTTTTCAAAAATAAACTAAAAATGGAATACATAATTAAATGTAACACTTAAAACTGAAAAAACTACAAGAAGAAAGCATAGGGAAAAAGCTACACATACTGATCTGGGCAATGATTTCATGGATATGACATCAAAAACATAGGCACCAAGAGCAAAAATAAACCAGCTGGACTACATCAATCTAAAAAGCTCCACACAATAAAGAAAATAATCAACAAAATGAAAAGGCATGGGAGAAAATATTTGCAAAGTATACATCTGATAAGTTAACATCCAAAATATATAAGAAACTCAAATAACTCAATAACAAAACAACTCAATTAAAAAATGAGCAAAGGACCTGAATGGATATTACTCCAAAGAGGACATACAAATGACCAACAGGTTTGTGATAAACGCTCAACATCACTTATTGTCTTTCAGCTATTTTACAACTCCATAAGTTGTAGTAACTGATAGCAATATGAAATAATTTTTGTTTATAAACATCTAGAACTGGCACATGATCACTTCTGCCATACTGTTTTGAACAAAGCAGTCTTAGGGCCTGCCTGCATTTAAAGAGGTGAGAAACAAACTCCTCCTCTTGTTGGATGTTCAAGGTCACATTTCAAAAGAACATGTGGAACGAGAGATAATTTTGTAGTTATCTTTGGAAAATGCAATCTTCTGCAAACTATTTAGGCAACTACCTGACTTAGACACTGTGTACAATTTGTTATTTCATTTTTCCTGTGCTTGTAAAATTTATTATATTTTTAAATATTGTTGTATAAATTCAGTAGTTCTCTGACTGTGCCTTTCATTGAAATTTGCAGCCCAAAACCTTTTATTTAAATTCTGTACTGAAGTCAGAAGTAGCTCTCCCACTTTGTAGTTTCTGCATTTCTCATTTCAATTTTAATTGTCTACAATAGCAACCAAATGACCCACAAATTAAACTTTAGGAAAGTTTGTTCCAGTAAGTCAACGATTCTTAGGATAACACTTTCTAATGATTTGAGGGTCAACATTAACTTCAAACACAACCATGTTAGATAACTAATCATAGATTAATGTCTTTGAGAACTTTAATCATCTCATATAAAATACTTTATTAGTCAGAAATGAGTAGAGGAAGCAGACACTACTCTAGGAATTTTAAGTAATAATGATAATAATAATACAAGAAACAAAAGAGTATTAACTATATGTTTTATTTGAATGAAATTCAATAGCTGCTGGAACTAAGGTATTGTGTTGATAGTGGTTGCCTTAGGGAAATTTTCTATATATTGATCTTGGTGGTAGCTACAATGGTGCAAAAAGAGTAACATTTCTTTGAATTTTATACTTTCAAAGATTTGTATTTATGTTATGTGCAATTAAACACACAAACACAATAATATACTGCTAACACACATGTTGCCTCTTGCTTTGATATATTGTACAATTTAAATTTTTAATTAAATGTATAGAATTATTTGTAATTATGGGAATTTGTATTGACACAATGGTAGGAGCTTATAATTAGAGAGAATATTAAATAGAATTTAATATTCTGTTTCTATTAATTTCTATGAATAGAAATTAGAGAGAATATTAAAAACAATTTTTTTGAGGTAATGGAATTCCTATAGTTAAAGTCTGATTTTCTTGAACACATTCCATATTATCATTAGGTGAAAGGGAATTTCTGGTGTTAGGTCAGGGAATAAAATAGGAAGGTGTTACCATATCTTGGAAAGGGTTTTTCCTTTTTCACATTTATCCTTTATTCAAATCTTATTCATAGGATTTATCCCATGGTATCACACCAGGAATCATTGTATTTGGATCTTATTCATAAATACCTAAATAATATTCCAAATTTTCTGAATTCCAAGAGAATCTTCAAAAAATTTTGTAAATAGATTGTATGTGTCTTTTTAAATGTCACCCAATACCTCAAACGACCACACCTAATCAAAATTTTGTTGTGATATCTATATCCTAATTAACCAATGAAATATTTCCCTATGAAATAAAACACAAAGGAACATTATAAAGACCTGATGCATTTGTGTGAGGCCAAGTATGTAGGTTGTATTAGTCAATCTATATTTCTCATGCAGTAAAATGGAAGTAAAATAATGATAAAACCAACAAATGACATTCATTTTTTAATTTTTTAATTTTTAATTTTAAAATATTAAGGGGGTACAAATGTTTTTGGTTACATGAATCACTTTTGTAATGCTTGAGTCACGACTATAAGTGTGCCCATCACCCAACTGGTGTTTACTGTACTCGTTAAGCAGATTTTTGCTCCACTCCTCCTCCTCCTACCCCCTGCTTAAAGCTTAATTTCCAGTGAGTTTTACTTCCCTCTGTACACACGTGTGCTCATCAGTTAGTTCCAGTTTAACAGCAAGTACATGTGATGTTTCTTTTCCATTCTTTAGATATTTCACTCAGGATAATGGTCCCCAGTTCCATTTAATTGTTGCAAAAGGCATTAAAATTCATCCTTTTCTATGGCTGAATAGTGCTCCATGGTGTACACATACCACATTTTGTTAATCCATTCATGAATTGATAGGAACTTCTTGTGCTATTGTTTTATATGTGCTCTGAGCTTCAGCTTCTGGGTTATTTTACACTGGTGGGTGTCTATTGTACTGATCCATGTATAATGCAGTTCTGAGTATTTCCTGCAGGGCAGGTATGATCTTGACAAATTCCCTCAGTGTTTGCTTGTCTAGAAAATCTTTATTTCTCCTTTATATATGACACTTTTTTTTGCAGGATACACAATCTAGGCTGGCAGTTGTTCTGTTTAAGAAGATTGAAGATGGGACCCTAATCCCTTCTGGCTTGTAAAGCCTCCGCTGAGAAGTCTGCAGTTAGCCTGATGGGTTTTCCTTTGTAAGTTACTTGATGTTTTCACCTCACAGCTTGTGGTAGTTCCTCCTTGATGTTGACTTTGGCCAGTCTAATGACTATATGTCTTGGTGATTGCCTCTTTGCAATGAATCACCCAGGTGTTCATTGAGCTTCTTGTACCTGGATGTCTAAATCTCTAGCAAGACCAGGGAAGTTTTCCTCAATTATTCCCTCAAATAGCTTTTCCAGTCCTTGTGCATTTTCTTTTTCACCCTCAGGGATGCCTATGATTCTTATATTTGACTGTTTTTCATAATCCCGTATATTTCCTGTAGGCTTTGTTCATAACTCTTGATTCTGTGTTCTTTATTTTTGACTGACTGGGTAAATTTGAAAGAGTTGTCTCCAAGCTCTAAAATCCTTTCTTCTGCCTGGTCTAGTCTATTCAAAAGCTTTAAACTGTGTTTTGTATTTCCTTAAATGAATTTTTCATTTCCAGAAATTCTATTTTTTTTATAATATACTGATCTCTTTATTGAATTTTTCATTCATTTCCTGAATTGTTTTTCTGGTTTCTTTGAGTTGGTTTTCCATTTTCTCTTGGATTTCATTGAGCTTCCTTACAATCCATATTTGGAATTCTTTGTCTGTCATTTCAATATTTTCATTTTGGTTGGGATCCATGCTAGAGAGCTGGTGTGCCCCATTGGGGGGTCTTTGCTTTCTCATTTTGCATACTTCTGAAGTTCTGGTGCTGATTCCTTCTTATCTGGAGCAGCTGTCACTTCCTGTGTTTAGTTTTTCTTTTGTTTAAATGGGGCCTTTTTCTTCCCCCTCAATTGTAAGGATATGTCTGTAGCATATGTTGGGTAAGAACCTTTGGATTTGCTTATGGGTGCTTTGATGGGGGTCTAGGTTTTGGATGGATACCTTGGTTATACATATCCTCACTGTGGTGGTTTTCTCAGTTGCCAGTTGTTTTTTGGTCTGTAGTGGTGGGGAGCTATGTATGTGGGCACATTTTCTGTCTCTCATTAATGAAGAATGACGGAGATCTTTGTAATCCTTTCTCTTTCCCCAGCCTTGTGGTCTTCCTAATGGTATGAATTATGTTGGGGTGACCAGTTTAATCTCTGAGAGAGTAGTTTGTCCTTGTGGGAAAGAATCAACCATACCCTGTATGATTGAGTCAGTAAATGGTTTAAAGGGCTGTAAAAATTGACCTCCCTGCCAGTAGGCGGTGCTTGTTGGAAAGAACCAGATTCAGTGTTGCTTTTGGGATCTGTGAAAGTCTCTAGCCCCTCAGGAGAAGCGCTTGAATGCTCCAGGTGGTGGGCAGGGCCCTGGAACTTCCAGGTGAGTCCTTATTCTCCGCCACAGCAGAGGTGGGTAGGGGAGTGAGGCTGGGTGGGGCTGGGTCAGGTAAGCCTGCCTTCAGGCTCCACAAAAGCCAGGAAGGTGGTAAGGTAGCTGTGTCAGCAGGGGTCAAAAGTCCACTCCCAGACTGCTGGGGAAAGCCACCAGTGAGGGGCTGAAGTGGCCCCACCAACCCAGAAAGTTTGCTGGGGGGGGCAGGGCCATCTGAGATTCACAATCTGGCTGTCAGGAGTGGGTTTCACTCTTCTCCCTGCTCCTCTGCTTTGTGGTTTTCTTCCAGCATCTGCCAGCAGGCAGAATCTCAAATTAGCTGAGCTCCCAGCTATAGTGCTGTGGGCTAGGAGCTTCTCTATGTAAGATCCTGCCCTGGGCTGAGAGCTCAGCTTTCCTCTTGGGGGAGGAGTGATCCACAAGTGCACTGCAGCTGGGACCCACACTGCATTCTCTTTTTTGTTCTGCCCATGTGGGCTCCCTTGCCTCCTGAGCTTAGTTCACAAATCAACACTCCATGCCCTGAGCAATCACAATCAAGTCCTGGGGATACAGAATCTGGCCTGTGGTCATATCCATGAGTCCCTGAAGATCAAGCCCTGACCATGCCAGGGAGAAGTGTGCTGGTCCTGAGTTGCCTATGGTGCTCAAGAAGGTTTAATGTCCCTCTGCTTCAGGGTGTGCCCTTCTCTGATGGAGCAGCTAGGTGAGCAGCACGAGGGAGGGCCGGTAAGCAAGGCGCTCACAGTTCAAATACCCCTTATTCCACTATAGGTCTTTAAGAGGAAAAGTTTGAGCCCAACTCTCTGTGGAAGCCTCGGTGCTATGGGCACACCAAATGAGGGAAGCAGATGCTCATGAGATCCCTGGCTCAATCATCTGTCCTGGAAGCAGCAAGTAGGGGAGGGACAGAGGAGGAAAAGAGTCTGAATGAAGGAAAGCTAGCACTCTGTTCATCTCTGTTACTATCTCTGGAATGCAGCCCAGCCAGAATGTCCAGGCTCTGGGGGTCATACAGATCCCCTGGGACCTGCTGGCCCCCTGTGGCTCCTGCAGTCTGGGCCAAAGTTGGAAAATGTTTGTGTGGTAATGAGCAAGATGAAAACTGAGTGGCTGAAGCTCCAAGGTGAGGACAAAGGCACCCGGTGGGTAAACAAGCAACATGGTGCCTGCCATCTCAGCTTGGGTCTGTGGTGATGGGAAGAAACCACAAGGACGCTGGCAGCCTGGTGCTTTGTCCTCAAGAAGCTCCCAGTTCACTGGCAGCAGCAGCTTTTGGGTTCATGAGGGTAGAGAAGCTCTCCAAAAGCTCAGTAGCCTGCTGACTCCCAGAGATGTGAGGGAGGGAGAAACAAAATCCACAACCTACCCTTTTTGCCAGGCTCCAAGCCCCTCAGGGTTTGATCTCTGCTGATATCTTGCTGCTTCTTGTTCTGCTCTGCAACTTCTTCCCCTGGAATATCTGGTGGGTTCTGGCACTTTTCCCTTGGAATTATACCCAATCTATGGTAGTTTGTTTGTTTGTTTCCTTTTTCATCTAAAACTTTTCCTTCTTTTTAAGATGATCTGGCAGCTAATGTCTCTGGTCAGACATCTTGAAAACTATTCACATTCATGTTTTATTAGTCTCTCTGTTTGAGTACAATGTAACAAATGAGGAAACTTGTAAATTTTTAAGTTCCATAAACAAGTGGCTTTTACCCTTTTCTAAATCTTCTAAAAGGCTTCTTTAAAGCATAAAGCACATTAATGAAAATTTCAAGTAAAAATGATAGAATAGCCATCTGCTTAAAAATTTGATAAAAACTAATTTCTATCACAATTGTAGTTTCTTACTGGTGACAGAATAGTTTTATTAAAATACAATTTATGCTGGGGACTTCAACACCCCACGGACAGAACTGGACAGATCCTCCAAACAGAAAATAAGCAAAGAAACAATAGACTTAAACAGAACTATGGAACAAATGGACCTAATAGACAGCTACAGAGCGTTCCACCCAAAAAATACTGAATATACATTCTTCTTTTCAGCTCATGGAACTTTCTCTAAAATTGATTACATCCTAGGCCACAAAACAGATCTCAACAAATTTAAAAAAATAAAAATTATGCCATGTATTTTCTCAGACCACAGTGGAATAAAATTAGAAATCAATTCCAACAGAAACACTCATCTCTACACAAAGTCATGGAAAATAAACAATTTTTGCTGAATGATTGTTGGGTCAAGGAGGAGATACAGATGGGAATCAAAAGATTCTTTGAACTAAATTATAATGGGGTTACAAGTTATCAAAATCTGTGGGATATAGCAAAAGCAGTCCTGATAGGAAAACTTACAGCCTTAAATGCCCACATCCCAAAGACAGAAAGGTCACAAATAAACAGTCTAATGAATTATCTCAAGGAACTGGAAAAGGAAGAGAAATCCAATCCTAAGCCCAGCAGAAGATAAGAAATAAAAAAGATTAGAGCAGAACTAAATGAAATCGAGAACAAAACAACTACACAGAAAATTAATGAAACAAAAAGTTGGTTCTTTGAAAAGATAAACAAAACTGGCAGGCCTCTTGCTAGATTGACCAGAAGCCAAAAGGAAAGGACTTTAATAAGCTCAATTAGAAATGGAAAAGAGAAGTCACAACTGATATTATGGAAATACAAAACATAATCTTTGAATACTATAAAAATCTCTATGCCCATAAACTTGAAAACGTGGAGGAAATGGACAAAATCTAAGAAATACATAACCTCCCTAGGCTTAATCAGGATGAAATAGAAATCCTGAACAGACCAATATCAAGCCCTGAAATTGAAGCACTGAAAAGGGATTTATGAGAAATGCAAAAGAACATTGATTTCAGAATTACATTTTTTTTTATCCTAGAGGAAAGTGGCTCCAATATTTAACACATTTTCCTGATGAATAATTTACAATGAGATACATATACCTTCTTAAGCCATGGAAACACTCCTTTATGAACAAGGGTGTTAATTAACTTTTTTTCTGAAAACATTAAGTTCTTTTAAAAACCAAATAATTTATCTTGCATTTGTACTAACAGTAGATTCTTGATCTTCTGATTTCAGGTGACATTTTAATTATTATAGCAGAGGTCACATTTTTACATGCATTTTATATTACTTCATTACATCAAAATATAGTATTGCTAAGTGAAATATTTTTATTATTATTTACGAATCATTTCAACTTATAAAGTCATTCTTACACTTTACACTCTGGCATGTCAAAGCACTTTTAATATTTTAATTTGGTAATATTTAGTCTATGGATAGTCTCACATATAACACCATGGAATATCAGAAACAACATTTTCACTTGTGACTTAATTGTGAATCAAGGGTTACAGTCAAGGGTTATTTTTTCTTTTATGATAAACATAGACTTTAATGTACACTTTTATTTCAAATAATTCTTCAATATTTTTCTTTTATTTCATAAAATAAGACAATTGAAATATGAAGGAAGATTTAGTAATTACTATGTGAGCAATTTCCAGAACCAATTATTATCTCTCAAAGCAATAGTTTCTTTTTTCTATTCACATTTTATGTTAAAATGAATGTTCTTATGTGAATTCTATTGACATGTGAAATATGACAGAATTTTCACTAAAATAACCACGAGTAGTTTTTTAATTATGCGTGCAGAGTTAAGAATTTCCATGGCAGCATTCCCTTTATAAACCTACTTTAGGAATCTGGAACTGCTCCCAAACATTTTAACTTGTTTGAATCTTAACGTTTCTTTACAATTTTAATTCAGAAAGGTATTCCAAAAGTTCCCTTGTTTTTTTTTAAAAAATGAAAGACATCAGGAAAAGTAGGTTTTAACTAAATTTGGATGGATTCCATAGTAGAAAAAGTTTTAAAAAATGCTTTCATATTCCTGTTTGTAACAGATTGTCTATGTAAAGTGGTATGAGAAACAAATGCAGAGAAAAAGTGAAAGCTAGATGAAAAGTTAGGACCAGGAAGCTTACTGCAGTGCTGAGATGACCATTATCAATTCAAAACATTTGAAAAGAACAATGTTAAGGGTGACACCTAATAAATTTTGAAGGCCAGAATTTCCCAGAAACAATCATGACTTACTGGATTTTTTAATTATTAATTTACATTTCTTATAGTCTTGTATGATTTTTAGCACTTATTCCTTATTGCACGCTTAGAAAATGGGAAAAGAAGAAAGATCAGGACAAACAGAAGTAAGAAGAGAAAATAAAGGGGAAAGCAGACTTCTGCTTCCAGGTAAAATGGAACTCCTTGTGCTGACTCATCCCTCCACTGAAAGCAAATTAGGAAAACTGGATAATATGTACATAGCCTACAAATGAAGGTAGTGGCGTGACTTGAAGGGCTCCTAGAGGCAAGGAAACCTCCAACAAATGAGCCATTTTTTGCCTCAAGGCACACTGATGCAGTGCTAGAGGTTGAGATCCAAGTAAGGGGCCATGATTAAGATGCAGAGAGGCCATATTCTGGCCAGCCTCAGATTGCTGGAGGCACAAAATAGAATTCAGGGCTGCCAAAGCACTGAATAGAGGGTCCAACATTATAGGAATAGTGGGAGGAAGCACACAGAAATGAGACAGACTCTCTGGCTTTCTCACTGAAGCATGGACCAGGTTCATAAAACTGGGTATGTCAAGTGCCTAATGAAATAAACAGAAAACCACTGAAAAGCAAAGCAGAGATTTGGCCATTCTTACAATGCTGGAGTCCAGTATCCACCCTTGAGGAGGATGGAGCCTCAGATAGCCCAGAGAATCCAACTGAAATTTACGGACTCAACTAGAGGATCAGGGCCTATTAGACGTACCATAGGCCTTATACGTGTAGGTGAATAACAACTCTTATTGGATTGAGTGCCTTATTGACGCCCTTATCCGAGTATCACTTGTTTGATTTAAAGAAATTAGCATGACATATGCAACTTTTTGCCTTTTTCCAAAAAATGAATATGAGATTAACATTTTTGATTACTGAAATAATTACGAAAATATTCAAATTATACTGTTTATATAACATTTAGTAGACTGACACGATATTTGGCTAGTAAATTATATATCATTTAAGAAATGGCCAGTTGTTAACTGAAAAATCACTTCCAATCCTTCATCAGGTGAAATTGAATACACCAAACACTGACAAGTATAGAGTTTTCTTTTGTCAGATGAAATATTTCTTTTGAAATCTGAAGAATCAGTAGTAGTAAAATCAGAGTAAAGGTCGTATTTGGAAAATCATGTCATGGATTAGAATTCAATTTTATTTTTACCTACAATATGTTACAGTTTCAGTATAGGTGGTAAAAATGCCATGTTGCTTTTACTTTTAATTTTTATAATTTATTCTTTTTGTGATGACGTTCCTCACTTAGTACTACTGTTACTATGCTCATTAATCCTATTATTACCTCAACTTTAAAAATCAAGGACAGGGAGGGCTAATCAACTTATCTAATAGTACAAGAAGAATGTGGAAAAACAAGAGTCTGAGAGTGACTCAAATATCAGTGTTTTTAAGAAATCCAACATTATAATACTGTCTTGAGTTCCTGTTTCTATAATATTTGACCTGAATAAGGTGGTGACTAATACCTAAAAATAAGAGAATAAAATTATTTGATAGAGATAGTTACTGTAACATCAGAGATCCATTGGTTTGGTAGATCATACAGAAAAGAGTATGTCATTCAATGTCATCTTTTAACTATTATTGCCTCTCCAAATAAAAAGATTATCCAATTAAAAAGAAAAAAAAGAGAAAAGAGTATGTCAGCCTCAAGGGAGCGAGAGTGGAGTTAAAAATGAATGCATTGACAGCAAGGCAAATCGTTGCTCCAGTCTGTGTTCAGGTTCAGAGATGAAGTCCTCAATTTAGGGATAAAACAGTAAGTCATAAATCACATAGGTAGTTGATAACCAGGTACATATACCTTTTGGAAATCAAGATATGTCATTAAAACCAAAACATACAGGCATTCAATGGCCAGGGTACATATACATATACACAGCTTCCTATATTTTACAAGAAATTTCTATAGATTCTATTAATAATATAACTCTAAATAAGACCAGCTTCAGTAAATAGGATGAACTTTTTTATATTTAAAAGAGTCTGTGAGGGCACATCAGAAGTGAAGGCATATTAAATTTGTTTTGAGAATTCTGAATTCAATAGAAGTTATCATTCCTGTTTACAGGAACTAAGACAGACCTGCTCATAAAATAAATCACAAGCAATATATTGGTAAGTCTTTTACTTGGAAAAAAAAGAAAAAGAATTACCAAGAAGGTCTAAGAAAAGAGTGATGTTAACAGAATGTACATTCATTTTTTCCTTAGACTATCTTTGGTTTTACTTAGGTCTAGGAAAAACTTTTCAACTGAAACCCACACAATCTGGTTTATTAGGTTAAATATATAAACTACGATGTTCTGGGAGACCTTTAGCATTTTTCTTAGCACTCATCTGATCCCAGAGACCTTATTTCAACATCTTAAATAAAAGTTAATAATTCTTTGTTTGATTTAGGGATTCAGAATCACTCCGGTGGTAAACAGGACATCAGTTTAATTGTTAAGCTAATCTTCAAACTAACAAACACACACACACGAACTATGTAACAAGCGCAATATCCATATCCACAGCAAATGAGTTTAATTTTCACTTATAGTCAATCTTTAAACGCATATCTCTAGCCCAAGCCTTTCTTATGAGTTCTAGATCTTTTTATCCAGGGACCTATAGGAGATTAAATATTTTAAAACCAATTCAGATTCCATCCTATGAAGGAATTAATTCGTTATCCTTTTCTCCTGGCAAACCAGTATATTATCAATTTTCCCTAAATAGGTGAATGGCATTGTAACCAAAAGTCTTGTCAACTGTATTTTGACTAACTCCTTATTACCTTTATCCTTCATTTGTCCATTTTAGTTCTTAAATATTCTTGGATCTGTCTTGTTTCTTCCTCTCTTGCCATCATCCCATTATTTCAGCTACTATCAGCTCTCAACTGGACTATTGTAATACACACACACAAACATATACATACAGATTTATATATGTATAATATATATGATTTGACCCCACCTAAGCCTCCTTTTTCATCATATACCAAGCTTCCACTGTCTCCCCGATCCTGTTACAAAAGCCTTACTCGTTGCATGTTTTTAGATATGATCTCTCTCTCTCTAGAGTACTATTCCTTTCCTTGATTAAACTCGCTACTTCTTTTTCTTTCTTTAGATTTCAAATCAGGTGTGACTTCCTCTGAGAAACCCTTGGTAATTTCCCAATGTTAGCTAATCCCTCTTTCTGTAAGTTACCATACGACCATTTACCTCCTCTTTACAGGAAATTACACAGGTGCAATATCATAATTGTTTACAATATTTTGATTAATGTTTACATCCACTCTTATAATAAAGGCCATAAAAGAAAAGAAAAGAGTTGCATTTATTAAGATTTTTTTTCCAACTTTGATCAATGTGTATTATACTTTTTAGGTTAGCAACCAGACATTTGGAAATGAATGTATGACTTTTTATTGACAGGTAATAGGGAAACTCATCACTGACAACCACAACTTGGCCTAGCAATATCAGCTAGTCCTAGGTGTTGCAAAGATCTGGCATCCTGGCAATCAAAGACTTGGTGTTCTCTTGGTGAACATAAATAATTTCATAAAATATCATCATCAGACAAGGCCAGTCTGTGATCATGATAGATCAAGACAAAAACAAAACACTATGTAATCATATCTGAAAACTGACAAAAAAATAAACATTTTTGTAAGCACAAAATGACCAAATAACCCTTTATTCTAGTTAATATCAGTGACTGCTGCTTCTTTGCTAATTTCAGAGTTAGCCTCATTCTAGTCTTCTCTTCTTCTAGATAAGATTTACTAAAAATCCTAATCTAGATTTATTCTGGCTTCCTGACAACATCCAAAATATAGGCAAGACTTGCTTTCTTTACTACTCTCCAATCACCTAACACATCTAAATGTTATACATTCTTTCTAAGATCCCCTAATTAAGAAGACTCATGGTTCCCTATGGTGTATTCCTTGTGATCTTTGGAGAGAGAATATGGGCAGAGGCACTTTAAGAGCCTATATGGATTGCAAAAACAGTACAAATTCCACTGGTGCTGTAAGCATGCTGACACACAGATGTACCCATATTGGATGGGTACAAAATCAAATTGACTGGAGGTAAAATAATAAGATAATAAAATCTAACTTTTGTACTTACAGTATACTGGCCACCTACCTGCCTTACCTATTTTAATTCTAAAAAAAAAAAAACTAAAAGGGAGAATTTTTGTAATTCCTATTTTATATATGGGGAAATAAAGAGTTTGCTGGAAAATCTGAAATTTCTGATGTATCCAGAAATTATATCTTAACTATTAGAATATTGAAACAGTCTAAACTACTATACCACATCATACTCCCAGTTAAGTTTATGAATTTTCTCTTTAATCTGTGTAATCTCTGGCCATAATCAAATATCTGAAGTCTAAAAGAAGTGGAAAAATGGTAGAGAAGCAACAGATGCTCTTTAAAATACCATTAAAGATATTGTTTCTGGAGACAAAAAGATATTTTAAAGCTACAAGCCATCGTGCTCAATTACAAAATTTAAATTGCACAAAGATTTATTGGATAAGTACTATTTGCTAAGTACTTAACAAAAGGCCCTTAATCTTAAGATTCCAGGTGAGGAAGACAAAAAAATACATAGATATTTATAATCCAAGACAGAATATAATGTGTCATTAGGTAAGTTTAAAGTGCTTTTTGGATTCAGAAAAGGGAGATACTGTACCTGGTCAAAGAAATTAGGGAGCATTTTAGGACAATTGATCATTTTTATTTAAGTTTGAAAACTGCTTAGGATTTTAATGGTGGTTATATCTAGAGGAAGGATTTGGGGTGATTTTTCAAAGCTTTTCATCTTTATAACTCTTTAAACAAAATTTCATTCATATAATAGTTTAATAAAATTGTAGGACTTTTGACAGAATGAGTTATAAGAGAGGTTTTACAAAACTAAAAACTAAAAACCTCTTTTTTCTTAGGGCAGGGATCCAATCTGTTTTTCTCACTATGGTAGCTACCACATCAAATGCATCATTTCTGGAGTAATAAATAAATAATTAGAAATGAGGGAAGATAATAACAGTGAGAGTTTGAGATGATGTGAAAAACATTGAAGAAGAGTGGAAGGCATAGGATAAAGAAGGTGTATATTTCTATAGTGGACAGATTGATGGGAAATGCATGTCATGATTTTGAGGAGAAATTTGAATTATTGCCTAGGCAATTTCACTTAATAAGTCATAAAGAGCCTTTAACCATTTGTAGGCAAAGAGTTAAAAAAAATACAATATGGGTTGGGCATGGTGGCTCACACCTGTAATCCTAGCACTTTGGAAGGCCGAGGGAGGAGGATTGCTTGAGACCAGGGGTTCGAGACCAGCCTGAGCAAGAGACAGACCCCATTTCTACAAAAAAAAAAAAAAAAAAAAAAAAAAAAATTAGCTGGATGTGGTGACATGTGTCGTAGTCCCAGCTACTCTGGAGGCTGAAGCAGGTGAATCGCTTGAGCCCAGGAGTTTGAGGTTGCAGTGAGCTATGATAATGTCACTGTACTCTAGCCCAGGTGAAAGATCAAGACCCTGTCTCAAAAAATATATATACAAAAAATAAGATCAAATGTATGAATTTATTAAATTAAACAAAAAGTATTAAATACTAATTTAACAAAGGTTATAAGGTAGACTGAAGTTAGGAAACTTTAGGCAGAGAATACAATTAGGTATTAATTTCAATTCTCCATGGCTGAATTAGGGCAATGTAAATAGAATTAAAGAAAGGTACAGAATTCAGAGAAACTATACGAGTAAGCTTTCCAGGACCCAGAAGTTGAATGACATTAATGACAAAACTCAAAATACACAACCCCATGTAGGGGAGGAAAAGTAATATCTTTTCCTCACTTGTTGCAATGTTCATGGCTGAGGCCCCATAATGAAAGACAGATTAACAAAAGCATACCAATTAAAAATTTAATACTTTTTATGTGACACAAGAGCCCTCAGAAATGAAGACACAAAGAAAAATAGAAATCTGCATATTTATATGGACAGTCAGGCAGAAGTATGGTGGAGGATGAAAGGGAATGATCTAATGGAAATAAACTGTGTGGAACTTAACAAGGCCTGTTCCTCCCCTACATGCATATGTGGTTAATATTCTAATAGCATAAGTAGCACTACACACTCATACTATAGTGCGCTCAGTAAAGTTAGTGAAGGATTGTGGACGATGACAATGATGACTATTATGTTGATAAGAACAAGATTTGACAGATGTTTAATATGATAAATTAGTATGATAAGTGGATCTAAGTTAAGATCCACTTAGAAAAGATTGACTTCTCAGAGACTTGCACAGATTGAGAATATTAACTGGATGATAAACTCCTTGAGGATAAGAACCATATCTTAAGGATCCTTATATCCAGCAAAATTGAGAACTGAATATTACCTACTAAATGTAAAAGTAAATGTAATTTTTGTAAGTATGAGTTTTAGCTAGTCTTAAAATATCTTCTGAAAATGGTGAGTTTCTCAGCTAAGAAAAACATTCTGTTTTATATAGCATTTAATGCATAAAGAGAGTAAAGTAAATTATAGCATGAATTTGTTAACTCATGAATAGAGGGACATTTGATAACTAAGAACAGCATGGATTAAACAAGATATTTAAAACACAAATATTATCAGATTGATTTTAAAGAGAAATCAGTGATGGCCTTTCTACAAGTCATATGATTTAATTGTAGGAACATAGAAAGATAAAAACTGGTAAATATTTATTAAGCAAATAATTGATATAGCTATATTAATGCCAGTATGACAATGTAGAATTCAACTTAAAGAAAAAGGTCATAAACATTGATGTACCTAATAAAATTATAAATATAAAAATAAAAAAATAATAAAAACAAGGGCAAGAAACTAACATATCTACCAAAATAGTAGAAGAAGATTTTCATATATATCTCTCAGTTACAGATTATTCAACCAGAGGAGAGGGAGAGAGAGCAGGAAGGAAGAGGAGGAGGAGAAGGAGGAGAAGAAAAAGATAAAGAAGATTTAAATAACAAAGTTCATGAGCTTAACATGGAAGCTTAGAGCACATAGGGAAATTTTGTATAAATTGATTGCATAATTATTTGTACAGCAATCTGAATTTCAAATAATTGGTTTTATACAAACCACATTCTCTGAGTACAATAAAATTAAATTAAAAGTTTATGGTAAAAATTTAAAGTAAAATGTACATTTGGAAAAGTAAAAATATGTTATTTATCATATGGGATAAAGAAGAAATAATGGAATTTCAACCAATCTAGAAAGAAATTATGATAAAAGTATCACATCAAAATTTCTGTAGTAGGTTAAACTGGTAATTTGAATGAAATCTATAGCCCTGAATGTTTTTACTATGAAAGAAGAATGGAGGAAAATCAATAGCCTGGGTTTCCAACTTAAGAAGTTAAGACTGTAAGAGCAGAATAAATTGAAAGAAAATAAAGGAAATGAGAAAAAAAAGATCAGGAACCAATAAGAAGAAAACAAAATCAACAAAACCGAAGTTATTTCTTTAATTATGGAATAGATATATGTCTGACAGAATTGACACTGAAAAATTATAGAAGACTGGGACAGTATAATTATTCAAAAATAGGCACAACTACCAATTAAAAAGATATAAAGAGTAAAGATACTAGGAGTAAATTTATACCAAAAAATATGAAAATACTGTTGAATATAAGTCACTAGTAACAAAATATCAAGTTCTAGAAGACCATATCCAGTATGACAGCCTCTTTATAAATTCAAAACAAATGAAACTAAATAATTTATTACATTTTTGCATATATATGAACATATATTTACATGTATTTATATATGGAATATATTATATATCATAAATGCATGTGATAAAGTATAATCTTATATCAATTTATATGTGACATACATAACACATATTATATACTATTTCATATATCACATATTTATATATGTGATAGAAATCTATTATATTTATATTATATATAAATATATTATAATCCTATTATATTTGTATCTATATCATAGCATATTTTCATATATATGATTAAAATGTATTCACATATCATATAAAATAAATATATACTTATATAGGCATATTATATATAAATATATTTTTTAAGCAATGGAATGTTAAACAAAAAATTTAGGATAGTGGTTTCAGAGAAGCCAAGCTGCAGAAATAGAGGTGGAGCTAATAGGCAGATAGCAGTTACAGGTATGGTTTTAATTCTTAGATTGGATAATAGGTAAAATACCTGTGGACATGTACATTATACTGTTAAATAGTTTAAAATAGTCAATAAAATAAAAGAATACTATATATGCACCAAATATACCATGAACAAATTTTATGAGTAATATACTTAACTCTTAAAGTTTACAGAAATCGTAGAAAATGCTATTTTTGTATAGCAGTGGTTACTCGCTGTTAATGCATCCCCTTTGAAAAAGACCTTTCTAATTATTTCTTTTCCGCTTTCTTTATTGCTTTCCATTTCTTTCTTTATTTCTTTCTTTTTCTTTCTCTCTTCTTTTCTTTCATGTTGGCTGTTGCTCAGAAATGGTTTTTAAGTCCACATAAGATATTAAAAACTAATTAGAATTAATGGGTGAATCTCTGACTCGTATTTCTAGTTAATGTGTCTACAATTAACAAAAAGTATGAAAGAGTATTATGCAATTCTCAATTTCTCAAATGACTAAAACACTGGGGCCTTTACGTAATGCCTTGCTCCATACTGGTAAAATGCTTTGTGGCTCATTAAGTAAGGTGAGTCTCAGAGTTTGTTCAAGTCTATTATAAGAAATGCAATTTTATGCTGTGGAGATACATTTTACTTAAGTTTTAGAAAACAAACCATATTCAATATATTTCTCAAATAAGCCAAAATATTTCTTTTTTAACATAAAAGTTGAACTACAATTAGTTCATCTGAAGGAAAAGATGCTCGCAATCAGTGTATAAGGATCTGAATGGATTCAGTACTGGTGCCCAATAAGGGAAAACAAGCTAAAAAAAAGATGGTGGATTTATTATGATTTTAACATTAAGTATATAAGACATTTTGAAAACTTGGGTCATCAACTATTAATACCTGTCTGCATATATTTACCTTCAATTTTACTAAATAATAAATCATGGATGTCATTGATTCAATGAGCTGCTAATCCCTGGGCTAAGGTTACATTGGAGCTCACAAAAGGCTTATTCATTTTGACTGAAAAGGCTATTTTTGTTTGCATAGCAGTGGATACTCACTAAAGTAAATTGACCAGGTGGGAGCTACTGAGTTAATACATTGTCCACTATAGTAAAATACGCTAAAAATTGAACTCATGGAAGCAGAAAGTAAAAGGGTGGTTTCAAGGATTGTGGGTTGGGGTATATGGGGAGATACGGACAAAGGGCACAAACTTTCATTTATAAGATAAACTCTGGAGGTCCAACATACAACATTGTGACTGTAGTTAATAATACTGCATTGTTTATTTGAAATTTGCCGAGGGAGTAGATATTAAGTGTCCTCACTACACACACACACACACACACACACGTGGCATGCACACAAAATGGTAACTATGTGTGGTGATGGATATGCTCATTAATTTGATTGTGGTAATCATTACACAATGCATATGTAAATCAAATCATCACATTGTATACTTTGAATATATACAATTTTTATTTGTCAATTATACCCCTGTAAAGCTGAGAAAAAAAGTAATTTAAAGGTCAAATTAATTTTGAAGGACGACACAGCACAACTTCAACAGAAAGAAGGTGCAGTTTTGTAAGATTTGTCTTGAGATAGAACCTTTTTTTGGTATATCTGTTGTCCAATTTTATGTTTTCTTTGGAAAAATGTTTATGCACGTCCTTTGCCCATTTGTTGGTTGGATTATTTATTTATTCATTCATGCATTCATTTATTGCTATTGAGTTAAATTTGAGTTTCTTATATATTTTGAATATTAATCCTTTATCAGATACATGGTTTGCAAATATTTTTCCTAATCCATAGGCTGCCTTTTTATTTTGTTGATTGTTTCCTTTCCTATAACAGAAGCTTTTTGGTTTGATGTAGTCCCTCTTGTTTGCTTTTGCATTTTTTGCCTGTGCTGTTGGTATCATATCCAAAAGAATCATATTGAGGAGCTTTTTCTTTATGCTTTTGTGTTGTTGTTCTAGGAGTTTTACAGTTTCAAGTCCTAAGTTTCAGTCTTTAATCCATTTTGAGTTGATTATTGTGTATAGTGTAAGATAATATGTGTCCCATTTCATTCTTTTGCATGTGGTTATCCAATGTTCCCATCAGCATTTATTGAAGAGACTATGTTTTTCCCCATTGTTTCTTCTTGGTGGCCTGTGGAAAATTTAGTTGACCATAAATACATGGGTATATTGCTGGGTTCTATCCTGTTCCATCCGTCTATGTGCCTGTTTTTATGCTAGTGACATACTGTTTCAATTATCATAGATTTGTATTTAAATTTAGGAAATGTGATGCCTCCAACTTTGTATTTCTTGCTCTACGTTGCTTTGGCTATTCAAGATATTTTGAGATTCCATACAAATCTTAGAATTTTTTTTTGTTTCTGTGAAAAATGCCATCGGAATTTTGATAGGGACTGCAAATCTTTAGATCACTTTGGGTTGTGTAGACATTTTAACAGTATTAGTTATTACAATACATGAAAATGAGATATCTTTCCATTTATTTGTTCTTCTTCTATTTCTTTCATCAGTGTATTATAGTTTTCAGCATACAGGTCTTTCACTTCTTGGGTTAAATTTATTTCTAAGTATTTTATTCATTTTGATGCTATTATAAATGAGATTATTTTATCAATTTCTTTTTTTGGATAGATTATTATTGGTGTAAAGAAATGCAACTGATTTTTGTATGTTGATTTTATATCTTGCTACTTTATTGAATCCATTTATAAGTTCTAAAAGTTTTTGTTATGGAATCTCCAGGGTTTTCTTTATATAGGATCATGTCATCGTCATCTTCAAACATGGATAATTTTACTTCTTTCTTTTCAGTTTGAATGCTTTTTCTTTCTTCTTCTTGCCTGCTTACTCTTGCAAGTACTTCTAGTACTGTGTTGAATAGAAGTGGTATGACTAGGTGGGTATCCTTCCCTTCTACCAGATCATAAAGAAAAAGCTTTTAATTTTTCCCCATTGATTATAATGTGCAAATCAAAACCACAGTGATATATCGCATTACAACTTGCTAGGATGGCTATTATCAAAAAAACAAGACATAACAAGTGTTGGTGAAGGTGTAGAGAAAAGGGAACTCTTGTACATTGTTGGTGGGAATGTAAGTTGGTCCAGCAATTGTAAAAATCTATATGGAGGTTTCTCAAAAAAATTAGACATAGAACTACCACATAACCCAGCAATCCCTCTCTTAGGTATATTCTCAAAGGAATATAAATCAGCATTTTTTGGAGAATTTGGTACTCCCATGTTCATTGTGGTATTATTCACAAAAGCCAAGATATAGAAACAACCTTTGTGTTTATATGCATTGAGGGATAAAGGATAAAGAAATTGTGATGATGCATAATGGAATATTATTCAGCTTTACAAAATAACATATCACCATTTGTGACAACATAGAGAAACTTGGAGCTCATTATGCTGAGTGAAATAAGCTAGAAACAGAAGGAAAAATACTGCTTGATCTCACTTATATGTAGAATCTAAAAAAAGTCAAATACAAAGAAACAATAATTAGAAAAGCAGTTAGAAGGACGGAGGAGGGGAGGAAATGGGATAGGTCAAAGGGTACAAACTTGTAGGTAAGTGGGATGAATAAGTCTAGAGACTTAATGTATAGCATGAGGACTACAGTCGATAACATTGCATAATGAAAATTGGATAAAATAGTAGGTTTTAGATGCTCTTAACAAAAAACAGGTAACTATGAGGTCATGGATATGTTAATTTGCTTAATTGTAGTAATCATTTCACTATATTTGTGACTATCAAGACACCATATTCTGTACCTTAAAATATATACAATAAAGAAGAAAAAAATCATGTTTTATATAAAGGATTATAAGTCAAAGTGTCACAGTGCTTAAATCCATAGCACAATTTTATCTTTGATCTATTCTTTTTAGGTATATTGAACATCATTTTTACCTTTGTCTTCAGCTAGAGGATATTGAGGAAAAATATCCACACAGGTAAAAACAAGACACACTGGTGACACAGTGTACAAATCACTTATATTACATTAAATAGAAAATTTTCTTCTTTTTATATAATATTATGAAAAATATATTATAAAAATGAATAATAGAAATAGCAAGAATTTAAGACATGATTCAATTACTTAAGAAATGTTTCAGTTACTTGATGAGTGTTCAGAATGCCCACTCACTTATTTCCTTTTGAAGGGCAGTTATATAGGTGTTATAATCTCCATCATACGGTTGAGGTTCACAGATATCTCAGCTAGCAAGTTTCAGAATGCACTTAAGATACATTCTGTTTATTTTCAAAGCCTAAGTTATATTTTTCTATCATTTTGTAGGTCCAAAGACAGAAAATGAAACAAAAAAAAAATTGAGAGTCAACAGGCCAAAGAGTAAACATGACTTCCCTATGACGAAGGCCTTCACCATAAGCTCTGACTATACCGGAACAAGGAGCACTGACAATGCTCATTTTTATTGTCAAGATATTGCACAAGGAAATCCTTAAGTGTCAGATTCTTGTTTGAAGGTTATCTAAGAAAGTGTGTTTGCTTTCTGCAAATATCCTTTCCTCTAACTACTTAAAATGGTCCATTTAACCCATAAAGTTGAATATGTGCCTTTGTAACTCTCTGAGGCAAGAAATCCACACACATTCCTCTTCATTTATTTCATTCTGGTTTACAAAAAGGAAGAAGGATCTAGCTTACTTAGAATTCATCTGCCATTGCATCCTCCTGTCACAGTGGCTGGCTCTTGTTTGCAACTGCTCAAGAGGTTTGATTTGTTAAAAGTGAGCTGTCAATATATTTTTCTACTTACTTGCTTACTCCCTACATATTACCCTATGCCATTCTGCCATTTACAGGGAAATGTTCTGCTTTTCATGTTTAATGATTATTGCTGCTTGTTTTTCTGTCTATGTCTAGGGGCAATTGCAGGAATGATGAAATGAAATGTTTGACAAGTTCTGAGTCAAAAGAGCAATGTTAATTGAGGCTAAGTCATCTTTGACAGGATTAGAGGTGAGAAAAGACTGATGTGAGCTATGTTATTTTTTAAGAAATCCTTTTCACTTAATATTTTTCACTTACAAAGAGCCATGTAAAATATTTATTAAAATACGTTTGGATGTTAAAAAACGTTTAAGTTATATTGGGAAGAAATATACCAGACAAGGAATATGAGAATATTTAAGAAAAATATCTAATTGCCAAGAAAGCTCTGCATTTTGTTAAATATATTTTCTATTGCTGTCTTATAAATAAATATAATGTAAGAATATAAAGGATGATTTACTATTTCTTTACACAGTAATGACTGAAACTTTCATTTACAGATGATTAACCTAGGTTTCTGCTAAAATGACTGGCGTTGATATTTAAGTGTATACATTCATTCAATATTCATTGAAAAAACATTTTTGTTCATTTATCTGGTATAAGGTATATGCCAGAAGAGACATATGATGCATAGACTTCAAAAGATTTAAATGTTACACCCCCCTACACACATACATACATATGTGTATATTAGGGAACTTCTAAAAGTTCATGGAAAATGCATATTATGAAAAAACCATGCATAGATTTCATTTTTTTGCACAAAAATAAACTCACGCTACCTTGTTATAACATGTTTGAACAGGATCTAGTTTGAAATACCAAAAAGGATAAGACTTCAGTTTGAAAGTAGCTACATAACAGGGCAACATGGATTCTGCTAAAATCAAAGCAAGAACAAATGTTAAATTTATGGTGAAGCTTGGGTGAAAAAATGGTGAAATCATTGATGCTTTACAAAAAGTTTATGGAGACAATTCACGAAAGAAATCAGCAGTTTACAAATGGATAACTCATTTTAAGAAGGGATGAGATGATGTTGAAGATGAAGCCTGCTGCAACGGATTATTTACATCAATTTGTGAGGAAAAAATTAACCTTTTTCCTACCCTAATTGAAGAGGATCATTTTTTAACAGCACAAACAATAGTGAACACCATAGACATCTCAACTGGTTCAGCTTACCTAATTCTGATTGAACAATTAAAGTTGAAGAAATTTTCCACTTGATAAGTGCCAACAACTGTTACACCCAGATCAGCTGCAGAAAAGAGCAGAGCTCTCAACAGAAATTTTAAACAAGTGGGATTAAAATCTCAAAATATATCTTCAGAAAATTATAATAGGGGATGAAACATAGCTTTACCAGTATAATCCTGAAGACAAAGCACAATCAGAAATATGGCTATTAAGAGGTACATGTAAGTGGTCCAGTCAAAGCAAAAGTGGAAGAATCAAGAGCAAAATCATGGCAATGAGTTTTTGAGATGCTCAAGGGATTTTGCTGTTGAGATTTTGTAGGACCAAAGAATGATATCATCTACTTATTATGAGAAAATTAGCCAAAGTTTTAGCAAAGAAACCCACGGGAAAGCTTAACCGGAGAATCCATGTCTACCACAACAATCTTCCTGCTCATTACTCTCATTAAGCAAGGGTAATGTGTTTTTTTTTTAATTGTCTCTTTACTTTTTTTCTTATTTTAATAGATTTAGGGGATACAATTTGAATGCTGTTACATGTATATATCGTACAGTGGTAGAGTCTGGGCTTTTGGTTTACCCATCACCTCAGTAGTGTACATCTGTGGTCCCCAACACCTAAATTGTGGACCAGTACCAGTCTGTGGCCTGTTGGGAACTGGGTCACAAGGCAGGAGGTAAGCAGTGGGTGAGCGAGTGAAGCTTCGTATGTATTTACAACCACTCCCCATTGCTCACATCACTGCTTGAGCATCACCCCCAGATGGGAACTTCTAGTTGCAAGAAAACAAGCTCAGGGCTCCCACTGATTCTGCATTATGGTGAGTTGTATAATTATTTCATTATCTATTGCAATGTAATAATAGAAATAAAGTGCACAATAAATGTAATGCACTTGAATCATACCGAAACCATCCCCGATCCACCCCCCGTCCGTGGAAAAATTGTCTTCCGTGAAACCAATCCCTGGGGCTAAAAAAGTTGGGGACCACTGATGTACATTGTACCTAACAAGGAATTTTTCATCCTTCATCCTCTCCTACTCTCCAATGTCCATTAAAACAAGGGCAATTTTGCAAGAGTTTCTGTGGGAAATCATTAGGCATCCACCTTATAGTTCTGATTTGGCTCCTTCTGACTTCTTTCTGTTTTCTAATCTTAAAAAGTCTGTAAAGGGCACCCATTTTTCTTCACTTAACAATGCAAAAGGATTTCATTGACATGGTTAAATTCCCAAGACTCTCAGTTCTTTAAGAATAGACTAAATGGCTGGTGTCACTGCGTACAAAAGTGCCTTGAACTTGATGGAGCTTATGCTGAGAAAAAAAGTTTTTATTTTTTAATTTCGTCTTTTAATTCCATTTTTCCAAAAACTTTTTAAAGTTCATATGAGTATATGCATATGTGTGTGAAATGGTAGGATCAATTAAAGGTTTGAATTTAAGTATGTCTTGAGATCTAGGTATTCATAGAAGATACACCAAAACATAGTAGTATGTCAAACTCAATGAAGAGATAGTTCAGAATATTACAACAACAACAAAAATGTTCTAAGGTTGTACTGTGAGATATGAAAGAAGGGATCCTTTCTGGAAATCTTATCTCAAGGGAAAATATTAATATTCTTTGAAAAAAGTGGTTACTCTTTACAAACAATAACTTGCTGATTATTTATTTTAACAAAAAAAACCCAACAAAAATCAGTATTCTGTGGTATGTTTTACTTCATTCTATCTGCTTAGTACCATAACTTATTTATTAGAAGATTTGTATCTGTGTTAAAATTTCAAAAACAACTTTTTGGCACCTAGTGAATTAACTGTATAACATTTTACGCCTTTATGTCCAGCCTCAGACAGGAGTATAATATTTCTTTCTCTAAATAGGATAAAAAGAATTATGAGTGAAGCCAGATATTAAATTTGTTATTTTGAATTGCTGGAGAGAGATGTTTGTTCTACATTTAAGGTGAAGCAAGTTATGAGAGGAAGAGTTAAAGGGGGAATAGACTGAATAATTGAGAATCATGGAAAGGATATGGATTGGCTTTTGTGGATAATGGTATATGGAGTCAAGAGGAAAAATGTAAAGATGTGTTACTTTACTCCTATTCTTCTTATGCCAGATTGCGTTCACAAAAATTTCCTACACCTCGCTCCTCCTTTGTATTTTGACAGCTGGGATAGATATTGGATTTTCATTGTTAATATATCAAAGAAGTTTGTTTGACATGTAAACAAATGTTCCTGGCACATGAGGCCATAGATCCAAAGAAGATTTATGCTTTAGAGAGCACCTTAGCTTGAATGGCTTTCAACAAGTAGATAGATTTTTAAAAGAAGTGGATTAAAAGACAAACTACACACTTTTGTACTACTACAAAAGTAGTAACTGCAGAAGGCAAATAAATGGTGAAATGCTGTGATGGTTTCACTAATCAGAACTTGCAAAGGCAGCATCTAATCTCAGAGCCTTATGATTTGAACATGTAGTTCTAAATTGGGGTAGTTCACAAACACTAATGTTACCCAATAATTTATGTCCTCTCTCTCCCATTAATCTGTTGTATATCTGGCTGTAATACAAGAAGCCAATATAGATGTCCATATCGTAACATTAGTGATAGCCTTGTCTTGTTTACAGAGTGAAGCATTGATCAGATTCAGCCTCTAGGTCCATAGAGTGACTCATATTAGTAAGTACATTTGCTGACACAGTTATTAAGGTAAATATGTGCTTTAAAAGTCAAGGGGAAAGTGAGCTAAAAAAAATAGGGAATTGTAGGTAAACTTACAAGAAGCCTATTTTAGTGATTTCCACATTTCTACCATCAGGGGCACATTACATTAACATCCTATGGATTTCTGTTTTTAAAAAAACAACCAACATTTAACAAAACTATAGTATTAACAAAACAATGTTTTTGAAATATCATTAATAAAAAGAAAATGCCCAATAACCACTGTATCCCACATCTATTGACAAATCATAACCATAATGGAAGAAGCTTAATATTTAAGTTAGCATGTTTAGCCTTGTTATTTTTGTTGCTAATATATATACTATCCATCCACTTTTTTGTTGATTTGGTTTTGTTTTTAATATAAATTTTTCTATATGTCTTAGTGTGGTTTTCAGGTTTAAGGTTTATTTACTTTAGACAAATAAATGCTATAATCTTACAAAAAACTCAGCATTATTCACAATACCCTAGATATGGAAACAAGTTAAATGCATATCTATGAATGAATAGATAAATATGTATAAATATATTTAGATATATTTGTATATATAGATATACAATTGAAGATTATTCAGCCTTTTAAAAGGAGGTGATCCTGACTGGGGGTCAAGATGATGGACTAGAAGCAGTCCTTGCACACCCCTCTCAAGGAGAGGATTGAAGGTTGCAAGTAGAGGCCCACTTATGCATGGGTTTTCATGGAGAGAGCATTGTAAATCATCAGAGAAGTGATGGGAGACACTCACAGTGAAGGAGAGAGTAACAGGGTGATTCACTAGACAAGATTGCAAGGTATCTGGGGGAGGCGTCCACATGTGGGGAAGGACAGGAGAAGACAACCCTGGGATTCCATGCTGTCCCCGAGGATACTGCAACCCAATAAATGATGGAGTCCTCATAGCCACCACAGACCTCTGGACTGATCAGAGAGTTTCTTGGGGACTGTGCAGTGACATTGCATTGGAGAGTGGACACAGCAGGGAACCAGTGGCTTCTGTTCCTGGGTTGCTGCAACTGAGGCCATTCTGAGCTCATATCCAGAGCACCTCGTCTACATAGTCCTCAACTTTGTTGCAACTGCCTCCATATTGCCCCTGTCAGGCTGAGGAGGGAGTAGGGAGGGGAGACACTTTCGTGCACCCTGTGACAGGGAGCCGAGTGTCCCTCCCCTTGATGTGGGATTTGAACACAGCAGGTGCCTCTGATAGCACCTGAGAAGCCCAGAGGCAACTGCCTCAGTGGCACCTGTGCAAAGAGAGAGCCCCCGCTGCCCAGTGACCTGAACTGGGGGCCCTGCTGCCATGGCTTCCATGACACTGCCTGGCCCCATGGTCCTGCCCTCAAGGCTCCTGGGCCACTGCCTAGCCCTACCACTGCAGCTCCCACCTGTTCCCTGAGGGAACCGCTACCATGGCCCAATATTCCACCATGAAAACACTAGCCACAGGCCACCATTGCACCTGGGCCTGGGTGGAGTGAATGCCCATAGCTTTGACATTCACAACCACTGCCTAGATAGCCTCACCCAGCTGCCACTGTTACCAGGCAGAGCAATCTCCCAACATGCCTGCCTTTATGGAGAGGGACTCACACAGCACCTACCCATGCTTCCAACAGTGGCCTAGGGGATCAACCCACCACTCTGCCCAAAGATCCTCCAGCACTGTCTTGGACTGTGACAACCACAGGGGAAAAGAATAACCCAGAACACCTGCATTATAGGCCCTCAGTGCATCTGCCCCTCCCCTGCTGGGTAAATCTTCCTAAGTAGGACACAAAACTGCTATCTAGAGACCTCTCCTTCTTCTCAGTAAGTAGGAAAGTTTCCCAAAAAGGAGAACAAGTGCACTGACAACCTATCTGATCTGAGCTGAGAAATTTAATCTATCTACAACAATGTACCCCAACCAAAAAGAAATTGACAACATGTCAGAAATGAAATTCAGAATATGATGGCAAATAAGATGAATGGGATTGAAGAGAAAGTCAACAACCAACACAATGAAGTAAAAAAATATATTTCAGGACATGAATGAGAAAAATAAAAAAGTCACTAAAGATATAGACAACATAAGAAAGGATATAACAGATCATAAAGAAATGTAAAGGTCATTTAGAGAATTTCAAAATACAGCAGAAAGCTTCAACAACATGCTAGACAAGCAGAACAAAGAAGCTTAGAGTTTGAAGAAAGGCCCTCAAACTAATCCAGTCAGTTTAAGATGCAGAAAAAAGAATAAAGAGGAATGAGCAATCAAAATATGGGACTATGTAAAGTGAGCCAATATATGAATTATAGATATCCCTGAGGGAGAAGCAAAAGCAAAAAGCATGGAAAACCTATTTGAGGGAATTATTGAGGAAAACTGCCCTGGTATCACCAGAGGTTCAGATATCCAGTTACAAGATGGTCATCAAACACTAGGAAGATTTTCAACAATTAGGACGTCTCTAAGACACATAGTCATCAACCTGGCAAACTCAAAATGAAGGAGAAATTTCTACAAGCTGCAAGACAAAAGCAACAACTAACCTAGAAAGGAAAACCCATCAAGCTAACAGCAGACTTCTCAACAGAGGCCTTACAAGCCAGAAGGAATTGTGGCCCCATTTTTAGACTTCTTAAACAGAACAGTGGCCAGCCAAGAATTTTGTATCCTACAAAACTAAGTTTCATAAATGATGGAGAAATAAAGACTTTTCCAGTCAAGCAAACACTAAGGAATTTGTCACTATTAGATCTTCCCCATAGGAAATGCTCGAAAGTTCACTATACGTGAAACAGCACAATAGATACCCACAAGTGTAAAAACACTCAAAAGATAAAGCTCACAGCTCTTTTAAAACAATAGCACAAGAGGGAAAACAAAAGAACATGGTATCATCCAACATGATGAACAGAACAGTATCCCACATATCAATACTAACACTTAATGTAAAAGGTCTTAATACCCCCCTTAAAAGACACAGACTGGCTGAATGGATGAAAAAACACAAGCCAATTATATGCTGTCTCCAAGAAACCCACCTAACTCACAAAAACTTACACAGACTCAGGATGAAGGGATGGAAAAAAAGTATTGCATACAAATGGGAACCCAAATCAAGCAGGTGTAGCCATTATCATATAAGATAAAGTTGACTTTAAATCAACAATGATAAAAAAAAAGGCAAAGATGGTCATTTTACATGGTAAAAGGAGCAATTCAACAAGAAGACATAACAATGCTAAATATGTATGCACCTAACACAGGAGCTCCCATATTCATAAAACAAATTCTACTAGATCTAAGCAAAGAAATAAACAGTAGAATCATAACTGATGGGGAATTCAACACCCCACTGGCAAAAATGGACAGGTCACTGAAGCAAAAAAATCAATAAAGAAACAGTGGACTTGAATGGGACTCTAGAACAAATGGACCTAACAAACATTTACAGAACAATCTATCCCAAAACCACTGAATATACATTATTCTCATCAGCACATGGGACATTCTCCAGATTGATCATATCATAGGCCATAAAACAAATCTCAGCAAATTCAGAAAAATTGAAGTCATACTATATATCTTCTCAGACAAGAGTGGAATAAAACTAGAAATAAATTCCAAGAGAAACTCTCAAATCTACACAAAATCATGTAAATTAACCAACCTGCTGCTGAACTGATCCTTGTTTCAGTGATGAAGTTAAGATGGAAATCAAAAGATTCTTCAAACTAAATGACAAAAGGGACACAAGCTTTCAAAATCTCTGAGACAGTGCAAAAGCAGAGGTAAGGGGAAAATTTATAGCCTTAAATGTAAACATAAAAAAGACAGAAAGATCACAAATTAACAGCCTAATGTCATATCTCAAGGAACTAATAAAAGAACAAACCAAACAAAAAAAAACCAGCAGAAGAAAAGAAATAACAAAGCTCAGTGTAGAGCTAAACAAAATAAAAACCAAAAAAATACAAAAAAACAACAAAACAAAAACTTGGTTTTTTGAAAAATAAACAAAATTGATAGACAACTCACAAGATTAACCAGAAATAGAAGAAAAAGATGTCAAATAAGCTCAATCAGATATGAAAAAGGAGACATTACTACTGACACAACAACAATACGAAATATCATCCATGAATACTACAAAAACATCTATGCATACAAACTAGAAAACCTAGAGGAAATGGATAAATTCCTGGAAATATAAAATCTCCCAAGACTCAATCAGGAAGAAATAGAAATACTGAACAGATTAATAAAGAGCAGTGAGATTGAAGCAGTAATAAAAAAAATCTCCCAACAACAAAAAAATTGGTCCAGATGCATTCAGAGCCGAATTCTACCAAATCTACAATAAAGAACTGGTACTTATTCTACAGGAATTATTCCATAACATCAAGGAGGAGGGAATCTCCCTAACTCATTCTACAGAGCCAGTATCACCTTGATACCAAAGGCAGGAAAGGACACAACAACAAAAAAAGAAAACTACAGACCAATATCCCTCATGAACATAGATGCATAAATCCCCAACAAAATATTAACAAGCTGAATTCAATAGCACATGAAAAAGATAATTCACCATGACCAAGTGGGTTTCATTCCATGGATGTAAAGTTGATTTCAACATATGCAAATCAATAAAGGTGATTCACCTGGTAAACAGAAGCAAAAAGAAAGACCATATGATTATCTCAATAGATATAGAAATATAATTAGATAAAATCCAGTACACTTTCATAATGAAAACCCCCAACAACCTAGGCATAGATGGAATATATCTCAAAATTATAAAGGATGTATGTGACAAGCCTATAGCCAACATCATACTGATTGGGGTAAAGCTGAAAGCATTCCTTCTAAGAACTAGAACAAGACAGGTGTAATCATTCTCACCACCTGTATTCAACATAGTACTGGAAGTCCTAGCCACAGCAATCAGGCAAGAGAAAGAAAGAAAGTGCATCCAAACCAGGAAAGAAGAGGTCAATCTCTCCCTGTTTTCTGACTATATGATCTTGTATCTAGAAAACCCTAAAGACTCTACCAAAAGACTCCTAGAATTGATATGTAAATTCAGCAATGTCTCAGGTTACAAATCAATGTATACAAGTCAGTAGCATTTGTATATACTAGTAACAATCAAGCTGAGAGTTGAATCCAGGACTCAATAGCATTTACAATACGTATTTATTTACAATAGCTATTTATTTACTATTTACAAAGAAAATAAAATACCTAGGATTACACATAAACAAGTAGTGAAAGATATCTACAAGGTGAACTACAAAATACTCAAGAAAGAAATTAGTAGATGACACAAACAAATGGAAAAACATCCCTTGCTCATGACTGATAGAATCAACATCATTAAAGTATCCATAATGCCCAAAGTGATTTACAGATTCAATGCAATCCCCATTAAAATATTAACATCATATTTCACAGATCTAGAAAAATAATTCTAAGCTTCATTTGGAACCAAAAAATTGCTTGAACAGCCAAAGCAATCTTAAGCAAAAAGAACAAATCTAGATGCAACACATCACTTGACTTCAAATTATACTACAAAGCTATAGTAACCAAAACACATGGCCCTGGTATTAAGTAGAGATATAGACCAATGGAACAGAATAGAGAACCTAGGGGGAAAAAATAATATAGCTATGACCAACTGATCTGAGTCAAAGCTGACAACAACATACACTGGGGAAAGGAAGCCCTAATCAATAAATGGTGCTGGGAAAACTGTGTAGCCACATATAGAGGAATGAAACAAGACATCTATCTCTTGCCATATATAAAAATTAATCCAAGGTGTGTAAAAAGACTTGAATGTAAGGCATGGAACCATAAAATTTCTAGAAGAAAACTTAGAAAAAACTCTTCTTGACATCAGCCTAAGCAAAGAATTTATGACTAAGACCTCAAAAGCAAATACAACAATAACAGAAAATAAATAAATTAGACTTAATTAAGTTAAAAAAACTTCTGCACAGCAAAAGAAATAATCAACAGAGTAAATAGACAACCTACAGAATGGGAGAAAATATTCACAAACTGTATATCCAACAAAGGCCTAACATCTAGACTCTACAATGAACTCATACAAATCAGCAAGACAAAAAGAAACAACCCCCTCAAAAAGTGGGCAAAAGACATGAGTAGAAGTTTTGCAAAAGAAGATAGGCCAATGGCCAATAAACATATGAAAAAATGAGTCGCTTCCTAATCATCAGAGAAATGCAAATTAAAACCACAAGATACCACCTTACTCCTGTCAGAATGGCCGTTATTAAAAAGTCAAAACACAATAGAGGCTGCCACGGATGTAGAGATAAGGAAATGCTTATACTCTGTTGGTGGGACTGCAAATTAGTACAATCTCTATGGAAAACAGTATGGAGATTCCTCAAATAATAATAAATGTTAAAAATAATAAATGTGCACCTACCATTTAATCCAGCAATCTCAGTAATGGTGATCTACACAAAGGAAAAGAAGTCATTTTGTCAAAGACACCTGCACTTGAATGTTTATCATAGCACAATTCACAATTGCAAAGATATGTGATCAACCTAAGTGCCCATCTATTCATGAGTGGGTAAAGAAAATGTGATATATTTTATATACTATGGAGTAGTACCCAACCATAAAACAAATGAAACAATGTCATTTGCGGCAACTTGGATGGAACTGGAGAGCATTATCCTAAGTGAAATACCTCAGGAATGGAAAAACAAATATCATATGTTCTCACCAATAAGTGGAAGGTAAACGGGTACACTCTCACACAAAGGGATGTAAAGGACATTGTAAACCAGTAAGGAGGGTGGTTGGAGGGGGATGAGGAGTAAAAACTTATCTGTTGGGTACAATGAACTCTATTCTGGTGACGGGCATACTAAAAGCCCTGATTTAAGTATTATGCAATATACACATGTCACAGAAACATTTGTACCCCCTCAATATTTTGAAATAAAAATAAAACTCCTATAAAAAATAAACAAAAAATAAAAGAAATCCTGCCATTTGCTACAATAGAGAAGGATCCAGAGGACATTATGCTAAGTGAAATAAGCCAGACCAAAAAAAGAAAACTATTGCATGATCTCATGTATATGTGGAATAAAAAAAAAAAAGTTCAAATACACTGAGGTAGAGAATGAAATATTGGTTATCATGGGTTGTAGGATGGAAAGAAATGGGGAGATGTTCAGTCAAAGGATGCAAACTAGCAGATATGTAGGATAAACAGGTGTAGAGATCTAATGTACAATAAGAGGACTGAAGTTACTAAAATTTTATTGTTACTTGTTAAGACATTCCTATTGGCATATACCCTATATACAGCAACAACAAACAACAATAATAATTACAGAGAGAGAGAGAGACTTAAATTATTTTGAGTAATCATACTATTAATGGCTTTCCGTCTTCTCTTATTAATTATACTAAAACAAAGTTTTAGTAATATAATCTTGCTTTTGGTTTATTGTGTGGAGATGCATACAGTGGAGCTACCACATTTTTGTGTCAAAACAGTTACACAAAAAGCTCCAGTGAAGTTCATACCCACAGTTGACAAAAGCAAACACAGCAGCATGCTGAAATGCAGGGAACATTGGTATAATCATCAGATGTTCTAAGGTGATTGCCTGTGGTGCAGCCACTACTTACTTTAAGACCTGACACTTCCTATCTAAATGTTCTAAAGCCTTTTTTTACTTATTTTAATGTTTACTGTGAAAATAAAATGAGAAAATGTGTCTGAAAGTTCTTTGAAAGTAGTTTTAGCAAATGTAAGATATCTTTATTAATGAAAGGGATAACAAAACCAAAAGAGGGAAACAAAAACAAAATTTACATACATATATGAGTTACTTGGGCAATTAAATAAATTCATTGCTTTTCAGGTGAGGAAACAGATATGTGGCATTTTGTTTGGAAATTTTTTGGAGCTGAATAGCAAAATTTGTAT
The DNA here is from genome assembly GCA_023783475.1 of Daubentonia madagascariensis. NCBI lineage: Eukaryota > Metazoa > Chordata > Mammalia > Primates > Daubentoniidae > Daubentonia > Daubentonia madagascariensis. The sequence continues at coordinate 3,729,934 of JAKFHU010000725.1, forward strand.
CCCCACATAAATTAGAATAGTAAATTTGAGATGTCTCAAGACTTTCCCTGATAAACCAGGAGTTCTATCTTGCACATAACATTTTGACATATAAACCACAATTTTAAGAGCCGGTTCCTGAATCCGTGCTGCTCTACTGAATGAGGTCTCTATAATACTCATCTCTGGTGAAGTGCTTCGCTTGCAAAATGGTTCACATAGAGTACTGGTTTGTTTCAATGCATACATAAACACATACTTACATGCACTTACATTGTCATGTTACAGAAGATTACCATATTTAAGTTGCCATGTTCTGAAGGATTTTTTTTGCAAAGCTTTCAACAACTGCCTAAGCTTTGAAGTTTTTGTTGTGATTTTTTAGAACAATTATAATAATATATTGTAGTAAAAGTTATGTAGTGTGGTCTCTTTCTCTCTGTCTCAAAAATATCTTTTTTTAAAATTTCAGAATATTATGGAGGTACAAACACTTTGGTTGTTGTGATTTTAAAGAAGGCATATGTATTTCTGTACCAATTACCTCTCCATTGATTTCCATTTATGTATCACAGCTCCTATATTGCCCTACTCTTAGCATGGTAAAATATTTATTTAGATGGTTTTAATTTACAATTTATTCTTATTCTAAGTGATTCTAATGAGGAGTTTTAATCCCTTCTCAGAAATATGTCAACATACCCTTACTGTAGTTTTTAAATTGTAGTAATAAAAAGAGTTTTATTTCCTTTCTATTTGAAACTTGTTGGTGTCCAAAAGTGACTTATCTGCATTTTGGGCCACGTTCTTATTGTAAAATGAATACATCTAAACTATTCCTTTTCTTCTTAAATTATATTACTCCCATTGACAGATCAAATGCATTCAGTATTGAAACAGTCATATAAAGTGAAGTTTACATTTATAGTTTGATGGAGAATGTTTTAAAATTACAATTCTGGGAAATATCTTGGATATCTGTATATAATGGACATTTTCTATAACGTCTGTGCCTGGATGACATTCACAGAAGAAGCTGATAACTTTACAATTAATGTCATTAATATAAATAGTATATACATGCAATAAATCACAAAACAAACTGCTCTTTTTTGCAATTTTATCTAAATTTACTTAATCTCACCTTAATTACTCTCTCATAGAGGATATTCAATTTTTAAAAATTTTGCATTGTTCTCTTTTACACAGTATCTAATCATTATTTCTACTTGGAAGCAAAGTGGAAAATTACGGCTATCTGGATAAATAAAGATGAAAAATAATTAATTTGTCCCACTTATATTGATCATATATGAATTAGGTCAAATATTATTTTTTAACTCAAAATAATTTTGGATTTATAAGACTTGTAAATATATATTCCTTTAATGTTAATATCTTATATATCTGTGGTACAATTATCAAAACTAAAAAAATTAACATTGGTGTCATACTGTTAATGAGACCATAGAATTTATTCAGATTTCCTTCCTTTTTTCATTACTTTTTCTTTTTTTCTGTTTGAGGATTCATTACAGAATACCATGTTGCATTCACCCATAGTTTAAATTTGATATGATTTTTGAGGAAAAGGAATTTAATTCTCTTCATCAATTGATTTGTATGGATGCGTGGGAATTTTTCTTTTAATTTTGTTGAAGATGCTTAATTTTTTCACTTTCATACACTGATTTTTTAATATGGAAAATGAAAGCTAAATTATTTGTGCATTGTTTCCCCCTCTTATTTAGATTCATAATTTTTAAATCACATTAAGAAAAAATACTGCAGGGTTAAAGTTTTATGTAAACAGATATTACTGTTTACTTTCAGTTACCATGCTTCATCATTACAATCTCTTCTTATCTGGCACATCTCACCTTTGCTCAAGTAGGTTAACTGATAAGGATATATTATCTCAGCATCATTTACAAAAAAAATGCTCTTGAAACTGACAGGAAATCCAAAATACTTTCTTCTTGTGGAATAGCAAAATATATTCTATGGCATTACCTCCTAGTATCTCCTTTGACAGCTAAGAAATATTGAAACTGGGGATGACTAAAGTTTTATTATATTGGCCCACAATAGGTTGATAAATTGCACTTTTATTAATATGACCATTTAGTCCTTTTTAATGATATTAACTTTGGTATCACACAAAGACACCTGGACTTATGGCTAGTAAAAAGGGCTAAAATGTATTGTTCCTTTTACTTGCTCTTTGAATTTAGGTGCGATATATGATGCAGTGTTTCTGAGCCTGAGATTCCTAATATATGAAAAAAGGAACCATAGTGAAATTATGAAATTTACCATTACCCACAAGTCTTAAATAAAATAATAGTAGAAGGGAAAGAGAACATAAATTGGTTAATAAACATACTCTTGTATATATTTGAGCAATCACTGGGTTTCAGTAATACAAAGCTCATATTAAGAAACTTGTTTGATAGCAAAATTTGTTTTATAGCAAAATAAGTAAGTTTAAGGATTGAGTCATATTGGATTCATTAGCATTAACTTCATCCAAAGCGGTTACCCTGATAGAATGATGGAATGACCTATCAAAGATTCAATACTGTGCCAGCTAGGAGACAACACTACAAAATTGGGTGTTCTCCTGCATGAAGTGTTATATGCCTTGAACCAGTGACCAATACATACTGCTTTTTCTCCTACAGCCAGAATATATAGGTCCAAATGACACACCTGAGGATTAAAAAGAAGAATTATTACCTCATTATTAAATCTAATGACCCATGTGTAATAATTTAACTTCTTTTTTCTCTACTTAGCGTTCTGCTGATTCAGAGAAATTCTTCTTCAGGAAACATAACAAATGTTCCATTGAAGTGATAGCAAATCAACACTATCACTTTGCAATCCCCAGTAAAAGATAATAGAAATCTATAGAAATACAACGGAGGCAAGATCCCAAGAGCTGAGACTCCTCCCCCCGCCAAGAAGTCTTGTTTCACTGATTAAACACACATGGAATTAAGGTTGCTAATCAGAGAGAGTGCCCTAGATTATCCAGGTGGGCTCAATGTAATCACAAGCATTCTTATAAGTGGAAGAATGAGATTTGAAGGCAAAGTGAGATTTGAAGATGTGCTGTTAGCTTTGAAAATGGAGAAGAGGACACGAGGCAAGTAATATAGATGGTCTCTAAAGGTGCAAAAGGCAAGGAAATGGATTTTTCATTAGAGCCTCTAGAAGGAATGCAGCCCTGCTGACACCTTACCTTTAGCCAGTGAGACCCATTTCAGACATCTAACCTCAATAATTGTAAGATAATAAATATGTATTGGTAAACTACTAAACTTGTGATAATTTTTTACAACAATAGAAAACTAAAACATGTACAAAATTGTTATCAGCCCCAAATGGTTGATATGAGCAATATCACAAGGTTCGTTCTATATACATGGCAACGCATTTTCTTAATCCATTAATTGACTCTCCAGTGGTAACTTATGCATCTGTTGCCATTTTGCCTTTGTGTGTTTACTTTGACTCTCAATTTTTATGTAGACTAGATTGTGACTCTGGGCAATGGTATGACTTGACATTGGGAAGGAGTCTTGGTCAAAAATGCAGAGTTAAATAACAAGCATTTCCAAGGGAATGTGTATGATACAAGGGCAGGCTGATTTTCCCAAAGATATTTACCCCACATTATTTTAAGTACTTAAAATATACTTGCAATAGGAGTGAAATCTTGCCTTCTCCCCCATGAAAATGTAACCAGTGTCCTTTTTTAAGTGTCTCATTTTGAAATAATACCTTCACCCTGCTTTCCACTAGGCACTTCCCTGCACGAGTTTTGCCTATCTAATTATGTGCTTGCTTAGAAATTCCAGAGCCTGAGTCTTAAAACAATCTGTAACCCCAGCAGGAGATTACCTCAAGGCCACAGTTAACCTATAGATAAACAGCCTTTGAGATGGCTCAGCTCAATCACCAGGAGGAGCAACAATTCAAGATAGTCATCAGAACAAATTATGTTGACTAGCACCTCCCTGCCACTCCTGCATGCCCTTCATACCAAATTCCCCTTTTATAACCCCTACCCTCAGCCCAAGACTTTGAAATGGTTTGTTTGAGGCATGAGCCTTGGCCATTTCCCCACTGCCAACTCTGAAATAAAGTCACTTTCCTTTCACTACACCTCTCCTTGTTATTGTCTTTTGCAAGCTGTGAGTAGCCGAGCCTGCAATTGAGTACCAAAACACCCTTCATTAAGGTCACAAAGGAGCTGAGATTGGAGATATATAGCCCAAATCCCATAATGTCTCATTAGATATAACGATATAAAAGGAACTCTATAAGTGTATCGTGAATCTTCCAAATTCTCTAAATGTCAAGAGAAACTGCTAAAATCCTCCAAGCTAGACTGGTTTCTGATTTCTTTCAAGTTACTGCCATGATTTCCAAGGGCCACAGATCCTGAAATGTATAGCCAGAAACACAGAGCTAAATTTAAAAAGTCTTTGATATGTTCTGTCTATAATTTAGGTCATTTAAAACAACCAATACTCACACAAAGTCTCAAAGACTTTGGAATAACGTTTATAATATTTCTTTAGTGCTGTTTTAATTAGCATACTTATGCTATGGAGAAAGAAATTCTCTGATTTTTTTTTAATTTACATGGTCATGTAGCTTTTGCGTTTTTCCAAATTTTCAAAGGCGTCTTTTTGTTACTGAAAGCTCAACGCTTGTCCCCAAGGCCACACCAGCAGAACGAGGACAAGTGGTTTGAGGAGAAGGAAAGGGAGGTTTATTAAATTGTTAGTAAATGAGGAAAATGACAGACTCTCATCTTAAAGTACCAATTTTCCTAACTATAAGCAGAAATACAGAGCTTTTAAAGAGAGGGTATTCAGCTTCAGGCTAGTGCTATCTAACTACAGTTGATGATTCTGATCCATCCCATCTCCGGGAAAGACAATCTCATGACCTCCACCTGTACCTCCTCCAGGACAGTTCCCTGAGCCATTTCCTGTGGTACAAAGAACAAAGGACACTCCCCTGCCCCTCCCAACCCCTGGCCTGTGGCAGGGATGTAGGCTTTAATTCTCAAAAAGAGTGGGGGAGGTTTTAAAGAGACAGCTCATAAAACATTTTTATCCTTTTTCAGGCCATCCCTCTGTTACATTTTGATGATAAACAAAGACTTCTAAACCTTACTCATGGGGGAAAACAGAAGGGACTAATATTTCAAGTATTTGTTGCATAAATCTGGCCATTTCTTCAATGGAACCTTAATTTTTTAAAGTAGGTAAAATCAGTTTTTCTTCCAGTTCTTAAAGACATTAAGATATGGCATATCATATCTGGGAGCCACCCCCCTGCCCAAACAAAAAAGTAGATATAGTCATCGCAGAACACAATTCAAGATATATTTACTTAATAACTTACTGTCCTAAGAGGAATGGGTTTATATGAGTTAAATAACTTATTTATAAATATTACTATAAAATACTTTAAATGTTTTTGGCCATGAAAATAATTCTATGAATGAAAAAGTCAATTAACTTGTTTTCTGAGTTAAGTTTCACTTTTAAGTGGAACTAAAAAGTGATTACTGTTTAGTAGAACGAATAAGCTATTTATGTTTTATTCTTGATTAGAAACAGTTCTTCAATATATTTGACCTCAATCAATAATCATGCTCGCAAAGTTTAAACTTCCATGTGTTTTCTACTACATTGATCAGTCAAAAATAGTATAGCTAAAGGGAATACATATATATGTATATATATTTTTTGCTGTTAAATATTCTGTTCATTTAAATGCTTTATTCCCCTGGAATACATAAGCACTTTATAAAGTTACACAAGTGAAGTTCTCTATACTATGCATTTCCTGATGAAACAACAAAATAACAGCAAACAATTTTTTTCAAATACCTATTGAAATTTTCTGTTTGAAGAAAATAAATTTAAGGCCTTCCTCCTTTCACTGAAACAGTATCCTATATTTGTCTATTTTCTCTATTTTTTCCTTAACCTATGAAATATCTTTTTCCAAATTAGAAGAAAAAGTCAGTAATATGATTGCTAAAGTGGAATTTCCAGAATTAATGACTTCAGAATCAAATGTTTTCTTTCAAAGCAATAGCATTTGAGAACCTCAGATATTATATACCATTGAGCACCTTTGCAAATTGCAATTAGATATGGCAGGGTTGTATAATGAAATGATAACCCACACTTTTTCTTAGGTTTATAGTGACATGTATAATTGCCATTTATATACTTCCTTTTAAAAGTTTGTAACTAATATTAAGCACATGAATTTGTTTGTTACTCAGATGCTCTATTCATTTTTAACAACTGTGGTTACCAGAGACTAAGAGGCTCCAGGAGGGTTTTACTGTATAGAAGGGGGAACTTTTTTTAAATGAAAGAACTATTTTGTATTTTGATTATAGTGCACTTGTGAAAACTCATAAAAATATACATAAAAAAGTGTAAATTTTATTGTATATGTAAAAAGAATATGTTTATAAAGTAGATGAAAATGATCATATTTCATTGACAACTTAGATCTCTAGATGACTGTGGGTTGTTGCACACAGTATCTATGAAGCAGTTTTCTTTCAAAAATTAACATAACCTAATAACAACACATATTTTTCCTTTCCTAGAGAAAAAAAATCAGTTAAGACATTTGGTGATGAACATATAGCTATATTATTACTATTGGATAATGGAATTGTTATTGAGAAGATTCATAACACTCAGAAGGCTAAAATACTATTGATGTAATTGTGAGTCACTAGACATTTTATATTAGTAAATGTTATATTTCATATAATTTACATGCCACTCTTTTCCATTTTGCCTTTTATGTCACTCTTATTTTTTCTCGTATCGGGGCATAGATTTTTAAAGAAAGTATAGAAGGAAGAATTAAAACAAAGCAGAAAAGATTCTTGGACAAAGTTAGATGATACTAATAAGTATCAAAAACAAGCAAAAATGAAGGCCTATGATAAGTGTCTTATTATAATAGTGACGATATGTAATAAGGGACTTGGATGAAAGCCAGTGAAAAGGCTACTGGATTAAGCTCTTCAAAATTTAGCCTATAAAAGTGTTAATTTATCTTGTATCTTTTTGTTTTTCTGGTTTTTTTCCCCAAAGATAAAATTATAATTTTGGTATGTACGCTAAAATGAAGACTGGGCTAGGGGTAATTTACGTATCAATTTGGTTGTCAGTTGGAGGTAAGAAAAGAGGGATGGAAATCATTAACAGCTTCACTGCTGGGGGACTGAATCAATAGAAAGTCTCTAATAAATTCCTCCACTTCCACTTATTTGAATTTTTTTGGATTGAAATTTCTCTTTATATGTTTTTAAGCATATCTCATAACAATAATTTTTTAAAACAAATTGATAGTTTTTAGAAAACCAAGATGAGTTATTGAGGAAGGAAACAACAAAGGGAGAGATATGAAATGTTGAATCCGAAGCCATGACTGCCAGTCATAGATTTGCTATTAATTATCCATCTGACATTAGGAACAATTGTTTGAAACTTCAGTCCCCTTATTTCAAATATAAACAAATTGATGTGATTCCCCTAAAGATTCTTTTTCACTTTAGAAATTGAAAGAGTCTATATTGATTTCTTGTGATTGTGAAATAAGCTGAAGGCTAAGCTATATTTCACATAGTAAAAGATTTCCATGTAAGATTTCTTTTTCTAAAAGCCGAATTTTTCAGTCTCATGAATATAGCAATTTTCTCTAAACAAACACAAAATTATCTGCACAACTATATCAGGGTTTTTTGCTTCTTTTAAAGAAAGAACTTTAAGAGTTAGAATAGACAAGTATTAAAAGAAAATGAGCACTGTTGATCCCAGACTTACAATTTTTCAACTTTACAATGATGCAAAGCAATACACATGTAGTAAAAACTATATTTCGAATACCCATACAACCATTCTGTTTTTCACTTACAGTACAGTATTCAATAAATTATATAAGATATTCAACAATTTATTATGAAATAGGCTTCGTGTTAGATTATTTTTGCCCAACTGTAGTCTAATGTAAGTGTTCTGAGCACGTTTAAGGTATGGTAGGCTAAGCTGTGATGTTTGGCAGATTAGGTATATTAAATACATTTGTGACAATGATGTTTTCAAGTTATGATAGATTTATCAGGACAAACCCCATTGTATGTCGAAAAACATCTTTATAGGTAATAATTTCATATTTCATCAGAACAAAAGTATTGCTCTCACATATTCTCCTAAATATTAACATTTTTTTCCCTCTGGTTTAAGTTTTTTTTCTTCAATTTATTCTTAAATACACTAGTTTTGATGGTTGACTATCGTATTATGATAATATCTTTGGTATTTTGGAGCATGTTTCAAAAACTGATGTTTAAATTCATATAAAAATTTTCCTTTGTTAGAGTTTTATTCAATTTTTCTGTACATTTTTCTTTAAATAGATCCCTAGAGCAAATTATATGGAAACAGAATTATCTTTCACATTATAACTATGACAATTTCTGGTGCAAATATCTGTAGCAAGTAATGTGCTAGCAAAATAAATAAAATGTTCAAAATGCAAATTTCATACCAGAATGGGATTCTGGTATGTTTTCTTCCCTGTGGAATATTTTTCCTAAGTGTGCTAAACTTAGCTTAGTACTAAATCCTTCAAGCCGCAAATTCATTAAGTACCTACTGAACTACGTAAGTAATGGTGTTATCTTCCAATACAGAAAAAAAGGCAAATAATTTAGCCTGTTTCAACAAGATAATCTACTGGAATGATTCAAAGCATATTTACAGTGTAAATCATTCTAAGCTAACATGACCCCACAAACCCAAATATCATCCATGACCAGTCATTTTTGCCCAAAAGTATGAGTTTGCAGTTTCACTTATTTTTGTAAGAGATCATAAGTTGCTCAAAAATCCCTTTCTACATTGTTGTTTAATGTTTCACATACTTTTTGCTTTAACCAATTTCAGGGTATTTTCTGCAAACTTAGTTTAGAATAAAGAGTGTGTAAATGCTGGGATGCTGCTAATTATCCTACTAGGCACTGGATATCTCCCACTACAAAGTGTTATTCAGCCTGTATGACAATATTGTGGAGCTTGAGAAACCCTGATCTACCTAAATGCAACACTTTATTCAGATTTTAGCTGTCGTTTTCTTATTTTTATTACTTAAGTTTCTCTCCTAGAATTGTTCTCATTTAACTTAATAATTAAATGATTTTCTGTACTTATTTTATTCTGATACATGACTTCTGTAAGACAATCCTTATAGTATTTTAATATTGTCAATTAATACTTTAATATTTGTGTATTGTTTGCCATTTATTACCTAAACAATTTGAAAGTTTTGCATACCCCATACAATCAGTAAGTACTGAAGAGATGTTGTAGTAGATGCTGTTGCCCTGTCCATATGCACTCTACACTTACATTTTTACAAGGAAGCTTGCTGACAAAACATCTAAACTCTCTGCTTGCGGGGCCTTTTAATTTTTTTTTGCTACAGGAGCACACTTATTTTCAACCAAAACAAGCCAAAAGTATTGCAGAGATATACCTTTAGAACTAATGACTGATGGGAGTGAATGGATAAATACACCAGCTTCCTCTACCTTGACTGGCATGACTGCAAGTTGAGTTCATTGTCTCCCAGAGTTTCCCAGTTTCCCAGAGTTTCCAATTGTCCCCCTATGTTGACTTCTTCCTCTTCCTTGTCATTCTTCCCCACTACTCTGTTGATGATTCCTGGAATCACCTCCCAAATAAATTTTTACTCAAATTTTATCTCAAGATCTGCCTCAGGGTAGCCTAAACTAAGAAATAATTTATTGAAAAATTAAGTGAGAAATAAATGTGTAACAAATCTGAAATAAAGTAACGTATTATAAAGAGACATAAGGAACCTGGGTGCGAAGAGTGGCTTTTGAAAGCCCCATTGGGGATAGGAACTAAATATTTAGAAGAGGCAGAAAAGGTATATAAAAGAAAAGAAAAGAACAATGACAACCTTCTGTGATGAATGTTTGATTTCCTCTCAATTTTGTCACCGATCAAGAAAAGATAAATTTGAGGTAGGACTGGGGTAGATTAAAAAATAAAACCAGATTGTTTTACTATGATAAAGACATTGCTAAAGACTTTCAGAAGGTGATGAATGGATGAATAATCAAATTCATATCTCCTGACCAAAAAGTCATATATAATTCTAAACTCAGTATGAAATAACTTGGCCGTTAACTTGCACAATGCTGTACATATGCAGAAAACAAGCTGTAATTGTTCACCAGTTGCCATGCCGTGCCTTTTGCTACGCCCCACCATGTAAACCAACATGCTTTATAGTTTTCCTGGGGCAGGGAGAATGGAAAGCATATCTTTATTGTCCCACTCTGGAACAGTGGGAAGATTGACTGCATATCCCCTAACTTCCCTTCTAAAAGTCTGTGATTACTAAGATTTATTTTGCATTTGATGACTTAAACTATGACTATAACTCAAACTGTTGCTCTTAAGGACTGAAAACATCCTAAAATACAGGAGATAACAAAATGGCTTTTTGAAGAACTATAAGCACTGGAAATAAAGGCCTTATCCACTTAGCAGTGAATAGTCCTACAAGAGACTAAGTATTAAAATAACACACTCACTTAACTATACTCGAACAAAACTTACTCTTGATGTGCAATCTTTAATATTAAAGTAGAAATATTAAAAATTAATTAACTATAATGATACAAGACAAAATGATTTACATGTTAAAAAGCCATGTTGCAACGAACTCTGAACTTGCTGATAGGCATTCCAAGGTACTAAAAATGATTCAAGGAAGAAGCATGAACTTGGAAGCATAGGTAGGGATTTGGTTGAAGGGTAAGGACATACCAGGGAATGTGTTCAGGATAAACAAAGGCATTGCAATGGACATTCTGGAATGGATTGAATCAACTGTATAAGAGGAAGAGGAATGACTTAATTTTTTTTCTCCTTACTGGAAAAATGAGCCTGGATTTTCATTGTGCACCATCATGGATAAAAATTTGGGAAGAAAGAGATATAATCAACTTTTATTGAGAGCTATGGCATTCAAAGTATAATACTGGGCCCTAATATACACTAACTCATTTAAATTACCTAATCCTTTGCACTAGATGTATTTTGAATCAAAAGAAACTTCCTTTAAATAAATTCACTTGTTCTGAGTAACTCTTCTCAACCACAGCAGGATCAGGATTCTATTAATAAATCAGATTCATATAATATAAACCAAGCACTTTCATAATCTAAAGGACCATATAATGAAGAATGGTCTTGATATTTCAAAAACACTTATTCCAATAACTAGTCATTAAAATTTCTATGGAGAGATGCAAGCAAATAGGGAAGACAGTCCAATTTATTCAAAGATCTTACATTTCGTAATATTTTGACATATAATCTAGACTTTCTTAGTCTTCAAAATTAACCAAATTATTTATTGATAAGGTTTTTTTTCTTACAAAGGGATTATCAGGCTAGATATTACCCCTCCATGCCCTAGAGTTTATGTAATTCTCAAGCACTCTTTTTCTGCATTTTTATTTGTTGGGTTTTTAAATCTGCATGGATCAATTTAAAGAAATGGATCAAAAACATAGAAAAGAAAGGCTATAACAAGATCACATTATGAAAGCAAATCCAATCACACATAAAAATATGAAAATGGAAAGCTGGTGAAATGTTCCATTTAAAGCCTGATTATATTGCTCAATAAATTATTTTAACAGGTGTTGGAAATACTATTCAAAAGACCTAGAGGCCTCTGTCATTGCTTCATCTTATTTTGTTTAAATACTGTCTATCTTAGTGAAATTGAGTCACCTCTATAACCACAGTACAGAAACACCATGAAGTTAGTAAAGGAAAAAGGAAGGTGTCAGTGAATTACCTACTTAAATATCTTTAAGGAATTAGCAAATTACAATACTTTATTTAAAAAATGGATAACAATAAGATAAATTAGCTTTGAAAAATGATTGTTTTTGATTAAAACTACAACATATCCTTACAGCCGAAAGTATGATAACCAAAGAATCAAAAACAATGAATTAAAACCAAAGCATAGCATTTATTACTAAGCCTCTAATGAGCATATATTTAGTAAAAATAAAGCATTTAGATACAATCCACATAATTGTATAGACATTATATATTTTTATGGTTCACAAATTCCTTATGGCAGAAGAATAATATTAAAAATTTTTCATTAATTGTGCAAAACTGAATGTTTCTCTCTTTATTTTGAAATTGAATACATAAAAGCATATTAAGCAGGCCAAATAAAATTTCCATTTGAATATGGTATAAAGTTTATTTTTTCTCAATGCCTATATAAAAATGATTCCAAATATCCATCTGATTTTATCTAATAATAGCATTTGAAGGTTAACACAAGTACACTAATGCAGGAGTTAAATGAATTTTTTTCCAAGAATTTTATTAGTTTCCAAGGATGCTACAAACCTGCTTTTACATTTTGTTTTATCTTCCTGGCAATTTAATTAGAAGGAGTGGGAAACAACTGCAAAATAGGCATTGCTATTCTACTACACATAAACAGTTTAACCCTTGCCTTCTCCACTGGCCGTAAAGTACATATTCTACCATAATATTTTTAAGTAGTACTTAATAGTGTTTTTCTGACACCCTTTAAAATGATTATTCAATTAAAGGGAATAAGCTGGCATATGCAAAGTTTAATACACTCCAGTAGCCCATTAAATCAATAGGCAAGTATCTTTATCTTGGGCTAACATGATATGCTGTGGAAAGGCTGTCTTACTATGAGTTATTTACAATGGAAACTGATTAAGCACTTTGCATGATTTACTGACATAACTCACTTTTTTGAATTTCTATTATATTAGCTCTAGAGAAATTTTCTAATGTGTAACAGCAAGAGGATGGACTTAGCCAATGTTAGACACTATATTTATCTACAAGAAAACAGACAGAGAGACTGACTCATCTTCTTTAAGGAAATCTTCATGATGTTTTTCTTTCAATTAAGAGTTGTTTTAATATTCCTATTTAAGAAAAAAAACTTTTATTGACTTATTTTCAGTTATTAAATGTGAAATGCTAAGAACAGTCTTTCCCACTGGAAAAAATTTCAAATTAATGACTTTCCTAGAACCTATGAGAAATCTGAGATCACAGGGCAACCAACTAATGTGAAATATGGAGAAAGGGGATTTCAGGGAGAAATTAGACCCAAACATTGGATTGCCTGAAGCAGATGATGCCAGATGCCATGTAAGCTGGTAAACTAACAGGAACTGGATATACTCTTCCTTCTGAAACAACCAAAAAGTGAACAAAACACATGAAGCAACAGTAAGCAAGACACTATACATTAGGCAACAAAAGAAAGTGGTCCCTGAGAGATGGGGAACAAATGAAGAGAACACTAGAATTGACCAGTTTATAGAGTTTTCAATTATAGTGTGAAGAAGGTGAGCCCAGATGGAGCCTAATGAACCCGCTGAATTGGGAGAACAGAGCTGGGAATCCAGGAAAACAAGGGGGATAGAATACCAGAGAGGGCAGAGCTATTCAGAGAACGAATCTGAGAAGTCTGCAGAGGGTCCCACTTTTGTGTTTCTTTAAGTGCTGATCAGCCAGATTTTTCAATGGACAATATCCAATGGTAAAGTATTCACAGGGACTTCCACAAGTAATGGGGAATAATTGGTCATAGATTGGTCTCACATGACAAATCTTAAAAGCAAGACCTGGGGAGAAAATATTTGCATGCTACACCTCTGATAAAGGGCTGATAACCAGAATCTATACAGAATTTAGGAAAATCAACAAGAAAAAATCAAACAACCCTATTAAAAAATGGGCAAAGGACATGAACAAAAACTTTTCCAAAGAAAACAGAATGATGGCCAGCAAACATATAAAAAAGTGCTCAGCTTCTCTAATCATCAGGGAAATGCAAATCAAAACCACAATGAGATATCACTTAACTCCAGTGAGATTGGCTCATATCAAAAAATCCCCAAATAACAAATGTTGGCGGGGATATGGACAGATAGGAACACTCATACACTGCTGGCGGGACTGCAAATTAGTACAACCTCTATGGAAAAGAATATGGAGATACCTCAAAGAATTAAAAGTAGAATTAGCATTTGACCCAGCAATCCCACTACTGGGTATTTATCCAAAAGAAAAAAAGGCATTTTATAATAAAGACATCTGCTCTTGAATGTTCATAGCAGCACAATTCACAATTGCAAAGTTGTGGAAACAACCCAGGTGCCCATCAATACACGAGTGGATCAATAAAATGTGGTATATGTATACCATGGAGTATTACTCAGCAATAAGGAACAACAGTGAATTAACACATCTGGTATTATCCTGGTTGGAGCTAGAACCCATTCTTCGAAGCAAAGTGTCACAGGATTGGAAAAACAAGCACCACTGGTACTCACCATCAAACTGGTACTAACTGATGAACACTTACATCACACAGGGCAATAACATTCATCTGAGGGCGGGGGGGCGGGAGGGGGGTGGAAGGGATGGGAAAAACTCTCACTGAATGGATGTGGGGAGCACAGTTTGGGAGACGACCACGATTGTGGCTCTGACACGGGCAGAACAGGGGCAATGTGTATGGCCAAAGTATTGTACCCCCATGATATTCTGAAATTAAAAAAATAAATTACCAAAAAAAAAAAAAAAAGCAAGACCTGAAGAATATAACTATTTTCAATTAACTGCTTCCCAGAACAAAGCCTACGTATATGAATAAGAATGCAACTGTTTCTAGTACCTAAAGACAAAATCAGGAAGGAGGAAAATATGACCTTTCTGTGAAGCTTCCCACTCTCTATTATTTTGTCCCACAAATTCTAGGTGACTTAGTTTTCCCAAACTCCAAGTTACGTATCCTTAATTCAGTGAGTCTACACTGTATCCTGGAAGTACATTAGGGCAATCATAGGGATCACATCATTTATCTCCTTATTATCAGGTGTCAGTGCTCTGTGTGTTCTGTTTCTAATATCTGAAAATTGATCTTTCATATATTTTTTCTAGTTTTCTCATTGTTTAGCAAAATGAGTAATTCATCTTGTACCTGTTACTTCATCATAGCCAGAAGCAGAATCTGTCTATTGCATAATTTGACTTTTAATATAACACCTGAAAAAAAAACAGTAAGAGTGTAGAAAAATCATAAATTTTGAATAAAAACAGAAAAAAAGAATGAATTTTTGAAACTTTATGTCTAAAAATTAACATAAGCATGCTGAAAAGAGGAAAGAAATTAATCCAAGTAACTTTTAATGGAAATTTTTGGTTGTGTATCTTCAAAAGACAAAAGAAAGCTGTAATAAAATATTGAGCTCTATTTAGGAAAGTTTGTTTGCATGTTTTTCACTTTTTTTTAAGTATATTCAGAATAATGGGAGTCAGGTCTTTCACAGTCAAAAGAGATAGCTCACATATGGCTAAAGTAGAAAAATAGAATGAATCCCGGGGTATTGAATTGGATTTGGAGATGTTGTGAATTTATGATTTATAAATGAAATAGATAGGTAAGTAGGTAGGTGAGTGAGTGGGTAGATAGATAGGCATGAAGAAATTAGGTATATATGACATATGTGTGTGAGTGCATGTGTATATGTGTGTTTATGTATATGTGGTATAATGGAAGTTTCTTCAATCATTCTAAGGAGAATGTTTCAAAAGGATAACCTTAGTAGCAAGAGATATACCTAAGGGTAGTACCTGATTCTAGTTGGCATCTCCACTACAAGGAAACAGGGCTTCTTAGAAAATGACTGTTTTCCAAGAATGGGACAGGGAAAATAAAGATGAGGTTGTTATATCTTGTGCCAAAACTAAGGAAATGCCTGCAATATATTATGCTAAAAAGTAAGGAAATGCTCAAATAGGGATATGGGTATGTCAGAAGGACAAAGGAGACAGCTTGAAAGAGCTCCTACTGACCAAATCTGTGATAATTTTAGCATTAAAATAAATAAAGATAATGGTTTATAATCTATTGAACATGATGGAAATGCTTGATTTCTTAATACTATGAATTAATAAACAGGAGGGAAGGAAAAGGTCTTCCTTACAATAGAATAACAACTAATAAATATAGAAAATAACATGAGTTGTTTTTTTTTTTAAATCCCACCATACTAGTAATGCTTAGTTCAGGCAAGTATCAATGGATACTAAAATAAATGGGTAGAAGTTTGATGAAATCAGTCTATTTACATAGTCTCAAAATAACCCCTTCCGGTATAAAGGAAAATGATAGTAAACTACAGTGGAAAAGCCTGGTCACACAACCTTAAGTAAGTGATCAAAATTAGCATTGCTGATAGTGGGACAATTCAAAATTGTTTGTCTTCCAGTGATTCTCTAAGAGAACTCCAACATCGCTTCTGTGATATCCTTGCCCCAAATGTACTAACTGAATCAAATCATGAGGAAATATCAGAGTATCCCTAACTGAGGGACAATCTTCAAAATCACTGCTGTTTCCTTAGCAATTAATTGGTTGTTGTGCACAATGGATAATTGCATTGTGTTTGTGCGTATTATGTCCTTTTTATAGGAAATATGCGTAGAAATATTTAAGGGTAAGAGGAATCATGTCTGCTACTTATTCTCAAATGGGTCACAACATAATACGTACACATATACCTCTCTGTATATACACACATACACACAGAGAGAAAATGATAAAGAAAATGTAGTAAAATGTTAACATTTAGGTAAGCTGAGTAAACAGGGAATGGGAGTTCTGTGTACTATTTTAAGTGTTCCATAATTTTGAAAATATCTTTTTAAAATATTAAAGTCCCAAATATACACTGGCTTCACTAAAAGTAAAAATGAGTGAACAGCATTAATTAAAGACATTTAAAAATATTTCTTTCCTTTAACAATGCTTTCACTGTAACAAATTTTACTATCATCACGTGAATTCTTACAAATATGTTTGTGGTCCAAAGAAGTTATAGAAAAAGGTCAGTCATCTCACAAATAAGAAAGAGTTATAAGAAAACTAAAAGGACATTATTGGAGGGATACTTTTTTTAAATGTGGAAATAGAAATGAAAAATCTCATCTAAGCTTCTAAACATGTTTCATTTATGAACATTGAATTCAGGAGATATATTTATAATTTCCTTAAGGAAACATGCCCTGACATTCAAATTTAGATTTTCCAGCACTTATTTGTCTGTCCTTTTCTCATGTTAAGAGGTTTTGCTGAAATAGAAATAATGGTGCTAGGAATAAATATTTATTAATATAAAATATATTTATCACGTATTTCCTGTCTACCTTTAACCAAAGCTTGTACTATTCTCTTTCTCAAGTATACGTCTTCAACACTAGCAACCTTTTGAATGTTCTTTGATTGTATCAAGCCTGTTACCTGTCAGGGCCATTGAACTTGCTCTTCCATTTTATGATTCCATTTTATGACTCACCAAGATACTCTCCAGACATTGACAAGGGTTTCTTGCTTCATGTTTCATAAGCTCTGTGCCCAAATGCCATGTTCTTAGTGAGGTATTCTCTAAGAACTCTCTCTAAAATACTGTATTTTTTGAATCTCTCTCTATAAATCAGCTTTATTTCATTTGCAGCATATGAAGCACATTGTATGCTTATGTGTTATCCCTTCAAGGACATCTAGTGTGCAGGAGAATTAAAAGCAAATGAGCCAATGTTTAAAACTAATTCCAAACCAATAACTTAGCTACTGACTTCACCAAGATACTTTATTTTTATCAATCCTTTGATTGCTTTGCCAACAATTATTCAGACATTAGTTTTATGTTTTATTATTTCCCAGGATGTCAATAATGAAATATAATGAAGCTAATACTATTTGATTTGGTTTTTTATGTGGTTTTATGTCTATGTCTGGTTTTCATAAAGATGTCCTGAATCATGAGACTACGGCAAATGCTTACTTACAGTTTTTGGCAAGAAGGCAATGAGTAATGGAGGGAAAAAATGATGAATGTGTGGACCACTGACCAGAACCAGTGCTTAGAGCTCAGGTTACACAGAGTGAGGTGGAAAATGCCTTTGTGCTGTATTATTTCAGATAATGCCTGAGCTCTAGGCCTCTCTGTGCCTTCCAAGGGAGGTGTGTTGCCCTGCCTCCCCAGTTTTAATGGTATATTCAACTTTTCATATGCCTAAATGATATAAAATTTTTAAAATTAGGATTGTAATTGGATTACATTGATAACAACTTTTAAAATATATATATACACACTAATATTAACTTTTGGAAAAACAATTCCAAAATATAATAATGACTAGAGAGAGAAACACCAAAGAACAATCCCCCGCCCCCACATACACATAAATATTGATTTGTGAAGGAACTTAATTTGTTTTAAAAAAGTCTGTAAACACTATGAAGTAAAATAAAATTTGAAGAATTAACACATTTGTGACACATAGTTTAGGCATCTGTACAAAATATTAGGAGCTAGAATTTAGATAAACTAAATGTTTTGTAAATCTATATTGTTCCTGGCTTCATTTGCAGTTTGAGCTATTGCCTTGCGTGCTTCTGCCAAATTTCAAATTGATCTTAGAATGTCTAATTTGGATACTTTGAAATAACTTTGAAATCTATTTTAATCAGATGAGATATTAAAATAGAATAAAATTTAAAACAATTTGGCTCTCTTGCTTTCTATCACCTTCTCTCAGATTCCATTTGCCTGTTCTGTCCCATATTGCCAGTGTAAAATCCATTCTGTTCAGCTCTAATTTGCTGATGGAATTGGAATCTGCTTTGTTCTGTTCCTATTGAATTAAAATAGGAAGAAATAATGGACTTTATTCGCAAGATTGAGACTTTGCTTAAAATAAGACCACCTCAGTAGGAGCTCTGCCATACCTGGCTTCTTTGTCTCAGTTCTGCTTGACTGAAAATTGACTCTGCAAAGAATTTCTGCTTATCTCAGCTTGTATTGCTTGGTTGTTTTATGAATAAGCATATGATTCCCTCTCTCTTTGCCTTTTTGAAAAATCCTGCACTGCTTTTGGTTTTGTCAGCCAGAGAGTAAAAACAGGTTGTAATCAAGCAAAGGCTAGGAGGAAATTTGATAGCTTTAGTGAATAAATAATGAGGTTTTATTTTAAATCATTCATGTATGATTTCAAAAAACAATCTTAGGTAACTAATTGGGAGAATTAATGTATATATATATATATTCAGACAATGTGGTTTATGAGTTTTTCTATATTTAAATGTGTGAGAAATATGAAAATTAGTGTAATCATGTTATGAGTTTCAAGATGGGAATACAAATTGCAATATTTTTAAACCCATTAACTCATGTTGTGATCATTTATCCCAACTTAAAGGGTAGTACTGCAACTTCTTACAACTTCTTACTACTTGAAAATATCATCATGGCAATTGTTTACATGGGTATGGGAAAGGGCTATATTTTTATTTTTATTTCATTTTTTGGGGGGGTTATATTTTCATTTTTTTATTTTTAAATTTCAGAATATTATGGGGTACAAAGATTTTGGTTACATATGTTGCCTTTGCACCACCCAAGTCAGAGCTACAAGCATGCCCATCCCCCAGACAGTGCGCCCCACACCAATTAGGTGTAAATTTACTCACCCCTCCACCCCCCTCCCACCTGCCTGGCATCTGATGAATATTACTTCCATGTGTGCACACAAGTATTGATCAGTTAGTATCAATTTGAGGGTTAGTGGTGCTAGTTTTTCCATTCTTGTGATACTTCACTTCAAAGAATGGGCTCTAGCTCCATCCAGGATAATACCAGATGTATTAATTTACGATTGTTTTTTATGGCTGATTAGTACTCCATGGTATACATACACAAAATTTTATTAGTCCACTCATGTATTGGTGGGCACTTGGGTTGTTTCCACATCTTTGCAATTGTAAATTCTGCTACTATAAACTTTCGAGGGCATATGTTTTTATTATAGAATGTCTTTTTTTCCTTTGGGTAAATACCCAGTAGTGGGATTGCTGGATCAAATGGTAGTTATACTTTTAGTTCTTTGAAGCATCTCCATATTACTTTCCATAGAGGTTGTACTAATTTGCAGTCCCACCAGCAGTGTATGAGTGTTCCTATCTGTCTATATTCATGCCAACATTAGTTGTTTTGGGACTATTTGATAAAATCCAATCTCACTGGAGTTAAGTGATATCTCATTGTGGTTTTGATTTGCATTTCCCTGATGAGTAGAGAAGTTGAGCAATTTTTTATATGTTTGTTGGCCATTATTCTGTCTTCTTTTGAAAAGTTTCTCTTCATATCCTTTGCCCTTTTTTTAATAGGGTTGTTTGATTTTTTCTTGTTGATTTTCCTAAGTTCTGTATAGATTCTGGTTATCAGCCCTTTATCAGATGTGCAGTGTGCAAATACTTTCTCCCATTCTGCAGGTTGTCTGTTCACTCTAGTGATAGTTTCCTTGGCTGTGCAGAAGCTTTTTAATTTGATCAGGTCCTGTTTATTTATTTTTGTTGCTGCTGTGATTGCTTTGGGGGCCTTCTTCATAAATTCTTTGCCTAGGCTGATGTCTATAAGAGTTTTTCCAACGTTTTCTTTGAGAATTCTTATGGTTTCATGTCTTAGGTTTAAGTCTGTTATCCATCATGTGTTAATTTTTGTGGGAGGTGAGAGGTGAATATCCTGTTTCAGTCTTCTACATGTGGCCACCCAATTTTCCGAGCACCATTTATTGAATAGGGATTCTTTTCCCCAGTGTAAGTTTTTGTCTGTTTTGTCAAAGATCAGATGACAGTATGAGGATGGTTTTATATCTGGGTGCTCAGTCCTGTTCCATTGGTCTATGCCTCTGTTTTTGTGCCAGTACCATGCTGTTTTGATTACTATAGCCTTATAGTATAGCTTCAAGTCTGGTGGATGATGCCTCCCAATTTGTTCTTTTTGCTTAAGATTGCTTTGGCTATACAGGTCCTTCTCTGGTTCCATACAAAGTGTAGAGTTATTTTTTCCAGATCTGTAAATAATGACGTTGGTATTTTGACAGGGATTGCAGTGATTCTGTAGATCACTTTAGGTAGTATAGACATTTTAACAATGGGCTATCTTTTCAAATAAATCTTCTAATACTGTTGGCCCATTTCCTTTTCTATAGTAGTTGAGGCTAGAACATGTAGCTGTCTTGTTCTTAAATTCTTCATTTGTTAGACAGTCAACCAATAATTGAGGACCTACATAAGAAAATACAATTTTTCTCAAATTTTCTTTGTTCTCTTTATTTACACTCTTCCCAATTCTTTTATGTATTTTCTAAGTACCTCTACACTTTCTGTTTTCTGATTGTACACTACATAAACAAAAGGCACTGGGTACTTTTAGGTTTTTCCGAAGGCCCTCATGTTTTAAAGATAAAAAGAAAAGAATATTCTTATGGGTTTAAAGGCACCAAAATATTTTAGTATGAGGACTTTGAGTACTAACTGAATGTTTGACAAATATATTGATAGCAGGGTCAGGATTTCCATTTTGACTGTGAGTGGATTTCTGCCTTCCTAAGAAATCTTAAAGAAAAACACATATCAACCCAGTCTGTTGCAACTTTAGAGGTTTTGTAAATTATAGGCAGCCAAGTGGTCACATACAAGATATAGAAAAATGTGGCACCACAAGCTTTGTTCAAATGTACATATTGTTATCCCTTGTTTATATCTCTGTCAAGAAGAACCTTACTTCTATACAACTCCTAAAACCTCATTTCTGGCTTCTTCCCAACAATATCAGAATTAGCCAATCAAGAGAAACTTGATAAATCATTTTGAAAATTAATGAATCTTTTCTTGGAGAATCCCTTTGCAATATTCCTGTGAACATTTGATATTTGAAGATGTGTCATCCATAATCCCTGGCAGAATTGGCTTTCTTGAAATGTCTTGGAATTGTGTCACATTGATGTTCAGATAATTATCCTAAACATGTAGCCTCTACATTCAATCAAGGGGGAATGTTGAAAAGCACAGTAGATAATAACAGAATACAAGTCATCATGTGGTGATCCTTTTCAAACAGATACGAAAGGGAAAAATCCATCATTTTACCTTATAAGAGAATGTGAGAAAGGAAATGAAGCTATGGGAGCCAGAATACTAAAATTACTCCAGAGACCATCATACTCCCCTTGAGTGTGGACAAACTTTGTATTTATGATGAGTTATCCTTCATTATATGGCAAAAAAGTATTTTATGGAAGTAAATCTACCAATAGTTTAACTTTAGTTTAATCAAAAGAGATATCCAGACAGGATTGACCCAATTACATGAGCCTTTTAAATATGGGTCTAGAGGTGAGAGACAGGAAAAATGTACAACTTTACAACAGTTTATAGCTCTAAAAATATGGAGATTTATATTTTAAATAATTTGCTTTATGAATATAATATTGTGCTGTGCTATTAATCAGACTTGCTCACATTTGAATTTCTGCTCCTGTATTTAAGGTATTTTTGTTTAAGCAAGTTGTGTAACAAATCTCACACTTTCATCATAAGAATTTATGAACATTAAAGAAATAACATAAAGTGCCCAGAAGTGTTTTCACTAAAATTATGCACTCACAACATGTTATATTATGTCTTTAAGATTTTAATATACTTTTTAGATAATTTATCACTTATTTTTGACAAAGGATAATTTTTATTATAAGACACTGAATTATTCAGCCATTCTCATATTTTCAAGGCATATTTACATATATATAATCATAGAGACAGATTTAATGCTTGACAATGACACACAATACTGACCTTGAGATAAGATTACCAACATGTAAAGAGTAAGTATGAAGACATCAATCATTTATAAATATTGATAATTCTACAAAATCTCAAGAAATATTGCATTTTATTGATTTTTGGTTATGCCTTTAGTATTTCCTTAGTAATAAAAATCAGAGATGTCTTTGAACAGAAATGTACATTTAAAATTTTTTTGATTTGCCTCAAAAATTGGTGGCATATCTTGTATTAAACTACATTTTATATAGACAAGGAATCAGCTTTTAAAAATGGACAGCAAGAGAGTCTATATATATATATAATATATATATATTATATATATATATATTCATATATATATGAATAGTTTTAATGAAATAATTTCTGTCATCCAGGGAAGAGTTACTTAAGGGCTGGCAACCCCTGATTAGCATGACATAAATAATACTTTAGGGGAAAAAATCTTCAATCAATAGGTGTCTTATGTGGTTAAAATACTCTTCCTCAACATAGAGAAAATTTGGTCTTATAGAAAATATTTTTAGTGTTTCAAAATGTACTGAGGATTACAAAACATGAATCTTAGATTCTATATCATTTCTATTGTTGGATTTACTTAAGGATGAAGATCAAAGAACAATCTCATTACTAAATAATCTTTTTCTGAAACTCCTAACTACAGAGTTGGATTATTTTAATTTTATTCAGTCAAGAGAAATTGTAGAGATGGAGACCAAGATGGCAGACTAGAAATAGCTGACACACACTGCTCCGATGGAGAGCATAGAAAGAGGTGAGTATATATTCAGCTTTGCACAGATCATTGAGCATAGAGCATCAGGATCAACAGAGAACCAACGGAGCCACCAAAAGCAATGGAGAGGGAAGTAGGGCAACCAGCTAAGCTGGATCACTGTGGATGCAGGAGATGCACCCATGTGTAGGGAAGGAACAAGTGAGAGACCCAAGCACCCCACACTCCTGGTGTAGACTTTGCAATCCAAGATACAAGGCAGCCTCTCCCCACCTGGGCCTCCAGACTGACATGGGAGCAGCCTGGAAAGTGCACAGCATTGCTCCAAGGAGGGAGCACAGTGGAGTCCCACAGGCTCCTGGGCCCCGAGTGCTGCAGCTAAAACCATTCAGAGAGCCCAGCCCCTGAGTGCTGCATTTTCCCAGGGGCCAGCTTCACCACTGCCACTTTTTCACTGCTGCTGCCAGACCAGGGGGGGAGTGGGGAAGCAAGATGCTTATGTGCCCTGGGGTCAAGTGCTACCATGCCACTGCTGCTGCCACTACCAGGAGGCCCCAGCAGGAGCAAAACCACAAGGTCACAGGGCCCTACTAATGCCACCAAGTGGGCTCCACCCCTGCTCCCCACCATGGCTCCTACTGCTGGGGGACCTGGTAGAGCCAGACACGTACCACTGCCAGCCCCAGCTGATGCCACTGAGTGGGCTCTTCCCAGGAAAGAAGGCACCAGCAAATCCCCACAGCCACTAACCTCCACTGCCACTATGGACAGGAACGTGCCCTGCCCCCACCTGAGCTTTCAGCAGTGGCCTGAGGACCAGCCCACTCCTTCACATGAACACTTCCCAGCATCTGTGTGGTCTGTGTCAACCACAGGGGGAAGGGGAGATGCAGGAGAGCAGCAGTGTTGCAAGCCCACAGTGCATCTGCTCCTCTCCTGCCTAAGAATTCTTCCAGAGAAGGACTCAAGCACACAATCCTAGCTGGGACCTAGGAACTGAGGATTACCAAACCTCGTCCACTACCACTGGCATCTGAACACCCTCCCAGAAGTCTGAGTTCCAGCTGACCCAAATTGTCAGCAAGACTACAGTAGATACCTACCTGCATGAGCCAAAAGGCAGAGTACCTCTTCCTCTCTACACTGAGCAACAGAGTTCCCAACAGAGGAGAACAGGTGTACTGCAATGCTATCAGTTTTAAACCAAGAGAATTGATTCCAGATGAGAAGGAATCAACATACGGGTGTCCGTATGTTGGCAATATGAAAAAACAGGCTTCTTTGACAACCCAAAGGATCACACCAGCTCCCCAGCAATGGACTTCAAGCAAAAGGAAACATCTGAAATATCAGCTTTGGAATTCAAAATATGGATTGTAAATAAGCTCAATAGAGTTGATAAGCAAGTCAAAAACCAAGACAAAGGAACTGCACACACACACAAAAATACAATACATGAATGAAAAATTCACTGAAGAGATAGATAGTAAAACAAACAAACAAAATAAGACCTCCTGGAAATGAAAGAGTCATTTAGAGAATTCCAAAATACAGTGGAAAGTTTTAAGAATAGACTAGACCAAGCAGAAGAAAGAATTTCAGAGCTTGAAGACAAAGCTTTTCAAATTAACCCAGGTATTCAAAAATGAAGCAGAAAGGATCAAGAAAAATCAAGAAAGTTTCTGATAAATATGGGATTATGTGAAATGAACAAACGTAAGAATCATAGGTATTTTTGAGGAAAAAGAAGAAAAATCAAAAAGCATGGCAAATCTACTTGAGAGAATAATGGGGGAAAACTTCCTTGGTCTTGCTAGAGATTTAGACATCCAGATGGAAGAAGATCAACAAACTCCTGAAAGATTTATTACAAATAGGACATCACCAAGAAACACAGTGATCACTACAGCAAAAGTCAAAACAAAGGAGAAAATCTTGCAAACAGCAAGACGAATGCATCAAGCAACTAACAAAGGAAAATCCATCAGACTAACAGCATTCTCAGCAGAAACCTTACAAGTCAGAAGGAACTGGGGTCCCATTTTCATATTCTTAAACAGAATAACTATCAGCCAAGAATTTTGTATCCTACGAAACTAAGATTCAATGATGGAGGAGAAATAAAATTTGTCCTAGACAAGCAAACTCTAAGGGAACTGGTCACCCCTAGACATTCCCTATAGGAAATTCTCAAAAGAGCTCTAAACATGGAAGAGAATGGTCAAAATACACCTATCTAAAAACATTCAAAAGTAAAAATTCACAGCTCCTATAATACAGTAACACAAGGGAGAATACAAAGCAAATAGGTAAGAAACAAAATGGTGATTAGAACATTACCTCATTTAACAATATTAACATTGAATGTAAATGGTCTAATGCCACACATAAAAAATATAGATTGATGGAATGGATAAAAAACATAACCAAAATATCTGCTGTCTCTAAGCAACTCATTTAACTCATAAAGAGTCTCATAAACTCAAGGTAAAGGGGTGGAAAATACTAATCCACAGAAATGGAAACCAAAAATAGTAGGAGTAGCTATTCTTACATCAGGTAAAACAGACTTCAAATCAAAAACAGTGAAAAAAAGACAAAAATGACCAATATATAATGATAAAGGGATCGATTCAACAAGAAAATATAACAATCCTAAATATTTATGTGCCCAACACCAAAATTCCCAGATTCATAAAATAAATACTACTAGACCTAAGAAATGAAATAAGAAGCAACATATTAATAGTGAGGGACTTCACCATTCCACTGTCAGAACCGGACAGATCATTTAGGCAGAAAATCAACAAAGAACTACTGAATTTAAAGGGGACTCTAGAACAAATAGACCTAACAGATATTTATAGAACATTCTACCCCAAAACTGCAGAATATATATTTTACTCATCAGCACATAGAACATTCTCCAACATAGACCATATGTTAGGACACAAAACAAGTCTCAGCAAAGTTTAAAAAATTCAAAACATACCTTGTATCTTCTCAGACCATAGTGGAATAAAATTAAAATCAATTCCAAGAGGAACTCTCAGAACTATACAAATCCATGAAAGCTAAACAACCAAATGCAGAATGATCTGTGGGTCAATGATGAAATCAAGATGGAAAACAAAAAATTTTGGGATTTGAATGACAATGGTGATGCAAGCTACCAAAATTTCTGGGATACAGTCAAAGAAGTGCTAAGAAGGAAATTTATGGTACTAAATGCATACATCAAAAAGACAGAATGTTGCACACTAACAATCTAATGTCATACCTCAAGGAACTGGAAAAGAAAGAATAAACCAAATCCAAAACTAGCAGAAGAAAAGAAATAACAAAGATCACAGCAGAGCTAAATGAAGTTGAAACCAAAAATACAATGCAAAGAATCAATGAAATAAAAAGTTGGTTCTTTGAAAGAATAAACAAAATAATAGACCACTAGATAGATTAACCAAGAAAAGAAGAGAGAAGATTCACAAAAGGTCATGCAGAAATGAAAAAGGAAACATTACAACTGATACCACAGAAATAGAAAAA
This sequence comes from Daubentonia madagascariensis, assembly GCA_023783475.1. NCBI lineage: Eukaryota > Metazoa > Chordata > Mammalia > Primates > Daubentoniidae > Daubentonia > Daubentonia madagascariensis. The sequence continues at coordinate 3,757,076 of JAKFHU010000725.1, forward strand.
ATAATCTGAGACAATTCTGAACACCTCTATGGGCACAAACTAGAAAGTCTACAGGAAACGGATATATTTTTGGAAAGACACAACCTCTCAAGCTTGAATCAGGAAGAAATAGAAATCCTGAACAGACCAACAATGAGTAGCAAGATTGAATAAGGAATAAAAAATATCCCAACAAAAAAAAGCCCAGATATACACAGATTCACAACCAGATTCTACCAAACCTGCAAAGAAGAACTGGTACCTATCCTACTAAAATTGTTCCACAACATCAAGAAGCAGGGAATCCTCTGAACTCATTCTACAATTCCAGCATCATATTGACACCTAAGCCAGGAAAGAGCACAACAAAAAAAGAAAACTACAGCCCAATATCCCTTATGAACATAGATGCAAAAATCCTCAACAAAATACTAGCAAATCAAATCCAACAGCACATCCAAAAAATAATTCACCACAATCAAGTTGGGTTCATCCCAGTGATGCAAGGATAGTTCAACATATGCAAATGAATAAATTTGATTCACCACATAAACAGAATAAAGAAATAAGATCATCTCAACAGATGCAGAAAAAGCTTTCAAGAAAATCTAGCACCCTTCATGATGAATACCCTCAACAAACTAGGCGTAGAAGGAATATACCTCAAAATAATAAAAACCATATATGATGAACCCATAGACAACATCATACTAATTGGGGAAAAGTTAAAATCATCCCTCCTAAGAACTGTAACAAGACAAGGATGCCTACTGCCACCACTTCTATTCAACATAGTACTGAAAGTCCCAGCCCGAGAAATCTGGCAAGAGAAAGTAATAAATGGCATCCAAATCAGAAAAGAGGAGGTCAGACTATCACTGTTTGCCAAAGATGTGGTCTTATATTTAGAAAACCCTAAAGATTCCTCCAACAGACTCCTAGAATTGATTAAGGAATTAAATAAAATCTCAGGTTTCAAAAATCAATGTAAACAAATCAGTGGCATCTCTATACATTAATAATAGCCAAGCTGAGAATCAAATCAAGAACTCAATTTCATTAACAGCAGTTGCAAAAAAACCCTACCTAGGAATATACTTAACCAAGAAGGTGAAACATCTCTACAAGGGAAACTACAAAATGCTCATGAAAAAAATCATTGATAACACAAACAAATAGAAAAACATCTCATGCTCCTCGATTGGCAGAATCAATATTTCTAACATGTCTATACTGCCCAAAGTGATTTACAAATTCAGTGCAATTCCCATCAAAATACCAACGTGATTTTTCACAGAATTATTAAAAAACCATCCTAAATTTCATACAGAATCAAAAAGAGCCGAAACAAGCAAAATTATCCTAAGCAGAAAGCACAAATCTGGAGGCATCACGTTACCTGACTTCAAATTATACTATGAGGCTATAGTAACCAAAACAGCATGATACTGGTATAAAAGTAGACACAGAGATCAATTGAAGAGGATAGAGAACCCAAAAGTAAAACCATACATCTATTACCAACTGATCTTCAATAAAGCAGACAAAAGAATACAATGGGGAAAAGAAACCCTATACAATAAATGGTGTTGGAAATGTTGAATAGCCACATGCAAAAGAATGAAACTTGATCCCTATCCCTTACCATATATCAAAATTATCTCAAGATGCTTTAAAGATTTAAATTTAAGTCCTGACACCATAAAAATTCTAGAAGAAAATTTAGGAAAAACTCTTCTGGATATTAGCCTAGGCAAAGAATTTATAACTAAGACCCAAAAGCATATACAACAACAACAAAAATAAAGTAATGGGACTTAATTAAACTAAAAAGTTTCTGCACAGCAAAAGAAAACACTAACAAAGTATATAGAGAACCCACAGAATGGGAGACCATATCTGCAAGCTATACATTTGAAAAAGGACTCACATCCAGATTTTACAAGTAACTCAGACAAATTATGAAGAAAAAAAACAAATAACTCCATTCAAAAGTAGGCAAAAGACATTAACAGACATTTTTCAAAAGAAGATATACAAATGACCAAAAATCATATGAAAAGTGCTCAACATCACTAATAATCAGGGAAATCCAAATTAAAACCACAATGAGATATCATCTTATCCCAGTCAGAATGGTCATTATTAAAAAGTCAATAAACAACAAATGTTGGTGTGGATGTGGTAAAAAGGGAATACTTATACATTACTGATGAGAAAGTAAATTAGTACAACCTCTGTGGACATTATTACAGAGATTTCTCAGAGTACTAAAGGTGGACCTACCATTTGACCCAGCAGTCCCACTACTGGGTATCTACACAGAGGAAAAGAAGTCATTTTGTAAAAAAGACACCTGCACTCATATGTTTAATGCAGCACAATTCACAATTGCAAAGATATGGAATCAACCTAAGTGCCCATCAAATGATAAATGAATAAAGAGAATGCGGTATATATGTACCATGGAATACTACTCAGACATGAAAAAGAATGAAATAATGTTTTTTGAAGGAACTTGGATGGAACTGGAGGGCATTATTCTCTGTGAAGTAACCAAGGAATGAAAAACCAAATACCACATGTTCTTGCTTGTAAGTGGGAGCTAATCAGTGGGTATGCATGGTCATACAGAGTGTTCTAATGGACACTGGAAACTCAGAAGGTGGAGGTGAGGGAGGAGGGAGTGGGGTGAAAAATTACCTATTGGGTACAATGTGCACTATTCTGGTGACAGGTAAATTAAAAGCCTAGACTTCTCTACTATGCAATCCATCCATATAACAATAATCCACTTGTACCCCCTAAATCCACTTAAATAAAAAATTAAAAAAGAAAAAGATAAAGTAACCATTAAAGGATATTCTGTATAAGAAATACAAAAAAATAAATAAATTGTGAAAAGTCCTAAAAGACACCATATAATTTGAAAAAAGATTCTAACACTTTTAATAGCAATAGCTACGGTGCGAGTTTCTTAAACCAGGTCATTTAACTTAATATAACATTATCCTAATAGGGGGAAATTTAACTATCTGTAATAGGATAAAGAACTGAGTTAAAATGAGAGATATTTAAGGCAATGACATCATCATTCATTATTGCATCTATCTACTTAAAGGCGGTAATTAGCTACTGATAAAATTATACAGAAATAATTTGAATTTATACAGTAATAAATTATTTTGAGAAGAAAGAAGTAGCATCTATTACAGTTAGTTAGGATATCATGTGGGTAATTAAAGCTTTCCCATGTATTAAATTTTTTTTTCTCACAATAACACTTTCAGGTACATTTTAGTATCCTGTGTTTATTTGGTGACCCACTGAAGTTCAGAGAGCTTATTAAATTTACCAAAGATTACACAGCTAATACAAGTTAAGCCACGAACCAAGGGTCAGTTTGATCTGACCTCAAAGCCCATGCTCTTTCAAGTATGTCACACTGTTCAGAGTACAGAAAAATACATGAAATCTTTCCAGACACTTCCAAATAATGATCAACAATGTGACTTATTTTATATCACTTAAAAGGAAGCCCTCAATGGATTTAAAACTGTAAAAAATATCTGTCATATACATAATGTATATGTTTATATATGTGTATATGTTTGTGTGTGTGTGTATATATATTTAACTATTTACATCTATGTTAGTTATTATTTAGATGTTTATATATACACATCTGCTTGAGGTATTTTTATACATATATATGTACATGCATGTATAAATGTGTGTGTATACATATATATGTCTAAAAATACCTAAAAATACACACACACATATATACATATACACATATATATGTTAAACTACTTATTATTTCCTTTAATTACATTTACTGTTTATTTTCTGTCTCCTCACATATGTAAGCTCCACATGAACATGGAGGATATTGTGCTATTCACTGCTATATCTGTCGTTTCTATAAGACAGCCTGCCTGGAGGATAAAATATTGGCTAAATAAGTGAATATGTAAGGAAGGGCATGAATTAATTAATTAGTATATAGACCCTTCAGTGTCTAAAACTGCCTGAAAATTTGAGTGTTAAATAAATACATATTGAATTGATGAAAAATAATAAAAGGAAATAAAAAAGGAGCAAGGAACAAAAGAAGGAAGGAAAGAATGAAGGAGGGAGGGAAAGGGAGGAAGGAAGCCAGAAAGGAAGGAAGGAAGGCAATACTTCTGAAGTTGTATAAGTATTCTTATGATGTGAATATCTTACTGCTTCTCTTTTCCCTCTACCTTTTAAAATATTGTTCCATACTGCTTTTTCTTTGACCCTTATTTTGTTTGATTCTATACATTTTTTAGTACAACTGCATTTTTTATCATGAATGAAACTTTATAGTCAGCATCTATATGATAATTAATTCTCAAATGTATATCTCCAGCAAAATACCCATTCCTGAGATATAGACCCGAATACTTAAATAAACGTCACACTGCAGAGTTCCCTTGTGCATTACAAGCTCAATGAACCTAAAATTAAATTAATTATATCTCCATTATAATGTTTGCTGCTCCTCCTTGGTTCACCATTTAAGTGAATGGCTGGCTACACCAAATCTTTCAATATTTATTGACCACCTGTTATGTGCCAGGCACTGTCTAGGTGCTAAAAGTTTCCCCAAGCCAGGATCATGGGATTCATTTTTATTTCCTCTCTTCAAAATGGTCACATAGGCTCAAAAAGGTCTCTTGAATCCAACCATTCTCTCCATATGCTCTATCAATGCCTTTATTATCTCTCGCCTGTAGTATAGCAACAGTCTTCTGGTAAATCTGTCTTGTTTCCTAGAATCTATTCTTCAGAGCCACTATAAAAATGTCAAATATATTCATGCCAGTCTTTAGACTTTTTTGATCGAGTGACTGACCTCTGGATAAAACCCAAATTATGTACAATTTTTAAAAATGTAAATGCATCCAAATGGCAAAAGTGAACAAACAAACCATTAATAAATAAACAAAAAGTAAAAACTAAAAAAACTCTCAAACATCATGTAAATCCAAGAGTAATCATTCTGAGAAATGATACTAATGTAAATAGCAGTAATATTTTAGCTAATAAACATGTGTATCTACCATCCTTGAATGAAAATTAGCCTTGAATTTGTTTAAATCATCAAGAACCTATTGCTCACATAAAATGCTATTTTCTTCCTTTCTACCCGATATCTTACTTTTTCTCTTACGTTATGCTCACTCAGAATGAACCTTTTCTTTCTAAATGTTCTTCAATATTCAGCTCAAATGCTTCTTTTCTTAGCAACCTTTACAACCAAGACTTGAATAAACAACACTTAATATGTTGTAATGCCTACATATTTTTTCAGTTATCTAACAATATCCTTACTGTAGTACTTATCAGATGGCATTATAACTGACTTACAAAACAGCTTTGTTAAGGTATAACATAGGATAATCTATACACATATAATGTGATAATTTTTATATAAGGGTACACTCATGACCCCATCATAAAACTGAGATAAATAATATATTTCTCATCCCCCAAAGTTTTTCTGTGACTTCATAACAACTTCTTCACACCTCTAACCTGTTCTGTCCCTGCCCCACCTATTTTCAGGAAATAAGTGATTTTTTTTGCCACTATTATAGATTAGTTTGCATTTTCTAGCACTTTTTTATAGACAGAATCATACAGTACACACTCTTGCTAACCTGGCATCCTTCAGACAGCATATTATGTTGACATTCATCCGTGTTATTGGTGTGTATCAGTAATTCATTCCTTATTACTACTGAGTAGTTTTCCACTGTATTGGTATGCCACGATTTGTTTATCTATTCACCATTTGCTATAAACGTTCTTACACAGTCTGCATGAAAATGTGTTTCATTTCAATTTCTCTTGGGAAAATACCTAGGAATGAAATGGCTGAGGAAATGAAGGTGTATCCTTAACTTTTAAGAAACTTCTTAAATGATTTCCTAAACTGATGTACTTTTTCTATTCCACTGGCAGTATGTGAGAGTTCTAGTTCCTCCATATCCTTGGTAGCATTTGGTATACTCAAATATATATATATATATATATATATATTTAATTTTAGCTCTTCTATTTGACCGAAAACAGTTATTATCAATTCCCACTAAGCTTTTCAAAACAGAAATTGACAAGGCATTTCTAAAATTTATGTGGAATACAAAGGACCTAAATAGACAAAATAATTTTGATAAAGAAGAACAATGGAGAATTAACAACACTACCTGATTCAAGACTAAGTATAAAGCTATAGTATTGAACATGAATGTTGTATTGGTATTAAAAAAAGACAGATAAATGGAACAAAACAGAAAGTTCAGAAATAGACTCATATAGAGATGGACAATATTTGACAAAACTGCAAAAGTAATCCTGTGAAGAAAGTATAGTTTTTCCATCAAATGGTGCTGGAACAATTCGGTATATTGTGCTATAGTTTCCTTTCTCTTTTTTTTTTTTTTTTTTTGAATTTTGTTTTTATTGGGGTATGAGATGTGGGGTGGGAAATGTCACCATGGGATTGTAGTTTTCCTATGTTAAGACTGCTTTTGGTTTGAAGGTAAAACTCACCTCATAAAATGTCATAAGAAGTATTACCACCTCTTCTTTAATTTTTGGATGAATTTCTGAACAATTGCTATTTTTTATTTCTCAAAGTAATGCTGTTTTTCACCTGAAGTTTTATTTGTGGGAAAGTTCAAACTTCAAATTGAATTTATTTATTATTCAATATTTCTTCTTGATTGAGCTTTGAGAGTTTGATTCTTTCGGGGAATTTGCCATTTCATTTAAATTATTGAATTTATTCATGTAAAGTTGTTCAAAATAATCCCTTATTTTTCTTTTCAACATTTGTAGAATCTGTAGTAGTGTTAATTCTCTCATTCTTGATATTAATAATTTGTGTCTTCTCATTTTTTCTTGATCAGTCTGACTAGAGTTTCGTCAATTTTGTTGATCTTCTTTAAGAACCGGTTTTTATTTTATTTTATCGATTTTCTCACTTTCATTATGTTTTCTATTTCAATGACTTCCTTTCATTTATTTATTAATTTCTTTCCTTGGCCCACTTTATGTTCCATGGTTTTGGGTTTTTTTTTTTTTAATTTTCTTGCAGAAATCTTGAGGTTTTTTTTTTTTCCCCTCTGTCTAGCTAGCTCTTCTTCAATATTCCGTCTGCTAACTAGAGCTCCAGGTTCTTCCCAGACCCTTAGCTCCTTCTCTACAACTCGAAGTCCCCCTTCTCTGCCCCATAACCTGGAAACTCTCACAAGGCAGTAAACTGGGGAAATCAAAGGGCTTACCTTATTTGTTTCTTATCTTTCAAGGATCATTTTTCTTTCTGATTGCCAAAGTCTTGTGACTCATACATGTTTTATATACTTTGTACATTTTATTGGTCACTTCAGTTGAGAGGATAAATGCAGTATCTATTATTCTATTTCTCTGGAGATCTTAAATATTTTTTTTTCTTTTTTCCCTGATTATATGCTAATGATCCTGCTATGTAATGTTTAAGCTTGGAAAACTAAAATATCATTTTTCAGTAATTTAAAGTCGAATAATTTCTGCAGTTCTTCAATCTCAGACACATTACTCAGAATGGTTACATCATTCAGGAAAAAAACCATTCAACATCAGAAACAACTTTAGGTAATTTTCACTGGTACATGATTGTGAGTAGAAGTATAATAGATTCTCAAATGTTTGAGTGAATGAGTGGGTAAGTGACCGCATGAAGAAATAAATTATCCGTGAATGAACTATGCTTATGGATGGCAAATGAGACTGTACCAAAAAAAACTTTTTTAAAGATGGGAGCTCTGGATCTGTTTCTTAAGTTTAGTCATAGTCCTGGTCACCTGGGCACTGCAGAAAGGTGTGACAAACATAGAGGGATTTGAGACAACAGAAACCAGAATACTGTCAATTCAGGCATGTATTTGAAATCTCAGATGGCACCAGCAGAGTTTCTCTTACTCCTCATGTGTTGTTCTAGAATGTCATGCTTTCTATAACAGAATGGATTTGGATGGCTACTCAATGCTTTAGATCTGATCCATGGTCCACCTTTCTCCAAAACTTCTATCTCTGACCTTTCACAGGGTTGGTCCTAATTGTTTGGTTACAATCCAGGGGAGTAGTAAACTCTATACCTACCTTTTAGAACATTATGTATATCATCATCCTCAAGTCATTTAATAATTGACATAAAATACGAAGTTTTAAAATTAATAATTGTATGCTAAAATGAAACAGTTTTAAAAGTTTTGAAGACAGAATATTTTGTTCTCAAGAGTAGTAAATATAAATTTGCTGTCTATTTCTGTTGATGTCAGTGACTGTAACTGCTGGAGGACAAAGCATATTCTTTTATCAGTAAGAAACAACTTAATGAATACGATTGCTAAAATAGAGAGATGAGACTGTCCTTCTCAAACACTATTGGGAAATTAGATTCACTGTTCGAATTTTTTCTTTTCTGTAGCTCAATGTGTTTTGGGGCCACATTTCCTTATCACTGTTCCAGGAAAGATGAAGTTAAAATGGGAATTAAAATTATTTTTACTATGTCTCTGGCTTTATCAGAATTTGTGAATGTTTATAGAATTTCCCTTAAGCCCATGTGATATTACATATGCAGACATAGCAACTTTTAGAAATTATCTAGGAGATTTAGTACTCATTTAGTGATCATGCTTCATGTACATATAAGTTTATAACTTTTTCAAAAGTTTTTAACTTACAATTTCAGTGGGATTATTGGTTGAAACAAATTATACCAAAACTTGACATTATTTATCCTGATTATATTGTTTATGAAAAGAGTTTATGTATAGCCTTCAGCTCAAGGATCATGTGTCCTATCATAAAGTGTTAAATCAAAGACAATTTAAAACTGGATTTTAAAATAACAAAGGTAATTCAACTTTAAATAAAACAAATACAAACATCCAGAAATATAAAATAGTAAAAGGTAGTCATGTGTATTCTGCTTCTTCATAATAATGGGTAATTTTGTTAAGTAACCATTGGAGAACAAGGATAAACTAAATGAAGAGGCAAAGGAGAAGTGAGGGAAACATTATGAAATAAGGATTATGTGTTTTGAGAATCATGTCATAGTCATTTGATCATTTTACAATAAAGCATATCAAAATGAAATAACACTATATACATAAACCTCTACTCTCATGTCAAAGTACAAAATCTAATGAATAACTGGAAAATTTGTAATTATTAAGAGAATAAAAAAGTTTGAATTTTTAAATGACTCTAATTTTTGATATTTGCTATAAAACTTATGGCTTTTATTCAAAGAAGTTATCTGATTTTTAAAATAGTACGGGAAAGTCTGTGCATAAAAAAAAGAAAGCATCTTCAATTACATAGCTTGAGATAAGAGGAATGCTTAGAACACTAATGTAAATTTATCATTCCAATGAAAGAAAACAGGCTTTGCTACGTTTATTCATATATTTTATTTGAAGAAAGGACATGACATATTCAAGGTATTTATAAAAGGTATTATATATAAAAGCTTTAGGTCATTAAATTTATAAAAGGTATTAGGTCATTAAATATGAAATGTCCAATTTCATATTTAGTGTTTAAAGTTTAGTTTAATTTATTATATCTCAAACAAGAAGCAGTACAATTAATCAACGTATGTGCCTGAACTGTGGATACAGTTTTGCCATCTTAATGGTAGCTTGCTATGCCAGCAGTGAAGAAGCCTGGAGAGCGAGTAGTGATGAAATCATGAAAGGCGTTTTTCACAGCTTGTTTAAAACTCAGTATTTTTCCTTGCAAGAAGTGGTCCAAAGCCTGGAGGAAGTGGTAGTCAGTTCGTGCAAGGTCTGATGAATATGGTGAATGACAGAGAGTTTCCAAGTCCAGCTTCTGTAGTTTGATCAGTGTTGTTTTTTGTGACATGTGGTCTTGCAAGAGGATTGGCCTATCTCTATTGACCAATCTCAGCTGCTTAATCAGAAGCATCCTCATCATTTCATCCAATTGGGTGCAGTAGACATCTGCTGTAATCAGTTGACCAGGTTTCATGAAGCTGTAGTGGGTAAGACCAGTACCGGACCACCAAACAGACACCATGAGCTTTTTTTGATGATTATTCCAGAAAGGAACCAGAAAGGAACTGCTGAAACCATCGACATGCTGTGCGTTCATTAGCCACATACTTCTCAAACACTTCATTGATATTTCGAGCTATCTTCGCTGCATTGGTTCCATGACAGAACTTATTTTCAAAAATAACACAAATTTTTTACTTATCCATGGTTTCACAAAAATTGCTTTAAAAAATTTTTTTTGAAAGATAATCACAAGCCAAAATGCGTGTTTGAAAGAATGAGGATTCTTCACAATAAAAAAATAAATAAATAAAAACAAGAAGTGTCAAAGTGAAATGTCAGCGATATCAACTGTCAAACTTAGTAGTTAAATCGGACATTCCATACTTAATAACCTAATACAAGGGTAGAATAGATTTATTGGTATTATACAAAAGTAGATAAAAATTAAATAAAAAAGAAACAGAAATGAGGTTTTTGAATTGAGTTGTTTTAGAGAAGCAATTAAAGAAAAATGTGATTATAAGGTATAGAGGAGAAGAAATATAAAATTGATTTTGATATATTATCATTGAATAATATGGTGAGATTTGGTGACAAACAAAATTATTAAGGAATAGGTAATATCCTGGCTTAATTTGTACCTCAACTAGTGATGACTTTCTGCCACTCTGCCATATTAATATTTCTAAGTGAGAAACTTCATTGATTGCTTTTATGTAAAAGATTGTGAATGATTGCTAAATTGGAACAGTAAAGAATTTATTTTGAAGAGATAAAAACCATGATTATTCCTGAGTCTTTGAATATGTTCATTTATGAGGGAAAGTGTAGTAGCACTTCAAAATAATTCTCTAAATATTTTAATAGAATGCTATTCCACATGAATCACTCTATAAATCCCTTGTTAACATATAAAAACTTCATTCACAATTATTTCCTATTTTTATTCTTGAAGTGGACTATCAGAAATGTTATGAGATATTGGCATTTAAAAAAAATCAATCCCTATTCACACTTTCCTGGTAAATTGATACAATTTTATTGGCCCTCATGTGTAGAATATAATGGTTTGACATCTTAAAATGCTTTAGCTCTTTCTGAAAAAATTTTGTTCGGTTAATGGTCATGCTTTTCCAAGAATGAAACAGTGAAGCTGTTATTTGATGTTTTTTGTAGTCCATACTGTTGGTAATACTCAACTGTAACCACAGAAATTGTAGTCAAGTTGATTTTCCCTAAGTGGTTGCTATTTAATAAGTTTATATTGACACATATCCTGAGATTATTTTAGTATCATATGGATATATATAATTTTACAATCTTTTTTGTCTCACATTACAGAGCAAATCTGGATCATTCCAGCTATTGTCATTGACATTACCATTAGATAATATATTTTATGTAAATGTTTGACAAGAGAATTTTTGTATCTTTTTGCATAAGCCTTTACTTTCATCTTATACGTAATATACATTTCATTTAAAACCAAAATAAATACACATTCAAACATATATACACACGTAATGAAGATTAAACTTTTTATATATAGGCAGTTGTTTTCATTCTAAAGTCAGGTGCCTGCACTGGCATCTCAGTTCAACCACTTCCTTTTTTTTCAGTGAAAAACAATATTTAATTAGGGCTGAGAGAGTTAGGCAAGCAAACGATCAAATGTTCTATGACAATCAGTCCTGAGGCATTTAAGCTTAATTTCAATAAGGAGTCATCATAAAGGTCTAATACAAATGAAAATATAAATAGCATAGTTTTGTTTTGCATTTCAACTGTTTCCTTGGCCTTGCAGATCTAAAGTCAGTTTGACCACAGCAGATGAAGGCTTCTAGCCACAAGAAAATTTAGCACAGACCAGAAGGAGACAGAGGGCAGGCATGTACAACAGCCGGCTGGGGTGGGGGAGCAGGGCTTTTCAACCAACCTGGTTTGAACTAGCGCAACAGGGGCTTTTTCACCTCATTTTTTGTTTGTAATTTATACTTTTAATTGAAAAGTAAAAATTGTGTATATTTATGCTGTATGCATCATGTTGTTTTGATATATATGCATTGTGGGATGGCTAAATCAAGCTATTTAACACATGCATTATATTACCTACTCATTATTTCTTATGGTGAGACCACTTAAAATCTACTCTCTTAGCAATTTTCAAGTAAACAATATATTGTCATTAACTACAGTCACTATCATGTAACTACAATGTACAATAGATCTCTTGAATATTATTCTTCCTGTCTAACTGAAATTTTGTGTCCTTTGACCAACACCTACCCAATCCTCCTACCCACCCAGCCTCTGGTAACCACTATTCTATTTTCTACTTCTATGAGTTTGACTTTTTTAGATTCCACATGTAAGTGAGATCATGCAGTATTTGTCTTTATGTGCCTGGCATATTTCGCTTAAAATAATGTCTTCCAGGTTTATCCGTGTTGCAAATGCCAGAATTTCCTTCTTTGTAAAGGTTGAATAGTATTTCATCGTGCATATATATCACATTTTCTTTATCCATTAATATGATGATGAATACATAGTCAACCACCTTCTTATTGAATGGAAATGGACAAATGCCTGAGGAAGATTGACTTTTTTTATTCATAACAAAATGATGATAGCACCTTCTACATAGGGTTAATTAATATAAACGTTAAATAGGTTTATGCATGTCAATATTAGCCCAGAGTAAGCTTTCAGAAAGAGCAATATTATTAAGCTCAAGCATATACTACTTTCTTATGCTACTTCTATTTTTTATCAAATATATTTGATTAACCCTTTTAGCTAGATTTTTTCTTAAATCTTTTACACATTTATTTAAATTTTGTTGCTGTCTTATTTGTATCTCTTTTCCCCAGAAATGATAGTGTTCTTCCAGTTATCTATAAATTACCCAATATTTCTTCAACATTATTCCAGCCATTCTGCTCCCAATGTGTTTTGAAATAATATAAATGTCACACACTCCTCTGTCCCTGTCCTCCTCATCCTTCTTTTAAGCAGTTGCTTTTTGTCTCATTCCAAATATTTACTTAAATTGCCTTTTAATAATAGGTAGTCTTACAAAACATTCAAGGTGATACATATCCTTTGCTATGTCTTTCTATTTTCCGTAGGATTAAATGATTTGTTATCATTTATACAAAATCATCTCCTTTATTCCAAATTTTTTCCATTTTCATTGCTCACCATTTATATGTATTTGTAGTTCAATTGCCTATATGCTTTATTAAATCCAAGTATACATTCTCTATTCTGCCCTCTTTTCTGCCAAAGTTGTTTTTACAAGCATCACTTCCCTTTTATCATATCTGTTGTATAGTTCATCCTTCCTATCACTCATTCAACACAATCAGGTTCGGTGTGAGGATTACGTTTGTCAGGTTAGCCTTTTAGCTTACAATAAGATAGCACACAGCTTTAGAGCTGAAAAAGATCTTTGAAACCATAGAACCAATCTCTAATACACTTTAAAGATGAGTAATCTGAGCATCTTTTTCTTCTGAAGCATAATAATAGCAATAATATAATAATAATAATAATAATCTCTCTTTCTCAAAACAAAGAAACATTTCCTGGTAAGTTTAGGAAAATAACACTGAGCTTTCAACGAGTGAAAGAATATGCAGTACATATACCATCTCCCTCAAAATTGATTGCAATATCCCTGGAAGGAGAGGATGCACCAAGAAAAAATTTGAGCTGTGAATACTGCTAACCCTGAAGAACTTGAACTTTTCTTTACTTGTGAATAGAGTATGAGGTAAATGGGAGACAAAACCAAAGGTCTACCCAAGAAGGAAACAGTTACACATTAGCTGAACAGTTGATCTAGAAAAAAACTTGACTACATAGAGAAAGTAAAAACAATTGATTGTCTTAACGTTGGAACAACATAGAATGGGAAAATATTTTCTTGCAATTAGTAATCACAATTTGGTTTTCAGAATTTTTCTTATTGTTATCATTGTGAATTTATATAACATATATATTCTAAAAAAACCTTCAAGATAAATATTTAATTTAAAATATATTCTGTTTATAATGTTGGAAAATTGGCAGAAACAAATGTATATTCTCTCTTAAGAAGTTCAAGTCTACCCAGGCCTTAAAGAATTCCCACAGATAAAGTTCAAGAAAAAATGAGTAGCTCACATTAAAGCTCACCAAGTACGTACGGAAAAAATATGCTCTGAAAAGGAACCAGCAGCTGGAGAAAAAATAAAATTTACATCAAAGGACTTTCTTTAGAAAGGTCATGGAATTCTCAACAGGAAAAAGAGGAACCAGTACATGAAGGAGTAATATTTTTATTGTGCTCTTAAAAAGAAAAACTACCGATGTAGAAATCTGTACCTAACAAAACAACTTTCAAGAATAAATGATAAAGACATCTTCAGAAACATAAAACACTGAAGTATAAAACAATTCAGTATCCGTCATGCTTACTAAGAGCTTCATTTATTAAAGATATTCAGCCATCATTTGTAAAATAAAAACATTAATGAAATTAAATAGTCTGGATTTCTTATTTTTATGCAATCATAAAAAATAAATCTGTCATGAGAAAAAATACCCAGTTGTGAAAGTTATAGATAATGATGACTGAGTACTAAACAGACTTAGAAACCAGTTGATTATTATTTTAATTCTTGCCAAATTTTTATTACATTTTCTTCTAGAACTTTTGTGGTTTCAAATCTGACATTAAAGTCTTTAATCCATCTTGAGTTAATATTAGTATGTGGTGAGAGATAGGGATTCTGTTTCATTCTTCTGTATGTGGCTATAAAATTTTCCCAGCACCATTTATTGAATAGGGCATCCTTTGCTCACTGTATGTTTTCATCTGCCTTGTTGAAAATCAGTTGGTTATAGCTGTATGGTTTTAATTCTGGGTTCCTTATTTTGTTCTATTGCTGTATGTGTCTACCTTTAAACCAATACCATGCTGTTTTGGTTACTATAGCCTTGAAGTATAATTTGAAGTCAGGTAATGTGATGCCTCCAGATTTGTTCTTTCTTCTTAGGAGTGCTTTGGCTATTTGGGTTCTTTTTTGATTCCATATGAATTTTAGGATTTTTTTTCTAGTTCTGTGAAAAATGATGTTTGTATTTTGATGGGAATTTCACTAAATCTGTAAATCACTTTGGGCAGTATGGACATTATAACAATGTTGATTTTTTCCAATCCATGAGCATGGGATGGTTTTCCATTTCTTTATGTCATCTCTGATTTCTTTCATCAGTGTTTTGTAGTTTTCCTTGTAAAGATCTTTCATCTCTTTGTTTGAAGATATTCCTAGGTATTTTCTTTATTTGCAGCTATCTTAAATAGTATTAAGTTCTTGATTTGACTCTCAGTCTGACTCTTGCTAGTGTATAGAAATGCTATTGATTTGTGTGAGTTACTTTTATAACCTGAGACTTTGCTGAATTTATTTGTCAATTCTAGGAGTCTTCTGGAAAAGTCTTTAGGATTTTCCAGATACAAGATCGTATCATGGCAAACAAGGATAGTTTGATCTTCTCTTTTCTTATTTAGATGTCCTTTTTTCCTTTCTCTTGCCTGATTGCTCTGGTTAGGACTTCCAGTATTATGTTGAATAGAAGTGATGACAGTGGCATCTTTTTCTTGTTCCAGCTCTTAGGGGAAATGCTTTTAACTTTTTCCATTCAGTTTGATTTTGACTGTGGTTTTGTCATATATGACTTTTATTATTTTGAGGTATGTTCCTTCTATGCCTAGTATGTTGAGGATTTTTATCATGAAGTGGTGCTCAATTTTATCAAATGCTTTTTCTTTATCTATTGAGATGATCATAAGGTTGTTGTTTTTGATTCTGTTTATGTGATGAATCACATTTATTGGTTTGCATATGTTCAACCATCCTTACATCCCTGTAATGAAACCTACTTGATTGTGGTGAGTTATCTTTTTGGTGTGCTGTTGGATTTACTTTGGTAGTATTTTGGTGAGTATGTTTGCAGCTATGTTCATGAGGGATATTGGTCTATAGTTTTTTTGTTGTTGTTTTCTTTCCAGGCTTTGGTATCGGGGTGATTCTGGCTTCACAGTAGGAGTTATGGAGGATTCCCTCCTTCTCAATATTATGGAAGAGTATCAGGAGGCTAGGTACTAGTTCTTCTTTATAAGTCTTGTAGGAATTTGGCTGTGAATACATCTGGTCCTGGGATGTTTTAATTTGGATATTTTTTATTACTGTTTCAATCTTGCTACTCATTATTGGTCTGTTTGGGGTTTCTATTTCTTTTGCATTCAAGCTTGGAAGGTCATATGTTTCCAAAAATTTATCCATTTCCTCTGGATTTTGTAATTTGTGTGCACAGAAATTTTCATAGTAATCACAAATGATCTTTTGTATTTCTGTGGTATCTGTTGTAATATCTCCTTTTTTATTTCTGATTGAGCTTATTTGAATCTCTTCTATTCCTGGTTAATCTAGCTAGTGGTCTATCAATTTTGTTTACCTTTTCAAACAACCAACTTTTCCTTTGTTGATCCTTTATTTATTTATTTATTTATTGGTTTCCATTTGTTAGTTCTGCTCTGATTTTTGTTATTTCTTCTCTTCTGCTAGCTTTGAGTTTGGTTTGTTCTATTTTTCTAGTTCCTTGTGGTGTGCCATTAGGCTGCTAATATGTGATCTTTCCGTCTTTTTAACGTAGACATTTAGTGCTACAAACTTGCCTACTAGCAATTTTTTTTTTCTGTATCCCAGAGATTTGGTAGCTTGTGCCAGTTTTGTTGTTCAGTTTGAAAAATATTTTTATTTCCATCTTGATTTTGTCAGTGACCCAAGAATCATTTAGCATCAGGTTGTTTACTTTTCATATATTTGTATAGTTTTGAGAGTTCCTCTTCGAATTAATTTCTAGTTTTATCCCACTGTGGTCTGAGAAGGTACTTGGTATTATTTCAATTTTTTTTTAAGTTTTCTGAGACTTGTTTTGTGGTCTAACATATGATCTCTTTTGGAGAATGTTCCATGTCTGATGAGAAGAATGTATATTCTGCAGTTTTGGGGTAGAATGTTCTGTAAATGTCTGTGAGTTCGATTTGTTCTAGAGTCTTGTTTGTGTCTAATCTTTTTTTTTGATTTCCTGCCATGAAGAAGTTGAAGTTTTGTGTTCTCCCTGGTGTTACTGTTTTATAAGAACTGTGAGTTTTTACTTTTCATTGTTTTTAAACCGGCAGGTATCTATTTTTCTCTTCTATGTATAGAGGACTTTTGATGACTTTCTTTTAGGGCAAGTCTAGTAGTGATGAATTACCTTAATGTTTGCTTGTCTGGGAAAGACTTTATTTCTCCTTCATTTATGAAACTTAGTTTTGCAAGGTGTAGAATTCTGGCTGACAGTTATTTTGTTTAAGAAGGCTAAACAAGACCCCATTTCCTCTGGCTTGTAAAGTTTCCTCTGAGAAGTCTGCTGTAAGTTTCATGAGTTTTCCTTTGTAAGTTACTTGATGCTTTCATCTCACAACTTGTAGAATTTTCTCCTTCACTTTGACTTTGGCCAGTCTCATGGCTATGTGCCTTGGGTATGTCCCGTTTGCAATCAATCTTTCAGGAGTTCGATGACCTTGTATGTGGATGTCTGAGTTTTAATTCAGTACCTGGTCCTTGGTCAAAGCATTTAGGTTCCACCCATGGTTGCATGTTTGGTTTATCGGGGCATGCTCAGGTTATGTGATCTTCAAACTGGGGGTCCATGACAACTGGAAAACAACTCAAAATTTTGTTATGTAAAAGTTAAGGCAGATTTGTCTGGTGCAATTATACTATGTGATTGTAGATTAATTGTTTAGCCCCATGGAGAATAAAACAGTATGGTAGAAGTAGAAATCACAATAACTATAATAAAAAGCTACTTTAAGGATTAAATTAGCTTTCATTCTTATGTACCTGTTACATCATAGGTGAAGTTACCTGCTCCTAGATTTCAAACTAGCCCAAATGCTTGAGAATATTTTTTGCATGAAATTCTACTGCAATTCAAGAAGGATAACTTAAAATCCATGTCTTTAAACTTTCTGTACAGTGCTGTTACACACAGAAGATATCTCTTTCAGAATACTTAAGGACTTCCTTTAATCTACGTAGAATTTAAAGACATTTCAACTTTTGCTCTAGTATACATAGCTATTCAACTGCTTTTTCCACAAATTTGTTCATATCATAATCTATAAAAGATAATTCAATATAGTAGGCAAAATGAAAAAATAGAATTCAAAACTAAACTATATATAAAATAAAGGAAAAGATAAAATGAACAAATCTGAAAATCCTGCTGTTGTTAAAAAAATTCTTTGTAAATAAGTCCTAGAGAGCAAGTAGATTCAAAGATAGTAAGTAAATTTAAAGGTGGGAAGAGATGCCTTAATTGAGACAGCAATGGCCATTCATCTATGTGTGTCTTCTTAACAAAGAAAAAAATCTAGACCAATATTAGGATTATAAATTCATACATTATGTGAAAAATTTAGATAATACATAAAATATGAAAAATATGTTAAATTTAAATAATATTGTAAAAAACACATAACACATACATAGAGCTGATGATTAACTCTTAAATACCATAAGGTTTAATATATATTTTAAATTTTGTCTTTTATATATATATATATATGTCCTTTCAGACCTTTTTCTTGAACATAATAAAATATAAAATGGAGAATTAGGATCAAAATCCATATTAGTATGCAATTGCAATTAAACTTTAAGCATAATATATCATGGCCAAAACTCTATTATGAGATATAGACAAATAAAGATTAATATAGATCAATAAAATCATTCTTGATAGCTACTTAATACCATTGAATAGATGTGTCATACTTTAATTTTGTTAAGCAATAATCTAATTTCTTTATATTTAGATTGATTTTTGCTTTCAATATTAGAAACAACATAGCAATGATGATACTTGTAATGTACACTTTGCACAATTGTCCTATCATTTCTTTAGAATAAATTATAAAATTTATAATTGTCAGATGAAAAATTATCCAGGTTTAAATTTAAATAAACATTGCAGATAAATTTAATAAATTTTTAAAAATAAAGTTAACCACAATACAAAACAGCATATGTTATATAAAAAGTATATATGAAATTGTGTTTGTACATTTTTATTTTAAAGAGAAATGAATGAGAGATCACCTACATGTGTTTTGTTTACTGTGAATGGGGGGATTTCAAGGAATCTTTCCTTGCAATTTATATTTGCTAAATTGTACAAGTATTTTACATTTGTAAAATCACACACAAAAATCCTTGCATTTTACAGGATTAGAAAAAACAAAGGAAAGTGAAAAGAAATGCAAAACAGTGAAATAAATAAATGAAGACAATGTTCCCTTCTAACCTTTTAAAAATGATCAGAGATGCCAAAATGTTTTTAATACATTAAGATGTTGTGCATTTTAATAGTTTAATACACATTTCTTATTTTTAAAATACATGTTAGCAGGCTATTTTCCATTATTAAGTTACACATGTCTCAAAATGGTATGAGCAAAGTTGTCTCCCAGCCTGAGTGTTGCAAAGCTTTTAGACTCTGTTATTTAGGTCAATGAAACATCCTTTTTTTTGTTGTTCAAAATAACCCAAATGCAACATTGAGAGTGAAAGAATAAACCATGATATTTGCTACAATGTACAAGTATCCTATCTCTAAACAAATCCATAACATAGATTTGCACAAATGTTGCAATTTAGATGAATCTTAGCAATATACTATGAAACCAATGTGGGGGAAAAAAACTATTACATGAAACATTATGCACTTTTTACAAAGTTAGAAACAACAATATCACATGTATACTTAAGGAATAAATAAAGGCCAAGGTGAAAGCAAGATTCCTAATGAGGGCCTCTTGGGTATAGGAAAGACAGGGGATTGTGATGGTGAGGTAGCCCCTAGCACCAAATAGTCAGATGTTAGACATGGGTTATTTTAACACTGTAGCTTCAGTTTTGAATGATGAGTTTTTATTATTAAAGAAATTAAATAATTAACTAAAAAAATTAAGGTAAGCCATTAATAGATAATTGATTATCATGTGTCAAGAACCAAGAATTGTGATTAATAGGATGTACAAAGGGGAATAATCGTATTTTATGATTTTAAATTAATTTTCAGTGTCACTATTGTTTGACATCTTTTCAAATATTTTGTGGCCTCTTTCTTTCTTCTTTTCCAATTGCCTATCCTTCCATCGTTCTATAGTAGTATTCATCCTTTTATTATTTTTAATAACAATAAATTCTATTTCTTTCATGAAGGGGGTTTTCCTAAGGACGTTCAGTTATAGTCTGTCTTTTTTCTGTTGCTCTGGGAAGCTTTGTGATAAGTGTGATGAACAATGTGTTTTAATTTTAAAATCATTGACGTGGAGATTCTTGGATATCTACTAAGGATATGTGTCTATTATATACCTTTAGAAATGAGGCAGTTTCAAAGGTACTTCACATCAATAAAATATTTTTCTTTGTTGTATCAAAAATATTTAGATCCTTGCTACAATTTGTCTTAGACTCTGAATTTATGAACATATGTTACACATTCTTGCCCCATTTAAAGAATTATCCCTCTATCTTCAAGAGTTTTGGAAAATGCTGAAACATTTTATATGTCTATCAAACTAACCATAAGATCATATGATATCCATGGCGTTCAAACTTATTTAGCTGCATTAGCAAATACCAAAAAGGAAAGTTTCATTTGAACTGCCTAAAACTATTTATATCACTATGTTTTAAATTTGTAACATAAGAGGTAATATATGTTCCCATAGATAGAAATCTACAGGGAAAATAAGATAGGACATTTGCTGAAATTAGAATATTTGTCAAAAATGAATTGCATTTCCCTATGTGTTCACTGAGCTTAAATGTTAATGAAATTCTCCCTTTTAAATTATATCCACAAGGCAAATATTAGATAAGACTATGTTATCAAGGATAAAAAATGATTGAATTGCTGGTTTTACACTTAATAATCTGGAACAGAGATGTAGGTCAATGGGGAAAAACGGGTATTTAAGATGTTACTGTTGCTTCGATAAAATGATAGTTCATTCAAAGAAATAATCAACCTCATGCACATTTGGAAAAAAAGGCGATTTCTTTTCATCCCAAATGCCAACTGAACTGTACATGGTGACATTTTGAATAAAGCAAAGTAAGAATGAAAATGGGCAAAGAAAAAATGCTTATCAAATTGCACGCTTCCATTGCTTAGACAAAACTCTCAGGATCCTGACTTTTATTATATTTTAAGTGTTCCAGTTTAGCCTCATTCAAACTGTCTAAACAGTTTTTAGCAGAATTTAACATATTGTTGCACAAGGGTCATTTTTATAAAACCTCAGTAAAATGAAAACATGGAAGCCTCGTCTACCACCACTCTCCATCTGCTCTGATCAGAAATCACTCTGCAAATTTCTGGTAGCACTATTGGCAACATTATAGCCTAGACAAATTATTGTTTCCCTGAGTGAGAAAAACTCAAATAATGGTGTTGGATATTTTGCAATTTAGTCTTTCTTTCTTTTGAATCATATAAATGAAGATGAAGGAACTTGACTAAAATTTGAATTATCAAAGAAATTTTATAGATGATAATAGAAAATTGTAAAAGTAGAAAGTATAGTTTATCACATATTTAACTTCTGAGATGTACACCAGTTTTATCCATGGTTGATATGACTGTGGGTTTCATTACAATCAAAATAAGTTTTGGCTTTAGTAAAAATTTATTACCTAATTTTGAGGATAACCAATATTATTTAAAGCTCTATATATTTTCTTAAAATATATGCGTTGAAACACAGTTATTAATGTTTGAATCCAAAGTAATTGAAATAGGACACTGTTCCAGGGATAATACCTTATAATGACTGATAGATACACAGAAAGACATATGGAATGAC
This sequence comes from Daubentonia madagascariensis, assembly GCA_023783475.1. Taxonomy (NCBI): domain Eukaryota; kingdom Metazoa; phylum Chordata; class Mammalia; order Primates; family Daubentoniidae; genus Daubentonia; species Daubentonia madagascariensis. The sequence continues at coordinate 3,779,138 of JAKFHU010000725.1, forward strand.
AGATAGAGGTAAAGAGTGATAGATACATACATACATACAGATAATCTTCAAACTAAAATACTAAAATAAAATGAAAGTATTCATTTATATTAACAATCACTGCATTTCACAGGTGACATTCTAATATATATTCGGATTCTCTTAAATAGATGGGACTTCAGAAGTTCTTCTGATTTAGCCATATGAAATTGATATAAAATATTTTATTATAACATTATTGTTACATAATTATGAATATACATATAACTTAGTTAAGTACAATGCGTATAATTTGTAATTAACTTTTATCTGCTTATTATTCAGGCTTCAACCAAGAAAAAAGAAATGAATCTAAGTACAGGCATACCTCATTTTATTGAACTTCCCTTTATTATGCTTTGCAGATATTGACTTTTTTAAATTTCAGAATGTTACGGAGGTACAAATATTTTGGTTACATGGATTGTTTTTGTGCTTCTTGAGTCAAAGTTATAAGTGCACCCATCACCCAGATAGTGTACATTGTACCCATTAGGCATGATTTCACCCATCCCATGCCCCCTTCTCCCTCCCACCTGCATGATTTCCATTGAGTTTTACTTCTATCTGTGCCCCTGAGTGCTGATTGGTTAGTTCTAATTTAATAGTGAGTACGTGTGGTGTTTGTTTTTCCATTCTTGCCATACTTCCCTTAGGAGGATGGTCTCCACTTCCATCCAGATTTCTGCAAAATGTATTAATTCATTATTTATGACTGAGTAGTATTCCATTGTGTACATATACCATATTTTATTAATCCACTCATGAATTGACGGACATTTGGGTTGATTCCACATCTTTGCAATTGTGAATTGTGCTGCAATAAACATTCTAGTGCAAGTGTCTTTTCGATAAAACGTCTTTTTTTCCTTTGGGTAAATACCCAGTAGTGGGATTGCTGGATCAAATGGTAGGTCGACTTTTAGTTATTTGAGGAATCTCCATACTACTTTTCATGGAGGTTACATAAGTTTTTAGTCCCACCAACAGTCTGTAAGTGTTCCTTTCTTTCTGCATCCACACCAGCATCTATTCTTTTGGGACTTTTTGATAAAAACCATTCTCGCTGGGGTTAGGTGATATCTCATTGCGGTTTTGATTTGCATTTTTCTGATGATTGGTGATGTTGAGCATTTTTATGTGTTTATTGACCATTAGTCTATCCTCTTTTGAAAAGCTTCTGTTCATGTCTTTTGCCCACTTTTTAATGGGGTTGTTTGATTTTTTCTTGCTGATTTGCTTTTGTTCTTTTTATATCCTGGCTATTAGCCCTTTATCAGATATATAGCACGTGAATATTTTCTCCCTATTCTGTAGGTTGTCTATTTGCTCTGTTGATTCTTTCCTTAGCTGTGCAGAAGCTTTTTAATTTAATCAAGTCCCATTTATTTATTGGAAAATCTCTTCTAGATATTGGCCTCAGCAAGGAATTTATGAAGACCCCAAGGGCAATCACAGCAGATATTGATTTTTTACAAATTGAAGGTTTGCAACAAACCTGTGTATAGCAAGTCTACCAGTGTTGTTTTTCCAATATCATGTGCTCACTTCATGCCTTTGTCACATTTTGGTAATTCTCCTAATTTTTTTAACTTTTTCATTATTATTGTATCTGTTATGATAATCTGTGATCAGTGATCTTTTCTGTAATATTGTAATTATTTGGGGCACCAGCTACTGAGCCTATATAAATCAGTGAACTTAGTAAATAAATGTTGTGTGTGTTCTGACTGCTCCACCAACAGGCTGTTCTATGTCTCTCCCTCTGCTCGGGCATCCCTATCCCCTGAAATGCGACAATATTGAAATTAGGCCAATTAATAACCCTACAATGGCTTCTAAATGCTCAAGTGAAAGTGAGAGTCACAGATCTCTGACTTTAAATGAAAAGGTAGAAATGATTAAGCTTAGGGAGGACAGCATGTTGAAAGCTAAGGTAGACCAAAAACTAGGCCTTTTGCACCAAACAGCCAAGTTGTGAATGCAAATAAAACATTCTTAAAAGAATTAAAATTGCTGCTCCAGTGAACACATGAATGATAAGAAAGTAAAGTAGCTTTATTGTTGATATGGAGAAAGTTTGAGTGGCCTGAAATGAAGAACAAACTAGCTATAACATTCACTTAAGCCAAAGCCTAATCCAGAGCATGGCCCTAACTCTCTTCAATTCTGTGAAGGCTGGGCGAAGTGAGGAAGCTGCAGAAGAAAAGTTTGAAGTGACAGAGGTTGGTTCATGAGGTTTAAAAAAAAAGCCTTCTCCATAACATAAAAGTGCACGGTGAAGCAGCAAGTGCTGATGTAGAAGCTGCAGCAAGTTATCCAAATGATCTAGATAAAGTCATTGATGAAGGTGGCTACACTAAACAAAAGATTTGCAGTGGAGACAAATGGCCTTATATTGGAAGAAAAGGTCATCTGGGAGTTTCACAGCTAGTGAGAAGTCAGTGACTGGCTCCAAAGGTCCAAAGGACAGACTGACTCTTTTGGTAAGGGCTAGTGCAGCTGGTGACTCTGAGTTGAATCCAGTGCTCATTTACCATTCTGAAAATCCAAGACTCCTTAAAAGTGATGATAAGTCTAATCTTCCTATGCTCTATAACTGGAACAACAAAGCCCAGATGACAGCACACCTGTCTCCAGTATGGTTTATTGAAGAATTTAAGCCCACTATTGTTACCTGATGCTCAGAAAGAAAGACTCCTTTCAAAACATTGCTGCTCATTTACAATGTACCTAGTTACTCAGGAGCTGTGATGGAGATGTACAAAGAAACTAATGTTTCTGTCATGCCTGCTAGCTAAACAGCCACTCTATAGCGCATGGATCAAGCAGTAATTTCTAGTAGTAGTTTAGTAGTTTTACTCTTTAAGAAATGCACTTTATAAAGCTATAGCTGCCATCAATAGTGATTCCTCTGAAGGATCTGGGCAAAGTAAATTGAAAGCCTTCTGGAAAGGATTCATCATTATGGATGCTATTAAAAACATTCATGATTTGTTGTGGAAAGTCAAAATATCCACAGTAACAGGGGTTTGGAAGAAGTTGATTCCAACCCTCATGGATAATTTTGAGGGGTTCGAGACTTCAGTGGAGGAAGGAACTGTAGATGTGGTGGAAATAGCAGGAGAATTAAAATAAGAGATGTGACTGAATTACTGCATTCTCATAATAAAACTTTATTGAACGAGGAGTTGCTTCTTATAAATTAGAAAAGAAAGTGGTTTCTTGAGATGGACTCTGCTCTTGCTGAAGATGCTGTGAATATTACCAAAATGACAATAAAGGATTTGGAGTGTTACATAAACTTAGTTGATAAACCAGCATCAGGGTTTAAGAGGATTGACTGCTATTTTGAAAGAAGTTTTACTGTGGGTAAAATTCTATCAAACAGCATCACATGCTACAGAGAAGTATTTCTTGAAAGGAAGCATCTATCGATGCAGCAAGCATCACTGTTGCCTTACTTTAAGAAATCACCACAGCCACCACAAAATTCAGCAAACACCACCCTGATCAGTCAGTAGCCATAAACATCAGGCAAGACTCTCCACCAGCTAAAAGATTACGACTCACGGAAGCCACAGATAATCTTTAGCATTTTTTAGGAATAAAGCATTTTTTAATTCTGGTATGTACATTGTGTTTTTAGACATAATGATATTGTGTGCTTAATAGACTACATTATAATGTAAACATAACTTTTATATGCATTAGGAAACCAAAAATTTGTGTGACTCGTTTTTTCCCGTTATCTTCATTGTTGTGGTCTGGAAACAAACTCACGAAATCTTAAAGGTAAGCCTGCATTTAAATGGAAGGGATTACTATGGGGCATTGATTTCACAGGTAATAGAATTGCTGAGAAGCCAAACAGTGGACTGCGAACCACTACAGATAATGATAATAGGAATGAGCAAGAAAATTCTACAGGAACAAAGGAGATACTCATATTACCGAAGCTCAGGTCTGGAATCACCTGGCGGAAGCTGGAAATGTAGCAGGCCTGTCTGACAAGAGATAGGACACAATGGGAGTTGCATTCAAGGCAAAGAATGTTATAAGAGACACCCTAGCTGCTTCTTACTTCTACTGTCCAATTTCCTGCTGGTGTTTTCTATTTTTGGAAAAGTTTGAAGCCAGCAGACCTGACAGCATAAGAAACTTTTTTTCTGTTTCATTTTTCTTTCTTTTTTCTTTTTTTATTTCAGAGTATTATGGGGGTACAAATGTTTCTGGTTACATGGATCACTTTTGTAATGCTTGAGTCAGGGTTAAAAGTGTGCCCACCACCCAGATAGTGTTCATTGTACCCATTAGGTAGGTTTTTGTCCACTCCCTTCTCCCCCCCTCAACTGCTTGATTTCCATTGAGTTTTACGTCCCTCTATGCACTATTAATTCCAATTTAATAATGAGTACACATGGTGTTTGTTTTTCCATTCTTTAGATATTTCATTTAGGATAATGGTTTACAGTTCTATCCAAATTTTTGCAAAAGGCATTAAGTCATCCTTCTTCATGGCTGAGTAGTACTCCATGGTATGCATATATCACATTTTCTTAATCCAATCATGAATTGATGGGCATTTGGGTTGATTCCACATCCTTACAATTGTGAATTTTGCTGCAGTAAACATTTGAGTGCAGGTGTTTTTGATAAAATGACTTCTTTTCCTTTGGGTACATATCCAGTAGTGGGATTGCTGGATCAAATGGTAGGCTGACTTTTAGTTTTTTGAGGAATGTCCATACTGTTTCCATAGAGGTTGGACTAATTTGCAGTCCCACCAACAGTGTATAAGCATTCCTTTCTTTCTGCCTCCATGCCAGCATCTATTGTTTTTGGACTATTTAGTAAAAGCTATTCTGATTGGGGTAAGGTGATATCTCACTGTGGTTTTAGTTTGCACTTTTGTGATGATTAATGACATTGAGCATTTTTTATATGTTTATTGACCACTTGTTTATCTTCTTTTGAGGAGCTTCTGATCATGTCTTTTGCCCACTTTTTAATGGAGTTGTTGATTTTTTCTTGCCGATTTGCTTGAGTTCTTTGTATATCCTGGCTATTAGCCCTTTATCAGATATATAGCATGTGAATATTTTCTCCCATTCTGTAGGTTGTCTATTTGCTCTGTTGATTATTTCCTTAGCTGTGTGGAAGCTTTTTAATTTAATCAAGTCCCATTTATTTATGTTTGTTGTTGCTGTGATTGCCATTGGGGTCTTCTTCATAAATTCTTTGTCTAGGCCAATATCTAGAAGAGTTTTTCCAACACTTTCTCCTAGAATTCTTATGGTTTCATGCATTACATTTAAATCCTTTATCCATCTTGAATAAATTTTTGTGAATGGTGAGATATATGGATCACGTTTCATTCTTCTGCATGTGGCTATCCAATTTTCCCAGCACCTTTTATTGAATAAGGATTCTTTTCCCCAGTGTATATTGTTGTCTCCTTTGTCCAAGATCAGTTTGGCTGTATGTGGATGGTTTTATATTTGGGTTTTATGTTCTGATGCATTGGTCTATGTCTCTGTTTTTGTGTCAGCAACATGTTGTTTGTGTCACTATAGCTTTGTAGTATAGTTTGAAGTTTGGTAATGCAATGCCTCCTGATTTATTCCTTTTGCTTAAGATTGCTTTGGCTATTCAGGCTCTTTTCTGGTTCCAAGCAAAGCATAGAATTATTCTTTCTAAATCTTTGAAAGATTTAATCTTCAGATGAAGATTGCGTTGGATCTGTAAATGACTTTGGATAGTATGGACATTTTAACAATGTTGATTCTACCGATCCATGAACATGGTATGTTTTTCCACTAGTTTGTATCATCTGCGATTTCTTTCCTCAGTGTTTCATAGTTCTCTTTGTAAAGATCTTTCATCTCCTTGGTTAAATATATTCCTAGGTATTTTATTTTCTTTGTAGAAATTGTGAATGGTATTGAATCTTTGCTTTGACTCCCAACTTGACTGTTATTGGAGTATAGGAATGCTACTGATTTGTGTACATTGATTTTGATACCTGAGACTTTATTTATCAATTCAAGTCTCAAGGAACTAGAAAAGTAAGGGAAAACCAAACCTAAAGACAGCAGAAGAGAAGAAATAACTAAGGTCAGAGCGTAACTAAATGAAATAGAAAACAAGAAAATAATACAGAGGATCAATGAAACAAAAAGCGGGTATGTTGAAAAGATAAAAAAAAAAATTGATAGACCTCTTGCTAGATTAAACAGGAATAGAAGAGAAAGGACCCAAATAAGCTCAATCAGAAATGAAAAAGGAGATATTACAACTGATACCATGGAAATATAAAATATCATCTGTGAATACTGTGAAAATCTCTATGCACATAAGCTCAAAATGGACAAATTTCTGGAAACACACAACCTCCCAAGACTCTATGAGGAAGAAACAGAACTCCCAAACAGACCAATAATGAGTGAGAAGATTTAAGCAGCAATAAAAATATCTTCTCCCCCAAAAAAAAGCCCAGACCAGATGGATTCACCACCAAATTTTATCATACCTATAAAGAGCAGTTGGTACCCATTCTGCAGAAATTATTCCATAACATAGAGAAAGGGGGAATCCTCCCCAACTCATTCTGTGAAGCCAGTATCACCTTGATACCAAAGCCAAAAATAGGACACAACAAAGTACAGACCAATATTCCTTATGAATATAGATGCAAAAATCCTCAATATAATAATCACAAACTGAACCCAAAAACACATCAAAAAATAATCCACCATGACGAAGTGGGCTTCATCCCAGGGATGCAAGGATATTTCAACATATATAAATCAATAAATGTGATTCACCACATAAAACAAAGATCATATATATGATCATCTCAATAGATGCAGAGGAAACATTTGACAAATGCTTCCCTTTCATGATAAAATCTCTCAACAAACTAGGCATAGAAGGAACATAACTCAAAATTATAAAACCCATATATGACAAACCCACAGCCAGCATCATACTGAATGGGAAAAAGTTGAAAGCATTGCCACTAAGAACTGGTACAAGACAAGGATGCCCACTGTCACCACGTCTATTGAACATAGTGCTAAATGTCCTAGCCAAAGCAATCAGGCAAGAGAAAGAAATTAAGGTATCCAAATTAGGAAAAAGGAGGTCAAACTATCACTTTTTGCAGATGATATGGTCTTATATTTAGAAAACCCTGAATATTCCACCAGGAGACTTCTTGGAGCATAAGAAACTCGAAGTCTCAACCATGAGAAATTTCCATTTGCCTTCCAAATAAGCTTAAGTCTAGTATTTTATAAAATATGTCTGTTTTATAAATAATTTCTGCTGGACAAACACAACATTATACCATGATATATCAGATAACATCAGATAATTTTGGTAGATGGTTTAGCTCACATAGTTCAGAAATTCCTTGGTCAAGTATTAATTTTGTACTAGGTCTGAGTACCTATAACCTACGGGTTACTAGAGCAAGGCATGGCTTTACTACAAAACCCTAGGGACCTGTGAAATAATTTTCTTTTGGAATTTGTAAATGCATCTATTTATCACATGCACTTTAAGCACTGTTATCTCTACTGATTCCTAAGACCTCAGGGGCATGAAATTTTGTGTCATATCCTAGAATTATGTTAAAGCTTTCCTTATCTAGGCCCCTCTCATAAATAGCAACATTATGGGTTCCCTGGTATGATTCAGAGCAACATGTACAAATGTAGAATATTTTATCTTTGAAATCCAAAGAGGTCCAACAATCAATGCAGCAGACTACCCATTCTTCATTTTCAATGGTCGCATTCTGACACTACCCAGAACATAGGTACTCTAGGAAATTCACTGATAAAGTAAGCACCTCAATTTTACAGTATTTATCTGATATACATATGTGTGTCTGACACTGGTTCTTGCTACTGCTTGTTCACCAAGTCTAAACAGATTTATGTACTCAGTATAATGAATCAGCATACTGTTCTCTACGATGGTCGTGTTATTCCATTTTGCACTGCTATAAAGGAAATACCTAAACTTAGGTAATTTATAAAGAAAAGAGGTTTATTTGGCTCACATTTCTGCAGACTGTATAGGAAGCATGGTGCTAGTATCTGCTTCTGGTGAGGGCTTCAGAGACCTTCCAATAAAGGTGGAAAGTGAAGGGGGAGTGGGCAAGTTAGATGGCTAGAGAAGGAGCTAGAGAGGGAGGAGGTGATGCCAGTCTCCTTTAAACACCCAGCTGTTCTGTGAACTAATAAAGGAGAACTCACTCATTATCAAGGGAAGGATACCAAGCCATTCATGAGGGATCTGCTCCCATGACTCAAACATTTCCCACCAGGCTCTACATAAAATACTGGGGATCAAATTTCAGCATGAGATTTGGAGGGGCCAAACATCTAAACCATATCAGAGTCAAGGACTTTGTGAACCAAATTGCAATAGAGATCAGGATGAAGACTCAGCTATCTTGCTGAGTAAAGAAAATATTTTTATTATTTTTTAAATATGTCATACATTCTAAGATTAATAGTTGCATACCAGCTTCCAAAGAGTGTGATGTTTCCTCTAGCGAATATATAACATTTGAATAACCTCTATAATTATAGAGATCACTTGATTAATTTTATAGTGATCCATAGTTATTTTCCAAATCTGTTTAGTTTTTTCATGGGAAAAGCAGATGATTAAATTTCATGTCTTTGAAGGCAATACTAATTCATGAGAACTACCAAGCGATAGAATATTGTTTTTGTTGGTGGTAATATTTTCCTATATTTGTAGTGATGGACACCTCCAGGGTCTTTTATTTGATCTTTCTTATCATAGTAGTCCTCATTTTATAGGTAAGGGAGTCAGTGTGGGGATTTTGACAGGGGTAAAACATATGTATTTTAATTCTGCATTCAGGAACAGGGGAAATTAACTGTATCATAAGTTTGCAGATTTTCGCAGGAACATTTTCTTGCTACTCTGCAATAACCCTATGTTCTGACCTTTCTATCTCTGCCATCAATCCATGATTTTGAAGCAATTTGTGTACTGCCTTTTTGTGTCTGGGTTCTTCTTCCCTCTTTTCTCTTGCACTGTGTTTTATGTGATGATTCATTGTGCTCTGTTTACTGGATTTGTCTTATCTGTATTAATGTGATTATTCTCTGTGTTTCTACTTCTCTATTATAAAACCCCTGCTCCAGTCTTTCTGGCTTGATTTGCTTAAATGAAGGAGCAGAGGCAGGAAGATACTTCCAGAATGCTTTCCCACATTTATACTTTGGCTCACAGAGGAATGAATGTATAGCCTTTTCCTTTAAAGTGGCGTTTTGTAGGAAATATGCACAGCCCATTTTCCAAGTCATATTTTAGGCATCCTGGCCTAAGCTATACTCATGTTGAACTCTACCATAACTTTACTTTAAGAGAAGAAGGAAGTGTAAATACTTACCTAGCCATCAAGAAAGTAGATATTTATAACTTAGCTATTGATTTCTACGTGTATCTACTAGTAAGAGTCCTAAAGGAGAGAAAGGGTGATTTGGGCAGATCACAAATCCCTAAAACGATCTGGACTTCGCCTTTGGTGATGCATGTATAACAGCTAAGGTGAACTTAGCTATTAAATTTAACAGCACCTTTGAAGACCTCACATGTATCAGGTTAAACTTGCTAGAGCATTAAGAATAATTAGTGGTAACTAAGGAATATCAGATGTACAGTATTTTTAAAGTTAGAATAATTAAATAAGGCATTCTAAATAACATTATTTTTAAACTACTCCTATAAATATTAAGAAAACATAAAATAATATGAGGTTCCATAGAGCCATGGTTCATGTTTATAACATGAAAATGCTACCTGCACAATCTACAAAGTCAATTACTTCTGAGAAACTTGTGTTTTCTATAGACAAAAAGAGTCACTGAATTCAAACAAATGAAAAGAGTCACACTTCTGCCAAGAATCCATTGTTTTCAGTGGCTTCCATGAAACAATGCTTACCACTGTTGCACATCAAACTAGATGAAATATGATTTCAAAATACTGTAAAGATGAAAGAAAAAATAGAAATATGATACTTAGCAGGCATGATGAAATATGATGAAACTGTGACTTCAACCACTTTTATAAACAGGGTGAATATGCATAACAGTGCACAATGTACATACTATTTTTATGACAATTTTTCTTTGTGGTTATTCAATGTAATATTTAGTAGCAATTAATCAACATTTTTCAATAATGTTCAGCATTTTTTGTATTTTTCTATTTTCAGCATATTAAAGCAACAAAGGATTGCAATAAAGGGCATGTAAGTTTATCAGTATCTGTAGTCTTTGCCCTCAAATATACATATACTCAGCAAGATACCATAAAGTGACTAATTTGAAGAAGATACAATGGTATATAAAAAATTAGCAGTATGTCTTAATTATAAAACTTTATTTTCACTATCTTATGTTTTAATCCAGTGTGTTAAATAGACATCTGTCTCTACTATATTAAGAGGAAATATGCTACTGAATTTGTTAATTACACTTAACAGTGGCAGTATAAATAAGGCCAGTTTGTCCATTTGACCTCTCACCTTCACTTTGAGGCACATAGAGATCAGTTCCACTGTTTGATTGATGGGTAATATTATGATAAAGTCTGGCAATTTATTTTGTTTGTTAAAACTGTCAAAACAATGAATTGACCATGCCAGAGTTTAGTCTTTCTAATTAACAGCTGCTACCTGTTACATTTCAAGTACATGTGATGTTACAAATTCTCAAAGACAGTTAAACTGAATAGGTAAGGACAAAGATGGCCCTGTGTGGGAAGCTACTCTCTCCTGATAATGTTTATATGTTTATAACACAAATGGATTATTCTTTAAGTAAAAACATATTTGTGTCACACATAATATCGGTTTTGCTTATCTTCTCAGAGAAATATCATCACACTAATTGTGAATACTTAGGGCAGCAAAAGCTTCATCAAAAATACTTAATGAGAAAATTTCAAATAAACTATTGCAGAATCTTACAATGAAGAATTAGTATGATTTTTTTAACCTTCAATTTCAATATTGCATTATTCTGTCTGGCAAGTATTGTCTTGTTTTCTTTCTGTTATTTTATTATTTATTGTATACATTTCTCTTGTCATAAGACCTATCAGAATTAATTTCTTCATTTACTAGTTTTATTTATAGCTACTTATTCTTATATTTATATACATGTACAGTTTTTTAACTCCCTCACAGAGAGATTATACATACATGCATACACACACACATCCACTTCTCCAAATATTTATCTAGCAAGAGAAACAGACAACTATAAAACTAACACACCTCCACTTGCATAATTTTAAATGAATTTAATAATTAAATTTGTTATGTATTAGGAAAATTTCTGGAATTTAATCCTTTGTACCCTGATTTTTACCAGTTCTTCTTACCAAACTGTTTAGCTTCTTACTCTGCATGAGTGTTAATAGGAGTGATGTATGTGCAATGGGCTTATCTGCTAAGACCATAGACAAATGTTCTAGATCTGCGGTCCACAACCCCTGGGCTGCAGACCGGTACTGGTCTGTGGCCTGTTAGGAACCTGGCCGCACAGCAGGAGGTGAGTGGTGGGCCAGCAAGCGAAGCTTCTTCTGTATTTACAGCCCCTCCCCATCACTCGCATCACCACCCAAGCTCTGCCTCTTGTCAGATCAGTGGTGGTATTAGATTCTCATAAGAACACAAACCCTACTGCAAACTGCACATGGAAAGGATCTAGGTTTCACGCTTCTTATGAGAATCTAATGCCTGATGATCTGAGACGGAGCTGAGGTGGTGATGCTAGTGCTGGGGAGCTGCCAAAAGTAGAGATTATCATTAGCAGAGAGCTTTGACTGCACAGAGACCATAATAAATCAATTGCTTGCAGACTCATATCAAAACCTTATCAGTAAGTGGCAATTGACAATCAAGCTGCATCTGGTGGCAGGCTTTATAGTGGCAAGTGAGCATCTTTCTTCAATCGTAAATCTGCATCTGGTGGCAGACTTTGTAGTAGCAAGTGAGTTGATGAACATCAATTTTACAGCTGCATCTGGTGTCAGGCTTTAAGTCAGAATCTGACATTTATTTTAGTCCATCCATGGCCCACCATTATTTTATTTATGACTTTGGTCCATGCCTCTTTCTTGCACTGCACACTTGTCTCAGTCACAATTTTGGTAAGCCCATGAGCTAACCCAAGCAAAAATGAGTAAGAAACAAAAATCACTGGAGAGCTTTTTGAAAAGAGGGAAAGACCCAATGATCAGACAGCAGAAGACTCTAAGCCTGCCAACAAAATGACAGCTGCATTTAAAAGGAAATACCAAGAGTCACATTTAAATTACAAGTTCATTGCAACAGGTGATTCATATTCTCCAAGCCTGCTTTGTATAATATGTGGTGACCAGCTATCCAACAAAGCCATGAAACCTTCAAAACTGCCTCACCACATGGAGACCAAGTACCCTGCATTAAAAGACTAGTCTTTGGAGCTTTTCAAAAGAAAAAAATGTGAACAAGAACAGAAGCAATTATTGAAGCAATTATCAAATGTGTCTGCACGGAGAGCATTGTTCTTAGTGGCTAACCACATTGCTAAAGCTAAGAAGCCCTTTACTATTGGTGAAGAGTTGATCTTGCCTGCTGCTAAGGACATTTGCCGTGAGCTTTTGGGAGAGGCTGCTGCTCAAAGGTGGCTCATGTTCCTCTTTTGGCTAGTACCATAACTAGATGAATTGATGAAATAGCACAGGATATTGAAGCACAATTGTTAGACAGGATTAATAAGTCACTGTGATACACAATCCAGGTTGACAATTCTACTGATGTTGGCAACAAAGCAAGAATGCTTGTTCTTGTGTGATCTATTTTTCAGAAGGATGTGTGCACGAGGATATATTATTTGCACATTTGTTGCCAACCAACACCACAGCTGCAGAACCATTCAAGTCTTTGAGTGATTACATTTCAGGAAAACCGAATTGGTCATTTTGTGTTAGTATATGCATGGATGGAGTGGTTGCCATGACTGGACGGCTTTCAGGTTTCACTACTCTGGTCAAGGAAGTCACTTCTGAATGTAAGTCTACGCACTGTGTCATCCACAGAGAAATGCTGGCTAGCCGAAAAATGTCACCTGATCTCGACAACATATTTCAGGATGTGAATAAAATTATCAACCATGTTAAAGTGCATGCCCTTAACTCACGTCTGTTCACATAGCTCTGTGAAGAGATGGACACAGAACACAGATATCTTCTCTTATATATAGAAGTGAGACGGCTTTTTAAAGGTAGATCACTGGCCAGAGTTTTTGAGTTACGAGAGCCACTCCAGAGATTTCTTTTAGAAAAACAGTCACCACTGGCAGCATATTTCAGGGACACAGACTGTGTCTCAAAACTTGCTTACTTGTGTGACATATTCAACCTGCTCAATGAACTCAATCTGTCATTTAAGAGGAGAATGACAACTGTGCTCAAGTCAGCGGATAAAGTGGCTGCATTCAAAGCCAAACTGGAATTATGGGGGCAACAAGTGTCATTGGGATTTTTGATGTTTCAAACATTAGCAGAGATTTTGAAAGAGACTGAGCCAGGGCCTTCTTTCTCCCAGCTGGCGCATGATCACCTATCTCAGCTTTCAAAAGAGTTTAAGCACTACTTCCCAACCACAAAAGACCCCCGAACTGGGAAGGAACGGATCTGCAACCCATTTGTGAATAAGCCAGGTGGATTGACTTTTTCTGTGCTAGAAGAGGATCAACTAGCTGAGATCACAAATGATGGTGGCCTTACAGGTATGTTTGAGACAACTTCAGATATCCATGTGCACTGGATTAAAGTCAAGGCAGAATATCCTGAGATGCCACAAAAGCACTGAAAAGCCTGCTTCCATTTCCAACATCCTATCTTTGTGAAGCAGGATTTTCTGCAGTGACAGCAACCAAAACGAGATTATGGAGTACACTGGACATAAGCAACATACTTTGGATGTCACTGTCTCCTGTCACCCCTAGATGGGACTGTCTAGTTGCAGGAAAACAAACTCAGGGCCCCCACTGTTTCTGCATTATGGTGAGTTGTATAATTATTTCATTATATATTACAATGTAATAATAATAGAAATAAAGTGCACAAGAATTGTAATGTGCTTGAATTATCCTGAAACCATCCCCTGCCAACCTTGGTCTGTGGAAAAATTGTCTTCCATGAAACCGGTCCCTGGTGCCAAAAGGGTTGGGGTCCCCTGTTCTACCAATTCAAATGCTAATCTCTTCCAGAAACACCTTCACATTCACACTCAGAAATAGTGTTTTCAGCATCTCACATAGTTACTTTTATGTTTATGTGGTTGGTTTTTAAGGAAGTCATTCATGTCTTCTCACTGGCTTTACTTACTGATTTATGACACACAAAGAAAAATACTAAACACTCTGCTAAAACTCATAAATCTATAACAGGTCTACTTTTATTTTCTCTTCCCTAATAAAAACCGTGAATAGAACTTCAGTAAAATATAATACCTCAGGAATTTTCAGATTAAACACAGTTCTGAGTGAAGTTCTTTGAAAGTCTAGAGTAATTATGAAATATTCAAACCTCAAAAAAAAGAATGATATGAGCCTTAGAACTGCAGCTTTGATTCACTTCTGGTTTATAGTCAGAGTTAATTATATACAAGGTAAAACAAAATTTTCACATTTTTGAAAGATATCTAGGTTTTATATTATTAAATATAAAAGAGATTCATATGGTCTGCTATTCTATGTGAAGGTATGGTAATTATTTAAAACACTGATATTTTATACAGCTGACAATTTGCATTTTAAAATAGCATATATTATTGCATCTTATTCAATAATATTTGGAAAATAAAATGTTTTTCTAAATAAATTTGTATTACTTTGCAAAATGAAATAAAGAAAAGCTCTATTATATATGCATTCTAAATATTTGTGTGCTTTACAAAGATTAAGCACTTATTTTGAGTATAATATAGAGCTTCAATTTTTCAGTATACACATACATAAAACATAGTGAATTTATGCAAAATTATACATAGATCACAGCACAAGTTACAAAAATTTAAATGTGAAATCTATAGGAACTGGGATATTTATTCTTTTTCCAAAATAGTAAGGGGGTACAAACGTTTTTGTTACATGGAGCACTTTTGTAATGTTTGAGTCATGGCTATAAGTGTGCCCATCACCCAAATAGTGTTCATTGTACCAGTTAGGTAGGTTATCCTCTCCGTCTCTCCCCCTCCCTCCTGCTTGATTTCCAATGACCTTTACTTCCTTCTGTGCACATGTCTGCCCATCAGCTAGTTCCAACTTATGAGAGAGTACATGCGGTGTTTGTTTTTCCATTCTTAAGATACGTCACTTAGAATTCTCCAATTCCTTCCAAATTGCTGCAAAAGGCATCAATTCATCTTTTTTTATGGCTCCATAGTATACATATACCACATTTTGTTAATCCACTCATGAATTAATGGGCACTTGGATTGTTTCTAGATTTTTGCAATTGTGAATTGTGCTGCAATAAACATTCGCGTGCAGGTGTCTTTTTGACAAAATGACTTCTTTTCCTTTGGGTAGATGCCCAGTAATGGAATTACTGGATCAAGTGGTAGGTCTGCTTTTAGTTCCTTGAGAAATCTCCGTACTGTTTTCCATAGAGGCTATACTAATTTTCAGTCCCACTAACAGTGTATAAGCATTCCTTTTTCTCTGCATCCATGCCAGCATCTATTGTTTTTGTACTTTTTAATAAAAGCAATTCTAACTGGGGGTCAGGTGATATCTCATTGTGGTTTTAATTCGCATTTCCCTGATGATAGGCGATGTTGAGCATTTTTCTATCAAGCACCACATGTTTTCTTTTTAAAATTTTTTAATTAAGTAATTTTTAAATTGACAGGTAAAATTGCATGTATTTATCAAGTACAATGTGATGTTTTGAAATATATATAAACATTGTAGAATGACTAAATACCCAATTAACAAATGCATTACCACACATAGTTATTTCTGTGGTGAGAACACTATTAGTTAACATTTTCCAAGAATTTAATATATTGTTATTAACTATAGTCACCATATTTTGCAATATATCTCTTGACCTTATTCCTCCTATATGACTGAAATTTTACATCCTTTCACCAACATCTCCCCAACCCTCCCCACCAACCACCCTGGCCTTTGGTAACCACCATGCTACTCTCTACTTCTATGAGATCAACTTTTTTAGATTCCAAATATGAATGAGATCATGTAGTATTTGTCTTCCTGTGCTTGGCTTATTTCACTTAATATAATGTCTTTTGGATTCAATCATGTTGAAAATGACAGGATTTTCCCCATTTTTATGGCAGGATAATATTTCATTTTATATACAGCTTGCATATCCCTTATCTGAAATGATTGGGACTAGAAGTGCTTCAGATTTCAGACTTTTTCAGAATTTGAAATATTTGCATACACATAATGTGATATCTTGGGAATGGAAGCCAAGTCTAAACACAAAATTTATTTATGTTTCATATATATCTTCTACACATAGCCTAAAGGTAATTTTATACAATATTTTTAATAATTTTGTTCATGAAACTAAGTTTGTGTGCATTGAACTATCAGAAAGCAAAGGTGTCACTATCTCAGCCACCCATGTGGACAATCTGTGGTAATTTAGCATCACCATCATTCCTGACTCTGAATGTATATGCTAGCAATAAACAGCAATCATTCTCTTACACTTATGCACACATAAGTACTTAGTAAAGGAAAAGAAATACTATTAATACAATGAAAAAATAATGTGTTCAGGTAACTAAGCAGCACAGTAGCATTACCAGAATACCTGTATCTACTGCTAATCAATAGCAACAACAAACAATGGCAGGCTTCCAGTCTCCACCTACAATGCTGTGTTTTAATTAAAAGGTGACTATACATCATATTTTACTTTTTTAGGTGAAAATATGGGCTTGTGCAGAAAATATATATCACAGCTTAAGGGTCTGGGAAAGTCTTTTTTCCCTTGGGGATGCTGAATAAACTTTGTCTTGTGCACCTATGTTTTGAATGAGACCTGTCACATGAGGTCAGGTGTGGAATTTTCCACCTGTGGTGTCATGTCCATGCTCAAAAAGTTTTGGATTTTGGAGCATTTTGAATTTTGGATTTTCAGATTAGGGATGCTCAACTTGTACATGCCACATTTTCTTTATCCATTCATCCATTGATGGACATTTTTATATCTTGTCTACTGTGAATAGTGGTGCAACAAATATGGGAGTACAGATATTGCTTTGGCATGCTGATTTCATTTTCTTTGGATATATACCCAGTAGGGGGATTGCTGAATCATATGGTAGTTTTATTTTTTATCTTTTGAGGAACCTCCATACTATTTTCCATAGTGCCTTTACTAATTTACATTCCCACCAACAGTGTACAAAAAGTTCCCTTTTCTTTGCATCCTCACCAACACTTTTTTTTTTTTTTTTTGTCTTTCTGATTATAACCATTCAGCAGGTGTGAGGTGATATCTCATTGTGGTTTTGATTTGCATTTCCCTGATAATTAGTGACAGTGAGAATTTTTTTAAATGCCTCTTGGCCACCATTTGTACATCTTCTTTTGAGAAATGTCTATTCAGGTCCTTTGATCATCTTCAGTTTATTTGTTTTCCCATTATTTAGTTGTTTGTGTTCCTTATATTTATATATTTTGGATATGAACCCCTTGTCAGATGTATAGTTTGCAAATATTGTCTCCCATTCTATAGTTTGTCTCTTTACTCTGTTGATTGTTTCTTTTGCTGTGCAGAGGCTTTTCAGTTCTATGTAATTCCATTTGTCTATTTTTGCTTTTTTTGCCTGAAGCACTACATATATTTTTATATACATAAGTTATTTTATCCTCAAAGAATACTTTGAAATACTTTATAAATTTATTGATGAAGCCACAGATTTAAAAGTATTATACAATTTTTTTAAGGACACATAGTTATTAATCTGCTTCTGGATCTGAACAAAAATTTACTGGAGACAGAGAGTAGAATGATAGTTACCAGAGGCTGGGAAGGGTAGCGGGGGTAGGGGGGGTAAAGTTGGGATGGTTAATGTGTGCAAAAGTATAGACAGACAGTTAGACAGAATGAGCAATATTTGATAACACAACAAAGTGACTATAGTCAATAATAAGTTACAGTATACTTTAAAATAATTAATAGGGTGAAATTGGAATGTTCCTAACACAAAGAAATAATAAATGCTTGAGGTGATGGATACCCCAATTTGATTATTACACATTGTATGCCAGTATCAAAAGATCACATATACCCCATAAATGCATACAAATATTATGTACTCATAATAATTAAAAATTTTTAAAACTGAGAAAAATAATTTACAGATTCCAACTTCAGGGTATTTTTTCATTATATCACACTTTCTTATGTACACTTAACAATTCTTTTGTTTCTCTAAATTAATGCACTGAATATAATTGCCTTGAGTACTAGGAGATAGATTGGAACAAAGAGTTGATGGGTTTGTAAAAGTACCTTCAAAAAATTAATTTCAAAACATCTGATTTTCAAAGGCTCTTCCTTTTCAAGGATGCTTGGGCATAATTTCTTAAGGGTAACACAGTTCTATACATTTTTATCTCCTGTCATAAGATGTTACTGTAATCTCTTGGTGAAAATTTAAGTAATTATCAGGACATTCCATCAAAACCATAGGGGAAGATATGTAGGACATGAATCCTCACAAGTCATTTTAATTGTTTAAGAACTGAAACAATGCAGAAAAAAAATTTATGTATAAGGAAAAGTTTAGCAACACAATTTCTGTTTATAAATCTCACAGTACTAAAATTTTAAAAGAAATATTTCAAAATTACATCTAAAACTCCTATTCACACAATCAATATTTATTGAATATTTGTTTTATGTCAACACTGTGCTTGGTTCTGGAAATTTCCAATATCTCTTCCCATGGGGTAGAGTAAAAGGACTAAAATAGATTCTTTAAATAGATCATTCATAATATGCTGAGAAAGACATGGAAAGAGTATTATGCAAACATAGATAAAGAGAAGCTAATCAGAATGAAAGATTCACTGATAGTTTTCTCAGTTTAGAATTAATTTAAATGGCTGAAGAGGAGTTAGGCAGATGAAAGGGTCAGGGAAAGGCATTTCTAGCAAAGATCAAGCACCCAAAAAATCTGGCATGGAATGATGTAAGGGCAGGTAAATGAATAGAACGTAGTAAATATAAAATATGGTATGACAAAAATGGAGCTACAGAGGCAGGCAGATACGTAGAACTTTAATATTATGGTAAAATAAAATGCATGTTTTTTTTCTAGAGTCTAATTAAGTTGTAAGAAGATAAATGGCATATTTGGATTCATATTTTATGTAGATCTCTGTGATTTTATTATACTTTCACACCACCTAAAATAATATTGAAAACATTTGATGTCCCATCATACATCCATTATTGACATTTTAATTATAAATTCTTGAGCAGTTATAAAAAACCAAAACAGAGAAATCTTGTGAACTCATTACCCAGTTTCCCCCAATGACAACATTAAAAAAAAAAGTATAATGTCACAACCGGGACACTGACATTGATACAATTCACCAATTTTATTCAGATTTCCCCAGTTTTACTTGTATTCGTGGGTGTATGTGTGTGCATATTTAGTTCTATACATTTTTATCTCCTGTATAGTTTCATATGTCAACCCCACAGTAAATATACTGAGCACTTCTATTAAGACAAATATCCTGTGTTGCTCTTTTGATAACCACACTTTTCTATACCCCCCAAACCCTGCCCTAATTCTAGGCAACCATAACATATTAATAAAATGTTTTCCATTTTTTAAATTTGTTATTTCAAAAATGTTATATAAATGGAATCATATATTATACAATTTTGGGGGACTGGTTTTTTTTCACTTAGCATAATTCCCTGGAGATTCATCCAAGTTGTTGTATAATAAATAGTTTGTTCTTGGTTATTACTGAATAGCTTTCCATGCCATATATTTACCACAGCTGTTTCACTATTCACCTGTTGAAGGACATCTAGGTTTATTCCAATTTTTGGCTATTAGGAATAGGGCTGGCTGTTAAGAACACTCATGTACAAGTTTTTTTGTGAACATAATTTTTTATCTCTCTGGAGTAAATGGCCAGTAGTACAATTGCTGGGTTGTATTGTAACTACAGCTTTAATTTTATAAGAAACAGCCTAAGTATTTTCTACAATGGCTATGTTATTTTATCTTCTCACAATCATGTAGGAGTAATGCAGTTCTCTGTATCTTTTGACCATTTGGTGTTTTTACTACTTTTTATTTTAGTCATTCTGACAAGTATGTAGTGATACCTAATTGTGGTTTCAATTTGTATTTCCCTAATGGTTAGTAGTATTGAATGTCCTTTCATGTGCATATATGGAATCTGTATATCCTCATTGATGAAATGTCTATTCATGCCACTCGCCCATTTTAATTGGATTATTTAATATATTCCACCTTCTTAGAGATTTTTATGTTGTATTTATATTTTAATTTGATTCCTTTATGGTTGGAGAACAGATTCTGGATGATATCAATTATTTTAAATTATTTCAAGTATTTTAAAAATTTTAAAATAATTACCTAAATGTTTGCATTTTTTAATAAAAAAAATTTGAAGAGGTTGTGAGCAATTTTTTACTTAACACAAATTGTTTGGCATGATACATTAACACTTGATCGCTCACATGGTGAATATTCCCTTTAGGTAATAGTGAAAACAGCAATTTATATCTCACTGCATATTTCCCATGTAGATACTCTGTCTAGTCATTTAATTCTTCAATATGCAGTGACTTGGATAATAGAAAGTACAAATTCACAAAATCATCAACTTAATATTTGTGACAGTGGAGATCATAAAAAGGTCCCCAGGACTAAATTAACTTTAGCCACTGAAACTAACCATTCTAGAAAAGGAATCTATCCATTTAGACATTTTAGAAATACAATTATGAGAACCAATATAATTAAAACCAATTGTACAATGCAAACTTTAAAGTCAGAAGTATAGGTCACAGTACAGAAGACCAAATTTTAATAATATAATCTACTCAAACCTTCAAGTGTCTCACTTTAATTTTTTAAGGGCCTGTCTCAGTTTGATGGCATCCCACTTTCCTCTGATGTGCTCTTCAAGCCTTATCATTCTCTCAAGCGCATAAGCTTACTACCTTCTCATGATTTACACACTTAGCCTTTTGGAAGATGAAAGCCATTGAGGTGATTTGTTAGTTTCTTGATTGATTTTGGAATGCCAAACTACTTCCTAGTTGCTGTTCCTAAAGTCAGAATATCTACACTTCCCATTAAGCTCTTGAATCAAAAGGATTAATGTGACAGTAGAAAGAGATGTATTCCAAAGCAGAAATAAATCAATCTAGAAATCTACCCAAAGCAAAGGGCACATACTTAAAATTAATAATCAAAGTAAATTATAAAAAACAACATTATCTCCCTGTAAATAAAAAATGAGAAAAGTTGTTTCAAGGAAGCATAATAGTTAATCCTATAAAATTGTGCACGTTTGTTTTTATGGTACATTACTAAGTCTGTTCATAAAAATGTAGCACAAGTCAATCTTGAGTAAATAAGAAAATAATCTGACAGAAGCAGTAAATCAATACAAAAGCAAGTTAAAAATAGAATAATTACGAATGAGTTTCATGCTTTGAGAGACAGTGTATAGAACCTATCCAATTTTGTCATTTCTATAAAATTCCATTTCCATCAACTGAATAAGTTTTTGTGGAACCACTGAAGTCTAATCATTTTGTGCATGTTACTACTTAACATGAATATTTGTATAGCATGGTGATTTTCATGTAATTGTGTTCATATAATCATTTTGTATGTAATTACTTGTTTTAATCAAAGATTATCCCCCTGTTAACTATGCTAAAATAATCAGAATGCATATGTAGCTATCATCTACATTAAATGAAATTTACTTGCTTATTTTGATTATCATTGGAGGGCATGATTTCTAATTTCTCAGAAGAATCAATTGAAATTATATTCCTGGTTCATTTGTTGGGCAGAAACAATAGATTGTTGTAGCATGGATTGGACAGGATCTGCAGAAATCCTGTCACTTGAAGAGCCATAATATTACATACTTTTAGGTAGTTGTGGCTGTTCAGTAGCAGTTGAAGAGTTACAGTATTGTTATAGAAAATACTACTAAATGTTAATGGTTATATGATATTACTTTAAAAGGTAGCTGTAGTTACACTCTTATATGCTTTGAATTAATGAGATAGTATAGGAATTCATTGAATAAACCTTTTAGTAATCAAACTGTGTAAAAGGTGAGTTAAACAAAGTCATATAAGTAAACTTACTATAGAACTACTCAGAGTTAATGTATAAAAATACTCTTAAGCTTCTGTATTAGTCAGTGATTTCCAAAAAATAAAACCAATAGCTGAGAGAGAGAGAGAGAGAGAGAACAAGGAACTGGCTGACACAATTTTGGAGACTGAAAAGTTCAAATTTGTAGTATGGGCCAGCAGGCTGGAGACCCAGGAGATCTAATGCTGCAGAGGAATATGGAGGTAGTCTGCTGGGAAACTCCCCCTTCTCTTGGGAGGGGCATCATTTTTGCACTACTTAGGCCTTCAACTGATTGGACAAGTCCTGTCCACATTATAGGGTTCAATCTGCTTTACTTTATGGATTAAAATGTTAATCTCATCAAAAAACACTCTTTCAAAAACACTGAGAATAATGTTTGACCAAATATCTGTGCACTCATGGCCCAGTCAAGTTGACACATAAAATTAACCACCACAATCTTCAAAAAGAAGATATAATATGCAGTATTTCCCAGACATATTTGACCAAAGAAATCTTTCTTTGATGAAGCATATTATGATGTATCTTTTTCCACAAATACAAATATGTGTATGACAGATTTGTCTGGTTTTGTTTGACTGTGTAGACTAAACTATGTCCCACTATATTAGTTTGCTAGAGCTGCTATAACAAAGCATCATAAACTGTTGGCTTAAGACATCAGAAATTTATTCTCTTACATTTCTGGAAGCTAGATGACTAAAGCCAAGGTGTTAGCAGGGTTATGCTTCCTCTGAGACTGGGTAGAGTAATTTCTTGCCTCTTCCTAACTTCTTGTGGTAGCTGTCAATTCAATCCTTGACATTCCTTGGCTTGCAGCTGTATCACTCTAATCTCTGCCTCTTTCATTATACAATATTTTCCCTGTGTGTCTATTTCTATGTCTCTTCTCCTTTCTTATAGGTATCAGGGGTTAGGAATTCAACAAATCTGTTTGGGAGATACAATTCCACTTATAATACCACCAAAGAAGACAGACATCTTAATAATAATGTAATGAGGTTTTTTTTTTTTTTGCAAAATATTAAGGTGGTACAAACATTTTTAGTTACATGGAGTGTTTTTGTAATGCTTGAGTCAGGGCTATAGGTGTGCCCATCACCCAAATAGTGTTCATTGTATCCATTAGGTAGATTTTTGCCCATCCCCTCCTCCCCCTGCCCCCCGCTTGATTTCTGCTTATCTCCCTTCTGTGCACATGGGTGCTCATTGGTTAGTTCCAATTTAATAGTGAGTACATGTGGTGTTTGTTTTTCCATTCTTGAGATACTATATTTCACCATTATAATCTTTTTCCTCAGGTACAAATAAACTTATAAAATTATTTTTTAAATTTTAATATTTTAATAATTTTTATACTGTCATTAAAGTGTAGACTATTTTTCAGATGAAAACTACTACTATATGATGTTAACAGTGGAAAATCTGTAAGGTTTTAAAGTCTGACTTAAGTATATTAGATATATCAACAAAAGAACAGTGTTTGTAAATTTATACCTGGACATTAGAGAGTTGATCTAATGGTGTAGGTGCATATAAGAGCTAAAAACAATGACAACAAACTAATGCAAGTTAGAGGTAATAGTCAAAAACTGTTTTGTATATGGTATATTTTACAAATGAGAGTTAACAAATATGCCACTTAAAATGATTGAGATAAATGTCACATAAATCATGTAAGAGTCATAACTTCCATTTCAGTGGTTTGTGGTTACATGCATTTGAAAGGAAAAAATAGTCAAATTCTGATGTCTTTATAAAATATCTGTGTATTGAATATGTACATTGAAAACATCTGAGAAATGGGGGAATTGGTTAATCATTTGCTTAGTCATTTAATATTCAACATGAGTACCTACTACAGACAAACAACTATGCTAGGTGTTTTCTTTATAAAAAATAATAAGACTTATTTGCTTCTTTTTACAAGCCCTTATTTGGATGAAGGACACAGATAAAACAAAAAATTATATGACTACCATCACCAAAGAATTAGAGATAAATCACATTGCTCTATAGAGATACTGCACAGAGAAGACATTTGGCCTGAGCCTTGAAGGAGAAACCACTAGTATTGGGGTTGTGAGGGTTGGCAGGAGTTGGGGGAAAAAATGTGTATGTGGAGGGATTGTTAATGGCAATAAGGATAGTGATGCATGAAGGTTGTGTTTGTGTGAGTTTGCTTCCAACAACATCCTGAAAACTGGTTTACAGCATTTAAATGGATCACTTTTAAAACCTGCTATCTTCCTACTCAAAGTTGTCTCCATTAGAAAGTAGATCAATTTGTTCATAAAATAATTGAATCTACTGGTTTTGTGCTACTGGATCAAAATAAATAGGTCATAAGGAAACACTGAAAGAAGTAATGTACATGACACAACTTGGATAATTTTTTTTAAAAAGTGGCTTCAGTAAATTTGGAAGAAGATAAGTTAGTAACATATGCAAAAAACAGTGACATTTAATATTTCATTCAACAAATAAGTACAAACCCGAGTTGCCAGTTTCTCAACAGGCCTGACTGGAAACAGCCAAAAGTGACAGGAAGATTATATGCTCTGAAAAACCGTCACACCACCAATGAAGTAAATTACCACAAATTTATTTTAAATAATTTATTAAGCTTACAAAACAGTTAAACATACTCAAAATTGTTAGGAATAAATGAATGAAACCAATAAAAGTGAAAATGAAGAACACAAACCAAAACAAACTGTGGAAATTATAGTTGCAATTTTGGAATCATGTGCTATATACAAACGCCTGCATCAGGGACTTACGCCTTAGAGACGCGATGCCAGCCAAGGAGTGAGAGAAGTTTCAACGAGGTGTGGAGTTAAACAGAAACTCTAACATGATGCTCGCACCCCTGTAGAGTTTATGCCATCAATAAAAATCAATCTAGATTAACTTCTCCTACCAGCAAAGGAAGCCTAAAGCTAGACATCTGTGTCTGCTTGTAGACCACGAGGGAAAGCTGACTCATTTGACAAATGCTTATTTAGTGCCTACTATGTGATAGGCATTATTCAAGGTGTTTGAGATACATTAGTGACTCCTCCCCCTCCAAAAAAAGACAATTATTGCTGTCATCCTGACAATTAGATTCTGAAGGGGGGAGAAAAGTTAGTAGATGCTATAGTATATCATCTGGATGCCCTCCCCTTGGGACTTAGGCGCTCTTTCTCCCAGGAGTGTTGCCTCTGATGGCTAACAATTAGAGCATGCTGTGAGCACTGCCCTTAGCCAAAAGGAACTGCTTTGGTCAAATGCATGCCCTTTCCCCCGGGGCAGCATGCATTAAAAGATAGGTATTACTGGCATACAACGATTCATCCTCTTTGCCTCAAATGGGACAAAAGTGAAGGGTCACCTCAGCTTCGTATCTCATGATACCAACTGAAGACTTTGTTGAAACTGCATCAAACTTAAATTTCCATTTTTTCCCAAACCTGCTTTTCTGTCTCCCTTACATTTGTTGTTACTTCCCAACAAATTAACTGACCACAAACCTCCACCTCAAAGTTTTTATATTGGGAAAGCAGACCTAAGATGTTTGATGCCAGTACCAATGAAAGAAGCTGACTCCAAATTAAATGTTTGTTGTTTGATCAACATACCAAGCAGATGGCAATGGGAGCCCTTTACTAATGGTTTATAAGTTTGCAAGATACATTCACATACATGCAATTGGGTTAAGGGTTAGTAGAATGACTTTAGAATAGAAGATAACTATTAAAAATTACATATGGAGAAAACATTAGGTGGGAATATTGTAAAATAATATTGGTTTTATTTCTATTCAAGGAAATGTAAGTTTTAATCTTTTCATTCATTTATTATTCTTGATTTTAGTGAGAAGATACAAAAACTAAATAAATTAAACTAAATATTAAAATTTAAGCTTAATTATATTATCAAATTTATTATTATTATCACTACTTTCAGCATGCAACATATTTCAGACAGTCACCCCCATAGAATGTCACACCCTTTTAAGTTCATCTCTGGAGAACCTTATTTAATTTTATTAAGGTTTAAAATAAACATTTAATTCTACAGTTCTGGATTTTATGCAATTCCTTTACAGATTTAAATATGTGATAGTCACGTGATA
Organism: Daubentonia madagascariensis; assembly: GCA_023783475.1. Lineage (NCBI taxonomy): Eukaryota > Metazoa > Chordata > Mammalia > Primates > Daubentoniidae > Daubentonia > Daubentonia madagascariensis. Next base: position 3,805,780 of record JAKFHU010000725.1, read on the forward strand.
TGTCCAGCCTTAAGAGCTGTGATTATATCATGAGAGCAGTTATTTCGTCTACTTTCTAATTCAAGATGAGTGACCCCCTACATGTCTTTTCTATGCATTTTCCAGTAACCCTTATGCCATTTGTATTTGACACAGTCATTGGCTAAATGAAACAATTATGGATCAATAACCTCCATTCATACTCTCCTCTCTGTATCATCCCAGTCCTCTTGTAGCACACAATTAAATTTGCTGAATTAAATATTATCAATAACCTCTTAATTGGCAAAAGTAGCATCTTTTTTTTTAACTGCCTTTAGATTACCAAATAAGTGTATTTCACTCTTGATCACCCTTCATGGTTGAACCACTTTCTTTATTTTTGGTTCTGTGTGGGGTTTTGTTTGTTTATCTTGCCTTGCTGCGATTTAACGGCCTTCTCCATGTTGTTTTCTAAAACGCAAACTCAACTGTCATACCCACTTATACTTAATTATACCTTTAAATGATTGCTAATGTGTCTTCTCCCTTTCGTTTTTATTCCTAGTGCTCCAGATAACTATACTCATCTACTTCTTACAGATCGATTCAATATCCTTCTGTTTTACTTTTTTTCCATCCTGCCTGCCACATGCTCAATCATTCACCCCTGCAGCTGCCAAACTAACCTTTCAAAAACACAGTTCTGTTCATATCACCCCCATCTTCAAATCATTCACTGGCTTATTTATAGAATTTAAAGTTTTTCAGTGTGTGGTCTCAAGTTACTTTCTATTCCCCTTACATATAATGATATTCAGCTGTTGTTGTCTACTCCCTGTCCCCAGAATATTTCAGGTACTCACATGAGTTTGCCCCACTTTCTAAAACTGAGTTGGCATTGCGCTCCCTCTCTAGGTGAACTCCTCAAAGATCTTATTATGATACTACTTCCCCTATTGTGCCTTTCTTGATTTTCCCTGGATATTCACTATGCACTTGAATAATTATTTCTGCTTATTCCCACTAGGAACTTTGCAACTTCTTTTCTGGAGTGATATTCTCCAAATAATTATATGGTTGAATTTTCCTTGGCATTCAGGTCTTGACACATGTCATCTTCTCATAGAAGTTTTCCTTGGCTTAAACTAGTATAATTTTCATAACATTTCTCAGTGTCTAAAATGATCTTTGTTGTATGTATTTACCTTCTTTTTTACTGTCTATTCCCTGTAAGCTCGATGGAAGGAAAAGTCTGCTTTTTCTTTTTCTCTCTTTTTTTTTAATCTTGTTCTGGGTTGCACTCTGGAATTTAGCGCAATGTCTTTCTCATGGCAGGTGCATAATTAGTGCAGGCTAGGAATTTTTAATCACAGTTTTTAATACTTATCTGTTGCCTTAATATGATTTTTTGTATATCTTATTTTTGTACCCCATTCCATCATATAATTTGTAATATACTGTTAAACTATGTTTGCTAAATGGATCACAATCTTAACCCAAAATTATTTGAAATATTTGAGAGACAATGGGACACAGTGAAAAGACATAACTCAAGTGTTTGAGTACTTCCAATGTAACAGAAACTCTGATAAGGCAATTTTGTACTATACATGTTACAGATGAGGAAACAGCAAGAGATTTTTACCAAAGTGTCTAGTTTATAATAATGGGGCCAGTATTTTTAGCTTGATGTGTCTGAGTGCACCATTTTTTACCTTCAGCTCTATACTGCTTTATGGAGTCAGACAAGACCAAACTCAAAAAACACCTCTGGCTTTCACTTGAGATTCAATTTCCTCATCTTTAAAATAGACATAATAATGCCTATTTATATTTTTATTGTGCAGCTGAAATGTGATATTAATAATATATCTCTAATGCTTAACTAGCTCAATATATAGTACAGTGAAGCTACATTTGGCAGTTTATACTTTAGAGTAAATGGCAGGTAGTAGCTTAATTGTTCAAAAGAGTGGAATGCCGTGTGCAAACCACAGTTATTGATATACTGTTTTCAACCCTTAGTGTGCCTAGTGTTTTCAGTTTAGGGCTAAGTGACTTCCACATAATAAAGTAGGTACATCATGGGCCCTAAGAAATAGAATCACAAAAATAATTATATTTTGTTTTATTCTATTATATGTGTTATTTTCTCCAATTTACATATTAATAAAACCAAATGGTATAAAAATCACATTTGGAAACATGAGTAAAAGATGATTATGTATACAGTGAATAAAACAATGCCTCTCATCTTTTTTAGTCATCTTAAGGAAGGTTTATTGTCATTTGTAAATTCTTTTTGGGACACTTTAAGGGTAACTGGTTATTTAGTCATATATCACAAGTTTAAATAAAAAAGACATAAATTGATTGTGCTCTGTGTGATTCCAGAATTCATACTTTTCATTAAAAAATGAAAAACAAAAACAAACCTGGTAGGCTTTGTGGTAAAGAAGAGTTAATAAATAATTGTAAAGGGCATTCTTTATGCTCTAATTTTATCTGTTATTTTCTCGAGTTCTGAAGGAAAGAGTGCTTTCTACTGATAAGGTTGTGGGTTTACCACCATCTTTTCATAGAGATCTATTTGAAATTCTGAAATACTAGGACTATTTCATTTAAGTCAAATCAACTTCTGGGACAATTTCAATAGAAATTAATGAAGAATCATGAATAGTTATGAATCATCTTCTGATAGGAAACACATTAAAACTTCACTAGATATTTAGAAATATGGAAAGGAATATGTATACTCAAAGAGAATATAGCAATTTTCCAAAAATAAATTTGAGTTTTAGTTCAATATACAGCAGACTTAAGACAAGGAACTCTGTTATAAATTTGGAAATCAAACCTATGATACAAAATTATTGGACACTTCACTGCATGTATTTCTAGTTTAGCATTTTTGTTATTCAACAAGTTCAAAAAATAAAGAATAAAAATTTCAATAAGTCTACCTCCAGATACTTTTCTCCTTCAAACCAACAGTGAAATATATAGCAATAGTTTAAAAAAACTCCCCGCATGGAGTATCACTAGATGGTACCATGCCCTTCACTCTTGGAGATATAGACCCTTAAAATAATTGAGTTTTAGCAAAGATGTCCAGAAGTTTCTCTAAATATACTAGAGTGGGACTATTCTGACACAGTAACATATGCCACAAACTACCAAAGGCTGTAAAATGTGCCACTGATATAAATTGTTTTAAAAACAGAGTTGGGCAAGTATTTGGAGAAAAGAAATATTGAAGGGCAGACCTGCTAAATCAAAAGGAAGCGATAGGCAATAAATGCCAAGCTACTGAGTTCTTGTGAGATTTACTACAAATTCTTACTGTGCAATAGTCTCATTTTTTTTTCCTGTGAAGAAAATGAAGTTATTATAAGGTATCATGCCAAATCTCATGAAATGTTATGAAAAAGCACTGAAAATTGGTCACATTCTGCATGAAGTTCCTGAAGATCATTTTGTAATTACCCATAGCTATTTATAGAAAAAGGGAAAAAACCCTTTTCTGAGTAATTTTATTTTATTTAATTTCTTAATACAGGATAGTTTATTCTTTTGTATTTCTTAGATTAGAATACATTTGAAAGATTTATTATAATCTGTCATTGTTTGTGGCAACTAATGTATTATTTTTAAATGAGGAAGAAGTGAATTCCTTTGCATCTCTATCAAAGACATTGACACATAACTCTTCCAAATTTATGCAGGCCCAGAATGACTAATGAACACATTAAATATGTACCTTAAACTACACTTCTTTTCTCTGTTGAATATAATTATAGTTGCTAGAGAGACAATACAATATTGATGTACACGGACTTTGATTTGTCCAATACATTTTGCATTCAAATGAAAAGGCTTATAAGTGGACAAATTCCCATAGGATTTTTATCTTTCAAATATTGACTAAAAGAGGGTTGATGAAGATAAACTTTAGTCTGAAATGATTTAAAATTATGGCTTATAGTCCTTTTGTAAATCTTTGGCATTAACATTGAAGAAAAGGAATTTTGTAAAAGAAAAACACTTGTTTTCTCTCCTAAAGTGTAAGCAAATTCAGTGAAGAGCCTACAAAATTGCGTATACTGTTTGTCCATATGTGTGAGTTGATTGAATTAAATGAACTTTTGCATGTTTAAATTTAGATTACATGTATAAAGTAAACATGTTGTATAAACCAACAAATCATGCTTATTTTGATATTTTATGTACATACATATATGCATGTATTTTAATATTCTACAGTTCTAAATTCAGAAGGGACAAATAAAGGGCAAACTACAATTTCCTTGGTTTATCCTATTTTGCAAAGCTTTTTTTTTTTCTATCCATCTTATCTCTAAATTAACTTGTAGGGTCCGAATCAATATCTTTCCAGGGCTTTTGTTTCCTTATCTTGATTTGGTGTTTCTGAACTGATGATGAAAATACAGTTTATGTTGAAGTTTAGCTCTTCAATTTGAACCTACTGAAGGACAGAACTTAAATTTCTTTAGACTACTGCTCTTTTTTAGATTAAAAAAATTTGTTTTAATAACAGAACATTTTTGTTATTATCATTATTATTTAGAAAATTTTAGCCATTTCTTTCCAGAGTTCTCTCTCCTCTTTGTAGATTCTCTATGCAGGAAATTTAAATACTCAAAATAATTTTCCAAAAATTTCCAAAGGATCTATAAATGTTAATCAGTGCAATGTTCTGGGATAACTTGTGTCAGTTTCACTGACGGTGTAAGAGACTCCTTTGATTAATTCAAAGTTGTATTTTCATTTATATTCTGACTTTAGAAATAATAATAATAATATTGAGGTTTTCTTCATTGAAAGAGGAGACATTTTAGATTTGAGAAAATTCTGTGTTCCCTTTAAGTACATTTTGTACTACATATTCATCTCCTTTAACTGTTCTTCAGACATTATTTAATCTAGATCCTAACTTGTCTAGGTCACACTGTCTATTCATGTTTAATTTTACCTAGCTAATATTAAAAGGTAGCATGCAGAACTGAACACTAATGTTCCAGCAGTTTGATAGTTCAGAGTTATAATGGGACTACCATAATTTAGGTTTATATTAATACAGCCTAAAATCACTTTAGCCTTTATACAAATCATGCCAGAACATGTGACTCATCTGCCCAGGAAGACTTGTAGAAATAAAATCTTTCATTGTTTTTCAAACAGTGAGAGTTTTCTTTCAGTGTTTTCCCCCATTGCTGGCTCCCCTCTTCCAACATTTCTTTGTAAGTCTCTTTCATATTCCTACTGTAGTATAGTATAGAGGAAAACTGAAGATACCCAGGGGTTTTCCTAACTTAAGTGGGAGAAAACGCATCCCTAAACTCAGATTTGGATACAGAATTTCAACTTTCCTATCATTTACTGGCTTTTGGTTACTTCATGCAAATGCTATTAAAATTCTATTTCTACAATCTTATGACTAGGGAGTTTTCAGAAATCTTTCTTTAAGACATTACCAGGAGTCTGAGTATAGGGAAATAGGGTGGACAATAGGCCACCAATAACAGCATTTCATACTTTTAATTAACCGTGGAACTCACGGAAAGACAAGAACTTGGGGTTTTGAAAACTGATGGCTGATATGCCTTTTTACATAATTGTGAATGCACAAAAAAACAATGATCAGTTTTAACTGAATGATAGTTGGCATCAATTTAATGTTGATGCTATCCAATCGATTGCCTTTATAAATTTTATTTCATTTAATTCTTCTTTTGATACACTGTATATGACTTTAGTACAACTGTCCACAGCTCATAAAAGACAATGGGATACTCAACAACTGTGACTGTTAATAAAAGCATTTTTGAGTAAAAATATTAGCAGTTATAAAAAAACACATAAACTTTCTAATATAGAGAATACATGTATTATGCACATTTATTTTGAAATTTTCAATGTAGAATTACCTAAGTAATGAAGTAATATTCTTTAATGGCCTGAAAATATATATCTCTGGTCCTACAGAGTTTACGGATTTCTTGAGGAGTATTCTCCACACTTCTGAGACCAATACAATCAGCTCTTCCCACTATCTCTAAATTCAGATGTGATGAAAGGCAAAATATATTTTCAAGAAGTGCAATGTCATTTATTACCAGTTGCAATTGTTTCTGGTCTAGGAATCCAGTTTCAGTATTTGGACCTCAACAAAGGAGGCAGCATCACATTATGATTGAGATTTATTACTCTACAGCTAAATAGCCTGATTTCATACCCCAGCTCTTAATGTCACCAAATGTGTGGCCCTGGGTAAGTCACTTAATCTCTCTGTACCTCAGTTACCTTGTCTGTAAAATGGGCATACAAATAATAATCCTATCTCATAGGGTTATATGAAAATGAAAAGTATTCCTCGTCATAAAGTTCTTAGAATCAAGCCTGGCATATATGAGTATCACATAAATTTTAAAAATAATTATGTAACTTTATTCCCCAATTTCTTTTTTTTTTTAGCTTTTTTTAATTATTTTTTTTTAATTTCAGAATATCATGGGGGTACAACACTTTGGCCATACACATTGCCCCTGTTCTGCCCGTGTCAGAGCCACAATCATGGTCATCCCCCAAACTGTGCTCCCCGCATCCATTCAGTGAGAGTTTTTCCCATCACTTCCACCCCCCTCCCGCCTGCCCGCCCTCAGATGAATGTTATTGCCCTGTGTGATGTAAGTGTTCGTCAGTTTAGTACCAATTTGATGGTGAGTACCAGTGGTGCTTGTTTTTCCAATCCTGTGACACTTTGCTTCGAAGAATGGGTTCTAGCTCCAACCAGGATAATATCAGATGTGTTAATTCACTATTGTTCCTTATTGCTGAGTAATACTCCATGGTATACATATACCACATTTTATTGATCCACTCGTGTATTGATGGGCACCTGGGTTGTTTCCACATCTTTGCAATTGTGAATTGTGCTGCTATGAACATTCGTGAGCAGATGTCTTTATTATAAAATGTCTTTTTTTCCTTTGGATAAATACCCAGTAGTGGGATTGCTGGGTCAAATGGTAATTCTACTTTTAATTCTTTGAGGTATCTCCATATTCTTTTCCATAGAGGTCGTACTAATTTGCAGTCCCACCAACAGTGTATGAGTGTTCCTATCTGTCCACATCCCCGCCAACATTTGTTGTTTGGGGATTTTTTGATATGAGCCAATCTCACTGGAGTTAAGTGATATCTCATTGTGGTTTTGATTTGCATTTCCCTGATGTATACAGAAGCTGAGCACTTTTTTATATGTTTGCTGGCCATTATTCTGTCTTCTTTGGAAAAGTTTCTGTTCATGTCCTTTGCCCATTTTTTAATAGGGTTGTTTGATTTTTTCTTGTTGATTTTCCTAAGTTCTGTATAGATTCTGGTTATCAGCCCTTTATCAGAGGTGTAGAATGCAAATACTTTCTCCCATTCTGCAGGTTGTCTGTTCACTCTAGTGATAGTTTCCTTGGCTGTGCAGAAGCTTTTCAATTTGATCAGGTCCCATGTATTTATTTTGGTTGCTGCTGTGATTGCTTTGGGGGTCTTCTTCATAAATTCTTTGCCTAGGCCAATGTCCATAACAGTTTTTCCAACGTTTTCTTCAAGAATTCTTATGGTTTCATGTCTTAGGTTTAGATCTGTTATCCATTGTGAGTTGATTTTTGTGAGAGGTGAGAGGTGTGTGTCCACTTTCAGTCTTCTACATATGGCCATCCAGTTTTCCCAGCACCATTTGTTGAATAGGGAATCTTTTCCCCAGTGTACATTTTTCTGGAATTTGTCAAAGATCAGGTGACTGTATGAGGTTGGTTTTATATTTGGGTTCTCAGTCCTGTTCCATTGGTCTACGTGTCTGTTCTTGTGCCAATACCATGCAGTTTTGGTTACTATAGCCTTGTAGTATAGTTTGAAGTCTGGTAGATAGATGCCTCCCAATTTGTTCTTTTTGCTTAAGATTGCTTTGGCTAGACGGGGTCTTCTCTGGTTCCACACGAAGTGTAGAATTATTTTTTCTAGATCGGCAAAAAATGATGTTGGTATTTTGATAGGGATTGCATTGATTCTGTAAATTAATTTAGGTAGCAAAGCCATTTTTACTATGTTGACTCTGCCTATCCAAGAGCATGGTAGGGCTTTCCATCTATTTACATCCTCTGCAATTTCCTTTCTCAGTGTTTCATAATTCTCTCTATATAGGTCTTTGACCTCCTTAGTTAGATATGTTCCTAAATATTTAATTTTCTTGGTTGCTATTGTGAAAGGTATTACATCTTTAATTTGTTTCTCGGCTTGATTGTTATTAGCATATATGAAGGCTATGGATTTGTGTGTATTAATTTTGTATCCTGAGACTTTGCTGAATTCATTTATCAATTCCAGTAATCTCTTGGTTGAATCTTTGGGGTTTTCTATGTATAATATCATTTCGTCTGCGAATAGTGAAAGTTTGACCTCTTCTGCCCCCATCTGGACGCCCTTAATTCCTCTGTCTTGTCAAATTGCTGTGGCCAGGACTTCCAGCACTATGTTGAAAAGAAGTGGAGATAGTGGACACCCTTGTCTGGTGCCAGTTTTAAGGGGGAATGCCTTCAATTTTTCCCCATTCAGTATGATATTGGCTGTGGGTTTATCATATATGGCTTTAATAGTTTCTAGGAATGAGCCATCTATGCCTATATTGTTAAGAGTTCTTATCATAAAAGGATGCTGGATTTTGTCAAAAGCCTTTTCTGCATCTATTGAAAGGATCATATAATCTTTGTTCTTGCTTTTATTTATATGGTGAATTACATTTATAGATTTGCGTATGTTGAACCATCCCTGCATCTCGGGAATAAAGCCCACCTGATCGTGATGAATTATTTTTTTGATGTACATTTGAATTCGGTTTGCAAGGATTTTATTGAGAATTTTTGCATCTATATTCATAAGGTATATTGGTCTGTAGTTTTCTTTTTTTGTTGTGTCCTTTCCTGGCTTTGGTATCAAGGTGATATTGGCTTCGTAGAATGAGTTTGGGAGGATTCTATCCTTCTGGATATTTTCAAATAATTTCTGCAGTATAGGCACCAGTTCTTCTTTGTAGGCTTGGTAGAATTCAGGTGTGAACCCATCTGGTCCGGGACCTTTTTTTTTTTGGGTGGATTTTTTATTACTGCTTCAATTTCGGTGCTTGATATTGGTCTGTTTAGAAATTCTGTTTCTTCCTGGTTGAGCCTAGGGAGGTAGTATGTTTCTAAGAATTTGTCCATTTCTTCCACGTTTTCGTGTTTGTGGGCATAGAGATTTTTGTAGTATTCGAAGATGATGTTTTGTATTTCCATAGTATCAGTTGTGACTTCTCCTTTTTCATTTCTAATTGAGCTTATTAGAGTCCTTTCCTTTCTGCTTCTGGTCAACCTGGCAAGTGGCCTGTCTATTTTGTTTATCTTTTCAAAGAACCAACTTTTCATTTTATTAATTTTCTGTATTGTTCTTTTGTTCTCGATTTCATTTAATTCTGCTCTGATTTTGGTTATTTCTTTTCTTCTGCTGGCTTTAGGATTGCTTTGCTCTTCCTTTTCCATTTCCTTAAGATGATTCATTAGTTTACTGATTTGTGACCTTTCTGTCTTTTGGATGTGGGAATTTAAGGCGATAAGTTTCCCTCTCAGGACTGCTTTTGCTGTACCCCACAGATTTTCTTAACTTGTGTCCCCATTATCATTTAGTTCGAAGAATCTTTTTATTTCCATTTGAATCTCCTCCTTGACCCAATAGTCTTTCAGCAACAGATTGTTTAGTTTCCAACTTTTTGGAGGAAGATGTGAGTTTCTGTTGGAATTGATATCTAATTTTATTCCGCTGTGGTCTGAAAAGATACATGGTATGATTTCTATTTTTTGGAATTTGTTTAGATCTGTTTTGTGGCCTAGGATGTAGTCAATTTTAGAGAAAGTTCCATGAGCTGATGAGAAGAATGTATATTCAGTGTTATTTGGGTGGAGTGTTCTGTAGATATCTGTTAGGCCCAAATGTTCTAGAGTCCTGTTTAGGTCTTTTATTTCTCTATTTATTTTTTGTTTGGAGTATCTGTCCAGTTCCATCAGTGGGGTGTTGAAGTCCCCTGCTATTATGGCATTGCTGCTTATTATGTTGTCTACATCTAGCAGTATTTGCTTTATGTACCTGGGCGCTCCTGTGTTGGGTGCATAAATGTTTAGGATTGTTAAATCCTCTTGTGAGATTTTTCCCTTCACCACTGTATAGTGTCCATTTTTGTCCTTCTTTACTTTTGTTACTTTAAAGTTTATGTCATCTGAAATGAGGATGGCTACTCCAGATTTCTTTTGGTTTCCATTAGCCTGGAAAATTGTATTCCATCCTTTCACCTTGAGTCTGAATGCGTCTTTGTGTGTAAGGTGTGTTTCCTGAAGACAACAGATACTTGGCTTGTATTTTTTAATCCATTCAGCCAGCCTCTGTCTCTTCAATGGGCAGTTCAAGCCATTTACATTTATTGAGAGAATTGATATTTGGGGTAAATTTCTGATTATTCTATTGGGTGGTGTCTTTTGTTTTACCTCTTGCGTCATTGTGGAATCTGGTTTCTGGGGTTTTAGCTTTTGCATAGTTTTACATAGGTGGGTGTCTGTTGCTCTGTTTAGTGTATAATGCAGGTCTAAGCACTTCTTGCAAGGCTGGTCTGGATTTCGCAAATTCTATCAGTGATTGCTTATCTGGAAAGGTCTTTATTTCTCCCTCGTATAAGAAGCTTAGTTTGGCAGGATACAGAATTCTGGGTTGGCCTTTGTTTTGTTTTAGGAGACTGATGATGGCTCCCGATTCCCTTCTGGCTTGTAAGGTTTCAGCTGAGAAATCTGCAGTTAATCTGATTGGTTTCCCTCTGTAGGTTACCTGCTCTTTTCGTCTTACAGTTCTGAGGAGTGCCTCTTTTGTGTTTACTTTGGTCAGTCTAATAATTATGTGGCGTGGTGAATGCCTTTTCACGTTGACTCTCCCAGGAGTCCTTTGTGCTTCTTGTACTTGGATATCGAGATTTCTGGTAAGCCATGGACATTTTCCTCTATTATTCCTTCAAATAAATTTTCCAGCCCACACGAATTTTCTTCCTCTCCCTCAGGGATACCTATGATCCTTATGTTTGGCCTCTTTACATAATCCCACATTTCTTGTATGCTTTTTGCCTGCCTCTTGTTTTTGTGTTTATCTTTGGCTAGCTCTGAAATTCTTTCCTCTGCATGGTCCAGCCTATTCTTAAAGCTTTCCACTGTGTTTTGTAGATCTTTGAATGCTTCTTTCATTTCTAGGATTTCTATTTGATTTTTCCGTAATATTTCTATTTCTTTGGAGAATTTTTCATTCATTTCTTGCATTTTTCTTGTGGTTTCTTTGTGCTGGGTTTCAATTTTTTCTTGAATTTCATTGAGCTTTCTTATAATCCATAAATGAAATTCCTCTTCTGTCATTCTACCCATTTTATTTGGGTTGGTATCCATTGCTGAGGAACTGATTGTTTCTTTTGGGGGTGACTTTTCACTCTGATTTTTCATGTTCCCTGAGTTCTTTTGCTGGTTTTTTCTCATCTGGCCTCTTGGTCGAGAGCTGGGGGTGTTAGAGCTAGTTTATGGCCCTGTCACCAGGCCCACAATTATTGTTCCTTGTCAAAGCCAGGGAGAGAAGTAGTGGCCTATATTGCCTTAGGTGTATTTTAGCAAGTTTGGTGGATCTTGAGTTAACTCTGACCTGTGGTCTTCTCCTCTTCCCAGTGGAGTGTGGTGAGAATGACCTCCCAGCTTGGGCTCTAAGCTAATGAATTGTACTTGAGGATATGAGTCCACAGCTCCCTATTAGCTAGGTATTCTGTTATGTCCGTGGCAGACTCTGATCCCCCAGTTGGGGTATGTGAAAGCCCCGTGCTTTGGGAGGGGCCTTGTAGCTCCTAGGGGTTACTTTGACCCTGCTCCTCTTGAGATGCACGTAGAAACACACTTTCTTTTGGCTGCAGTGTGAGAGCTGAATTGGGAAAATTCTACACAGCTCAGAGCTTGCTTATCTAGCCACGTGTGTCTGCCCTTCTGATGTGCGTCTCCACGTGATACTGGTTGATAGGGGGATCTCCAATTGTGCACCCCTTTTCCACCACTAGACCCCAAGGTGAGGCGGATGGCCATCTCTATCCCCAGTAGTCTCCACCGGGGGGATGTTCCCACGGGGAGGGGGGAGTAAGTGGCCACTGGAAGCGCTCTTGGATGGCGCGAAATTCCCTATTGAAGTGGGCAGGATTACGGGGAGCTGCTCTGGTTCAGCCTGTGGCTCTTGAGGTATTTGGTTGTCATGAGAACCAGCAGTTATACCAAATGAGTCACTATAGCCAGCAACCTTCAAAATGACCGATCTCTGGGATACAGGAGGGCTGGGACCTGAACGGCGGGCACTAGGACCAGCACGGAGCGGACTTGTTGGAGGCCAAAGCCAGGATAGCAGGACCACATGGATGAGCTGCAAACTGTTTCCAACACCCTAAGGTCCTGCCGCTACAGTTCCGGGATCTCATCCCACCTGGAACCCATGGATACAGCTCTCCCTGGCCACCAAAGGCAAAGCCTGTCTTGCCCCCCGGAAGAGCCCCGGACCGGGGCAGGGCGGAGCTAGAGATGCGGCTCACAGCTCCGGGCGGGTGGCTGTAAAGATGGCAGCCGCCGCCAGCCTGGCATGCAGCCGGGCTCCGATTGCACCCGGAGCGCAGCTTTTCTCCACTGGCCGCGGCGGCAGTTTCTAGCAACCTCTAAGGGCGTGTCCCGCTCTCCGTTAAAGTCCTGGGCCCACTCCCGCTGACTTCTAGTGGAGCAGTGCCGGCCTGCAGGTTCCCACGCACTGTCCCGGGAAGCTGTATCTCTGCCCAGCCTGATCCCCAGCCCTGCACGGTCACTGTATACTGCAGCTGAGGGTTGTGTTTGGCTTTTGTGATTACTCCAACTCCACAGGGTCTGTTGTCTTGTGCAACCGCCCTGCCTCAACTCTGGGCTTGTCCCTGACTGAGTGTATGGGGAGGTGCGTAACCACTTGGGGGGCAGGTCGCGCTGCGCGGACCTGGTGAGCGCGTCCTTCCCGCGCTCTGGGCTCTATTGTGCTCCGTGCGCCCTCCGATCTTTGTGAAAATTTTGTACCTGTTTTCTTGGGCGAGGCATTCCACGTTGTTTCTCTGTAATTCGCAGTGCTGTTTTCAGAGTGAGCGGTCCATGCTTACATGTAACCGCTGGCGTTCTTCACCTCCTTCCCTGGGAGCGGTGCGGTGGGAGGACTCTATCAGACCACCATTTTTCCAGCCTCTATCCAATTCTATTCCCCACTTTCTTTATTTCAATTTTCTCTGGGCCAGAATCAGTGCTCCGGTGATTGCCTGCTCTCTCTAGAGCTGCAATTCTTTTCCTTTATTCTAAATGGGTAGGCCAGGCTCCACTGTGGTGCACATGATATGCACAATTTGTCACCAAATATTTTTTGGATCTCTATTACACTCTGTCATCATGTTCTTCCTGTCTTTCAAGAACCCTATAACTCCTTTTTTAATCTCCCACGTTATCTGATTTGCATGATTTACTGACCTATTATGTATTTTATGCTGCAAAGTAAATCTATTGATCTATCTACAGTCATTTTTTGAGCACTCTCTACATGACAACTTTAGAGCTAAGTGATTTAGTCTTTATTTAATCCTCACAGTAGCATTTAGGGGGTAGAAGTTATCACTATCCCTAGTTTACAATTGAGAAAAATGAGGCTTAGAGAAGTTAAGAAATGTGCCCTAAATTATATAACGTGGGTTACACAGAGCCTGCATAGGAAACATTTAGCAACTATGTGATCAAGTTTTCCCTGGTCCTTATTAGTGGTTCTCCACCAATGGAATGGCAGTGGGAGAATCTACCATTATGTTCCTGGGACAGAAAAGATGTCAGGAGCTGCTTGAATAATTCCAAGGAAATATAAAAAGCCATTTTCTTTTCATAAGTGTGTTTAAGCCATCAAGTTACCCCTTATAATAGGTAGTTATTGTATCCCATCCCTATTAAAAAGAGAAGATACCAGACTATCAACTAAAAAAGTATGCTAAAACTTGGATTAGCAATTCTTTTTCTTAATATCCATCATATAAATTCCTAAAAATATATGACTTCTGATTACAAGTTAAGCATTACTTCTTTTTTTGTATAAAGGAGATCTTTTTAAAAAAATGAATTTTTATTTACTTTTCACCAATTGGATGTTTTAAGCTATTGTTGCTAAAATAATCCTCTTGAATGTCTATGGATATATAGAGTCCATTGTAGCCAGCTCATGTGAAAAAGAGAAAATATTTTTGATAGATTGTAAAACATAACATGTTATTTAGAAAATAGAAATAAGCTCTAAGTCAGGGTGATGAAGAGCAGGTACTGTAGTCCAAATGCCACCCCCCCAAAAGGAAATAAAAGGAAGGCACTTAGAAGAAAGGAGTACCAATGGGATATCAAAGACACTTAGAGGAAAAGGGAATTTTAAACCTTCTCACACTTCCCTATTAAATCTGAAAATGGGTTAAAAAATGGGTTGTAAGTTCAGTGTTTTGCATTCATCTCTATAAAAGAAATTATATTATAATGCATAAATCCAGGTAAAATAGCCCAAGAATGGAGGAGGAAGTTTGTTGTCTGTCTTTTCTGTCTCAGCTCAGAATCTGCAGCCTCAAATCAAGGTGAATCAAATATCATTCTCCCGTACCTTGAATTTTAAAAACTCAGGATTAAAAACTCAGGATTCTCTGCAGATTTCAGATTGTCATTTAGGTATTCCTCTTAATTTCAATCCCAATTACTTAACTTTGTTAGTTCTAATCAAGCAAGATTGGGTGCTTATAAAACAAATATATGCCTGAAAACAACTTAATGTATAATAAAAACATGATTAAATTATTCTAAGACCATTTCATTATAGTAAACTAAGCAACCTGGAAATGATACAGCTTAAGGCTTTCAGATTTCTCACTTACCTTCATCAAATATTCCACCTATTTTGGCACACTCCGTCATATGTTTCAAAATAATATTTTTGATGAGATATTTTGGTTTGCTTAATTTTTCCAACAGGAATTCTGTTACTAAGTCTTATTCACACTCAGGCACACTGTTTCTCGTACCTCTCTGAGTGACAATTTTAAATTAATCATCTTTCAGTACATTCACACATACTACAGAGTCTTCAGGATACTTGTTTGCAAGGAGAGAGATTTAGTACATGCCTTTCATAGCAGAATTAGTTACCATTTAGAAACTTGAATGCTACCTGCCCCACACTCTGGCTTATATCCCTGTTAATAATTTTTCCCACAACCCATGTTATATTTAGCTAATTTTTCAGGGAAAGTTAGCAAAGACAGATTTGTTTTCTTAATTCCACTACCACCCTACTCCACTATCATCCTACTCATATTTCTAAGGCTGTTGGCATCTATTCCACATTCTTTGTTTTTGTAGACATTTTATTGCTCAAATTTTACCAGACTCCTAGAGGAGAGAACCTTTTGTAAAGAAGCCCAATCCTTTTATCTTCTTTATCTAGGAGGCTGTGGAGGTAGAGGAGGAGGTGAAAAGAAGAACATTAGGCAAGAACTTGTGAATTTCCATCACTTTTCGTGTGCAGTTCAGTCATGTTCTATGAAAATCAACTGAGACAGTTCAATGGTAGCTGTGGCACAGTAACAAAAACATCTACAATCAATTGTCAGAGTTTTCACATAACTCAAGGTCGTCTAAGTTATAGACTAAAAGAGACCCTTTTCTTTTTTGTTTCCTTAGGCCTTTTTTTGAGCTTCACACAACTCAACTGGGTTAAATGTCTTACTTGGCCCCTTCTAATTTTCTCACTTTCCTGGCAATCAGCATGGGGAAATTGCAAAAAGAACTTTTGTTTTAGATTTCCCACCTTCCTTGATTCATTTCCCCTTCCCTGGGAACAATTCCTGTTGGTCTTGGAGCATTTAACACTAGATTTCCTTTTTCTCTTGAATCTGGACCTTTAATAAAAGAAATGTGTATTGGACTGGGTATAGGAATCTTTTGAGAAATTCCATCATGGATTGTTAATTTGATTAATGGTCTCTGCACAAGACCCTGTCTAGTCCTACAATGTTTCCCTAACAAAAGGGACAATTGAGCTATTTGACTATGTCCCTTTAGAGACCACTCACACTCCTGTACTTACTCCAAGCTGGGAACTTACCTGCTCTACCAACTCTGAGGGTTCCAAACAACTTGAAAATGGCATCAGATGAGACAAGTAATGAAAGGCCCGATTTACAACCCTTGATTTTATAATGACTATGACCTAAGTCTGTAACACTTCAGACATTCGTGAACATATGGGGACAGCTAACTTTTTTTGTATTTTAATTATTAATTTTAATGTACAAGAGTCGAGTTAATTATATATTTCATGCAATATTAGCATCACTAATTTGTTTATGACCTGTATCATTTTTGTTTTTCAATTTTGTTCATTGATTTATTCATGTACTTTTCTCCCTATTTCCGCTTTCAGATATCTAACTACCCCAACAAAGTAACCACAAAGTTCATGTAAGGTGGCAGAGATAGCTAACGAGCTGGTCAAAGCTGGTTCTTGCCTGCGGTTGTCAAATCCTCTAGTTAACACCCAATCTTCAAGCCTGCGTCTGGTTTCAGCCCTGTCTCCTACTCTACCACTTTCACACTGATGGTCACTTATACTGCATCCAACTTTCTGTCACAATGGATGGCACCGCAATCAGTTTCCTTGTTCACACCTTCTCATGGGGGATATATATCTAGCAGAGGAGTTATAATAGAGTGTATGTGCAGTTTACTTAAAAAAAGACCACCAGTTTTTGCTCCAGAACAGGGCAGTGTGTGAGAGTTACTGTGTCCCCAGTTCCAAAACAAAAGTTTGCATTTTACAGCTTTCTAACTTTTTGCCAAGCTAATGAACTTAAAGTGATATCTCAATGTTTTTCTTTGCAGTTTTATTGATATGTAATTGACATACAAGAAACATAATATATTTAAATTTTATACCATGATAGGTTTTGACATATGAAATGAGCTCCACAATCAAGAGTGAAAATATCCATCACACCTAGAGGTTTCTTCATGTACTTTTCCAAATTCTTTCTTTGATTTTTGATTGCTTTTATTTTTTTCCTCGACTTATTACAATGTCTAGAAACTCCACCAAGATGGTGAGTAGAAGTGGAAAGTACTGTCATTTTTTCACTGTTTCTGATTTTAGGAGGCAGCTTTCAGATGCCCTTTATCACTTTGAGGAAGTTCTCTTCATTTTCTAGTCCACTGAGATTTTACCAAGGATCAATGTCAGATTTTGCAAATTATTTTTTTGCATTTGTAATTGATATAATCATATGACTATTCTTTTTTAATTTTAAATATGGTGAATGATATTACTTGATTTTAAGGTTAACTAATTTTTTATTCCAGGAAAATGTTGATTTTTCCTAGATTGATTTCTAGGGAAAGATTTCAATAAATCATGATGTATTATCCTTTGTGTATATTGTTGGGTTTGATTAAGAATTTGTTTATAACATTTGCATCTATGTTGATAAGAGATAATAAGCTTTAATTTTCTTTAATATATTTTTGCATGGGTGTTTTATAATTATTTCTCCTTAAATAGTGGGGTAACGCTTAATAAGTGAAGCCACATGGCCAAAGTTTTCTCAGTGGAAAGGCTTTTAACTAAAACGTCAAGTCCTTTATAAGATGTAGAACTACTCAGATTATACCTTCATGAGTGAGTTTTGGCAGTTTGTTTATTTCAAAGAAAATATCCATTTCATCTGTTTTATAAAAATTATTGTCATAAGGGTTTCTTTGGTAATATTTCTGGCTAGAAGTTTATCGATATTAGTTATCTTTTCAAATAACCGTCTTCATTGGGTTTTTCTCTGTTGCTTTGCTAATTTCTATTTTGTTAATTTCCAAACTTTGATATTTAATGTTTTCTCTACTTTAAATTTTATTTGCTCTTCTTTTACTAATTTCTTAAAGTGAAAGCTGAGCTCTATCATTTCACATCCTTCTTTTCTGTAACGTAGGCATTAAGTAGAATAAGTTTTCTCCTAAGTACTGTTTCAGCAGCATCCCACATATTTTGATGAATGGTGTTTCCATTCTTTAAGTTAATATACATTATAATTTCTCTTTCTGTTTCTTCTTTAACACATAGGCTATTTAGAAATGTATTTAGTTTGCAAATAGTTAAATTTTTGAACTTCATGGAATTCAGTTATAACTGCTTTAATGTATTAGTGTTTATTAATTGTGTTACTAATTTTGGGTTGGATTTTCCTGATTCTTTTTTTTTAAATTTTTTAGAGATGGGGTCTAGCTCTGTCACCCATGCTGGAGTGCAGTGGCACAATATGAGCTCACTGCAGCCACGAACTCCTGTCCTCCTGCCTTAGCCTCCTGAGTAGCTGGTACTACAGGCACATGCCACCAGGTAGGATCTCCCTATATTGCCCAGGCTGGTCTCAAACTCCTGGTCTCAAGTGATCCTCCCACCTCAGCCACTCAAGTTTCTGGGATTACAGGAGTGAGCCACTGTGCCTGGCTTCCCAATTCTTTTTGTAATACCTCCTAATTTTACATTGAATGGTAGACATGTTGAATTTTATCTTGCTGGAGATTTGATTTTTTTTGTATTCCTATAAACCTTGAGCTTCATTCTACAAAGTAGTTAAGTAACTTGGGAGCAGGTTAATCCTTCTGGGTCTTATTTTTCAAATTTATTAGGTGCCACCAGAGCAGCATTTAGTTTAAGACAAATTACTTATTATTACTAAAAGAAAAAAGTTACTAAGAACTTTCTGATTTGTGTTCTAAATGACCCATAAACTATAAGATTTTGCAAACTGTCTTTTGGGAGCAGGCATTATTCTTAGACCTGTGTAAGAACTGGCAGTTTGCTTCTAATCCTTTGTGATGACTACTCAAGGAGACTCTCTGAAGATCCCCTAGGTTTTCCCTCTTTGCAGACTTCTATTTTCTCATATTACAGCCTACTGGTTCTCCCAGCCTTCTCAGCTCCATCTCCAACTCAGAAGGTATGCTGGCCTCTAAACTGTCTCAAAAACTCCTTGAGGAAAGTAAGCTGGTAAAAACCCAGAAAATGTCTTATATGTTCTTTGTTTCTCAAAGATCACAATTTTTCAGTGCCCAATGCCCAGTCTCTTGAAAAATTAATAGTGTATATGTTTTATATATTCCTGCTTAATTTGTTTTAGGTAGAAAACTAAATCTGATCCCTTTTCAGTCCATAATGTGCAGAAGTAATATATGTATTACTGCTTTGGTACAATTAGAATCCAAATACTTTTCATATATTGTATTTGGTTGTGTCTCCCAATATTGGTTTATTTTTCATTACTTATTAGCTTGAGCATCTCCTCAATATGTATGGCTTTGTTTGGGGACTACTGTCCTTTGTAGTAGCTGTTATAGCTATTGATTACATTTAATAAGGATCTTGAATTTTTCTTTTCATTTGCAGAAAAGATATATGAGAGTATATGTTTAATCCTTTCTCAGTATCAAGTAGTAACAACATATTTTCCTAATATCTAATTGTGTGATTACTCAGTGATCTTTTTTAAATACTAAAATCAATCGAATTTTAAAATGATGGATTAAGTTTTGAAGGTTTGCATAAAAATATATCCCTCTACTATGTCATAATGTTATTCTACTACATTCTCAACTATTTATTCTATAATTTAATTCTTCACATTTAGATGTTTAGTTCTTCTGAAATCCACATTTACATTTATGTTTTGTAGATATCTAGTTTTATTTATATCTGTTATTCTGGGCACTGTATATTAAGTGATTCTTTCCCATTGACACATGGTGTATCTTTAATGTATATTAAGTGTCTCTTAATAAACATAGGTTTATCTCTGAACTCATTTTGGTTTCTTTTGTAACACAGATCCACTATTATGTCTATCCTTAATAGTTTTAATTATAGGGCATTTTTGTACATCCTGATATTCAGTAATATCATCTGTTCTTCTTTTTATAAAGTTGACTTATAATCCATGGAGTTTTATCCTGTTTCTGACATTTGAGAGTAAATTCATTTAGTTTAAGTAAATACAAGCTACATTTTTTAAATTGAGAATACATAGAATTTATATATTCATTTGCATAAATATGACATTTGAAATATTGCTGTCTCTTTCAAGATCATGGACTCAATTATACAGATCATTATGTTTGTAATTTATTTTCAGTTGCTCTTGATGGAAGTTGCATACGTCATTAATATTCAGATTTCTATTGCCTTTTTAGAGCTTTTATTTCTATTGATAATTGTAATTAATTTGATCACTTTTTAGTTAGTTATTGCTGATGTAGATACTATTGTTATTTGATAATGCATTTATAATTATTCCTGAATTACGTGATCATTTCAAGAATTTTTAAGATTAATTAATTTTTTTTTCAGGTAGTTGATTATATCACTTGGAAATTATGAGAAACTTGTTTCTCCATTTCCAATCTTTATACTTCCTTTTTCTCTCTTATTGAAATGGTGAAAATGTGTTCTTTGATGCTCATTTTCTTTTTTTGTAAATTTCAATAGATTTTGGTATACAGGTGTGTTTTTTTTGTTGTTGTTATATGGATGAATTGTAGAGTGGTGAAGTCAGGACATTTTTAGTATACTGGTCACCCAAATAGTGTACATTGTATATATGATGAGTAATTTGTGAACCCTCATCCCTCCCCTAACCTCCACACTTCTGAGTCTCCAAAGTCCATTATACCACTCTGTATGACCATGTATACATCATTTACCTCCCACTTGTAAGTGAGTACATGCAGTACTTGTTTTTCCATTCCTGAGATATTTCACTTAGGATAATGGTTTCCAGTTCCATCCAAGTTGCTGCAAAAGACATTATTTCATTCTTTTTTATAACTGAGTAGTATTTCATGGTATATATCTATACCACATTATCTTTATCCACTCATCAGTTGAGAGGCACTTGGGTTGATTCCATATTTTTGCAATTGTGATTGTGCTGTGATATCATACCAGGGCATGTGCCTTTTTGAAATAATGACCTCTTTTCCTTTGGGTAGATATTCCGTAGTGGGATTGCTGGATTGAATGTAAGGTCTACTTTTAGTTCTTTGAGGAAACTCCACACTATTTTCCATAGAGGTTGCACTAATTTACATTCCTACCAACAGTATAAAGGTTCACTTTTCACTGCATCCTCACAAACATGTATACTTTTATAATGGCCCTTCAGACAAGGTTAAAGTGGTATCTGAGTGTGGTTTAAATGTTCATGTCCCTGATGATTAGTGATGTTGAGAATGTTTTCATATGTTTGTTGGCCATTTGGATATTTTCTTTTGAAAAATGTCTGTTTATGTTTTTTGCCCATTTTTTAAATGGGGTTAGTTGTTTATTTCTTGTTAATTTGTTTGAGTTCCTTGTAGATTCTAGATTTTAGTCCTTTTTCAGATGTACAGTTTGTGAATATTTTCTCCCATTCTATAGGTTGTCTATTTACTCTGCTGATTATTTCTTTTGCTGTGCAGAAACATTATAGTTTAATTAAGCCCCATTTATTTATTTTTATTGTTGCTGTATTTGCTTTTGGGGTTTTGGTCATAAATTCTTTTCTTAGAACAATGTCCAGAACAGTATTTCCTGGGTTTTGTTCTAGAATTTCTATGATGTCAAGTATTACATTAAGTCTTTAATCTATCTTAAGTTATTTTTTGTGTATGGTGAGAGACAGGCATCAAGTTTAATTCTTCTATATATTGATCTCCAATTTTCCCTGCACCATTTATTGAATAGGGGATCCTTGCACCTGTGTATGTCTTTGTCTGCTTTGCTGAAGATCAGTTGTTTGTAGCTATATGGCTTCATATCTGGGTTCTCTAATCTGTTCCACTGATCTATGTGTCTATTTTTATATCAGTACCATGCTGTTTTGATTACTATAGGCTTGTAGTATAATTTGAAGTCAGGTAGTGTGATGCCTCTAGATTTATTACTTGCTTATTACTTAGGATTGCTTTGTCTATTTGGGCTCTTTTTTTATTCCATATGAAATGTAGGATTGTTTTTTCTAGGTCTGTGAAAAATGGCATTGGTATTTGGGGAATTTCATTGAATCTATAAATCACCTTGGGTAGTATGGAAATTTTGACAATATTGATTCTTCTCAATCCATGAGCACGGAATATTTTTTCATTTTTTTGTTCTCTACAGTCACTTTCAGCAGTGATCTGTAGTCCTCCTTGTAGAGATCTTTCACTTACTTGGTTAAGTATATTCCTAGGAATTTTATTTTATTTGCAGCTATTGTAAATAGTATTGATTTCTTGATTTGACTCTCAGCTTGACTGCTATTAGTATATAGAAGTGCTACTGATTTGTGTAATTAATTTATAAATTCTAGGAGTCTTTGGCTGGAGTCTTTAGAAATTTCTATATATAAAATCATATCATTGGCAAACAGGATGGTCTGACATCCTCTTTTTCTATTTAGATACCCTTTATTTCTTTCTCTTGCCTGATTGCTCTGGCTAGGACTTCCAGTACTATATTGAATAAAAGTGGTGACAGTGGGTATCTTGTCTTGTCCAGTTCTCAGGGAGAATGTTTTCAACTTTTCCCTAGTCAGTACGACGTTGGCTATGGGCTTTTCCTACAGGACTGCTATTGTTATGAAGTATGTTCCTTCTACGCCTAGTTTGCAGAGTTTTTTTTTTTTTTATCATGAAGGGGTGCTGATTTTTATCAAATACTTTTTATGCATCTATAGAAATTATCATGTATTTTTTGTTTTTAATTCTGTTTGTGTGGTGAATCACATTTATTGATTTGCATGTGTGGAACCATCCATGCATCCCTGGGATGAAACTTACCTGGTCGTGGTGAATTATATTTTTGCTGTGCTGTTGGATTCACTTTGCTAGTATTTTGTTGAGGATTTTTGAATCTATATTCATGAGGGATATTGGTTTTTAGTTTTCTTTTTTTGTTTTGTCCTTTCCTGGCTTTGGTATCAGGGTAATACTGGCTTTGTAGGATCAGTTAGGGATGATTCCCTCCTTCTTGATGTTCTGAATAGTTTCAATAAAATAGGTAGCAGTTTTCTTCGTAGGTCTGATAGAATTTGGCTGTGAATCCACCTGGTCCTGGGCTTTTTATTTGTTGGGAGACTTTTAAAAAATTTTTATTTTATTTATTTATTTATTTATTTATTTTTTAAATTTCAGAGTATTACAGGGGTACAAATGCTTTGGTTACATAAATTGCCTTTGCACCACCCGAGTCAGAGCTACAAGCGTGCCCATCCCTGTTGGGAGATTTTTTAATTATTGATTCAATCTCAATACTCATTAATTATCTGTTCAGGATTTCTAATCTTGATTCAAGCTTGAGAGGTATTTCCAAAAAAATTTGTCCATTTTCTCTAGATTTTCTAGTTTCTATGCATAGAGGTGTTCATAGTTGATCTCAGATTATCTTGAATACTTCTGTGGTATCAGTTGTAATGTCTCCTTTTTCATTTATGAATGACCTTATTTGGATCCTCTCTCTTCTTGGTTAATCTAGCTAGTGCTCCATTGATTTTGTTTATCTTTTCAAAGAACCAACATTTTGTTTCATTGATCCTTTGCATTTTTAAAATTTCAATTTCATTTAGCTCTGCTCTAATCTTTGCTATTTCTTTTCTTCTGCTAGCTTTGGGTTTGGTTTGTTCTTTTTCTAGTTTCCTGAAGTGTGACGTTAGGTTGTTAATCTGTGACCTTCTCCTTCACTTTAACTTTGGTCAGTCTGATGACTATGTATCTTGGTGATGCCCTATTCGCAACGAATCTTCCTGGAGTTCAATGCCCTTCTTGTCTGGATGTCTAAGTCTCTAGAAAGACCAGGGAAGTTTCCCTCCATTATTTCCTCAAATAGGTTTTTTATGCTTTTTGCTTTTTATTCTTCTCCGTCAGCACTATGTATTATTCTTATTTGGGGCATTTTACATAATCCCATATTTCTCAGATTCTTTGTTCATTTCTTTGGTTCTTTTTTCTTTATTTGTGACTGATTAGGTTAATTCATAAGCATTGTCTTCAAGTTCTGAAATTCTTTCTTCTGCTTGGTCTAGTCTATTGTTAATGCTTTCCATTGTATTTTGAAATTCCATGAATGACTTTTTCATTCCCAGTTCTTTTTTTTTTAATATCAATCTCTTTAGTGAATTTTTTATTTGTATCCTGAATTAGGGTTTTTTGTTTGTTTGTTTGTTTCTTTGTTTTGTTTTTCAACTTTCTTATGGATCCCACTAAGCTTACTTGTGATCCATATCTTGAATTCCATATCACACATTTCAAAAATTTTCTTTTGTTTGGAGTCCATTGCTGGAGAGCTAGTGTGATCCTTTGGGGGTGTTGAAACAACCATTTTTTTTTCATACTTCCAGAGTTCTAATATTGGTTCCTTCTCATCTGGAACCTCTTCCTTCAGCTCAAAATAGTTAGCTTTGTGGTTCACCTGTTCTCTGCTGCGAGCTCTGCTGCTCTGTGTAGAGAGGGAGAGGTACACTGTCTTTCAGCTCACACAGAGAGGTACCCACTCTGGTGTCACTTGCAATTTGGGTTGGTTTAACCTCAGACCCCTGGGAGAGTGTTCGGGTGCCAACAGTGGTGGACTAGATTAGATTATCCCCAGTTCTCAGGCCCCTGGATGGCATGCTTGAGCCCTGATGGGGGCCAGACCAAGTCTAGTCTTGCAAACTTGCCCTCAAGCCTCCCTGAATTCGGATGCTAGCTGTGATAGTGAGGGGTACAATGATCTCCTGATCTCCTGGGGTATAATATTCTTATCTAGTTTGTATTTTTCTTTCAGCATTTTGCATGTATCATCCTATTCTTTCCTTGCCTGTAGGAGTTTCACTGAGAAATCTGCTGTTAGTCTGATCAGGATTTCCTTATATGTTACTTGATGCTCTTCTTGTGCTTTTTTTGTAATGTTCTCCTTGTCCTTGAATTTTGACAATTTGGCTAAATGTATGTCAAAGAGTACCTTTTTGGGTGAAATCTATTCGAGGATTGTTGAGCTTCCTGTATCTGGATGTCTCTATCTCTTCCAAGACCTGGAAACTTTTTAGTTATTATTTTATTAGATAGATTTTTATGACTTTTTAAATCTCTTCTTCTTCTGGAACTACCAAAATTCAAATATATGTTTACTTGACCATGTCTCATATGTCACATAGTCTTTCTTCATTCTTTTTTAATCTTTTTTTTTTTTTTTTGGTCTGACTGGATTATTTTGAGAGGCCTATCTTTGAATTTAGAAATTCTTTCTTCTGCTTGAACTAGTCTATTGTTGAAGGTCTCAATTGTATCTTTTACTTCATTCATAGAATTTTTTTGTTCCAAGATTTCTGTTTTATTTTTTATGATATTTATCTCTTTCTTAAATTTCTCTTTCAGATCATGAATTGTTTTTCTGATCTGATGTATTTTCCTTCTGTGTTTTCTTTTATCTCATTGAGTTTCCTTAAGATCATTATTTTGAATTCCTTTTTAGGCATTCCATCAGGCGTTTCATGGATTTTATTTTCCTTGGAGTCTGTTACTGGAAAATTATGGTGTTCTTTTGAAGGTGTTATGTTTTCTTGCTTTTACATGTATCTTGGGTTCTTACATTGATATCTGCACATCTGGTATAAGTGTCACTTCTTTCATTTTATAGAGTAGTTTCTGTAGAAAAAGACTTTTTCCTGTAGATATATCTACAATGTAGGTTGGGTAGAATGCTTTGGCTTTGCTTCTGAGTGGGCAGTGAAGTGTAGTCTCTGTATGACTATTTTGGGGGTAATCAACTTCAGTGGCATCTATGGGTTCCTTAATGGCTTAGGCTGCAGTTGTTTGTGGAGGCTGTGGTTAGTCTTTTCTGGGACAGGGGTGCTGACTGGGCCAGTATTCAAGCCCACTGGTGGTGCATAGGAGCACTAGCACTGTCATTGACAGGCTGGGTGAGTGGACCATCAGGCCCCCAGGCAGGTGTATGGGCATTGGCAATATCCATGGTAGGTTGTGCAGGCTGGTCCCCTGACCCCCATGTGGGATGTGTGGGTGCCAATGGTTTCCTCTGCAGGCAGGTAGTGCTGTTTTTGAGCTCCTGGGAAAAGCATGTGGGTGCATGGCAGCTGGAAGATGGCAGGATCTCTATTGGTGGCAGCAGCCTTGGACAGACTGTTCTCAGTCTCTGGGGAGCATACCCTTTGTTTCCCTGCGTCCTGTGGGCAGCCTCACTGATGTGCTGGACTTTTCATTTCCCAGGGTACATGGTGCTGCATGAGCTCGAATGTAGGTGACACAACCACACTGCTGGATTTAGCTGGTACTGCAACCCTGAAGCCCTTTGGGTGGATGTGGGGAATATTGTTGGGGTGCCAGGGATGTGGAGATACAGAGGCCCTTGGGCCTCAGGGCATAGTGAAGTCTGGTATTTTCTCTGCTCTCAAAATGGTGCTGTAGTAGCTTTTATCCCTGGAGTGAAACCCAGCACAAATTGCCTCTCTGGAACTAACCAGTCACATGGACTGCAGGAAGCTCCCTACACTAGGCTTAGGGCCAATGAGTGCTATGGGGCTTTCCTGTAGCTAGGCGTGCAAGTGTCCACAGCGGGAATGTGCACTGCTGGGGATCTCTAGCTTACCTTTTTCCCACAATGTGAAGTCCTTCCTGGCTCTAAGCCAATTCATCCAGCTGTCTTGCTTCCCTCTTTATGATGCCATTTCAAGCATCCATGCCTCAAAGCGTTCCTTTTGTTTCCCTGCTGGATTCCAGCATTCTCCCTGAAATGCTCTATTTGGCATATGCTTGTCTACTTGTTGTATTGGTTCTTTCTGGAGGAGACAAGACCGGGACACTAGTCAGCTGTCTTGATCTTGAATATTCTGTTTTTATACATAATTTATTGCCAACAGTGTTCTTATTTCATTAACTATATTTATTATACTCATTAATAATTTTTCCATCAGTTCCATTAATTCTGCTTCAAGTGGCGTAAATTTAATTTTTTTAAAATTTTATTTGCATTTGTCAGGTGACTATTATTTTCAATGGAGTTTATTATTAGAGATAATATCTTGTTAAGCCATCAATACTAAACAAAAGTCTGATTTGAAGTGTTTTCCATTTCCTATGGTTATATACTCCCACCATGGCAGCTATCAAACAACCAACTGTCATTACTGTATTCAGAGCTGGGAAGAGGCGTAAGTGTAAGCTGGTTCTGGCAAACCAACGGATCAGCTACATTAGCACGTGGAATAGATTGAGGAAGGAAGAAAGTTTGGCACAAATTCTTCCCTTCAAGTTGAGTTGGAGAGAGAGAGGCAATCAGCTTCTGGATGAGGATCCACAACTATCACAAGACCCAGTAAGGATCACATCCCTTTGCTTTTACTCCAACAGATAATTTCCCTCTTTAAGTATATATCTATAAACTTTCAGAAATATGAAGACTTAGAAAGAAACAGCCACCTTAGGTTGTAAACTAATATCTCTGAAGGTGAAAAAGATAGCATGAATTTGTGGAATGAGAGCTCAAGTACAGTTTGATCAGTCTTCAAATGCTTTTAAAAATTGCCATCCCAGCATGGCTTTGCCCTGCCTGATAGGTCTTATCCAAGAGGCGTAGATAGCCATGGACGGTTTCTGTAGGCAGAGGCAGGCAGTTATTATATTATGAAAAGATAATAATGGTATAGAAAAACAGCCAGAGCCAATCTTCAAGACTTCCCTTTACCCAATACTCACTGCTGCCCCCAGATGTGTTTCACCCTAGGGTGCAACCAGGAACCCTCTCCCTACCTCACCCCATATATAAGCACACACACGCACACACACACATAGACATATTCACAAGATCCTTCATTTCTCAAATGTTTCTAACATTTTGTTGTTTTTGTTACTAAATCTCTTGTGTGCTTCTCTCTCATTCACTTAGGTTAATCAAGGTTGATCCCGGAGGTGGAAGCTTGCAACTCTTCAAAATCTCCCGAGAACACCATATAAATTATATATAGCTTGACTATTGTGACTTACACTTTGACATGTAATTAAAGCAGAGTAAATCTGTGCTTTACTAAATAAAACATTTTATTTTATTTATTTATCTGTGCTTTACTAAGTAAAACATTTTATTTTACTAATAAATCTCTCTTTCCTATCGATAGTTTCTACTCTATGGATATTAACAGAGGTTTACTATTCAATTGAAAGACAAATACAGAATTAAATCCAATCCAGCTATTATTTAACACTTTAGAACATAAAAGAATGTGAATCTTCCTCACCTGTCATAGGTGAGGAAATTTCAGAAAAAATGCCCCCTTGTCTTCTTCTTCCAACACTCTTTTGCCTTGAAGTTGCCTGTGCATTGAAAATAAAATAATTTATTCTAGCATCAAATATAAATAAAAATAAATGTTACAGCATAGTTCTACTAAAAGTTCCCGTATGTAAATCTCTTCAGCAATTTAACTGGGCATCTGGATATGTGGCTATTGAGAACAACTGGAAGTATTTATAAAATTGGAACATCTGAGGAAGATAATTATGATGCCCACATGCATGAAGATTTAGGCTTCCTCTTTTACCAGAAAGACAATTTACTAGAACTTGGAAGAATCTTGAGATTAAATGCTAAAAATGTGTAAAGGATCATTTTATGGGAGGTTGGATGTTATAGCACTCCTCTGAAATTTCTCACAAATTTGAAAGAGGAATAAGTTATCTAGTGTAGTAATAAAGTGATTCATCCACTGACTACAGCTGCATGTAAAATTGCTGAAATTGTTACATTTATATGTCAGACATTTTTCTTTAATTTCTGTGAAATAATAGGTATATTTTAAAATAAATTTTCTTACATAAATCATGTGTGTCCTTTAAAATAATAAAGTAGTAATATTTACTATTTATTTCATTATAAATCTCCTAAAAATCTCTTACATTTACTAGAACAGGGAAGAACTATACAATTATATAAAATCAGAAAAGGTAAAAAATATTCAAGAATGAGAAGGTACCCAAAGGTATGTTTGCACTGTCTTATTTTTGCATCCATAACACCAAATACATATCTCCATTGACCCAATAATAACTTTGATTTGCAACTCAGTGCTTAAGCAGTTCCCTCCAGGTGATGAAAACTACTCATCCACTTTTATATTTTCAATATCTTTTATAGCTGAGCAGAGAGTAAGATCTCATTAACAATTTATTAAAATGTATTTGATACCTGATACAAAGGGAAAAAATAGGCACTTAACAAATTGAGGCTCTTACCAGGAAGAAAAGCTCATTATCTGCCATTTTTATTCTAGAACAAAATATGTGGTAGCAAAACATAAGTTTATTATTTCAAAAACAAAATCATGAATTAATGTGATTTTTATTCTCTAAGGATCCAAAAGTTGCCATAGCTAACCACTTAACGAATAATTGCACTTTTATATCCTTAAAAGTTTAAGTGTATCAGCTTGCTAAAGCATATATAAGTTAAATGATCCTTTTAAAAGTATAACATTTACATTTTTCAAATGAATCATTTGGTAACAGATTTATAGCACTTTAAGATTAGTGACTATCACCATATGTGTTTTATAATTCAATAATTTTCTAATCCTGTTAAAAGCATCACTTTAGACACCATTTCATTCAGGAATTACTTCATTTTTCTTCTTTATAATCTAAAGTGAATGTAATATTCATATTCATTTTAAAATATCCCAATCCGTTCTACTTAAATTTTTACATGGAACAAACTAGACTAACAAATCATAAAAATTCTGCTGTTTGGAGAATCTACACCTCCTGCTTATAGGTGGATATCACTTTTTATACCAAAGAGGAAAAAGTACTTGTTATAAACTGGGAAATTCATCTCCAGAAAAATATAAACTTAGTTTACTAGAGTTATCTTCATCAAAAACATACAAACATATTTTGTGTAAAAGTAGAAAAAAATCAAACCAATAATAATGACAGACTGATTAACCTTATCCACAGGCAATGCCCACACTTGTTTTAGCTCAAGTAAGATCAATTTGTTATTGAATCCACAACTTCAAGGAAATGACCATTTTTACAGAATGGGTAATAGTCACATAAAGATGGAAAAATATGTAATGTTTTGCATGGACTTTTGTTCCCTTTACTGTAGAGATTCTATTGATATTTTCATATCATTAAGTAATGTTTGCAAAATGATGGGAGCTTCACAGGAACTATCTTTTTCATTGTAACGGGTTCTCAAATATCTTCAAAGTGGTCTAGCTTCTATAGCATTATGGGAAAAAGATTTCTCAGAAAGGATCTTGTCCTCCTGCTTAGTATCAAAAAACCCAGCACTTATATTAAGCACAATATTTCATAAGTACTGATGAGTAATATTGGAATTACTGAAGTAAAATTATAATACTTTCTTGTACTAAGTTTTTATTCTTTGTTTACATACAAAGTGTCACTTGTATTAAGTAATTTCTACTTGTTTAATGGCCCAAAAAGTTCACCTTTACATCAACATATTTAAGTGTTTGAAATTTTATATTAACATGTAAATAATAGAAAATGCATTAGAAAGGTAGTGGCATGAATTGAAATCAAGCACAGCACAGTGATTTTCTAGGACTGCAAATGACTGGATAAGCATACTATGAACATAAGAATTATCATGCTAGTTCTACACAAGGTTAAACTGGAAGTTTTGGCTGGTGCCCTAAAATGTATTTACGTATATCAAAGTGAGACGGGAGATGAATTAAAATGCAGATTTATAAAGGAAATTAATTAAAGCCACTTAGGTGACTCTTGAAATCTCTCATTAATTTTAAACATATAAAAATATATTTTTATGGGAGAAAATTAATGGAACATATACTTATAGAAAGGATTGCTACTTTTCTGTGAGTTCCAACAATCCCAAGAAGGAGAAAGAGGAGTATTTTTGTGCCCCTCAACTAAAGCCAAATGAAAAACGCAGCAGTGAGACAACTTTGAATGAATGATACTTGTCTCCCATATTTAATGAGATCCTCTGAGCTTGTGTCTGACATACATGCCTGAAGCATCTAAGACTAGATTCTACCACCATTGGCCTGAATACAGGAGAGAGAGAGAGGGGGAAGGCGGGTGGGGTGGGGAGAGAGAGAGTCGGAGAGAGAGAACGTTTTAGGAAGTAGCATCATCGACAAGATGGCAAATTGTCCTCCCAGTGAAATGTGATGAGCCACATAGAAAATAATTTTGAATTAAAATTTTATATTCAGTTCCCAAAGATCTTTAGATGACAGGAAAGAAAGAGAAAACTTGTAAGTACCTAAGGAATGAGTAGCAGCTAGAATAATCAAATCTATATTATCTGTGAAATGGAGATTATGGGTAGAGGGGAACAGCAGGGAGCCCCTAAAAATTCATAAAATGTCCTACATGAAAGTCGGGTTTAAACCTTACCTAAGACCAGTATTTGAGGTCGTCTTAAAATTACTACAAGTCAAAGAAGTCTTTACTTTTCTCTATTTTCTACCCATGTTCTCAACCCCAGAAAGGTCAAAAATTATGATAAGCAAACTGGAAGAAGAGGAAATTGTCCACAGACTTCTTCACATCCACCATTAGCATGAATATGCACCACATGAATTTGACCCATCAGGGAGAGAGGAGAATATTTAATTCCAAACCAGATTGTGTGTTATGATTCCTTCATTAAACTAGGGATTTTAATTATTTAGTTGAGACTTGTTTTTGCATTTAAAATTAAAGTAAGACTTTCTTCTATTTGAAAGTAACTATCAAGATTATGATTTATGCAAGAGTTTTCATGCACTGTCATCACAAAACTTATCTGTACTAAATGAATTTTAAGTGGTCAGTGGGAAAGAATAATAAAATTGCTTTCTGTTGATATCCATGAGTCATACTTATTCAATGTGGTGGCTACAGTTGAAAAGATAATGTCATCTAGGTCTCAAAATACAAGCAAATATCCTTGGAGATAAAATATTTTTAATAGCACAATAGATAGTTTTCTATCCCAATTTAAATTCATATTTTTCAATAATAGTTTTGGCAAACATTGATGGCAAAGATCCTAAGTAGTTCATACTATACAAGACAACTCCAATTCTGCCAAATATATCCATAATGTCAGAAAAATCTCCAGGCAAAAGAAGTGTTCAATACAGAAGCAAATTAAAATTAGAGTAGGATAGAATAAATTCAGATGCTCTTCATATTAATATGTAGAAGTCAAGGGAATTTTTATTTTAGGCATGCACATATTTTCTATATTGTTTCACAGCCATCATAAGAGCCCAAGCGGCATAAAATAAGGGATTTCACATGTAATTGTAAAACTGAAAACTTTATAAGAGCTCTGCTGAAGTCCTGTTAATCACTTCTTTTCTACATTGGAGGTTATAAAAACAAAGCCACTCTTTTGACATCTTATTTCAAAAATAACAAATTTGTCATTAAACCAGAGCTATAAATTCAAGCTTATTGATATGTCTATTGGCACAGTGGCATGAGAAGCTATAAATATTACTTACATTCTTATTACTAACTTGAAAGTCCAGCTCAGAATAAGGATAAATCACTCTTAGTTCTCAGAAGATAATCAAGAAATGGACAAGAGAATTATATAATGCCCTATATAATGAAAAATTGAACTAAAAACGAAGTTGCTTATGTTTCTACTTTTTACTCTTATCAACTTTCTTTATAATCCAATTTCTCAATTAATAAAAATCAATTAAGACTTACATTGATACTCATCATAACTTCATTCAACATACATTTATGTAACTGGAAACATTCTAAGAAATGGAGATATAGTGTGAACAAGATTAGATGCAGGTACTGTTTACATGAAGAAAACATACAAGTAAAGAGGGCACAAAATGCTCCATTGTGATATAAAAAGAAACTATGATTTTTAATTTTCTATTTAGCTAAAAAAATCTGACTCAAATCATAATTTTATCATCAATATTCTTCTGAAACAGCTCTTTTTTTCCCTTTTTATAAATTTCAAAGTATTACAGGGGTTATTGGTTACATGGATTGCTTTTGTAATGCTTGAGTCAGGGTTATAAGTGTGCCCGTCACCCAGATAGTGTTCATTGTACCCATTAGGTGGGTTTTTGCCCATCCCCTCCTTCTTCCTCTCCATTGATTGATTTCCATTGAGTTATACTTCCTTCTATGCATATGTGTGCCCACTGTTTAGTTTCAATTTAATAGTGAGTACACGTGGTGTTTATTTTTCCATTCTTTAGATACTTCACTTAAGATAATGGTCTCCAATTCCATTCAAATTTTATTGCAAAAGCCATTAAGTCATCCTTTTTCATGGCTGAGTAGTATTCCATGTATACATATGCCACATTTTGTTAATTCACTCATGAATTGATGAGCATTTGGGTTGATTCCACATCTTTGCAATTGCAAATTGTACTGCAGTAAACATCCAAGTGAAGATATCTTTTTGATAAAATGATATTTTCCTTTGGGTAAATACCCAGTAGTGGGACTGTTAGATCAAATGGTAGGTCTAGTGGGAAAAGACAAGGATGCCCACTATCACCACTTCTATTGAACATAGTACTGGAAGTCCTAGCCAAAGCAATCAGGCAAGAGAAAGAAATTAAGGATATCCAAATCAGGAAAGAGGAGTTCAAACTATCACTTTTTGCTCATGATATGATCTTATATCTAGAAAACCTGAAGGATTGCACCAAGAGACTCCTGGAATTGATAAATAAATTCAGCAAAGTCTCAGGTTATAAAACAATGTACACAAATCAGTAGCATTCCTATACACCAACAACAGTCAAGCTGAGAGTCAAATCAAAGACTCAATACATTCCAATTGTACAAGAAAAAAATACTAAGAATACTTAACCAAGGAGGTGAACAATCTCTACAAAGAGAACTAGGAAACACTGAGGAAAGAATTTCAGATGATACAACAGTGAAAACTAGCATGCTCGGATCGTAGAATCAATGTCACATGCCTACTCCCCAAAGTGATTTATAGATTCAATGCACTCCGCATTAAAATGCCAATGTCATATTTCACAGATCTAGAAAAAATAATTCTGTGCTTCATTTGGAACCAGAAAAGAGCCTGAATAGCCCAATCAATCTTAAGCAAAAGGAACAAATCAGGAGGCATCACATTACCAGACTTCAAACTATACTACAAGGCTATAGTAACCAAAACAGCAAGGTACTGGCACAAAAATAGACCAGTGCTGGCACACATAGACCAGTGCAACAGAACAGAAAACCCAGATATAAAACCATCTGTTCTTGGACAAAGCATACAACAATATACGCCAGAGAAATATTCAATAAATAGTGCTGGGAAAATTGGATAGCCACACACAGAAGAATGAAACAGCATCCATATCTCTCACCACTCATAAAAATTAGTTAAAGATGGATAAAGGACTTAAATGTAAGGCATGAAACCATAAGAATTCTATAAGAAAATGTTGGAAAAACTTTTCTAGCTATTGGCCTAGGCAAGAATTTATGAAGAAGATCCCAATGGCAATCACAGCACAACAAAAATAAATAAATGGGACTTGATTAAATTAAAAAGCTTCTGCACAGCTAAGGAAATAATCAACAGAGTAAACAGACAACCTACAGAATGGGAGAAAATATTTTCAAGCTATACAACCAATAAAGGACTAATAACCAGAATCTACAAAAAACTCAAGCAAATCAGCAATAAAAAATCAAACAACCCCATTAAGAAGTGGGCAAAAGATATGAACAGAAGCTTTTCAAAAGAAGGTAGGCAAATGGCTAACAAACATATGAAAAAATGCTCAATGTCTCTAATCATCAGGGAAGTGCAAATTAAAACCACAATGAGATATCATCTTACCCCAGTCAGAATGGCTTTTATTAAAAAGTCCAAAAGCAATAGATGCTGGCATGGATGCAGAGAGAAAGGAACACTCATACACTGTTGGTGGGACTACAAATTAGTACAAGCTCCATGGAAAACAGTATGGAGATTCCTGTAACAGCTCTTGACAAGATCATTACTCACCTTCACAGGTTCAATTATTGGTCTTCATTATATTCAAATTCTAAGTGGTATTTTTTAGAGCTGGCTACTGCCTAGTTCTTTCAATACTTTCTGCATTTGATCTCCAGGTCCCCTCACACTTTTGCTCCTTTCTAGTCTCTTTTACTGAGTTCTTCTCTTCCCAATCTCTATTCTCAGTATGTTCTCTGTTGACAGCCTCTTCCTTGGTGATCTCATTCATTTCCATAAGTTTAAATACCATCCATGCTTTGATAACTTCCAAATTTTATCTATAATTCTAACCAATGTCCTAGAATCTTGAATTACATATCCACATTCCTGCTTGACACCTCCTCTTAGATGATGAATAAGTACCCAAATATTACTTGGCCAAAATTAAAAACCATTTACACATTTCTACCTCCAAATCTACTCTTCTCTACGTGACACTTTCACTTATCCAGATGATCCGCCCAAAAAAACTTTGTGGCATCCTTGAATCATCTCTTTGTCTCACGTCAGATGCATTAGTAGATCTTGTTGATTTTTAGTCACAGGTTCCAGTCAATATCCTTTGTTGCTTAGACTACTGCAGAAGCCAATTTACCTCCCTATTCTCACTTTTTTCTTTCCCAGCTGGTATTTTTCTTCATGGAATCTGAATGACCTCTTAAATATGTGAGTCTTACCATACCTTTTTTTTCCATTCAGCTCCTCCAATAGGTTAATATAACACATAGGATAATATCTGACCACCTCACAGTGGCTACTTCACCATACGAACTAGCACCTGGAAAACTCTTGACTTTGTATTTTCTATTTTCCTTGCACATGCCATTTCAGTCAGACTGCATTCCTTACAGTTCTTTAAACACACTGAGAAAACACCTACTTCTGGGTTTGCTATTTTTCTCTGAGATATTGACATAGCACCTGCTATGTTCAGAATGTGTCCTCCAAAATTCGCGTGTTAGAAACTTACTCTCCAATGCAATAGTGTTGGGAGGTGGTCCTTAATGGAAGATGCTTACGTCATGAGGGCTCCACCCTCATGAATGGATTAATACTACTATAAAAGGGCTTGCAGGAGTGATTTCCTTCTCTTCTGCTCTTCTGCCATGTGAGGACACAGGCAAGAAATCCCTCACTAGACAGCCAAACCTGCTGGTGCCTTGATATTGGGCTTCCCAACCTTCAGAATTATAAGAAATAAATTTCTGTTCATTATAAATTACCCAGTCAGTGGTATTTTGTTACCACAGCAGACTAAGACACTTTATTCAGATGTTTACTAAAAAGTCACTTCATTAGAAATCCTTCCTTGACCTATTTTATTAAAAATTCTTACTCATATCACATTCTGTTCTTCTTAACTGCTTTATTTTACTTTTTAGCACTTAGCGCCTTCTGATGTTATATTTTATATTTCTTTGTTTATTGCCTGAGTACTCCTAAAATGTAAGCTATGTTAGGGATAGGACATTGTCTTTTGTTCACTGCTATATAGTATCTAACAGAAAGGAGGTACTAAAAAATGTATTAAACATAGGAATGATTACCACATATGGCATCATAATAGGAAAGTATTAGTTACATAAATGTGAAGAGGGTGCAAATGTTCATCTTCAGGATGATGCAAGTGCAATATACCTTTGCCAAAATAATTGAATTTACGAAAAATATGGATATATGGATATAATTGAAGTATAAAATGTGTGTATATATGTTTATAAAATTAAAGTTAGAAATATATATTAGTTTAACTACATGTTAGGTACATATTAGTTTAACTGAAGTTAAACTATGTATGCACATATATATGATATATACTTATTTTATATTTATTATGTATTATATAAATAATATTGCTACAAAATTCATAAAATATGAAATTATGTAATATAAATTTCTAACTTTAAATTAAACTAATACTCAAAAATAGAAAATAAGTTTAAAAGATTCCTGCAAAAATCGTATGTTGAAATATTACTAATACTAAGTATTCAGGAGGATGAGAAAATGGCAAACCTTATATTTATCTTAATCCTATGAAGAATACAGCATAAATCATATTAAGAGGTTAAAATGATGACAATAAAATGAGACATAATTAAAAGTCAGCCAAAGCCATCATGGTGACTTTAAAATAATTATTTTAACCCACTATCGTTAATAATAAGCTATTCTAATAGTATATTGTGCTTTGAGATATTCACTAATGGTTAGCAACTAGAATGTAAAGCCACATTTTTACAGTTTATTTCAGTGATAATTATAGAAATATAATTTTCATTCCAATATTTGGCAAATTTGCTAAATTTAGCAACACATATTTGAAAACCTACTTTATGATTTCTAGGCTAATAACTACATATCATTGAGGAAACATTTTCCATTCCAACTACACAAAAATGGCTAAAATGATGCAGAGAAAATAATATGGGAATAAACTAAAATAGACATCTGCTAGCAATGATGTTAAAAGACATAAAAAAGAGAAATATCAGGAAAATGATGGAAATTTCTAGAGTCTGTTTCAAAAATGAAATGCCCAAAAACTATAATTTTTAGGAGTCACTAGAAGGAAGATTAATTCATAAAAGATATATACTCAATAATAAATCCTACTTTAAAAATTAACAGGATGCTTCATGGAGAAACTAGGAACATGTAACCATGGATATATTGTTTTATTTGATTGGCATTAAAATGACTCAGTGACAAATTTGTCTAGTTTGTACTACCTGTGTCAGACATTCGCTAAGTGATTTATAAATGAAAAGATGCTTCTGAGACATTGAGCCAGTATTCCCAACATATTACATATTTTCAGCAATGGGATTAATTTTATATACTCAAGACATTAAGGATGGAATATAATCATGAAAATGCTGTCCATGAAATGGGGACAGAGCATAAAATTGTTGCTCTGCACAGCTATCTATTCAGTATTTCATTTCATTCAGAACAGTTGTTCCAAACTTGCTGACATAGTTTATGATGAAAAGTGACCGTCAGTAAATGGTGCCAAGCAGATATTTAAAAGGAAAAATGTGATGCATATAAAATTAGCCTGTAGCTTCCAATTAAAATCACAGTTTTATAAGTGGGTGACAAATGTTTTGAATAAATATTTTTCTGCAATGAGAACATTTAAATGGAATATTTGAGAGTATTTTCAACATTATATAAGTGTTGCCAGATGTGAGGTCCTCCACATCCTTGCCAATGCTTGGTATTGTCAGTCTTTTATATTTTACTTGCTCTAATATATATGTAGTAGTTTTTCATTGTGATATTAAGTTACATTTCTTTAATGACTAATAGTTTGTTTATTTGCTATCTATATATCTTCTTTGATGAAGTGACTCTTCACATTTTTTCCCATTTGTTAAATTGGATTGTCTTCTCAATTTTTGAGAATAATTTGTATATTCTTGATACAAATGCTTTAATAGATATATATTTGTAAGTAGTAGTTTTCACCAGTCTGTGAAAACTCTGCTCAAAAATTAAAAGTCAAGAATTTTAATAAAGTCCAATTTGCCACTTTCTTTTGGACAACCAAATGTTGGTGCTTTTAGTGTCCTATTTAAAAAGTTTTTACCTAAACTAGGTTAAAAAAATATATCTCCTATATTTTCTTTCAGAGGTTTTATAATGCAGATTTTAACATTTGATCTACCATAAATTTTGAGTAAATTATAATATTATATCTGGTGCAATGTACAGATCTAAGCGTTATTTTCATTTGCTTGTCTTTTTGTTTTTGTTGTTTGTTTTGTATGTGAATATCTACATATCCCAGCAACACTTACTAAAAAGATTATCCTTTTTTTTTTTTTTGCACTGAATTGTCTTTGAACTTTTGTCAAAAAAAGTTAACCATTATGTGTGGATTTCTGGACTTCTCTTTCATTGACCTATTTTTCTACCATTACCCACTATTACTTTGTCTTAATTATTATAGCTTTAATTACATAATAATAGTTGATATCAGGTAGTGTTAGTCCTCCTTTACTTTTGTTATTTTTTTCAATATTGCATTGACTATTGTACACAGGTCTTTTAAATTCCCTTATAAATTTATAATCAACTTGAAAATTTCTACAAAAAAAAGCCTGATGAATTTTTATGGAGATCATATTGAACCTATGAAAAAATTTAGGGATGATTAACACCCTAATACTTTTGTGTTTTCTGACCCATTAACACAGCATATACCAACATTTATTTAGGCATTCTTATATTTTTTAATTCTTCCCAGCAGTGTTTATGGTTTTTAGTGTTTTGCTCTTATATATCTTTTGACAGATTTTTCTCTATTTCATATTTTGATGCTAATATAAAAGTTTAAATGTTGCTATTTATAAAAGCCTTCAAATTGCAAACTAGGGAAAAATAAAAGGATAGGTAACAACTTTATGGAAAAGTGTAAGCCTTTATTAAAATTTCATATAGTAAAGAATACTTTAAAAATAGAGCAATCTTCATGTTTGGGAGTTTCAATATCTAAAGTTCTCAGCTCTACTCAAATTAAGCTATAGATAAAATGAAAACAAATAAAATTTTGACAGGGATTGGTGTATGCACGCGCGTGTGTGTGTGTGTGCATGCACATGATGAAAACTCCACAAACACATCCTAAAATATTATGGAGAAGTAAAAATTAAAAAGTGATTAAGACACCAGTTAGAACAATATGTGGACACAAGACTTAATTTGCATACAATTTATTATAAAGCTCTAATAATTTTGCAAGTAGAATATTAGAATAAGAATAGATTAGGGATCAATAGAACATAATGGAAACTTTATGGTACAATTAGTATTGTAGTTTAATGGAGAAAGTTAGAAATTTTCAATAAACAATGCAGAGAGAGACATCCAGGAGAAATTGGAAGCCAATCACACACACCAAAATCCTTTCCAGGCGCATTACCAACTTATATGAGAGAGATAAAGTATAAAACTTTGAAATCGTCTATTCATCAAAATATACTATTAAGCAAGTAGAATAGCAAAATGAAAACTGTAAGAAGGAACACATAATACTCCTAATGGATTTGTATCCATAAAAATAAAAGATTGCTGAAAACAATAATAGTAGCATAAAAATATACAGAAGACCTGACAGAAAAAAGCAAATTGTTTTGAACAAGTACTACATAGAAGAGAAAATATGATTGGCTAAATGAAACATGTCCAACCTGAATGTTAACCAGAAAAATCACAAATTTAAACAAACTTATGATGACATTTCACACCTACTGTATTGTTAGAGATTCAAAAAGTTTCATCATATCCATTGTTAGTGAGGATTTAGAGCAAACTAGACACTTCTTAGAAACTGATGCGAGTATTAAACACTTTGGAAAAAAATTGGGCATCCATCATCTATTACAGCTTAAAAGGCTTATTCTCTGTAGCCCTAGAAGTTCTACTTCTGGGTATATACTCAGGGAAACTTTTAAACATGTGCACTGAGAGGTATCTGCATGATTATTTATAGCAAAAATGTTTATCAACAATATTATCCTCTGAGGCATATCTTCACAATTTTTCACACCTGACTTTTCACATAATTTCTGTTCATGCCTATCCAATGACATGAATTAAAGACTAATTTGTGGGCTTTTGTAATAGGGATAATAGTGTTCCTAAAATCTTAAATAAATGTATTTTAATACCCCCTTACATTATTTTATCTATAAACTGAGGCATGAGGCATCATCACCTAGGAAAATAGAAGCCAATTACCATCTAAAACACAGAGAACTGTGATTAGCTGAGAGTCTCAAATTTGGCTTCCTTTAACCCACAGTGTGACAACGCTTTGTAAGACTACCAGGAAAGCAGTGAAAAGTTCCTCTAAATGTCTAAGCTTCTTTTATTTTATTTGTTAACATCTATAATTGGAGGTAATATAATAAAAATAATTCACTATGAATTATAGTACCATGCATATACAAACACCTGATTAATGTGAAGGAGCTATAGCACAGCAAAGCAGAAAAGAGAACCTTTTCAATAAATAGTGCTAGATTAATCGTATATCCAAATGGGAGATAGTGAAAATTCAACCTATCTAATGCCTTACACAAAATTAAGTACAATTGGGTTGCAGATCTAAATTATAAAGGTAAAACAATGAAGTTATTACACAGTGCCATATTAGCATGTTTTCCTGAGGTTGGAGAAAGGAAACTAATTTTAATGGACACAAAATACACTATCTACTAAGCAAACAATTAATAAATTAGATTATATTAAAATTAAAAACTTTTGTTTGTTCAAAACATTATTAGGGGAATGAAATAACAACCACAGAGCAGTAGAAGATGTTTGGAACAAAGACAA
The DNA here is from genome assembly GCA_023783475.1 of Daubentonia madagascariensis. Lineage (NCBI taxonomy): Eukaryota > Metazoa > Chordata > Mammalia > Primates > Daubentoniidae > Daubentonia > Daubentonia madagascariensis. Next base: position 3,847,318 of record JAKFHU010000725.1, read on the forward strand.
TCATCAATGGACCTTTATTGAGAACAATTCCCTCCAAATAGATAAGGAAAAATAATGTTGAAAGTTACACAATCCAGCAATAATATATGCAAGACACTTAAACAGAAACAACCCAGAATAGTCAAAAATCCAAAAAACAGGTGCCATGATGCTCATTCTTTTCAGTCATCAGGGAAACACAAATGAAAAACACAAAGTGATAATATAAAATGAATGCTTAAAATTGAAAAAACTGAAAATATCAAAGATTAGGGTGGATAAGGAGCAATAGAAATTTTTGTATACTGCTGAAGGTAGTGTAAATTGATGCAACCACTTTGAAAAACTGTTTGGCAGTGTGTTTTGAAATATAACATGCACGTATCCATAAATCTTACTCCTAAGTTTATACACAACAGAAGAGTATGCATGCACATTGTACATCCAAGACATACACATGAATGTTCACAGCAGCATTATGGACTACATTTAATAAATATTATGCCGATCAAGGTAGGATTTCTACCAGCTACAATCCTATTTTTACCAGTCTTATATTTATGATATTGTTTTCATACATTAAATTATATATTTTTATAAAACCCACAATACAGTGTTACCATTTTTGCTTTACATAATACATAGTGTTCTGTAGAAATTAAGAAAAACAGTCATTTATATCTAACAAAATATTTACAATTTCTGGCTCTTTTCATCCCATCCTTTAAATGTGGGTTTCAATCATTTCTCTTTTGTCTGTACAACTTCCTTTGTGAGTTCTTGCAGTGTGGATCTGCTAATGACAGATAATCTCACCTTTTATTTTCTCTGAAAAGAGTTTGTATTTAACATTCAATTTTGAAAAGTATCCTAATTGAATATGACATTCTACACTGTTGTTATTTGCATCTCTTAAATACATTATTCTGTTTTCTCTTGTCTTCCTCTGCTTGTTATAAGAAGGCAGACATCATTGTTTCCTTGAATGTTAATTATACTTTACCATAGCTTTATGAAATACAGTTTTTAACAGCATGACTATGATGGGTCTAGGAATGTATTTTGTGTTTTTATCCTGCTTGAGGTTCCCTGAACTTTTGTTTGTTTGTTTGGATTTTTTTTTTTTTTGAGACTGGGTCTCACTATATTGCCCAGGCTTGTCTCAAATGAACTCCTGAGCTCAAGTAATCTTCTTGTTCCAGCCACCCAAATAGCGGGGACTACAGGCACGTGCCACCCACCTGGCCCCGGAACTTGTTCTTATCTATGTTTTTCTTTTAGGTTTGTTTGTTTATTTTTAAATCATATTTGGAACAATTTCTCCACTATCTCTTCAAATATATTTTCCTCCTTGGTCCCATTCTCCTTATTCTAAAACTCTAATTGCATATGTGTAAAATCATTTGATATTTTCCTTCATGTTACTAACTCTGTTTAGTTATTGTTCTCATCGTTTTTTTCTGTGCTTCAGTTTCGGTATTTTTAATTTGCTTCTCTTTGAGTTCAATGGCCTTTTTTCCTGCTGTGTCTAGTCTGCTCTAACATTTATCCAATGAATTCTTCAGTTCAGATGTTGTCTTTTTCAATTCCAGAATTTCCATTTAGTTTGTTGAGTTTAGTTAACATACTCAGAAATTGAACTGTGTCTTGGTTTTGCTGTTCTCATGTTTACCCTCAATGTACTGTAGGCTTCAAATTCTTCTGAGGTCACCTGTGATTAGGATGTAGGCTGGTTATCTGGGGGATTTTCTCAAAGTCTGCTTCCCACAACTAAAGATTTCCCATTATGCTTGTGCCTAAGAGAGGGTGTCTCTCCACCCTCTTATTCCTAACCCAGTAATATTTTGATGTTACTTGTTACTCAGTTCTTGCTAGTTGTCCTTTACAGATCGTCTGGTTTTTACACACTATAAGAATGAGAACAGTGTTCTTTCTCTCTTCCTTTCTTTTGAGACAGAGTCTTGCTCTGTCACCTGGGCTAGAGTGTAGTGGCGTGATCATAGTTCACTGCAACCTCAAACTCCTGGGCTCAAGTGATCCTCCTGCCTCAGCCTCCTGAGTATCTGGGATTATAGGTGTGTGCCACCACACCTGGCTAATTTTGTTACATATATTTTTTGTAGAGATGAGGTCTGACTGTGTTGTTCAGGCTGGTTGGTCTCAAACTCCTGGACTCAAGTGATTCTCCCACCTCGGACTTCCAAAGTGCTACAATTACAGGCATGAGCCACTGTGCCTGGCCCTGGAGTTTTATTTAATTTCAATCCAACTCTGAATTGAAATCCAGCTGCGCCCTTGAACCTAAGCTTAGATGAGACTGTGATATTTCTCTGTTTTTCCCACCCTATACCCACAGATGCTTACTTAGCAAATTCTTCGGGTTATAACTGTCTGACCAAAAGATTTATTTTTACACTGGGGCTCTTCCAGATTCCAAATAGTCATACCAGCCAAGCTTTCATTAAAAGTTTAACTTTTTTCTCCTCATCCAAGAAAAGTCACTACTTCTATGGCAAGCATATTCGTCTCTCCTCCCTTAACTTACAGCTCCCTGTCATTTCTAATTTATGAAGGGCTCATTTCTCCTTGGAACTGGGTCCTTTAGGCATTGTTGCTTCCAATACACTTACATGACTTTAAAGGAAAGTACTGTTTTCTTTGCTTGTTTACGCAGTGCTTTCTTGCTGTATGATGAGAGCATCTCATATCCTAACTGGAAATAGATTTATCAGGCACTAATTTTTCATTTCCTTAAAACAGAGCTCAAAATTTTCTATTCTAAGTGTCCCATTCTAACTAAGAGGATTCCTGTCTGTGTGTGGCAAAGTTAAAAAGCTTTTTCCTTTTCTGTCAAAGGAAATAATTCAACTCTCCCATTATAGCTTTTTTGCTTAAGTGAAAAGGTTGATAAGCCAGCACAACTTTCTTGTCACAGTAACATCATCTCCCATTTAACAATCACGTATGGGTGTTTGGTAGAAACACACATTGTAGTAGAACAGATAGTAATTGCTATCTCTATGTTAGAAATTTCTTTATCTCCATAACAGGATTCAGGAACCATTATTTAAGTAAGGCTGATATTCCAAGAGGCTGATGGAGTTCACATTTTGCTAAACTTTTTGTAAAATCACTCATTAATTTGATGTTTTCCAAAGGGTATTGGGATGATTTAATATAAACAGTTAAAATAAGAATCTTCTTTTTTTACACTCTCACGGAGGAGCAGTTATTACATCATTGTCCAATTCTCTCTGTTAAATAAAATATTTATCTCCTCAAATATGTCCATAGAATACACAGATAATTTTATATTTGATTCACTCTGATAATAATCATGAAATTAAGAAAGAAAAACGCTATGACACATGAGTGGAATTACATACGCATAGATTTTATATTTAATCTTGAATTTTTTACCAGAATTTCATTTGGTTCCCTATAGGTCACTTCAGTAACCCATATTAACACAAATAATATTTTACAGCATGTGATTCGTTCCACTAAAATTCATCTTGAATCACCAATTCCTCTTTAATATATTAATCTTCCTAACAAAGAATGCTTCAATACTGTTAATAAGATAATCCTCTAAATGCCTCTAAATGACCTTATATTAAATCATGAACATCCATTTTTCTATAAATCTATAATAAGAAACACTGTGTACTTTCATAATAACCAGAAATATTTATGTCTCCATTTTTAATGGATCATAAAAAGAGAATACTTGTTGATCCATTAATAGAGACCAATAATCTTCAAATATCTGAAAAGCAAAATATCTTATCAGTCAACTCAAAGTTTAGTTGATGTGATGTCATAATTTTAGCTAGTTTAGAATATCTGAATAAATGACTGAAATGTTCAATATTTGTCTTAGTGTTTGGTATAAACACAGATATTGTTTTATTCAGTCCTTATTAATATTTTAAATATCCATCTAAACCCAAGCACGTTGCAATTCCCTAGGTTGAAGGAAAAAGAATATTGAATTAAAAACAAAAATAATTTTCTCATTTTTAAACTCTGTATATTATATCAATAATTTATGTCCTTAAAAATAAATTTGATTCCTTAGATATTTGTAATATTACTAATAATTTAAAACTTCTTTATAGACTAAATCAATATTTTCATTGTTCCTTATTAATGACTCTATGAAATAAAATGTAAAATATTTCAAGTTCAGAAGAAATCTCAGTATATAGTAGGAGATGAAGGTAATGGACACAAATTAAATTATTATGGTCACCTTTTTCCTATATTATTCCAGAATTTAGAACCAGTTTTGTACAATCCTATTTATATGAGAATTTCTTACAAATATTTTTAATAGATAAGACTTCAATTTGCTATGTCATGTATCATGATTCACTGATAATGGAAAAATAAAGACTGAAACACCTCTTACAAAGATCAACTCACAATGGATAACAGACTTAAACCTAAGATGTGAAACCATAAGAATTCTAGAAGAAAATGTTGGAAAAACTCTTATAGACATTGGCCTAGGCAAGGAATTTATGAAGAAGACCCCCAAAGCAATCACAGCAGCAACAAAAATAAATAAATGGGACCTGATCAAATTAAAAAGCTTCTGCACAGCCAAGGAAGCTCACTAGAGTGTACAGACAACCTACAGAATGGGAGAAAATATTTGCATGCTACACGTCTGATAAAGGGCTGATAACCAGAATATATACAGAACTTATGAAAATCAACAAAAAATATCAAACAACCCCATTAAAAAGTGGGCAAAGGACATGAACAGAAACTTTTCAAAAGAAGATAGAATAATGGCCATCAAACACATAAAAAATTGCTCAACTTCTCTATGCAAATCAAAACCACAATGAGATATCATTTAACCCCAGTGAGATTGGCATATATCAAAAAGTCCCAAACAACAAATGTTGGCGAGGATGCGGACAGATAGGAACACTCATACACTGCTAGTGGGACTGCAAATTAGTACAACCTCTATGGAAAGTAATATGGAGATACCTTAAAGAACTAAAAGTAGAACTACCATTTGATCCAGCAATCCCACTACTGGGTATTTACCCAAAGGAAAAAAAGGCATTCTATAATAAAGACATCTGGACTTGAATGTTTATAGCAGCACAATTCACAATTTCAAAGATGTGGAAATAACCCAGGTGCCCATCAATACACGAGGGGATTAATCAATTGTGGTATAAGTATACCATGGAGTATTACTCAGCAATAAAAAACAACAGTGAATTAACACATCTGGTATTATCCTGGATGGAGCTAGAGCCCATTCTTCGAAGCAAAGTATCACAAGAATGGAAAAACAAGCACCTCTGGTACTCACCATCAAAATGGTACTAACTGATCAATACTTATGTGCAGATATGGAAATAATATTCATCAGAGGTTGGGCAGGTGGGAAGGGGATGGAAGGGATGGGAAAACTCACACCTAATGGGTGCGGGACACACAGTTTGGGGGATGTCCACGATTGTAGCTCTGACTTGGGCAGTGCATAGGCAGCATATATAAACAAAGTGTTGTACCCCCATAATATTCTGAAATTAAAAAATAGTAAAAAATTTTTAAAAAAGAAAAAGAAATCAAGAGAAACAAATAAAATAATGAGAATTTAAAAGGAAAAAAAATACTGAAACAGAGAAAGAACTAAGCTATATTTATCTTTGGCCAGAGTAGGGAAACCTGCTCTAACAGAAAGGACTTAGGCTCTGTGTGATGAAGCCTGCAGGAAAAGGAGATGTTATAGTGTGTTTAAAGCCAAAACCCACAACCAATCTCATGGCCCAAATTAGGCATGGAAAAGTGGATTTGGTATGTCTGGTATTTTGATATTACCATCAAGTCAGAAACTAATATCATCTAGCTATTTTGCTACTAGTTTTGACCACCTGTACTAGAAGCTATTGCTGTGCTTTCTTCTTCTGAGGCTATAGTCATTTGTCATCTTGCTGTTTCTCATGCCCATCAGAAACATGTAGATTTTCATACTGTAGATATTCATGTTAAATAAGCCCAGTATATGTCACCACCATGGAGCAGACTTGTTAGATATTTTCCTCTTGCTGTTGTCTCCTAGGAAAAGATAATAAATAGATTATTTAGAGAGGAGAAAAATCAGAGCTTTATCATATTGAGTCATAAACTAAATATATAAATGAGTATGGAACTGGTAGAACATTCTCAGACTGACACCATGCAAGGATAAGTTCACTACGTGAAGAATTACACATTTAAAGAAATATAATTAGTTGTAGAACTCGAAGTGGAAAAAGATGAAAGGAGATGGCATTTTTCTTCTTTTCTTCCTTACTTTTAGTTTCATTAATTTAAACAACAATTCAAAAGTTGTGCCAGTAATGATTACTTGCACTGCAATGCAAATGTTTCTAAATGGACTAAACATGACTTTGTATTTGATCCATGGCTTCAATCGAACCTGTAGGATTAGATTGCAGGTTTAATTTTTTAATGTCTCAATCATATCATTAAAAACATATGTAATTTCAATCTCCCTGCTTTTGCAAGGATGCCAAAGTAGGCTTTCCCTTAATGTCATTGACTCAAGATAGGTATTCTTCCTAGATACAATCTTTCTCATAAAGGGATGACATTCACATGCATTTGGAGTTGCGATCGCTCTTTAAAACGGTGTTGCTATTAAACACTGGGGATGGTACAAAATGGATTTTAGAAAGTCAACCACAATGTCTACTAGGATTTCAGAACACCCTTATTCAGAAGACTAGTATCTTTAATTAAAGCCAGTTTAACTCTGAATATTCCAAAAAAAGAAAATTGTACCAAATTATATTTGATATGGATATAATGTGGTCTACTTTCTTTTTCTGTTTTTTAAATTGAGTGTTCACTCTATCAAGTATTTTTAGTTGGCTTTTGTTTGGATTATTCTGGCTTTTACCACTTACTGAAACCCCTTGTTCCAATTTTTTTTTTTTTAACAATTAATTCCTTATCAGCCAGAGTATTTTGTATTGAATTCTCTCAGTGGCATCTCTTTGGCAATGTAAATTTTCTGATTAATTTGCAAAAAGTTTCTGGTTAATCATTAATGTGTTTCAAACTGGGAATTACATTCAAAGTGTACAGAGAAGTTTGAGATGTTTTATTTAGGCAGAGTGCATCTAGAGAAGAGAGGATATATCCAAGCACTCTGTTTGTTCCCTTGGGACTATAGGTTCTTAGAGAATTTCTTTGAACCTGTGAAGGTACATGCTTATCATAATAATTCCCAAAGATGCTAAATAATTGACTTGTAGATTTTATTTTATTCAGTTTTCAATCTTTGTCAGGCAAAATCAAATTAAGTAAGTAACTACAGATCCAATTCTAGCCACACATCATTAAGATATCACAAATACACTCACACACACACTAACGGACACACACAGCCACTTACCCCACATATATTCTGTCAAAAAAAGACTGTTGTGAAAATCTTTTTAAAAATTGATATATAATAGTTGTACATATTTTGGTGGTACATGTGATATTTTGATACAAGAATGAGGTGTGTAGTGATCAAATCAGGATAATTGGGATATCCATCACCTTAAGCATTTATCTTTTCTTTGTGCTGGAAACATTACAATTCTTTTAGCAATTTTGAAGTATATAATGTTATTGTTAGCTATAATTTCCCTACTCTATTGAATTCTAGAACTTGTTAACAAGTACTCCATTTATGACACATTTTCTGGTAGTTATGCAGTTTTATAAAGCTTTGCCTGCTTCTTCTCTTCTGGTCCAAGGTTATAGACTTGTTTCTTCTTTGCTTTTTCTAAGCTTTTCTGAACAGTTTTCTTATTGTATCTTTGTTCTTATATTTGACTAAGTATAATGCTAAAAGTGAAACTACAATTAAGTAAGAGAAGTGACAACTATAATTTTTTTCCATACAGTTTAAAATAATCCAACTGACACCTTATCTGGATATGAGGCTTAACTAAGGGATGTGATTTTTATGTGTGTGTGTGTGGGGTTTGCACATGCACAAACCAATAAAGGAAAAGAGGTCACATAATAGATATGAGGTGCAGTTTTAAACTCATTTTTTTTTACCCAACTCCAAGCATCTCTGTATTTCTAAAAAAATTGTCTCTATGAATAAACCATTGAAAGTATTAGTAAATATTTAATGAAAACATTTGTATTAGGTTTGCAAACAGTGCTTCATGCTTTGTCAACATAATTTTGTCTTTTAAAGTCTAGTAAATCCCTTGACTTGACCTATTTAAATTGTTTACTTGGAAGTTTAGCGTCACTGACAAATTTATGCTTTCCAGAGAAATGCTTGCTTAAATCCAAAAATACATCCTAAAGCCTTTCATCCAAATTCTGAGGACAATATCATATATGTAACTCCCCAGCCTAGTATCAAAATTATAACTACTGCTTGTGAATCTTGATGAACTCTAAGATATTTTAAATAACACCAAATGATAAGGACATAAATAATTTAATCAAATAATTTACAGAATGTTGGCTTTTAGAAGCCCAGATTACAGGCCTTTTACTCTGAAGAATGTAAATTTCATGTTGATTTTTATTGATCCTAATATTTAAGATACATTGAGGTAGTTGATTAAAGTGTTGTACAAATTATAACAAATTTGACAAGAATTATTTCCCTGATATGAACCAATTCAACATGTGTAAAACAAGCATAGTGACAGCCTCTATGGGAATAAAAATTTATGTCTAATTTTGCTTGTTATTACATCTTAGTTTCATTAATTCTTCATTATTATTTTCTGATTGAGCATATTTGATATTTATTGAAAATGTTTGAGATATTAAAAATGATAAAATAAATGACTTAAGTATAAATCTAACAATATACATACAAGATTTGAGAAAAGCTGCAAAAGTCTGATAAAATAAATCAAAATGTTAATAGGACTAAATAAATGGAGAAATATTCCATGTTCAAGGACAGGAAGACACAATATCGTCAATATGTCAGTTCTTTCTATTTTATCTATAGATTCAACACTATTACAACTGAAATCTTAGGAAGTTATTTTGTGAATGCTGACTAAAGTTTATACAGAAAGGCAAAACACTCAAAATAGCCAACACGATACAAGGAGAAAAACAAAGTTGAAGGACTAATGTTACCCAACTTCAACACTTACTCTAAACCAATAGCAATTAATACAGTGTGATATTGCTAAATAAATACACAAATAGAGATCAATGGAATAGAATAAAGAGCCCAGAAATAGACCCACATCAATCTAGTCAACTGATTTTTGACAAAGGAGCAAAGGCAACAAAATGGAGATAAGATAGTTTTTTTAACAAATGGTGCTGGAATAACCACAACATGTGAAAAATGGAAACTGTACATAAACCTTACATTCTTCACAAAAATTAACTCAGTAATGGAGTTCCTAAATGTAAAACACAAGACTCTAAAACTCACAGAAGATGAAGTAAGAGACTATCTAGATGACCTTGGGTTTGAGGATGACTTTTTAGACACAACACCAAAGGCTGAATTCATGAAAGAAATAATTGATAAGCTGGACTTTCTTAAAATTTAAAACTTCTCTTCTGCAAAATATACTGTCAAGCAAATGAGAAGACAAGTCAAAGACCAGGAGAAATTTACACGAGAATATCTGATAAAGGACTTGTATCTAAAATATACAAAGAACTCTTGACACTCAACAATAAGGAAAGGAATAATTTGATTTAAAAATGGGCAAAAGATCTGAACAGACACCTACCAAAGAATATATACAAATAGCAAATAAACATATAAAAAGATGTGCAACATCATAGGTTATCAGGGAACTATATTTTTATTTTTTTATTTTTTTTTATATTTTAAATTTCAAAATATCATGGGGGTACAACATTTTGGCCATACACATTGCCCCTGTTCTGCCCGTGTCAGAGCCACAATCGTGGTCGTCTCCCAAACTGTGCTCCCCACATCCATTCAGTGAGAGTTTTTCCCATCCCTTCCACCCCCCTCCTGCCCGCCCGCCCTCTGATGAATGTTATTGCCCTGTGTGATGTAAGTGTTCATCAGTTAGTACCAGTTTGATGGTGAGTACCAGTGATGCTTGTTTTTCCAATCCTGTGACACTTCGCTTCGAAGAATGGGTTCTAGCTCTGACCAGGATAATACCAGATGTGTTAATTCACTATTGTTCCTTATTGCTGAGTAATACTCCATGGTATACATATACCACATTTTATTGATCCACTCGTGTATTGATGGGCACCTGGGTTGTTTCCACAACTTTGCAATTGTGAATTGTGCTGCTATGAACATTCGAGAGCAGTTGTCTTTATTATAAAATGTCTTTTTTTCTTTTGGATAAATACCCAGTAGTGGGATTGCGGGTCAAATGGTAATTCTACTTTTAATTCTTTGAGATATCTCCATATCTTTTCCATAGAGGTTGTACTAATTTGCAGTCCCACCAGCAGTGTATGAGTGTTCCTACCTGTCCAAATCCCCGCCAACATTTGTGTATTGGGGATTTTTTGATATGAGCCAATCTCACTGGAGTTAAGTGATATCTCATTGTGGGTGTGATTAGCATTTCCCTGATGATTAGAGAAGTTGAGCACTTTTTTATATGTTTGCTGGCCATCATTCTGTCTTCTTTGGAAAAGTTTTTGTTCATGTCCTTTGCCCATTTTTTAATAGGGTTGTTTGATTTTTTCTTGTTGATTTTCCTAAGTTCTGTATAGATTCTGGTTATAAGCCCTTTATCAGAGGTGTAGCATGCAATATTTCTCCCATTCTGTAGGTTGTCTGTTCACTCTAGTGATAGTTTCCTTGGCTGTGCAGAAGCTTTTCAATTTGATCAGGTCCATGTATTATTTT